>CM062934.1:18967500-20217500 GCA_031878705.1 Tapirus indicus
TTTCTTTTGTACGTGAGCCGCCACCACAGCATGGCCACTGACAGACCAGTGGTGTACGTCTGCGTCTGGAACCAAGCCAGGGGCCACCGAAGTGGAGCCTGCCGAACTTAACACTAGGCCATAGGGGCTGGCCCCCAATACCACCATTTTTTATGCACTGAACTACCTGAGGGAGTAGGAGACGAAGCAATTGTACTAGGAATGGGTGACCCTTCCTTTTTAGAGCATTTTCTGCCCGCTTGGATCCATTACAAACTGGTAGACTAATATTTGCATACCCAATGAAATAGCTCTAGGTAAGGTCCTCATGAGCCTTTAAAGTCTACGGAAGTTCCAAAAGGCCCCCTATATAAACTTAGAGGGTGGCACGCCAACGCAGGCCGAAATCCCCAGGAGGAGCTCGACCGCCCAGATCTCGCTGCCCGCGTCGGCGCTAGCTCTCAGCCTCCGCTCCGCCGCCCAGCGCGCGCGCGGCTGGCGGGGCGGGGCCAGGCCAAGGCCGGAAGGGGCGGGGCCAGGGCCGGAACGCCTACGGGCCGCCGCCCGCGCCACGTTTTCCTTTCTGCGCCGCCGCCGAGCGAGGAAGGCGCCTGAGGCACCTTCAGCTATGGGGGCTGGGCGGCGGCGTCTGCGGTTCGTTGCTGGGCTCTTCCAGGTGGGCGTCTCCGCGGTCTTAGTTCCTCTTCTCTTTCTGCCAGGGCTCGACTCCGTGCCGGAGCCCATGCCCGCCTCGGACTTAGGGGCCCTCCGCCCTCTGGGTTCCGCGCCTCCGTTCTGGTGGCCTCTGCCCCTTGCCCGGGCACAGCCGAGCTGCCGGCGCGGCGCGAGGTCGGCCCGGGAGGCGAGCTCCCCGCCCCCGCAGTTGACGCGGCCGCGAGCTCTCCTAGCCGTCAGCCCAGTCACGTTTTGTGAGTACCCGCCTGCGAGTCGTACCTGACCCTTCTCTTTAGTTATCGCCGATTTCGACTGTTCTTAGCTCAGAAACTAATTAAGGGCCTTTTGTGACTCACTTGGTTCTAAGGCGGCTGGAAGGTATAAAATATCCCCAGTGAAGCTCTGTGCGGCCTGGATGGTTTCAGGGTCCCTTAAATAGGCGGCTCATTTATCCGCAGTAAGGGAGCAGTTTATAAAGAGGAAAAGGGTTATGTCTTAGATGTTAAGACAGCCCTTACTTAACTGTATTCTGTGATTTTTTTTTTTAAATTGGTAACGGCACAGTTTACCTACTAACAGTGAATTCTGGTCTCGGCACAGAAGAGCTAATTGTCGGCATTTGTTCCTGGATCTTCCTTTATAAATATGCTCTAAAGACGTGGCATTGAAGTTGGAGAACAATATGTACAGTACAGAAGGCCTTTAGGCCGTAAGTGCCTGCTATACCCTTAGGTGCTCGCGTTTACATAGAGATGTGTATTTCTGGACATAATACAGAAGAAACTGGTCAACAGCTGGGAGACTGGAAGAACATGTTGCCTTTTCAAAAACAAGTCATAGATGAGACTTGGTATAGTCATGAGGGTTTTTTTTCTCCCCCTAAATTTGAAATATGTTGCTTCATCTAAAACAGTCTTAACACTTAACTGTCAGCAGGGCAAATGTGATGGCTTAAAGTAGTTTATATTTGGTTTTACAGTCATCCTTATTTTTGATGCCTACGTGGCTTGAATCCTATTTTCATTGCTAAGTGTTGGGATTTTTAAAATTTTACAACTAAATGTCTGATAAAAATACTGATAATGCACGTTAAGTCCTGAAGCATATTGAATCCACGAGAGCCCACCAATCCATTTAAGAACTGGAATATTAACCAATACCATAGCATCTGTTTGCTTCCCTATCCCATTCCCCTGCCCTCTATCCTGAGGTGCCCATCCTCTGGGATTTTGTGTCCAGTCCCTTGGTTTTTTGAAGTGGGTGGGACAGATAGCAGTTGTATTATACATTGTATATCCCTAAACATTCTTTTTCTTGTTTTAGGCTTTTCACTAATGGGACTATGCATGTAGTTGTCAATAGTTCCCAAGAATCGTAAATTAAACTGAAATTTTCCAAGTTGGAATTATTCATAACCAATACTTTGTCTTCCTAATATTGATTATGTGAAATATTTCAGCATTTCAAGACTTGAAAATGATAAATTGTTTTGCAAGGTCCAACATTTGATGTGTCTTCATAAATCATTTTCAATCGCTGCCTGGTTCAATGACTTATCCTCCTGGGGTGCTGTAGGACATGATCTGTGGCCCTAGCTGTGCCCTTTGCAGTACCTAAATGTGCTTTCAGGCAACTTGGGACTGTCATTTTACAGGACTGTGTCCAATAATGATGCCAAGATAATGTGTCCCTGCTCTAAAACTATATTAGATTTACCATTGTAATGCTTTTAGTTGGAGGTCTGCACACTTGTTTTTTTATATATCTAACCTTTAACCTGGCTTATACCTCATCCTTGTCAAGCTCTGAGACAGAAAAGCAGTAGCTGGGTGCTCATTAGGACGATATCATGTCTTAAAATCAATACTGCCACAGTAAAGAACACCATAAATATATCCACCATTTTTCCTGTGCATGCTAATGAATCCATTTTCAGCTTGGAAAGATCATTTACGGAATTATTAGGGTCTACTTAGACAAAAGGACTAACACATACTCAAATCATTATAGATACTTTAAATTAGGTGGTTATCAGTTTGACTACCAAAAAAGTAGAATTAAGCAGCAAATAACATTCTTTTATTCCATTAGAGATGTTTTAAACAACAGATAGAAAATTACTCCAGTATATAGTCTCAATGTTAGTACTTTTAAAAGTTGGTTGGGAGCCAGGAAGATTGCAAATGTTATGTTTATAGTTCCTGGTAAGAATGAGAAAAAATCTTATTGGACCATTCCTACATATAAGATGCCAAACAAACAGATGCAAGTACAAATGAGAATTCACAAGGAAATATTTAATTTCCAGGTGCAACAGAGCCTATGAATTTTGAAGATGAATGAAGGTTGTGATAAATGTTTTCCAAAAACTTGTCATAGAGGATGGCTCTGAAAAAAACCACTAGGAACACAACTGCATGTAACAAGGTACCAAAAGTTAATATTAAATTGTGTACTTTTTAAAATGTATTTGTGGTATTGTTCTTGAAAAGCAGTACCAAAAATTAATATTTTTGACATAGATAGGTTTCATAACTGGCACAATGATGACTGAAATTACTTTTTGCCGTTTACCCAGCTGAGGGTTTCTTTGAAGACATAATTTTAAGACTGAGATGCCAGTAATCTGATTATGTGAATTACTCAAATATAATGCAGTTTTTTAATTAAAACGGATGAAATGTTCTTTTCTGTGTATAGGTAGCTGCAGATGAACAATTCCTTAGCTGTGCTGTTTAAAGTCTTCATTGCCTCAAGTAGGTAATTATGATTTGTCAAGCAACCACATCTATTGATAATTCAAAATATCTGATAAACTCCAAAGGGCTGGGGCCATTTCCTGTTAAAATTGCCTCTGTGTGTCAGGGGTATGATTTTGAGTTGAGTATGGAATGATTTTCACTGTTGGTTTCTGTTTGTTTTTCTGAGGTGTGGCATACAACATTTTGGAAGGAAAAATGAAGAATTGGTCAAGAAGACTTGAAGCAAATGATGAAAGTTAATATTTAACATTGATCAGTTCACAGTAAATTATTTAGAAAAATAAATGTTTGAATACTTTTACTTGCTGGGCAATAAAGTCTTTTCTTTACAATATATCAAGTCTTTAAACAACTCCATTCTCATAGTCATAGTCTTTTTCTTAACATACTTTAGGGATAGTATGTTCTTATCAATAACTAGTTTATTTGTGGATAGTGATTCTCTTTGAGGTGGCAGGCAGCTGGGGAGAAATTTCTAGTACCTCCAGTTCTCATACCTTTTCTTGCTTGCCTTATGGGATTTCTGGAGAGGCCCTAATCACTGCATATTAGAGGACTATATGGGCCTCCCCTTTAGAACCTGCTATTTGACCTGAAAAACAAGTAGTTGGAATCTCCTAAACTCCTTAATGAATTGCCCTTTACAAGTCAAGGTTTCACCTGAGATGTACAGATATTGTGTAAATTTTAAATTTTTATTCTTAATTTGCTTTTACCTTTGTGAACCAAATAATCCTAATCCTAGTACAAATAATAACAATAAGTCCAGTCTGTCTAGGACTTGAGAATTTATAAGAATTCCCAAACTGAACTGAATTCTTACGTGGGTGAAGACTTAGCTAAATCTTCCTTTTCCCCTGTTGAGTCCTTGCTTGTATCAGGGTTATAATTTCAATTTGTTAAGTCAAATAGTATAAAATGTGTACAGCAACATTTGAAAACCATTTTCCCCTCAATGTTTGATATTGTTCCTCTTGTTTCACCAACACAACTAACATTTTCAAGTTGTAAAATGGGGGCCATTTTATGGAGCCTAGTTCATAAAATAGAAATGTTTTGCCTTCATTCCATAGAGAACCAGAAAAATATGAAATACATAAGAAGCCACAAAATAAGGTCTTAACTATCAATTGTAATAAGTAAATATTTTGTTTTTAAAAACTAGCTTTGCCTTCTGAAAGCTAGCACGTTATATATAGTCTCTGGCATTAGTGGATATTCAATAAATATTGCTAAATGAATAGGAAATAGCGAATGACTTGTTGAAGTCCTACAGAGAGAGAGAGAGAGCTCTCTATGAAGCTCCAAGAAGTAATTTTTGGTAGCATGGTAGTGTCTTGGTTAATAAGGTGGCAATTTTGTGATGACATTTTCCTTTTAGTGAGTAAAATTTTCTTATTAAAGCTTTGAAAAATGAAAACAAGGATTTCGGGGATTTTACAAGATAAGTATATTTTCTTGTGTCCCTACCTTTTCAGAATAGATATCTTCCCTCCAAAAATGAAGACTGGGTTTGCAAATTGGTTTCTTGGCCTTTTGGTACCTTGTAACCAGTTAGGTTAAAAGAGCCAATCATTGCTCCTGGATTTGATGTAAATTAACTCTTTTCTGTTTAACCTGGCTTATAAAAAATGGAAAATTTCCAAAGCTTTTTCCTGACTTCATAATTAGGGCTTCCAAAACAGTATATATTTATATAATGGACATGTCAATATCTAGTAAAGCATGAAAAGTGCTATATTTGAGGCTTCTGGCTATAAAAAGTGCTGTTATTTACTCGTCAATTTGTAAAGTTGACAACTGCAGGAAAAAATGGTTTAAAGTAATTTGTAGGTAAATATTCTCATTTAAAGTGTTATTGCCACCTTGTGACCATGGAGGGAACCATGTAAAAGTTACCAATTACTGTTTTTTACATTGCTTGATTTGCAGCATTCTTCATATTTTTATCTGTTGACCGCTGGTATACTGGGCTAACCAGAAGTTTTCTTACAGGGTTCTCCTAAGTTTTAAATTTCTGCTATTGGCTTTTGAGCTTTGGATTAGTGTTTATCCCATTAGCAATTAATTTGAAAAGATTATGTATTTTTTTGTTTGTTTGTTTTTTGTTTTTTTTTTGTTTTTTTTTTTTTTTGTGGGGAAGACCAGCCCTGAGCTAACATCCGTCGCCAATCCTCCCCTTTTTGCTGAGGAAGACTGGCCCTGGGCTAACATCGTGCCCATCTTCCTCCACTTTATATGGGACGCCGCCACGGCATGGCTGGCAGGCAGTGCGTCAGCGGGCGCCCGGGATCCGAACTCGCGAACCCTGGGCTGCCAAGCGCGGAAGATTATATTTTATATTTTTTCAGATGGCATTCTAATGTACTTCTATATGCAGTATTACCTGAAGAATTACTTCAAAATCACTCACAATTTTTTCCACTGCTTAAGTAGAAATGAAGAAGAAAATTTTCCTCAGATTGCCTATTCATCACTAGTGAAAACAGCTGTCCCAGGTCCATATGCGGCAATAAACTGTTGGAGCTGTTGTTGGCACTGAGTCAGATACATATCCCTTTGCTCTAAATTTTCTTCATTATACAGTTCAAATGGAAAAATTGCATTTGGAGCAACACAAAATACAGTGGCCCCTAAGTGAAGAACAAAAAAAAAGTAAATGAGACATACTCCTTAAAATGCTAAATATGAAATCACATTTTCAACAAAATATTCTAGTGAACGTTTTAAAATTAAGTTCTGACCTACTTAATGTATTTCACTAATCATTTAAATATGACTTTTTTTTTTGAGACCCAGGAAATAGGTTCAGTAAATGAACAAATGGGTGCCAGGGCCACTGGAAGAAACATGTTGATGTTCAAATTTTAAAGTTTGAAAACTATAGAAATTTATCATCTATTGGAATAGTCTTACCGTTTTAAAGCTGAATAGTGATGTGAGGAGGTGGAAGAAGTAGGGAGATAAGGTATTGGAAGGTAGGGAAACACTAATCTTTATTTTATAAAGGTTAAGTGGATGATCGAATATAAAGACAATGTACATTTCTCAGTTATTAACCATTAACATAAAGACAAACATAAACCTATGGAACAGAATAGCCCAGAAATAACCCCTTGCATATGTAGTTAAGTGATTTTTCACAAGGATGCCAAGACCATTCAATGGGGAAAGGACAATCTTTCCAACAAATGGTGCTAGGAAAATAATATCCACGTGCAAAAGAATGAAGTTGGTCCCTTACTTTGTATATAAAAATAAACTCAATGGATCAAAGACCTTAACGTAAGAAATGAAACTATAAAACCCTTAGTAAAAAACTTTGGGGAAATGCTTCATGGCATTGGCCTTGGCAATTTCTAGAATGTGGCAACAAAAGAAAATAGATAAATTAGGTCACATCAAAAGTGAAAATTTTTGTGCATCCAAGTATACAATCAACAGAGTGAAAAGGCAACCCATGGAATGGGAGAAAATATTTGCAAATCATGTATCTGATGGGGGTCTACAACTCAACAACAACCACCCAATTAAAAAAGGTGCAAAAGACAGACATTTCTCCAAAGATATACAAATGGCCAATAAGCACATGAAAAAATGCTCAACATTACTAATCATTAGAAAAATGCAAATCAAAACCACAATGAGATACCACCTCACACCCCTAGGGATGGTTACTATCAAAAACAAAAAGTGTTGGCAAGGATGTGGAGAAATTGGAACCCTTGTACACAGTTGGTGGGAATATAAAATGGTGCAACCCCTATGGAAAACAGTATGGAGGTTCATCAAAAAACAGAATTAACCATATGATCCAGCAATTTCACTTCTGGGTATATATCCAAAATAATTGAAAGCAAGATCTCAAGGAGATATTTGTACACTCATACTCATGTTCATAGCAGCATTAGTCACAATGTGGCCACTGATGGATGAATGGATAAACAAAATGTGTATATGTACAATGGAGGAAATTCTAATGCATGCTACAACATGGATGAACTTTGAGGACATTATACTAAGTGAAATAAGCCAGACAAAATAGGACCAATATGTGATTCCACTTATATGAGGTACTTAGAGAAGTCAAATTCATAGAGATAGAAAGTAGAATGGTGGTTGCCAGGGGCTGGGAGAGAGAGAAATGGGGAGTTATTGTTTAATGGGTACGGAGTTTCAGTTTGGGAAAATGAAAAGGTTATAGAGATGAGTGGTGGCAACAATGTGAATGTACTTAACACCACTGAACTGTGCACTTAAAAATAAAGATGGTAAATTTTATGTTATATATGTTTTACCACAATTAAAAAAACGAAAACCCTTGACTATTACTGTAGGAGTTAAGCTCTTAAATTCTGTTTCATTTATTGATCATTGAATGATTACCTAAATGTGACTGGCCAAGAGTACAATTGGTACCCACGCAGACAGCGCCTACCTTCCTAGAGCTGTCTGTCATCAGTAAACACTTATATAGCCTCAGACTTCATGACTGCTCCCTTTACTGCTCTACCTTACCTGAAACCTTGCTGTCCCTGAGACACTGCTTTCCTTGTGGCTTTCTAAAGTGAAGCTGCTTTTTCTCAAACACCCCACATATCTTAGTGTCACAAGAAAGAGTCAGTGCCTAATTTGCTGCCCCTTTGCTGCTTCCTGACCATTCTTGCCCCTGCTTTCCTCTTGATAAAAATCTTTCCTCCGTTGATGCCCAGTGCCATCTGGACTTTATCACCCTTTCCCCTTCCACAGTGAAGTCAACAACCAGCTCTCAGCCCTTGGCTGACAATCTTCCTTTCTTCCCTAATATCTGCCATTCACTGACTTCCATGTGAATGATCCCTTTAACTCCCAACCTCCCTGTGTCCTGACCTTTTTCCCTCTACCTCTACACATTCCAAGGTCACAGGAAAGTGATATCACCAGAAACTTACTTCAAAACCATGAGTTCAAATGTCCTGCTCCCCTACACTACTTCCTATGCTTCCGGCTTCCAGGTCTTCTGTCTCAGAGACCTCCAATCTGCTTCCTCCAGTTCCCTTCCCTCTTTAACCAATTTAAGAGTTCCTCCCTTGCCAGGCCCCCAACTCCCTTGCCCCTCTGCAACACTCCGCCACACTCACCTATGAAAACCTCAATTCTGCATGAACCCAACCTGCATTCAGGCTGCTAGGTGTAAAATCACATAACTGGTATTTCTTGATCTCACTTGAAACGAATCACAAACCTCAAACGGGGACTTGCACTGTCTGACAACCCTATTGGGTTTCTCTAGCTCACTTGCTCTTCTATCCTCCACAATAACTATTATATTCCATTCTTCTCTCCTCAAACCTTTTGTTTTTAGCTGACGACCTTGTGTAGAGTATATGACCAAATCTACAGGCCTACTTGATTCTGAATCCATTGTCTTCCCTCCTATAAAATGAAGTGACTTTTCTATCAGAGGCCAATACCTTCATATGTGCTCTGGATCCCATCCCCTCTCACCTTTTTAAGGACTTCACTCCTTTGATCTTCCCCTCTTTCTTAGTATCATTAGTTTACTCTCCATTGCACATCATTCAATCTATTATCTTCTATCCTTTAAAAAAAAAAAACCCTCCCTGGACCACACAGCCTTTTCCAGCTAATACCTTCTTTCCTCATCTTCATAGTCAGACATCTCAAAGTTGTGTATGTGTGCTATCTCCATATCCTCATTTCCTACCCCACTCAAATCCCCACTCCATTGAAATAGCTCTAATCATGGCCACCTACAACCTCTAGATTGCCAAATCTAATCTTACTAAGACTCTCAGTAGCACATGATACAGTTGGACCACTCCTCTCCCTTCTTGAAACACTCTCCTTTTTTGGCTTCTATAACACCACACTTGATTTTCTTTCTACATTCTAACTGCTGCTTCTCAGTCTCCTTTGTTAGTTCCTCCTCTTCAACACCATTTCTAACTATTGCAATTCTTCAAGGGCAGTCCTGGAGTTCTCTGTATAGTTTTTCTCTAGGTGATTTCATCCATTCCATGGCTTTAAGTACCATCTCTGTGCTGATGATTCCTAAATTATATTTCTAGGTTAGAATTCTCATCATCTAAATTCCAGATTCTTATATCTGTCTATTGATATCTCTGTAGGATGTAGGATCAAACTTACATCTATAATTTGGTTTTTCTCCCAAGCCTTTTTCTCTTTCTTCCCAGGCTTGGTAAATAGCACCATGATCCACTCAGTTGCTCAAGGTAGAAACCTGGGAGTTTTCTTTAATTCTTCCCTCTCTCCCCTGCCCCAACTCCTAAATCCAGTTCATGAGCACAAACTATTGGTTTTTGCATACAAGAATAATATCACTGAATAGAGATCATTTTCCTGCTATGTTTAAAGTAACACTTAAGGCGCTCTTAGCATTGGTTTGCTTAAGACTTAAAAATCAAAATATGGGGGCCGGCCCGGTGGCACAGCGGTTTAGTCCGCGCTTGGCAGCCCGGGGTTCGTGGGTTCGGATCCCGGGCGCCCGCCGACGCGCTGCCTGTCAGCCACGCTGTGGCGGCATCCCATATAAAGTAGAGGAAGATGGGCACGGATGTTAGCCCAGGGCCAGTCTTCCTCAGCAAAAAGAGGAAGATTAGCAACAGATGTTAGCTCAGGGCTGGTCTTCCTCACAAAAAAAAAAAAAAAAAAATCAAAATACCTAACTGAAATTCATTATGAAAATAAGAAGTAACTAAAGGAAAAAAAATCTTCACATAGTTTTATTTCCCTCAACAAATCCTTGCTTAAATCCTTCAAGAACGTCTTGTCAAAATAGTTACCAAGTGAAAACAGCCATATTCTACCTCAATGGAGTCCTCAATGTTATAATACCATAGTTTTTGAATTCAAAGACACATTTTTGTCTTCTTATGGATATCTAGTTGTATCTTAATTTTGATGGCATGTCATAGTAAAATTGGCAGCATTTTTTCTTCATGGTACATAAAATAATGTCTTATTTTTCCAAGTATGTTGTAAAATATAGAATAAGAGAAGAATGTAAAGTTAAAGCAAATTAAAAATAAAAATATTTATATATCTTTCCTCTTATTTAGCATTGACTGGGAACCAGTATTTTTCTCTTGGTAAGTAAAACTAATTCAGGATGATAATTAACCTTTTCTGGGGGTCATGAAACTCTAAGACATACTTGATAAAACTTAGGATTCATCTCCCTAAGCAAAACGCTTATACAAATACAAATTTTCATATTAAACTCTCTAAGTATCTATGGATCCTAGGTTAAGAATGCCTGATTTAGATAATTATAGAACAAAGTTGTAATGTTCTAATGGATCTTTGGGAAAAGTTATTACAATATTAATTGAATTTAAAGCAAATTTAAGCACTAAACATATACCCGCAGAAAAATCAGCATTAATACATCCTTTAATTCCCAGGGTTGGAATCAGTTTGGTTTGAAGGATGGTATATCTCATCAAAATTAATGTCTCATCTAATGCAATGAAGAACTTTGTGAGATTAACTCTCTTTACTCTTACCTTAAGAGCCCTTTTATGTTTTTATTAGCAAAACCATAATAAGCCCCATTCATTTCAAATAATTAAATACTATGGTCATAGTATTATAACTAGCAATTCAGAGAAGGTGGTGATGCAAGCTAATCACATTTTCTTTGCCTATGTGCCTAACTCCACTGTGAGGGACTGCTTGACAAATGTTGCATGTTATTTCAAAAGAAAGATAAATTTAAAATCATTTCATGTGCTGTATTAAGTACATTTTTTTTTTCAGAATTCTTTAAGCAATGCAAAAGTTGAAGTATAGTAACAATCATGCACCATAAGGAACTTAATATCAGATAATGATACTACCTATAAACAATCAGTAAATGTTCAAATTCAAACAGGCCTTCCCTGCTAGAAATTTATTATTCTTTAAAATAATATTTAAAATATATGTAACATTTTAATTTAACAGACTAAGAATATTTAAATTTAAATATAACTATTTGTAGTGATCATTAATAATTTAATAGATTACCATATTTCAATGTGAGAGATGTTTCAAATAATAAGGCTGCAATTAATACATCTTCTTTAAGCACTTTATTTCTTAAGTTCAGTCGAGCATGGGCTTCAGATAGGGAAACTCTAAAAAAGAAAATTGATGCCAATAAAATATGTTGATGTTACAAAGACAATATATATTTTGGTAGGAACAAATCAGACATTTGTGAACATAAGCCACATCTTAAAGATCAGCATATTCTTACTTGAAAACAAATTTTCTTTTCAAAGCATTTTTTCCTACCAGCTTGAATACACCATTCCAGAACAAGCAAGTATGCTGACTTATTATCAAAGAGTTGGTTTCCACCCTGGCTTATCTTTATTATTCCACGCCCACCCTCCACCCCCTCAAGTTCTGTTCGGATAAATACACAGTTGGGAAAATAACAGTTGGGAAGACATATCCTTGGTGTGTTCTTCCAGTTCTTCATCTATTTGAAGTCCTCATAGAATCTTGAAACTTCAGTGTTGGAAGAGATCTTAGGGATCAAAGTTCTAACTCCCATCAGATATTTTCTCTACAACATCCCAGGCTACTTATTGTCCAGTCTCTTCTGAACTTTTCCTAGGATTCACTAGGAATCATAAGGCAATTCATTCCTCTACATTTTATTTTTAAACTAGCTTTGATTACTTGAAAAAAATCTCCCTTACGCTCTCATTAGGCATATGCTATGTACTTGAATGATTGCTGGACTTGGCATTCAGAAAACCTCAGCTAAGTCTCTAGAATTTACTAGCTGTGTGACTTGGTATAAATCATTTAATTTCTGAGATTTTTTTGAAGCTCAGTTATAAAAAGGGGATAATAATAATTCATAGGGTTATTGTGATTTCAGATAAGGCATTTGAAAATTTTGGGACTCACCCACAAAGATTATATAAATGTAAGCTGAAACTGGTTTCACTGCAATTTCCACCCACTAGTCTTCTGGGATTACAGAACAAGCCTAATACTTCTTAAATGTGACAGCTCTTCAAATATTCAAAGGCAACTTTTCTAGTTGTCCCATGTTTTCTTTTCTCCAAGATGAGTATTCCTAGCTCCTTTAATACGTCATGAGACATATTTTTCAGGCCCCTTACCATCCTGGCTTCTCTCCTCGTGACCAGATTTGGTTAATATTCCTTTTCAGTACAGTACTACAGGTGTGACTGACTAACAGAACAGAGCTGAGACAGAACTAGCATTTTGTTACTCTTGATACTACGTATATTCCATAATACAACCCCAAATCACAGTATTATTAACAGCCATATTACATTGTTTACTCATAAAGAATGAAATAAGTCTTTTTCATTTGAAGCCTTATCACCCTTTTCCTATCTATTCTCACTTGGACAAGGGAGGTTGGGACCTATCTGAGGACATTACATTTATCCTATTAATTTTCTTCTTGTTAGACTAAGATCATTATTTGAGCCTAAGATCTCTCCAGAGTTGTTTATTTACAAATTTGATTATCATGTTCCTGATGTCCTCACCCAAGCTCTTTCTAAAAATGTTGACTAGGACAGACTATACACAGCCTTTCAAAGAGAAGAGAGTATTGTTCAGCTCCACTTCTCTAGAAAAGCAAGGATGGTATTACTATGTACCTGTCTAAAGAAGTAGGAGAAAAATTCAAGGTTTATAACTCTTCTGAGTAGTGGTTCATTTATTTTGCTATTTCATAAACCTCATCTCCACCTCTAGTGTTTATTTCTACAATGGAAAAAAGTAGAGTTATCATAGTAAAGTTAACTCTGTTTAATTTTTGGATCAATTAGTCAAATGTAAACTGAGACTATGTGAGTTTAAATAAAAAATATCGTTATCTACAGAGAAAAAACATCATGAGAAAATAGGACTTTCCAAGCTTTTAAGCTTTGAGTATTGATTTGAGTATTTTAAATATTACTTCAGAAAATGGAAAGCATTATCAATTCTGTTTACCATTTTAAAACATCACAGTTGATTTCTACCTTGTCTGATCTTTATTTTATTTATTTGTGTGTGTGTGAGGAAGACTAGCCCTGAGCTACCATCCATTGCCAATCCTCCTCTTTTTTTGCCGAGGAGGACTGACCCTGGGCTAACATCCATGCCCATCTTCCGTTACTTTATATGGGACGCCGCCACAGCATGGCTTGACAAGCGGTGCATCTGTCCGCACCTGGGATCCAAACCTGCGAAACCCCGGGCCGCCGAAGCGGAGCACGCAAACTTAACCGCTATGCCACTGGGCTGGCCCCTACCTTGTCTTATCTTTAGCATATTTTTCCAGCTCTATGAAGATAAATATACAGTGGGAGAAATTAACTAAACATTTATCTCTTATAGACCTATAATTGATATTTCCTGCCAGTCCTTCACTTGTCTTATTTTATATTGCAGTTATA
Source organism: Tapirus indicus (assembly GCA_031878705.1). Taxonomy (NCBI): domain Eukaryota; kingdom Metazoa; phylum Chordata; class Mammalia; order Perissodactyla; family Tapiridae; genus Tapirus; species Tapirus indicus. The sequence continues at coordinate 18,981,359 of CM062934.1, forward strand.
ACAAGATATTTATTTATTTAATGGATTATTTTACTCCTGGTCCTACTTCATAATTTGTTTGAGATCATACATTAATCTATATCAAAGGAAGTAATGGCCTATGACTAGGGGGCTGTCTAAATTATGGTACAGCCACATCAAAACACAGCAAAACTGTAACGCAGCTATTAAAACAGAATGAAGTAATTCTTTATGTGCTGATAATATATGTATAGCATGCATCATTTCATTTGGGCAAAAAGAATATCTATCCATATGAATATATATATTTATATATAATATATATTTATATATATAATGTTTTGTTAAAAAAAAAAGAGACAATCAGCCCAAAATGGAGTCACTTGTGCTAAGCCCCACATCAACAAACCAAAACTTAATATCTAAGCTAATTACAATTTCACCATCTCCCAGGAATGTGACCTTTAACCAGTCAATCTAGGATTACCTGGTCAGTGAGTTCATCTGCCTTTGAGATTCCCACCCTTACCCCAGAGGAAGGTGACCCTGCCTGAAACAATATACTCTTTGTTAGAAACTTCCTTTACTCCCCACTTCTGTCCATCAAAGTCTTCCATTTTGTACAGCTCCTTGGAGCTCCTTTCTATTGACTAGATGGGATGCTGCCTGATTTATGAAATTGTTGAATAAAGTCAATTAGCTCTTCAAATTTACTCAGTTGAATTTTGCTTTTTTAACAGTTTAAACAACATATTCATCTAAAAGTATATAATATATTCAAATAAAATAAGTAGTATACATCACATAATTAAGTTACATATTTGTATATGCTAGTATTTGAATAGCTAATTTCTGGAAGGATACACAAAAACTGCTAACAGTGATTATCTCTAGGGAGTGGGATAGGAATGGGTAGGGTTAGCAGGACATTTTACCCATCATTTTAGACTTTTCTTTTACTATGTGAATACTTTACTTTTAGAATAAAAATTAGTTTTTTTGTTTTTTTTTTTTTTTTTTGCGGGGAAGACCAGCCCTGAGCTAACATCCGTTGCCACTCCTCCCCTTTTTGCCGAGGAAGACTGGCCCTGGGCTAACATCCGTGCCCATCTTCCTCTACTTTATATGGGACGCCGCCACGGCATGGCTGACAGGCAGTGCGTCGGCGGGCGCCCGGGATCCGAACTCGCGAACCCTGGGCTGCCAAGCGCGGACTAAACCGCTGCACCACCGGGCGGCCCCTAAAAAAAAAAAAATTAGTTTTTTTTAAAAACTTTTTGAGAAACAATAATAAATGAGTCTATTAAAGTATTTAAAAGTACAAGGAACAATATACTTAAGAAGAATTTTTCTAGGTTCAACTACAAAATACCTGGAATGTAAACAGTCACATTTTAAAAAACAATCATTTGCATTTGAAATCAGAAATTTTCTCATACACATGTCATACAGGAAGTCCAATAAAAACTAATTTAGTGAAAACAAATTATTGGAAGCTCAAATGATGTAACAATATGACAAAAGGAGTTGTTAAATCACCTTAAATTCTGTTGGAACAAGGTAAATTATAAACCAACCAACAAGGAATCAAAGAAAGAAAGAAAAAAGTGAAACAGGTAAACAAGTAAGTTAGTTAAACACATCAGTTAAAAGTCATTACTGGCTTTCAGATTTTGCAGTGAATACCTACAAATATTTTAATGCAGATGCTGACAGTTTTGATCCACATATAGAATCTGTTCTGATTCTGCGACTTGCTAGATAATAGCCATGAATCGTTCTTTCTGCCTCCAAGGTGAATTCTACATTCAATGTCTTAGCAAAAGCCAGCAGCTAAATTAAAAAGTGTGAAAATTTTATGAGATTCAAACTTTATTATAGAATCTATATTACAAAAATCCAAAGTACATTGTTATTTTATTTTTAAAAGTTTGCATATTTTATTTACATCAAAATTGATTAAATATCTGGGGCCATCCCGAAGTTATTAAGCACTTTAAATCATAGTCTTTTTTTATTTTTTATTTTTTGTGAGGAAGACCAGCCCTGAGCTAACATCTGTTGCCAATCTTTCTCTTTTTGCTGAGGAAGACTGGCCCTGGGCTAACATCCGTGCCCATCTTCCTCTACTTTATATGGGACGCTGCCACGGCATGGCTGACAGGCAGTGCGTCGGCGGGCGCCGGGGATCCGAACTCGTGAACCCCGGGCTGCCAAGTGCAAACTAAACTGCTGCGCCACCGGGCGGCCTCTAAATCATAGTCTTCTACTGGTAAAGAATATTAAAGTTTACCCAGAATAATTCCCTCCTCCCTCTTCGTGCAGAAATGTTCTGTGCAATGTATTTGAATGACTGTCAAGTCTTTGCTTCCCACAGAATAAAGGCTCACTCAGAACCTTTCAGTGGCAGAGCAGCTTCCCTCAGAGATCATTTCCCTTTGAATAACTTTTAATTCTTTGACATTTTATTTCCTTATGTTTCTTTCATTGGCCCTTGAGCTACTTGCCCTCCTTACTTCCCTTCCTTCCTTTTAAAGAACCTGACTGAACACTAGCAATGTGGGAGGTACTGTGTTAACTACTATGAAGACAGGCCTTGGAAATTCAGTAAAATTTTGTATCGAGAATAAGTCTTCGACCTAATGATTTTCACTGTTTTCTCTGAGTTTTGTGCTTTTATTCTTTCTGAGTGATTCCCAGTTCCTTAAGTCCTTATTCTGTGACATAATTTTCAGACTTTTCACCATGTTCGTTGTTTTCTGCTTTTTCAACTCACAGAACCAAAAGGAAAAATTACGCATAATAAAGCTGCTATTAACTATAATATTTATATATATATATTTTTTTTTGGTGTGAGGAAGACCAGCCCTGGGCTAATATCTGCACCCATCTTCCTCTACTTTATATGGGACGCCGCCACAGCATGGCTGACAAGCAGTGCGTCGGCGGGCGCCCAGGATCTGAACCCGCAAATCCTGGGCTGCCAAAGCATGAACTGAACTGCTGCGCCACTGGGCAGGCCCCAATATTTATATTTTAAATATAACTTTTTTTAAGTATCTGGATATGTCCTGGGTTGGATATGATGTCTTCTTTATTCTCCTTTACTACACGGTTCTCTCCAGGCCTTCACAACTGGATAATAATACTATTAACATCAGTAGCCCTCTCTAGGTTTTACCCAATGGAGGCACAGTCATGTGCCACCTATATTTTCCTTCAGGAAAGGACTTGTTGCCCCAGCTACTGGGAGTGCTGTCAGCATTGCCCTCCAGTTGTCAATTTCTTCAGGGATTGCTTCAGGACAGCCCATATCAAATGACTGATTGAGGTAGGTGGATGAATGGTGTTATAAAGCCCCTCTATTTCTATCCAAAGCAGGACAATTCTGGTGGGTCTCTGGCTCCAGAGCTCTTTGTGGAGCCAGCAAAGGCTATCTTTGGGTCTGCATCGTAGCTTGACTCCTTCCTCCTTCCTTTGCCCAGCCCTGCTTCCTTCTCCCTTCCACAGGTATTGATAGAAGAGCACTCTCTAACAAACACTTGCACATTAAACTCCGTCTCAGTCGGCCTCCTAGAGCCCAGGCTGCAACATATTCCATCCGATCTGTTTTGTGTGACAAACAGATTTATCTTCTGGAGAAATAAATTTCACTATTTCACTAGCCTAGAAAAGTCTACAACTGTTCTCTACAGTCTTGACAAATAAACTATAAATTCTTTTGCCTGAGCTTCAAAGCTTATTGTAAATTTGCAAATCCTAATCCTGATGACTCCATAATACAATTTTTGCTCCAGTCAGGCAGGTCTTCTCATAGTTTTCCATGTATATTTATTTCTACCTTTATGCCTTTGCTCTTACTTTTTTTTTCTATCTAGAATGCCCATCCTTCCTGTCATCTAAATCTTACCTTTTCTTAAGGCCCAACTAAAGTCTCACCTCCTCCATGAAGCCTTCCCAATTCTTGCGTTCTACTTGATATCTTCCTTTCTGAATTCCTAAAATACTTATAATCAGCACCACCCAGCTTAGCACTTTAATTGTCTCTTAATTGTTTCATGTATATTGTTTTTATCTCAATTAAATGATAAACTATTTAAAGAAGAAAATTTATATTTCTGTGAGAATATAAAAAAAGAGAAATAGGCTCATATATATAAAGTATTCAGTAAATACCTGACTAATTAATACATCCACAGATTTTTTTGTTTTTCAGGGAAAAACTAGGCAAAAATTTCTCCAGGTCATTAGTGTATCTATATACTTAGTACCCTAATTCTTAGAGACTAACTACTTTATTCTTATATACTAAAACAAACAAAAAGACCTTATTGTATCATAAATATTGTTCTTTTTCTGTTCTAATCTATGTGAATAAACAATGCTCAGAATTCATTCTTAATTCCACCTCACCTTTCAACCTTTTACCCATGCAATATACTTACAAGGAAGGCAGGTATGAAAAACAATTTAATGACCCATGGATTCCCACTTCCCAATATTCCCTGCCTTTTATCTATCCAACCTAGGTACTTTAACTCTACTGTGGACAGATTTCTGAATAGTTAAAGTTAAAAGGGCTTCACTTGTAAATACTTGAGTATCTTTAATAGCTATGAGAATAATTACTAAATTTACATCATCTACTCTCAGGTTCTCTGAACATGCCAGACATGTTTTCATGTGAGGACACTAAAATGGGTTAGTGAGTCATGATAGATATTCCCCAAAGGCAGAATTCTGAATTCATATAAAGGAAATCCCTTTGAATAGTCAGTAAAATGTAAATAACTATATATCTATACAGTCTCTCATCATAATTTTCTATTGAAATATTCTATTTTGGTTTTCTTTTCATTGAGATTATTTAAGCTATGGTGATCTGGACAATGGTGCAAAGAATAAATTCAACATTTTAATATCTATGTCCTTATAGTTTTTATTTAATAATAATCCTAAATACTTTCTATACAATGTCCTTAAAATGTTTAAAAGCTGGAAGCAAGTTGGAATAAAAGAAACCTAAATAAAGAATATTGAATGCTCAAAGGGAGTTCTATTTAAATTGAGAAACATTAGCACAAGTATTCTTGGTAATCATTTTTCCTACCTTTACCTTTTCAAAATCTTCAGTTGTAAACTGTTTAGAAGCTACATAAAGCAGCCCTTCAGGATCAATGGCTTTCTTTAAAGTATGTTGCACAGTAGGAAGAAGTGGGTGGCAAGGAGATGATTCATTGCAGTTAATCAATAATACAAATGCCTCTACAAGATTAGCTGGAATCAAACTGCAATCCTACATCAAACAAAAATGTAAAAGGCAAACATTAAAGTCTGGCATTTTCACAAACATTTTGGAAATAATTATGTATAATTATTATTTAAATTATTAATATATTTACATTATAATAATATTTGATTATATTAAATTATATACTTATAATGGTTATTTTATTGTTACTTATTATTTAAAGTGATTTCTGAATAGCATGGGAACATTGTGGTTACCAATTTTTTTAAAATGCTCTTTATTATTAGAAAGCATTGGAAATAGAGCAGGCCATATGGAAGAGAAAATTAGCAAGCAAAGTTATACAAGGCTTTGAGCAATGTGATAAAAAGACAGAATCAGAAAATTGCAACTCTATATCAGAATAGATTAGTAAACAATTATAAAGGCTAAAGGGAAAGAAAGTATTAAAAAATAACTGTAATGACTTCAATTTGGTAACAAACTCACAATACAAAAAGGGATAATTTGTGACAAGGAAAACATAGAAGGGGAAGAGGAAAAGGACAGGATGTGCACAGACAAATGATAAGATGCTATCAGCAGAAAAAGGACTATCTCATCTATGAGATCTTTTATACAAACCTCATGGTAACCACAAAACAAAAACTTAGAGCAGACTCACAAAACATAAAAAAGGAGGAAACTGTGGGGCTGGCCTGGTGGTGTAGCAGTTAAGTTCATGCGTTCTGCTTTGGTGGCCTGGGATTCACCGGTTCGGATCCTGGGCGTGGACCTAATCACCACTCATCAAGTCATGCAGAGGCAGTGTCCCATATAGAAGAGCTACAACTGTACAACTATGATACACAACTATGTACTGGGGCTTTGGGGAGAAAAAAAAGGAAGACTGGCAACAGATGTTAGCGCAGGGCCAATCTTCCTCAAAAAAAAAAAAGCAGCTCAGGGATCATTTAAACCATATACAAAAAAAGAAAGAGGAAACTGAGAAACACATCACAGAAAACCACCAAACTGAAACAGCAGACAAAAACACAAGGAAAAAGGAACAACAGAATTATACAACAACCAGAAAACAAAAGATAAAATGGCAGTATTAAGCCCTCATATATCAATAATCACCATAAATGTAAATGGATTGAATTCACCAATCAAAAGACACAAGTGGCTGGATGGGTTAGAAAGCAAGACTCAACAATATGCTTCATCCAGGAGACCCACCTCAGGTCTAAAGACAAACATACGCTCTGAGTGAAGGGATGGAAGATGATACTCCAAGCAAATAGCAACAAAAAGAAAGCAGATGTAGCCATACTTATATTAGATAAAACAGACTTCAAGCCAAAATAGATAACAAGAGACAAAGACGGACATTATATAATAATAAAGGGGACATTCCACCAAGAAGACATAACATTTATTAACATATATGCACCTAACTTATGAGGACCAAAGTATATAATGCAATTATAAACAAACCTAAAGGGAGAAACTGACAGCAACACAAGAATAGTAGGGGACTTTAATACCCCACTAACATCAATGGATAGATCATCGAGACAAGAGAGTCAACAAGGAAACATTGGCCTTAAATGAAACACTAGACTAGATGGACTTAATAGATATATATAGAACATTCCATCCAAAAGAAGCAGAATACACATTCTTTTCAAGTGCACATGGAACACTCTCAAAGATAGACCATGTTGGGAAACAAAGCAAGTCTCAATAAATTTAAACAGACTGAAATCATATTAAGCATCTTTTCTGACCACAATGGTATAAAACTAGAAGTCAACTACAAGAAGAAAGCTGGAAAAGTTTCAAAAATGTGGAGACTAAACAACATGCTACTGAACAACTATTGGATCTATGAAGAAATCAAGGAGAAATAAAAGAATACCTAGAGACAAATGAAAATGAAAATACAACATAACAAAACCTATGGGATGCAGCAAAACAGTACTAAGAGGGATGTATACAGCAATACAGACATAGCTCAAGAAACAAGAAAAATCTCAAATAAACAATCTAACACTACACCTGAAAGAACTAGGAAAAGGAAAAAAAACAAATAGTAGTAGAAGGAAGGAAATAATAAAAATCAGAGCAGAAATAAATAAAATAGAGAATAAAAAGACAATAGAAAAGATCAATGAAACTAAGAGCTGGTTCTTTGAAAAGAGAAACAAAACTGACAAACCTTTAGCTAGACTCACTAAGAAAAAAAGAGGGAAAACTCAAATAAATAAAATCAGAAATAAAAAGAAAAATTACAACAGATACCACAGAAATACAAAGGATTGTAAGCGAATACTATGAAAAACTATATACCAAGAAACTGGATAACCTAGAAGAAATGGATAAACTCTTAGAATCATACAACCTCCCAAAACTGAATCAAAAAGAAATAGAAAATCTGCATAGGCCAATCACAAGTAAAGAGATTGAAACAGTAATCAAAAACCTGCCAAAAAACAAAAGTCCAATACCAGATGGCTTCTCTGGTGAATTTTACCAAACATTCAAAGAAGATTTAATACCTATTCTTAAACTCTTCCAAAAAATTGAAGATGGGACACCTCCTAACTTATTTTACAACGCCAACATTACCCTGATACCAAAACAAGGACAACACATAAAAGGAAAATTACAGGCCATTATCGCTGATGACCAAAGATGCAAAAATCCTCAACAAAATGTCAGCAAATCAAATACAACAATACATTAAAAGGATCATACACCATGATCAAGTGGGATTTATTCCAGGGATGCAGGGATGGTTCAACATCCACTAATCAATCAATATGATACACCACATTAACAAAATGAAGAATAAAAATCATGATCATCTCAATAAATGCAGAAAAAGCATTTGACAAGATTCAACATCCATTTATGATTAAAAACTCTCAATAAAATGGGTATAGAAGGAAAGCACCTCAACATAATAAAGGCTATATATGAGAAACCCACAGCCAACAACATACTCAGCAGTGAAAAACTTAAAGCTATTTCTCTAAGAACAGGAACAAGACAAGAATGCTAACTCTTGCCATTCTTACTTGACATAGTATTGGAAATCCTAGCCAAATCAATTAGGCAAGAAAAAGAAATAAAAGGAAATTGGAAAGGAAGAAGTAAAACTGACTATTTGCAGATGACATGACTATATATATAGAAAAACCTAAAGAATCCATCAGAAAACTATTAGAAATAATCAACAACTACAGCAAAGTTGCAGGGTACAAAATCAACATACAAAAATTAGTTGCATTTCTATACACTAACAATGAACTAGTAGGAAGTGAAATCAAGAATACAATCCCATTTACAATTGCAACAATAACAAAAATACCTAGGAATAAATTTAATCAAGGAGATGAAAGACCTCTTTGCTGAAAACTATAAGACATTGTTGAAAGAAATCAAAGAAGACATAAAGAAATGGAAAGATATTCCGTGCTCATGGATTGGAAGAATTAACATAGTTAAAATATCCATATTACCTAAAGCAATCTAAAGATTCAATGCAATCCTTATCAGAATCCCAATGACATTTTTCACAGAAATAGAACAAAGAATCCTAAAATTTACATGGAACAACAAAAGACCCTAAATAGCCAAAGCAATCCTGAGAAAAAAGAACAAACCTGGAGCTATCACACTCCCTGATTTCTAAGTATACTACAAAGCTATAGTAATCAAAACAACATGGTACTGGCAGAAAAACAGACAGACAGATCAATGGAACAGAATTGAGAGCCCAGAAATAAACCCACACATTTATAGACAGCTAATTTTCAACAAAGGAGCCAAGAACATACAATGGAGAAAGGAAAGTCTCTTCAATAAATGGTGCTGGGAAAACTAGATAGCCACATGCAAAAGAATGAAAGTTGACCATCATCTTACACCATACACAAAAATTAACTCAGAATAGATTAAAGACGTGAATGTAAGATCTGAAACCATAAAACTTCTAGAAGAAAACATAGGCAGTATGCTCTTTGACTTTGGTCTTAGCAGTATCTCTTTGAATATCATGTCTCTTTACACAAGGGAAACAAAGGAAAAAATAAACAAATGGGACTACATCAAAGTAAAAAGCTTCTGCACAGCAAAGGAAACCATGATCAAAATGAAAAGGTAATCTACTGATTGGGAGAAGATATTCATAATTAATATCCAAAATATATAGAGAACACATACAACTCTACAAGAAAAAAATGAACAACCCAATCAAAAAATGGGCAGAACATATGAACAGACATTTTTCCAAAGAAGATATACAGATGGCCAACAGGCACATGAAAAGATGTTCAACATCAGTAATTATTAAGGAAATGCAAATCAAAACTACAATGAAATATCACCTCATACCCATCAAAATGGCTATTATTAAAAAGACAAGAAATAAAAAGTGCTGGAGAGGATGTGGGGAAGAGGGAACTCTCATACACTGCTGGTGGGAATGTAAATTGGTGCAGCCACTATGGAAAACAGTATGGAGAGTCCTCAGAAAATTAAAAATAGAACTACCATATGATCCAGCTATTCCACTTCTGGGTATTTATCCAAAGCACACAAAAACACTAATTCAAAAAGATATATGCACTACTATGTTCATTGCAGCATCATTCACAATAGCCAAGACTTGGAAGTAACCTAAGTGCCCATCACTTGGATGGATGAATGGATAAAGAAGATGTGGTATATTTATATACAATAGAATACTACACAGTCATAAAAAAAAGATGAAATCTTGCCATTTGCCAACATGGATGGACCTGAAGGGTATTATGCTAAGCAAAGTAAGTCAGGCAGAGAAAGACAACTACCATATGACTTCACTCATGTGGAAAATAAACACATAGAAATGGAGAATGGATTAGTGATTACCAGAGGGGAAAGGGTGGGGGTAGGGTGGAAGGGGTAAAGGGGCACATGTATATGCTGACAGATGGCAACTCGACTTTTGGTGGTGAACACAATGCAGTCTATACAGAAGTCGAAATATAATGATGTACACCTGAAATTTATATAATGTTATAAAACAATGTGACCTCAATAAAATTTTTTTAATGAAAATATTCTTTATTGAGTATTTTCTAACTCACTATTCATTAAAGCCTCCCCCACTACCAATTTAAATAATAATTTCTAGTGAGCAGACATCTGCTTTGCATGACTAAAAAACAAAAATTTTCAAACAACTGTGTAATTATTTAGTTCTAGTACCTGATTAAGTGTAGAAATGGGTTAATAACAAAACATTAAGGACAACAAAAACATTAAGATTAAAATCTGTGAGTAAATTCCCCAAACAATATTCTAACAACAAAATATACATATACTTTACCATCTGACCAATCAGAGCATTGGTTTTCTGTGTATTTCTCTTTGAAGATGAATCCATATCAACAAAAGACCAAAAACTGCACTGAACTGGAAATGTCATTTGTTGATCGATATCATCCCCAAACTTCTTTCCTGGGATGTATACTGTGATGCTTCTGCTTTCCACAACTAAGAAGACATTAACCGTTTGTTATTTAGGTTCATTTTGGTCTACATATCTACAAACTAGTAACAAACATTATTATATAGAATTTTACTGTCTAAACTTTGGATAATATAAACAAAAGTAAATTTGATTGTTTTGTAAGATATGGCTAAATTAGAGGATCTGCCATAAAAAGAACAAGGCAAGAAAAATATTTGAATGTTTATGTGCCCCATTACTAAATGAGAACCAGCAGTCCAAACCTTGTAGCCAGAACTGTGGTCAGATTCTGAGTGGAATAGGCAAGACGGTTAGGAGATTGGTCATATAGCGCAGGCTTATAAGAGACACTGAAATTAAGCAATGTTCTTTTATGTGGAAAAAATAATAAAAAGCGGGCTTCTATGTGGGAGTGAAAGAGGAATAGATTGAGAGAAAATAGAACTAAAAGGACTAGGCGAAAATATATCTCAAATTCAACATATTCAAAACCAAATTCATCCTTTCTCCCTTCAAATGGCTCTGTGTGCCTTACTCACAATTAGGGGCATCATCATCCCACCAATAAAACCAAAACAAAAATGTGGAAACATCCTATTCTCCTTTCTATCCTTCCTTCACCACTTATATCCATTTAATCTATGGAGTCAATCCTATTCCTAGGTGTCTATCTTCCAAATATTTCTCAAATTAGTCTTCTCTCCATTCATGATAACAGAGTCTTTTGTGTACATGTTTATCGTTCTCTTGGGTCATACGATAAATATATATTTAACTCTATATAAAGTGCCAGAGCAGTTTGCAAATAATTGTACTATTTTATACTCTCATCAACGATATATGAGAATTCCAGTTTCTCCACATCCTTGGCAACATTTATTGTTGTCAATCTTTTTAATTTTAGTCATTTTTGTAGCCAGGGACAGCTAAATAATTTGTAGAGCCCAGTGTTAAAACAAAATCTAGCCCTTTTATTCAAAAATTAGGAGGAAAACTGCTGTTAAAACTACGCCAGCCTGGTGGCGTAGTGGTTAAGTTCATGCGTTCTGCTTCAGCAGTCCGGGGTTTGCTGGTTTGGATCCTGGGTGCAGACCTACTCAGTGCTCATCAAGCCATGCTGAGGCGGTGTCCCATATAGAAGGACAAGTAGGACCTACAACTAGGATATATAACTATGTACTGGGGCTTTGGGGAGAAAAAAGAAAAAGAGGAAGATTGGCAACAGATGTTAGCTCGGGGCCAATCTTCCTCAAAAAAATAAATAAATAATGACTAAGCCACTATAACTTTCCTTAAAAAAAAAAACAAACTACTAATATATAAAGCTTTTTCCTTTAAAAATTATTTTATTACTTACAAAATGTAATAGGGGTGATGTGGAGAAATTAGAACCCTCACGCATTACTGGTGAGAATGTAAAACAGTGCAGCCACTCTGGAAAACAGTTTGGTGGTTCCTTGTAAGGTTAAACATAGAATGATCCAGCAATTCCACTTCTAGGTATATACCCAAAAGAGTTGAAAGCAGGGACTCATATGTGAATAATGCTGCTATGAATGATACTTGTACACAAATGTTCATAGCAGCATTATTCACAATAGCCAAAAGGTATAAATAGCGCAAGTGTCCATCAAAAGATGAATGAATTTTTTTAAAGTGGTATATACATACAACGGAATATTATTTAGCCATAAAAAGGAATGCGATTCTGTGAATAGGCAAATTCATAGAGACAGAAAGTAGAATAGAGGTTACCAGAGGCTGAAGGTAGGGGAGACTAGGGAGTTACTGTTTTATGGGTACAGACTTTCTGTTAAGGGTTATGAAAAAGTTCTGGAAATGGATAGTGATGACGGTTGCACAACATTGTGAATGTACTTAATGCCACTGAATTGTACATTAAAAATGATTAAAATGGTAAATTTTATGTTATGTGTATTTTATCACAATTAAAAAAAATGAATGAAGTAATGATGCATGCTACAACATGGATGAACCTCAAAAACAATATGCTAAGTGAAAGAAGCCAGGCATGAAAGACCACATATTGCATGATTCCCTTTATATAAAATGTCTAGAATAAGCAAATCCACAGAGACAGAAAGCAGATTAGAATGTCAGGGACTGTGGGGAGATGGGGTTAGAAGGTGACTGCTAATGAGTATGGTTTTTCCTTTTGGGGTGATGAAAATGTTCTGAAAGTAGATAGTGGTGATTGTTGTACAACTCTGTGAATAGTCTAAATCCCAATAAATTGTACACTTTAAGCAGGTGAATTGTATGGTATGCAAATTTTATTTCAATAAAGCTGTTACCAAAAAATGTAATAGATGTAACTGGCATTCTAAAATTTAAAATTTTAATTATTGGCATGAATTTTATCATTTATCTTTATATTGTACAATACCAGTCTTAAATACAAATATATGAGCATTTTACTCACATGCAAAAATCACTAGTATTTTGTAGCTAGTACATACATATGTATTTTGTTCTTACTAGAATAGTGGAATTGCTGCACAAAACTTTTTATTTTACTTCTTGATGTGCACACATTTCACCAACAGTCTCTACTTTCAGGTTACTGATAAGTAAGAAAGGACTGAAAGGAAAAGGAACTACGGGTTGCTCTATTTTTCCCTTTCCTCCTATATCATCATTTTCAGTGCAAGTGCTTGGCTAATACAGGAAAGTAACCCAGTTAGAAAGGATATGATGAGGTTGCTTGGTTATTTGTGTTTCTTAGAATCCCACTGCCTTCTTTCCACATTAAAGCAAGTCTGATTTAAATGGAAAGCTTGCCTTCTTGGGACTATTAGCTCCCCCTCTTATTCAACTGAAGATGTTTTGATATGGAAGAAGAGCACTGAGTTGCAGTGTACTCACAATGCACAAGAGTTCAGCAAGAATCAAACTGATTACAAATTAAGTGTCTTAACAGAAGCCACATAGTGACCGTAAATGCCATATGAAATAGGGCGGCGAGGCACCGTAGACATAAGCACGCATATATCTCCTCTGCTCACGTGCAAGCTCCACTGTCTTACTGGACTTCCTTACGAAACATAAGTTCAGAGATAAAATTATTAAAAATTTGAAGATGGTGACAGTAGAGTTTTAACCAAGTGCCAGGCTCTTTTAGGGGGAGGAGGGCCTCTGTGCAACTGTACTTGTTCCATGCCCATGAAGCAGGCCCTGCTAGTATGTGAGTATTGGTATCTCACTGTGGTTTTTATTTTCATTTCCCTGAGAATGATATTGAGTACTCTTTCGTATACTTATTGGTCATTTTGTATATCTTCCTCTGTGAAGGTACTAGTTAAGTCTTTTGCCCATTTTTTGCTGGGTTCTTTGTTTTTTCAATTATTGACTTAAAGGAATTGTTTCTATGTTCTAGATACACATCCTATGTCAGATATATGTATTGTAATTATTTTCTTGTTCTTTGCTTGCTTGCCTATTCACTTTTTAAATAGGCCCTTTTAATGTGTGTAACTTCTCAGTTTTGATGAAGTCCAATTCATCAATTATTTTCTGTTTACTGCTCTCTGGGTTCTGTCTAAGAAACCTTCACCTACCCTAAGGTTGTGAAGGTATTCTCCTCTGTTTTCTTCTAGCAGCTCTATAGTTTTAGTTTTTACATTTAGGTTTATGACCCATCTTTAATTAATTATTATGTATAGTTGTGGGGTATGAACCAATATTAATTTCTTTCCATATACATAGCCAGATGTTCCACCATCATTTGTTGAAAAAAATTCCCTTTCCCCATTTACTTGCTTTGGTGCTGTGGTCAAAAATCAATTGACCACATTAGCGTGGGTGTATTTCTGCATTCTCTTGCAGGGAGAGGCAATATGCTAGGTGCCCTGAGCATTGCTGCACATTCTTGCTAGTATGCCAAGAATGCAAGGCCCTGACTGCTCTTTGCCCAGTCCATATCTGTCCATATCCATATTAGTTATTAATCTGGCCCAACCAGCATTACTCTAATACCAAAACCAGAGAAAGACATTACAAAAAAAGAAAACTACAGATCAATATCTCTCGTAAACATAGATGCAAAAATCTTCAACAAAATATTAGCAAATTGAGTTCAACAGTGTATAAAAAGAATTATACACTAGAGCTAGATGGGATTTATTCTAGGTATGCAAAGCTGGTTCAACATTTGAAAATCAATTAATGTAATCCATAATTTCAACAGGCTGCAGGAAAAAAAAAATCACAGTATCACGTCAATAGATGCAGAAAAAGCATCTGATAAAATCTAACACCCATTCATTATTTAAAAAACTCAGTAGATTAGGAATAGAGGGGAATTCCTTCATCTTGAAAAAGAACATCTTCAAAAACCTACAGCTAACACCATACTTAATGGTGAGAAACTCGAAGCTTTCCTGCTAAGACTAAGAACAAGACAGGGATGTCCCTTCTCATCACTGCTTTTCAATATCATATTGGAAGGCCTAGCAAATGCAATGAGACAAGAAAAGGAAATAAATCTGGCTCAATACAAACTCATGTGTTAGCACAACTGAAAGCAAAGCCTAAAATAGTGCATTTGCACATTAAATTCCTCTGTTTTTATTTATAAAGGTAAAATGAGAAATGTCATCTAATATAATTTCTCAGTTCCTAAAACATGGACAATACAATCTTAACTGTTAAGTAGCTCCTTGACACTGATGAGACTATAAGTTAAATAGGTGAAAATTAATTTGAAAAAAATATTGTTTACCTGATTGCAGCTGTTCAAGTTTATCTTTTTTGTATGAAGCCAAGTCTCCTATAAAGCAGATACCACCTTTAGCTAGCAAAGCACTGCCAGCTTGAATGCTAACTGCTCCAGTTCCATACTTATTCCTGGATAGAGTAGGAAAAATTTCAGTAGAGACTGGATGATGTATACCACGGGGCACAAGGTTTATACTAAAATTCAAAAGCCTAGGGAAAAAAAAATTATTCATTACTATTATTTAATATTTGATTTTCCAAAGTCATAATATGTAACAGCTACACAAATAAATTCAGTTTGATTCAATGTTTACCCAGTACCTGTGCTAGGGATAAAAACATGTATGAGACTTGGTCCTTAACTTGGAAAGCTCACAGTTTAGAAAGAGAGACATAAACAAAAAAACCAAAACACAACGTGATAAGTACTAAAATAATGTTGGGAGAACATCCATAAGAGAGTATTATTTCTTCCTGGAAGGAAGTCAGAGAAAGCTACAGAGAAACAACACTTGAACTAGGCCTTCCTCTTTTTATGGATTGCTCTCTTTTGTTTATTCAGAATTTTTGCATTTAGACTTGCCAATAGCCCATCATGACTATCCCTGCTGCCTATGTATCACGGTTACTCTTGATATAGCCTTTTGCTTTCTAATCTCTTTGCCAATTGCCGTAGCCTCTTCATTTCTCAAATTTAAATTCTAAGAAAGGAATATGATTATCTTAACTTAGCTTTCAAATCATTGCCACAGAAATCATAGCTTGCTGGTGCCATCAGCTATGATGAGCAGACATAGACATGCAGTGCAAAAGAGGGTGAAGCAGTATCCCTTAAATGTGGATAGGTAGATGCTATAAAATGTCTAGAGTATGTGCCATTCTAAGGAATTTAGATGTTAGTTTGAAGATACATAAAATGGAGGAGTGAGATTTAGAAAGAAACTTTTGCAAGCCTATAGTGCAGTGGTTTTTAACCCTAGCTCATATTAAAGTCACCTGGGGAGTTTTTAAAAATTCCACTACCAAGCCCCACCCCAAGCCATGTAAATTAGAATCTCTGGGGGTGGGCCACAGTCATAAATTTCTTTTTTAATTCTCCCAGGTGATTCTAATGTGCAGGCAGGGCGAAAACCTAGTTACATAGAACAATGGGCCCCAAACTTGGCTACACATTGGAATCAGCTGAGGAATTTTAAAAACTACTGACACAAGGTCACAGAATACAAGGTCAAAATACAAAAATCAATTGTATTTCTATATATTTACAGCAAATATTTGAAAAATGAAATTAATAAAATACTACCATTTTTAACAGCATCTCAAATACTTAAAAATCAACTTAACAAAATATGTGCATGACCTTTACAAAACATTGCTGAAAGAAATTACAGAATATTTAAATAAATGGAGATATATACACCATATTCACAGATTGGAAGACTCAACCTTGTTAAGATGTAAATCCTCCCCCAGATTGATTTATAATGTTAAATGCAGTTCCAATCAAAATCCTTAAAGGCTTTTTGGGGGGGGATAAGGGAGAGGTGTAACATATGGATTCTAAACTTTATAAGAAAATTCAAATGACATATAATAGTGAAAAAAATCTTGGAAACGAAGAGTAAAGTTGCATCACCTGATTCAAAACTTAACACAGAACTATAATAATCAAGGATGAGTGGTATTGGCATAATTACAGACAAATAGGTCAAAATAACAGAAAAGAGAGTTCAAATAGATTTATACCCAGTTCAATTTTATACCTAGTTTATACCTAGTTCACTTGATTTTCAGCAATGTACTAAAGCAATTCAATGGGGAGAGGAAAGTCTTTTCAGCAAATGGTATGGAAAAACTGGATAAATGCATAGGAAAAACATTAACCTTGACTTCTACCTCACACCATATACAAAAATTAATTTGAGATAGATAACAGACCTAATGTAAAAGCTAAAGCTACAATGCTTCTAGAAGAAAACATAAAAGAATATCTTCATGACCTTGGGGTAGGCAAAAATTTCTCAAGCAGAACCCAGAAAACACTAAATATAAAAGAAAATAATAAACTGGACTTCATCAAAACTAAAGGGTCTGCTCATCAAAGATATCTTTAAGAAAAAAGAAATACAAACTTTGGAGTGGGAGAAAAATTTCATAATACGAATGTGTGACAAAGGATATGCATCCAGAACAAACCCACTTAAAAGTGAGCAAAAGACTTGAACAGACACTTCATAAAGAAGATATATGAGTAGCCAATAAACATATGAAAAAGAGCTCAAATCAGTAGTCATCAGGGAAATGCAAATTAGAACCATAACGAGATACTATTTCATATGCATTAGAATGGCTAAATTGAGAAAGACTGACAAGACTAGATGTTGGCAAAGGTAGAAACAACTGGAACCTTATATTGTTGGTAGGAATGTAAAATGGTACAACCACTTTTGAAAACTGTTTGGCAGTTTCTTATAAAGTTAAATATATACCTACTTTATGACACAGAAATTCCACTCCTAGGTGTTTATCCAAGATAACAAACACTTGTCCACAAACAGACTTGTACAAGAATGTTTACAGCAGCTTTATCTATAATACTCAAAACCTGTAAAACCTAAATGTCCATCACTAGGAGACTGGATAAATAAATCCTGGTATATTCATATAATGGAATCAATAAAAACAATGAACTACTGATACACACAACTGAATCAATCTCAAAAACATGTTGAACCAAAAAGACCAGATCTAAAAGAGTATATACCGTATGATGCTACTTATATGAAGTTCAAGAACAGGAAAATTAACCTAATGTGACAGAAATCACCTGCGGAGACAGAAATTGATTGAAGGGGGAATGAAGGAATTTTCTGGGGTGATGGAAATGTTCTATATTTTATTGTGGTGGTGACTATAGGAGTGTATACATTTGTCAAAATTCAAATTGTATACTTAAGATCTGCTTATTTCACTATATATAAATTTTACCTAAAAACAAAACAAAAAACCAAATCTCTCAAACATCCCCAAATACCAAAGGAAAATTCAAAGGTTAATGACAAGCAGGAGAAGACACAAATGTGATACCTAATTTCCAAGAGGTATCACAAATCAATAAGAAATAAACAACTTAATAGAAAAATGGACAGGTGTCAAAGAGGTTCATAGAAAAATAATAAAAGTGTTTAACAAGCTCTAAATGATGACAAAATTTACTTCCAATGAAAGAGATGCATATTAAAATAAAATACCATTTTCTACCCATCAGATGGCAAAATTTAAAAGTTATTAAACTTTTACACCATAATACCCAGTGTTGGTGAGGCTATGAGGAAACAAATACTCTCATGCTCATTAGTGGGAGATTAAATTGGTGTAATCTGTAGCAGTTAGCACCATATTTACATTGCAATTTAATTTTAGCAAAACATCATCTGTCCAATTAAGTTAAAGTTAACATGAATTTTATTTTTTAATTTTAAATTCATTCTATAAATTTGTTTTTGTTTTACAATTGCATATAAGATATTAATATAAGAAACTTATTCCTAGCTTTATGAACATTTAAGTAACTTTTAAAAAAGGGTACTTGCTAGTGGGGAGTCCCAAAATGCCGAGCAGAAGCTTATTCCAAGGTTAGGGGGATACCCCCAAAACAGTAATTTTGGCACTTTTGACAGCCTTACCTGAGTGCAGTGAATCAGTCTTATTGAATGGAATCGTGAAGAAAATAAGAAAATGGCTTGCTGGCTCTTAGGAGGCAGATTATTTTAAATGAAAACAAAATACAAAAGCAGAACACTGAGCCAGGGAATGGGAGAAAAGGAAGCCTGTAAAGGATGCATTTATTTGTAAAAGTCTGAGTGGTGAAATAGGCTGAAACTTTGAGTGGTTAGAGTCTCAAAATATTCAAAGCAAATATCCCATTTCTCAATTCATGTTTTAAAATTTTTGAACTTCATTGACAAAAGTTTATTTAAATATTTATACTGTCCAGATAAATTCTAAATATTTGTCTTGTAATAATGCTCATGGAAAGGATTTATGCAAATCTGTGTGACCAATTTATAATTTGAAAAATTCATGTCACATATTTTACCTGTCTACAAGTAGAGTATCACTTGTTATAATTAAAATATCCAGGCAATCTTCCAGTTCCTTGTTACGGTCACTTGTCTGTACTAGACTCATCAGCAAACAGAGCTTGAGCAAATTGTAAGTCCCAGAAGGAACAATTTGTGATGCAAAAATATTGGCAAGTATTGCTGTAAATTTCCAGCATGAACCGGAAGTCAAAGAGAGGAGACACCTGAAATTGTCGCTAATTCCTGAAGGAACTGAAAGTAAATATTAACACTTACATTAAAAAGGGTTTTAAAAGAAGAAAACAACATTATAGATATCTAATTCCATTTATCTAAAATATTATCAAATTGCAGTTCTTTTAATGATGCCATATTTAAACTCTTATAATGATATTAAATTATGATTGGACATCACTCTGGTCTATCATTTCTATCCCAGGGAATGTAATAAAAGGAAGCAGTCACCCAGTGTGTCCACATAGATTGGCTGTGGGTTGCAAGCAAATCCCTCATTCTTCTCCTTTTAAGAGCAAAGCCAGATCATGGGGCTCCTGTATTGCAGTGTTTGCTTCTATATTCCTATGTTTGAAATAACATCACCTTTAGTGAGGGCTAAAAAGCAGAATGGGAAATATTTGAATGTTGCTGTTAAAAGGGAAGATTTATACTCTACTACTTGGAAAGCACTGTACTCTACTACACTGTAACGTTCTAGATCTTCACGTCCTCACTGTCCAACTCCTGAAAGCGATGAGTGATTTAATCCAATTGGTCAGTTTGGGAGGAACAGCTGTGCATGTATAACCCAGTCCCTTTCTCCTTCGTCTTGGGCTGCCATCATAAAGCTATGATTTCTTCTATACATCCATGCCCCTGGACCAAGGGAGGCTACCTTAATGTAGCTTTTGCCACATTTGGATGGTTAAATCTGCCTAATTCTGGAGTTCAGCATGAGAAAGCACACTTCTCTACCGACACATAAGTCATGTTCTGCTACCAAATCAATAAATCTTGAAACACTTCACAGCAAAAAATATTTAAAAGATCACTAAAATATCTATTGTCCATTAGTGCTTTCTTTCTTCAACATTTTTATTCTTTTAAGAAGTTTTTCTCTTCAAGATAAGGAGAGGTATCTAGAATCCACTTGCATTTAAATTCAACTTGGGCCTCTATTATTGCATTTGGTTATGTAGGGATTCCAAAAAAATCTAACTCTATTCAACATTTAACTAGCCTTTCCTATATTTAGATATTTGTGTGCCAAGTTAAAACAGTACGTCTGCTCTCCACTTTTGTTTACTTAATGCTTACTTATGTTGGAGTTGTTACAGGAAATTATTGGTAATAAAGGTGATGTTTTGGCCCTCATCTGCCTTTCTCTTTTGTCTTATTTCTTGATTGGTTCAGAACTCAGATGAGGAAAATGATGATATTTTATTAAGCTCTCTTTCTCAGACCACAATAGCTACTTAGCATTGCATTAGCTAGAAAATAATAGGGTAGGGTAGAAAAACCTTTTGACTAATCTCCAACTCTTGGCATCCTGAAATGTTTTTCTCATTGCTAATTATTAAAAAATCAAAATAAGGTTTAACCAAAAGAAAGGAGTCGTTCCTGTGGGCAATGTTCTACATTGGAGTCGTTCCTGTGGGCAAGGTTCTACATTATCCCATTTTTATTTCCTTTGTAGCATTTATTATCTGAAATTGCCTTGTTGATTAGTTTACAGGTTTACTGACTGTCTACCATACGATTTAGGAGCAGGAACATTGACTGTCCTGATCACAACTGTATCCCTAGTGCTTAGAAGACTGCCCAGCACATAGGCAGCCGACATATTTTTCCTAAATAAATGGATTTAAATTTAAATATTTGTTAATATACGATACTAACATTTTCCTTACCTTTTGGATTGCAAAAAGTGATGCTATTTGCCTCTATACAGACAGCATTTTGTGAAGTTTTTACACAGGTTGGAATTCCAATAATTTTATACTCATTCCCTATATTCATTTTATTCACTGATTCATCTAAAATTATTAAACAAAAGAAAACATGTATTCACTAAACGAAACTTATACATGATCATATATATGGTTCAAAGTAACCATAGTAACTAGTAGATCTAGTAGATCTAGAACTAGTAACAATTCAGTAGCTGAGTTAGTTGTAAAGTATTTACTTTTGTTTGGTATAATATCAATATAGAGTGGCACTAATAATGTAAATTGAGGCAATTCTGTTGCTGATAAATTTTGATACATATAGGCAATGATGAATCAACTTCAAGAAGCATGTGACAGCTAGTAGTCTCATATAGTTAAAAGGAAAAACAAGATCATTCTATTTAAGATGAAACATCTTTGCATTAAATGACAAGAAATGTTAATAAAAATGACCTTATAATTTTATTTGGGAAGAAAATAATTTTCAAATGTATTATTCACTGTCTACAATACAGGCAAGATAATTTTACCTACATATCTAATTATAAACTGTAAGATAGATATTGTTATCCCTACTTTATATATGAAGAAACTGAGAAGTTAAGTGACTTGCAAGGCTAAATAATAAGTAGGAGAACTGAAATTCACATCCAGGTCTGCCTATCTCCAAAGTCTACCCTCTTGCACTATACTAGGTTCCTCTCTCACATCCACAGATTGGGCAAAGCTTTTGTACAAGTTCAAAATTTATTTTAAAAAACAGACAATAAATATCTTGATTCTCCATTACACAGTTAGAAGTTGGGGGGTTGTAAAGCTATAAAGAAGGGCTTACAAAGAGGAGAGCAAAAATTAACTTCTCTCTGTGAAAAAGATCAAACAGTGATCTCCACATTTTTCTTCTCTTTCTCACTTTTTTTATTTAGCTCCAGAGAGCATATTGGTATACCCTGTAGACTTGGAAGGGAAGAATCAGGCTCAAGAATTGAGAAAATAAAAACCCAAAACCAACCAACCAACCAATCAAACAACAACGACAAAAGCAACTAAAGGATACAGAATGAATTACAAGGGGAATATAAAAACGAATAGTTTTTCAACTCTTCCATGGAATCTTAGAGTTTGGTGGATGTGTCCTGAGGTCAAGGTGTGGACAGTGATAACAAAATTGAGTAACGTATGTCAAGGCTTCTACAATGGAGCTGGAAGGCCATTAAGGAAATGGGGCTTATGCACGCACACCACGTCTCTACCCAGATGAAATGTAACTTTTGAAACTGTGCTTCACTGTTGTCATCTTGACCGTCTTTCAAGAAATATGCTTACTCCCATAGATAAGAACTTTCTGCCTTAGAGATGGCCTTAGCAACCAATCACGCATAGCCAAGAAGTAACAGTTGTTGCCAGCACCAACTACAAATTTTGCAAAACGACCTGTGTAATTTATCTCTTTTTGCCTTTATAAACCCTTGCCTTCTTTGTCTTCCTTGGAGCACATTTTTGGTTTCTGCCTGAATCTGTGTCTCCCGAATTGCAATACTAATTGCCCAAGTAGGTATCTGCTCTTTGAACTGTAGTGGATTTCTCTCCTTGGTGGACAAAAGAAAGGTCAAGAGGAAGGCAAGGAGGCTGGGAAGTCTCGGTATCTCTTCTGATGTCAACCCCAAAAGGCCTGCTTTTATTCATTTAATTTTTAAAAAGTTATTTGAGATCTATGTAAGAGTTTATTTGAAGAAAGGGTTTTCTACTAAAATATAAGTTGGATATCCACTTATATTTCTATATTGTAATGTATGGTTTAGATATAGTATATAATAAAATTAAGTAGTTAAAAGCATAGACTTTGAAGCTGGAATGCCTGAGTTTGAATCATGATTGTGCCATGTACTAGCTGCATACCTTGGACACGTTACTTAACTTCTCTGTAACTCAGTTTCCACATTGTAAAATGCAGACAACAATAGAATCTACTTGACAGGGTTGCTGTGGCTAAATGAATTAATATATGTAAGAGTGCCTGGCACATAGTAATTGCTATATAAAAATTACCTATTATCATCTGGACTTACATGTCTGCCTCATCCTTGTCAGGCTATGGTGAAAAGAGTTCCTGTTTGAGTCTCTACTTTCCTAACTTTTAAGTTATCTATACATGGTTGACATCCAAGATCTCTCTTTCTGAACAGTTTAATTCTTCCAATTTTAGCCCAAGAAAAAAGGCTAAGCCCCATCCTCATTTTCACAGTTCTGACTTCTCAATGAAGACTCATCTCTTCCCTGGGTGATTAATACTGATGATTTCCCCCTGCGTGGCAGACTCTGTCTACTCACAGGTCTCTACCCATGCAGTTCTCAACAGTTAATCATATGTCAATGCTCATTCATTTATTTAAAAAATATTTGAGTTTTTATTATATGCAATAAAAAACCAAAGTCCCTACCTTCATGAAGCTTATATTCTAAAACAATAACTCCAATATTTACATAAGACACACACATAGAATAATGGGAGATCATCATCACAAATAATTGACTCTGAGACAGTATAGTGCTTGGGACACAGTAACTGCTAAAATCTTTTTAAGTGAATGTTGTATGACTGAATGAATAATTGATATGTCAGCTAAACATGACTCTTTAGAGCACTCAAGAATAAGAAGACCTATGATTCTTAAGCTATAGAAGTATCATTTATAATATACAAGCATAAATAAGTCAATTACATATTTTATATATTTTTCAGCAATTTACTTTTAGTACAAACAGAATTTACTTACCTCTTAGGAAGATTGTAAGAGATTGAAACCTAAATGGCTGGTTGTTAGAATATCCTTGAAAAGCATGAAGTGCCTTTGTGGCAATTATTTCAACTATCTGTTTATCTTAAAGCAAAGAGCAAAAAAGAATTAGTTATTAGAATATATATTCAATTTAATTTCCACATTAAAATATTTCAAAAATTGTAATTACAAAATGTAAATGCATTTTTACCACCAAGTACTCTAAATTTTCTGTCTTCTTGAAGTGAAGATGAACACAGATTACACAAAAAGTCATTTCTTACTGTTGCAGATTCTGTAGCACCAGGCACATGCACTCTTATATACTGAAATCCTGAAAGAAAACAGAGGCAAACTAAATTTGCTTTTGGATTTAGCTATCTATTTTCAACCCTTTAAAATTAATCTAATTCAAAATATAATTAATTCAATTTTTCATGTGGGTTCAGAGACGTTCAATTAACATTTATTGAATGGCTATTTCTTGCCAGGCACTGTGCTAAGGTACTGGTGATATGGATACTTAAACACATAATTTTAATAGATGGCAATAAGAAATAGTTTAACATGCAATACTCATTTACATAATGTTCAGAGAGAAGGCAGGAGGGGCATCCAACCCCATGAGAGGTGGGGATAAATAGAAAAGATGTCCTGGAGAAGGACCAAACTGAAGTTAAGCCAAAGGGTTGAAAGAGGACATTACATGGAGAGGGAACATCATGAACAGTCATGAAATAATGTGTGAGAAGAACAAGTACTTTAGCAATACAATAGCACCTGTTAAGTTGCGGGAGAGAGGAGGGGAAAAAGAATGCATTTCAGGATTACGCAAAGTAAACTTATAATCATAAGGAGACACCGAATTTTATTCCATTCTTTCTACTCTGTGAATGTTTCATAAATACATGATTTAGGATTAAACAATAAATTGCTTGATGTTTTAATTTTTTACATTTTAATATTTACCTTTTGAAAGAGGGCATGCTTCATCTGAACAAAGAAATCTTGCACCTTGTGTGTACTTGGTTACAGTTGTCATTGCAATCACAATTCCTTGCATCATATAAAATCTTTGAGATGTATAATCAATTGGAAATTCACAAAGATCAAGACTATAACTTGGCAGAGGAGGTAAATGTGTTAACTTCAGCACTATATTAATCTAATGAGAACATAAAAATAGTATTAATAAAAACTGCAGATCCAATTGGACTTGCATTACAATACAGTAAGTATATTTGCAGGGTGAATCATTTGTTAATGTTATCAGGAACCAAAATTTTAAGCATAAGAGAAAAGAAATTTAAACGTAAAATTAAAGAAGCAAAACCCTTATAATCCTACATTTTGATTGAAAATATCATTATGAACTCATTATTTTTCTTTAAAAATACACACTTCCTGGATCTATCCACTGAAAAGACTTAAAAAACAATGACGACCCAATAGCAATCAACACTTCTAGTGCCCAGATTGTGATCTCTAAATATAATTTCTCACTAAAAGGAACCAAGGCTCCTTAGGGGAAGTAGGGCAGAAAATACACCAGATGGACTTAGTGCGTTGCCTTGTGTCAGAAACCAAGGGAGCTATAAAAAAACTAATGGGATGTGTCAAAAGGACATAGGAGCAAACTTTAAGGGATTCCCAGTGACCAAAGGTAGAATAATATAAGCATCAAAAAGAATGACAAAGATTCACTGAAACACATCAGACATATTTAAAAATTCATGAGTTCCTCATAATGTAAAAAAAGGAAAAACAAAACCAAAAAATTATTGGTCTTCATTGAAAGCTACTAGATTTCAACTCATTACTCTTAAAATTTATAAATGGAAAGAATCAAACACTTATTCTGCCTTTCTTGAACAAATTGTATTTCAGGGTAACCAAATAGTTGACAAGAGAAAACTTCTCTTATAGAGTAATTTTAGCTAATAAATTTAAAAAGGATGCTAAAATTAGAAAAATCACAATTTTGCAACTCCTAATGAAGTAATGGATTCTACGCAATGATCATCAATGGCTGCAAAAACCGATAGGTGAAAATTGATGGGAGACTGTATACTGGAGGGATCAGACTGACATCACCTGAACCCACTAATCAGCCATGGCACTGCTAAAAGTGGAAAAATGGATAGTATAGTTCTCCTGATGTAGCGCAATATGAAATACATGACACTAACTATGACGTATTCTTGTCAAAATGATTGAATCTGAATCTAAGCAAGTCTTTAGAACCAACTTCTATTTTCCAGAAATATGGGGTATAGAAGAATAAATTAAATACCACAAGAACATAATCAGACAAATGCAGATTATGAGACATTTTACAGGACAATTAACTAGTTTCTTCAAAAATTCAATGGTATAAAAAGGGACAAGGAGGAAATGGCTCCAGACTAAAAGAGTGAGTTGTAAGAACCAATTATATGTGTAGAGCTTGTTTTGATCCTGATTTTAACAAGTCAACTGTGAGACATTCTTGAGACCCTAATTGGGTAAATTTAAATATAGACTGGATATTAAATGATACCAAGGAATTATTGTAATTTTGGAAGAGGTAATAATAGCTTTGTGGTTATGTAAGAAAATATCCACAGTTTTTAGAGGTTGATACTGAAGTACGTAGGGATGAAATAACAGAATGTCTAGGATTTGCTTTAAAATATTTAAGAAAATAATTGATGCAGGTACGGCAAAATATTGCAAACTATTAAATCTGAGTGCTAGATATAGGAGGTTCTTTATTTTGGGATATGTTTGAAATGTTTTATTATAAAAATATTTAATGTTATAAGTGATAATATTGGAAGGAAAGATGCATATGTAAGATATTCCATTGGACTTTGAAAAAAATGTAGTATCCTTTTTAATTAAAAAAAGAATATAAAAATATTTATTTACAGCTCATCTTGAAAGCACTGTACCTTAGCTTTCTGTTATATTCAACTAAAACTTACTTGAGTTTCAGTCTGTAATTGTCCAATTAATGAGAGAGTTTTAACAGCAATAAAACAGACCTGTGATTTCAAACAAACAAAAAAGTTACCAAAAATTCCATGTGGCATATAATTATTTCTTTCTTTAACTTACTGATTGAAAGACTTGAGTAGCTTTTAAAGGCTGGTGTAAAACGTGATTTCCAAGCTCAGCATCTAATTCAACAACATCAGAAGGATTTATTAAAATACTGAATCGATAGACAGCATAACTTTGTTTTGAATCTGTAAAAATATACAAATATAAAAATGAGGATAGTTATATGTAGGAATTCATTTTAAAGTTTCTAAAATAAAGTCACCTTTGCTGAACATACCATTGTAGTACTTGCAATCATCTAGAAACTTCTGGAGGCCTCCACTTCTGTCAAGATAGATAAGGGCTGCTTCTTTCATTTTTAGATTTGACATTTTCTCCTTGTTAATGATTCTTCTCTATTGCAAATGATTAAACCACAGTTACTGGTAAAGACTATAGATGGTGAAACTCATAGAAAAGATGAGAACATCTAGAAATAAAATAAATTAAAATTTACATTTGAAGACCTCTAATAAAACTTTACAAACTATTAAAGTTAAAATTGAGAGTGAAAGAAAACAAAGTAAAATTTACGACTTTGAAAAACTCATACCCAAAGGGAAACAAAACTTTTTTTTATCAACACTAGGTTATGAGATTCTCCACAAGATTGTGAACTTAAGAATAGAAGCCTCAAATGTCTCTTTACAGGTATACCTATTTACAGGTAGGTATTCCAAAAAATGCTTGTTGAAATAAATATTAGATGATGAGGTCCCCTTGCAGGCATTATTTAAAAAATGAAAGTGGTAGAAGTTGTTTCATAGACTCAATGTAAGTAACAAAGTGTAGTTAACCTAAGAAATCTGAGAACTAGGTTCTAGACCCAGCATTTCCTCGCTGCTGTGGGGAAATCACCTGACCTCTCTTGGCTTAGTATCTTCACCTGTAGGAAATGAGGCAGTTGTATTATATAATAAGGCCTCTTCTGGCTTTAAATCTTCTATCAGTGACCAACATGAAACATTAAACCATAGTAATGAGCAGAGAGTGGAATATGTAAAATTCATTTAAAGACAGCAAACACTAATTGGAAACAATATATGCCAATAATTGTATTAGGTGCTAGGGATTAAAATGATTAAGATTGGATCCTGCCTTCAAGGAGTTGCCAATTTAGAGAAGTCAGAAATAATGACTATCACATTTATTCATTATCAAATATTTATTGGTCATTTATTGAATACCAGACTGTCCTAGGCACTGAGGATACAAACAGTAAAATATGGTCTATTGTTCAGAAAGAATACAGAGAGGGATGACATGTAAAAGATTACACTACAACTTACATGCTATAAAAGTAATATTAATATACTAGGCAGCATGGAAGAACAACCTACATGAAATAGTTACAAAATTTGGGGTCATCCTTGTATAGGGGTCATAATATTTTCTATTGTTTTAGGACATTTTTATTTAATACAGTGGGGTCACAGAAAAGAAGCAAGGAGTTCTACTTTAAAGGTGACATTTGATAGACAAGAAAGATCTCACTAATTGGAGGACAGGTGAAGAGAGGAGGAGGTTTTCCAAAGATAGGGGTAACACTTCCTTCCCCCAATTTTCAGACCTACGCCATTGAATCCATAGTGTACATGCATAAACCTACATATTGAATCCCTACTATTTGGAGTTGAGGCCACTTGCCAAAGAAAAGTAATTGAGACTGTCCTTTTCGCTATTGTTAGGGGGGAAACTTCACAGTTGATTTCTCCGCGGCCATAAGTACAATGATCTTAAAGCGTATGTTGTGTTCAGGACCTCATATCTGTGCTTCATTAGAACATAAGGTTTGTGGAGCTGAATGAAGGGAGGCTATTGACAATGTAATGCTTGGGTGAGGCTCAACCAGATTATGAAAGCTTTTGAAGTCCTTGATGACTATATAGGCAAAGGGAAGCCATCAAAGTTTTTAACAGAAGAATAATATGATCAGATTTTTGTTTGAGAAATCAATGCTTGCTGCCAGTGCAGAAAATGGGCTGGAATAGAGAAGTTGATACCCAGTTTCTAGCATTGAAATAGTCCTGAGATGGATGGCCCAATCTAGGGCATTAGGAATGAAATGGAATGAAGGAAGTAGATTCTAGACTTTTAAATATCTCACACTGGACCTGGTGACCAGCCTATAAGCAAGTTTTCAACACGGATGTGTACGGATGCTGCTGCTCTAATGGAAATAGGGAACCCCGGAGAAGAGTAGGAAAATAAGGTCAAGTTCATTTGAGCTATTCTGACTTTGACGGGCTCCTGGGACACCCAGATAGATAATAACAAGCACTAG
Organism: Tapirus indicus; assembly: GCA_031878705.1. Classification (NCBI taxonomy): domain Eukaryota; kingdom Metazoa; phylum Chordata; class Mammalia; order Perissodactyla; family Tapiridae; genus Tapirus; species Tapirus indicus. The sequence goes on from CM062934.1 coordinate 19,010,996, forward strand.
GGCGACGTAAATCAGGGCCTGGAGTTCAGTAGCTTAAAAAAATCTAGAGATAAAGCTCTGGGTATCACCTTGTGTAAAGCGGAGGTCCTGGGAAAGGATGCATTTTTCAAGGAAGGGGAAAACGGAAGAAAAGACATGGAAGTCTGTGGAAAAGCCTTAAATAAGCGAACGGAGATAAAATTCTACAAGTCTTCCAATCATTTAAAGAACCCAAGTGTTGGTTCGCTTGGAACAGGCGCGTGTCGTGTCTTCTCCCCTCGCCGCGTCAGCAGGGAAAACACCTCACAACCAAAGCGGACGAAAGCGAATCCTGCCTCACACCCTGGGATCCAGGACGCCCCCCACCCTGTGGTACTGCGGACCCCACCCCGGCAGAGCGTTACACCCACTCTTTCACCCACCGAGCTCCGCCCGTCGCGCGCAGCCTGCAGCCACAGACCTTGAAAGGCTCCTCGCGCGCATGCGCGCACCTCCCAGCCGTTGGCGGCGCGGAGGCTGCCGAGGCTGCCGGGACTCCCCACCCCCCACCTCCCAGTCGCCAGGCAACTAGTAGCCCGGCCTTCCCCCGCCCGCCCCTCCCAGTTTTAATTTAGTCGCTGTTGCTCCTTCCCTGCAGGGCAAAGACTGAGAAAATAGAAACTTTTGGTTTTTGTTGTTTTCGCAGTCCAAGGGGGTCTAAGTTTGTTTAAAAAACTAAAAATTTTCCTGGTGGGAATGCAAAATTGTGTAGTCAATTTGGAAAATGTTGCAGGACCACTTCAAAGAACTAAACATAGAGTTATTATGTGACCCAACAATTCCACGCCACATATTATTTATTATACATAGATAATGAGAGAGAATTTAAAACATATGTTCACACAAAAACTTATACACGAATGTTCATAGTATTGGTCATCATAGCCCCAAAGTGGAAACAACCAATAAACAGATAAATGAAATGTGATATATCCATACAATGGAATGTTATTTGGCCATAAAAAGAAATGAGGTACTAATATATACTACAACATGGATGAACCTTGAAAACACTACACAAAGTGCAGGAAGTCAGACTCTAAAGGCCAAATATTATATGATTTCGTTTATATGAAATGTCCAGAATAGGCAAATCTGTACAGAGAGAAAGTAGATTAGTGGTTGTCTAGGGCTTGAGGTGAAATGGGGAATGACTGACAATAGGTATGGGGTTTCTTTTTCTTTTTAAAAATTGTAGTAAAATATCCACAACATAAAATTTGCCCTTTCAATCATTTTTAAGTATAGGTCAGTGGCATTAAGTACATTCACATCATGCAACCTCATCACCATCCATCTCCAGAACTTTTTCATCTTCCCAAACTCTGAAACTCTGCACCCATTGAACAATAACTCTCCATCCCTATCAGACCCCGACAACCACCATTCTGCTTTCTATCTCCATGAATTTGATCACTCTAAGCACCTCATATAAGTGTAATCATTCAGTACTTGTCCTTTTGTGACTGGCTTATTTCACTTAGCAAAATGTCTTCAAGGTTCATCCATGTTGTAGCATGTGTCAGAACTTCCTTTTTTTCCCCTTTTTTGAGGAAGATTAGCCCTTAGTTAACATCCACGGACAATCCCTCTCTTTTTTTTGCTGAGGAAGATTGGCCCTGAGCTAACATCTGTGCCCATCTTCCTCTACTTTATGTGGGATGCCTGCCACAGCATGACTTGGTGAGTGGTGCGTATGTCCACCCCTGGGATCAGAACCTGCAAACCCCAGGCCATCACAGTGGAGCGTGCAAATTTAACCACTAAGCCACTGGGCAGGCCGCAGAACTTCCTTCCTTTTAAGGCTGAATAATATTGCACTGTATGTATATACAACATATTGTTTGTCCATACAATAGAGGATTTCTTTCTGAGGTGACGAAAATGTCCTAAAATTGATTGTGATGATAGTTGCACAACTCTGAATAAACTAAAAGCCAGTGAATTGTACACTTTAAATGGATGAATTGGATGGTATCTGAGTTAAATCTCAATAAAGCTGTACCAAAAAACAAACTTAAAACTTGTACTGACTCCTCCCCCATTAGTATTACTTGGTACAATCATCAATCCTGCTGTATTGCATGGGTGGGGGGATTCAGGAGGTGGAGGTTTGGACCACTTTCCACGTTAAAGTAATTGAGACCATCTCTTTCAATATTTAATAGGGTTTAAAAAACACCTCAGAGTTTGTTTCTCTGGGGGAATATAATCTATGTTAGTGGTGAGGTGGGGAAAATGCTTTGCTGGAGTAGAAATCTATTTGCAACAGCAAAGGGCTGTTAAAACTATCTTGTACTACAATTCTGTGGTCATGAATACTATTTTAGATGGGAAGAACTAGGCTATGGTCTGGTGATGGGCCTATTTTAAGGTAGAATAAATTCTTCAAAAAGGTATTCATGTACTTTAAAGTTTTGATTAATCAGTTATAACCACAATTCATTTCCATCCCAAAGTAATAATGGAGTTTTATATCAGACAAGTCCAGTAAAATTTTCTAATAGGTTTTTATGTATTGAATACATCCTTTAAAATATGTTAGACATAAGAATAGCATTTAAAACCTCAAGTATTCAGTGCATTACTGTGTGCTGCAAACTCTCTGAAATGATATATCTAGAGTCAAAATTTTATTTCTTCTTATTGCTACATTGCTTTATTATTACAGCACTTTTTTATCACAGAATATCATGGAACATCACAAAGAAATTTTCATTGGTAGGTGGAGAATTAGAAACTTTCCAATAGGTCGAAAATTTTAAGTAGATATCCAATATATAAAACTAGTAGATTATGCAAGAAGCTACATTTATTTTTAGGTACATTCACATAGAGCATTTCTTGGGCAGACTTATAGAGATGAATACTTTTTTTTTGCTGAGGAAGATTCACCCTGAGCTAACATCCACTGCCAATCTTCCTCTTTTTGTATGTGAGCTGTGACCACAGCATGGCCACTGACAGGTGAGTGGTGTAGGTCTGCGCCTGGGAACTGAACCCAGGCCACCAAAGCAGAGCATGCTGAACTTAACCACTAGGCCACCAGGATGACCCAAGATGAATACTTTTCTTCTTTTTTTTTTTTTTGGTGAGGAAGATTAGCCCCAAGCTAACATCTGTTGCCAATCCTCTTTTTGCTGAGGAAGATTGGCCCTGAGCTAACATCTGTGCCCGTCTTCCTCTACTTTACATGTGGGGGACCTGTCACAGCATGGCTTGATGAACGGTGGGTAGATCCGTGCCCAGGATCTGAACCTGCAAACCCCAGGCCACCAAAGCAGAGTGCACGAACTTAACCACTATGCCACTGGGCCAGGCCCCCAAGAGAAATACTTTTTAATGGAAAGGTTCATCTTAATTTTTTAACTTAGGGAGTGGTGGTGTGGAAGAGGACTGTTTTATGCAAATCATAATCCCCTTCCATTCCCACCCCCTCCCCCATTTTTTATCACTCTTCCAGCAACTACACAGGACCTACTGTCATGCAATCTTTTTTTTTTTTTTAGATTTAAATTTTTTAGAGCAGTTTTAGGTTCAGAGCAAAATTGAGCAGAAGGTACAGAGTTCCCATATACACCCTGCCTCCACACATGCACAGCCTCCTCCATTATCAACATCCCACACTAGAGTGGTACATTTATTACAATTGATGAACCTACATTGACACGTCATAATCACCCAAAGTCCACAGTTTACATTACGGTTTACTCTTCTTGTTGTATATTCTATGGGTTTGAACAAATGTATGATGTGTATCCACTATTATAGTATCATACAGAGTTTCACTCACATTTTCGCTCTCCTAAAAATCTTCTATGCTATGCCTATTTATTTCTCCCCCAACCAATCCCTGGTAACCAGTGATCTTTTTACTGTCTCCATAGTATTGCTCTGTCCAGAATGTCACATAGTTGGAATCATGCAGTATGTAGCCTTTTAGATAGGCTTCTTTCATTTAGTAATATGCATTTAAGCCTCCTCCATGTATTTTTATGGCTTGATAGCTCATTTCTTTTTAGAGCTAAATAATATTCTAATAAATATTCTAATAGCTAATAAATATAAATATTTATTTATCCATTCACCTGCTGAAGAACGTCTTGGTTGCTTCCAACTTCTGGCACTTATGAATAAAGCTGCTATAAAAATCCATGTGCAGGTTTTTGTGTGAACATAAGTTTTCAACTCTTTTGGGTAAATATCAAGGAGCACTATTGCTGGATCATATGATGAGTATATTTAGTTTTGTAAGAAGCTACAAGAAATGTCTTCCAAAGTGGCAATGCCATTTTACATTCCCACCAGCAATGAATGAGAGTCCCTATTGCTCCACATCCTTGTCAGCATTTGGTGTTGTCAGTGTTCTAGATTTTGGCCATTCTAATATGTGTGTAGTGGTACCTCATTGTTGTTTTAATTTGCATTTCCCTGACGATATATGATGTGGTGCATCTTTTCATATGCTTATTTGTCATCTTCTTTGGTCAGATGTCTGTTAAGGTCTTTGGCCCATTTTTAAACTGAGTTGACCATTTTCTTCTATTTTTTTCTGAGGAAGATTGGCCCTGAGCTAACATCTGTTGCCAATCTTCCTTTTTTTTCCCCTTTTTTCTCCCCCAAGTCCTAGTACCTAGCTGTATATCCTAGTTGTAGGTCCTTCAAGTTCTTCCATGTGGAACACTGCCTTAGCATGGCTTAATGAGTGATGAGTAGGTCTGCGCCCAGGATTTGAACCAATGAACCCCAGGCCGCTGAAGCAGAATGTGCAAACTTAACTGCTATGCCACTGGGCTGAACCAACCATTTTGTCATTGTTGAGTTTTAAGAGTTCTTTGTGTATTTTAAACAACAGTCTTTTATCACATATATCTTTTGCAAATATTTTCTCCCAGCTGGTGGGTTGTTTATTCATTTTGATCCTGGTTTCATTTGCCTTGTAGAAGCTCTTTAGTCTGATGAGGTCCCACTTGTTTATTTTTTCTTTTGTTTCCCTTGTCCGCGTAGACATGGAATCTGAAAGGATCCCTTTATGTCCAATCTCAATTAGTGTACTGCCTATATTTTCTTCCAGGAGTTTTAGAGTTTCAGGCCTCACTTTCAGGTCTTTGATCCATTTTGAATTGATTTTTGTATATGGCGATAGGAGATGGTCTACCCTCATTCTTTTGCATGTTGCTGTCCAATTTTCCCAGCACCATTTATTGAAGAGACTTCCCTCTCTCCATTGTACGTTCTTTGCTCCTTTGTCGAAGATTAGCTGTCCATAGGTGTGTGGTTTTATTTCTGGGCTTTCAATTCTGTTCCATTGATCTGTGTGTCTATTCTTGTACCAGTACCATGCTGTTTTGATTACTATAGCTTTATAGTATATTTTGAAACCAGGGATTGTGATGCCTCCAGCTTTGTTCTTTTTTTTCAGAATTGCTTTAGCTATTCAGGCTCTTTTGTTGTCCCACACAAATTTCAGTAGTTTTTGTTCTATTACCGTGAAGAATGACATTGGGATTCTGATTGAGATTGCATTGAATTTGTAGATTGCTTTAGGTAGTATGGACATTTTAACTATATTTATTCTTCCAATCCATGTGCATGGAATATTTTTCCATTTCTTTATGTCTTCCTCTATTTCTTTCAATAGTGTCTTATAGTTTTCATTGTATAGGTCTTTGACCTCCTTGGTTAAATTTATTCCCAGATATTTTATTCTTTTTGTTGCAATTGTAAATGGGATTGTCTTTTTGAGTTCTCTTTCTGTTGGTTCATGGTTAGTGTATAGAAATACAATTGATTTTTGTAAGTTGATTTTATACCCTTCCACTTTACTGTAGCTGTTGATTATTTCTAGTACTTTTCCGATGGAATTTTTTGGGTTTTCTATGTATACGATCATGTCGCCTGCAAATAGTGAGAGTTTCACTTCTTCATTGCCTATTTGGAGTCCTTTTATTCCTTTTTCTTGCCTAATTGCTCTGGCCAGAACTTCCAGTACTATGTTGAATAAGAGTGGTGAGAGTGGGCACCCTTGTCTTGTTCCTGTCCTCAAAGGAATGGCTTTGAGTTTTTCCCCGTTGAGTAGGATGTTTGCTGTAGGTTTGTCATATATGGCCCTTATTATGTTGAGGTATTTTCCTTCTATACCCATTTTGTTGAGAGTTTTTATCATAAATGGATGCTGGATCTTGTCAAATGCCTTCTCTGCATCGATTGAGATGATCATGTGGTTTTTATTCTTCATTTTGTTACTGTGGTGTATTATGTTGATTGATTTGCGGATGTTGAACCATCCCTGTGTCCGTGGTATAAATCCCACTTGATCGTGGTGTATGATCTTTTTGATGTATTGCTGTATTCGGTTTGCCAATATTTTGTTGAGGATTTTTGCGTCTATGTTCATCAGTGATATTGGCCTGTAGTTTTCCTTCTTTGTATTGTCCTTGTCTGGCTTTGGTATCAGGATGATGTCGGCCTCATAGAATGTGTTGGGAAGTATTCCATCTTCCTCTCTGTTTTGGAATAGTTTCAGAAGGATAGGTGCTAAATCTTCTTTGAATGTTTGGTAAAATTCTCCAGGGAAGCCATCTGGTCCTGGACTTTTATTTTTTGGGAGGTTTTTGATTACTGTTTCAATCTCTTTACTTGTGATTGGCCTGTTCAGATTCTCTATTTCTTCTTGATTCAGTTTTGGGAGGTTGTACGCTGCCAAGAATTTGTCCATTTCCTTTAGGTTGTCCAGTTTGTTGGCGTAAAGTTTTTCATAGTATTCCCTAATAATCCCTTGTATTTCTGTGGCATCTGTTGTACTTTCTCCTCTTTCATTTCTAATTTTATTTATTTGAGTCTTCTCCCTTTTTTTCTTAGTGAGTCTGGCTAAGGGTTTGTCAATTTTATTTATCTTCTCAAAGAACCAGCTCTTTGTTTCATTGATCCTTTCTACTGTTTTTTTTATTCAATTTCATTTATTTCTGCTCTGATTTTTATTATTTCCCTCCTTCTGCTGATTCGGGGCTTTGTCTGCTCTTCTTTTTCCAATTCTGTTAGGTGCAATTTAAGGTTATTTATTTGGGATTTTTCTTGTTTGTTAAGGTGAGCTTGTATTGCTATGAATTCCCCTCTCAGGACCGCTTTTGCTGCATCCCATATGAGTTGGTATGGTGTATTTTCCTTTTCATTTGTCTCCAGATAGCTTTTGATTTCTCCTTTAATTTCATCCATGACCCACTGGTTGTTCAGTAGCATGTTGTTTAGTCTCCACATCTTTGTCCCTTTCCTAGTTTTTTCCTTGCAGTTGATTTCTAGTTTCACAGCATTATGATCAGAAAAGATGCTTGTAATGATTTCAATCTTCTTAAATTTATAGAGGTTTGCCTTGTTTCCTAATACATGGTCTATCCTTGAGAATGTTCCATGTGCACTTGAGAAGAATGTGTACTCTGCTTTTGTTGGGTGGAGTGCTCTGTATATATCTATTAAGTCCATTGCGTCTAGTTTTTCGTTTAAGTCCATTATTGCCTTATTGACTTTTTGTCTGGATGATCTATCCATTGATGTAAGGGGGGTGTTAAGATCCCCTACTATTATTGTGTTATTGTTAATATCTCCTTTAAGGTTTTTTAGCAGTTGTTTTATGTACTTTGGTGCTCCTGTGTTGGGTGCATAGATATTTATAAGTGTTATGTCTTCTTGGTGAAGTGTCCCTTTTATCATTATATATTGCCCTTCTTTGTCTCTCATTACCTTTTTTATCTTGAAGTCTACTTTGTCTGATATAAGTATGGCTACTCCTGCTTTCTTTTGTTTGCCATTAGCTTGGAGTATTGTTTTCCATCCTTTTATTTTGAGCCTGTGTTTGTCTTTAGAGCTGAGATGTGTTTCCTGGAGGTAGCAGATTGTTGGATCTTGGTTTTTAATCCATCCCACCACTCTGTGTCTTTTGATTGGAGAATTCAATCCATTTACATTTAGAGTGATTATTGATATATGAGGGTTTAATGTTGCTATTTTATTGTTCATCTTCTGGTTCTTTTGCATTTCCTTAGTTTCTTGTCACTTGTGTTTCAGACTGCAAATTCAATTTGGTATTTCTGCATGCTCATTCTCTTGGTTTTCTCTTTATTTGTCATGTGTGGTTCTCTTCTGGTTATTTGTTTAGTGGTTACCGTGAGGTTTATATGAGCGATCTCCTGGATAAGAAAGTACATTTTCAGATGCCTCCTTTTTCCTGAGGCTGGGTCGATTCAATCCCTTACCTCTTCCCCTCCTTATTTGTTATCTCTTTATTCCATCTTGTGTCGTGAATGTGTGTTTCCAGTGATGAGCTTGAATTAATTTTTGATGTTATCCAACTGTAGTTTGTTCTGGTTTAGTCTCCTTGCTTTTCTCCTTGCTGAAAGCTTTGTATTCCCTTTCTCATTTGTTTTTTTTCAGGCCTAAGGGCCTTCTTGAGCATTTCTTGTAGTGGGGGTCTTGTGGTGACGAACTCTCTTAGCTTTTGTTTATCAGGGAGAGTTATTATTTCTCCCTCGTATTTGAAGGATATTTTTGCTGGATAAAGTATTCTCGGCTGAAGGTTTTTGTCTTTCATGATTTTGAATATATCATTCCAGTCTCTCCTAGCCTGTAGAGTTTCTGTCGAGAAATCAGCTGAGAGCCTGATGGGGTTTCCTTTGTATGTTATTTTGTTTTTTTGTTTAGCTGCCCTTAATATTATTTCCTTGTCACGGGTATTTTTCAAGTTTGCTACTATGTGGCGAGATGATTTTTTATTCCTGTTATATATTTAGGTGATCTATTGATTTCATTCACTGTTATTTCCCTCTTGTTCCCTAGGTTGGGGAAGTTCTCAGCTATTATTTCTTTGAACAAACTCTCTGTTCCTTTTTCTCTTTCTTCTCCTTCTGGAATACCTATTATCCTTATGTTGCTTTTCCTCATTGAGTCTGATATTTCTCGAAGAATTTCTTCATTTCTTTTTAGTCTTAGCTCTCTCTCCTCCTCTATCTGGAGCATTTCTGCGTGGCTATCCTCAATACTGCTAATTCGTTCCTCCATATTGTCAGTTCTGCTCTTTAAAGACTCCATTTTTTCCACTATCTCATTCATTTTGTTTTTCACCTCCAATAATTCTGATTGGTTTTTCTTTATGGTTTCAATCTCTTTTGTGACAAAAATCCCTGAATTCGTTGATTTGTTTCTGTGTGTTCTCTTGTATTTTGTTGAGTTTGTTTATGATAGCTATTTTGAATTCTCTGTCATTCAGGTTATCAAATTCTGTGCCTTCAGGGTTGGTTTCTGGGTGTTTGCCATTTTACTTTTGGTCTGTAGCCATAACAAATTGTCACAAGGATCCGACAGCGACAGCCTTATTTTTTTCCCCTCATGATGAAGTTGGTCCTGCAGTTTCCCCCTGCTGCCACTGGATGGAGATCGCGAGCAGTATGCTCTGAGCCCGCTGCAGCCCCTGGAGGGATTATGGTGAAATGCGGGGTGTGTGGGGGGAGGGGTCCTCTCTTTCTCCTTCTCAACCCGGGGGTTTCCTTTCTGGCTCTCTTAGGGTGTTTGCTAAACCCCTAAACAGTCCATCATCGCTTCCCAGTGGGGATCTCACGACAGTCTGTGAGAGCACCTGGAAGGCGATAGTTTTCCCCGCTGTGGGCTTCCCCTCCCCCCTCTGTCTGCGAGCTGCGCTGTCTTTGCCGATCGATTGGGGAGGGGGAGTACAACTTCTTACCTCTCCTCGCGTCCTTTTGGGCTTCCCACGCCTCCACCACCGTCTGATGTATGGCAGCAGGGGTTTCTTAGAAGTCCTTTGTAGTGTTTGATTGAGCTCTGTTGGAATGCGAATGATGTTTTCATTGTGTCGTAGGGGGCAGAGATTCAAAGAGGGAATCTCACTCCGCCATGATGCTCAATACCATATTGTCTTAATTACTGTTTTATAGTAAGTCTTAAAATTGGGTGTCAGTCCTCCAACTTAGTTCTTCTCTTTCAATATTGTGTTGGCTATTCTGGGTCTTTTGTCTTTCCATATAAAGTTTAGAATTAGTTTGTTGATACCCACAAAATAACTTGCGGAGATTTTGATTGGAATTGTGTTGAATCTATAGATCAAGTTGGGAAGAACTGCTGTCTTGACAATATTGCCTTCCTATCCATGAACATGGAATATCTTTCCATTTATTTAGTTATTTCCTTTCTTTCATCAGAATTTTGTAGTTTTCCTCATGTAGATCTTGTACATATTTTGTTAGATTTTTCCAAAGTATTTATTTTGTGGGGATGCTAATGTAAATGGATTTGTGATTTTAACTTCAAATTTCACTTGTTCATTGCTGGTATATAAGAAAGCAATTGACTGCTGTATATTAACAAAATACAAACTTGTATGTTGTATCCTGCAACCTTGCTATAATCACTTTTTATTTCCAGGAATTTTTGTTTGATTCTATTGGATTTTCTACATAGATAATCATATCATCTGCAGAAGTTTTATTTTTAACTTCCCAACTTTTCTTGTTGCATTAGTTAGTTATTTCCAGTACAATGTTGAAAAGGAGTGGTGAGAGGGGATATCCTTGTCTTCTTCCTGATCTTGGTAAGGAAACTTCTAGTTTCTCACCATTAAGTATGATGCCAGCTGTAGGACTTTTGTACGTATTCTTTAACAAGTTGAGGAAGTTCCCCTCTATCCCTAGTTTACTAAACTTTTATCATGAATGGGTGCTGGATTTTGTCAAATCCCTTTTCTGCATCTGTTGATATGATCATGTGATTTTTCTTCTTTGGCCTGTGGATGTGATGACTTACATTAATTTATTTCAAATGTTGAACCAGCTTTACATACCTGCAATAAATCCCACCTGGCTGTGTTGAATAACTCTTTTTATACATTGTTCAACTCAATTTGCTAATATTTTGTTGAGGATTTTTGCATTTATATTCATAAGAGATATTGGTCTGCAGTTTTCTTTTCTTGTAATGCCTTTGTTTTTGGTATTAGGGTAATCCTGACATCATAGAATGAGTTAGGAAGTATTTTCTCTGCTTCTATCTTCTAAAAGAGATTGTACAGAATTGGTATTTCTTCCTTAAATGTTTGGTAGAACTCACCAGTGAATCATTCTGGACCTGGTGCTCTTTTGGAAGGTTGTTAATTACTGATTCAATTTTTTTAATAGATATAGGCCTATCCGGATCATCTATTTCTTCTTGTATAAATTTTGGCAGATTGTGTCTTTCAAGGAATTGGTCCATTTTATCTAGGTTATCAAATTTGTGGGCACAGAGTTGTTCATATAATCCCTTTAATATTCCATGGGATCTGTAGTGATGCCCCCTCTTTCATTTCTGATATTAGTCATTTGTGTCCTGGCTCTCTTTCTTAGCCTTGCTAGAGGCTTATCAATTTTATTGATCTTTTTATAAAACCAGCTTTTGGTTTCATTGATTTTCTCTATTGATTTCCTGTTCTCAATTTCATTGACTTCTTCTCTCTCTTTCTTCTGCTTACTTTTGATTTGTGCTTCTTTTTCTAGTTTCCTAAGGTAGAAACTTAGATGATTAATTTTAGATCTTTCCTCTTTTTTAATATATGCATTCAATGCTATAAATTCCCCTCAATGCACTGCTTTCACTGAATCCCATAAATTTTGATAAGTTGTGTTTCATCTTCATTTAGTTCAAAATATTTTAAATTTTCTCTTGAGATTTCTTTGACCCATGTGTTATTTAGAAGTATGTTGTTTAATCTCCACTTATTTGGGGATTTTCCAGTTATCTTTCTGTTATTCATTTCTAGCTTATTTCCATTGTGGTTTTAGAGCAGACTTTGTATGATTTTTTCTAAAATTGAGGTCACATTGGTTTATGTATGGTTTCTATTATTTTTAATTTGTTAAGTTGCATTTTATGGCCCAGAATTTGGTCTATCTTGGTGAATGTTCCATGTGAGCTTGAGAATAATGTGTATTCTGTTGTTGTTGGATGAAGTAATCTATAGATGTAAATTAATCAATTATATATACAGTTGATTGATGGTGTTGTGTTCAACTACATCCTCACTGATTTTCTGCCTGCTGCATCTGTCCATTTCTGAGACAGAGGTGTTGAAGTCTCCAACTATGATAGTGGATTCATCTCTCCTTGCAGTTCTATCAGTTTTTGCCTCACGTAGTTTGACACTTTCTGTTAGGTGCATACAAGTTAAGCGTTGTTACTTTTCCTTGGAGAACTGACCGCTTTATCATTATGTAATGTTCTTTTTCCTTGATAATTTTCCTTACTCTGAAGTCTGTCCTGTCTGAAATTAATATAGCTACTCCTGCTTTCTTTTGATTAGTGTTAGCATGGTATATTTTTCTCCACCCACTTACTTTTAACCTGTATGTGTATTCAAAGTGGATTTCTTGTAGACAACATGTAGTTGGATCTTGTTTTTTGATCCACTCTGACAATCTCTCTTTTGATTGGTGCATTTAGACCACTTATGTTCAAAGTGATTACTGATATAGTTGGATTAATACTTACCATATTTGTTACTGTTTTCTATTTGTTTCCTTTTTACTTGTTTCTATTTTTGTCTTTTCTGCCTTTTGTGGTTTTAACTGACCATTTTACACGATGTGATTTTCTCTCCTTTCTTAGCGTATCAATCACACTTCCCTTCCCCCCTTTTTTGTGATTGCTCTAGAATTTGCAATATACAACTAATCCAAGTCCACTTTCAAATAACACTACACTGCTTCACAGTATAGTGAAGTACCTCAGTGTGGGTACCTTATAATAACAAAAAATAATCTTAATTCCTCCCTCCTGTCCCTTGTATCATTGGTGTTACTCATTTTACTTATATAAAAGCATAAATGATATATGCATAAGCATAATCAAATACATTGTTGCTGTTATTTTGAACAAACTGTTATCTGATTAAGCATTAAAAAAGTTTTTATTTTACTTTCATTTATTCCTTCTTTGATGCTCTTCTTTTCTTTATGTAGATCTGAGTTTCTGACCTATATTATTTTCCTTCTCTAAATAACTTCTTTTAACATTTCTTGCAAGGCAGGTCTACTGACAACAAAGTTTCTCAATTTTTGTTTGTCTGAGAAAGTCTTTATTTCTCCTTCATTTTGAAGGATAATTTCACAGGGTATAGAATTCTAGGTTGGTGTGTTTTTTTTCTTCTTAACACTTTAAACATTTCACTCCACTCTTCGGGCTTGCATGGTTTCTGAGGTGCAGTCAGATGTAACTCTTATCTTTGTTCCTCTATAGGTGAGGTGCTTTTTCCTCTGGCTTCAGGAATTTTTTCTTCATCCTTGATTTTCTGTAGTTTGAAAATGATATGCCTAGGTATAGGGTTTTTTTGCATTTATCCTGCTTGGTGTTCTCTAGTCTCTCTGTATCTGTGGTTTGGTGTCTGATATTAATTTGGAGAAAAGTCTGTCATTATCGTTTCAAATTTTCCTTCTATTCCTTTCTCTCCTTTTCCTTCTGGTATTCCCATTATGTGTATGTTACACCTTTTGTGGTTGTCCTACAGTCCTTGGATATTTTGTTCTGTTCTCTTCAGTCTTTGTTCCCTTTGCTTTTCAGCTTTGGAGGTTTCTATTAAGAAATCCTCAATCTCAGAGATACTTTCCTCAGTCGTGTCCAGTATACTAAGCCCATCAAAGGCATTCTTTATTTCTGTACTGTTTTTTGATCTCCAGCATTTCTTTTTAGTTCTTTCATAGGATTGCCATCTCTCTGCTTACATAGCCCATCTGTTCTTGCATGCTGTCTACTTTATCCATTAGAGCTCTTAATATATTAATCATAGTTGTTTTAAACTCCTGGTCTGATAATTCCAACATCCTAGAGCCATATCTGGTTCTGATGCTTGCTCTGTCTTCAAATTGTTTTTGCCTTTTATTACGGCTTGTAATTTTTTCTTAGTAGCCAGACATGATGTACTGGGGAAAAAGAAGTGCTGTAAATAGGCCTTTAGAAATGTGGTGATATGGTATGGGAGGATGTGCTATGATGCAACAACGGTTTGGAAGCGCTACACTGTACCATATGCAATAAAATGAGAAGTATGGGTAACATGAAGAATTTAGACCTTTAGGTTTACTCTGGCAATAACCAAGGTTTTACTCTGGCAAAAGTTGAACCAAATGGTTCAACTTTTCAAAGAATATATACATTCTTCTAAAAGACTTAGCATGCTATGAGAGAAAAGATAAACTTGAAACTTGAAAGAGAATTTGTTCCCTAAATATTAAACATGTCAGCCGATGATAATCTAGTAATTTTTTGTCCAAATATTTAGTTAAAATTTTATACTTTTCTCCCTCACACATATAAATAATTCACTTTTGTAACGACTATTGAAACCATCACCAATTTTAATTTAAAATAATGAGAGGCACTAGATGATCATTAATCTTTTTGCTAGTTTATTATGCTATATAAGATTTGTATTTCTTGTGATCCGAGAAACATCAACATTATATTTTAAATTTGTTCTTAAAAATATACAGTATTGCACGTTAATTTTTGGCAGTTTAATTAAGGATCAGCTGAGTAAAAAAAATCATACAAGAAACTACAGTTTTTATTTTGCTTTATAATAAGCAAAGAGCTTTGTGTAAAAGCAGAACTTAACAGTAGTGCCAAATAAACCAAATATTTACAGTGTTGCTATTAAAGTCTTACCTCTAAAGGAAGATTCAGTGTATTGGATGCAAATATTATTAATCTAACAAAAGCACACTTCCCTCCCCCCATTCTGCTGAACATTTTTAAGCCAAATAGTATTGGTGTGAAATGCTTTTGTGATGTCTTTCTCAAGAGAAAATACACAGAAAGAATGCTTGTTCCTGAAGCATCTAAACTGGGTCACTAAACTCTTTCACAGTGCTTCCAAATGACTTTAAAAATCTCTAAACTAAGAATCAAGATCCAAGATAACCATTCATTTTTAGTTTTTCTGTAGTTATTCTTTTTTACAAGTACACAAGTTAGTTTGTTTTTAATATGATTTTAAGGTCAGTTTCCTGTACTTTTTCTAAGATACATAAGATACTGACTATGGATCTGCCTGAATTATTTTTAACTTTTGTTACATTATAGTGAAACTGTATATATTTATAGTGACCAGAATCTGCTATTCTACTTTTCAATTCCCATATTAGGTAAATACTGTAGAAAGTTCAATATTTTTCACTTATCAATCAATTAGGAAGACGGTTTTGAAAAGCTATTTGTAAAAGCAAATACCAAGATTTAGACCTACTTAACAATATATTAAACATTCAAAAGGACCAAAAAGTACATAAATAGAATGTATTTGCAATATAAATACATGACACAGAGACATTCATTTTTGGCACCACCTAAAAAAATTCAGCAGTACTTTATTACTCTTCAGATCTTTGGGAATACTTAAAATTTCTAACTATTAAAACTTTTACTTTTCCTCCAGAGGAAAAATAAGTCACAAATTTGAATTGGTACTTCAAAAGCAAAGAATTTCCTTTTGTTACTTCTTAATTTGATCTGCAGAACAAATGGTTATTCAAAGTGTTAGCTAGCAGCCAATGTGTTAACTATACTTTTACTTTTTAATCCTACTAAGAACTGATTATGTCAAACAGTGATTTATCCAGGAAAGATATGGTTTCTCCTTAAACAACCATGAACCAATTGCATAGCTCTGATCTGAGAACAAAGGTCAAAGGAGAGAGTTACAAATGCATTAATATATGTTAACTGAACTGAAACAGACTGTTGAAAAACAGTCTATCTTGGGTATGTTAGTGTAAACTTAGAGGGAAAAACAACAGTCATCAGCAAAAAAGTTTTCTTTAAAAATAGGTTAATGCTAAGAACAACAGCCTTTAAAACTTCTGTTTAAAAATAAGCTTAATAAACAAGAATACAAATTTTAATTCAAAACGTAGCTCTTTGAAATGCCCTATTTTCTTGCATACAGCAGAAAATACATTTTTCATAGTTTTTAACATTACATGTAAAAATGAGGCACTAGTTAAACATATTTGAATATATTCACAAACAGGAATTTCAGTCCCATCCGTAGGCTTATATTTGCTCAATGGTTTCTGGATGGCAAACTGTTCACAAAAATAAGTCTTCTGAAGGAGGTGCATAAGAGAAACCAAGGAATGCATCGTCCGCCTCCAGTACACTGGCGTTCACTATAGAATAGTCAGAAGACACGCACACAGAATATGGAACTGTTTCTTCTGTAAATGCTGCATCAAAGTTCCTGATATCATCTGGTCCTGCCTAAAACATCAAAAGCATACTATTATTCACCTTAGCTTTTTTCCCCTTAATTTAATCCTTCGTTAAAACCCCTTCATGACTTTGTGTATTTATTCCTGGCAAGTTTAGATGTCTTCCTACTTCAACATTTCTTTGAAACATTTTCTGCTTTTCCTTTCCTGACTTTTATCATTTAGGTGAGATTGTCTGTCCTTCTAACACAGTTAAGGTTCTTGTTCTTGGCGGGGGAGATATAAGAGTGAGGAAGGCTACATAACAGAGTCCTTACCTATATTAATTTGAATCTCAAGCCTTGCAACTGACTCCCTTTCTCTTGAACCATCACCACCTCTAAGTTTCGAAAAGGGGTCAGGTAGGTTTTCAGGACAGCATTTTGCATTTGAGCTTCCATAAAATGTCTGCCCATCCAGTTTCTCAGTTCTAGGTAGGTGAAGCCTTTGGATGAAGGAATGAAGGGGTTGTAAATAAAATTGTGAAAGGTGACTCTTCTGGTGCTACAGAGGTCATGAGGCATTCGGCTATGACACCCTCAGCTCGAGAGGCCTAAGGGAACCAAGAACCTGGGAAATGAAGCATTGTCGCTGCTTAGGCTGCAAGGCAGGGGTTCTTAATCTTCCTTTACAAACCTGATACAAGCTAATGGACTCTCCCCTTCCAATGAATTTACAGATAAAAACTTGGATACAAATTCAGGTGATTCACTGTTAAAACCCACCCCTGAAGCTCTAGGTTATCTCTGCTCTAAGGGGAAAAGAATCCTTAAAATGATCAAGTCATCAAGTCTAACTGAGGTAACAGGTAAGAATTCAAAGCAGATACTATAAGCCAGGGATATAGTTAGCCTGATGGGTCTACAAACAGCAGAGACCAGGGAAACCCAGAGTGCTAGATCCTTCCATATGAGATATTCCCCCCCAGAGGAGAAAGAACGCTAGAAATTATATTTATGTATACATAAAAATTCTTGCATGTAACCCTAGAAGCCTGGGATCTAGAATAAGACTAAGGTTTGAATTCTGGCTGTGAAATCTGCTAGCTATAATTCTTCATATAAACAACGCTAGCTCTGTGACTTTGTTTCCTCTTCTGTAAAATAAGAATACTACCACCTACCTGTTAAGGTTGTTGTGAGGATCTGACGTGTTAACACATAAAATTCCCAGAATCTGACAAGTAGACGGTGCTCAATAAATGATGGCAAATGTTCTTTCACTTGACTTTATGAGTATTTTGCAAATGCCCTTACAACTTACGGCTAGTACTGACAAGGATAATACTAAATGGCTTTTTAAGAGGGAGAGAGGGCTCTGGCTTCACGGTGCCTGAGCTCAAATTCCAGTTTTGTAACTTTAACTAAACTTTGGGCAAGTTATTTAACCTTTTCTGTGCCTAAGTTGACTCATCTGTATTATGTGGAAAATAACAGTAGTATTTCACGGATTGTTGTCAGGGTTAAGTAAAAGGATACAAATATTGAGAACAGTGTATGAGAGTATCTACTTTATCATACTCTAGCTGACTTTCTGATCTTTGTTAATCTGTTAGGTAAAAAACGGTAACCTGTTAGGGTTTTACTTTGCATTCTTCAGTTGTCAGGGAGGTTGAACCTCTTTTCTGTTTATATTTAAAAGCCATCTGTATTTATTTTCCTGTAATTGCATAATTTGTCTTTTGTCTATATTTCTACTGGTCACTGGTCTTTTCTTCCTCATTGACTTATAAGAATGCTTTATGTGTGTTAAGGAAATTTTCCCCAGTTTGTTATTTGCAGTGTTTTTTTTCATGCAGACATCTCTAAATTTCATGTGATCAAATTTACCAATTTTTTTCTCATATGGTTTCTTGGTTGTGTCTTGCTTTAAAAAGTTTAATTAATTAGTCACAGAAGAGCAGGGATCCAAATCTGGAGGTATCTGACTCTGAAGTCAACACTGTTTCCATTTCCAGTGTTGCTTAGAAGGAGTCTCTAACACTTTAATGTGCTTACAAGGAGTCCCTAACTCTTTAATGTGCCTGATGAACATTTATTTGAGGATAACTAAACTCAGTTAAGACCCTCAATAAAAAAAAGAAAAAGAGGGGCCGCCCGATGGCGCAGCGGTTTAGTCCACGCTTGGCAGCCCGGGGTTCACAGGTTCGGATCCCGGTCACCCGCGATGCACCGCCTGTCAGCCACACTGTGGCAGCGTCCCATATGAAAAATAGAGGAAAGACGGGCACGGATGTTAGCCCAGGGCCAGCCTTCCTCAGCAAAAAAGAGGAGGATTGGCAGCGGATGTTAGCTCAGGGCTGGTCTTCCTCACAAAAAAAAAAAAAAAAAGACAAAGACAAAGAAAGTAATCCTTAAAGGCTCTAGGTTCCTAGTGCAAACTAGAAATTAGGGACAGAAATCATCCCTAATGGAGTCACTTCTGAAAGTTACTTCTAGATGAGCTTCACGAGCTTCACTGTACACTTCTAGGTGTAAAATTTCACACTGAACTAACATCAGCTTTGAGCTATGCACTGAAACTAACCTTTCACAAAATCTGAGTAGACTAAATAATACTTTCCTGAAGTGATTTCCTTATCCTGCTCTAACTTACTAAAAAAGTAGTTCATGAATTTCATAGCAACACCAAAAAACTTTTAAATAAAAGAAAAACAAATTCACCTGTAATCCTGCACCCCCAAATCAATCTTGGTTTATATTCTCTTTCAGTCCTTATCCATTATTTTTACTGCTATAATCATAAGTCATGAAAATTATAATTACTATGTTTTCATTTAACATTATAAGGATTTTCCAGGTGTCTGCTCATTTTTATATTTATTATCATTATTATCATTTACTTAAAAAGAAAAGGCAATAGAGCATAAGAAAGCATAAAAAGAATAATGATTCTGGAATCTGGCACAGATTTGAATCCTTGCTCTACTACTTTTTAATCCAGCTATGTGAGATCTCTGAGTTTACATTTCTTCATTTATAAAGCATGTATAATAAGAGTAGTAATAGTGGTAACTGGGTAGTTTGAGGAATAAATTATATAAAGTATATATATATATAAATATAATATGTATATAAATATAAAGTATAAATGTAGATAAAGTATATGTGCCTATGTGTGTGTGTGTGTGTGTGTGTGTGTATATATATATATATATATATAGGAAGCTATCAATAGTAACATCATTATTGATCTACAGATGATTATTAACAATTGTCCTATTATTACATATTTATTTCCAAAAATTTTCAACATTGTTAATACTATAACAGGTTTCTGATGCAGCTTTCCGCTTTCAAAAAAATTACCTTTAGGTAAAATGTTTCCATCAGTAGGTTTAACAAGTCAAGCTAATACAAACATTTTTATAATACGGTCTTACTGTTTCCCAAAAAGAATATAATAATTTACATTATCATCAATAATGGTTTGGGGCCCCCCCCAAAATAAATAAATAATGTTGCCTGTACCCGGTTTTATATCAATCTAGGAAAAAAAATGTGCATTGATGTCACTTAAAATGTTTGTTGATTTATAGGTATGAAAATGATACTTCATAGTTATTTTAACTTGCATCGTTTTTACCTATTGAGCTTATCCCCTTCCTATACATGCTCCAAAGAAACACTTCACAGTTACTGTGCTGGAAGATATTTTCATCAGTCTAACTATCATCTTACTTACTGGTCATTGTGAAGTTATCAGTTGTACTAGACAACCCTGAGTGACATATTTCACAAATATTTAGGTAGTGATTCAATTTCATTCAGGTTAGATTTTGAGATCTACTGCTAAAATTATGATGAGCTACTATTCTAATATTTCACTATTTTAGAAAGAAAGATTTGGATATACACTTACCACATTAGGATTAAATGGTGGTGGAATCTTCTTTTGTACAAGGTCAGTCCAGCTGAGTGATTCAAAAAAAGGATGATTCTGAATTTCAAGCTAGAATATTAAAGAAATATGTATTGTTTACTAATGTTGAAGAATATATTAAGTACTTACTGAGGAATTTTATGAAGCCAAATCATGACCACTTGTCCCTCAATAATTCTTTTTAGGTACATGTTTATGTTATCCATGTGACAAAATGGTGATGGTGTAGTGGAAAGACTATTAGAGCAGACATGAATTACTCGGAATGACCTGCTTAAGTGATATCCTCTTCACATAGTTTCTTCATTGGTAAAAGGGGGTTAACCAATTCTGCCCTAGATGCTTTTCAGATTGTTTTAAGAATCAGTGGAAAATATGGAAATAAAAGTGGTAGGAAAAGAATAAAGCACTACATAGGTACAAAGAATTATTATTATCTGAATGGAGGAGGTAAAGAAGAAGTTAGGCAAGAGAGTTTTACACAGTGGGGCAGAGGCAAAATCAGGGTGCTGAGCTCTACTACCAAAAAGTATTCCACTCTGGGTTGCTACTATCAAAAGCTGGCAGAGTACTGATGCCACTTTTTGTCCTGCAAGATGCCATGAAAGTGTATAAAGTAGGATTCAACCTAGTTTGGTGGTTTAAAGAGACTTCTTAGAGAAAATATGTCTGACCCGAGTTCTCAAAGATGAGTAAGAATTAGCCAGACAAAAGAATGAGGGGAGAACATTCCAGGTAGAAGACAAAGGCCCAGAGGTGGCAAAGAGGTTACGTTGGTCAAGAAAATGAGAGTCCAATATGCCTACAGTATAGGGAAGGATGGGGATTGTCACACAAAGTGAAACACAAGAGGTGAAGGAGCCATATCAAATTGGGTCTCCATTCAGTATTTTGGGGGCTGGCCTGGTGGCGTAGTGATTAGGTTTACGTGCTCTGCTTCAGAAGCCTGGGGTTCACGGATCCAGATCCTGGGCACAGACCTCTGCATTGCTCATCAAGCCATGCTGTGGCGGTGTCCCACATACAAAACAGAGGAAGATGGGCACAGATGTTAGGTCAGGGCCAATCTTCCTCAGTAAAAAATAAAAAAGAATTTTGGATTTTATTCTAGGGTTGTGGGAAGCCATCAATGAGTTTTAGTAGGCGAATGTAAAAAATCTGGGGGTTTTTGGTTTGTTTTTTAAGACCACTCTGACTGTAATGGGGAATGGACTGGAGAGTCATGACCAGATAAAGGAAAAATAGCTACTCCCATGGCCAAAGAAAAGATGACAATGCCAGGAAAAGAGCAGTAGCAGTGGGATTAGGGAGAAGTGTCTGGATATGGGGACTATGTAGGAGGCAAATACAACAGGACCTGGCTGTTGAATAGGGAAGTAAGAAAGACAGAAGAGTCAGGAATGACTCTTAGATTTCTGACCCGAACAACCAGATGGGCCGTGATGTCATTTAATAAGAAAGAGAGCACAGAAGGAAGACAGCAGGAGTTCAATTCTGAACATGCTATGTTTGAAGTACTCTTAGGAGATCCAAGGGGTGGTTGTTGAATGAGTTCAGAGTTCATAAAGAGAGGTCTGGACTGAAGATATAAATGTGTGAGATGAAGACATAGAGATAACCAATCTCATTGGACCAAATGAGATTGTCGAGGAAGAGAGCACAGAAGAAAAGAGGGTTTTAGGACAATCACAGGAACTGCAACACTTAACAGTCAGAATGAAGAAGACAAGCTTACACAGGAGATCATGGAGAAGGGTCCAGAAATACAGGAAGGAAAGCACGAGATGACTGTATGCTCTTGCAGAAGCCTAGGAAATAAGAGTGTTGGAAGTTTAAATGCTGCTGAGAACACAAGCTGAGGACCAGAAGTACTCAGCAATTTTAGTAGCTATTTTGTAGTAAATTGAGAAATGAATGAATGAATACAGAAAGGGAGAATGAATACAGAAACTTTCAACAAGTTTGGCTATGAAGGGAAAAAGAATGTTACATTGCAGGACAGTAGGGTTGAGCGTTTTTTGGTTTAAGAAGCAGGACACTTGGTAATGTTTAATTATTTATCTATTTTTGAGGGAGGTTGGCCCCGCGCTAACATCTGCTGCCAATCTTCCTTTTTTCTCCCCAAAGCCCCAGTACATAGTTGTGTATCATAGCTGCAGAGTTGTAGCTCTTCTACATGGGACACTGCCTCAGCATGACTTGATGACCGGTGAGTAGGTCCACACCCAGTATCTGAACCAGCGAACACTCGGCCACTGAAGCAGAGTGCACGAACTTAACTGCTACGCCACCGGGTCGCCCCAGTAATGTTTAATTATTGACTAGAAGGAACCAGAACAAAAGGGAGCAATTATCTGTGCAGAAAAAATCATGCATAGAGTTCCCTGCAAGGGGTCAAGATCCAGTGCACAGGTAGGAACCGACTTTTTCCACTATAATAGGAAGAAGGAAATGATCAGAGCAGATGCATGTAGATCTGAAATTTGATAGCAAGAGGCTGAGTTAGTTCTGCTCTGATGATACTGTTTTCCCTATAAATTAGAAGCAAGATCATCTGCTAAAAGTGAAGAAGAAGAAAAGGAAGTTTGAAGAGAAGGTCTGAAATAGTTAAGACAGAGAGTAGGCGATTAAGATGGAGAAAGAAACAAGGAGCATTGTCAGGCAGTGGTGGAGCAGAGAGGAGGCTAACAACTACGAATTCACAGTGCTTCCAAGATGCAACTTTCTTCAGCACTGTTCAGCAGCCCAGAAGATGATGGTTCTAGTCATCCAGTGTTGCGATTTCTGCCAATGAATTCAATAAAAGGACCAAGGGGCAAGGAGATGTGAAGTACTAGCAAGACTGACTGAAACAATGGACTATGGAATCCAAGTTGGATAGAAAACTGTTGACAGAACTACCTGCTGAACCGGGGAGTGTGGGAGGGGAAAACCAGTAGCAGATGAGTTTATTATTCATAGCTCAAGGTCAAGATTGATAAACAGCCCCAAGAATTCCTGAGAAATTTAAATGAATTTAAAAGTTCATGTTCCTCAACAGTTTGTGAATTTACTGACACACTACTATAGCACTGGTAACTACACTAGTAATTTAAATATCCTGATTTCTAAAAAAACCCAAACTTGCAAATTCCATAATTATCTCAAGGAGGTGTCACCAAATTCTCAGAAAAAAAAGTTTTAATGTTTGTTCAAGGCAAAATGCATTATCTCATGCAGTCAGGAGGCACTTAATAAATTCTTATTAAATAAAATGATTTAAAATTTTAGGTAATCAATAAGTGTACACTACATATTTTTTTAAAAAGGGAGGGGAGGGAAAATTCATATAAATAAAAATCGAATAAATAGTAGGATGTGAAAGCTGGATGTGGGGGATGAAGAGGAGAGGATCAAATTGTTATGAAAATCAAATTAAAATATGCATGTGCACATGCTTTAAACACTGTACAGTTCTATATAAACACTGCTGAAAACTGATGGGACAGGTATGCTGCTTTTTCATGGTGCTGTTCTCTAAGAGTTGTATTCATTCCATTAAATAGCACATAAAAAAAGGATTTATCTTCAAATTTTAAATAAGTTTAAATACGGCTGGTACTAGGAAGGGTGTACATACAAAGTCTTCTTTGGCACCGAGTCGATTTTGTCTGTCCTTTTCTAGAAGTTCTTCCAGAATGGACCAGGCTGTGAGGCTCACTCCTGGCCTCAAATTTAGGGGCTTGTGAAGAATATTGTCATACATTTCAGCAACATCTCGGCAATAAAAAGGAGGCTGGAAAAAAATGCAAAATAAAGTTAGTGTTAATTGAACTATGCCAAAATGTTTGGGTTAAAATAGTTGGATTTGGCCTTGATCTACAGGGAGCAGGCTGGGTCTGGACAACTGCAGAAATGCACAGGCCTCTTTGGACATGTGTACATCTTCAGTGTGGCCTCTCAATGAGAAGAGATTCTAAAACCCAGCACACTGTAGAGCTTAATACACATTCATTGAATGAATTAGGGCCAGTCTGTTCAAGAACAGCTTGCAGACAGGTGTAAATTGTATAAAACCTGTAATAGTATCTGTTTTAGAGAAAACCACCACCAACCTCACCATAGGCATAATGATAGAATTATTGGAAACAGAAATCCAACACAGATCAAACATAAATAATTTCTTGAGACTTGGGAATAAACTGAAACAGAGATGTCTAGTAGAGATGGAAACCTGAAGATAGTGTTCCTTCCTAAGTATTTGCAGCAGTGACCGCATTACAGGTGTACTCTGCAGAACTAAAATTCTATTGTCACAGCCTAAAGACCTGAGGGTACAACTTCAACAGGAAAATTAGCCAATTAATCATCTAGTTATAAGTTTTAAAGTAAAAATAATCTTTAAAGTTAAGGGAGTTGTAGGCTTGTCACTTTTTCTCTTTTTTATAGGAAAGAAAAAACTTTACTTCTTAAAATCTTATTTTATTTTTAACTAGTTATTGTAAGTCTCATTAATGAGGCATATGTTTCAAATGTTCCCTTTTGAATCAACTGTATTTTATACACAATAAAAATATTTTATGCTTTCAAAGTCCTCTAAAGAAATTCAAAGGATTCAGAAATACCAGGATGGCAAATACTCAGCATTTAAAGAAAGTAAGGTATAAAGTGGTTTTTGGGTGTTCTAAGTCACTAGCATAACCAGAAAACTAGATCTTCTTCAAGCCTATCTTGGTCAAGGGCAAAGAAGAGGCAGTGTTGGCATCACAGGAATCTATCATTCAAAGTCAGCAACCTGAGACAAATGCTGTAAAACATTTGGTTACAGGGAAATGTAAACAGGGAAAAAGAAAA
Organism: Tapirus indicus; assembly: GCA_031878705.1. Classification (NCBI taxonomy): domain Eukaryota; kingdom Metazoa; phylum Chordata; class Mammalia; order Perissodactyla; family Tapiridae; genus Tapirus; species Tapirus indicus. The sequence goes on from CM062934.1 coordinate 19,036,009, forward strand.
CACAAAACAAAAAGCAGACCAGAAAAAAAACCAAGCCCCAGCTCAGGTCTCAGCTAAGGAGGTATTTAGCTTAGTGGGCAGCAGCAGGAGGTATGAGCACGTTGTTCCAGCATGAGGCTTCTGGACACTCAGGGGACCACAAAGGAGCCTAGAAATTATTCCAAGTATTTCAAAAAGCCTAGAGAAAAACATGTATTATTCCTGTATGAAGTGTAAGCTAAGTAAAATGCCTAAATTGGTTGCTTTTGGCTAGAATGATATTAACTCAATGTAGTAAAACAACTTTACTCATGCAATCAGAAGCTCTGGCTGGCCTCTGCGTCTTTAATTAATAAAAACTGGAGAAACTAATTACATAGTATACCTCATTTTTCAGTGAAATCTTCAAGACATGATGTTTATGGTGAAGGGAATAGAGGATTCCCAGTGATGGAAAAAGTGGAGCACCAATGTATTAATAAATCCTATAAAAACAAAATACAAAGCAAAAACCAAAAGGCATTATTTTCTGATAAATACAAAAATCTTTTTTCTTTCCATCTTTGTGAAATTAGGCAGAATGACGACTGGGGTAAACTAAATACAAGCGGATAATTTCAATGTTACAACTAGGTGTCTATTTCTAAAAAATGTGAGTGCGACGAGAATACCTGAAGTAATGTTTGGTCTGATAGAGAAATAATTATATTAAAAAACTAGTAACAAAATGAAAAGTTTTTCTTTTGTGCATATCCCTAATGTGGTTTGGATTCCTTTAACAAGGTTACTCCTGCCTGTTATCTAAGTGTCCACAAGATTATTGAGAGAGAGAGACAGGAGAGAGAACACTCAAATCAATTATAATATTTTGCAGGAATAATGAAAGAGCAGAAATACATACCAGTCCATACAGCATTTCATACAGAACGGCACCAAGGCACCACCAATCTACAGTATTGTCATAGGGCTGTTTTCTGATTACTTCAGGTGCAAGGTACTATAGAAAAGATTAAATATTAGAGCAACTCAGTAAACAACTCAAGACAAAATTTAGAAATAATTGAGAAATTTAACAAATTTCAGGTGTTATTACACTAAAAATATTATCTAGATTTTCAATTGGTTGGGTATTTTCATCCTATACCAGTCAGTGGTTCACAGGCAGTGGAACTCTTCACAACTAATTGAGATAATTTTCAAAATACACATATTCAAGCATTTCTCCCAGAAATTGTGATGCAGTTAAGATAAACAGAAGAGGATAGCAAATGTAGAATCTGTAATACTAAGTAAGTAAAGTAAGGTATTTCGGAGGAGAAGTCTTTCATAAGATTAATTTATTTTAGAAATTCCTCTGGTCATTGTTCATAATTGCTTCTCTTGAAGAAAGAATTCTTAATGTGACAATTTTTTTTTCAAAAGTGAAAGAAAAAAATGAATTGAGTTCTTATTTGAGAATTACAATAGCAATTCTCTAACATATTATTTAGAAAAGTTGTGTACTTTATTAGATGGCTATTGAATTTAAACTTTTACAAATTAAAATGTAAACACAATTTCACACATATAAGATGGTGAATTTGAATTTTAGATTACAAAATAATATTATTTCCTCTTTCTACATGAAATATATATAAGAAATAAATTCCTCTTAAGCTTTTATATGTGATCCAAAAAAATGGCAAAACAGATAGAAAGGGTTTAATAATTTCTGATCACATTTACATTTAAATGACCGAAAAAACTTGTATTCCCTTTCTAAAAACTACAGGACTTAAGAAAGATTTTGTTAACTATGAAATCAATATACATTCACAAAAAATGTTTCTTCATACATAAACCAAAATAGAATGCTTACAAACATATACAAGAGCTAGGGTTAGATTAGAGAGAGAAAGGGAAAAAAAAATACATTTCCAAGTAAATAATTGTTAGTTATAGATACTTTTAATTAAGTTTCTGATCGTGATTGTAAGTCTAATGTGAGCCAATTTACCAAACATTTTCAACATGATATTTGCAATTACTCCCTCCTTAATGATAAAATATTACCTGGCACCTAATATCACCATAAATACATTAAAATTAGGACAGTGAAAATAAACTAAACATGTGTATGTGTGTGAAGTGAGAATAACAAGGCTTTAACACAAATTCTAAGGATTATTATTATTGTCTCAAATAGAAAGATACATTTTCTGCTAGCTAACACGATTAGAGAATGAGATGTTCTGGTTAATAAATTCTGACTCGTGATTTTTTTCCCTCACATCCACTACTCTATTTTCTTCTGTTAAATAAACACTTAATTTTATTATGAAATAATTTTTCAGTCACTCAGAAAAATATAATAGAAACCAATAAAGCTGCCACCTAAATATAGGCAACATTAATATTTTGCCATATATGCCTTAGCTTATTTTTTTTAAATTAGCTTTATTAAGATATTCACACACCATGCAATTCATCCATTTAAAGTGTACAATTCAATGGCTGTTAATATAGTCACAGGGTTGTGCAAACATTACCACAATTAATTTTAGGACATTTGCATCACCTGGTTTCGTGATTTTTGTTTTAAAGGATTAGAAATATATAATCAAATGCTGAAAGTAGTCTAAGGTAAACTTTTAACATTAAAAACAAGTAAGCATAATTTATCTTTGCTGGGTTATCTGTGGCATCTCATAATCACAGTTAAAAATATCAACTATCAATAAACTTTAAATGTTCAGAAGGAATACTTATCAGATATTCCCAGCTGGTGGAAGCTGAAATGATAAGTTTTTACCCTAATTTCCTGATTTCAAATTTTGTGTATGCAATTTGTGATTCATTTTTGCATTTTACACATAATTATATGAATGACAAATGAGACATATTTCTCACCTCTGGTGTCCCACAAAATGTTGTTGTGGTGTCAGAAATAGCAATTCCTTCTTTACAAAGCCCAAAATCTGTTAAGACAACATGTCCCTGACAAATATAGAGGCAGTAAAATAAAACAATGCATGGATATAAATTGACAATTTTTAAAACCATTTTATTTTGAAATAATTATAGACCCACAGGAAATTGTAAAAATAGTACATAGAGTTCCATGTACCTCTCACCCAGCTTCCCCCAGTGCTGACATCTTATATAACTGTAGTTCCATATCAAAATCAGGAAATTGACATTGATAGAATACTGTTAACTAGACTGCCAACTTTATTCAGTTTTCACTATTTTTTACATGCATGCATTTTTGAGTGTGTATGTATGTGTAGTTCTATGCAATAGAGATATACAGATTCGTATAACTACCACCACGATCAAGATAGCCAAGTGTTCACCATCCCACAGGAACAAAGGACCTCCCTCGTGCTGTCCCTTTATCTTTGCACTCCCCTATTCCCTCAGTCCCTGTCCCCTTGCAACCATTAATCCCTTCTCCATCTCTATAGTTTTGTCATTCCAAGAATGCTATACAATCAGAATCATGCAGTGTGGAACCTTCGAGGCTGACTTTTTTCCACTAAGCATAACAACCAGAAAAATTGAGAACTAGTAGATTTTTAAAAGACAATACTTACTACTGAATCCAAAAGAATATTTTCTGGTTTCAAGTCTCTATCAAATTAAAAGGAAAAAAAAGCAAAACTGAATATTAGCTGAAATAAAATAACAAAAAGGCAAATTTGCAAGTAATATTTTAAAAATTTACCTGTACACTATTTTGATGGAGTGCAAATAACCCAATGCACTGGCAATTTCAGCAGCATAAAACCTAGCTCTTTGTTCAGGAAAGGACCGTTCTCTTTGTAAGTGAAAAAACAGCTGTAAAATGGAAAAAAAATAATCATTCACACATAAAGTGAAACAAATATATTTTATATAAATACAAAAATAGGCTTTGTTGTTACTTTGGACGTGAGATAAAAGTACGCCAAAGCAAAGAACTGTGACTCTCCCTTGTCTGTGTCCCCCACCTAGCGATTCTCTCCCTTCTCCCATTCTCTCCCTTCACCCACGTGCCTGTCTTTACCCTTGCTAATTTACTCCTCAATCCTCAGTGTAGCAGTGTCCTTACCACTCCAGCCAACTGCTCTAGAAAAGATTTATCAACGAAGACCAATGATCTGGATATGCCAGTCATTATCTTACTGGACCTTTTTTGACTGTTCTTTCATTTGGAAAAAACCATACTATTCAGAGATTGGAACCTAGTGGCTGGCAGACCAAATATAACCCACAGTTATAATTTGTTTGAGCAAAACACTGTTTTTAGAGAAAATTAAATTAATTGGTAATGTTGAAGAACTGGGAATTTTTTTTTTAATTCATAGTTTTGGCTTCCTCTGAAAAGAGGAAAAAAAGGGAAGTTCTGCACCATTAGGCCTAAATTCCAATGTGGTAGCAACTGGCTGCAGTGAGCGGCAGTGGGACTTTCAAGTTCATTTCTTACACCTCCTAATCCTTATTTCTTACAACTTGACTTTTAGTCAGCAGGGTACCTGCCTGGGTGAAGTCTGCTCTAGGTCCTTGCTCTAGCTCCCTTGGCTTCGAAGACAATAATATCCCCTTGGATTTCCTTCGACCTTGGAGAGTTCCATCTCTGCTCCTTTCTGGCCCCTGATGCTGTAGGGATAACAGGGTTTCTGTTCTCAGTTTCTCTACTGGTATTCTTTCTCTGGACACTCTGCCCAGGTAACCTAATCCATTCCATTGATTTTAATCACCACCTCTACGTTGATGTCTCTCATGTGGACGTCCCCAGCCCCGACCTCTGCTCGGAGCCTCTACTGCAAAGACCTGATGCCTGCTGCTCTTGAATATTTCACAAGCCAACAAATTCAACTTGTCTAAACAGGGCCCCTGGTCTTCTCTCCTTTAACGATATCACTTTCTACCCAGCCCTCTAAGCCATGGGAGGGAACAAGGTACAGTGGAAAGAGTCAGGTTTTAAAGCTGATAAGACTTGGGTTCAAATCCTGGTTCTTCTCTTTTTGTGTGCAATTCATTTAACTTCTCTGATTTTCAAAGACTGTCCAAAAACATTTCATAACCTCTTCTGAAAAGTGATGGTGAAGACCAGTTATAACAGATCCTGACAGAGGAGATAAAGGGGGACAGACCTGGGATTCACCTGTACTGCTCTTTTACCCTTAGCCCCTGCACCCAACCATGAATGAATTCTTCTGTTTTGATCTTTTATTTATTTCTGGAATACTCCCTCCTTTTTACCCCCACCACTGCTTATATTATCTGAAGTCTACACTATTGTAATATTTTGCTTACTGATCTCCGGATCACATCTGTCCAACATAATACTACTAATGAAAACTACCCTAAATTAAAGTCGGACCACGTCACTAATAATAACTAACACTGACTGCTTGACTAAACCAAAGGCACTCTGCTAAGGACTTTATATGCTTGTATGATTTAATCCACCCAACTCTTCTGAGGTAGGAAATTAATGAGGAAGCTGAAGCTCAGAAAGGCTTGCTTATATGCCCAGTATCATAAAACTTATTTGTTTACACTCTACCCAGCTCCAAAACATATCTGAAGTAGTATATAAAGACAAATACCACATTTCAAGGTCAAAATGTAAGTATGAACACTGGAGGGAAATAACAGTAATAATAATAAGAGGAAACACATAATGAAATCATACTCCTGCCTCTCTCTTTCTGTACTTTCTCCTCATCTTTATTCCTCTTCTACCTATTGCCCCATTCAACTCCTCCTCCAACGCTCCAACATTCTCTTACATTCTCTTTTTTTTCCATTATCTTAGCCAAAAGACAAGCCTACCTCTTTCCACCTTTGCCACTTAGTTTATAAGCAGTCACTGCGTAAAAAGGGCTCAGAAGCAAAGTCCTAAAACAGCGTGAAGAAACCCCAGATAAAGCAGGAAATTTGCAGTAGACTATCATCTGCAGTTAGATGCCTCGCATGATATTTCAGACCATGGTCGTACTTAAGAATGGGCTTTGCATTCGGGATGTCTGGATTAAATCCAGGGTCTGACACTTACTAGAACATTGTGACACTGAGAAAGTTACTTAACCTCTCTGAGCCTTAGTTTCCTTATCTATAAAATGGGTATGAGTTATTTATCTCCAAGAGTTGTGATGATTAATTGAAATAATGCATGTAAAACAATTACAAAGTGGCAGGCTTTCAATAAACTCTCCTTGTATGTTAGCACTCATGCACACGCAAAATAAGATGATGACCTTCAAGGTAGGAATAATTTGGGGTCATCTACATCCCTGAATCAGGGTGCCTGGGGGATTCGTAATCTTGATTTTACACTGAGGAGTCTTAAGGCATTTTTGTCATAGATGTAGGGAGCTGAATAATGATTCTTCTTATGACCTTCCCCCAAAATAATCTAGGTATATCTGGTCATCTTTCAGGCTTGCAGAAAAGAAACTGATCTTCCTTCTAGCTCCTTTATTCTATAGTTAAGTGTGCTACAGTAAGGGTGAAATATTCTTTTCCTTTCCCTCTGCTCTAGGATTAGGGGATGGAAGATCTCTTTGTAAGGATATGACAATATTTATCAGTTAAAATAATTTTTAGAGACATTTATAGGTGAGAGACCAAAGGTTTGAGGACTGAGAAGCAGAGGAACAGGGTGTGGTCAGCTACTTAGATCCTGGAATCAGATCGTCTGAGTTCGATTCCTGGCTCCAACACTTACTACCACATGACTTGAGCAAACTACCTAGTTTCTCTGTGGCTCAGTTTCTTTGTCTTATACAATAGGACTGTTTTGAAGATAAAATAATACCTACAAAGAGTCAGAGTGTTGGGCACATAAGTATACCTGATACAAGTTAGCTATCACTGTAATTATTATCATAATAGCAGCATTTCTCAAAATGTATTTCAATATCCCTCTGATTCAGAGTTTTGGGGAATATTATTAATAGATTTGGTTCAAACAAAAAAGGGGACTGCATGGTAAAAAAAAAAATTCTTTTAAGAACTCCTGGCTTTGTTTAAGGCAGAACTTCTCAAAGTTTTTAATGTGCTGAAACATACTGTGAATCACCAAGAAGCATACTGTTAATCACCAAGGGGATATAAAATGAAACATTTGCCAAACTGACTTCACCACAGAATACTTTATTAGAGGATCATCTCATCTGATTAATAGTTTGCATATTTTAGAAAATGACAGGCTAGAGTAATAGTTACATGCAACTACTGAAACAATAATGATCTAAATTACAAATCTTGTTTTATTCTAATGTTTCAGTATATTATTCTTGCTATATAGCTCAGTGACAAAACTACCCATGAAGTCTGCAGCTTCATACCAAGGTTCCTTTATGAACCTGTCCATCTACACCATAAGCTGCTTAAGAAAAGAGCTTTGTGTCCCATTCTCCACATCCTGTACTGTGCTTATTAGCCAGCACCTTAAATATTGCTGCTACTCAACAAATAGCTGCTGATGCTGGACTATCCTTCCAAAACTTATAAGGGAAGAAAAACTTTGACTTTATTCTATTTTTCCTAAACATTGTCAATATTAGAAAACTAATGATAAAACTCACCTCCCCTCCGTTAACAAAATCCAGAACAAAATAAAGCTTTTCAGTTGTTTGGAAAGAATAATGTAATCCAACCAAAAATGGATGTTTCACATTTTTCAAGAGCACATTACGTTCAGCCATAATATGTTTTTGCTGTTAAAAAAAAAAGGTAAAGGATTAACATGTATTATACACCAGAAAACAATTCTGTTAACTGGGAAAATGGGTTTAGGAGAAACGAAGCTATTTTATTTTACCTCTTTTCTGTTGAGAACTACTTTTTTCTGTAATACTTTAACAGCATAAAATTTTCCATCCAGTTTCCGTTTTGCAAGAAGAACCTGTTGTAGTTAAAGATTTTGCATACTATTAGAAATGTCAATATTTTGATAGGAATAATTCGCTTGTCAATAAATCAATACTTAAATTTTGTAAAAACCAGTTCACAAGAAACCCAGATAATGTTTTTGTTTTGAAAACTGAAAACTACTGAATTTATTTCTATAATTCCACTCTCCTTAGACATTTTAATAAAACAAAAAAGGATGTTGATTATTTGAATAGCCAGGCACCATTTGTTTGTCACTGAATGTCTTAATGTTTGAGATTTTTACTAAATTTAAGTGCCAAAATCTATACTGCGTGAGAACTGTGTGTGTGTGTGTGTGTGTGTGCGCGCGCACCAGACCTGACTCCTGAAGAGTGTCCTTAGAAAATATTGAGGCTATGAACTTCAGAGCTACATTAAAAAAGGAGAAATAAATGGTTTCTAGGTAACGAAAACGCATTTTTGCTTTAACATTTAGGTTTCTCTTACAGGTTTCAAATTCAGAAGAGTTCAGAGGAAAAAGCACCACGTATAGCTGAGTTTCTATAATGGGCTGGGTTGCATGCACTTTCAACAATCTGGCCCCAGGAAAAAGTAGACACATTCCAGGTTTGCAAGTAATTTTAAGAGATTTAAGATACCCCACAAGTTGTGTAACTATTAAATGATACGTTCCAAACGTATGATCTAACACAGCGACTGGTGACATTGCTGGGCCTTACTTAATAGTAAATCTATGGTCGTCCTCACCAAAACCTATAACCCCAGTCTAATCACGAGAAAAATACCAAATTCCAATAGAGGGACATCTTACAATATACCTAACCAGTACTTCTCAAAACCATCAAGGTCCTCAAAAACAAGGAAAGTCTGAGACACTGTCACAGCTAAGAGGAGCTTAAAGAGATATGACAACTAAATGTAATGTGGTACTGTGGATGATATCTTGGAGCAGAAAAAAGGACATTAGATAAAAACTAAGGAAATCTAAATAAATGATGGACTTTAGTTAATAATAATGTATCAATATTGGTTTATTAATGGAAGAAAGGTACCATACTAATGTAAGATATTAATAATAGAGCAAACTGTGTGTGTGGAGTAGGGATGGTTCAGGAATTCTCTGAACTTTCTGTTATTTTCTCTTTACTCAATTTTTCTGTAAATCTAAAACTTCTAAAAAATAAAGTCTTATTAAAATTCATAAGAATGGAGTTAAAACATCTTCAGGGTGAAAATATCCTGTGTTCAACTGTTGGCATTTTCCTCATTTCCCATTCTTTTGTTCTCTACAATATCTGACTCTGTTGAATATTCTTTCTTTCTTGTATTTTTCCTTTTCTCAACACCTCCCACCTGACTGACCTTTCCTTCTCTATTTTGACTGGTTCATCTCCAAGTACATTCCAAGAAAATAATTCAAAGAACGTGGCAATTAGGAGATACTGATTTCCTTCAAGCAGGCTTTTTTTTTTTTTCCAGTAGATTGGTAGATTTGGAGAACAGACAGATGGTTGAAAAACAAATGGAAAGTGGAACCAGGATCACTCACTGGAGAATAGTTTAGAATAAATGTCAGACTGCATTTATTTTAGTTTACATATATATTTTTCAAACACATTGTAAATTTGCATTTCTGTTTGGTTTTTCCTTCTTTTTGGGTGTTCTGCTTTTCTTTGTTTTATTGCACTTTGTTGGTTTCTAACCATTTTGCAAGATTTTTATTAAACATAACATATATGTAGAATAACTCACAAATCATTACAGCTCAGTATATTATTACAAAACGAACATGCTATGTTACCACTATCCAGGTCAAAAAATAAAACACTGTCAGTAGTCTGAGGCTCTCCTTTTGCCCTATTCCAGAAACTACTCATCCCCGTATTCCTCAAAGGTAATCATTATTTCAACTTGCAGTAACACAGGTCAGTTTTACCTTTTTTTGAATTTTATATAATTAGAATCATATACGTAAAGTTGTCTCTGTCTGACTTCCTTCACTCTAAATTAGGTAATATGCATTCATGTTGTGGCACATATCATGGTTTCCACATTTTTATTGCTGTGAAGAATACTACATTACACAATTTAACTCACTCTTTCGTTGACAGACATTTAAATTGTTTTATGAATAACGATGCTATGAATATTCCAGCATGTGCCTTTCACAGTTTGTATGTGCATACATTTCTGTTGGATATATAGCTAGGAGCAGAACCAATGTATCACAGGTAATGTGTATATTCAGCTTCAATAATTAATACCAGTTTTCAACAGCATAAAAAAATAAAACACACAGGAATAAATTTAAGATGTGTAAAAATTCTATATAGAACAGCATAAAACATTACTGAGAAAAATTAAAGATGAACTGAATTAACAAAGGGATATGCCATGGTCATGAATCGGAGGACGCAATAATGTAAAGATAACAATTCTCCTCAAATTCATCTACAGATTCAATGCAATCTCAATCAAAATCCAACAAAATCTTGTCGAAATTGACATGTTAATTCTAAAATTTATATAAATATGCAAAGAGCTAAGAATAGCCTCTTGAAGAAGAACAAGGAGGGAGGACTTGTTTTGTTGGATATCAAGCTACATTTGTCAAGACAATGTGATATTGGTGCAAGGATAGATAAACAGACTAATGAAAAACATAAAACTGAGAAACAGAATTATAAAACATAAAATCTAGAAGCAGATCTATGCATATATGGACACTGGATATATGATGAAGGTTACCCTGCAGATCAATGGGGAAAGAAGTCTTTTCAATAAATTTTGGGGGATGAGTTAGACATCCACAAGGAAAAAAATGAACTAAGACCCTATATCTCATATTATATGCAAGAACCAATTCCTGGTAGACTCCAGATCTAAACATGAAGTTTCCAAAAGATAATGTTTTTTGTTTTTAATGACAGATTATTTCTAAGATCCCAACAGACTATGAAGCATTTTGACAGCAGGATCCATTTCTAACTTTCTATTGCCCAGCACGTAGCAGGTGGTCAATATATATTCGCTGAACTAATAAACACACATGGGTTTAATTGCATGGTCATAGTTTCTGGTGGGAACTCAGAAAACAACTAGAGATACTGACAGCTACAAATATAGCGAACTATAATTAAACACATACATATTTATTTTTACTACAAATCAAAGTATCCTGCAAAAGAGCATTTCAACATATTTGATGACTCTGATAACTCATCTACAACGCTTCTGACTTCCTTGGTATGGCCACATTGTCAAAGTTTTGTGATTCCTGACATTCACCGGACCCTGTATGAGGAGAAGCAGGGTCTTTGCACAGCGCTTTTTTCCCCCAACTGTTGTTTACACAGCTGCCCATCTTTGTCTTTCCAGCTTCAGCTTAAATAGCACCTCTTCGAAGAAGCCATCCTTGACCAACCTATCTAAGAAGGAATTTTTCTCCCACTGCCTATTGTCCTCTGTCACTTCACTCTATTCTTCACGTCCTTCACAGCCCCATTACTATTTGTAATTATTTATTTGACTACCTATTTTTAATTGACTATTTCCCCCACTACATTGGAAGCATCACAAAGGCAGTAACCATGTCAGTTTTGTTCAATATTATCTAATCAAGGCCCAGAACATTGCTTGGCACACAGGAAATCTCAACAAATACTTGTTGAACAAATGAATTTATGTTGGAATTCGAGTCGATGCCTTATCTCCCTAATTATTCTGTCAGTACTTTGAAGGTAGGAAAGAGTCTTAACTCCATATCCTGCATACAAGTAGCCCTGTGGCCCCGCCTATATAAAGCACGCATTCCTGAAGTACTTACTGAATGAGACAATAAAAACACTCTTACCTTGCCAAAGCTGCCTTTTCCGATAACTTTTAAGAAATCAAAATCTGTTGGTTTAGCACTGAAACAAATGAACAACGACAAGAATGAGCCTCCTAGAAATTGAAAAGATGTTAACTTTTAAACATTTCTTAGCACCTCACTCTTTTATAAGTAAATATTGGGTACAAAACACTTCAGGATGATGACTCCAGCTTTCACACTGCATCTCATCTCTCTTTAATATAAAATAGGTAAGAATGAATAGTAATAATATCTACTTTCTGATTAGATAAGACATTTTATAACGTTACTTAAACCTTGTTAAGTTCTGCTTAAGAGGGACTTCAATAGCCTCGTTGGGAGATGAGGATATATATATATAGCTTTGAACTTAACGTGGCTTCTATCTAAACCAATTTTATTAAGCATAAACCTCACCAATGTTGTTAATGAGGAAACTGAATAACTACATATATTAGTGATATATTCCAAGGACTATCTAGTCTGATAATTCTTCTGGAAAGGAAGTTGTTAGCTAGAACACCTAGTAAAGTCACTAAGAAAAATTTCTGACGGAGAAAAAAAGTCATCACAGTGTTTTGCATATGTATCACTTATTGTACATTACGGATAAAAGACCTCTGCTTATTCTCATAGGCAGTAATGTAGGAAAGCCAGGAGCAGAGAAGCCAGAGGGAATACTAAGATTGTCCTTTTATTTGTATTAACCTATCAGGTAAAAACAGCATTGGCTGTAAGTAGGCAAAAGCACAGGGCAGCAGAAAGTTGAGCTTAAGCAGCCAGAAGAGTTGTTTCCTTCCACACAGTCTGAATTCCTAAGTTGTATTAGGGAAAAGGAACGACTCCATTCAGATTTTAAATGTCCTTCAATTCCTTTTTGAAAGAAATAGTCAATGCAAACATGAGAGCAACACGAAGTCTCAGTTAAATAATAACAGGTAAAGATTAGGGAGATAAATAGTTAACTAAGCTTAGATGTTTTTCTTCTTCAAGAACCTGCTCTTTGGACTAGTTATTTTGTTCTCTAATGATATGCTGAGGTACTGAAATAATTTTTTAAACAAATGTAATAGTGAAAAAACATGCAAATCCCTCAAACACAGTAAACACACTAACTGAAGCCACACCCAAGGCCCCACTGTTAACTGCTGGTGATGATCCCTAAACTGAAAGCAAATTTCTGTTTCTGTGCTGCCTGATCAACTTGATGTTACGATGACAGAAAAGAATGCTCAAAACCAAATCCCCTTCCAGTTACCATCCCATTTCTTTGCTCTCTTTTGCAGTAAAACTCAAGTAAGTTGTCTAAACTCATTGTCTATACCTACTGTCCTCTCCTTGAACCCCTTCTCTCTTGAACCCTTTCCTATCAGGGTCTTTGTACCCACTACACCATTGAAACTCATAAAGGTCCCAGTGACTTATCAAATACAGCAGTCAATTCTCAATCTTCCTCTTACTTTCCCTATCAGCGACATTAACAGAGTTAATTACTCCCTCCTCCAGACACTTTCTTTACCTGTTTTGGTGACACCACATTCCTAGTTTTCCTCCTATCTTAACTAAACACTCTTTCTGTAGTCTCTCTCACTGGTTCCTCCTTGATCTCACTATAATGACGAAGTGTCCCAGGACCCAATCCTTGGATCATCTCTCAAATCTCTCTATACTCACTCTTTAAGTGGACCAAAACGGCGAGGGAAGCATAGTGTCCTGGGATAAAAGATAAAATACTTTAGAATTAATCCAGTAGGGCTGCAAGGATAATTACAAATAAGGAGAGCAACACTACACTCCTCCTCTAACTATGGCAGACATCGCTAATCTGTTGACACTCCTCAAACGGAGGCAAGAAGTGGCCTTGGAATTCTTTGTCTTCAGTGTTCTAGGCAAGCAGTTCCAATGAATTGCTGGAGTTGACAATCAAGATGAAGTCTGTATTTGCCACTTCTGGTGTTCCTCAAAATGCTTCCCCAGGAGTCAGATAAATATGGGACTATGGGAGCGACTGGATAAAGAAAATTTAATAGCCTTTAGTAAGCTAATGCCCATCATGAATCCTCTGGAACAAGATGGCTAACAACTAGGGTTTGCAACAATGACACCGAGCATCAGGAGAATATCAATGAGGCCTGCACAGATGTTTTTGCCAGAATACCTCCTAGGACTTACAATCCTCTGGGAAATATGGTCTACTGATTTTATACACACACACACACACACACACACACATACCAGAAAAGTGACAAAGGCAAAATAGCAAAACCCAATCAACAATCTGTGGATTAAAATCTCCTCAGAGCTCTACTGAAGCAATGCAAAGCTGGAGCAGTAAAGAAGGCAAGCATAGGACAGCACTATATTCACTGCACTACGGTTATATTTCATAGGCTTCCAGTTAAACTGGTATTAATTATGTGTATCTGTACATTCACCAAAAAGATCTTCCTAAAATTTAGTTGAAGGATTATTTGAAACAAATTAAACCTACTGAGGATTTCCAGATGGTCCCAGGCTGATGTTCTGTGAGGTAGAATGTAGCTGTTGAGACAGGAGAAAAAAAAACCCAGTAACATTCTTATTGGAGCTTCAAAGATTATCAGTCAATGAATGTTTTTCAAATAAAATATACATAACGGTACCACAGATATTTGATGTATTGCCATGTTAAAGAAACTTAAAGTCCTAATTCTTAATAAATGTACAGACTTATCGGGAAACATATATAATCAATATAAACATAATCATTTTTATGATAAATTTCAAGAGCAGTTGTAAGGAAAAAGGTAAGGCAGAAATCAAGCTCCAAGTTGGCAAACGAATGAAGTAAACCGAGGAAAGCTCCTTGGAAGAGGTGGGTATTGAAATCACAATTTAAGAGGGATCATTTTCACATTAAAAAAATGGTTAAAAATGGCTTTTGTTTTTCAAATTTTCAAATAATAGCTTACTAAAGATAGGAAATGATAATATGATGGTGATAAAGACTGCAAATGCTGGACTGAAAGTTTTAATTTGGTGGGAGGTAAACATTTCTAAAGCAAATACATACAACCAAGAGTGCTTTTCTTTCTAACTCCACCATGTGGTAGTATCAGAATTTTAGACAGGCTTTTCTCCTTACAACAGTTACCATAGTAAATTTAATCCTTGTTATTAACTCAGAAGCAAATCTTTACTCACCTAGTACGTCATAAAGCAATTTAACTAATACAAGATTATAGTTCAGTAATAATTAGCTAGAAATTTAACTCAAAATTCCTAGAGATTGATCTTGAGATGCTGTGCGAGAGAGCACTTTTCATAAAAGCCAAGTGTAAGTGAATTCTGCTTCACATAAATTCACTTTGAAATTCTTACATTCAGATAATTAAATCAGTTATAGATGTCTCAAATATGTTTACTTTCACTAGAGCCTTATATAATTATACTTCACATAAGCTAGAGATATGAAACAAGCTTTAAAAACTTCTCTTTATCAGAACCAACAAATTTTACTTCAACAATTTCTTATTAGAGACATGTCATATATATTTCCACCTAAATTCCTTTGAAAGTTATAGACAACCTCCAGAATACAAGCTATTTTTAAAAGTAAAGAGCAAAAGTTCTGAAGTATAAAAATGTTTCTTATAAAACAACAATGGCACCAACTTTTTAGTTATAAATTAAATTTATTTCCTACTGATACCTTTACATGAAGAATCTTCATGTAATAAATCTTCAATCCCCAGAAGACAGAAATATAAGGAACCATAATAGTTTAGTACAAGACTAAAAAAAAAATGTATAAATACTCTGTTCATTAAATTAGATTTGTCCTGTTGTGGCATAATTATAACATGGAGTAATTCCCCTCCCCCCAGTTTTTATTGAGATATAACTGACATATAGTACTGTATAAGTTTAAAGTGTATAGCATAATGATTTAACATACGCATACTGTGATTATGTTTAAATATTCTGTGCTCCATTGAATCTGATAATGTAATCCAAACTATTTCAATACACTTATTCTTTTAATGAATGTGCAGAGAACTGGATCACTCTTCCATTCAATGAACTTTTCTTACACAGATGAGGGAAGTAAACTAAATAAGATCCAACAATAACAAGAACAACTTGTCCCCTAAATTACATTAATATGTAGTAAGATTTTATTATTTGGCAATGATTTTCCTAATGGAGCACATTTCTGAAATAATATTGAAAATTATTGGGATATATAATTAGATAACTTTTTATCCACTATTTTTAAAGATTACATCTAATCACTACACTGAGGATGAGGAATAATATCTTAACAGAATGAACACTAATCAAGAGTGTTCTTGATGTCTCTTGGCTTCTAGTTTTCTCTTTACAAACAAGGGGATCCAGATGCCTCTAATATATTTTCTAGCTATTAAATTCATTTAGTTATCCACTTAGAAGTCCTTAAAAAATAGTTACAATTGTAAAATGAAGCACAGCTCTTTTCCCTTTTTTGAAAAGATTCTTTTCGTCAGTATTTTAAAACTGCAAGAGATCCTAGTTCAGGTTTCAGATTTTATGGATACAAAAGGAAAAAAAAATTAGACCTAAAATCAACAGTGGCAGAAAGGAGCCAGGAATCTGAGTCTGGTTCTCTCTTAAAAAATCCAGCTGTCTCCTATAGCAAGGCAAGACATTCTTTTTTTTTTTTTTTTTGTGAGGAAGACCAGCCCTGAGCTAACATCCGTCCAATCCTCCTCTTTTTGCTGAGGAAGACTGGCCCTGGGCTAACATCGTGCCCATCTTCCTCTACTTTATATGGGACGCCACCACGGCGTGGCTGACAGGCAGTGCATCGGCAGGCGCCCGGGATCCGAACCTGCGAACCCTGGGCTGCCAAGTGCGGACTAAACCGCTGCGCCACCGGGCGGCCCCTGGGCAAGACATTCTTTAAGTGACCTAAACCTACATACTCTCAGCAATGATTAGCAAACAAAACACGGAAAACCATGGTTACACACATTTTATTCTTTAAAACACTTTTTGAATAGTTTCATCTTTTTTAATTAAAAATATATACCCAGTTATAAAATATGGAAAGTATTTGGAAGAAGATGTTTTTAAAAATCCATAACCTTACTAACAGATGATTTTATAAATATTTACAGTAATTTCATATAGTCTTTAGAAAACTGACTGTAATCACATTGTGTGAATCTGCATATAAAATTTTATACCCTGATTTAACAGTATGTCAAAACTTAAAATATTATCATCTTCAAAAATATTTTTAAAATGCATAGTATTTAGGGACAAACACTATTTGATGAATATTTAATCTGATTCTAATTTTTCATTATAAATCATACTAAAATGAACATTTTTGTTTTTTCCACATGAAAGATTATTTCATTTGCATCAACTCCTAAGTGCCATGAATATTTTCATGTTTGATACATATTGCCAAATTGCTTTCCAAAAGAGTTGCATAAAATTATAAGGACATTAGTAATGCCCAAGGGTGCCCACTGTATCTTACCCTTATCACTCCATTATTTTATTTACATTTTTGTTAATTTGGTAGAGGAAAAAAAATCTCTCATTTAAAAATTTCATTTGCTCTTGGCCTCATGGTTGAACTTTTTCCCACATATTTGTTTACTCAGAGTACTTCTTCATGTCCTTTTCCTTTTATCTACCGGGGTCTTTAACATTCTTTTCAAAAACCCACTTGTATGAGCTTTTTACATAGATGTATTCCTTCTTACGCCTTACTTGTTACAAATGTTTTCCCAGCTTGTTGTTTCTCTTTTGACCAGCTGCACAAATATAAAATAAAAATAAAATTTTACATTGTCCAAGGAGCAATCATGTCACGATGAAAAAGTTAAGTCTGGTCTCTTAACTGAGAGTCTTCTTGTGGGCATCAAAGGAAGAAAATGACTCCTTTCCACTAGCCACAAAAAAAGAGTAAGTCTATTTTCCAAATGAAGATTTTTACCTGTGGGACAGTAATATTCCAACTCATGATATTATCTTTTAAATCACACAAACAGAACCACAACAAAATTAAAAGACATTATAAACACAAAAATGTACTTCAACCCAACACCTCTAATTTTCATGTATTATTTAAGAATAGTTACAATCAATTTTGAATTATAAAGGTATTGTATTTATAATTTTTTTTTTTTTTTTTTGAGGAGGACCAGCCCTGAGCTAACATCCGTTGCTAATCCTCCTCTTTTCGCTGAGGAAGACTGGCCCTGGGCTAACATCCGTTGCTAATCCTCGTCTTTTTGCTGAGGAAGACTGGCCCTGGGCTAACATCGTGCCCATCTTCCTCCACTTTATATGGGACGCCGCCACAGCATGGCTGACAAGCAGTGCGTCCGCGGGTGCCCGGGATCCGAACCTGCGAACCCTGGGCTGCCAAGCGCGAACTAAACTGCTGCGCCACCGGGCGGCTCCTATATTTATAATTTTAATTGATACTTAATAAACCTTTGAGTTAAATTATTGTAATTTAGTTTTCACACATAACTTTCTAAAGTAAGTGTTGAAAATATCTTCATAATAAGGCACAAGCTTATCATATTTATTTGTAATCACAATTAATTATTTTGTGTGTGTGTGAAGAAGATCGGCTCTGAGCTAACATCTGTTGCCAATCCTCCTCTTTTTGCTGAGGAAGATTAACCCTGAGCTAACATCTGTGCCCACCTTCCTCTACTTTGTATACAGGACGCCACCACACACAGCTTGATAAGCAGTGCGTAGATCCACGCCTGGGATTCGAACCTGCAAACCCCAGGCTGCCGAAGTAGAGCACGTGGCCCCGTTACCACAATTGATTTTTAAAGATAAAAATACCTTATTCTTTATTCAGAACGCATATCAATTATATGCATATAACTACAGCAATAAAGTTAGTTAATGTCAACTGGCACATTGTGTATTGATTACTCTGCGAATTAAAAACCTGACAACGCAGAGAAAGAGGTATGTAATATTCTGGTTGAAAAGGCCTTTCCTGCTAGCCAAAATCCAAAACAATAGTTACAAGTACAGTGATGATGATGAAGATATATAATGATCAAAAAATACAATGTAAAGTGGAGAGGAGAATACAAAACTGTATATACTATATAATTAAAATTAGACAATTAAAAAATTCCTATATACTAAAAGAAGATTAGAAAGAAAATCACTAAAATGTTAAAAATCACTAGGTCTCGGTGATAATATGGGTAATACTCTTCTTATTTTTTCAAAACTTTCTTTAATTAATACATATTACTGTTATAAAAAGTACTCACTCTACAAATTTATAAGAAATAGTATTCAGTAAGAGGTATACACATTTGTTTTTATGTATTCTACACAGAAGAAAATCTATAATGGATGAAATTACTTTGTTTAAGTAAATGTTGTCCTAGAATCGCCAATAATTTCATCTTTGGGGAATGGCATTTTTTTCTGTTAAAAAATACAATTCCTCTTACTACCTTCTGAGTACTTCTTTCACCCTCATCTTCAGATGGATCTGACTGATGTTTTGGACTGTCCATTTGAAGGAATGCTCTGACATCTGGACTAAAAACAGAGATTAACTTTATTATGACTTTGCATTTCTACAGCTTTTCTCCCTTTTAACATGAAAATAAAAGTATAGTAGCATTTACAGTAAGAAAGCTAAACACAATCCACTAATATTCATTACTACAAAAAGAATAAGAAAATTAACAAAAAATATAGGGAATCCAAGACAAATGGGCCAAGGGATAAACAGGCAGTTCATAGAAGAGAAAACCCAAACAGTAAGGAAATTTATGAAGATGCCCAACTTCACTAATAATCAGAAAAATACAAATTAAAACAATAATTATATACCACTTTACGTCCATTAATTGGCAAAAATTAGAAAGAGAGAGAATACCAAAAGTGGGTAGGGATATAGGGAAAGGACACCCCCACGTAATACTGGTGACAATGTAAAATGAGGCAACTTTTTGAAAAGCAATCTGGCAATTTTCTTGGTGAAACACTGTATGCATTTTCCCTAGGCCCAGAAATTCCAGTTTGGGGAATAAACCAAAGAAAAACTTATGCACAGGTTCAGTGAAAGACATGTAACTGGGATACTCATTGCAATATTCTCTGTAGTAGTGAATCAGAAGCAGAAAAGCGATCTACCACTAGGGAAATGAGTGAGCAAGCTATGGTAACTGCCTACAGAGAATACCAGTCACTAGTCACAAACAAGGAACTAGAGCACAGTACCATTTATGTATATCTATTAAATACAGACACAGAGCAACAGTCGATAGAGATATTCAAAGACATATAAGAAACATATTAAAGTGAGTATCAATGGTGGGGATGAAAAAATGAGTATAAAGATCAAAGATGAACAGAAAAAAATGGACTAAAATAAAAGAGGGGCCTTGTGCAGACTAATGACAATCCTGAGAAATGATTAAATTTCTGTATCTGAGGGACCTCCTCCCCAAATTGTTCTTTTTTTAAAAAATTGAGACATAATTGACATATAATATTACATTAGTTTCAGGTATACAACTTAATGATTTGATACATGTATATATTGTGTAAGGATCACCACAATAAGTCTAGTTAACATCCATCATCACACATAGTTACAAATTTTTTTTCTTGTGATGAGAACTTTTAAGATCTACTCTCTTAGCAATGATCAAATATACAATAAAGTATTATTAACTATAGTCACCATGCTGTACCTTACATCCCATGACTTATTTATTTTATAACTGGAAGTTTATATCTTTTGACTCCCTTCACCCATTTCTGGCAACCACTAATCTGTTCTCTGTACCTAAGAATTTGTCCACCCATGTTGTCACAAACAGCATGATTTCCAAAATTGTTCTTAATGATTAAATATAAATAATATACATTCATGTAAGAAATTCAGAAAGATGAAAAATAATTTTTAAAAAGCAGAGGGGCTCGTGGAAATGTAAAGTGGTACAGCTACTGTGGAAAACAGTTAGGCAGTTCCTCGAAAAGTTAAACACAGAGTTATCACATGATCCAGCAATTCCACTCTTAGGTATATACCCCGAAGAAATAAAAACGTAAGTTCAGACAAAAACGCACACACAGGGGCCAGGGTGGTGGTGTAGCGGTTAAGTTCGCACGTTCGGCTTTGGTGGTCCGGGGTTCACCGGTTTGGATCCTGGGTGCGGACCTACTCACTGCTCATTAAGCCATGCTGAGGTGGCATCCCACACAGAAGAGCTACAACTCTACAACTATGATACATAACTATGTACTGGGGCTTTGGGGAGGAAAAAAAAAAAAAGGAAGATTGGCAACAGATGTTAGCATAGGGCCAATCTTCCTAAAAAAAAAAAAAAAACCTCAAACACAAATGTTCACAGCAGCATTATTCATAATAGCCAAAAACTGGAAACAACTCAAATGTCCATCAGATGATGAATGGACAAACAAAATGTGGCATATCCATACAATGGGATATTATTCACCCACGAAAAGGAACAAAGTACTGATACATGCTACAACATGGATGAATCTCAAAAACATTATGTTAAATGATCAAAGGAAAATTAAAAAAGATCACATGCATACGATTCCATTCATATGAAATGTCCAGAATAGGCAAATCCATACAGATAGAAGGTAGATTAGTGGCTGCCAAGGCGTGGTGGAAACAAGAAATTTGAAAGTACAGTTTCTTTTAGGGGTGACGTTAATGTTACATTAGACTTGGAGTAACAGAATAAGATAGTGATGATAGTTGCACAGCATTGTGACTATACTAAAAATTTTATGTAATGTGAATTTTATCTCAATAACATTTTTTAAAGGTAGGGGTGGAGATCTTCAATCTTACCACACAGAGGCAATTACTATTAATATTTTGGCATATTTTATCTCAGTCTTTTTCTTTGCACAGTTAAAATCATGCTATATTTAAAAGGTTTCATTTTACTACTTTCCACCTAAAAATTACATCATAAGCATTTTGCTACGTTGTTAAAAAAGTCTTTGTAATCAATCACTTTTCATAGATGTATGATGTTGCATAATATGGATGCATTAAAAGTTACTCAATGATTCTTTCAACTTTAGGATATATAGATGACTTCCAACTTTTTACCACACAACTTTCACCAATATTTAAATAATACTGCAATTGACAATCATCGTACATCTGCATTTATGATTTTCACTACAGGTTTTTAAAAATAAAATTATTTGGTCAGAATTATAAACCATTTTCAGGCTTTAAATTCAATTTGTGAAGCTAATTTCCAGAGAGGGTGTATAATTTATGCTCTCCTAGCAATATATGAACATCCTGAAGACTTTTTCCAGTCTTAGCACTACATGTTCTAGTTTACATTAGCATCTCTGATAATTTGATAAGTGAAAAATAGTATTTTAAAGAGAAGGTACTCAATTTTATTAGTAATTAGTGAAATGCAAATTAAAGCAACATTAAGATACCACTACCCACTCCCCAGAATGGCTAAAATTCAAAAGACTACCAATACTAAGTGTTGGTGGGGTGAGCAACGTGATCTCCTACACTGATGGTGGAAGTGTAAATTGGTACAATCACTTTGGAAAACTATTTAGCATTATCCACTAAGGTTAAACATATACATACCCTACAACCCAGAAGTTTTACTCCAAGATACATCAGAAAATGCTTGCACGTGTACACCAAAAGATATGTTAATGGCAACAGTATTCATTATAGCCAGAAAATGGAAACTACTCAAATGTCCATCAGCAGTAGAATGGATAAACTGTGGCATATGCATACAACGGGATATTACACAGCAATAAGCAAACAAACTACAGTTATATGCAACAACATAGATGACTCTCACATTGCTGAAAATAAATCAGATACAGAATATGTATTGTATGATTCCATTTATACAAAGTTCAAAAACAGAGCACATTAATCTATGCTGCTAACAATCAAACGAGTAATTACCTCTGGGAGGGAGGGAAGGAATAGAGTTTGAAAGGAAGCCAAGTGGAGGGCTTCACGGGGTGCTGGTAGTGTTCTATTTCTTGGCCTGGGGGATGGCAACTCAGAGGCATTCATTTTCCCATAATTCATTAAGCTCTATAGCTGTGATTTGTGCTCTTTTCTGTATGTGTTATACTATAATAAAGCTAAAATAAGGTATTTTTGCTTCCATTTGCGTTTCCTAAATAGATAAGGAAATGTTTAGTTTCTCTGGTAATCAGCCATTTGTATCTCTTTTGTAAACTGTTAATGTACTTTGTCTTTTCGCGTGTATGTGTGTGTCTTAAGTGCATATTATCTGCCTGAGCTCTTTCTATATTACGTATATTTATCTATTGTCCTTTATCATGGGAAACTTTTTCTATATTTTTGGTTTTTAATTTCATTTGCAACTTTTGGAAGTCAGAAGTTTTTAACAATCAAATTTGTCATGGTTTTACTTTGTAACAGATCATTCACTGCCAATATGCTCAGAAAACTCTTCTCTATCCAGAAGTCAGAAAAATACTAATATATTTTATTCCACTTTTTAAATGATTTTTAAATTCAATTTTAAAAAAGTTACTTTAAAAATAATCTTTCCTCTGTTGAGGTAAAGGTTTTTTTTTTGTTTGTTTTTGGTGAGGAAGATTGGACCTGAGCTAACATCTGTGCCAATCTTACTCTATTTTGTATGTGGGACGCCTGCCACAGCATGGAGTGATGAGCGGTGTGTAGGTCCATGCCCAGGATCCAAACCCGCGAACCCCGGGCCACTGAAGCAGAGTGCAAAAACTTAACCACTATGCAACTGGGCCGGCCCCAAGGCAAGGCTATTTGTGAAGTGCATTTCCTAATGTGGTAACAACAGGCACACAGTAGGTACTCAAGATACACTTGCTGATTGGCTTCTCTTCTTGCTTTCTTAAATCAACACTGTTTTATGAATAGTTTGATGTTCCAATGAAGAGTGTGAAAATAAAGTTCTGTTAACATATGAGATCCAGAAAATAAGTAATGTCACTTTTTTTGTGTGTGTGTGTGTGAGGAAGACCAGCCCTGAGCTAACATCCGCTGCCAATCCTCCTCTTTTTGCTGAGGAAGACTGGCCCTGGGCTAACATCCATGCCCATCTTCCTCTACTTTATATGGGACGCCGCCACAGCGTGGCTGACAGGCGGTGCGTCGGCGGGCGACCGGGATCCGAACCTGTGAACCCCGGGCTGCCAAGCGCGGACTAAACCGCTGTGCCACTGGGCGGCCCCATGTCACTTTTTTTATTAAAAAGAAAATGTCAATTAAAAATTAAGTTTAAAAAACTCTTGGTTATTTATTTATGGGGTGCTGGAAATATCCTCTACCTTAAATGGAATGGTGACAGTTACAGGGGTCCAAATGGATGTAAATTGGGTAGTATACTTACTCTCTTAGTGTATTTTATAGTATAATGTTAAAATTAAAATAATCGCATTGCATTTAGTTGAATTTTAATACCAAATATAACATCTTTATAATACTACACTTCTAGATCCAGAAAGAATATTTAAAATTTAATATACAACGTTAGAGGTTCTGAGTAACACTGTTCAAACACCAGGAGAAATAATCACCACCACCACCATTTATTCTATGCAAGGCTCTGTCAAAGGAGGAGACAAATTCAAACTTTCAATGTATGAATTATATTTCAAACAAGCTGGCAATATGCCAGTTCGAAGTAATCTCAAGTAAAATAGCAAAATTAAAAGGTTAGAAGCAAAAATGAAAGGTTAGAAGGGTAGATCTAAGCTGAAGATAATATAGAATTTGTCCTAGGGAAAGGGTATAATGTTTAAAAAAATGATTATACAAAGAGTCAAATAATGAGTCTCTTTGCTGAGGAACACATCTTACCTAGGAATCCTGAGTTCAAAGATCCTCCCCAATTTTGTGCCCCTCCACCACCTGCTGGAGGCCCTGAGTGGGAAGCATCTGCTCTTCAGCGCACTGGCTAATCTCACAGCTAGGACAGGTGCTGCACTTCCCCCCGACCCTCATCCTACCTGTAAGTGTCAGGGGAAATCCAGAGCACTGGGTAGAAGACCTTGGTCAGAGAAGGTCCAGTTCTAATATTCTATTAATTTAGTAAGTTAAATTAAGTAAGTTAAAAAAAGGAGGTCAGAGGACCTACTCAGAAGGTAGAAGCCCTCTGTAAAATGTAAAGAACCATACAAACGGTAATAACTGTTCTTAGAACAAGTGCTACAAAATACAGTTCTTCAGTGCTGTAATTCCTGAAAAAACTGTTAGTATGTCTGCATCACTGTCCATAAGGCAACCCTTACATCTACACAGATAGGTGAGCTGTGGAAAAGCTCCCCAGGTATTTTACTTTGTCCTCTTTATTTCTTCTTAAAATATAATACTTTATACATACAAAACGATATAAGTAACATATATGTAAATAACAAATCATAATAAATATTATGATTACCCATGAACCAATACCAGATGCAAAAATGAAAACATATCTCAAACCATGGATCTACCTATACGTTCCCAGGTATTTCTGGTATGATCCACCCTTCTGCCTTCATTGGGAGCTGCTGGTCTAGAGAAGGAAGTTTAAACTCACTAGCACGGGGTGCACAGGGAGGGAAAGCGCCTTCCCGCTAAGAGGCTGCCTGGAAGGCTGTGTTGAGAACCGGAGCCCTGGTCTGGGTCGACAGAAGAGAACATCGTCCAGGTGGGACAAGGAGTGGTGGCACGTGTGCCCAACCCTTGCCAACTCCTTCAGCCTCATCTCCCTTCTGAAAACCCGTGTTCCAATCACCAGGAAATGTTATACTTAAGCGTCCTGAACATTTCAGGCTTTTTGTAGACTCTGCTACACATACTGCTCCCTTTGCCTAGAATACTCTCCCTACCTTTTTTCCTTGAATGACTGCACATCTTTTAAGTCCCAGGAAGCCTTTTTTGACCTCCCCAAGAAAAGCTGTCCACGTTTTTCTCTGTTATCTTCCAGCAGCTCTATCATAAAACTTTCTAGCTTTAACTGCTTGTTTCATCTGTCTCTCCCACTAGACCGGGAACCTATGTCTCTGGAAGGTAGAGATGACACTCAATTCTCTTTATATTCCCAATGCATACAACAGGTACTTAATAAATGCTTTTTGAATACATGAATAAATATAACATCAAATAATTAGCAAAATTTTTTAACTGTGTACTATGCAAATTTCATTCAAGTTTATAAAACCAATACAAGTACAAAAGGAAGAAAGAAAATAACTAGGGCCTTGCATTGATAGAGAGAAAAAGAGTTAAGAATACCAAGGGAAAATGCTTGAGGACAATTTTACAAACATACAAAGCAAGAAAACATTCCACAGAACATGTAAAATCTGTATCAGTAGCTTATTCAATATTCTTAGGTTTGGTTTCAGTGCCTCTTTAGAACACAATGAGAATTACTTACTGGTTGTAAAGCTCTGGATGCCTAACTAAGTTCTGAATGAATTCATTCAGTCCTGCTCTTCTTTGTTTAATAAAATCTGTTAAGAGAGACATAAACTATTAGGATTATTTATGTCAGATTATGTGATTATCATCAAAAGTTATATAAGAATAGACAAGCACAAAATAGTGAATTTTGATTAAGAATCTATTTCTTAAATCATGTTTCTTGATATACAATAAGGAATACTTAGAAATATCTGTTTTTAAATCTATAAATGCAATGATTATAAAATTAAAATAAAGCAGATTACATATCTCCCAAAAGAAAATTCTCCAAAAAAAGTGCCTGTTTTAGGTTCTAAATAGACTCACTGCAAAACCTGGAGAGGAGTTTTGCTTTGTCCATGTACTCATGTACAATCAGGTAATGAATAAAAGTTAGCACTATGACAATGATGACTAAAAATCACACTAATTTTTAAAGAAAGAAGGACGACTGGAAACCCTTATTACTAGGGAATGGTGACTAATTGGTTAATTGAGTATCACCAAAACTATGCTGCTAAAAATCTCCTGCTACTAAAAACCCCTTGAAAAATACACTGGAACACTTTCCTAACCAGTAATTGTCCAACATCTTCAAAGTGTTTTAATTGTTGATAACTGAGGCTCACCAACAGCAGTTTAGCAGTAAAGCTTAAGCACAAAGGTTTCTTAGAATTAGAGAACTTTATTCAAATATCTTGTCTCTACCACTTACTAGCTAACTGACCTTGAACCTTTCTAAGACTTAAATCCTTACTCATAAAATGAGGAGAACAATATTTATACCTCATAGTGCTGTCATAGGACTAAACAGACAATGCATATAACTTTATAGTAGAATGCCTGGTAGATGAAAAGAGCACAATCTCTAGCTATTATTATTTTTGTTGTTGTCATTATTATTCGTTGTTGGGGGGGGTGAAAAAGTCATCTTCCTAAACCCTAATCCTTAAAGAAATATACTCTAAAAATTGGAGAAACAGCAGACTTGAGAGAGTGTCTCAAAATGGTGAACGTCTTGATAAAAACCTATGAACAATATTCAACTTAACAGTGACTTTTGGTTTAGTAAAATGATTTCTACCCAATAAAGGATTTAATGTATAGTGTTTGTCACCAAAATTATAGGTTGTTTCTGGTCACAAAGGCTTACTGCCGTTTCTTAAATGTAAGGTTCAGCTATAAAAGAACGAACATAAATTACATCTGGTCTCTTAGATCCAGATGTACGTGGTCCTTTTTTCTTGTTCAACTGTGAATTTCTTGAAGAATTTCAGGAAGGTGTTTTGTAAAGCTCTTCCAGGGTCATTTCTTATGTCACCAGACAGTAAAGCATATGTGAGGTTTACATTAAAAACTGCACTTGAAAGACAATTATTTCTCAGGAACTGGACTTGGTAACATAGGAAGGAGAATTAAAATGAATGACCATATTTGAGATATTTAAAGAAAATCTAATGACTATAGGAAGCAGCTTTAAATTGTTCTGTGGACACTTACTGAAGGTACGTTGTACATCGGGAGACCAGCTGTGAAAAGAGACAATCATTTCCTCTCTTCAATGAGCTATGCCCTTGCTACACTAAGTGCTACTAGACTTTCCATTTCATTACTGGCTTTAAACGGTTTTGAAGGCCCTATGGAAAGCCCTATGTAAGGAGATAAAGAAAAGAGGTCAGCAATGAAACAAAAAGCCCAGGAGTAGTCAGAATTTAGGGGCAATTCCAAGCTTATTTTTAAATCAATATTAAGCACGCAAATATCTGAAAAAAATTCCAGGTAAGACTAAAATCAGAGCTGCTGGTTAGAGAAGGAAGTTTAAACTCACTAGCACGGGGTGCACAGGGAGGGAAAGCGCCTTCCCGCTAAGAGGCTGCCTGGAAGGCTGTGTTGAGGACCGGAGCCCTGGTCTGGGTCGACAGAAGAGAACATCGTCCATGTGGAACAAGGAGTGGTGGCACGTGTGCCCAACCCTTGCCAAGTCCTTCAGCCTCATCTCCCTTCTGAAAACCCGTGTTCCAATCACCAGGAAATGTTATACTTAAGCGTCCTGAACATTTCAGGCTTTTTGTAGACTCTGCTACATACACTGTTCCCTTTACCTAGAATGCTCTACCTTTTTTTCTTGAATGAAAAACGCATACCAGCTCGTTACAGGATGAGTTCCAAGAATTTATATAAGGCTGACATATTATCTTTAAGAATTATAGTTGCTGACATATATTTTTAAAAAATCTCTCCAATGAAGAATTTACATGAATGTATCTGTTGTAATTCAAAAGAAATTTCAATTAGAGACTGAAAAGAACTTAATGCTTAGATAATAAAACGAAAGCTTCAGTCTCCAGAATAACTATGAAACTGACTTATACAGATTTCTCTGCACTTCATTGCTTCAAGAAAAATCACCCAAGAGGAGACAATCCCCAATACTGTGGGGCAGGGAGAAATCATCCACCTCTAACTTAAGGACACATTAGGTTTTAGTCCTAACACTGATACATGTGGCCAGAGCAACCTGATTCTATTCATACTCAAAGGATATTTAGAGCTTACAGGGACCACAGAGATTCTTTAGTCTTAACACACACCTTTCAGATTAGGATACAAGGTTAAGACTTTTGTAATGCTCCAAACAAGTAATTTTAAACTAAAATGCACATAAAAGATTATAAATTTTGTTTTTAAAGGCACCATGCATAAATTAGGCAGTAAAGAGATAAGACTGGGGCTAGCCTGATGGCATAGTGGTTAAGTTTGCATGCTTCGCTTCGGTGGCCCGAGATACGTGGGTTTGGATCCCAGGCATGAACCTATACACCGCTCATCAAGCCATGCTGTGGAGGTGTCCCATATACAAAAAATAGAAGAAGATCGGCACGGATGTTAGCTCAAGAAGATCTTCCTCAAACACAAAAAGGAATACTGGCAACAGATGCTAGCTCAGGGCCAACCTTCCTCACCAAAAAAAGAAAAAGACCAATTCCTGAGTTCCCTTTCAATCTACAGAATAAAAACACCCAAGAGAGACCCAGAAGTGTGTAATTAAAAAAAGAGAGAGATAAGAGAAACAAACCTGGATGAGTCTAATTCTGCTACATATTAGCTGTGTGGCTTGGGAGAGTGGCTTAGCCTTGCTGAGTCTCTATCTTCCTCATGTATGAAACAAAGGTAAAAGAAACTACTTCATAGTTTCGAAGTCAAATAATAGCACAATTATCATTACTACTGCTACGATTATAATTATATTATTGTATTAATTATTATAAATAATTATATTATATACTACTATTATAGTAATAGCAGTGTTAAAAAAAAAAAAAACAGCCTGCTATAGTGAAAGAACACTGGAGTTAAGAGTTGAGGATATTTGTGCCACTGGCCAGTTTTATAACCAAAAACAAACTCCTCCCTTCTTTCATCTGTCAAGTAGGGAATAGGATTAGATGATCTGTAAGGTCTCTTTCCAGTTATAACATTTTGTGATGGTCATTCAAAAAGGAAGAGGGGCCAGCCCCGTGGCCGAGTGGTTAAGTTTAGCATGCTCCACGTCCGTGTCCTGGGTTGGTGGGTTCAGATCCCAGACGTGGACCTATACCACTCCTCAGCCATGCTGTGGCAGTGACCCACATATAAAATGGAGGACAACCAGCATGGATGTTAGCTCAGGGCTAATCTTCCTCAGCAAAAAAAAAAAAAAAAGAAGAAGAAACGAAGAAAAAAAAGTAAGACCAGTTAACAAAATTAATGTACCTAATCAGGATCCTCAATTATTTGAAAGTTTAAGTTATATAAGTGATACTTAAAATCTTTAACCAAGTATTAAGTAGCCTTTCCAAAATAAGTGACTGGTTGAGATGGCATGCATGCATTCATGTGTTCACTCATCACTTTACAGTGTGCAAGGCACTGGAAATACAAAAATGTTTAATTAAGACATGGTACCCATCCTCAAGAAGTTCAGATTCTAGTGGAAGACAAATTGAAACAAATCACTACATTCAGGCACACTAAAGGTACCAACAGAGAGGAATTCCCAAGCTGCTATGTGAGTAGAGAAGAGGTTCCCAATGTCACCTAGGGATTTGATCTTAAGGATTAGATCTTAAGAAAAATTTCCTGTGGCGTTGGTGCCTACACTGTCTTATAAAGAGCTAGGTGGGTACAAAGTCTAGAATAATAACTATTCTGTAGTTAGTAACTAATATAAGTATTCTACAGTTATTCTAATAATAGAATAAAAGACCAGAATAATAACTGGGAGTTGTCTTTTTATTTTGTACAAACCTATTTCTCTTCAATTAGCAGAGGTTAAAACTGAGAAATTAAAAGTGGTTTCTATGTAAGCCTTTGAAGGCAAGAATCATGCCTTTAAGAAATTTTTTTTATCTTTAACCCTTAACATAGTGTCTTGGAAGGTACTTCATTGATGTTTGTGAATGGATAAATAAAATACTGAGCAAACAATTATACATTCTAGCATTCAGTCTCTAAATGTCATACGCTCCATCCCTTATGTAACTCAAATTGTTTCTGTTACTTTATAATTTTATTTTTCAATAATAAAGATAAAATAATCTTGTTTTTTTAAAATTATAAAAAAAGTGATTTATATATTGACCTCAGGATCCTATCAGCAAAAGGTTTGATATTAAACTATTTAGAATATAAAAAGTATAGCTATCTCTGTGTGTACTCTACAGAACTTTAAATTCAAAATGAAATTATAACTTTGAAAAGTATAGGCACAAATAATCCTTAAAATCTGTCTTCAAGTATGTAAAACTTATCCTACAGAGATTGGCAACCACCAGAATAAAGATGTGAGAAAAAGAAAACAAAGACATGGGCTTAAGCTGCAGTGTAAGAACTCAGAAAGATGTACAGAAACACTCTACACAACGGGCGTCAAACATGAGCTAAGTTAAAAGGGCAATTTCTTTCTCCATGCTCTAACTGGCCCACCTATGGCCAGCAAAAGTCCTATCACTTGGGCTCCTGTGTCCTATGGATAAAACCTACATAATCTTGTATAGCTTCCTTGCTTTCAGTCAAGATGTTCTAGGACTATCTTGTACCTTTCTAGCCCTGGATCTGGAATCAGCATTTTTCCAGAGAACTCTGGTTCCTTTAAGGGGGAAATGGTATTTAGAGATTACAACACGGATGCTAGGGGTGTTCACTGCTACTTATTTGTTATTGTTTTCAGGCATTTCCAGAGGAGAGAGCTAGGAATATGTACTGTTTGGGAAAGAGAAAAATAAATATAATCTCAGACTATATTTCAAATCAAGTTAAAAATTATAAGATTTTTACTTAGAGTCTTTGGTTTTATATTCGTATCTCTTTTTTCTGCTGCATAAAAATCTTGGTTTCCATGATATTAACATAATTACAAAATACTAACTCTATATTATTAACAATGAGACTTGAATGCAGTGTAAAATTGCTTTGCACACTTTTGGTCCTTAACATATACCCCATGAGGAATATACAGTTGAAATTCCGTGTTTTAAAGTCATTTAAAAGTCATTTAAAGTCATTCTCCATGTGTTTACACCACTGAACAAAATACAGTTAGGTTTTTTCCTTCAGTTTATTTTTAATTGTTAGCGATTGTTTATTGCATTTTACTATTTTTTTTAATTGTTTAAAATATGCACATGGTTCTAAAGTCAAAGCTATAAACAAGATGCATCCAGGGACGTCTAACTTTTACCCCTGTTACCTCCCACTGGCCTCTCCCTCCTCCTCAAAGTCATTAGTTTTTAATTTTTGGCTTATTCTTCCACTATTTCCTTTTGAATCCCCACACTCTTTCCTACACAAAAAAATATACACTATAAACATCTGCATCTTGTTTTTTCCACCTAATAATGTACTCTGGAGATCACCCCACAGTGATGCACAAAGAGCTTTTTCGTTCCTTTTTACACCTGCATTGTATTCCAATGCTGGAAGGATATCTCAGTTGCTTCCAGTTTTTGCTATTAAAAACAATGTCACAATAAACAGTCTTCTATGTACATCATTTCATAAGCAGTTTATCTTTGTGATAGATTCCTAGAAATGTGATTTCTTGGTCAAAGTGAAATGCATACATAATTTTGCTAAATATTACCAAATTGCCTTCTGTATGGATTGTACCACTTTATATTCACACCAGCAAAATACGAGAATGCCTGTTTCCCCAAAGCCTAATCAAATGAGCTCTTACCAATCTTTGGTTTTTTGAGTATGACTTAGACTTGATGTTTCCAAGATCTCTGTGACATGCAGACTATTTCACTGTTGCAAGTCATATACAATATGCTCAGGATTGACTTCAAATTGTTCTTCAATAAAAATCAATTTTTCATATGAAATAATTAATCCAATAAATATAAATAGCACAAGGCATTCTGTCTGGTATTCTGCCGTTAAGAATGAAGGAGCAATGTGGTAGGTCCTTATCTCTCTGCCTTCTTCCTTTGATGAAACGATTTTGTCTTTGGGGTTCAACTTAAGGGCTCTACAGAACTCCAACCTGAGTTCAAGTCTCCTATTGTCACTAACACGCAGTCTGATTCCTCTTAAATGTCTTTCTGCCACTTCAAATTAACTAATTCCCTCATTCACCCAGGCCTGACACTTCGGTTATCTCTGATTCTCTTCTCTATGTCTCCTTTACCTAAGCAATCACCAAGATTTCTTACAGATTTTTCATTAAGAGTTCCTGCATATGGCTCAATCTTTAGCCCCATTTCCATCCTAGTCCTGGCTCTCATTATCTAATGCAAGGACTACTGGAATATTCCTTAATCAGTCTCCCAATCTCTACCTTCTCTTTTCTCTGCTATGCCTACTATACATTATACACTGTTGGTCTCACATCCTGTCGCCACTTCACTCAAATAACTCTAAGGCCCACATGTTGCCCATAAAGATGTTTTTCAACCTGTGCTCCACAGACATACTTTACTGCTATACCAACAAAGCAGTTCCATTTTTATTTTTTCTACACACAACATTTTCTGCATAATATTTCACTGGAAAAAAAGTGGTGGCTAAAAACAAAACAAGAGTACAAAAGCCACTGGCCTACAGAATCAATTCTATGGAATGTACAATCCGGATCTTTGTGCCAACTCAATCTTCTCTTGCTTCTCTTTATTAATGGATTCATGTATTCAAGTAATATTTATTGAGAACCTAGCATTTACCGGGCACTATAAATCAATAAAAAAGACAAAGTACTCATCTTCATAAAATCTACAGCCAGATAAGACAGACCGGCAATTACAATGAAGTGTCCTAAATTCTCTCAAGAGAAAAAATTCTACATATAACAGGGGAAGTGGGAACCCTCTCCAATCATGAGGTTCATAAAGTATAAAAGAATAAAGTCTCTAGCTGACAGGGCTCCAGGGCATGACCCAGCAGCCTCAGGAGGAAAACTAAGTTTTAATTAAAGCAAGAATGTGAAAGAAATATGAAAAAGACGGAGGATAAAGAGGAAAAGTTTGTTAATTGTAAGCAGAATTCCACCAGGCACAGTGAAAAGGTTCAGGAGGGAAAGGAACGGTTTAAGGTTAGGTTGCAGAGAGGAAGCAGAGTCAAGATAAGCGATTTGAGAGCTGACATCTTGAGTAGTGACCAGAAAGCAGACATGTGAAAAATACAGGTATAATGGGTTACAAGGTTACAAGCAAATTAGCTACAGAGGTAAGACGGTGGGGAAGGGGGCACTCTAGCTTGTCAGGATTCACCTGTGGCATAGATGGATGACTTCTCTGATAGGATTTCTGGTGGATAAGGGGACTCTGTCTCAGCCATTTGTGACCGAGACTGATTTCTTGGATTCTACTGAAAAGTTCCAGGCTTGAGGCTTCAGACATACAGGCTCCAGATCCCTGAGGATGAACAATAGGCTCCCCAAGGTGAACAATAGGACATTTTCTTGGAATACCATTCAGAGGTCTGCAGGGTGCTGAGTACAGAGTGAATGTTTAACAAATGTTTGTGGGTGTAACAAAGAACGTCCTTCATGGTTAGAAAAATACCTCAAATTATCCTTAATGATTGATAAATTTATCTGAAGCCAGACTGCTTGCTTGAATTTAACTTCCAAACCTGACATTTATTAGCTGTATGTGACACTGGGCAATTAATTAACCTAACTGTGCCTCAATTTCCTTATCTATAAAATAGTGATGATAATAATAATACCCACCTCCAAAGGTTGTTGTGAGGACTGAATGAATTAAAACATGCAAAATGTTTAAAACAATGCCTGGTACACAGTAAGCACCTTCCTGAAGCATTATTTTCATAAAGCATGAGATCAATCAGCTTTGTACAGTCCTGCAATACTACACAGTGCAATGAAAATGTGAATTACTTCAAACTTCAACCATCACTTATGGCTGGTCTATGAGTTACTGCTTACCTGGATCAAAATTATCACCAAATATTCTCTTGGCAGGAATCTTCAGAGCCATAGCAGGAAACTGTTTCCGTAACTAGAATTTAAAAAAATAACATTATGTGAACTTAATTTTATAAGTCTTCTAGTTATGCACGTACAAAACACAATTTGATTTTCAAGAAAATCCATCATAAGACACACTTTTAAATATATCATGATCAAATGTATAATATTAAATGAAACCAATAAAATACCATTAGTCTAACTAATCATTCTTTTGTCCCAATAAAACACTTAGTATCTCTGTGACCCTGGATAAGTTACTTAACATCTCTGTGCTTCAGTTTTCTTATCTGTAAAATGGGGATAATTTTAGCACTTATCGTACAGATTTGTTATGAGGCTTCAAGGAAATCATTTATATTAAGTGCTTAGACTAGAATCTGGAGTACAAGTTTTGAATACATGTTACTCATCATTTATTACCTCAGGAGAAGATGTGATCTTTGTGTCCTCTCTATGAGTAGATTGACAATCGTTTTCTAAGAAGTTGATGAATTTCGCTTTAACATCCTATGCTCTAGCCTTCCCCCTTAATATTCTGACGCATTTATTTATCAGATTTGCTTATCCCCAAAGAAAGAATAACTTGGCCCTGAAGAAATTAAATTTGGGGCAGTAAAGTCATAAAAACAGGTTAATGCTTACAGTAGTCCCCCCTTACCCATGGTTTCACTTTCCGTGGTTTCAGTTACCCGAGGTCAACCACAGTCCGAAAATATTAAATGGAAAATTCCAGAAATAAACAATTCATAAGTTTTAAGTTGTGCTTTGTTCTGAGTAGTATGATGAAATCTTTCGCTGTCCCGCTCCTTCCTGACGGGGACGTGAATCATCCCTTTGTCCAGTATATCCACGCTGTATATGCTAACCGTCCATCTCGGTTATCAGATTGACTATGGTGGTACTGCAGTGCTTGTGTTCAAGCAACCCTTATTTTACTTAACAATGGTCTCAAAGCACAAGAGTAGTAAGGCTGCCAATTCGGATATGCCAAAGAGAAGTTACTGTTATCTCTTATGGCGCCTAATTTATAAATTAAATTTTATCATAAGTACGTATGTATAGGAAAAAACATAACATATATAGGGTTTGGTACTATCCACGGTTTCAGGCATCCACTGGGGGTCTTGGAACATATACCCCATGGATAAGGGGGGACTACTCTATCTTTACTATAAACTTCATGTAAAAAACCACACACACAACAAACTATATGTCTAACTACCAATTGACAAGAAATACAATGAACAGAAGAATGTATTAATCACTCCACATCGTGGGCGTGCTGTCAGCAAAATCCAGACTGAAAAATCTGTAAACAAATGGCCCTGTTTTTTCAACAAGAAAAACTGTAAAGGAGAGAAAAGAGAGGCCGAGGGGGAAACAATGACTAAAAGGACATTTCACAGACTTATTAACCAGTCATATAACACTGACTGAACATCTGAAATTAAGACATTCTTATTAATTACTTTTAGATGTGATAATGGTATTGTGTGTGAGTGTATGTGTGTGTACTTTAAAAAAGTCTTTATCTTGACGCCAACAGCGGCCTGCAGCGGTTCCGCGATGGTGGGGGGCGGCAGGGTAGGGGGCAGCCTCCTAGAGAACGCTAACCCGCTCATTTACTAGCGCTCTGGGGAGCGGCCGGTGACCGCGGGCGAGGAGGACGAGCAGGTTCCAGACAGCATCGACGCGCGCGAGATCTTCGATCTGCTTCGCTCCATCAACGACCCGGAGCATCTGCTGACGCTAGAAGAATTGAACGTAGTAGAGCAAGTCCGGGTTCAGGTGAGTGACCCGGAGAGCACAGTGGCCGTGGCCTTCACACCCACCATTCCACACTGTAGCACGGCCACTCTTATTGGCCTGTCCATCAAAGTCAAGCTTCTGCGATCCCTTCCCCAGCGTTTCAAGATGGATGTGCACATTACACCAGGAACCCATGCCTCGGAGCATGCCGTGAACAAGCAGCTTGCGGATAAGGAGCGGGTGGCAGCCGCCCTGGAGAACACCCACCTGCTGGAGGTCGTGAACCAGTGCCTATCGGCCCACTCCTGAGCCTGCCTTTTCAGACCCACCCAAGGCTCATGGCCTTGTTTTCCTGAATCACTGAAAACGAGAAACTAACATTTTGCATTTTGTAATAAACCCTTAATTTATATTAAAAAAAAAAGTCTTTATCTTTTTAGAGATGTATACTAAAATATTTACAGATGAAATGATATGATGTCTGAAATTTGCTTCAAAATTACAGTGAGCTGGCCAGGGATAGAAATGAAACAAGAATGACCGTGTACTGGTAATTGTTGAAGCTGGATGGTACATTGCACTATTTTTTGTATTTGTACTATTCTCTCTACTTTTCCATGTATTCAACAATTTCTATAATAAAACGTTTTAAAATGCAAACTACAGTCATAAAAAACACATTTAAACTGACAAAATGCTTACAAGTTGGACATTTTACTTTTTGTCTTTTCTTTTATTCTAAAAGGAGCACAGGGAAAGAATTTGTGTTTTCAAACTTAGGAAAATCCAGTCTAGGGTGAACCTCACTTCTGTAGTTTCAAAGAACATAACCAATACCATTTTCCTGTTTTCTTCTATGCCCCTCACCACAGGAGGCAGAACTGGAAGAAGTTATATAAAAAGAGAGAAGTAGACACAGAAAATGGGGAAATAAGAAAAAGATGAAAAAAAGGAAGAGAAATTCAGGAAAAACGAGGGAGATGGATGATAAAAACTCAATTGTTAAGAAAAAATTTTCTGCAAAAAGCTTAAGACAGGGTGGTTGATGGAAAGACAGAATGAAAGTGATCATGTGGGGGGAGTGCCCAAAACAAACTTTCCTACTATCTTTCTACTTATACTCAAATATTAACACTCCACCTAATTAATCACCAGCTATTCTAATCACGAAACCATCAAGAGGATGCTAAGCTTTTCAAGCATGCAGATCTCCACACTAAGTTTCTAGATAACATCCCCTACACTCCTTCTAATAAACAGTTCTACAAAAGGAAACATGTTCAAAAGGTAAGTCTGGCCCAAATAATCTTTTAATCAAAATACAGGAAGAAATGTCAAATTTTCAGTTACTAATACTTCATTGAACAAAATTGGATCTTATCTGAGAAGTTCATATAAACCATCTGTGTGCATGAGTACATGTGTTATGTTATCATCACGTTATTTCTACCTGAGTATAACCCAGGTATCCTGATAGGTTCAGTCAGATTTGTACAATTCTCAAAAAAGCAACGATCACGTATATAATGGTATCCAAGAATTTCAAGTAGAGCTAACAGTTCACACCCAGCCTCCAATAAAACCATTTTTTAAAAAAAATAACTAAAAAATTACAGAAGATATTATGTATAAACTCATATTGGCTATTATTTTGTTTCAAAAGTGTGACTTTACTTACAGTTAAAAAAAGATTGTCTCAATATCCTGATTAAGCAATATTTAAAACTATAGTAAGTTCAGTTGCATGTGCATTAAAGAATAACTAAAGAACAGAAGAAAACACAGTAAAATATTACTTATCTCTGAATAGCAACATTATATGTTATTTTTAAGTTTAATCTAGTTTTACTTTCCTCTATTTTCCAGATTTCCTAGAAAATTTAGATTGCATTACATATTAATTCTACATAGGAAAAAAAATGCCATTTTAAATATTGCAATATATTTAGAAGTTCAATTTCAACTAGTAAAGCATTTGAATATTTTTTGGAACAACTACAGATATAGTTAAAACGCTAAATTGAGATAAATCAGAAGTCTAACTTTCATGACTTAACAAGACACAGGAAGTTGTGCAGCTAGACATCGTTTGATTCACTCTGGCCCATATAGGAAGTAATTTCTCTCTTAACTGAGATAACCTAAACTTCCTCCATATTTAATATATCTTACAAATGATAACCCACAGACTTTTAAATCTATCTAACCCTATTTTTAAAATCAAGGGACGGGGTTAAGAAAATTTTAAAAGTTACCTTTTTAAATATAAAACAATTTTTTCCAGAGGATGTCGAGTAATCTATCATTCATTAAATAATGACAGACGGAAATTCCTATTTATTCTTAGAGCACAAGAAATTCAAATTTGGGATTTGAGGCACAAGTGCTTTTTTTTCTTAACTGAAGCAAAGCTTGGAACCCTGAGCTATCTTAATAATCTGGGGTCTACACCAACCAACTCAGGAGGTGTTCTTCGGCCTCCTACATATGTATGACCTTGAAGGCAACATTCTCCACAAACACCGGTCGCTGTGTAAGATCTGGCCTGACATGTTATAGTGATCACAGTGCTCACGCTTCCTACTTATAAAGTATTTGCAATTACAAACACTAGATTAAGAACAATATGTAATATCTGAATACATAAAAATAAGTTTTAGTTATTTAAATAACTAATGATCTCTTAGATCTCACCTCCTCAGGTAATGTTAGAACTTTTAAAAGTTAATATGCATTTCAGTTGTGTTAGCTACTTAAAATCTGGAACCTAAGACTTATCTCCAACTAGGAATGAAGCTATGGAAGGAAGGTAGGCTTATGACAGCCTTTCAGACCTAAAGCTAATAGTAGTTCAGTGTATTTTAAGCTGCATATCTAGTTTTCATATCTTCAATACTTGACTTAGAACTTCTCCACCATCCCTCTCTACCCTTTTTGGTAAGAAGTCCCAAAGGCAGGATGCTTTAGAAGAAACTGTTTTCTGCTTGTTTGATATGTAACTTTAACCACTCACATAAATCTCTTCTATTTTGGAGTTTTCTCAGCTGTTTTTTTAAAATAAAAATCTTGAAGACTATTACTTACAGTATTATAAAGCTTATCAAACTCTGCATATCTTCTGAAGACAAACCACTCACTCCTGCCCACTGAGACCAGAACTTTATAAACCTGTGGAAATAAAAAATAACATAATAAAACCCGACTGGAAAAAAACCCATTAGCTACTTAAATATGTGAATAACTGTTTCAATACTCATGAAACTGGTATTAGACGTTAATTTTTATATATGATTCTCCAAGATACATAAATATACCAACCGAAACACTTATTTTATTTTGGCAAAAGGTGATATTTTATTTTTAAAATGTTATGAAATATTTCTGTAATTTACAGAGAATAAAACAGTGAACACCATACCCATGTACTCATTATTTAGATCTTCTGAATTCTAATGTTTTGCCATTCTTGTTTCAGATTTTTTTCCCAAGAACAAAACAGTATAGATTAAATTGATGCTATTCTCCTCTCTTTTTCCCCAGCAATAACCATTACCCTGAAATTACAAAGTATTTTCAAAAGTGATGCTTGGTACAATGTAAACACTCAATTATTAGTTCTCCCTCCAGGTAATCTTTTACATAGTATTTCTCACACTAAGAATTTATCAGCAGATTTCCTACTACCATCTTGTATGTGTTTAGTATTTACATATATACATAATTTCATAGAACCATAGTCAACAATCCTATGAAGCAGAACAAATATTACAACCTCCACTATACATATGAGGAAATGATGGCCCAAAAAAGTTAACTAACTTGCCCAAGTTCACAGACTTACTAAAAAAACAAAACTGAGACTGAATCTCAATCTTTTAACCCTCCATGCACCAGAACCAGTATCAAATCATGAAGTTATCATACAGAATTAACTCTCATAATTCATCCTACAGGTACTCTCAGTATAATTTCAACATACCAGTGTAGAGAAAACAGTCTGGGACTCCAAAGATCTTGTATCATTTCTAAAGAGAAAAATAACAAGAATCCACGTCTATGAGGAAAGGCTCACTGATGTCTGGCTTGGTTATCAATCTCATTATTTTACAGTGAAGAACAGGGGAAAGAGATCTGAGTTGCTTTGGGGTTTACAATACAACTGCCCACAGTCTGTCAGACAACTGAAGGGTAACCCGTGTTTATTTTAGAAGTTGGGCACACAAATGTATATAAACTATCCTTTCCCATGCAGATAGGTAAGCTACACTCACAAGTTCACAGTTAAATAATACTGTGAAGAAAGAAGCTCCCTGATACTGTTTGTGATTACACTGTATGCATTCTGTCATACTGTTTAAGATAGTCACATTAATAGGCCCCCAGGGAGAGGGGTCTCTCTCCCTGTAAATGTAAAGTGAGATCTCTCTGTGAGAGAGGGGATAAGGTCTCACCTGGAAGGTGAAGCAAAGTCACTGGTATCAGTCACTTGCGCAAGAGATGCATTACTCAGTCTGAGAGAAAAAGAGCACTCGGGCGCCCTACACGAGCTACAGGGTGATAACCTGGCTCTTCTGGTCTTCACCAAAGCAAAGCATCAAGTTGTCTTAGCGGAAGCTATTGGATGGAAGATGTTAGGATTGTTTGTAAGATGATACCATTCACATGGAGAGAGTGCAGAAGTAGAGTTAAGAAGCTGGTCAAGGTGCCAGTGAAGTTGGGCCTTGCTTCTAAGACCAGACTACAGATTCATCTCACACAGCATTCAGGATCAGACAGACCTGAAAGCAGGGCTGCTACAAAAGGTCAGAAACTCAGGCTTCTATGACCGCGAGCTTCGTGAATTATTTGTGCTGACTTCCTGGTGAGGAGAGTGGCGCTTATAAAGGTAGGGTGGCTTCCCATGGTTACCCAAGTATAGCCAAGTCTAAACCCAAGCCTAGGCTCCAGGCTGAAGCGGCTCTGCTGCATATACATTTAGGGAAACTAAGATAAAGCCTTGTGAAGTTATTAATTAGCAGTTTGACTTATGAACAAGGGTTTATTAAGTAAGTTCTAATAAAACACCAATAGGCAAAAACAAAAACTCTTCAAATTTTAAAAAATACTTTCATTTGCAAAAAAAGCAGTATTTCACAGAAAACACAGAAACTCAATGATGATTTGTTGAGTGGATAAATGAAAGTATAATTTAGACTTGGTTTAAGTCAAGACATCCTAGAATGCAATGCATTTCTGTTAGAAGCTTCATGGTACAGAGCTATATGAAAGACATAGGAGAACCAGAGTATAAAAATATTATTGAATACTCAGTTAACACAATGTCTGTTTTTGTTCCAAAGTATAACACAGGCACCTGGGCCTGCTGAGGCTGGACAGAGTCTGTGCTGGGTGGGGTGAGGTCTACGGCCACTGATGAGAACCAAAAGTGATCACAACTAACACATAAACGTACTACTGCTTTTCGTTCAACAAATACTTCCTGAACATCTATGTCTGTTCTAGGTGCTGGTGAAACAACAATGAGGGAAGTTCTTGCTTCAAAGGACCTTGCACTCTAGTCAGGTAAGGCACATATAAACACACACAAAATATGTCAGGCAGTGATAACTGCTACTAAAAAATTAAATAGGGTAAGTGGGACAGAGAGTGAAAGGGGTAGAGTGGGGTATGAAAGTGCTACTTTACACAGAGTGGTCAGAAAAAGCCTCTCTAAAATGGCAACATTTGAGAGTCTGCAGGAAGGAAATAAACAAGGTGATTTGGACAGGGCCTTCGAGAATTCAGGGGACAGCTCTGGCAACAGCTGTAAGAGTGATGCTACAGGCCTCCCTGACCCTTTCAGAGGACATGGAAATACCTCTACCATGAAAAATAAAGGCACACCTGAGTAACCCACTGCCTATTATTTGCTATGTATGAATTTCCATCACACTTGGCAGGAGGTTATATCCCTGAAAGAGAGAATGACCCAAAGGCAAGAATAAAGAGAGGGAAGGAAGGAAAACTTGCACACACTCCACTATTTTATCCAAGGTATACTGACCTCTTGTTTACTACCAATGTGACATTTCTAAAATTTCCTTACACAAA
This sequence comes from Tapirus indicus, assembly GCA_031878705.1. Classification (NCBI taxonomy): domain Eukaryota; kingdom Metazoa; phylum Chordata; class Mammalia; order Perissodactyla; family Tapiridae; genus Tapirus; species Tapirus indicus. The sequence continues at coordinate 19,078,507 of CM062934.1, forward strand.
TGTGAAATGCACAGTGCTTAAGATATTGCTGCAACATAGAGACTGAGGAGAGGCAAATGGCCAGACACACACTGCAATCTCTCTGCTTGGGCTTTGGTGCAGGGTGTGGGAAGGAAGGAGAACAGAAAACAGAGGGCTATTTCCAGCTCCCTGTCTGGGACTTTGGGAGAAACCACCATTTGGGGGCCCCAGCCCCACTTAGTTAAGAAGGCAGAGGGGAGTGCTCAAAGGGTTTAGTTTAACTCCTCAGCTTTCCTCAACTCCCGTGTGACGTGGACTCTGAGTTCAAAGTCACCTGTCACGAGGCTCGCCTGGCAAGGGCCAAGTCACTCCCTGGTCAGAGGCCAGAGTAGACCACCTGAGCCAGGAGCAGGTGAAGGAAGCGTCAGAGCCTCAGTGGGCTCTACAGCCATCGGGAGCCAAGGAGAAGCTGAGTCATCAGTGAGTCGCCAAGACCCCAGCCAAGCCAACAAAGAACAGATCACAAGTTGGTTCATTAACTGCAGATGGCAGCAGTGGATGCCAACAAAGTGCCCAGGGCTGGATCAGGTCAACCATAGTTGGATGTTTGCCAGACCAGTCACTCTACACCTGTAACAGCAAAGACCTAGAGAAATGACAAGAATGCAAGAGCCTTCACCAGGCTACCATGAGGTCAGTCATCGACTCAACAAACACTGTGAAAGGGGACACCTCTACCCCATAAACCATGAGGCCAAGTTGGAGGAGTGTGTGTTCAAGTAAGAGACAGGGAGCAGAATGAAGACAGTCTGGGCATTTTTACTTAAAAGAACTGCTTTAATTTTAGCTCAAACTAACTGTTAAGTAGAATTGGGTTAAATGAATTTCTTCATACTACTCAGTGGGTGGGAGCTTACAAGGAAGATCAGATCAGTTATAGACAAGACAAATGACATTTTTTTTCAGAGAAGAGGGTAGGAGATTTCTGTATATACTAACAAGACTATTGGAACTAAGTACAGTATCATATGTTTCATTACACTAATTAGAAAAGTGGCTATTCTCCAATAATAGTCACTGATACAGTGATTCAGCAAATATTCATTGTACTGATTATAAAACCCTATTGTAGATACTACGGTGATAAAAAGTAAAATTAGAAACGGGCTTTGCTTTTAAGGTGAAAAAAAGAGATAGAATACCGGATTAAATATTTTTTAAATTGAGGTAGAAAATGATAAATGTCATAAGAAAGATACTGCAGAGGGATTGGCCCAGTGGTGTAGTGGTTAAGTTCGGCACACTCCGTTTCAGCAGTCCTTGATTCCGCTCCTGGGTGCAGACCTACACCATTCATCAAGCCATGCTGTGGCAGCAACCCACATACAAAATAGAGGAAGACTGGCACAGATGTTAGCTCAGGGAAAATCTTCCTCAAGCAAAAAGGGGAGGATTAGCAACAGATGTTAGCTCAGGGCTGATCTTCCTCACCCAAAAAAAAAAAAAGATACTGCAGAAATTTCAAGACAGTGCTTAACACGGGATCAATAAGTTCCAAAGTCCATTAACCCCCAACAACGCACACAATATTACGTGGATGTATAGATCCGTGTGTGTGCACATTTTCTGGTGAGAGGTTCTATCAGACAATTTCATAAGCTTTTCTAAGGGGTAAGTAAACAGGCAAAAATCTGCACTGAAAGGGCAACTGTATTCCATTGCAGTACACAGGGAAAACTGTGGAGGATATATCATTTGAAGGATAAGTAAACCTGGATGTGTAGAGAGGGGGAGGACGTTCTAGGTTAATGAAGAATAAAAGCAGAAATGGAAATATTCTCTATATTCAATTTTTTCCCATACACTTTACATACTTACAGTAAACCTCTTCTTTTTCTCTCTGTGTTCATCAGAGCTGGGAATGCTTACACTTGGGCAGCTTTCCTTGTAGTCCATGGTATAATCTCTTTGGGTTTATTGCCTCAAAAGGACACCAAAAAATGAATCCGAGGAAACAGTCAGCAGAGGACAAATACAATTAGCTAATCCAAAACATAAAACTTCTTGAGGTAATGTTCAAATTCCATCATGCAACCTTAACCAGAAGAAAAAAAAACTGATTAGCAAACCAATTTTAAAATACCATAATTTGTCATTCCTTGTTCATAGGACCCATTTTATGTTTATTCTGACAGGAATTTACTTTGGATGCTGTCTCAGCCCACATTAGAGATTTAGTTTCTGTTACGTTCCTATCAATAGCTGAACCACAATCAAACATTTGCATCCCACCTACCTTCCTTACTATGTACTAAGAAATTCGGGAGCTTATACACCACAGCTCAGGTGGTCTACGGGCTAATTCTCACCTAAAAGGGCCCTAGTTTGATGGACTTAGAGCAGGGTTTTTCAAAGTGTTTTTTAGACATCTTGAATTAGCATGTACAGGTGGAGCTTGCTTCAGATTAGGATCCTATACAGTAAGTAACTATTTACCCGTTTTACAAATGAGGCAACTTGAAACATAAAGAGGTTAAATAACGTGCCCATCCAAGATTTGAACCCAGGTTGTCTGACTCCAGAGTCTCAACTCCTAACCACTGTGCTATGCTGCATTTTAACAACTGTGGGTAATTCTTATGCACTGGACTCCTGGTCAGAGATATTACAGTAGATCTTCATACAGAACAAATGCAATTATGTTAATATTATCAATCTGCCCATGGACAAATGGCTTGAGATGTCACCTTCACTACACACAGCAGCCCATACTCTCCAGTGATACCAAATACCACCTTTTAAAGGGTCAGTTTGCCAGTTTCCCTCAATGATTAATTTCAGGAAGTCACTCCGACAGATTAATAACTGTAAATAAATTATATTCAAGTAATGATTTCAAATGTCTACCAGCAGGCATTGAATATTCAGGTATAATGAGTTTTAACTGATTAGAAGGGTGCTTCCTTTGAGATGATTCAAACCTACTTTGTTGGATTTGCTGCTGGAAATGCGGTCAGGAAGGATTTTTATGTAGTTGAATTAGTTGTAAAAAAACAAGGAAATGTAACTGGCCCCCTCCTAAGCTCAGGGTGCAGCATTTCTGTAAGATAGAGCACCCTAAAACCCCATAAATGCAGTTTCTCCAGCTCTCCTATTTAGACCAGGGCAGCCACCTGACCAGAGCCTGGTCACAGTGCTCTACTACTAAAGACTCAGCAGGTGGAACCCAGAGCTCTTCTAAGGCCAGTCAGCCTTGCCCAGGAGCCCCAGCACCCACCTCAGCCCATCCTTCTGCATCTGCAGCAGAAATGATGAGAAGGTGAAGGTTATGGTGTTACACTTTTCACACCTTTCCCTTGAGAATGTGGGATCCAGGGGGTGGTGGGTCCTGTATTATGTATTAGCTTGAATGTCTGTCTGTACCTCACTGCATGGCCCAGAGCAGAACTACAGGAGAACATCAGGCCTCAGGCCTTCCCTTTGGAAGGGTTAAGATATTACATTAAGCTGCATCAGGAATAGAGGAGGAGAAAAGAGCTGGGGTACAGGATAAGTTGTTTCATACAAGGTGCCCAGGGGACATCTAAGCATGCATCTACAGCAGGCAGTTAAGTGTAGAAGCCCAGCACCCAAATCTGGGTCAGAGATCCCAGTTTGGCAATTATGCTAGATGGTCTCCATTTGCCCTTCCAGACCCAATACCACTCTTCTCCACCCTGCCACTACAGCCCAGAGGCTGACCTCTACCGATCTCACACTAAGGCAGCCTGTCTCCTGCCCTTGCCCTCTGGCTTCTGGTTGGGTTCAGCCAATGTGACGAACTAACAGGAGATGGAAGGGTAGGAGGAGCGAGACGCTAAGGTATTTAATCCCCTTGCTTCCTTTCTAACAGGCAGTGGCTTCTCTACCTAAGGCCACAGTTACTACCAGGTACCCCCTCTCCCACAGCTACAGCCGAAGGCCTGAGAGAAATAATGACTTCCAAACACTGTTAGTAGAAGGGGTGCTTCCCCATGCCCTGCTGGTTCTCTTACCCTACGACAGCTTAGTAAATAGTCCCACTGTTAGATTCCCTTCAATTACTTCAGAGTGTGTCACGTGACTGATGCAGTAATTGATATCAAGAATGACTCCAGGAGACAGACCCTCAAAAATGGGATGCATGTTTGATGAACGCCCTGATAACCATCTTAGGGAGGGAGGGGACAGGAAACTGATAATCTGGCACACAGTGGTATCATGATCACTCAAATTTCCTCCTGTGGTGTCAAAGGATGGAGTAAAGGTGGTGGGCAAGGGGCTGGAAGTCCAAGTGGGATGATGAAAATGATTTCAAAGATTTTGACAGGAGTTGGGGCTGCTTCTGGTTGTCTTTGAGAATGTGCACAAAGCAAATGACATATGGAAAGCTGTGAATTCCCAAGTAGATGGGTGAAAAATCTACAGTCATTATAAAGGAGTCCTTTTTCTCTTAGAGCTGATGAGCTGATAGGAGTAAGCATCAAGCCCAGGGTTTGATGATAAGGGTTCCAGAGCTGATTAAACATGCAACCCTGCAAAGTCTCTTATGCTAACATAGGGGTACTGGCTGGAAAGGAGAATGATCTTGAATCATGGATGCAGGCACTTGGGCAGACATAAATGAAGCTAAGAATGTTGAACTCCAAGTTCAGGTGAACATCCCTGCTGAAAGCAGCAACCTACACTCAGAGCTCTGAGGAGACCCAGCCTCCAAACTCCCCATAAAGCCCTTTCAAGTTGTTTCACAAGGAGATGCCAATTCTTCTCATGACCTACTCCCACCTCTCCTCATTTCCTCATAATGGGACTTAGATCCCAAAAGAGCCAAGAAGTTCAAAGCCTACTCTGAGAGGAGTGGGGAGCACATATGGGAATACATTCAAAGGATGTTAGACCAAGGAAGACTAAACATAAGATTTCTGTGACCCTTTAACATGGCCAGTGTATCCCCATCAATCTTTCTCCAGACTTTCCCCAAGAGGAATCTGCAGCCATTCACAAAGGTGACTGTCCAAAAGGGAAAGGGAAATGCATAATCCTTCCAAGGGTTACTGGACACTAGCTCTGAAGTGATGCATATCCCTGGACACTCAAAACGTGGTCCACCAGTCAGAGCACCCATCTCATTCCAGAGAGGAAGTGAGAGATGAAGTCAACCTTGACATCTCACGATGGGGTCAGTGGGACCACAGGCCCATTCTGTGGTTACTTCTCTAGTCCTAGAACTTTAGTAGAAATAGATATACTTAGTAACCGGCCAAATCCCCACACTGGTTCCTTGTCCTGTGTCATAAAAGCCATTATAGAAGAAAGGGCCATGAAGAGGTCCTGGAACTCCCTCTCCCGCTCTTCCCACTGAGAAAGTAAACCAAAACCTGTACCACATCCCTGGGAGAAGCTCAGAAATCAGCACCACTATCAAAAACTTGAAGGATGCAGGGGTGTTGATTCCTATTATATTCCCATTTAACTTGCCTGTTTACTTGGACCAAAGCCAGAAAGATCTTGGAACATGACTATGGATTACTATAAATTTAATCAGATAGTGACGTCAATCGCAGCTGTGATTCCAGATGTGATATTTTCTCCTGGAGAAAATTAGCATAACCCTGATATCTGGTAAACAACTACTGACCTGGCAAATGCTTTCTTTTCTATCATCATCAGTAAGGACAACAGATGCAATTTGCCATCAAGTGGCAGAAACAGCAGTACACCTTCATTGTCTTACCTGAGGGCTATGACTGCACTGTCATAATAAAATCTGGAGGGATCCTGATCATCTCAGTAGGCCACAGATCACCACACTAGTCCATTGCATTGATGCTAACTGGACCTGGTGAACAAGAAGTTGCAAGCATCCAAGATGCCTCTGTAAGACACACACGCAAACCAGAGGATGGGGGATAAAACCCCCATGGAAGTTCAGGGATCTACCACATTGATAGTTTCTACAGTTCCAGAGGTCTGAGGCAGGATATCCCATCTAAAGTGAGAGAAATTACTACACCTTGCACCATGTCCACTAAGAAAGAGGCAAAACAATTGGCAAGCTTCATATTTGGATCATGCTTCTCTGACCTATTTACTAGGTAACCCATGAGGCTGCCAGTTTTTACTGGGGTCTGTTCCAAGAGAAAGTTCTGCAGCAATGAAAGCTGCCCTAACTCTTGGGCCTATGCCTCAGCACACCCAATAGTACTAGAAATGACATGGCAGACAGGGATGGGGTAAGGAGCCTCTGACAAGCACCAAGAGAAGAATAAGAATTGTAGACTCCTTAGAGTACTGTCAACAGCTATTTTTCATTTGGTTCCTGGCTTGCTACTAAGCCCAGGTAGAGACTAGATATGTGCCCATTAGAAACCAAGAGACCATGTAACAAGAATAGCCCATCACGAGCAGAGTATTATCTGACCCACTGAATTATAAAACTGGACTGTACAGAAGCATTCCACTGGTATGGTAAAAAGCAAGACTGGGCCTGAGCAGGTATGGAAGGCACAAGTAAACTGCAGGAAAGGTGACTCCCCTGGTTCTTGCTCCTCCTTCCTTGTTAGCTCTCTCTCAACCCACACTCATGGGGAGGATCCTACAACTAGTTAACAGAGGAGGGAAAAGGCACACCTGTTTATGGATGGACATTGCATGGTGTGCTGGCACTGGCCAGAAGTGATAGACTACAGCCCTATTCAGGGATGGTCCTGAAAAAAGAGTGGTGAAGGGAAATCTTCCCAATGGGCAGAATTCTAACCAGTACACATTGCGGTCCACCTGTGTGTCGGGAGAGATGCATGCCATGTACATATCTATACTGACTCATGGGCAATGGTCAGTGGATGCCTTGCTGGTCAGGGACTTGCAAAGAACAAGATTGGAAAATTAGTTTCAAGAAAAAGGAGGGGGAGGGGCAGCCTGGTGGCATGGTGATTAAGTTCACATGCTCCACTTCGGCGGCCCAGAGTTTGCAGGTTCGGATCCTGAGCATGGACCTACACACGGCTTATCAAGCCATGCTGTGGCAGGTGTCCCACATATAAAGTAGAGGAAGATGGGCACAGATGTTAGCCCAGGGCCAATCTCCCTCAGCAAAAAGAGGAGGATGGCAACAGGTGTTAGCTCAGGGCTAATCTTCCTCACCAAAAAATAAAGGGGGGGGGGCTTGCAGAAGTATATGGATGAACGTTTCAATACAACACAGAATGTGAAAATATTTATGTCCCATATAAATGCCCACCACATATCAACTGTCGCAGAGAAGCTCTCAATAATCAGGTAGTCAAGAAGACCTGTCCTATGGATGTCAGTCAGCCTCTTTCCCAATCACCCATTGCTTGCTCAACGGACCCATAACAAAGTGGCCAAGGCAGTAGGGTTGGAGGGTATACAGAGGCTCAACAATATGGGCTTCCTCTCACCAAGAATGATCTAGCTGTGCCTATGTGAGTGCCCAACCTCAGCAGCAAAGACCAACACTGGGCTCCTCTATGACATCATCCCACAGGGGGAATCAGACAGCCACCTGCGGCAGCATCCGTCCTCACAGAAGCCAGATTTGCCTTCCCTGTCTGAAATGCTTCTGCCAGAACCACCATTCCTGGTTATAACAAGCCTTAAATCATTGTCATAGAATCCTACACAACATGACATCAGACCAAGGAACACATTTAGGGCAAAGAAGTGTGGCAACAGGCTCATAACCACAGAAGTCACTAGTCTTACCATGCTTCTCTTCACCTAGAAGCAGATGCTTGACAGAACAGTGGAATGGCTACAGAAGGCTCAGCTCTGGCACCTGCTAGGAGAGAACACCTTATTACATTGGGAACTGGACTGTAAGATGTGGTATATGTGCTACACCAGCAGTCGACATATGTTGCTATCTCCTACACAGCCAGAATATGTGGGTCAGGAACCAAGAATGGCTCTTCTCAGCATTATCTCTAACAATCCCTTAAGGACTTTTTGGTTCTCATTGCAAGCCTGGGTTTGATGGAGGAATACTTCCACCAAGGAACAATCTAATTCCGTTAAATTGGAAGCTAAGACTACCCATTAGCCATCTGTGGCCACTTAACCAATAGTAAGAGAGTGGTCACTGTCCCAGTAAGGTGACTGATCCAGATTTCCACCAGGAAACTGGGATGCTGCTATACAATGGGGGAAGGAGGATTATATCTGAATTGAGGAGATTCACAAATAGTATTGGTCAATGGGAAACTGTGGCAACCCAATAGATGGGACTACTAAGAACCTGGATCCTATGGGAATGAAGGTTTGGGGCACCCCACCAATGAACAACTTTGACTAGCTGAGGTGCTGGTAGAGGGTAAGGGGAACATAAAATAAGTACTAGAAGAAAAAAAGGTATGATTGCCAATGTGAGCCAAAAGACTAGCTACAGATGCAGAGACTACAGCAGTTTTGTTTTATTTTAGTTTTCCTCTGTTACTTTATATGAAGAACACTGTTAGTGGTTCCAGGTGGGAGTGTGAATGAACTGGGTGCAACGACTGAGAGGACTTTGTTTCCCCCGAGTTAGGAACATGAGTTTTATGCCCAAAGTATAAGAGTGAAAACTAAGGGACAGAAATGGGAGGACTGTGCTGGACATTCTCTATTTGTCTTTTCGGATCCATCTCCACCCTGCTCCATGCCCCAGGATGCTGACCTCTGCAGCCTGCACTTCACAGGCTCCCTTGCCCTCTAGCTGCTGGCTGATTTCATCCCGAGAGGCACTGGCAGGATATGGGATGGGAAGAGAGGGATGAAGGTACGTACTTCCTCATCCTGCTCCCTCTGGGGCAGGCTGCAGTTTGCAGTCACTGCATTCTTCTCTCTAAAGCTCCTGTCAGCGATCCTCTCTCCTCTGACTACCTCTCTCCTCTTACCGGGATGAAATGCTACAATTCTTGACCTCGAGTCCTTGCACAAGTTTAAATTACCTGAGCCCCAGTTTCCTATCTAGAAAATGGGGCTAGCAACACCTACTTCATATGGTTGTTTTAAGGATTCAAAGTAACTAGAAAAGACCTAGTTCTAAATAGGCAGTCAATAAACTGGATCTAATACATAACAATTTAGGAAACAATTTGTTTCAAATTAAGTTTTTATTCCTTCAGTCAACAAGCACTTATTAAGCATTCATTATGCATTAAGAATAGAAAGTCAAAGATAAAAGTCCTACCTACAAGGAATGTACCTAACGGGGAAGAATGATAAGCAATATAAAAATGTCAATAGTTGCTTAAGTATGATGTTAGACGTATGCATGGTACACTGTGAGAGCACAGAGACAGGACACAGACACACACTGTCAAATATTCTCAGACTAGCTAACAATAAAGCCAGGCAGGTATGGGAGCAGAAGTCTCAAAGAGATCACACTTCTTTGCCTCAATTTTCTTTGGAAAAAGGAACTAGAATCATATGTTGGAAATGAAGATATTGCTGTGAAGAAAAACGTAGAGAGATTGTCACCTGCCCAACCTAGTACCCAGCTAATAGGCGACAGAGATAGGATTCAAATCCAAATCTGTCAAACTCCGAAATCTGTATGCACTTGTTTACTATACCACAGTCTCTCCTTCAAGATTCTCCTTTCTTTCAAGCTAAATCAAAGCAGCAACCTAACAAGCTATTTAATATTTAGTGGCTAAGCTTATTACAAGCCAGACTGTACTTTACATGTGTTAACCTGGTTGCTCCTCACAACAGCCCCACCGAGAGGAAATCAAGAAGAAACGGAAGCATAAAAAGACGAAGTGAATGGTCCTAGGTGGTGGAATCAGGATTTGAACCAGGGGAAGTCTGACTTTGGGACCTTTCCCCATGATACCACGCTGCCTCTACCTCTAGAGTCCTCTGGGAAGCACTGAAAAAGGTTCATAAACTTATCTTTAAGTGGTTAGAGGTAAAATTATGAAAAAGCCTGCTACTACTGTAAATTTAATGTATATTTAGTCTGTAAAACTGAAGCAATTAAAATTCTGCAAAATCATCTTATGGCCAGGCAGGCAAATAAAACAGAATGGGAAGAGGACTGATATTAAGAATCTCCACAACTAAAGAAGAACAAAACAAAAGGCTAGGCTGTTCACGTGAGAATAAAACTTGGAACTTTTGGGGAGGTTTACAGGTATGTAGGACTTTTCAAAAGAGGAACAGAAAAACAATCTGCCTTCTCTCTGCTGGAGAGTCACAGAATAATCTTGTAGATTGGTTCCCAGGAGCAGCTGGCTTGCCCAGGGGCAGGTCATATGGCTCTAACGAGACTAAGTTCAGATACTAAAGCAGAATAGGAAGAACTAACCTTAACATTCAGCTAGTGAATCAACTCAGACAAGTCCAACAAGACAGAAAGAAGTGGGTCAGATGAGAACAGAACTTTCAGAGGCCAGCCAGATCTTAGGAGGGATAGTGATTTGCAAGGGTAATGTAATAGCTAGTAAACATATTTATAGTGGTTCTCATCAGGTGGACATTTAGCAATGTCTGGAGACATTTCTGGTTGTCACAACTTGGGGGAGTTGCTAGTGGCTACATGTCAAGGGTGACGCTCAACATCCAACAGTACCCAGGATAGCCACTACTACAGAAAACCAGCTCGCCCAAAATGTCAATACCGTTGAAGGTGAGAAACTAACATTCATTGAACACTAATGCCAGGCCCTGTTCCGAGTGCTCACATCTAACACATCACTTAATCCTCACAGCAATCCATGACGTAAGTATCATTATCCCTGTTTCACAGATGAAGAAACCTAGGCTACGAGGAGTACTTCCTTCTACATGGTCACACAGCTCTGGGTGGCAGCACTGTGACGTGAACACAGCTCTGACCCAAGAGTTCAGCTCGCACACACTGTCCCTCAATTTCTTATGGTACTGCTGCATGCACCTCCTTCTTCTAAATTATCTTTCAAGATACAGAGTTGGAAGAGAAGAGAGCACCAAGGGTCCATTCCCAATTGCGTTAACAGAAAGAAAGCCATGCACAGGAAAAGCAGCTTTCCAATTCTGCCACATAGTGGGGTCAAGTTTGTGCAGCACTACGTCAGGAGTGGCCCATCTTCTTGAAACATCACACAGTCAACATCTAACCAAGAGCTTGGTACAGAGAAGGCTCTGAGCATTGGTGCCATCACAAGTACAATCAAGGGCTAAATTATGAAATAAAAAGGACACAAGAAAGGATGCTATCCCAGGATATGGTTTTTAAAAAAGGAGGGGGATAGTTTGTCTTTTTTAGAAAAAGCATTCATAGATTTAAAATTTTTTACTTGGGGGCTATAAAAAGTGGAAATATGGATGGGATTCATGAGAGAAAATGGTCCAAATTCATGTTACGTTAAAATTTTGTTGATAAATACTGCTTAAAATAGTTAAGGCTTTTTTCTAAAAGCACTTTTTCTTCATTGTTGTGCCCATCTTTTTGTCCAATGTATTCAATTACTGTCCTGGATCTTGTCCATCTTTGTTTCACACAGCCAAAAAATTTTATAAGATCAAAAGATTCTTCTGCTTTTACCTCTAAAATGAAAGCAGAGAGGTTCTGAACTCCATTTCCTCCACATATCAGTAACTGTTTGGTACTGACTAGTAGACCCCACCTAAACTACAAGGTAGATACATTTGTAAGTATCACTATTCATTCTTAACTAACACAGCAGAGAGGGGGTCAGTGATTCACAATAAGGCGTAAAGAGAACTCAAGAACAAGCCTGTACTGAAAGGAAGGAATTAGGCCTGGAAGAGCTACAAGTTTTCTTCAGCAGAGGGACAAGACTGGTGCTGGGTGTTTGGGAACAAGGGTCCCAAAGAAGGGAGCTGACAGAGCCAGTCAATGAAGAGACAAAAGAAAACCCACGCAGACACTGGGCATGGCATGGGAACTGGTTTGGGAAATGGGGACACTCCCAGAGAATAAGAAAAGGAATTGGGAGTGAGGATGTGACAGGAATTATTCCAGAGAAGGAAACAAGCCAAGTGGGTAGGTTTCATTTTAAACTACTTTAAAAGCACCTTCCCAGGAAATTCTTATCTCAAACTAACTGGTTACCTTATTGAAAGCCTACTGTAATAATATATAATCTGTATCTGTTTATTTCTGCCTCTCAGAATACTACCTCCAAAAATATCCAAAATGTTTCCATAGAAACAAAGCACATCTTTGTCACATCTATAAATTAAGTTCATTGCAGAACAGATTAAAAATCTTAACAGTATCTGCCAATGGAAGATACATAGTAACCATCTCCCCACACACATCACATGATGAATCAGTTACAACTTTTCCTGTTTTCCTTCCTAATATATCCTTCCTCTAATTCCCACCCAACCCCCCTCTTTGATTCTTCCCTCATTTTATAATCACAAAGCACTCCTAGTTTTTCCTAGATTTATCATGTCTCTTATTTGAGGCACCTTTTATTTATCCTGACTCTTGATAAAGAAAAGTGATATAAGAATTAAAAAATAAAATATGTACAAAATATGCAATGTTCAACACAATATAGAAGAATAGTCTGCATCCAAAAACTTCATAGAAGTGTCCAAGAACCTCAAAGAAAGTTACATGAGACGGGTGGTTCCCTGAAACCAGCTCCATTACAGACATTTAAGAAAGGGACTGAGTGAGGAGGTGGAAGCAACTGCTGACAGTTCTTTATTTTCCAATACTGGAACCCAAACTGCCAGCATAAAGAGGAAGGCTTTAAATTTACTCCAAATGATAATGTTTACCTCCGCTGGTTCCAGAACTGATAGGGTAGGGATGCTAACTGTAACATCCTTCTAAGCTCTGCTCTATCCTTCTAAGCCTCCCAAGGTCATCATCTTGGGTTCCTGATCACCAGAAGGCCTGCCCTATTTCCAGCTTCCCAGGCTTTTGCATTGGGAGGCACACTCCCAGTGTATCCTCCAGGCAGAGGTGAACACAGAACACTCCCAAGGATGATTCCTGGAGGACTGTGATCACTGGCAGAATGATGGGTGGATGGGTGATTATACCAGGCAAGCAAAAACCGAAGGGAGAACTTACACAGAACTAGCAGTGGCAAAATCCTGCAGGCCCTAGGAAGCCTGGGCTAAAGCTAGATCTGACTGGGGAAGTTGAGAGAATTCAGATTGAAGAGGCCTGGAATTAGTGCTAGAAGAGCTATAAGCCCCAGAAAACAAAAAACCCCACAAAGACAACAATCCCATCACATCTCACAGAAATCTCTTGGGAGAACCTCCAACCTGATATCTCTTCTTCCATTCTAACCCCCTTCCAATCCATTCTTTCCACAGCAGCCAGAGCGATTTTTTAAACGACTGTAAATCTGATAATTTCACTCCTTTGCTTAAACGCTTTCCATGGCTTCACATTGCCCTTAGAATAAAATTCAAACTCTGAATTACCGCTAACAGCCTACAAGCACCCACATGGCCTAACCTTTTCCTACCTCTCCAGCTGCATCCCACCAGGGCTTCTCGCCCCTCTCGTCACTAGACTCCTGTCAGAACAGCCCTTTCCTAGTTCTCACACACACTGAGCCCTTTCCCATCTCCAGTCTCTTGTACCTGGGTCCCCTCTGCCTGGAAAGCTTTTCCTTCAGCTCTTCACGTTGAGACCTTTGTTCAAATATCACTTCCTCCAACAAACCTTCATAATCACCCTAACAAAAGTGCTCCTTCCCCAAATTAATCTGTCATCATCCTGGCTTTTTCCATTTTAGAATTTATTACCATCTAGGATTGCATGTTGCTTATTTACTGAGAAACTCTCTGACTAGAATGTAGAAACTGTGACTTATTCCCTGCCATCCATTTAGTAGGCCCCAATACACATTTGTTTGTTTCATTTATTCATTCAACAGAGAGAGACACACTTGGAAATTCCAATTTGCCGAAGTGTCCAAGTGAGATCTTCAAAGTATTCACTGGCTCATCATTCCTTCATTAGTCTCCTGAGTCATCAATTTCTCCCTCTTTACTATAGCAATCCCATTATTATACAGGATATGCTATCTTAATAAAATCCTTCCTAAAAATATAGCTTTACTTATTTAACAAATACTTACACAGTGCTTAACCATGTGCTAGGGATATGTAATTAGTCTGTGCCCCAACTTTTATTATTTGTATGAATGAGCCTATCTGATAACACCCTTAACTAAGGCTTTTTAAAAACAAGGAGAACTTAGGGTAAACACAGATGCTTATACAGTGTGATAAAGGAAAATTTACTCCAAAGCAAATATTTGCTTTCAAGATTCTTCTTCTGACAGGAACACTTTGCGGGTTAGCACATTAGAAGAAATTTCCCAAAGGACAAAACTTACAACCAATTACATATTTAAATTAGTACAATTTAAATATAAATTATAGTACATTAGCTTTAAATCTTAACCTTACATTAGCCATGTTATTAGTAAAGATAATAAGCAGAATTTTACCTGCAAATTTTAACATTTCAAAAATTAAGACTTTAATATATATTTTCTCTACAACTCTTTCTTATCAATAGAAACTGCAGCTTCATCCCAGGAATGGCAAAATAAATTTAGATTCTACCTGTTAAGAACTCAAAATCAAGAACAAAGAAAATAATTAAGCTAATGCATGCCCTGCAATGGGAAAACCCCAGTTGAAGTTTGGGAGGCAATAAAAGAGAAGAAAAGATAAAATTAAATTGCAGAAATGTTTACACAGCTTCTGGAAACAAGTTTTAATCTATTAGAAAAAGTCACAAGTAAAATGAAAACAGTCACTCAGTTGGAATATGTGCAAGGATATGTTTGTAATGAAATGAAGCAAAATATATTAAACCAAATGCTGATATCAAACAATAAAACCAGAAGTTTCAACAACAGATACATTCAAGTATCTGACATCTATTATCTTTCTCTGCAGAACTAAAAGCTTCTGGCAGGTATCTTCTCCATATATCCAGGAGAATAAATTACGAAAGAAGTAGGAAGATTTTATTAGTTTAAACAACGAAGAGGAAGAAGGTAGACTCCTTTCTGTAGACCAAAAAGAGGAAGAGAACATTCAGTCCTACCCAGCTCGGAAAAGAAAGCAGGGAGACAGGGTTATTTGTGCCTAGAGATGCAAAAACAAAATAAAGCTTAGGAATAATACCCCACGACACAATCCAAAGCTGCAGATGTTGCTCCATAAAGTCTGTCTGTGTTTCCTGATTGAGTTTATTGTGTATTTTTTCTAAACTTCTGCCTGTCCATCTACGTGGTGTTGAGTATGTTGCTCTCCCTACAAATACTTCTTTCTATGAATCCAGGTCTCAATATCTTGATTTGTATCTTTTCTTTTAGTACTGAATTTCTCCCTGCCTTCTCCCTTGATTGTCCATATTGTAGAAATGACTGTTGAAGCACAATATATAATAATTTAAAGCCCTATTAAATAGAACTTTAAGTTCACCTGTATTTAAAAGACACGTAGGTGGAGCGTGTCTTATTTTTCCTTTAAAAAGTAACTGGAATTTGTGTACGCATGTTTTTTGTCTTCCAGAGCTTATATGTAGTGAAAGAGAAAAGACAAATGCCCAAAGAATTACAGTTCAAAGTAGACTGTGATAAATTCCCTAAGAAAGGTATGAAAAGTCACCAGAATTTGGAGGAAGGAAAAAGCACTTCCAACTGAATTTATCTAGGTATTTGGGGTGGTGGTGACATGTGAGAGAGATTTTGAAGGCAGGGCACTCACAAAAGAAAGGGCAGCAAAAGTCCTCAGTACAAACAGGGAATAGCCATTAGTCCTGTTTTTCTGAATTCCTGCCCACTTATGGGAAAAGACTCACTCACTAATAAAAACAGAAAGAGAAACTGTCATTAAGCAACGTTCACCTTGGAATTTTATAGGGTATTACCATTAAAGCCCCATTTTACTTTCACATCTAGAAGTGTAAGTTGGAAATCACTTTTCTTATATACAGGAGATACAGGCTGGAAAAGTGGATCTGAGATCATGCTGCAGACAACTCTGAACGCCAGGCTTCTCGCTCTGGATTTCACTCTGCAGATGAGGATGTGAAGGCATTTGGAAAGGGAACTTGAAGGGCTATAGGTGTAGAGGATGGAATGAAATGGAGGAGGGCTTAAAGACATAGGAGCTTGGCAACAATAGGAACGGCAGGTTGGCAAAAAATTTACAGGCAAAATAAAACAGTAACTATTTGCATGTGGAATGCAAGGTAGAAGAAGGAATTAACATTGCCTCAAGGTTTTACTCCCGGGTAACCTGGAGAAATAACTAGAAATGCAGGGAGGAGAGAGCAGGGCAAAATGACAGTGAACTGGCTTCAGTAATTACTAGCCCTAGCTGGAAAGGTCTGCATCAGATCCATGCATTTGACACCTGGTGCCAGGCACTGTTTCCAGGCAGTTAGGATGTAAGAGTGAACAGAACTGGGCAAGCACGCCTGCCCTCACAGAACTTATCCTCTAGTGGCAGACAACAGATAATGACCAAGTAAATAAATAGATAAATATATATTATAGGAAGAATGGGGTTGTATGGAATTTTAAATAGGATGATCTGACTAAGATGGTAACATCTGAACAAACACCTAGAGGTGAGGGAGTGAACTACGCAAGGAGTGGGGAAGAGTCAACAACTAACACACCAATATCTCCAAATAATTTCACTCCATGATGCTTTTGAAGTTAGCAGCAATTGCAACATATCTCTTCTGACCCAGTCCTATTTCCTTGGGCTAGCTCTCAGTGTTTCACTTCCTGACTCTATCCTACCTAATCATGAAAACTTCACCAATAACGCAGTGATAACAAACTGCCTCGTAGGTCAATTTGTTCATACTGGCTGTTTACGTTCCCTACATGGGAAAAAAGGACGGCATTTTAAAACAACAAAACCAAAGCACTGTTAGAACATGTTTGTACAAAGCTTAAGAAGACAATCATCTTGTTCTCAAAGCAATCATTGATGTAGCAACTTTGAGACCTGTGATTTAAATCAAAGGTGCTGAAGAATGATTATGAATCATGCAATTAAGCTACCAAGCAGGATGCTGCTGAGAGAAAAACCATTCACAGCACCATAAAACTGTCAAAAATCAAAATAGTACTATTATCAAAACTTGAAGTAATATCATCCTTCAATCTTATAATTTGCTGTTTAGCAGAGCTGAATTCTAGTCTAAGCTCTGCCATGTATTGGTTCTGGGTCTTTGGATCTCATCTTTATCTGTAATGGGCAGCTGGTCTGATTTTTTAGATTCAATTCTGAAATTCTATGTGGCAGGTTACGGTTCCTATGTTTAGTTTATTTATATATTTGGGTACTCTGGTTTACCTCATTTTGCAATAGTACAAATAAGCACCGACCTCAAATAGCACAACTTATAAGTTCTGTATAAAGCGACACGAATTTCTTTTAAACAAACCTACCAGAGCTTGGTGCTTAAAATGAGGCTATATCCACTCTAAAGCTGCTGCCTTTTTTCATCCCGCTTTTAGAACAAGCTTCAAGACTCTGGGGTTTCTGTATCATTTCAGAGTGGATTTGATTTGGAACAAAGTGGACGATCCCATCAGGTAATACCTCTAGTACGAGAGAAAAGCAACGAGACCTTTTCTGGTGGGACTGTCTTTGAAAACTGTTCCAAAGGAATCTCCAAATATTTCTACCAACAGCTCTGCGGAAAGGTTTTCCGGTGGTGACAACTTTTGAGGATTAATGCCCATCTGAACGCCTGATGAAGAAAACAGCCAACGTTATTGTGGACTATGTTCTAGGCACTAAGTATTAACTCATTTAATTCTCTTAACAATCCTATATGGGTGGAACTACCATTATCCCCATCTTACATATGCAGAAACAAAGGCATAGAGAAGTTAAGCAAATTGCCCAAGTTTTCACAATTGATAAGTAGATTCAAACCCAGGCAATGTGGCTTCAAAGCCTGCGCACTTAATCTTCACGATACACTGCCTATGTAAACCCTGGTGGCCTTGTTTAAATAACAGTCACATTACTAGTCGCACTCTTCTTGCAAACTGAATAACACGAAGTCAAAATAAAGCTGCACCGCAAGTTTCCTATTGGGTTTCTCTTCCAGTCCTGAACCACGAACTAGAAATACATTTTAGAGAATATAAAATCTTAAAGTACCTGAGGTCTCTCGAGATTTGAGGAGGGGGGGCGGGTGTGGAGCAACGCGAATGTTTTCTCTCCGGGAGCTAAAGTCACGAACAAGTGCTGCAGAGCCAGAGCCCGACTCGGTGTCTCCCTCCTTCTAGGGGTTCACTGCCCGCCCGCGCGGAAGTGGCACATGGGCCTGTCCGGCCAGTCCACACCTGCCCCGGGCGTGCCCGCGGGGTCCCTCCACCTGGCCCGCGCGGCGCCGGGAGCCCTCCCCACACTTACCTGCGGCGACCCACGCCCGGCGCGTGGCGAGCGGGAAGCGCCGCCACAGCTGCGACACACTCGGCCGGGCTCCGCGCGCGGCTCCCGCCCCCGGCGGCGCCCGCCGCGCTCCGCGCCCAGGCCCGACCTCCGGGCCCCGCCCCGCGACAGGCCCCGCCCCCACCAATCAACGGCGCCGTCTCGGCCGCCGGCCCCGCCCAAAATGATGGGGCGTGGCTTCTGCTCAGCTCTGCCCCGGCTCGGCACGCTACGGGGCGGTGGACCCGAGAGGGGCTGTGAGCAGGGCGCAGTCCCGGAGGCCCTAAATAAATAAAAGGGGGAGGCGTCTGGGGGTGCCTGACCCTGGTGGAGGAATGACGGGACGCAGGCAAAGGAAAGAGGGAAAAGAAGAGAGACAGCTATAGGGGTAAGATGAGGAAACAGGCTTGGGAAGGGAAAGGGAAGGCACTCTCCCCAGGTTCTAGCTAAGGTGTAGGACTGGGTGAGACATCTCAAAACACAGTTCACTTATTCAGGGCATTGGCATAATCTCATTCTCCTCGGGCAGAGTGGGAGTCACATACGAAGTCAGGGTTCCATGCCTGAGAAGTCATAGGGAATAGGGTTTAAAGGGGCAAAGAAAGGAAGCAATTCCTTTACTGACCTCCACCTCACATCCTTGTTCTTCACTTTAAAAACGGTAGAAACAACTCCCAGTAAGAATCCTCACCCCAGGCTTAATTTTATGTTAATCATTCCCTCTCCCCTCAAACAGCTCAGGCAATTTTCAAGAAAGCAGACCCATTACATCCAGGCGGACTTTGGCATAAATGCCCATAGTGTCCTACTACAGTGCGACCACAGGTGTGGATAAAGGGGGAAGAAATCAGAGGACTCGGAAAGAATTATTTTAACTATTAATTTATTGATTTTGGAAGGTGAAAAACGATTTCAGGAATCAAGTAAATAACATTGAATTACGGTGGGGAAACACAAGGCTCACTTTGCCAACAAGCAGAACTGATACACAGTAACCTTTGCTGCCAGAAGTTCAGAAAATAATGCCAAGAGGCCAGCCTAGCTGTGTGGCTTTAAGGGCTTTAGGTCACAATACCTGAAGCCCTCAGTATCCTTATCTGTAAAATGAAGAGATTAGGTCAGCTGACCTCAAGACCTCTAAACACCCTTCCACACTGGATTTCATCCTGCCAGGCCCAACAATTAAAGGAGAAGGTCTACAGGGAATGCGCTATCCAGTCAGAAGCCACACGGAGAAACAGAATTTTTAGAAAAAGCCTCAGGGATCTCTGGCGTCACTTCATTCCAACTCTCCTCTCTAACATTTCTATTTGTAATAATAATAACACACTTGTCCTAGCTCAAAACCTTTGACTCTTCTTCCCTCTCAATCCTCACATTGAGTCACCAGGTCCTTGGCTTTCTCCATTACAGAATCTCTTCAATGACCCTTCTCATTTTCACTGCCATCTCTGTATACAGTACAAATTCAAAGAACTCAGGACCTTCCATCTGACTCTCTCCTACTTTTTCCACCTAATCTCCAACTACTCTCTTTGTGCACATCTGTCTGACAGACTGTCTCCTCACTGTACAGTATCCACAACATACAGCCAACATTCCCGCCACTGAACATTTATACCCACTGCTTCCCAGCTCAGAATGCTGCTTCTCAGTCCTGGCTACCTGTCCAGACTGCAATAGCTCAGCTCAGGGACCTCTCTATGCAATAAAATGCTATAATACTTGGGATCTGTACCACTCAACTTGGCACTTAGCAGGGCTCCCTTGTTTTGTTTTCTCTGTTATTTATAATATTTATCTCCAAAACTAAATTGGAAGCTACTCACTAGATGTCCCCAGGTCCCAGATAATTGAGAAAGAAAAAGCTATTTTCAATATCTCTAAAAGCCTAAAAGAAATTATATATTCATTTGCAATTTGTCTATTCAGGTTACCTATAACAGCAAGATTGTGTTTTTGTCTGAAATTATATGACACTGAAGTAACACCAATTACTTCATGCTAACCAAAACTCTGGACAGTTATATGTGACTGATTCAAAAAACGGGAAAATAAATTATTATTAAATAAGACTTGTTTTGAAGACTAAATCTTTGAGAATCATGGAGGTACATAAAAATAAAAATTAGCCTGCCCATTCTTTGTCATTCCATTGCCTAAACAAGTGATATACCCACAGTAAGTGCTTAAAATGATATTCATTAGTCTATGATTATTTTCAGCTTTCCTTAAGCCCTCTCTCTCCCTTGCTGTAATTAAAATACTGGTCTTTTCTTTTCCATGAAAAATAAGTTTATAAGAGTTTGCCCTTCTAATTTCAAATAAATTCTCAAGAATAAGATAAACAAGAATCACACAGCACTTTTTGAAGTTGGCCTAGAAAGGTTTTTAGTGTTCCAAAAATAAACCCGTAAATCGCCTATGTTAGGTGGCCCTACATATTATTAAGATCTTTGGAGAGTAAATTTTCCATAACTGCAACCTTACCCAGGTGACAAAGTAGAAGCAGAACCAAGTTTGCAGAATGAGTACAAGTAAGAGTGAAAACTGATTTGCAATCCATCAATGGCCCCTTGTGTTTTGAAAATGTCACTGGCACATTTAAGGGAGGCCCCAGGGCTCTGAAGTCTGGCCCAAACAATCTATAAATCACTACTCACAGCAAACCTTTATAATATTCTGGAGATTTAAGAAGTATTAAATAGGCAGACTAAACAACAGTCACACTTCATTTTACAGAGTGGTTATACCAGAAGCTCTTGGTTATAGCCTCTTCGAACTTCTCTCTTCCTCTCCTCAAAATGTGAGGTGACTATTATGAGTAGAGCCTTGGAGAAACTTCCGAATCCAGCCAAGATAAAGTAACAAGGACTATATTTACCCTCCCACCTAAAACAACAACAACAACAAAAAGGAGCCAGACAAAATATATAAAACAACAGTTTTGAAGATACTGCATATCAGGCAGTGAAGAAGAGTGATCCCTCAGAGATGGGAAATGAACAAGGTTTACCCTGGCTTATTACCTTTGGAGAACTTACAGGCCATGGCATAGGAAGGGGGAATTGCAGGAAGACCCAGCATATTCCGAGGTGAGGAGATGGAGCTGTGAGTCCAGGGAGAACAAGATGGCTAGAGTTCAGAAGGTAGAGTATAGGAGACAGGATAACAACACAGAGAATCCCAGGGATCTGCACAGGGTCCTCCGGGAGAATTCAACAGTGCTGATCAGTGCATGCATATGAGAAAACTACCCAAGGTCAAGGAAGGAACAAACCACCTGAAAGCACTAGAGAGAACAGTACTGGCATTCACAGAGGGCCAGGAATAGTGGCTGTTCACACCAGGCCAAATGAAAAACCTCCCAATTCAATGACGTAGAGTACTCAGAAGGGTCTTGCCTTAGTACTGAAGAGTAATTAGCCCTAGACTAAATACTGCTTGGGTGCTGCCAAAAAATAAAAGTAATATGAAAGGATCAAATTATTTTAAAGTAATTTAACTGCATCTCAAATTAAAATTCAAGCAAATTTATTAGAATACAAAAATACTCAGCACTCAACAAGATAAAAATCACAATATCTGCTATTCAATTAAATATTACAAGGCATGCAAGGAAGCAGAAAAATATGACACAAAATATTCAGCACTCAACAACATAAAATTCAATTACTGAAACTAACCCACAACTGACACAGATGTTAGAATTAGCAGACAAGGACATTAAAACAGTTATTATAATGGTAATATACTCAAAAAATTAAGTAGAGACAAGGAAGGTATAAAAAACTTGTAAATCCAGCTTCAAGAGATGAAAACAACAATCTCTCAGGTGAAAAATTACACTGGATGGGACTAACAAGAGAGTAGACATTGCAGAAGAAAGGATTAGTGAACTGGAAGACACACAATAGAAACTTTTCAAAATGAACTATATAGAGAAAAAGGAATTAAAAGGAAAAGAAAAGAGAATCAGTGAGCTATGAGACAACTTTAGCCTAACATACTTGTAATTGGAGTCCCTGAAGGAGAGGGTAAAGGTGGGGTTGGGAAAGGGGATCAGAAAAGACATTTGAAGAAATATGATGGATATTTTTCAAAATTTGATGAAAATTATAAGCCCACAGATCTGACAAGCTCAATGAACCCAAACACCAGGAACATGAAGAAACGAAACCAAGACATTTCATAATGAAATTACTGAAAACCAGTGATAAAGCAAAAATCGTACCAGCAGCCAGAGAAAAAAAAGACATACTGTGTTTGGAGGAACAAAGGGTAAAAATGAAAGATTTCTTGTCAAGAATAGTGCAAGAAAAAGACAGTGGAGCAACATCTTTGAAGTACTGAACAAAATGTAAACCTAAAATTCTGTACCCATCAAAAATATCTTTCAAAATTGAAGGCAATATAAAGATTTTTTTTCAGATGTACAAAAGCTGAAAGAATTCATAACCAGCAGACTCAGATTACAAGAATCTTAAAGAAAGTCCATCAGACAGAAGGAAAACGATTTCAGATTTCTAGAAGTACAGATGTACACTAGGAATGAAGAACATTGAAAATAGTAACAACAGAGGGAGATATATGTTGCTGTTTTTTTTATAATTTAAATCTCTAAAAGATAACAACTGTTTAAACAATAATAGTAATAATTTATTGTGAGTTTTATAGCCTATGTATAAGTAAAATATATGACAACAATAGAATAAAGGCTGGGAGGAGAGACATGGAAGTATACTATTGTAAGGTGTATCCTGTAATTAAGTGTAAGCATCCTATAAGTAGTGTGGTATAACTCAACTGAAGATAGACTGTAATAAATTACAGATGTATACCTAAACTCTAAAGTAACCATTAAAATAAGGGAGGAAAAGGAGTTATAACTAATAAACCAACAAAGGAGAAAAAATAGAATCATAATGCTCAATCAAAAATAAGGCAGAAAAAGAGGAAAAAGCTCACAAAGAACAGATAAGACAAATAGAAAACAAATAACAAGATGACAGACATAAACCTAACTCATATCAATAATAACATTAAATGTAATGGTCAAAACACCCAATTAAAATTTGTCATATTGGATAAACAAAATAAGACCCAACTACATGTTGCCTACAAAAAAACTACACTTCAAATATAAAGACATAAATAGGTTGAAACTACAAGGCTGGAAAAAGATATACCATGCTTACACTAGTCAAAAGAAAGCTGAAGCAGCTATATTAATATCATACAAAATAGATTTCAGAGCAAATAATATTATCAGGGAAAGAGAAGTTCATTTCATAATTATGAAGGGGCCAATTCATCATGAGGACATAAAAATGCTAAACATTTATGCACCTAATAACAGAGCTTCAAAATATATGAGCAAAAACTGAAACAACTTCAAGGAAAAATAGACACACCCCCACAATAATGGTCAGCAGTTTCAAAAACCTTTTCATAATAATAGCACAAGTAGAGAGAAAATCAGCAAGGATATTGTCTTAGTCAATTCGGGCTGCTATAACAAAATACCACAGACTGGGTAGCTTATAAACAACAGAAATTTAATTCTCACAGTTCTGGAGACTGGAAATCTGAGATCAGGGTGCAAGCATGGTTGAATGAGGGGCCTCTTCCTGATTCATAGCCAGCATCTCCTCTGTGTCCTCACATGGTGGAAGGGACTAGGGAGTTCTGTGGGATGTCTTTTATAAGAGTACTAATCCCATTCATGAGGGCTCCACCCTCATGACCTAATCACCTCCCAGAGGACCCATCTACTAACACGATCACCTTTGGAATTTAGGATTTCATCATATGAACTTGGGGAGGGCACAAACATTCAGAACATAGCAGATATAAAAGACCTAAATAACACTATTAACCATCTTAACCTAACTGACATTTATAGATCACTCCAAGACAGAAGAATATACATTCTTTTCAAGGGCACACAAGACATTTACAAAGACAGACCATATATTGGCCCATAAAACAAGTTTCAATAAATTTCTAAAGATTCAAGTCATACAAAGTATGTTCTGTAACTATAATGAAATTAAATTAGAAATCAATAAAAGAAAGACATCTGGAAAATCTTCAAATATTTGGAATCAAAATATACAATTCTAAATAACACATTGGTCAAAGAAGAAATCAAAAGGAAAATTAAAAAATATTTTGCACCGAATGAAAATGAAAACACAACATATCAAAATTAGTGGATGGCACTAAAGCAGTATTTAGGTGGTAATATCCATATTAAAAAAGGAGAAAGGTCTCAAATCAATGACCTCAGCTTCCACCTTATAAAACTAGAAAAAGAAGAAAAAATTGAGCCAAAATAATCTAAAGAAAGCAAGTAATAAAGATTAGAGCACAAATCAATGAAACAGAAAAGAGAAAACTCAATGAAACCCAAAGTTAATTTTTCAAAAAAATAAAACTGATAAACCAAACTCATTAGCACAAAAAGAGAGAAGACACAAGTTACCAATATCAAGAATGAGAGATGTGACATTACTTCAGATCCTACAGACATTAAACATATAATAAGGGAATATTAGGAACAATTATATGCTAATAAATGCAACAACTTAGATGAAATGTACAAATTCCTTGAAAGACACAAATTACCAAAGCTCACTCAAGAAGAAACACATAAATCAAAGAGCCCAATATTTATTAATGAAATTGAGTTTGTAGTTAAAAACCTTTCCCCAAAGAAAATTCCAGTACCAGATGTCTTCACTGGTGAATTCTACCAAACATTTAAGGAGGAAATGATACCAAATCTATATAAATATTCCAGAAAATTGAAGAGGAGGGAATACTTCCCAACTCATTCCATGAGGCCAGCATTACTCTAACAATAAAAATAAAGATATTACAAGAAAAGAAAACTCCAAACCAATATCCCTCATAAACATAGATGCAAAAATTGTATACAAAATTTTAGCAAGTTGCATCCAAAAATATATTAAAAAGATACTACAAGATAACCAAGTGTGGTTTATCCCAGGAATGCAAGGTTGGTTTAACATTTAAAAAGTAATCAATATAATTCATAATATTAACAAACTAAAACAGAAAAACCATATGATTATCTCAATAGACACATAAATAGTGCTTGATGAAATCCAATCTCCATTCCTGATAAAAACTCTCAGGAAACTGGAAATAGAAGGGAACTTCCTCAATCTGATAAAGGGCATCTACAAAAATCCTACATCATACTTAATATTGAAAGACTGAACACTTTCTCCCTAAGATTAGGAACAAAACAAGGATGTCTCATTATTTCTAGTCAACATTGTACTGGAGCCTCTAGCCAGGGAAAACAGGCAAGAAAAAGAAAGAATCCAGAGTAGGAACAAAGAAGTAAAACTGTCTTTACTCAAATTTTACATGATTGCCCATGTAGAAAATCTGATAGAATCTACAAAAAAGCTAACAAAACTAAAAACTGAGTCTTGTAAGTTTGTGGGATACAATATTAATACACAAAAATCAATTGTATTTTTATATACTATTATCTTAGTTCATATGGGCTATACACAAATACCACAGACTGAGTAGCTTATAAACAACAAAAATTTATTTCTCACACTCGTGGAGGCTGGAAGTCCAAGAACAAGGCACTGGGCAGAATCAGTGTCTGCTGAGGGCTGGCTTACTGGTTCACAGAAGTCCGCCTTTCGCTGTGCCCTCACATGGCAGGAGGTGTCAAGGGTCTCTCTAGGGCCTCTTTTATAAGGGCACTAGTCCCACTCATGAAGGCTCAGTCCTCATGACTTAGTCAATCCCAAAGTCCCTGCCTCCAAATACCATCACATTGGGGATTAGGTTTCAACATATGAACTTTGGGGGGACACAAACATTCAGTCTATAGCAATTAGCAGCAAAAACAATAAAAAATTGCAATTAAAAATATAATTTACAACAATATCAACAAATATTAAATACTTAACGAATAAATCTGACAAAAGATATGCAAGAACTTGACACTGGAAAACTACAAAACGTCGTGAGAAATTAAAGGATAACTAAAAAAATGGAGAGCTTATACCTTGTTTATGGGTTGGAAGACTCAAATTGTTAACTTGTCAATTCTCCCAAAATTAATCTATTGATTCACCCTAATTCCAATCAAAATCTTATCAGGCTGTTTTGTAGAAACTGACAAGCTGACTCTAAAATTCATATGGTGTGATAAGCAGAATCATGACCCTCTGGAGATGTCCATGTCCTAATCCCCAAAACCTGTGAATATGTTACATTACATGACAAAGGGAATTAAGGTTGCAGATGGAATTAAGGTTGATAATCAGCTAACCTTAAAATAGGGAGATTACCCTGGATTATCAGGGTGACCCAAATGTAATCACAAGGGTCCATAAAATGGTAAAGAGAACCAGAAAAAGAGATGATGACAGAAGCAGTGTTAAGGAGATGCTATGTTGCTGGCTTTGAAGATTGAGGAAGTGGGCTACATGCCAAGAAATGCAGGCAGCCTCTAGGAGCTGGAAAAGACAAGGAAATGAATTCTCTCCTAAAGCCTCCAGAAAGAACACAGCCCTGCTGACACCCTGATTTGAGCCCACTGAAACCCATGTCAGACTTCTAAACACAGAACTGTAAGATAATAAATTTCTGTTGTTTTAAGCCACTAAGTTTGTGGTAATTTGTCATGGCAGCAATAGAAAACTAATACATGTGGAAATGCAAAGAAGTGAGAATAGTCAAAATAATATTTAAAAAGAACAATATTGAAAAACTTAAACTACCTGACATTTAAGACTTATTATAAAGCCATAGTAATTAAGACAATGTGGTATTGTCATAAAGATAGACAAACAGATCATTAGAACAGAATAGACAGTCAAATAGAGCTTTGCGACCTTAAAGAGAGAAATTGCACAAAGTATCACAACCACTCAACAATAGAGAGGACTTAAATCCAGGTCTTCAACTTTTAAGTCCTGAGCTCTTTTCACTATTAACAGGCTTTCTCATCCAAGCTCATGTCTTTGATTTTCATCTCCATACCGTTGGCTACAATATACCTGCCTGAAGCCTGACCTCTTTCCCAAGCTCCAGTTCCAAGGTTCCAACCACCTGCTAAATATCTTCCCTCTGAAAATTAAAGAATTCATGGTTTTCCCTTCAAGCATGTTCTATTAATAGTGCCACCACTCACCCAGTCACCCAAGTTCAAAACCTTGGATTCTTCTTTGACTTCTCCCTAGATCTTCCCTCCCTTTTCCACTGAGGTTCTCAGAGCCTTTGATAATTTTGTTTTCTTAGGCTAGAATCTTTCCGTCTTCCAACCCTCCCCTTCCTCACAATGCTAACTCCTCATCATTCAGGTCTTGTTTAAATAGCCGTTTCTCAGAGAGGCCTCACCTATCTAAAGTGGGCCTTCCTCTGTTATCTCTATCATAGTAGCTTGTTCATTTTCTTCATAGCATTGATCATAGTTTGCTCTTTATTTCACTGTTTACTGTTCCCCTGTTCCTTCCTCATTAGAGTGCAAGGTCTATAAGCAAAGAAAAATAACATATCCATCTAGTTCACCATAGCATCTTCTGCTCCTGATGCATACAATAATGGGGTCCAAATCAAAAACTGAATGGACAGATTTCTTCAGTCCTTTCAAGTCTGCCTCCACAATCTCCCTGGCACTTGTCCCTTCTCCTTCACTCTTGCATCTAGGTGCAAGCCTTCCTGTTGTGCTAACTTTTCTCATGGTCTCTCAGTCTCCTCTCTTTTCCTTTTCCTATCCATCTTGTAGAATGTTGTCTAAGCACAATTCTAATCGTCTCATTTTTCTCTGTTCAAAAACCCATAATAATTTTAATGCAGTTTCTATCAAAATTCCTACAGCCTTCTTTTGCAGGAATGGGAAAACTAATCCTCAAATACATATAGAACTGCAAAGGGCCCTATACAGCCAAAACAATATTGAAAAAAAACAAGGTCTCACACTTCTTGATTTCAAAATTTACCACAAAGCTACAGTAATCAAAATAACGTGGTACTAGCATAAGGATAGACCTATAGACCACTGGGATAGAATTAAGAGTTCATAAACAAACCCATACATCTATGGCCAACTAATTTTCAACAAAGGTGCCAAGATCATTCAATGGGGAAAGAAAAGTCTCTTCACATGGTGCTTGGCCAACTGGGTATCCACATGCAAAAGAATGAAGTTAAACCCCTACCTCATAGCACAAAATTAATGCAAGATGGATCAATGACCTAAATATAAGAGTTAAAACTATAAAATTCTTAGATGGAAACATAGGGATAAGTCTTCATGACCTTGGATTTGGCAATGGATTCTTGGATATGACACCAAAAGCATGAGCAACAAAAAAACCCCAGATAAATTAGACTTGGCCAAAATTAAAAACTTTTGTGCATCAAGGGACATTATCAAGAAAGTAAAAAGACAACCTACGGAATGGGATAAAATACTTGCAAATCATATATCTGATAAGAACCTAGTATCCAGAACATATAAAAACTTGTACAACTCAACAACAAAAAGACAAATAACACAACTAAAAAGTGGGCAAAGGACTTGAATACACATTTTGCCAAAGAAGATATATAAATGGACAAGAGTACATGAAAAGATACTCAACATCATTAGTCATTAGGGAAATGCAAATCAAAACCACAAAGAGATACCACTTCACAAGCACTAGTAAGGCAATCATCAAAAATGTGGAAACCAAGTGTTGGTGAGGATGTAGAGAAATTGGAGCCATTGTACATTGTTGGTAGGAATGTAAAATGGTGCAGCTGCTATGAAAAACAGTTTGGCAGTTCCTGAAAAAGTTAAACATAGAATTACTATCTGATCCAGAAATTCCACACCTAGATACATACCGAGAAGAACTGAAAACAGGTACCCAAATAACTCGAAAGGAGTAAAAGGGCACGTGTGCACAGTGACGGATGGTAATCAGCGTTTGGGTGGTGAACATAATATAGTCTACACAGAAATCCAAATATAATGATGTACACCTGAAATTTATATAATGTTATAAACCAATGTTACCTCAATAAAAAAAATAAAAATAAACCAAATACATGCATATTAATAGCAACACTATTCACAAAAGCTAAAAGATGGAAGCAATCAAATGTCCATCAACAGATGAATGGATAAACAAATTGTGGTATATATATTCAATGGAATATTATTCAGCCATATAAGGGAATGAAGTACTGATGCGTGCTACAGTGTGGATGAACCTCAAATACATTATGCTAAGTGAAAGTCAGACACAAGAGGTCACATCCTGTATGACTTCACTTACATGAAATATTCAGAATAGATATATCCACAGAAACAAAAACCAAATGGGTAGTTGGCAGGGGCTGTGGGCATGAGGGAGTAACTGCTTAATGGGTATGGGGTTTAATTTTGGGGTGATGAAAGTGTCTGAAACTAGATAGAAGTGGTGGTTGCACAACATTTAAATGTACTAAATGTCACTGAATTGTTTACTTTAAAATGGTTAATTTTACATTATGTGAATTTCACCTTAATTTAAAAATACCTAAACAATATTCCACTGATGACTGAATAAGATCTTATCAATCTAACCTCCTAGATCCTCCATATTCTGACCATGATACAACCCTCCTTCCCCATGCTCCAAGCAAAACAAGCCTTTCCTTTACATGCAACACTGAGCCTCATTTCTCCACATATTTAAGTCTTGCTCATCTTTCAAGGCATTATTCTTTGAGAATTCTTCAAGAATTTCTTTTCATTCTTTTAGTGGGGGGGGATAGTCTCTTTCCTGTAAGCTCCTCTGAGCATTTTATCTGTACCTTGTGCTTTCTACCTCAGAGTTATTTATTTATATTTACATGTCCTCTGTTAGCCAATAACTGTCAGCAAGATCCATATGTGTTTCAAACTATTAAGCCCAGGGTCCTGGGGATACTCTTACACATAGCAGACATCTAAATATTTATTGAAGGAAAAAGATTAATGTAAAATGATTTTCTGCATATGAATTCTCTTGGCTTTCATTATAAAGTTGGAAATGTGTTTTTCTGGGAATGTATTTGACTCTAGTATGTCTAAAACTCTTTGAAAATAACCTATAGATAATATTACAATTTCCTGATGAAATAGTTACAAAAATATTTCTGAACACTAATACAAAATAACTAGAACTATTTGTATCCTTGACAATAATTGCTAACGTTCTTAACGAGTCATAATAATAATAGCTAACAGTTATACACCACTTACGTGTCACACTCTCCAAGCACTTTTCACATATTGATCCTCACAATAAGCCTATGAGCTATGTACACTTATTGCCCCCATTGTACAGGTGAAGAAACACCTACAAAGCCAAGTAACTTGGCCCAATGTCACTTAGCTAGTAACTAGCAGGGGAGTTGGGGTTGGGGTTAGAACCCAGGTACTTTGGTTCCAGAGTCCAGGCTCTTAACCACCATACTAAGCCACCTCTCTGTGGCTTAAACAACAGTTTAACTGTGTATAATAAAACGACTTAGAAAGGTCACTGAGTTTCCAAGAAAACATTTCCTAATATTCTAGAGCAGGTTAATGTGAAACTTTCACTGTTTTCTCAGACTTTGTGTCTGGAATTTTGAGATGGCTGATAACTTTTAGAACTTGATTTCATTGCATTGAAGAAATGATATTGACTAAAAAATAAAATTGAAGCAGGAACCCAACATAAAGCACAATTAAAGATATAATAACAAATGAACTCATAATAAAGGAACACCAAAGTTTAAGTACAGCAATGGGACTGTACACTTACTGAAATATAAAGGAGCCCAAAAATTTCATAAAGACTTCTGATAATATAATTTTTAAAATGTAATTTTCTGTATCTCAAATTCCAATATAATTCTTACATAAAACAGTGCTTATACATCTTTTGCTTAAATGCATGTTGGTTTACACAAATATTAATGTTATAGTGAAAGGACCTAACTCTATAAAAAAGAATTAGGGACCTATGATGTAATTACATTCTAGCCTCATATAGCAGTGGGCCAGAGAAAATAAAATTTGATAAACAACAATTAGAGGTTGCTCATCATGGGGAAAAAACAAAAATCTTTGAATTTGACATCCAGTTGAATTCTTTTCTCAACTCTCAAAAATCTGTTCCTTTCTATTAATCTTACACGCAGAAAATCATCTTATTAATGATGTGCTGAGTAATTTTATTTGACACTGGAATGTGGAATAGGCCTTTGGGTTTAAATTTGTCTAAAATGATTTACATGATATGGTCACTAACTTTTAATCCATGATTAATTACCCATATTTCTGTTAAAACGCTGACTAATTCAGATTCTATTAATGGAAGCAGAGATTACAAGGATATTTTTATGCATTCTTTTATATACCAAGGGGGAAAATATTTTCCACCGTATTTTCACAATTCAATAGACTCTATCATAAATAGGTGAAGTTTTTTTGTTTTTTTTCCAGTTTGGGTCCCAGAGCTCGGCATTAACAGCTTCATTCAAAGGAATTTACTTTCTAAGATTTTATTGTAGGTTCACCTCTTACCCAATTAAAACACTCTCAAGCCCTCTTCCTTTGTAATTTTTCTCTATTCATACCAAATTTGCATCACAGTAACATATCTTTTAATACTAGAATGACAGAAACACAAAAAGATGATGCTACGTCCAAAGTCATTTACAGAGAATGAGGGGAAAAAGGATAGAAGAGAAAGACGACTATTCTTAATTCTAAATCTTTGATCTGGTATCATGATATACAAATTACTAATTATTGGTTTAGCTAATGTCTCCATTAATTGAAGACTAACATTTTATTTGGTAAAGAGTATAATGAAAATTCAATTTAATTCACCAAGTATTGATTACCCAATGTGTACAGCACTCTCTACTAAGGTCCTATAGTACTGAATTTCAGTTGAAAGTAACATTATGAATAAGTTTTTTATTTTACCTTTAAAATATACATATACATGTATCTTCTAGCTCTGGCACAAAAAAGGCCTAAAATCAATGACCATCCCAGCGAAATGAGTACCACCAGCACCTAGATAGCAGTCTCTAAATATTTCCCACTAAAATGAACCAGGGCTCCTTGTAGAATTGGCAGCTTGCAGGTCTGGGCTAGGAAATGTTCAAGATGGGCCTGGAATGTCTTAACTTCCTTACCTTCTGGCATGATACTAGAGTCATGTGAAAGGCCTCAGAAGCCAACTCAAAGACTTAAGCAAAGATGGAAAAATCAAGCATAAAAAAGAATGACTATGGTGAACTAAAACACACTGAATGTTAAATCCAGGAGTTTACAAAGATCCCCAAAAATATAAAACAAACCTGGATTACCACTGAGAGATGCTAGGGAACTAAATCATTATTCTGAGAAGTGGTAAATAAAGGGTAAGAATCAAGCCTTTATCCTGCCCTTCCAATACAAACTGCACCCCAAGGTAACCAAAGAGTCAATGAGGGGAAGTTTCTCTTTACAGAAGAATCCCAGCTAATGAATAAAGAAGAACGGAATTAGAATACCACCATTTTGCAACCCCTAATGAATTAATGCTTCTAGGCAATGATCATCAATGGCTGCTCATTGTATAAAAGGAGAGCCAACCAGACCTTCTGTGTACCAGAGCTAGGAAATTTTATGCTCTTGACAGAAAAATACACCCACACTATGAAGTATTCTTGCCAAAAACTTTGAACCCAAATCTCATCAGGTTTCTAGCTCTAACTTTCAACTTACAGGAAATACAGGAGTCAGAGGCACATGATAAATGACACTACAGGGATGCAATTAGCAAAATTTAGTGGGAAATTCTAGAGGACAAATGATCTCGTTTCTTCATTACATAAATTGTAAGGGAAAAAAGGAAGGCGAGAAACATATAGATTAAAAGACTTAAAAGGATGTACCAGCTACCAATTGTAATATATGGATATTATTTGGATCTTGATTGGACTCAGCAAACTGAAAAAATTATGAGGCAACTGGGGAAATTTAACCATGACTGGATATCTGATGACATTAAGAAATCACTGAGGGTTTTCTAGGTATGACGATATAATTGTGTTATGTTTTTTAAAAGATTTTTTATTTTAGAGATAATACTGAAATATTTATGGATGAAATGACCTGATGTCTCTCACATTTGCTTCAAAATTATGTGTATCTCAGGGGGGGATGATTAGCTGAAATAAAATTTAGCCATTAAGTTAGATAACTGTTGAAACTGGGTAACATGTTTATGGAGGTTAATTAGACTATTTTTGTATATGTTTGAAATTTCTATAATAAAAAGGGTTTTTTCCTTAAAACTGTTTACTTCAGAGGAATGGTGAAGTGAGAGACTGTTGCTTTTCACTTAAGCCTTCCTGTACTATATTTTTATTTTTAGATACATGCATATATTTCATTTCTAAGGAAACAGTCCTATTAATGAGATAAGAAATACACATATGTTAAAATTTTAATCAGTCTATGATGATTTCGTCCTAAACTGAATGGTATACACCAGCAGTTTTCAAAGTGTATAGTCCATGGTCCCCAGAAGGCCCTAAGACCCTTTTAGGGGGTATATGTGGTCAAACTATTTTCACAATAATACTAAGATGTTATCTGCCTTTTCACAGTGTTGACATTTGCACTAATGGTGCAAAAACAATAGTGGCTAGAACTGCTGGTACCCTGGCACAAATCAAGGCAGTTGCACTGCTGTGCTGGCAGCCATTGTATTCTTCACCATCACTCACTTGCAGTTTAAAAAGAGAAAAAAGCCAAGTTCACTTAAGGATGTCCTTGATAATGCAGTAAAAATTATTAATTTTATTAGATCTTGGCCTTTGAGTACATTCCTTTTTAATTCTGTGTGACAAAAATGGGAAGTATGCCTAAAGTGCTTCTACTGCATGCCCAACTCTAATAATCGTCTGAAGGAAAAGCCCTTCCTTGCATGATTGTTTGACTTAAAAGCTGAACTAGCTGCTTTTACACGGAACACTGTTTTCACTCAAAAGGACGACTGACAAATGACGACATTTGCCAAACTTGGGTATTTGGCAGACATTTTCTCGAAAATAAACAAAGTAAACCTGTCACATCAAGGAAAACAACTCAGTGTATTTGTTGGCAATGATAAAATTCAAGCTCTTAAGTGAAATTTAGAGTTTGGGAAAATTTGTTTCTGCTACCATGAGCTTGACTGCTTCCCTCCACTGAAAGATTTTTCTGATGCACTCAGTTGATGATATTAACAAATGTGATTCTTAAAAATATTGTTAAATGAAATATGTCAACATTTGGGACATCTGCATAAATCAGTGAACCAATATTTTCTAAATGACTAATGCATGAAGTTACAAAATCATGCATGCATCAAAGATCCATTCAAAATGTAAGATGACTGTAGAGGGTTGAATGGTGCCCCCCAGCCTCTGCAAAAGGATCACCAGATGAGATCATCTGGATTACCCAAGTGAGCCCTAAATCCAATGACAAGTGTCCTCATAAGAGACACAAGAGGAGAAGACACAGACACATGGAGGAGAAGGTCATGTGAAGACGGAGGTGGACAACCATCAGAAGTTGGAAGAGGTAAGAAATGAGTGTCCCCAGCTGGGGCCACCTGGTGGCGCAGCGGTTTAGTTCGCACTTGGCAGCCCGGGGTTCACGAGTTCGGATCCTGCGCGCCTGCTGACACACTGCCTGTCAGCCATGCTGTGGTGGCGTCCCATGTAAAGTGGAGGAAGATGGGCACAGATGTTAGCCCAGGGCCAGTCTTCCTCAGCAAAAAGGGGAGGATTGGCAACAGATGTTAGCTCAGGGCTGGTCTTCCCCACAAAAAAAAAAGAAATGAGTGTCCCCAGAATCACACAGAGACTGTGGCCCTGCTGACACCTTGATTTCAGACTTCTAGCCTCTAGAACTGTGAGAGAATATATTTTTGTTGTTTTAATCCACCAGTTTGTGGATTAAAACAATCTGTTTTAATCTGTTACGGCAACCCTGGGAAACTAATACAATGACCAATGGATTGTAATGTAACTGAGTACAAAAGTTTATTGATATGGATTCAGAGTCCACCTTGCATCTAATCTTTAAGACACTACCTGTATGGTATATATACAAAAGTTAAGAGAGTAAATCCTAAGAATTTTCACCACAAGGAAAAAAATTTTTTTCTTTTTTTTTCTTCTTATTGCATCTATAGGACATGATGGACACTAACTAAACTTATTGTAGTAATCATTTTACAATATATTTAAGTCAAACCATTATGCTGCACATCTTAAACTTATATAGTGATGTATGCCAATTATATCTCAATAAAAGTGGACAAAAAAAAAAGAAACTGCCACTTGCCAAGTCTTGATATAGTATCAAACAAGAATCTCTACAATTTTCTGAAAAACTATTAAAATTTCTCTGCTTTTTTTCACTACATATCTTTGTGAGGCCTAATATTTTTATATGTCTCAATCAAAACAACATATTGTTAACAGTTTGAATGGAGAAGCAGGCCTAAGGATCCAGCTGTCCCCTATTAAGCCAGATATTAAAGAGATTTGCCAATATGTAAAATATTACGAACCTTACTATTTTTGTGTGTTTTTGGGAAAAGGTTATTTTTCATAAAAAATTAGGCTTTCATGTTAATATGCAATGGGTATATCTTTTTTAATTTAAATAAATATTCTTTTAATTTCTCAGTCTTAACTTCTTACATAGTAAATATCAATAACCCAAATAAATACAAAGTCTTTGGGGTCCTCAATAATTTTTAAGAATGTAAGGGGTCCTGAGACCAAAAAGTTTGAGAACCACTGATATACACAATCAGTAAAAGAGACAGACAAGTAGAGGCTTGAGTAGTCAAAAAGGTATTGTGTATGCAAAAATTCGGCTATTTTGAACTCTGCATTGGATTTTCAGGGGCTGGAAGGCAGAGAAAAGTCCTTCCAGGCAAAAGAACCACATGGGCACACAATGCACTTAGAAGCAGATCTATGCATGATAAGGTCAGGGGAAACTGGACCATCCAATAAATACATAATTTTACATATCCAGATTTTTATGATCTTTTTAAAACAGTAGATGCATGACTCAATTTCAGGACTATTTTTCAGTCTTTGGAAATCCATAACTTGAAAAGATTTTGGTTTTGTAAATGTGGATAACATGTTATTCTTCTCATTCCTGTGCTCCAAGTAGATAGAGTGAGTCCCTTTAAATACTAAATGAGGTAACCACAACCCCTCTCTGAGTCTTTCTACATTCACTCCACCTAGAACACTCATACCTCTACTTTTTGCTTGGTCTATTAGTCAACTAGGGTTACCATAACAAAGTACCACTGACCGGGTGGCTTAAACAACAGAAATTTATTTTCTCACAATTCTGGAGGCTAGAAGTCCAATATCAAAATGTCTGCAGGGTTGATTTCTTCTGAGGTCTCTCTCCTTGCCTTGTAGATGGCCATCTTCTCCCCATGTCTTCACACGGTCTTCCCTCTGTGTGTGTATACGTCTGTCCTAATTTCTTCTTATAAAGACAGCAGTCATAGTTACGGCCCACCCCTAAAGATCTTATTTAACCTTAATTACCTCTTTGAAGACCCTACCTTCAAATACAGTCACATTCTGAGGTACTGGGGGTTAGGACGTCAACATATGACTTTGGGGAGAGACAATTCAGTCCATAACACTTCAGGCTAACTCCTACTCACTGTTTGGGAATCAGCCTGAATAGCACTTCCTTGGGAAAGCTTTCCTTGACCCTGGACTTAGATTAGGGCCCTTGTCATACTCACATAACATCCAATACCTATCCTACATATCATTTATCACACAAATGTAATTACACTTGGTGTAATTGTTTTATGACTGTCTCTCCTGCCAAACCCTAAGCATCACAAGGGCAGGGACTGTGCCTGTCACATTCACCACTGGGTTCACATGGTTTATGACAGTGCCTGATATACTAGGGTCATTCAATGAGGAGTGAGGGAAAGATGTGTGGTGTTACAACATTAAAGAGTTTCATCGATTTAAGCTCCAGGTCTGCCAGTCTGCCTGGGAAGCATTCTGAATACTGAGGCAGCCGTCATCCACAGGAGATGTACCAGCAATGAGTAATCTTGGTGGTAAAGTCTCACTGCCTTTTAATCCCATTGGAGCACTAGGTTAAGGGAGTAGGGACTTAACTCTAGTCCTAGCTCAATCATTAACTAGCAGTATAAAAATGAGGCAATGTTCCTTAACTTTGCATTATCTCTCATTCCTCACCTGTAAATGCAGAAATTATCTAAAGTCAAAACTGGTCACAATTTAAATAGAAAATCCCCGATCTGTGAATATCCCAAACATATAAACCAACTCTACCACATGCTGCTGGGGCCCTGTCTGCATTTGATGGGAGGATCACCCCAACCTTTAACAGGCAATTCTGCTGAAGCTCTGGGAGTCCCACCTCCAAGCTTCTGAAATTTTCTCTCACGCTACAACAGGAGGTTGCTAACCAAACGAAGCTTCAAAGAGTCACTACCACTTCCCAAAGACTCAGGGCTCAGAGGGCAACTGGAGTTCAGGGGGTCATAAGGTCATTTGAAGTTTAGAGCCACTATTAATAATCCTGCAAATTAGTTAGGAGTTAGGAAGGGATATCTATGATTTCTAGGGGAAAGTGCATCTGAATTTAAAAAACCAAAATACAAACAAAATGGTTAGAATATTTCTGGGGTACAGAGAGGATGGGATCATATTCTTTACTTTTGAAGTTGGGAAGTATGTAATGTGGGGAAAAGTCAAGTCTTACCAATTTAGTGTCTTTAGTTGTTCTCTTTTATACATTGCCTAACCATATATCTTGACTACCCATGTGACTTTGGACAAGCTTCTACCTTAATTACTGTCCCATCACCTGGATAATAATACCACAAGCGGTGGTTGTGAGTGTCACGTGAAGTCACATGTGGAAATGTATTAAATGCAGAGGTAAAGAGTGAAGGGCTGCACAGAACCGACAGAATTCTGGCTCCACCTCTTAGGAACTGTGTAACCTTGGGTGACTATTAACATCTTTGCACCTAGGTTTCCTCATCTGTAAAATGGAAATAATAATAGTATCTTCCTCTTGTGGTTGCTGTGATAATTAAATGTGATAATATTTGTAAGATACTTAGTGCCTAAAACAAAGGAAGCATTCAGTGTTAGCTATTTTTTTAATGCTTTGGAATTCTCAGAGCTTTTCCACCTAATATTATCACATCTGATCATCTCAGAAACCTGTGATTTTCCCATTCTCCTCAAACTCCCCACCCACTTCTCTTCTCCCTCTCCCTCACCAATGCCCCAGTCTCACTGAAAACATAGAGGCCACCAGACTTTATCTTCCTCAACATCCTCCACATCCACAAAACGCTGTGATATAAGACCTGGGCTCCCTTCCCCAGGCCGTTTAGGCGACTTCCCCTTCTCTTTCTGGAAAAAAACTTATGTTTTCTAAAAACCACAGGCTGCATGCTTTCTCTGCCTGAATTGTTCTGTCCCCCCAGTTTTTGTTGGGGTAACTGCTGCTCTTTCTCTGGATTCATTTCACTTTCTCCTTGACAACTTCTTCCTGACCATCTTCTGCAAACTGGGGAGTGTAATCTTCTGTGTTCCTACAGCCCCTTAAATTTACTTCTATCCTAAATTATCATATTATATAATAATTCTCCCCTTTGCATGTCTATTTTTTACAACCTCAGAACCTAGCATGTAGAGTACCAATTGCTCCTGTTTGCCTGGGACTGTCCTGGTTTTAACACTGAAAGTCATGCATATCCCAGGAAACCCCACAGTCCCAGGCAGTTGATCACCCTAGTACACACTCACTAAGTTTTATTGAATGAACAGAGTCCACATTTGCTGTCTTCTCTTCCTCCTCGACTGTTCACTCTTCAACCCAATGACATCAGCTTCCACCCCTGACCTCCCCAAACTGCTTTGACACAGCATAGGGCTCTCCTCACAGCCAAATATACTGGACATTTTATAGTCCCTCATAGATTGACCTCTCAATAAATGATATTTAATAATCAGAGATTATTCATATGATGTAGCTGTTTTTTCTTATAGTGAAGGAAGCCATATTAAAATATTCCCATTAAGCCTATGAGTATACGTGGATTCAAAGCACCATCCCATGTGTTGTTTATACAGTTCTAAATGTCATGCCATACTTATGATTTCATCAAAATAATCACAAGATGTGATCAATGACTGCTGAATGTTTTCTGAATGAGAAGTTTCCAGAAGTCATGACTCATGGAATTAGAAAAATATTTGAAGCAATGAGAAAAGCAGTTCTCCTTTTTCATAAAATCCAAACAAGAAAACAGAATGGTATTAGGAAGCTCCTGATAAATGATTTTTCTTTTTCTTTTAAGTTCTGAAAATAGATGTATAAAAATTACCTTTAAAAAAGAATAAGTAAACAAGTACTTAAATTTACTGAGCATTTATTTTCAATCAAAGATCAGGTTTTTAAAAATAATAGTGGAGACTTTCTCTCACCCCTTCTTAAGACTAAATATGAACCAACTCTTATCAAAGAAAAATGCCTGGGAATTATCTGCACACTGAACTCTAAGTTCTTTCAGGGCAGGACTGGACCTTGTTTCTTACTGCATCTCTAGCACTTAGATAAATTAGGTGCCTGGTCCAGGCAAGAGCAAAAATAAACATCTTAAGCAGGGAGATAAGGAGAAAGGGAG
This sequence comes from Tapirus indicus, assembly GCA_031878705.1. Taxonomy (NCBI): domain Eukaryota; kingdom Metazoa; phylum Chordata; class Mammalia; order Perissodactyla; family Tapiridae; genus Tapirus; species Tapirus indicus. Next base: position 19,118,694 of record CM062934.1, read on the forward strand.
GAAATCTAAAAAGTGAGCAAATTTTAGATAGTTGTAAAACAAAGATTTTTCAGAAGAGAAGGCATTATATCAGAAATGCACATAAATTTCATTTGTAAAACATTTCCAGATAAATACAAAGGAAAGCATTGGCAATAAACACTAATTGTAAAGGTGACAATTATGATAGCCATTATTGATTCATTTTTTCTTGAATTTGTAGAATTTCTAATATCAGAGTGAAAAATTAATTCAGCATCTTACACTCCTTCTTACTTCCAGACAGTAGGAGATAGTACTGGGAATCAGAGAAGGCTGAATGAATAGAAAATTCCTTTTTTTGTCCCAAAACGAAGAAATCTGAAGGCAATTTTTTCACTTCCCATATTCAGAGATTTACACATGCACCCACACAGACACTAAAAACTACTTCCAGGCAGTGGCTGATATTCACTTATTCAATTGGCATGTACCAGGACAGTCATCCTGTTTTGTATATATTCAATAAAAGCCATTATTATTAATATTATATTCTGATTCTTAAAATTGACTGACTATATCTTGATCTCATATTTAGATATCTATATCTCTACATCTATATATAAACATATCTAAATAACCTGGAATTCCTCACTTCCAGACCTTTCTGAATAAATCATCTCTAAATAATTTCAAAAGCAAACTATTTTTCCTAGAAAAATTGCTAAAATTGATACAAAATTATCAAGTCACTGATTTGAAACAAATTATCTCTATCTCAAATCCTCCTTAAATTAAAAAAAAAAGCAAACTGCATTTTTCATGAAATTCAGAAATGAAGCAATTTGTATAGCAATTCTACTTTTGCTCATGTGCAACAACAGACATGTATAAGAGGTCAATGTTTGTACTAGCCAAAAAATTAGCAATGACCCAAATGTCCATCAACAGAAGACTAGATAACTAAATTGTGGGACAGCCATTTAAAGGAATATTATACAGAAGTGAAAATGAATGAACCACACCTGTACACATCAACATGGATGAATGTCACCAACACTGTTAAAAGTAAGTATCAGGATAAATTATTCCATTTGTATAAGATTCAAAAAACAAAAAATTCAACAATTTATTGTTTAGAGATAAACACAAATGTTACAAAAACTAGTTTTACCATAAGTCAAGGAAATAATAAATAGAAAGTTTTGTCATGGTTACTTGGGGGATGGAGGGAAGTGAACTAAATCGGGGAAAGGCACATGGGGAATATAATGTATTGCTAAAATTCAATTCTTAAACTTAAATTTTATTTCTTAAACTTATTTCTTATGAGTGTTTTATTGTTATTCTTTACACTAATAACATATGCCATAAATATTCTATGTTCAATAATATGTTAAAAAAAGAGTAAATATTTTACAAAAAATATTTTAAACAATTCAAATCTAAGTCTACTATATCCCTAGAATGTTAAACCTTTTACTTTTTAAATGAAAAAGTGTAAGTGGAGACTTTTAATTTAAGAAAAAAATGTATCGGGCCGGCACAGTGGCGCAGCGGTTTAGTTCACGCTTGGCAGCCCAGGGTTCGCAGGTTCAGATCCCGGGAGCCCGCCGACACACTGCCTGTCAGCCATGCTGTGGTGGCGTCCCATATAAAGTAGAGGAAGATGGGCACGATGTTAGCCCAGGGCCAGTCTTCCTCAGCAAAAAGAGGAGGATTAGCAACGGATGTTAGCTCAGGGCTGGTCTTCCTCACACACACAAAAAAGAAAAAAATGTATCCATACAGCTAAAAATATTTACCTTCAGTTTAGAAAAAGTCTTCGAAATGCAAGAATTAGCCCAGTAATAAAATAATAATTTTTCTATCAGATGAAACAAATCAAATTTTGCCCATTTTGTTATAAGCTGACCACAAGTAGTTAATTTCAGAAAGGGTACTAAAGAATAATTTTCTGAATAATACAAAATGGACCCAACCCTTACTCCCTATTTTCTTCACCATTATCTCATATGACCATTCATACACTTAGAATATCTAGTAAGAGTTTCATTGGAAATAATTTAATAGCAAAGTCAGAAGTCCCTAATGGCCAACTCTGACATGATGGGTTTCAAATTGATGAGTTCACTATCTTTGTAAAAGTAACCCAGACAAATTGATGACAATGGTATGTAGGTAGTTTTCAAAATTAAAATTGATGAGCCTGTTCTTTCTACTTGTCAGAGTAGAGAGTTTATTGATCTCAAAATCAGTGGTGTTAAGGGAAATGCAAGTCAGGACAGGGCTACACCGGTCCTGTGGGTCCCTAGTGAGGGCAGGCATTAAGTCAGGTCCAGGAGGCTCATGATGCTGGTGATGCCAGTAACAGCGCAGACAAAACATGCCCCACAGGCAGGACGCGCCCAGCATATTTATAGTACATTAACATAAAAAGTAAGAATCTATAGAGGCTTACCATATTTATAAATTCTCCTAGGTAATACCCAAGGCCTGAGTAGCTTGGCAAATAAAATATTCAAAAAATTTGGAGCTCTCTCCAGCAACTCACTGTTGTTTTTATAGGTTGCTCATTCAGCACAGACAGGATCAACTCTTTAGAAAGCTCTGAGCATAAATAAATACTACTTTAGTGGCAGTATTTTTTTGAATTTACCCAAACTATCTCCAACTAAATCTTCTAAGAATTAGAAGAAAGGATCAGTATTATAGAACTTCCTAAAAAATGGTAATTTTGACTCAGCAGAACATCCTGAGTGAGTAGGAGGGAAGTAGGAGGAAAAGGCACTGTACTGGATGCTTTACATACCTCGACAGAACTAGCCAACATTTATGGAGTCAAGCCCTGTACCAGGGACTCACATGCAATCTCTCATGTAATCCCTATAAGGAAATCCTATTACCTCCATTTTACAGATGTGGAAAATGAAACATTAAGTAACTTGTTCAAGGGGCTGCCCGGTGGCGCAGCGGTTTAGTCCGCGCTTGGCAGCCTGGGGTTCGCGAGTTCGGATCCCGGTCGCCCGCCGACGCACTGCCTGTCAGCCTATGCCGTGGCGGCGCCCCATATAAAGTGGAGGAAGATGGGCACAGATGTTAGCCCAGGGTCAGTCTTCCTCAGCAAAAAGAGGAGGATTAGCAACGGATGTTAGCTCAGGGCTGGTCTTCCTCACAAAAAAAAAAAAAAAAAAGTAACTTGTTCAAATTCGCATAGCAATCAGCAGTGCTGGAATTCAAGCCTAGGCCTGTCCAACACTAATACTTGTGTTCTACTTGCCATGCTGTGCTGTAAAGCACATTGCACTAATTTTTGATAAAGACTTAGCAAATCAAACAGATTTTTAGAAATTAATGTGCTAAGTGGCTAAAAGTTTAAAAGATAAGAGGCTTTTTTAGCTTTATACTAGAATGGCATACATGTCAAAGAATTTTAAAATAACATATAATCCTATTCTTCCATAACATGGTACCATACCAGATCTCAGTCTTCTCCAGCTCTCTTATTAGTCTAAACCTGGACTTTCTAAAACAGGCATTCTGTACTATTTACTCAAAAAACTGTATGGCTGTTTAAACGACTTAAAGATAGTCTTTTATTTGTAATCAATTACTCTGTAAGAAATTTTACTGAAGTTACTCAGATGGAAAAATCACAGTCATATGCTCAAGAAGAAAAAGAACATTAAAATGAGGTTAGGGAAAAAAACTGTCTATTTTAAAAGTAAACTTCACACCTTAATATCATGAGAACTAACAACTTTCACAAAGCCACATTCATTATGCGTCATATTACGACTCGTCTCCTGATGTCATACTCTGGATATTTCAACTGGCCATGAAAGACCAATAAACACTGGCCTGTCAAAATCTAAACTTACGAGGGGAAAAAATAAACTTTGTTTTTTTGAAATGGGAAACCATAAAAGGTAATTTAAAAGCAATATAGCATTCTTTCTATGCTCTCTGGAAAAGAGCATGCCAATTAATACTTACACAAGGATTTCATCTTCAAAAAGGTAACACTGATTAATCAGGTCTCAACATCCCTGTGTAGGAGAAATATTAGCATATTTCCTCCACTTTTAATGTACGTGGAGAAACTTGTGAATTGAAAAGTTCAGGAAAAGATTTCTCATTTTAAAATGTTGGTATAGGGGCCGCCCGGTGGCGCAGCGGTTTAGTCCGCGCTTGGTCAGCCCGGGGTTCGTGAGTTCGGATCCCGGGCACCCGCCGACGCACTGCTTGTCAGCCATGCCGTGGCGGCGTCCCATCTAAAGTAGAGGAAGATGGGCACGATGTTAGCCCAGGGCCAGTCTTCCTCAGCAAAAAGGGGAAGATTGGCAATAGATGTTAGCTCAGGGCTGGTCTTCTCCACAAAAAAAATAATAATTAATTAATTAATTAAAAAAATAATAATAATAAAATAAAATGTTGGTATAAAGATGTTTCACCTCTTTCTCTCAGAAGTCATCTCAAAACAATAGGAAAAACACAAAACACAACACCATCTCCATACTACATGAAGACAGAAAGCCTATGGAGGACTGGGAAATGGGCAGAGTGGTAGAAGGGGAAATCTGAGGGCCTGCAAAAAGGACACTTGGCAGGAATGAGCTGACTGAATGTGCAGATTCAGAGAAAAACCTTAGGATTTGGTGCACGCACGAGGCAAGAGATGTCCTGGAGAAAACAGCTGCTACTGCTGAAATCTGTGATGGCCGCCATCAAAAGAGCTGGTTCACTTTTAACAAGTTCCACTCAGTTTTTAATGTATTCTTTTAGTGTCTCACTCTTAAATAATCATCAGGTCCTCTAAGTAGAGGACCAAAGTAAAAACATGATATGAAACAAACAAACTAAAATACACCAAAACAGGAAATAAAATACTAGGAATAAACAGAAGGTTTTTATATACAAAAAAATTACTTTCATGGAGACAGAAGATATAAGCATGAAACAAGGACAAGATACTTTTTTAAAATAAAATAATAAAAAAGCACAATAAGAGAATAAGAAAGAGCTCTTAGAAAGTAACAACGACAGCTAAAACAAAAAATTCAATAGAAAGGTTGGAAGGTGAAGTTGAGAGATTCTTGTAGAAAGTAGAACAAAAATATCAAAAGATAGACAACAGGAAAAAACCAGCAATAAAATTAGAGGACCAATCCAAAAGAACAAACACACAACTACTCGAGGATATAGAAAGAGAAAATATTGAGGAGGAAATTATCAAAGAATTTTTCCGAGGCATGAACAACATAAATTTCAGATTGAAAAGGTGCATTGAGTACCTGGCACAATAGCTGAAGAGAGGACCTCATAAGGCAGATCACTGTAATATGTTAGAATACAAGGTATGAAAAGAAGATGTTAAGAGCTTCCACAGAGGAAGAGAGGTCACATACAAAAGTTCAGGAATAAGATTGGCATAGCTTCTTAACTGCAACAGTGGAAACTAGAAGACAATGGAGCAATGCCTTTAAAAGTCTGAGGGAAAACAATTTTCAACCAGAGTTCTATAGTCAGCCAAGCTATCACTCAAATGTGAAGGCAGAATACAGGCATTTTCAGACAAGATCAGGTTTAAAAAATTACCTCTCATGTACTCTTTCTCAGGAAGCTACTGGACTATGCGCTCTACCAAAATAACAGAATACGCCAAAAAAGCAGCAGCAAGGGGTCCGGCCCAGGTAAGAAGCACAGAGAATTCACAGAATTACAGCTGTGCAGCAGCAGTCCAGATTGGAACTAGAGAACAGAGGACTGTTAGAGGAAGTTTTCCAGAGGGGGAAATGGAACTGTGAGATTCCAATCCACTAGACTGAACTGTATGGGAAATTTTATGGCAATGCCATTTCAAGGTTTAGGAAAAGTCAGAGACAACTTCAAAGAAAATCAACACTTGTGATGAACAAAACACCTTAGATACTATATAAAGGGGAGAGGGTGGAATATTTAGAGTCTGAGTGAGAAATCTCTGTCCTAAAGTAGCATACAATCTAACTGGGGCACTAATCCATAGATATGATATGCCCCAGTGTTTTTCAAACTTTTTTGACCAAGACCTACAGTTAGAAATATTTCTCACATGATCAGTCAGCACACTTATATATATCTATAACTGCAACAAAAGTACATGGAGAGCCAGCCCTGATGGCCTAGCAGTCAAAGTTCACTGCACTCTGCTTCAGTGGCCCCAGTTCGGTTCGCAGACACAGAACCACATCACTCGTCTGTCAGTAGCCATGCTGTGGTGACGACTCACATAGAAGAACTAGAAGGACCCACAACTAGAATATACAACTATATACTGGGGCTTTGGGGAGGAAAAAAAGAAGTACATGGAACAATATTACCTCTTTTTATGTACAACATATTTTAATATTTTCTATTCTGGTCTATTTTATTACAGGTTTTAAAATGCTGATCACAACCCACTAAATTGACTTCACAAGTCACTAATGGGTTGCAACCCACATTTTTTTAAAACAGTACAAAAGAGTATGGTATATTTTATTAAAAAGAAAAAAGAAAACACTTCTGGAGTAGAGAATTGGAGGGGGCAGGAAGGATAACAAGAAAATCAGACTTGATAGAAATATTTGAACTGAGCTTTCAAGAAAGGATCACAGTTTGAACATGCAGTGAAAGGGAAGAAGGCTATTCCAGGTACAGCAAAGGTAAGTAAAGACTCAAAAGCAGGAAAACATAGGATGTGCTAAAGATATGGCAGAGAAAAGGGTAAGTCTGGATGAAGGAGAGGAGTAGAAAATAGAGGTAGAGAGGTAGACTGGAGAGACTAACCACAAAAGACTTGACAACTGTGCTAAGGAATCTGACATTACTCTAACAGGCTGAAAAATCCAAGGAGTGGATCCAAGGAAATGCTCCCGGCGGCGGTGAGGGGCAGGGGTGCACGCTAGCAAACTGGTGATGTGTATACCATTTCAGTATGACTTATTACTTTTATATGCATAAAAATTACATGAATTAAAAACAACATAACATTTGACTAGAAGCTGAGTGTCAGCAAAACAACAGAAGCTTATTTTATTCATTCTGACTTTTTTTTTCTCCTGAAACTTCCAAGAAAGAAAGGAATAAATTGATTTGAACAATTTAGGTCCTGAGGGAAAGAGCAAGCAAGTCCCTGACAGGACAAAGAGAGATCCTTTCTTTTCTTTCATGATCTACTACAGTAATACAGATCGCTCCCTTTACCTGAGATCCAGGCTTAAGAAATTTCTCTCACTTTCTTGAGCGTAGCAGGCTCTCTTCCCACTAAGCTTTTGCACTTACTGTTTCTGTAATGCATGGCCCATCAGCTGCCATCAAGCTAACTGTCACGGAGTCTGAGAAGCCTTCCCTGATCCTACAGCTGGATTAGGTGTCCTTGCTGTGGGCTCCCTGAGAAGCCTTCCCCTGATCCTATAGCTTCCGGGGCACTTCCCCTGTCCTAGCAGTTTTTACCCTGGATTATAATTGTTAATTTGTCTTCATAGACCAGAATCTCCATGATAGATTATGTTGATTTTGATTATCACCAAAGCCCATCCACTGGTACAGTGCCTAACTCATAGAGAGCACTCAATAAGTATTTGATGAACACAAAGTTTTTGTTTACTGTACCAACATATAACTTTAAAGTTTATACTCTGATGCTAAGACCTAGATTTGAAAAATCAAAATCTGCTCCAAATAAGAACAATCAATCCACACTCCCTGCCTACTCTGCTATTAAGTAAACCGATCTAACTGTATGGACTGTTTCTGCAGAAGTGCTGCCCCAAATTAGGTTCAATGGGTAAGACAGGGTGAAGAGTTTAGACTTGAACTAATAAAGAGCTATTGTAGGTTAAGAAAGGTAGGCATGCAATTAAAATAGGGCTTTAAGAAGATTAGTCTCTCCTGGTATGCAGGATAGAATGGGGGGGAATTTTTTCCTCCATTTTTTTTAGGCTTTTTTTAAGGTGTGAGCAGATGACCAGACTAACATGAGCAATCAACCACAAAGGTTCAATTTGCATAGATGGAGTTTAGTATTCAGTAGCTCAAAACAACATTTTTTGAGGTTCTACTATGTTCTACGAGTTGTGCTACATTACAATCAAATAACTTCACATACTATAACCCGACATTTAACGAAATGGATAAAAATGGTTGAAAGCTGAGCCACAGTAATATCAGCATTCTGATACAGTAAAGGGAGTCTATGATGCCTATATATAGGGAAGAGTCCACACAAAATGACTGAACTTAATATTATTTTCAGAGGACCAAATCACATTTTTCTTCTTTTCTTACTTTGTTAGTGCTCCTGTATCAATAAATAATTTTAATGATGACCATGACTCCCACCTCTGGAAATAATCAGAAGCCCTGTTGAAGGTGTCCCAGGGTGCCTAAGACTTCCTCATGGGCTGCAAGAGATAATTCCAATACAACAGTGTGTTAGGAGAGAAGTATCCAGAGGTTACAGTGGAAACACATGGGAAAGGCAAGTGGTTCTGTTTTGGGAGGCAGTGTAGGGAGGAAAATGAAGGTTAGGGAAGATGCCCTAAAGAAGGTGGCTCTTAAGATCAGTAGTGACAACTGGACATGTTAGTGAACAATAGAGGGCCAGTATTCCAAGCACACAGGGATGAATAAGCATAGTGTGTGTGAAAGGAATTACTATTATTGGAGCTGAAAGCATGAGCCTGGAAATGCCAGTAGATAAGTAGAGGTCAGAAGATCACAAAGAGCCTGACAGGCCATGCTAAGGATCTTGGACTTGATATTACAAGAAATGAAGAAGGTATTTATATGCAGAAATGACAATGGTCAGACACAGAACAGATAGGACAGACGAGAAATATTGAGGAGGTAAAAATCAGGAGGACTTTGTAAATGACAGGATGCAGACAGTAAGGGAGAGAAAGTCTAGAATGCTCCTCAGGTTTCTAGGTAGATCGTAATACCATAAATTGAATACGGACAGTAAAAGGAAGATGAAATTGGTGAAAAGTAGGGGTGGGGTCTCAGGAAGAGGGTAGAGAAGATATATTTTGTTTCATACATGTTGAATTTGAACTGCTTGTAGGGTAGCACTATGTGAAACTAGTTATCTGGTAGCAAGAAATTGGACATAATCAGTCTGAAGGGCAAAGGATAAAAGTCAGAATAGGAACTATGGTCTTGGAAGCCATCAGCACAAGATGCATGTAAACCAGGAACAATAACTTTAATCACTCACAGAGAGCTAGTGTAACCCAAAAAAGGCAATGGGTTAAAGTCAGACACCTGGGGATACAACATTAGGGGCAATGGGGTTATCACCTTAATGCTTAGGTCAGGAGTCCTCTCTAAAGAATCCTTAAAAGATCTATTCTCCAGATCTCCTCCTGTACAACTCCTTATTACTTAATGATGGAAAAGTTGTGGTATATGTTTGAGTTATTAATTCTTTGAGTTATTAACAAAAGAAAAACAAAATTAATGCCATAAAATTTTATTTATTAAGAATATTAATTACTAACATTTACTGAGCACCTACTATATCACAAGCACTGTGTTATTTGCTTTACAAGTAGTACTGATTTTAAAATTAATAACCCTATGAGTTATATCCTATTACTATGCCTATTCTACAGGTGAAGAAACTAATTTATAAGTGATGGACGAACCACTATTTGAACTAAGGTCTGGGTAAGTCCAGACCCCCATTCTTAACCACTGTTTGTATAATCTCTCACAGGAGCTGAAAACAGATAATATGTCACCAGAGGCAACCTGCTACTTCTATACATAACAATGCCTGTCAATGACATTTATCCCACTTGTGACCATTTTATAACATACAAATTTTAAAGAAGTATTCTGTTTTTACATATTATTACACTAAAGTTTAAATAAAGGTTCCATTAAATGCCACAGTCCAAAGACTCAATCTGCTTTAATTATAACAGAAGCATTAAAATTGAAACCTGAGTGGTAAACTTTAAAAACAGACATTAAAATAAAATTGCTTTTCAAGCTCAAAATGTTAAGTCTGCAGCTAACTACCTCAGATGAAATGAGAAAGTGCTCCTTGCTTTTTCACCTGTAAAAATAAGTATGAAAGTCAATACAGTCTACTAAGATAGGGCTAGATCTGGTGGGTCCTAGAAAGGCTTAAGAGCAAAGGGCTTAAGAGCTGACCAGGGTAGGATAGAATTATCCAACAAATAAATGGTCTTCAACACAATCACTTACCCAGAAACCTTCTCCAAGTGACCCAAGCTTTATATTTTAATGATTAGAAAGTACATGAGAAGAGATTTCCACTAATCATATACACCATCCTTTTCATTAAGGATTTGGGAAATCTGTCATTTTAATAGAGCTATTCACGAGATAGATCCTTCTGCTTCTGTACATACTTACACAATAAACCATAATGACTCATAACCACCATCCATTACCTAAATTAGTGTTTCGCAACTTTGTTTTCCACTTTTCCCTCCTTTAAAAACTGGACTTAAGGCAATGTACACAGAATTATGATAAATGAACTTTAATAGTAAGAGTTTAAAATTAAAGAAAAGAAAAACCCACAATACATTGGGATGGCTTGCCTCCTGGGTGTTCTATGAAACCTCAAGCAGATGTTTAAAGTGTATTCTTTTAATAGAGGGGGAAAAAATTGTTTTGGTTCTCATAATTTTAACAATTTTACAAGGTATACTATTGTGATATTGTGATTTATATTATGAAATATAGGGGCCGGCCCAGTGGCATAATGGTTAAGTTCACAGGTTCTGCTTCAGCAGTCCCGGGTTCACAGGTTTGGATCCCAGGCGCAGACATATGCACCACTTATCAAGCCAGGCTGTGGTAGGCGTCCCACATATAAAGAAGAGGAAGATGGGCACAGATGTTAGCCCAGGGCCAATCTTCCTCAGCAAAAAGAGGAGGATTGGCAACAGATGTTAGCTCAGGGCTAATCTTCCTTACCAAAAAAAATATATATATATATAAATATTTGGTGTTTGTCAGTTTCTGGCACAAAACTCAAAACCCTTGGAATTTCCTAAGCAATAAGAGTGATAAATATGAAATAGGTGTCTTTTGTTATTCATATAACAAACCTCTTTCAATCACACCTGAATTTCTAAGTTTCTGTCATTGAGGTGACTTTTGGAAAGCCCTAGGTAATTTAAGGATGGGGGTAGTTGCCAGGGGAACCAATCTGATTAAATTAGAGGGCTGGAATTTTCACAGTCCCACCCTACCCTCCACCTCTAGGGAGTTGAGAGGGGCTGGAGGTTGAATGAATCACCAATGGCCAATAATTCAATCAACCACACCTATGTAATGAAGCTTCCATTAAAACCTGAAAGGATGGGGTTCAGAGAGCTTCTGAGGCGGTGCAAATGGAGGTGTGGAAAGAGTGGTGCGCCACCAAAAGAGGGCATGGAAGCCCTGTCGTCCCTTCCCACATAACTTGCCCTATGCATGTCTTCCATCTGGCTATTCCTGAGTTATATCCTTTTATAAAAAACTGGTTTTCTGAGTTCTGTGAGCCTCTCTAGCAAATTAATGGAACTGGAGGAGGAAGTCGTGGGAAACTGATTTATGGTCTGTTGTTCAGAAGCAAAGTTAACAACCTGGACTTGCAATTGGTGGCTGAAAGGTCGTGGAGTTGGGAAGCAGTTATATAGAACTGAGCCTTTAACCTTGGGATCTTCAGGTAGACAGTGTCAGAACTGAGTTAAATTTTTAGGACACCCAGCTGGTATCTCAGAATTGCCTGGTGTGGGAAAAACTACCACACATTTCGTGATCAGAGTACAGAAGTGGTCAGAGTATTGCGTGTAGTGTAAAGGAAACGAGGGTTTTCTCCTTTACAACTGCATGAATATGATTCCATCAGCATTATTTGTGGCCAGACATTGGCTTCCTTTAAAAACAAAGATGACCAACCATACTGATTCATTCTCTAACAGTCATACCATACATCAACATTTCAAAATGGTAAAAATGCTCCTAAAATTTACATGATCAATTTTTACTAGAATCACACAGAGCCAGAAAACAAATACAACAGAAAGCAGTGATAGTTTCTCCAACAGCTTTGCATGATCTGAGCCACACTTCCAACCTGCTTTTCACTGTGATTCCTACAGTGAATTCCACCAGTACATTTTAGAACTTTTGCAAATTAAGTTAGAAGTACTTGTTCACCTCAATTCATCTCTGGTGAATGGCTGTGTGGAACTCTAAATTTAAGTACAACTGCATTACTGTTCTCTGATTAGTTGTAGAATAATTCATGGATTCATGGCAAGGCCAGGCTAAATGACACTGTAAAGAAACTCTTTGTTTTCAAATAAATCAGTAGTTGGCTTTAGATAATGCTATAAAGAATCTTATTCATGTAGTGTACCCTAGTGAAAATTGTAAAAGTTGAGAACAACAACAAAAACTTCCACCTCTATTAAAAGAATAATCTTTATTTAAAGCTTTTTTTTCCTATATGAATTTAATAGAACCATAGAATTTTAGAAGTGGAAGGAACTTTGAGTAATTTACAGTCAAAGAAAATCAAGTCACTTGCTAAGAATCGCTTAGCAAATCTAACACTGTAACCCGGGCCTTGTAAATTCCCTAGTCAAGGCTGTTAAATATTACAAAATATTATGGACAGGTTAATATCAGCCAACATTTATCAAGCACCTACTTTGTGCCCTTCACTACGCCAAGCATTTTCACATTTATCATCTCTTCCCTAAGTCAGTTTATAAGATTTAAAAGACTTAAGAAAACAGCCACATTCACTCCTTTGGACATTCAGCGTTGCCAACAGAGAATATTGCCACATGATGTAAATAGAAAGAGGTAATTTAATTACTGCAATAACTACCCTCCTGAAGAAGATGTGTTCCAACAACACATTTCTCTCTCAGAAATCTTCCTCCCAGAGGTAGATATAGATTTAGAAAGCCTAGGAATGCATTTCTAGTTACTGGCCTCTTTGCCAAGGACCTATAAAGACTTCTGCAACTACCTCCATCTCCTTCATACACTTCTTTATTTTTTTTCACATTCTTTTTGATTCTTCTGTAGCTGCTGTTTGTTCTCCAAACTATACTTTCTCCTGAACTACTGTCCCCTTGATAATCCAGAAATCTAGATAATCTAGAAATGCTGTAGAATTTCTCCTCTACATTCTGACCCATACCCTTATAATTACCTAAGCCAAATGGCCTTCCAAAACGGTAATTGTTAGATGATAGGATTCACCAAATGAGAGATAACTCTAATTACAAATACAGTTTAAAAAAAACAGTAAAATGTGGGTATTTGCCTTTTTATAATTTCAAAACAATAGTTCATTTTTAAAATACAGAATAATTTCTATGTGTGCTGCAAGAAATTATATTGTCTTCACAAACACATGGCACTAAAATGTCCAAATATTTTTAGTTGAGAAAAAGAATTTACTGATATTCATACATTGATACATTTTAAACTGCATCTACTAACTGGATCTCACATGGCTTTTCTACCACTGCAAATTTTGAAAAGTTTATTTCACAGAATTCTTGTAGGTGCAGATCAAATAACATTATCATGAAAAACAAGAAAAAAGACTTAACCATTTACCAATTCTGGTTAACATGAAGATGTGGTGCTATTTGTTACATTTTTTGAAGCTGTCATTTCAACCACACATTAGCAAATAAACTTTTAATTCCTAACAAATAAGTTGACCAAATAGGAATGTTAATTTATCTGAGATGAGTGTCAATACTGTTTGAGAAAACATTCCAGTGCCTTTACTAGCATGTCCTATCACATAGACACAAAAGAATCATGGACCTGAGAAGAAACCACTGAACTTAAGTTACATTTAAATTTTAATATTCAAAAGTAATGAAAGTAAATAATTTTCAAATTTAATTTTGTTTAAATAGCCCACTAAAACAACATTATAAGTTTGCATTTTAGTCTTTTATCTTGATAGTAAGTTTTCATATTTATATTAATATGAAACATTAAAATAATGCTTTAAAGTATTAAGGGGAACAGCTAGACAAAAGATCAACAAAGAAGGAGAAGACATGAACAACACTATAAACCAACTAGACCTAATAGCCATCTATAGAACATTCTTCCCAACAAGAACAAAATACACATTCTTCTCATGTACACATGAAATATTCTGTAGGCTGGCCCATATATCAGGCCATACGAAGGCCTCATTAATTTAAAAGGATGGAAATCATACAAAGTATGTTCTCAGAAAGAAATGGATTTAAATTAGAAAGCAATAACAAAAGGAAATTGGGTAAATTCATAAATATGTGGAAATTAAACAACATATTTTTAAGTAACCGATGTGGCAAAGAAGAAATCACAAGAGAAATTAGGAAATACTTTCAGATAAATGAAAATGAAAACACAACATACCGAAACTTCTAGAATTCAGCTAATGTAATGTTTGGAGGGAATTTTATAGCTGTGAATGCCTATATTAAATTAACAGCCTAACATTCCACCTTAAGAACCTAGAAGAAGAGCAAGCTAAACCCAAAGTAAGCAGAAGGAATGAAGTAATAATGAATAGAGCAGAAATCAAAGAAATAGAGAACACAAAAACAACAGAGAAAAATCAATGCAACCAAAAGCTGGTTCTTTGGAAAAAATTAACAAAATTGGTAAACCTTTAGCTAGACTGATCAAGAAGAAAAGAGAGAAGACTCATTACTAAAATAAGGAATGAAAGAGGGAACACCACTACCAAACTCAGAAGTAAAAAGAATTTTAAGAGAATACTATTAGATAATGTAGATGAAATGGACAAATTTGTAGGAAGAAAAAAACTACCAAAACTAACTCAAGAAGAAATAGAAACTATCTGAGCAGATATAACAAAAGACTGAATTAGTAAATAAAACAAAACAAAACAACTTCCCACAAGAAAAGCCCAGGTCCAGATAGCTTCACTGGTGAATTCTACCAAACGTTTAAAGAAGAATTAATATCCTTCACAAATCCTTCACAAAATCTGCCCCCTCCAAAAAAAAAAGAAGAGGAAAAAACTCATCCAATGAGGCCAGTATTACCCTGATACCAAAACCAAATAAAGATATCAAACACACAAAAAGAAAATTATAGATCAATATAGGTGCAAAAATCCTCAACAAAATACCAGCAAACCAAATCCAGCAACATATAAAAAGGATTATATGTTATGACCAAATGCGATTTATCCCAGGAATACAAAGTTGATTTAACATCTGAAAATCAATCAATGTAATACACTGTATTAATAGAATAACAGACAAAAACCATCTCTATAGATGCAGAAAAGACATCTGACAAAATCTAACACTCTTGAATGATAAAAATACGACAAACTAGGAATAGAATTTCCTCAAGCTAATAAAGGGCAACTACAAAAAACCTATAGCTAACATCACATATAATGGTGAAAGACTGAATGTTCTTCCCCTGAAATCAGGAGTAAGACAAGGATATCAGCTCTCTTCACTTCTATTCAACATTGTACTGAAGGTTCTAGCCAGAACAATTGGGCAAGAAAAAAATTATAAAAGGCGTTCAGATTGAAGGAAGAAGTAGAACTCTCTCTATGTGCAGATGATACGATCCTATATGTAGAAAATGCTGATGAATCTATCAAAAAACTATTCAAACTAATAAATAAGTTCAGCAAGATGGAAGAATATGAGATTAATATCCAAAAATCAATTGTACTAATATGTCAATTATACCTCAATGAAAAAAATCCATTATATCTCTATATAGTAGCAATGAGCAAACATATAATGAATTAAGAAAAGAATTCCATTTATAATAGCATCGAAAAGAATAAAATACTTAGGAATAGATTTTAGCAAAAGAAGCACAAGATTTGTACACTGAAAACCATAGAATATTGTTGAAAGAAAATATAGAAGACCTTAACAAATGGAAAAACAATTCATGTTCATGGATCTGAAGACTAACTATCATTAAGATGGCAATACTCTCCAAATTGATCTACAGATTCAATGCAATTCCTATCAAAACCCTAGTTGCCATTTTTTCATAAATTGACAAAGTGATCCTAAAATTCATGTGGAAATGCAAGAGATCCAAAATAGAGTAATCTTGAAGAAGAACAAAGCTGGAGGACTCACACTTCCTGATTTCAAAACTTACTACAAAGCTAATTAAGACAGTGTGGCACTGGTATTGATGGATACATCAATAGACTAGAATTGAGAGTACAGAAATTAACCTTCACATTTATAGTCAATTCGTTTTCGACACAGATGCCAAGATAATCCAAAGGGGAAAGAACAGTCTTTTCAACAAATGGTCCTTGGACAACTGGATATCCATATGCAAAAGAATGAAGTGGGACTCTTACACCACACCATGAACAAAAATTAATTCAAAAATAGATCATAGATCTAAAAGTAAAAGCTAAAACTATAAAGCTCTTAGAAGAAAACACAGGAGTAAATCTCTGTGACCTTGGCAATAATTTCTTAGATGATATGACACCGAAAGCACAGGTGACAAAAGAAAAAGTAGATAAATTGGACTTCATCAAAATTAAAAATTTTGTGCTTCAAGGGAAATCATAAACAAAATGAAAAAGAAAACCCCCAGAATGGAAGAAATATTTGTAAATCATATATCTAGTAAGTAATGTGCATCCAGAATATATAAAGAACTCCTACAATTCAACAAAAAAAGACAAATACCCCAATTAAAAAATGAGAAAAGGATCAGAGTAGATATTTATCCAAAGAAGATACACAAACGATCAATAAGCGCATGTAAGATGCTCAACACCGTTAGTCATTAGGGAAATGCAAATCAAAACCTCAACGAGATACCACTTCACACCCACCAAAATGACTAAAATCGAAAAGACAGGCAAGTGTTGGCGAGGATGTGGAGAAATTTGAACCCTCGTACATTACTGGTGGGATTGTAAAATAGTGCAGACACTGGAAAACAGTTTGGCAATTCCTCAAAAAGTTAACCAGTTACCACAAGATCCAGGAATTCTGCTCCTAGGTATACACGTAAGAGAAATGAAAATGTATGCCCACACAAAAACTTGCACATGGATATCCACAGCAGCATTATTCATAATTTCCAAATAGTGGAAACAACCCAAATATGCATTGACAGATGAATGAATAAGCAAAATATGGTATACCGATACAATGGAATATTTCTCAGCAATACAAAAAAGATGAAGTACCACATGCTACCATGTGGATAAACCTTAAAAACATTATGCTAAGTGAAATAAACCAGTCACAAAAGACCACATATTGTATGATTCCATTTCTTATGAAATGCCCAGAATAGAGAGAGAGAAATCTACATCGAGAGAAAGTAGATTCATCATTGCCAGGGGCTGGCGGATGGGAGTTACTGCTAAATGGGTCCAGGGTTTCTTTTGGGGATGATGAAAATGTTCTGGAATTAGATAGTAACGCTGGCTGCACAACTCTGGGACTAAACCACTGAATTGTACACTTTAAAAGGGTGAATTTAATGGCATGAATTAAGTCTCAATAAAGCTGGGTTTTTTTTAAGTATTAAACTTAAACTGGAAGAAACTCCAGTGTATGCTGTGAGTTTATTCTGTCCTCTCCATTCACTGTCTGTGATCTTTTTAAACTTCTCTAATCATTTCAATTTCCTCAGTATCTTTCTCAACATCTTTGCCCAGAACATAAATACATTTTATTAGATAACAGATTCATAGGAACTCAGACCTAAAATGTTCTTTCATTCTTACTTGGTTACCAGGAGCTCATCCCAGTATCTGCCAGGACACACGATATATCTGCATTAGCTAATATCTAAGAAAAATCAGCAAAATGTTGGATTGTGCCTGCTGATTGCTCTACTTCCAAGGATTAATATAACTGGTCCTGGTTATCACTGAGGGATTTTTAGAATATGACAACAGCATTCGTTAGAGTTTGCAAAGTTCACTGGACATTGGTTGCTAACAGCAAGAGTTTGACAGCTCTGCAAATAACAACATAAGACATTCCAATTCTGTTAAGTTCAGAATTTAACACATTCAGCAATTAAATTTAGAATTTTAAGCCATTTCCTACTAGGCAAGAAATATATGATATTTAAAACATTTTCAGTCAGCTTTCTTCTTGAAGTCTGGTAGCAGTTTCTAAATGAAACATTAATATTATCAGAATAATGAAGTAAAAATGAAAAGCCAGTTTTCAGACTCATTTAACCAGTGCCTCATCAGCAGATGGAAATCTGCATTATCTGTGAATCAATTCTGCCTGTTCTTTCTGAGGAGGGGTTTTGAGAGGACTCAGCCTTCAACGCCTTCTCAAAGGCACAGGGGACCTCCTCGTAAATCCAGGTAGACTTGTTCAGATCAGCCCTGCCCCGTGTTGGCCACACAGGGCTACCTTCGAAACTTCACTAAGCTCCAATTTTCTCATCTGTAAAATAAAACTACGGACCTACCCCAGAGTTATTATGAATATTTAATAAAATAACTTCTCTACAGCATCCAGCACATGGTAGGTACTCAATAAACATTAGTTCCTTTCTCTTTGCTCTCCACAGGGTAAAATACAGGTCACGAATGACAAAAATCCTGATGAAAGAAACTATTTGGTTTAACGTGTACTGAAAATAGAATTATCTAAACACTAAAAATAAACCAACTTTTATTTTCTAAAAGCACCAAACTCATATAATCCTAAATAGATAAATTATAACCATGATGGTAAGATGCAAGATACCATGGGGAAAAAAATAAACTAACTTTGCGCTAATTACGTTGGTATTGTCTAACAGTTTTATTAGGAAACAACCGAGTAGCCAGTTGGCAGAATACTGCAGATAATTTCAATTAAATAGTTCTTCCAATCAGCCAACAATAACTTAAGGTTTGGCTGTATTTGCAGTATCAGAATTTCCTAAGGGAAGGCTTCATAATGAATCTTAGTCACAGCACTTGAGAGTGCTGAAGGGAACGAAGCCAGGTCAAGATGCCTGCAAAACACTACTAGTCCTTTGAGACTAGACTATACATGCATTTTTAAAAAAGGGTTTAAAACAACTACTTTTCTAAAGACATATGGAAAAGGAACAACAGAATATACAGATCTATTTTTTAAAAGTCAGGGAACCCACAGACATATTTACAACAATTTTTACAATAGGTTACATATTCACCTGGTTCAAAAACCAAGAAAATATAAAAGAGACAGTGAAAAGTCTGCTTCCCACCCCTGACTCTACCCACCCGGTCCCCCTCACCCACTCCCCAACAGATAAACGCTGTTAATTTCTTATGTATCCTTCCAGAGTCTCTTTACGCTTAGACAAACAAGGCAAAAATATATTATTTTTGCCTTGTTTTTCTACACAGAGGTAGCAATTCATACATACCATTCTGCATCTTAAAGGCAAATTTTTAATCCTAAAATGTTCAGTGAAAGCAACAAATAAATTCAATGGGACAGGGGCTTTTGTTCACACTTGAGTGAACTTTTAAAAGGAGGAAAAGAAATAAATGATGTTAATGTTAGTGGGAATCAGAAATAAGGAAATTTAAAGGGGGAGACAAAATTCAAAGGTAAAAGGGGGCACAGTCTGATAAATCTCTTAAAAACTCTTCTCTGCTAAAACGTTGGAGGGTCTTGGGGCCGCCCGGTGGCGCAGCGGTTTGGTTCGCGCTTGGCAGCCCGGAGTTCGCGGGTTCGGATCCCGGGCCCCCGCCGACGCACTGCCTGTCAGCCATGCCGTGGCAGCGTCCCATATAAAGTAGAGGAAGATGGGCACGATGTTAGCCCAGGGCCAGTCTCCCTCAGCAAAAAGGGGAGGATTGGCAAAGGATGTTAGCTCAGGGCTGGTCTTCCCCACAAAAAAAAAAAAACGTTGGAGGGTCTTATCTTTCACTAATTAAAAAAAAAAAAAATCATTCCCTTACAGACAAAAAATAAATTAAACCAGATAAGTCACGGGGTGGGGAGGAGGAAGGGGATCAACTAGAAAAGAGAGAAAACTACTCATGTCGGAATTGACCAAAATGCCAACTATGTACACTTGGAACTACAAAACTAAGAACTATTTTTTTTTTTTTTTTGGTGGGGAAGACAAGCCCTGAGCTAACATCTGTTGCCAATCCTCCCCTTTTTGCTGAGGAAGACTGGCCCTGAGCTAACATCGTGCCCATCTTCCTCCACTTTACATGGGACGCCGCCACGGCGTGGCTGACAGGCAGTGCGTCGGCGGGCGCCCGGGATCCGAACTCGCAAACCCCAGGCTGCCAAGCGCGGACTAAACCGCTGCGCCACCGGGCGGCCCAGAACTATTTTTTTTTAAATCATAGCAAAGTCTTAATTTCTGAATGTTTATTAACAATAGTCCCAGCCCAAATAAGTAAATAATATAGTACTTTCATGTTTAAGCCATCATCAATTTTAGCAGCATGTTGTTTGGAGGCTGAATAAAAATGCCTTTTCAAAACCTTTTCCATTAATGTTTATGAAAAAATAGGCCTTTGCTCTCCGCGCAGTTTAAGCAGCTATTGGCTTGGTGCGGAGCGCCTCGGTGGCTGTGCGGAGCGCCTCGGTGGCTGTCCGGAGCGCCTTTCCAGGCGAGCTCAAGTTAGTAGGAAGTCAGCCACCCGGGCCTGATCCCCCACCTCTACATCTCAGGAGTCTCCAGTGGAAAGGCGACCCAACATTCATGCAACCAGTGCTGCTGTTTCTCTAACTCCCCAAGATGGAAGGCTGATCCGTTTTTCTCACCAACGCATATCTCTGCTAATGAAAATCTGGAAGGAAAGGGTTTGGAGTCCTCACATACCACTTCTCAAAGATTGCTAACCTTTGGTCTAAGATAGCCTTCTTAGTCTTCAATGTACTTAAAGAAGTAAACGAGATATCTGGAACTTTGGATGTATTTTCTGAAGGGGAGAGTGGTCTTATCTAGAAGTGAGCTTTGAAGCCCAAAACACTGTCTATTCAATCCATAATATGGCTAACATCGTCAAGAGGAAAAAAAAATAGCACAAAACAATGCAACTGCAATGACATGAACAAAAAAAAAATCATAAATAGTTTTAAATTTTATCGCGCATGCCAACGCTTAAGGAAAAACAGCTTATTTAGAGAAGAGGAGGTGGGTGGAGACTTCTGTGGAAATTCTGAAAGGAATTACTGGGTATTCTCAAGGGCTTTGAAGGTTGAAACCACTAGTTCTTTTTAATGTCTACCTTTCCTCCCAAACTAAAAGCTTTCCTTTTCTTTATTAAAGGCTTGTTCTTAACTGTAGCACCATGATTAGTATCTTTTTTGCCCAAGACCAAAATGAAGAGAGTATGGAGAAAGGACGGGGAGAAATTTTCTTAAAGCAATAGCTGGAAGAAGAGGAAAAAAGAACAAAGTTAAAAGGAGATTAAACTCTCAGAAACGGGGTAAGGCTGCAAAAGGATATAGGAGGAAAGCGTGGGCGACAGCTTCTGCACATGTGCAGTGGGAGAAGAAAAAGGGGGTGGAGATATGTTAGCCCTGTCTGGAAAAACTGGTGGCGTTAGTAACTAAGGAATTGTATGCATGAAATTATACTCTTACCAACTCTGAGACAGCCTATAATATAATAGGATCACAAGAAACATCAAGGTCACCTATTCCTACCATTGGTAGGAGCTTTATTAAACCAATTACTTCAAACAATGTACTTATCATTAGGAGATTATTTCAAAACATCCAAAGTTCAGCTGTTCTAATTTTTAACTGAATTCAACACTTTTTCCTTGGCTCAAGTCCATTATTTCTGTTTCTCCTTTAGTGATCACAATCAACTATATGTGAATATTCTATTATTTCTCTTCTTAAATTTTCTCTTAAATCTCTTGTATTTTAGATGTACTTAAAATACAAATACGGGCTGACCTCTGTTAGAAGAATATATGCTTATGCTGGTTTGGATGGATTTGTCGGTCCATCCACACACCCTCACCTCATCCCCTTTATAAGCAGTAGTATAAATTTCCAAGAGTATTATCCAGGTTTGGGGTCTGGCAGGTGGCCAGGAAACACAGTAAAATAACTGGTTCAAAGGTGCATGGAATCTATGACATTGGTTGGCTACATAAACATGATTCTCTAACCAACAAAGCAAGCCTGTATAAGAGAAAATTTTTTAAATAGCATTGAAAATATGGATATGTGCACACAAATAGAAGCTTAGAAAGATATACTCTAAAATGCTAAGTGATTATTAATGAGTGGTGGGTTTACTGGTGATTCTTATTCTTTTTCTTCTTTTAATTTTTCTTAAAAAATGTGTAACGGGTGATGTAAATATATTTTAAAAGACCCAAAAGAGTGAACATATAAACAATAGAAATAGAAAGTGGGTAAATTATTAACTATAAACTGGAATTCTATGCAGTTGTCAAAACTAATGATGTAGATCTACAGATGTCCATGATAAAGTGTTAAATAAGAAACAAAAGAACAAATAGTGTAGAATGATTCCTGTTTTTTAAAACCTCTGTGTACATTTACAGATACACAAATTTACATGGGAAAAAGTCTAGAAGGATATAAAAACTTAGCAGTGGTTATCTTCATGGCTAAGATTAGAGTGGAAAGAACTTATTTTTTACTTCACACGCTTCTCAATTGCTTGAATTTAAAGGCATGCATACCTTTGTAATTAAAAATAATGTTTAGAAAATACAAGAGACAAAACTAAAATAAAAATGGGAAAAAAGTGATATACAGTGTTTTCTTAGGAAACTAAGGATATGATTCCTATATTCCCTTGTAGCTGGTCATATATATAATATACATGTGCATTAGATTATATAGTCTACATACTGGTCCTATATATATGTTTGTCTGCGTGAGTGGATGCTGAGTTGGGAAACCAGATCATTTTAAGTTAACTTTAACCTATTTTTATTTTAAAAACAGGGAGGTAAATGACTAGAGTAATAAACTTCCTTCTCATTTTTTTAACTCAAGCAAGCAATTAGTCAAGTAGTGAAGCCCCACTGTACCTGAGGGCATTTCATCCAGCAGTCTGTAGACTGGCTAGCCCATCAGTGAGTCTGACTTTGTATATGAATATATTATACTGTATATGAAGTCCATTTTACCTATAGGAAAAAAATGTTTGATACTGACTGGCATGGCCAATACATCAGGAACCTGAATGGAAGCAATTAACCTGAATCATACTCATTACTACGTTATCTAAATACAATGTCATTTATTTAAAATCACAAAACAGTGAAAAGAATAACATTATCATCTCAATATTATAGGCATTCTCAAAAGAAAAATAAGCCTTTAAAAAGATATAAAATTCAGGCCTTTACTCAACCAAAAGCCTGTCAAATCATCCCTACTCTCAAGTTAAAAGCCACTAAACCACCGCTCTACATTTTCATTATCTGCAAACAAACTCATTTCGTGGCTTGAAGAAACAGCTCCCTATAATGACACTTCTGCAGTTGGTGGCACAAAGCAACTCTGCCCGCCAATATCATGTGTCAATAGATGTTTCTAATCCTTCCCAGACTTTCTTTGATCCCACATAGGTCTTCCCTGTATTTATGGACCGGTTGGGGGAGGCAGAGCAGCGCTCTGCATGAATCCTCCACTCCGAGATCTCACTAACATCTTTTCTCTCACCCACACACCTCCGATGTTCCATTTCACATATGTATTATCAGTCTCTTACCCTACAACAATTCCCCTTATATAATCACCCTTCTTACACTCACCCCCCATCTCCACCCAAAGAAAAAAGGTTTTGGTTTTGAAAAATAGAAGGAATAGTGGCTACAAGGAGATAAACTAAGGCAGGTTTTCAAGACCTGTGGGAAACAGGAAGGACCCTGAGAAACTGGACAAGGACAAGGATATAGTACACTGCCCTAATTCCCTTTGAAAACTCCCTGGCTCAGCTTCAGACTGGCAATAAAATTTTACTGGTTGATGCTCTGAATCGGCCTTCAACATCTGATTTCCACATTGTCTTCCTCGGCAATGCAAATTAACTCAAAGTTAGTATTGAATTAAAACTACTTGGACATGAACTATAAGATGTGGAATCGGCACCTCTTAGATTTTCCTCTTTTCTCCATAAAATAGAAAAAAAAGTGAAATGAGAACAAACAGTTCACCTAAAGGAATGGAATAGGTAAAGGAAAACAGACATAGAGTCCCTTAAAATAATGTGGGAGCTGTTTCTGTCAGGAATAACATGTTACATAATTTGAGTTTCATGAATCAGCAGTTTAGTCAGTAATTTACATGAATTTAAAAAAAGAGAAAAAAAACATGAGGATTGGAAAAGGTAAAGTGGTTTCTGAAACAAGGCAGGTTTCAAAAGTATTTTATTCCACCCCCACACAGAAGAACGTTGACAGGCAGATGACTCAGTCTGGCTTCATTAAGGGTTTCTTACCACCTAATATCCTTCATGGGGGGTAAGGCCCCCCCAACTCTCATTTCTCACTGATAGTCCTTCTCAATTCCTCCCACCAGGTAATGGCCATATTTTCCTCTCTAATTGAAGTTTATCCACCTGGAGGTCATATACTTTAGGACACAGAGGGTTATGCTTGAAGGATATAAATAGTTGAGGGGTTTTTGTTTTTTTAAAAAAGAACCTTTATACTAAAGTAATTACAACATTTCAAAAAAACACAGTAGTAATGTCAGATACTTAAAAAAAAAACTATGCTCATTGTGTTTGAACTTGATCATAAATCTAAGTAGCTTAACTGAGTTCATTCACATTGAAAACCTGTAGTGAGTTGTAGTCCTTAAAACTGACCTTAAAGAGCAGGGAGAGACAAGAAAGCTGTCAAAACAAACACTAAAACCGTGTCTCCAAACTAAACACTCTCAAAATCAGAGAAAGAAAGTAGGATGTGAGTGAGAGAAAAAAATATAACCAACCTATTTGGTGTTTCAAAACACCAGAGATGCTAAATCCTAAGAAACGAGTCCAAAGGGCATTCTCATCCCTTTTGTAGATAGTATGTTGTATCAGATACTGTTAGAAATAAGAGAGAGACATTGGATTAGCCCTGGAAATCTCAGGCACAAATCAGTTATGGTATAGGAGAGGCATAATGTTTTAAAAGAGCAAGAAATCTAAAGTCATTTGGAGTCATTCATTCCACGAATGTTTATTACAGGCTGGCACATGCCAGGCACTGTGCACACACCTGCTCTCTATTCAAGCCCTGCCCAGTAATCCTGGCTAAAGCACTTGAACATTTATAGCCTCAGTTTCCTCATCCATAAAAAGAGTAATAAAAAATGGCTAGCAACCTTACAAAGTCTCTCTAAAGAGCAAATGAGTATGTCTGGAAGCACTCTGTAAACCATGAAAAGTGTTAGTTGTCATTTGGCTGAATTGAATTCATGAATGCCACTAATGTCTGTTGCACCATCAATTACATCAGAGGAAAGTGAGCCTTCCTGCTTCCAGGAGACACGCCATAATCCTATTAAATAAGACTTAGAGTCTCATTTAATAGTCTCCCTAGAAATTTAAATATATGAAAAACAGAGAAAGAGAAAGCTAGAAAAAGAAAGAAAGCTAGCATGACGTGCAGATTTTGACATTAGATTCATAATAACCATAATGACAAGAACGGATGTCTATTTTATTCACCATTTTGAGTCTTTATCAATCTGGCCATTAGGCCAAGGCACTCATTTGAAAAGGGCACTTTATTCTGGAAAAATATCCTCTCTATATATCTGCAAATCACAAAATGGACACCTACAAGGTTGACCCATCAACTCAATGTTACCGAAAGCAAATGGCAGTAAAATTACAAAGCATTATTTGTTATATTGATGTGTGCAAACAAAACGTTCTATTTTATAGTACATTTCACGTTCAATCTGACCGTCAAATTTAAACTACAGTCATATCAATGGTCAAACAGATTAGGAACAAAGCTCCTTTTAAAAACAAAATTAGGCTCAATGCAGTGGCAGTTGAAGAAATGGGGAAGTTCCCATCTCTCCAGAATTAGCAAGCTACGGCGGATGAGAAAGACCATTTTACGGAAGATGCTAGGGATCTTGCCAGAGATCTGCAAGGAAGAGGTCTCATTCCTGTAGCTCCAGACTCCTTTCCTCCAGGGAGTCGAGGGGTGGCGGCTGGTCTTACAGGAGTGGTAGCCAAGCAGGCCAGCAGGCACACCCAGTCCTAAAATATGCCTGAAACTTCCTCTAATGTTTCCAGCTCTTGCAGTGACATTCAGGGAACTGAAGTATGCAAAGCCTCTTCATTGCTAGAACCGCTATAATTTAATATTGAGTTAATATTTATAAAGCACGTAGAAAGAGCCCAGCACATAGTAAGAGCTATCTAAGTGTTTGTTGAATAAATAAGGCACTTCCCAGATTGGTTGGGTGAATTCTTAACCTAGTGACAAAGTACAGAATTAAAATACACGACAGTCTAATTTTTTTTTACCTTGATAAAGAATTAGGAACTGTAGTGCTCTGTATTTATTTCCACATCTCAAAAGTACCCTATATAGTCTTGTGCAGGACTGAAATTCTACTCATGGTTCAGAAATCAATGTGCAAGATTAAATAATGAAAGAGTTTAAGTCTCAGGAGATGCATTCTCTCTTTTCTTTCTCTCCAAGTAACCACCATTAAAAACGGCAAAATTGGAAAATCTCAAAGCACTTGTAGATGTACATCCCAATGCTAAAACTGTGGGAATAAATAGAGCCAAATTCATTGGAAAAGAGAGGGAAAGGGTTCAAATTACAAGAGAATTTAAAGAATAGCAACGGCATTCAAGTCTCAGACTACAGGTCCGCTGACAACAGGTTAATGATTCCCGTGCCCTCCGCTCCCGAGGCCTCCTCCATCCCCGATCCTTGCAGGTGACCCGCACCCACTCTGGACCTCAGGCTGGGGTCTCCCACCCTCCCAGTTCCCAGCTCCCCTTCGCTCGGAATGTGCGCACGGTTAACACGGTCGGTCCACCGACACCACTCGGGCGTTTACGAATCAAAAAGCAGAATGACTTCACCTCGAGGAAACAAAGACCACAAACTCTCAGAGTTGGGTGCTGGGCGGGGGTGTTGCTTTCCCATTCCGACCAACTCGGAGGTTTCCGGGCTGAGGGTGGAGGGAGCTGCCAGGGGACCCGGGAAAGTCACGTTTGCTCCAAGAAGAGGCAGCAGTCGAGGCCCGGGCACCCCTCGCCCCGCCCCGTCTCAGCCGCCCGGGGGGCTCCCACTGCGGCCCGGACGCGCGCGAACCCTGCCGCCCGCCCACCCGCCTTGGGTCCCTGCGGCCCCGCACCTACCTACCCAGCTCCGCGGTGCTGCCGCCCGGCGTGGCGGGCGCGGAGCCGAGCGCACTCGCGCTTCCTCCTTCCCGGCAGGGCCGCCGGGCGCCGGCGTTTCCTCCCTGACGCGTCACGGCGGCAGGCGGCTCCTCCCGCAGAGCGCGCAGGGCGGCCGGGCAGAGCCGGGCGGCGGGCAGCGCGCAGGGAAGGCGCCCGCTCCGAGCCAAGGAGCGGCCCGTGCCGGGCAGGGGGGCAGGCTGGGCGGCCCCTGCTCAGGCCCGCCGCGCCCCCGCCGCGGAAAACAGCTCTCCTCTCTCTCCCCGGAGGACGCCCGCGAAAGCCCGGGCCACGGCGCGCGGTCTGGCCCCCGTCTCGCCGTGTGCGCAAAGTTCAGGGGACACCGGTGGATCCTGTCTAGAGGCTCAGACTCCTCGGTGTTTCCCGCTGCTCAGTGATAGTGACCTCTGCCCTGGGGCCCAGGAGCCGCGTGGGCCAACGCGCCCGGGCCGGGCCAGTGAAGATGACCCTGGTGTGTGCAGGGAGCCGCACCGCTGGACCTCCAGAGGGATGAGCGCCACTGGAGGAATGACTGGCCTGGTGGGCATGTGGCTTGGTGTCAACTGGAAACTCAGAGAAGTGAAATAAGTATCCAGATAACTTAGGGGAACAACTATGCTCCATTTAGCATCATTTGAACAGTTTTCTACTTTTCTCATCAGCAGAGTTTTGGCCTTTATGTTTATATGTAGGAGAGAGATTTCACAAATTGGCAGATCCTGTGTACAGAGAAATTTCCTTTCCACGCATCTTTTTAGATTTACTGTGTATATATTTTTATTTATTTATTGCATTCCCATTAATCTCCAGGTCAGTTGAGGTCACACTTTACAGCTTCTTATTACTCTTTCTTATTCTTTAAATATAGAAGTTGCATTTTAGACCCATATTTATCTCTTTTTTTCCAGGTAGGATAAAGAGGTACAGAAGGTGAATAGAGAACTAAGAATTAAATGATTAAATTAAATGATTCGGTGGGTGTGGAATAAAGTGGTCAAGATTTCGAAGTGGAGTGGGGGTACACAAGACTGCTGTAATTTAAGTTTTATCAGATATCACTTGAAGATAGACTCAAACAACTATTTGAAGATTCCTATGTGCATAACATGCTTCAGATTTTGAGGCAATGATCTATACTGCAGACCATACAATTCCGGAGAATTTGCCACAAATCTATGAACAAATAAAATTCCAAAGGTAATTAGAGAAACTGGGATTCGTTTGTGTTTTCCCTAAATTCAGAGGACATTTCCGTATATTTTAAAATGATATTCAAAAATTTAGCCCATAGGTAAAGGTAAGAATATTCATTTTTAATGTCAATTACCACAGTATGGCCTTCTTCTGAAAGAAAATGGATTGTGAATCCAATACTTTTATACTTCAAAACATAATAATCCTACAGAACTTTCTGAACAATGGTTCTCAGTGGCATATGGAAATAGATATACAGTAGATACAAATCAACACATTGCCAATGGTCCTTTATACATTTTCACTGTGATCCACACACAAAGCAATCCGCAAAGTAAGGCACAGAGAAGTTCCTCCCTTGTAACAAAATCAACAAATGATCAGCATATCTCTTAATTAAAGCCATATTCACAGTGCTGAAAAATTTCTCAGACAAAAGGTTGTGTCAATAAACTTCGAGTGGAATGACATCATTCTCATTTTAGAGATAAATACCTGTCTATCACCATATTTCAACTTTTTTTCTTTAAAAAAAAACCAAACATCTGGGAACCATTATATTTCCAGGATAAATTTGTCCTCCTGCAGACACAGACACACACGCGCGCGCACAGAGACCACCTCCCACTGATATTTTAAGACAAGAAGGTGGATGAGCCACGTTCAGTTGATAAGAGGTTGGGTATTTTGCCCTTATAACCTGAGGACTGCAACTTAATAGCTGGATTTCTTAGAAAACTAGAGAACATAAATATATTCACAAACTATTAAAGGGCTTTTTCATTTTAAATTAATTTTAAGGGTACATTCTAAGGCTGATCACTTTGATTAACTATATCACCTACAGACACAGATCATATCCCCATTTTCCATTATGTTTCCAATTTCTTTTAAGTTTATACTGTAAAAGAAAAGTCATTGAATGGCCATCTAAATGTCTAGCTGATGTTTATGCCTTTATAAAAAGTTTCATAAAAATAAATTTTTCAAATAGAGAACGTTTTCTGTTAGATTATGGGTCCTAATAT
The DNA here is from genome assembly GCA_031878705.1 of Tapirus indicus. Lineage (NCBI taxonomy): Eukaryota > Metazoa > Chordata > Mammalia > Perissodactyla > Tapiridae > Tapirus > Tapirus indicus. Next base: position 19,148,279 of record CM062934.1, read on the forward strand.
TTTGTTTGGAAATATGATTCTGCTCATGCAAATAGGGCAAGTATTTTGTTTATCTGTTTTATCTATAATGTAGAGATTATGAGCACAAGCTTTGGAATTGGTCAGACCCATGTTTAAATTCTGGCTCTGCCACTTTCTACTTTTGGCAAATTATTTCACCCCTTGAGCACTGGGGTCATCAATAACGTGAGGATGATGATAGTACTTTTTCCTCCTCAGTAAAACAGAGATAATAATAGTGCTTATCTCATGAAATTGAGGATCAAATGAACTTAGTAGAATGTTGGAACATAATAGCAATTAACTGCTATTGTCATCATCATTATTATTACCTATAACAGATGTAAAAAATGCCAATATTTTAGGGGCCAGCCCTGTGGCCTAGTGGTTAAGTTTGGCACACTATGCTTTGGTGGCCTGGGTTCTCAGGTTCAGATCCTGGGTGTGAACCTACACTACTCATCAGCCGTACTGTGGTGGCGACCCACATAAAAAATACAGGAGGACTGGCACAGATGTTAGCTCAGGGCTAATCTTCCTCAAACAAAAACCAGAGGAAGATTGGCAAAGGGTGCTAGCTCAGGGTGACTCTTTCTCAGAAAAAAAAAAAAAAGCCAGTGTTTTATATTTCATTTGTACTAGTATAAAGAATGGTCAAATTTTACAGTTTTGGATTTTTTGTAGAAGTCCTAAAAGTAACAAGGAAAAAATCATAAAAGAAATACTAAGATATCGTTATGTTCAGGATTTTAGTAAATTGGACTGGCAATACTATAAACTATTGATCCAAATATTAAAAAAAGACCTAACCAGGTAATTTTTTTCTAGATAATATATTCCAGTGAGATAAGTGCTTGGTTTTCATCCTCCATTCTTCAAAATGGAAAACCTTTTCTCTAAAATAGTGCCTGGTATGGAATCATTATGACTTGTTATATGATAATAGGTTCCTCTGTTATTTGTAGTTCTTTTATTGTAACTTTGGAAGAGTTGAGGAGCATGACAATATAAGAAATATCACTTCTCTTAGGGAGAAAAATTGATAAATGGCAGTCACAGGACCTGAATAACTTCTCTACATAAGTCAGCTGGTAATGGAAGTCAGGGCCAGTATTCATTAGAAAATTTGCTTTATAGCAGATAAATTGCCAATACTAGAGAGGTAAGAATAATGCTACCAACTACATGATTAAAAAAGCAAAGATTTTTTTGATTCATATTATTTGCGTTGCTTTTATAGCACATTTTCCTTCATTCTACTACAGATTTATCTACTTAAGTGGGTCAGACATCCTGAGTTGTTGCTATTGTTTCCAGCTATGTTGATACACCAACTGCAGCATCCCACAACTTCAAAAAAAAGAAAACCATTTTTATGGGAAAGTAGTTTAAGACATAACCCTAGCCATGAATTGGTCCAGAAAATAATTAACAAGAAGAGCCTGCTGTAAAAATAGGTAGGAATATGGGGGTCCGGGCTGGTGGTGTAGTGGTTGGGTTCACGTGCTCCATTTTGGTGGCCCAGGGTTCTCGGGTACCAATCCCACACTGGACCTGTGCACTGCTCATCGGGCCATGCTGTGGCAGTGTCACACATACAAGGTAGAGGAAGATTGGCACAGCTGTTAGCTCAGGGACAGTCTTCCTCAGCAAAAAGAGGAGGATTGGCAACAGATGTTAGCTCAGGGTCAATCTTCCTCACCACACACACACAAATAGGTAAGAATATGGGAATTAAAGTGACCAATTTATTGAATTTTCTGAGCAAAATAATTTAATAAAACACAAAGCAACCCAAGATATAGTTAGAAAAACTCAGAGTCTCACAGGAACGCAAATTGAGACTAGTTTATAGCGCCTTAGCACGAAGCCCAGTGAACCTGTTCCTTTGATCTGGAAAGTGGTTCAGAGAGCGCTCATGTTGTGTGTTGGGGGCGGGAGTGGCCCAGGCTCAGCATCTTTCTTGCCCTGGAACTAGCCATGTTCAAACTCAAACTGAAATGCCTGAAGTTCAGTGTATTTTGTAATAAAGAGAAAACTATTTTAGAGGAAGACTACATTAGGGTCAAATGCAACGCTTTTCAGATCACAGGACTTTCTCACTTTCTATATTAGACTCATGAGAAAAACCAAAGGGAAGTGTTAGGAGATCATAACCCTTAAACTGCCAGCGTCAGCTTTTTGATAAAAAGTAGCTAGAAATTACTTTAAATCTTGCTAAGACCATTAATTATGTAAAGGAAAACTATTATCCTTCCCTATTACGGAAATCTCATTGTCTTCCAATCTAGTTATTATGGGTATCAAGAACAAAATATAAATTGCTCCTTTTTTTCTCTTTTTTCTGTCTCTCATTTGGATAGTCTATTGCGTACACAAACTATGTCTGTTAATAGTTGACAATAACTTATTTATAAGTTGTGTCAGCGGTTACTATGTTCCTCAGAGAATCTTATTAGGCCTTTGAGCTCAAACCTACTAGGCTGACTTTGAAGATAATAATTATTTTAGTTGCTTATCAGTAGGGAATAATAGCTTTTCTTAAACACTATTCATTTGGTGACTCACTTATTTACTGTCAATTATGTGCAATTAATGATTGAACCCATTTCAAAAGCAAAGGCCTAATCACCTCTAGCTTCAAGAGGTGCGTTGCTGTTATTTCCTCAACTAATTCTCTAAGGAATCTGTGTCTGGCTCAGCCAGATATGTCAAAGACTTAAATAGATTTTAAGGGATTATAACTCTGCATATACTGGAAGACCCTTAAATTCCCTAGAATAAACAATCCCAATTCTTTTAACTTTTTCTCACACTTTTTTTTAATGTTTTATGACTCTCATATGAATTCTTTCCAAATTCTCCACATTCTTCTTTAGATGAGATGCCCAGTATGAGACATGGAACTCTATACAGGATCAGGTGAGTCCTCAGCATAGTGAGAACATTCTCTCTCAGCTCTTCAATTCAGACGCCTGTAATGCAACCTAGAATTATTCTTACATTTAAAATTACATTTCATCATTATCAGATTTTAAAATCTGAACTCTAAATGCTTGTTTAGATTTCTTATATTTCTCAAATTATATTTAAGAGGTTGTTTTGATTATCCTATTGAACTCCTCTGCACCTATTTTACTGAAACTGTATTTTTCCTAGGTAATTTTGAATATCATCATATCTGTTAAGACAAAAGACATCCAAAGTGGAGAGTGCACGTCCTAGGGGTGCTCGAGACAATCGACTACAGTGCAGAAAGAAAATATCCCAATGGCTATTTGCTTTATCTAAAAAGAAAGAAATTAAGCTTAATTATTTAACTTACGTATTGACACTGGCACGCTCACACAGTCCTTTGTCAGTCAGTCACACCGATGCTCTGTGATGTATCCTGAGAAGGGTGGGCTTCCGTTTGAAGGCAAACTCTCATTCATCCACCATCAGTGTATTGCACTTTGTGTAGTGTAGGAGATAACTGAGGTTAATTTTGTGAAAACAAATCCTTTCAACAGAATCTATATAATACTTTGTACTGAGATGGGGGAGTAATCGTGGAAACTTTTTATCTTCCATCAAAGTATTCAGGATACTTGGGGTTAAAAGCATAGCTCCTGGATAACACACTGCCTGGTTCTGACTGTAGTTCTGCCATCACCAGCCATGTAACCCTGGGCAAGTTACTTAATATCTCTGGGGTTCAGTTTCTCCATCTGTAAAGTGGAGATCAGAATAATATCTACTGCACTGGTTTGTACTGAGGGTGCAGTGAATTAAATATATAAATCTACCACCAAAATAAGCTCTACATAAGTACCACTTGTTACTGTTACTTAAAAGAATAATTAAATATCAAGGTGAATGATGCAGGGGCTGGCCCTGTGGGATAGCGGTTAAGTTTGCACACTCCGCTTCTGCAGCCCAAGGTTGGCCGATTCAGATCCTGGGCGCGGACCGATGCACCGCTCATCAAGCCATGCTGAGGTGGCATCCCACATGGAGCAGTTCGAAGGATGTACAACTATGACATACAGCTATCTGCTGGGGCTTTGGGGAGAAAAAGGGGAAAAAAGAGGAAGATTGGCAATAGATGTTAGCTCAGGGCCGATCTTCCTCAAAAAAAAAAGAAAAAGGAGGGAAGGGGGAAAAGGGACAGAACCCCTCGAGCTCTAAAAAAAGAAAAAAAAAAGAATGATGCATTTTACTCTGATGAAAATACAAGGGATCCAAATTTCCCTACCTCTTCTGTGAGTAGTACTTTCCTTTAAAAGTAAAGTTTTGGTAATGAGGGAGAGAATAACTCCATCTACCCTCCCCTTTAAAAATTGTACATGTGTTTTGAAAGAAATACTTTGGAGAGAATGTTTTGAAAATGATGTTTGGAAATATTTCCATTAGTATGTAGTTTTGTTGCAAAAAAACAGTGTATATGTGTCCTACTAAAACTCTAATATATGCACACCTAAAAATTTTGGAAACATAATTTTCTATTTGTTTAAATGTTTTCCAAATAATGAATTTCAATGGGTCTTAAATTTATCTGTTGAAAAGGTAAAATGCAATACCTTTAAATTAATTTGCAAGAATTGCTGATTGATAGCACAGAAAATGGAAATTTACTAGTTGAACTTCAACAAAAAACCTTGTAGAACTGGTTGATGAGATTGAAAAAGAAAATGAGTACTTTAATAGGTATACCCAACAACAATGCATTTCTTCCATTTAAATCTAAATATCTTGTTGAAATATCTTTTTCAGCTGTGACAGCTATTAAAATAAACTTAGAACCAGATCTTCGAATCACTATATCACAAGGTGTTAAGCCAAGATTTTAAAAAAGTAATAAAGTACCAAGTAATAAAGCATCAAGTGACAGCAAACAGCCTCTTACACTATTAATAAAATACCATTAAATTATTTTAAATATACTGATTATTTCACCTTTTTAAATTAGGGGTTTATATTTTATAATGTGTACAATATATTAGTATAGGAGGTCACAAATAGGTAATTTATATGTGGGTGAGCATGCTGAAACATTTTTAAGAATGGGGTGCATATTCAGAAAGCAAGATATCAGTTATCGTCCACTATCTCTCTTCCTTGGTTTGGTGTCATCTAAGAATTTAATGCCTTTCATTCTGTTCCTTCTTCATTCAGTAACTATTTGTTGAGTACCTAGTGTGTGTCAGGTACTGTGCTAGGCTCGGGGAGGTAGAAATTAAAAATATAATCCCCACCCACCATCATTAGTTTAAATCATTTATGAAACATATAATAAGGAACTATTCCCACAACTGAACTCCACATTCTCACCTGCTTCTCAGCTCCTTCCCCTACCTCCACTCCCAGGCCTTTACATAGATAATGATCCACTGTGGATTGAGATTTGAATTTGAAACTGGTCTTTTGAACACTCACTTCATTTTTATGTAGTTTAAATAAACCATTTATGACTTATTTTCTCTTCAAGACATCGGCAAGATGCTTTAAATGCAATCATATGTGAATATAAATATTACTGATTCAACATTTTCTCCGCAAAGCACTGTGTTATGACAGACGGAAGGTTCAAGGTACAAAGATATACTGTGTTTTCAAGGGGATTTTATATCCTTGATATAACATGAAAAAATGAGGAAAACACCTTAATTTTTCCTTATGCCCATTAAATTCCTATTAAATGTATTGCTCAATCACTGCATTTTTAACTATCTTGCCACTTCTGCCTTGTGTTGTGTTTTTCCAAGCCTAGCACCATACTGTCTGAAAGTATTGCAGGCATGTTATTTGGCTTCAACCACCTGTTTCAAATTTCATCTTGTTCCTTGTAATTTCGACCCATGACTGGGATAAATTTTTTAAATTGCTACTTATTTGCATTGGAGAAGGATCATATGAAAAACGGGTAGAGGAAAATACTTCTGGAAACTAAGATCATAGAAATTAAAATACCCTACATGTCTAAAATGGAATCCTACACCATTTCCCTAAATAGCAAGAAAATGTGATGATTTGAGGTATTCAAGATAAGAAACTGGATCACATGACTTCCTGGGGTCTCCTTTACTTTTAAACTCTGCAAATAGGCAATGTCAAAGCTCACAGCCTTTGGAGGAACTTATATCTGTTTTTAAAAGCAAGCGGTACTAATAGTTCAGAAACTTGGGGCATGGTATGAAAAGTCAAAATTAGTTATAAAAGTCTGTGATAACATAAAATTCAATTTAGAAAAATATAAGTAGCACATTAAGGCTGTAAAGATACAATATCTTTATTTGAATTTTAACTGATACATACTCCTTGGGCTATCCCTCCCACAGAAAAATCCAATTTTCACTATAATAATAATTTTCTTAGAAAATAGAAGGGAAAATACAATTTGAACAAATTTCAGTACAGTGTAGTGACTAAGGACGTGGCTTTAGAGGAAAACAGCCCTGGGTTTGACTTTCACTCTGCTGCTTACCAGCTCTGGACCCAGGCACATTTCCTAACTCCCCAACCTCAGCTTTCTCATTTGTAAAAGTAGTTCCTACTTCATAGGGTTGTTATGAGGATTAAGTGAGATAATCACAGAGTAGGAACACAATACATGATAAAATTTTAAATTATATATCTATATATAATATATGTAAATTACATATATAAAATACATACCCATTATGATAGGCAGAATGATGGCCCCCCCAAAGACATCCACATCCTCGTCCCTGGAACCTGTGACTATGTTACATTTCATGGCAAAGAATTAAGGTTGCAGATGGAATTAAGGTTACTAACCAGTTGACCTTAAGATAGGTAGAACATCCTGGACTTTCTGGGAAGGTCCAATGGAATCACAAAGGTCCTTAGAAGTGGAAGAGGGAGGCAACAGAAGAGAGTCAGAGAAAGAGATGTGACTATGGAAGAATGGTCAGAGAGATGCAGCACTGCTGGCTGTGAATGTGGAGAAAGGGACCATGAGCCAAGGAATGTGGGTGGCCTCTAGAGACTGGAAAAGGCAAGGAAATGGATTCACTCCTAGAGCCTCCAAAAAAGAATGTAGCCCTGCTGACACATAGATTTTGGTCCAGTAACACTGATGTCTGGCTTCTAACCTATAGAACTATAAAATAATACATTTCTGTTGTTTTAAGTGTCTAAGTTTGTGGTCATTTGTTATAGCAGCAGATAGAAAACAAATTAGATATTTAGATATTTATCAGGAGCCCTACAAAAGATACAGGTAAGTGTGGGCATATGGAAAATTGCCTTTTTTTTTTTTTCCAGTTTTGGAAAGATGCTAACTCACAAACTTTTTCATTTTTGTTTCCTTTATATAACTAATTGCAAGAACTTGATTTACCATTAGATTATCCTCCAGCATATAGTGCTATTGGCTAACAGCTTAACCCATTATGATTCCTTGATGATGGCAGCTGACAATTATAGGAAATAAATTTTACTTAAGTCCTATCTAGCTTCTTATGATTTTCTTATTTGTGTCTAGGCACCTGAGAGTATCAGACAAATTAGTTACGAGTTGACAATGTCTGAGACTAACAGGAGTGGCCCTGTCATCTCCCTGAGAGGTGAGGTCAGAGGTTGTCAGTGGAGGCTGGCCACCCTCACTGAGTGCTTCCTGCCTCTTCTCGGCTCTATCAGAAGCACACTATGTACATTATTGCCTTTAATCCTCATAACCATGCCATCATTATCCCCATTTTACAGATAAAGAAGCAGAAGTACAAGGAGGCGAAATAACCCTACCCAGGACACACAGCAGGAAAGTGGCAGAGCTGAGTCCATTTGATTTGAAGCCCATAATCTTTCTAGAGCACCACAGAGCCTCCAATGTCTATGGGTGATGGGAGAAAGGCATCAAGGATCAGGGGTAGAAGAGTTCACGAACTCAAATGCCTAAAGTACCTGCGGGGCATCACAGATGCTGAGTGTCAGAAGAGGTGAAAGTGAGATGATAAGTGGCAGCTGACAATCAGTCTTCCTGAGCAGCAAGAGGTGCCTGCCCTCTTTGAAGGGAACGGCTGACAGCTGCTACCAGCTGATTGTTGCTATGTGAGACCACAGGCCCAATGTTGCCAGATCTATTAATTTTTCAATAAAAGCTAACAATACACATTTTAATGTGAAATGGCATAATTTCAAATGGCTAGGAATGAATTCAGATTTTCTTAAAACACTTTGCAGGCCAGATAAGCCACATCTATCTAACAAATCCACCCCATGGGCTGCCAATTTGAGACCACTAATATAGACCCTAGGGATCAATACTGACCCAGGGAGTGGTCTGTAGTCATGCTGGAAGAGAAGACGTGGAAAGGATTGGACTACATTTTGATTGAACTCCTTGAGTGAGGTGCCCTAATCTAAGAACAAGGGAGGTTTATTCTAGGGCATTGAGGCACATCGGAGAAGGGACTATCACTCAACTTTTCCACAGAATCTTCTTAAAGAGACCTACCTAACCAATAATTAAAGCAACTCTAAACATATTAAACCATCTGTTATTTTTCCTTTTCCTCTTTGCTAATGCATAAGCACTTTTGGGTGAATCTTTATTGATAGATATGCTTATCTGCCATATTTCTATATGTGATAATTAGTAGCCAGATAATATGAATTATTTTAATGGAAACAGCTCAATTAATGTGAATCTAATTTTATCTATATGCAAAAAAGTTGACATATAATATCTGTAGAGTAGGAAGAAATGGCAAGACTTTGAAAACATTTATTTATTCAAAATAGTACAATATCAAAAGAAGAAAACTACAGTTAAAAATTACTGATACACGTTTGAAGTAGAGAGCTCTGATTTGAGAAACACAGGTGCAGGAAACACTGAGGGATAAGCTGACGTAGGCGTTGGCAAGTTGTATAGTAGACATCATCTTCACCATTGTGACTTTTTTCCAGCAGAGCTCTGCAGTCCTGGTACAGCATTAGAGGAGGCAGACAGCTGGATTGAACCTGGATTGGGAAGGTTTAAGAGAAGGACAATGGAAGAAGAGAGCCCAAGTGGGGGCCATGCCATTTACACTTGCTAAGGAAAGGAGGAGGCGACAGGCAGAAACTCGAGGCCAAAGGCATGCGGGACTTGAACAGGTACAGAGTAAGGTTAACAAAAATGTACTACACACACTATTAATAATATTTTACATTTTAAAATACACTGGAATTTTCAAAGCATCTTTAAAAATAGACTTTATGTTTTAGAGCAGTTTTATGTTCACAGCAAAATTGAGCAGAAAGTACAGAGTGTTCCCATATAGCCCCTGTCCCCACACATGCACAACCTCCCCCACTACTGGGTCTCCCACCATAGTTTTTTACAATCAATGGACCCACACTGACATATCATTATCACCCAAAGTCCATAGTTTACATTAGGCTTCACTCTTGGTGTTGTATTTTCTATGGGTCTGGACAAATATATAATGACATGTATTCACCATTATAGTATAGAGTAGTTTCACTGCCCTAAAAATCCTCTGTGCTCTGCCTAGTCATCCTTCCCTTCCCTCTAACCCCTGATGTTTTTACCGTCTCCATAGTCTTGCCTTTTCCATATTGTCATATAGTTGGAATCATATAGTAAATAAACTTTTCAGATTGGCTTCTTTTACTTAGTAATATGCATTTAAGCCCCCACTCCCATCTTTTCATGGCTTAATAGCTCATTTCTCTTTAGCATTGAATAATCTTCCATTCTATGGATGTACCACAATTTATCCATTCACTTACTGAAGGACATCTTGGTTGCTTCCAATGTTGGCAGTTACGAATAAAATTGCTATAAACTCCATGTGCAGAATTTTTTGTGAACAATGCGTTTTTACCTTCATAGTCTGAATATAGAGCAAATTTTCTAAATCATATTCTAACAAACCAAATAAAACAAATCAAAGCATTTATCAATATGACTGGTAGAGTTTATCTTTCTAATACACAATGAAACAACAAAAACTAAAACATGATGGTGTTAGGAATAAAAGCTCTAAATGATGATTTCAACACGTTTTAAGGAATTAACTCTCTATTTTGTCATTTCTCCCTATCTTCTCTCTGTCTAACCCCTCCTCAACTCTTAACACAGTTAGCATGATATAGTGGATCAACAGGTTCTATAGCCATGTTGTCTGTGTTTGTTTCTGTTTGAATAATGGGGTTCTGACACTTCTGAGCTGCGTGACTTGGAGGAAGTTACTTAACATCTTTGTGCCTCTCTTCCTCATCTGTAAAATAGGGACTTTTAATAGTGCTTACCTCATGGATTAAATGAGCTTATATCCATAAACTCTTAGAATACCTGGCACATAAGTGTTTGTCAAAAAAAAGAATAAAATGTACATGGATCTCTTGTGTGAATGGTGGTCTCACAGGCCCATAAACAATTCTGATGAGGTTGTCCTGTTGAGTCAAACTGTCAAGTCTGTGATTTGATTTTATCCTACTTACAAGCCAACAAGTTAGCCTGTTACTGTCTCACAGATGCTGGAAGAAGACACAAGACATTTGAGTCAGAGAAAAAAATCTTTTTAACTCACAGCACAGCATAAAAAGCATGAACATCAGGGGCCGCCCGGTGGCGCAGCGGTTTAGTCCGCGCTTGGCAGCCCGGAGTTCGCGAGTTCGGATCCCGGGCGCCCGCCGACGCACTGCCTGTCAGCCATGTCGCGGCGGCGTCCCATATAAAGTAGAGGAAGATGGGCATGGATGTTAGCCCAGGGCCAGTCTTCCTCAGCAAAAAGGGGAAGATTGGCAATAGATGTTAGCTCAGGGCTGGTCTTCCCTACAAAAAAAAAAAAATTAAAAAAAAAAAGCATGAACATCAGAACATCTGCATCAATTCCTCTTGCCCCCAAGTTCCACAGGGGTGACCCGAAGGGGCCCAGATAGATGACACACGTGCAGTAGGTTTGTGTTGTAGCAGGGGAACAACGAACTTGGGGAACCCACTGCTTTTCTAGCAAGCAGCAAGCTCAGCCTGCTCTTTGTCCCAGAGGGAGATGTACTTCATCCCTCAAGATTGCTCACTGCAAACAAACCATGAGAAATGGGTTGAGTAAAAAGTAGTGTGGTAGAAAGCCTCGAAGTTGGCGCATAATGGTTCTTGCCTCTTGGTATTCACTCCTTTATGAATCCCCTCCAGTTGACTGTGGCCTAGACTTATCAACTCACTTCGAACTAACTGAATACAGCCCAAGTGACAGGATGTTGCTTCTGAGATGAGGTGATAAAAAGACTGTGGCTTCTGTGCTGGGTACCCTCTCATGTTCTCTCACTTACTCACTCTGAGGGAAGACAGATGTCATGTTGTGAGCTGCCTTATGGAGAGACCTGCGTGGAAAGGAAGGATATCTTTGGCCAACAGTCAGCAAGGACCTGAGGCCTGCTAACAGCCACGTGAGTGAGCTTGGAAGCAGAATCTCCCCCCATTCAAGGCTGGAGATGACTGCAGCCTCGGCCAACACCTTACTGTAGCCTTTTCAGAGACCCTGAGCCAGGGGCACCCAGCTAAGCTGGGCCCAGATTCCTAATCCACAGAAACTGTCAGAATATAAATGTTTGTTGTTTTAAACCTCTATGTTTTGGAGTAATGTGTTATGCAGTAATAAATAAGTAATACAAGTGCTCAGGGCCTTGAATTTTTGGCACACTGAGGAGGACATGCAGGGGCATGCGAGACCCATAGATAACCATTACCCACGAGAAGGGTAAAGCTGCAAACCAGGGATAGGCAATGCCATCTTCCCAGAAGAGGGGTGACATGCTTAATGCCTAGTATCTAGGAAAGAGGCAGACACCGAGACTGGAAGCTAGAATTTGGAAGGAAGCCCTCTGCTGGAACTAGCTTTACCAATCTTGGAGCTAGTTTTTCAAGAATTTTGCTTGCTTGAGGATAATGCAGGGTAGGAAAAAGTGGCTTCTGCTTTGTGCATGCAGTGGGAAGGAAGGTAGGCAGGAATCCTTTTACAGTGTCAAATGCCTACAGTGCAGTCAGTGAACCAGATTATCTAGTTGTTTATTACCCCCTGTACTCATTTGCCTTCAGTTCACCTGGAGCCCTTTGTAAACTTTTATTTTCCCTGGTCTTATCTGTACCCGAGAGAACTGAGTCAAATGCTTGAGCTACAATATTAAAGGGGAAACAGTGCCCCCTGGAGGTCAGAGTGGCAATGCCCAGAGGTCCCAAGAGGTAGTAGAAGCTCAGATAGGCAAAGGAGATGGCAAGGTTCTTTATAAATGCCAAGGAAATATTTGATAAAATTGAAAATCTCTTTGATTTAAAGCCTTTAAGAAGTCAGTAGGAAAAATCTGTACTAAGTGTGGTGATGGATGTTAACTAGATGTATTGTAGTGATCATTTTGTAATATATACAAATATCAAATCATTATGATGCATACCTGAAACTAATGTAATATGTTAATTGTATCTCAATTCAAAAAACATTCATTCTAAATAACTAAAAAATACAAATAGAAAAAGAAAGAAATTGGTATAGAAGGGTCTTTTTCTTAACACGATAAAGAGATTTTTTTTTTTGCAAAGAGAGTCAACTTTATACATAATGGAGGGTCAGACAGTACTGTCATTTAGAACATGGGCTTTGGAATATGATAGGCTTTCCTCTTGTTAACTGTGTGCCCTTGGGCAAGTTGATAAATCTGAGCCTTTTTAAAAAACTTTTCCTGCTGAGGAAGATTAGCCCTGAGCTAACATCTGTGCCAATCTTCCTCTATTTTGTATGTGGATTGCCACCACAGCATGACTGATGAATGGTGTATGTCCATGTCTGGGATCCGAACTCACAAACCCAGGCCGCCAAAGCGGAGCACGCCGAACTTAACCACTAGGCCATGGGGCCAGCCCCATGAGCCCATTTCTTCATCTGTAAAACAAGGATGATATCTCATTGGATTATAGTAAGGATTAAATAAGATTGTATATATAATGTCCTTAGCACTTGGAAGGCACTCAGTATTTGAAAGTTGTTATTAACTATTACTACTACTACTATATTAAAGAGATAAGGGTGTTCCATGTAACCACAATTATTTAATATACTATTCTACATTCTGCAAATAGAATTTTCAGATAAGAAGAATTTACAGAAGACATAAATTGAATAAATAGAGGAAAGGAAGACTCAATGGTCAAGAAAACCCAAGAACATTTGTAAAGGTATGGAAAAAATATAATCTTTAAAAACTTTCTATCCAATATAGAGAGAGTTGTTACAAATATATAATTAACATCACTGGTCTATTGTATAAGTGGTCCAAGAAGATGAAAAAGCGGTTTAACAAGTATGCTATAGAAAAGCCTACTTATTTGTTAAGAAATACAAAATAAAACAACTTTCAGGTCTCATATACCTTTTATAAAGTTTCAAATGTAAACGAAAAATGAAAAGAAAGGGTGTTGGAGAAGACATAGGAAGAAGGCATTAACCATGGAACACAATACACCTGACTTTGCCTTTTACCAGCTGTGAGTGCAGATACATTACCCGCCCTCTCTGAGCCGCAGTCTCCTTATCTGTACACATGAGACAGTAACAGCATCTTATAAGTTCGCTGTGAGGATTAAATGAGAAAAGACATGGAAAGCTCAGAGCACAATACCCAGCTCTCAACAGAGGATCTCATTATCCTCCTCATCATCTTCATCATTGTTACTGATGTGCTGATGTTATCACAGGCATAACTGGAAAGGGGCTAGCCCTTGGGGAAATTCCTCAGAGCAATATGTGACAAGAGCTACAAAGTTGCAGATATTATTTAATCTGTTTTTCCTATTTGTGGGAAGAAATTTAAAGGAAAAAAAATTACCTGATTAAGGACGTTTTAGCAACGCTAATTGTGACCATCAAAATTTGGGAACAGCCTCATGCCCAGAAATGGGGGAAGAGGTTAAGTAAACAAAGTATAGCAATACAAGATATTAAACACAAAAGGAATATACAAAAATCACTGTTTTACAAAATGTCAGCAAGAATAGTTAAAAAGTATAATGGAAAAACATCCTATTCCTAATAACCACAACTATAAAATACCTAGAAATAAAATTAAAAAATGTTCGAAACCCATTTAAGAAAAACTATAATGTTTTACTGAAGGACATACAAAGATCTTTATAAATGGAGAGTCATATCTGGATAAGAAGTCTTAATATATTTTTTAAAGCCAATTCTTCCTATATTGACCTGTAAATTAAATGCATTTTTAATCAAAATCCCAATGGAATTTTTTAAATTTAAAAGTTGGATCTCTAGTTTATCTGGAAGAGTAAATGTTTGAAAATAGCCAAGAAAGTTTTGAGAAACAGCTGTTAACAAAATAAGACTTGGCCTACAAGACACTGGAAAGAACTATAAAACTATATAGTAAATAGGGCAGTGTGGTAGTGAGGAAAAGACAGCTAGGTCAGTGGAGTGGAAGAGAGTCTAGAACATAACCCAGGTTCATACTTGTTGGATTTCACACACGCTCAAGGTGGCATTTCAAACCAGTGGGGGAAGACAAGATTATTCAACATAAACAGCACAAGGATAACTGGCTTAATTACCTATAAATTACGGGTGGTTTAAAGATCTAAATGTAAAAAACCAAACAATAAAACTATTTTTAAAAAAAAACATAGAAAAATATCTTTACAAACTTTGGGTAGAAAAGAACTTCCTTAGCCTGACACAAAACCTGGAAGCCATGATGGGCCGATTAGATTACATAACGATTCAACACTTTTATACAGAGCCCTGCCTTTCCTTATGTTCATCCTTCTCTCCTAGGAATCCCTGGGGGAGCAAAAGCACAGGGTGGGAAATGGGAGTTGGGAGGCAAGTAGATGGAGTCCAGGAAGGGCACCCAGGAGTCTTTTGCTCTGCTTTGCTTTGATGCTAGGCATTGCTTCCTGCTCAGATTTCCCACTTGGAATTTTGATAGGGTTTTGAAATATATTCCTAGTTCCTAGTATTTCTAATTTTAAATGAATTTAAATGAAATAAAAACTCATCTGTACCCTCCCCCAAACACCAACATAACTTCCATGTCGCAAAAGAGACTGTAAAATTAAAAGATGAATGACACACAGAGAGAAAATATTTGCAACATGGGCAACAAAGGGTTATTATTCATAATATATAAAGTTCTTTTAAAACTATAAGAAAAAGAAAATAACCAAAAAAGAAAAACAGGCCAAGCATATGAATAGGCAATTCAGTGAGAAAGAAATACAAATTGCCAATAAACAAATAAGCACATGTTCAACCTCACTACTAATCAGAAATGCAAATTAAAGCAAGATGTCTTCCTTTACCTGTCAGCAGTGGTATACCAAGGGGGGATGGGTGGTGTGAGTAGTCAGCAGGAAGGAGGGCAGGCAATAAGGGGGTGCACTGTCTGCAGAGAATTTAAAAACAATAATAAAATGCCTCATCATGCTCCAGCAATTCTAAAATAGATCACTGGTAAAATATTCTTTCCCTACAGGAGCAGGCCCCTGTCTATCAGAACAGCAAAAATGTAAAAGATTGATAGCATCCCATGTTAGTATGCCCATACACTGCTGGTGGAGGCATGCAGCTGTTTTGGATGGCAAACTGGAAGGACTCAATCAACATTTTAAATGTGCATTTCCTTTGACCCATTAATTCCACTTCTAGAAATCTAGAGTACTGAAATATCCCTAAATGTGCCCAAAGATATATGTACAAAAGAATTCACATAAACCTTGTAAAGGGGACAATTTGAGGCACAACCTAAATGTCAACCACTAGGGGAGTAAATAAATTATCGTATGTGGCAGAACTCCCTGGAATGGTTGGGAGACTGGACTAGATCACTCCTCAGATCTCTTCCGATTCTTCTGACTTTATGACCTTCATTTTCATACTTTTGAAGACAATCCCCAAAGAGGGGCTTCAAAAAGAATTAGAGCAATGACAGCATTAATGGAATAACCATGCAATCCCTGAAGAAAATCATTTACAAGAGGAAACTAATTTTTTAAAACTTTTTACTGTGAAATAATTTTAGATTTTGAAGAGTTGTAAAGATAGTAGAGAGTTCCCATATATCCTTTATCCAGTTTTCCCTAATTCAACATTTTATATAACCATGGTACAGTTATCAAAACAAAGAAATTAACATTGGTACACTACTAACTAAATCATAGACTTCGTTCAGATTTCACTAGTTTTTCCACTAATATCCTTTTTCTGTTCCAGGATCCAATCTAGCATACCATGTTACATTGAGTTGTCATGTCTCCTTAGTGTCTTCCATACTGTGACAGATTCTCAGTCTTTCTTGTTTTTCAGGACGTTGACACTTTTGAAGAGAACTGGTCAAGTATTTTGTGAAATGTCTTTCCATTTGGGTTTGTCTGATGTGTTCTCATGATGAGACTGCCAAGAAAGATTTTCCCCTTCTGACACATGCTCCAACATGGATGAACCTTGAGAATGTTATGCTAAGTGAAATAAGCCAGTCAAAAAGGACAATTATACTGTATGTTTCTACTTATGTGAGGTACCTAGAGTAGTCAAATTCACAGAGGTAGAAAGTAGAAGAGTGGTTGACAAGAGCCATGGAGGAGAGAATGGGGAGTTGTTTAATGGGTATAGAGTTTCAGTTTTGCAAGATTAAAAAAATTCTGGAGATGGATGGCAGTGACAACTGTACAACAATGTGAATATACTTAGCATTACGGAACTGGATGCTGAAAAATGGTTAAGATGGTAAATTTTACCACAATTAAAAAAAAAAAGAAGAAGAATGATGGCAAATGGATTAAAATACTTCAAGTAAAAAAAGAAAGATTTGCTCCTTCTTCTTCATTTATTCGGAAGTTAATTTTTCATTGTATCATTTTGGATAAAATGTTAGAGATGCTACAATTAGAATTATGTAATGCATTCGCTACTGACAATAAAGAAAAGTCCTGGCCCTGTGGAATGATTTGGGAATTCACCTACTTGGACAGGTCAACTAACGTTATTCTGGAGGGAGTGGAGGCTCCGGCTTGTTCAAGTAGGGAAATCTGACACTCTTCATCGGAAAGATTTTTAAACTTTTATATATCTTGTGAATTATATATTTATAAGCCACAGTGATTCTTACAATCAGTCAGACAGGTTTTCATATACTTGCTGGGAAACCTCACTGGTGATCTAGTATTGAGTAGTGATTAATAAAGATATGAGTTTAGTTCTAATTCCACTTAGTAGCTTTGTGACTTTAGGCAAACTGCATAACATCTTCAAGTTTGTTTCCTCATTTGTAAAGTGAAGTATTGTGAGGATTCAATTCAATTCAACTGTACCAGCAAAACAACTGGTACAGTTACTGGCACATAGTTGCTATTCAATAAATTATAGTAATCACATTTAACATTGTAAACTACTATCTTTTAAGACTTCTGTGACCTATAAATCCTAACATAATTCTTTTATTATTAAAAATTATTTCCGAGTCAACACAACTAAAACTGAACTCCGTGAGTGTAGAGACAGTATCTTTCCACCTTTGCATCTGGTCATCAAGCGTAGTCCCTGACGTACAGCAAGTTCTCAATAAATGTTTGCTAAATGAGTGGATAAACCAACACTCAATTCAGCTCGTTGTTCCATTATAACACCTAGGACATTATCTGCCAGTGTTAATCTGATTGTTAGTTTGGTTTGTTAAAGTGGCTTTTGCTACTTTAGAACTATAAATCTTTACTAACTGAAGACTATCTGGTGAGGAGGCCAAGCCCTGGTGGTCTAGTAGTTAAGTTCGGTGCTCTCACCACTGCGGCCCAGGTTCGTTTCCCATTTGGAGAACCACACCACCCATCTGTCAGGTGGCAGCTGCGTGTTGCTGTGATGCTGAAAGCTATGCCACGCCACTGGTATTTCAATACCAACAGGATCACCCATGGTGGACAGGCTTCAGTGGAGCTTCCAGACTAAGACAGACTAGGAAGAAGGACCTGGCCACCCACTTCTGAAAAAATTGGCCATGAAAACACTATGAATAGCAGCGGAGCATTGTCTAACATAGCGCCAGAAGGTGAGAGGATGGCGCAAAAAAGAAAGGGGCAGGGTTCTTTTCCAAAAAAGAGACAGGTTCTGCTGTCCACAGGGTCCTTAGGAGTCTGAATCGACTCGATGGCACTAATAACAATGGTGAGGAGATATTGACATTTTTCTGGCCATTCAGGTGCCAATTCTTAACTCCATTAAAAAGTTCTAGGAAGATGAATAAGATGTGATCCCAGCTCTTAAGATACTTATATTTTAGTGGAGGGTATATATTTGTATACAAATAAATGTAATACAAGGCAAGATGTGATAAATCCAAAGAGCTAAGGGAACAGAGAGTGACTAATTATCAGTGGAGGGTGGGAAAGGTCATCCACCGACCACCCAGTTCATCTCAGACATTACATCAAGGCTCCAGCACTTATTTATGGCCAGTGTCTGTCTGGCCTGGTCCTCTATACTCTTATCTGTTATAGGGATCCAGAGAAGGCAGCTGAAGCCGCAGTAACTAGCTGATTGAGGATTCTAAAGATCCTAGCTCCCAATTCTCTGTCTCTTTCATCTCAAAATAACTAATATGTATCTCTGTCAAACACCCTAGTTTAGGGCCTGATTCAATAGACACACCAGAATTACTCAAACTACACTTTAAATTCAGTCTCTTTTATTATCCCTAAGTCCCTATAAATTAAGTAGAGTATGTCCATTTTACAAGAGAAAACTACGGCCCAGGAAAGTTAAGTGGTTTCTCCGGCTTGTAAGTGGTAGAGCCAGGATTAAGTTCAGAATGTGTGAGCACACGTTCAATGAATAGAATCCCTTTTGTTTTGTAGAAGTGAAATAAATATGGTTTTCTGTAAATATGGTTTATGCTTAATTTGGAATGATACCCTTGCTTTGAAGAATGAAACTAGTAAGTAATTCAAAATGATTAACATTAGATGGATATTTAAAAATCCTTTTACTTTAAATTTGCAATAATATTCATGCACTACAACCTGTCGAAACAACAAAGCCAAAAGAACTCGTGATCTAATTCTAGTTACTGCAGGTAATAAGACTCTGCTTCATTGTCAACAGAGGCTAATTATAGCAAAGAAATCAGTCGTCCTTCCCGGGGAAGACAGACACTAAGGTGAAGAAAACATGTATTGTTTGGTCACTGTTCTGTACATCCTTCAAGTGGAACCAAAATTGGCTTTTACTGATGCTACCTCCAGTTCAACTGTTTTTAATTTTCTAATTTCTGAAGTGAAGAAGGCTGAGGTTAGCAAACTGAAGCATTATCTTAATTGTTTTTAAAAATGTTTGAAAAGCTGTGCTATTTTCAGACTGTTAATTTAATAACAGTAGACAAATCACAGTGAGCATGCAGGTCAAGAACCTGAGAAGACTGAATGATAAAATTAAAACATTAAGCACAAGCACTCTTATTTAACAGCTCACATATGCGTGCCAAGTGTGGCGAGTGCTTATGGTTCACTGGACTGTCTTTTATCCCAGACACTTCAAAGAACATTCCAGAGAGAAGGTCTGATTTACTGGAAGTTTAAAGGCTCAAACCCCATATTTTGTTCTGTTTGGTTTTAGGAGTTTTTATTATGAAATATTTAGACATTTATAGGACAACTAATCTAGTTTCTACAAGTGAATGATATATATTTTTAAAATGGAAAAAAAGAAAAAAGGAGAAAAAAAAAGAAAAATGCAGTGCCCTGGATTAAAAGAGACTTAAAAGATCTAACAATCAAATGCTTTGTGTGGATCTTATTTAGGTTCTGATTCGAACAAACCAACTATAAAAAGACATTTTTGAGACATCAAGGAAATTTAGTTATGAAATTGGTATTAGATGTTAGCAATAAATTGTTTTGTGAATATGGCTTTGTGGTATGTAATAAAATGTTCATATTTTAGAGATGGATCCTTACCATATATGAAAGGATAAAATTACATATTTGGCTGGGCCAGCCCTGGAGGCCTAGTGGTTAAGTTTGGTGCACTCCACTTTGGTGTCCTGGGTTCGGTTCTCAGGTATGGACCTACACCACTCATCAGTGGCCATGCTGTGGTGGCAGCCCACACACAAAATGAAGTAAATGCAGCAAACCTAATAATCACTGAGTAATTCCCAAGATAACAGGAATTTATTGTACTCTTCTCTTTTTAGGGAAGTTTAAATTTTTCAAAATGAAAAGTTTTTACAAAATACCCACAAAATTTAAATTGGGGGTGGGGTTATGGTTATAACTCTAGACTTTTCAAACCTGTGAAGAGTCTATGATGGTCATCACAAACTGTATGGACAATTCTTTACAGATGTAGTATAAGTCTGTTTTATTTGCCATTGTGGTTTAGTAAACTCTCTGACAGGAGGGAAACATACTCTGAGGTCACCAAAAACCTCCATTTGCCCAAGTTGTCCTTAATGGTGTCCCTACTTACTCTTTTGATCTTCTCTAGTCACTATCCATCTACTAGCTAGAGTTATATTTAAAACCATAAATCCAGTCATCTCATTCTCTGCTTAAAACCCTTCAATGGATTTCAATTCCTGGAATAAAATCAAAAGTTCTAACTGGCTCATACAGCCCTATGTGAGCTAGCCCCTACACATCTCTCCCCCCTTCACTGGCTTCTTTCAACCCTTCAGTGGCCAAGGCCTGTCTTGGCCCACGACCTTCCCAGAGCTGGTCACTCCTCTTGGAACATCCTTCCCCAACACTTCTTCACAGTGCACCCCCCACCCACTGTTTTCTCCCTTATAGAAATAGTTCTTTCCTCTTTTAGCAATTTTCACAACTTATTTGGATTTGTTTCATATCTATTCTTCCCACTCTTCTGAAATCTCCATGTGTATTCTGTTTACCACTATACAGCCAACAATATTTAATTTTTATTTAACCAGTTAAGAAACATTTCTTCTTAAGCTTCCAGTCCCATAAATATCATATGTATATTAAAGTTTAGTTTTGAAATATTGGAAAGAGGGAATTTGGTGAATATTATCCAAAAAGTTGACTTCAGAGGAATTAGGGTTGAGGGACTAGGGGGCATTTGAGAGGAGAAATATCAGAGTGTAGCAAGTGATGATGAGGCTGTAGAGCAAAACCTTACAAAATCTCCTTAAAGAGGTGTTGACATCACTGTGATTCTCAATTTGTCTGAATTCATGAACTTCCATTTCCCTGTGATGCCTTTTCCACTCAGCCAGTGCCCTGACCTCTGTCCTAATTCTCCACTCTGCAGTGAAGCACAGCCCTCACTAACCGAGGGGATCAGGGGATGGGATCCAAACAACTGACTGGGATCTCTCACTCCCATGCCAGGGAGCAAAAGTTGGCAGAATACGTACAAAAATGTACAGCTCTACAATCACAGGAAGATTTTAACACACCTCTCTAAAAACTGAGAGCTCAAACACAAAATTTGAAGAAGACACTTAACGAATGTGAGCTAGAGGACTTAGATATAACTGTACATGCATATAATTATTTTTAAAATTTAACACTACATGGTTACTGACCATGTGCCAGGCACTGTTGTGTTTTACAGCTATTAGACCATTTAAAGAATTAAAGAGTACATATTATTTCTCAGTTGATATGGACAATTTGTAAATGTGATCATGCACCCATGTGATCATGGGTCACAGAGCAAGTCTCAGCAAATAAAAATTTAATATCTATAGATTGAATCATATGTAGTAAAAGGACAAAAACATGTGAGACAGCAGATTTCCTGACAAAAACAAGGAGAGGCAGGGAGGGAGAGAAGGCGATGGGTGAAGACAGGAAATTTTAGCTCTACCTAAAATGTTTATTTGTGAAGAAGGAAGGAAAGGAGAAAGGAGGAATGGAGGGAGGGAGGGAGAGAGGCAGGAAGGAAGAGGGAGGGAAATTTCTCTTAAATTGTCCATAAAAAAATAATTTGCATATGTAATATAGAGAGACAAAGATAAGCAAATGTGGTAAAACATTATCATTTGGGAAACTGTGAACAGTGTATGGGAATTCTTTGTAATGTTTTCTCAATTTTTCTAAAAGTCTAAAATTAAGTTAAAAATTTTAAAAAGTTATAGCAATTACGGCAATCTCAATTTATGGGTAAATAAACATCACATTATCTTTTTTACATTTTAAGTATTTCATAATTAAACAGAAAAAATTTAAATCAAGCGCAGCAAATTGTTTATAAGAGGAACCTCTCCTGTCAGAAGAGATGAGGTTGTGGTTCACCCCACAGAAGCCTGCTTTTGAGGAAACTGAAATAAGGCGCCCGCAGGGGGCTCTGCAAGCAGAGGGGGCTGAGAGCTGAGTGCCGACTCTCCCAGGAACCGGTGGCCAGCTCTGACTTTGCATCTTATTTATCTACATTTGGCAGTTTTTCTCTATGACAGGATAAATAGATTAATAAACATTAAAACACATCTAAAATTTGTTTACCCATTTTTCAGTCTCTGTGCACATATGCCAATGTCGTTCAGTTGGCATTTATAGGATGCTCACTATAAACAAAGCACTGCACAGGATATGGTAGAAAAGTATGAAAACAAATACAAGACATGGCCAAATGCTCGCCCCAAACCCATAATCTGACAGGAACGAAAGGCACAAGTGCCTATGTGTGCTAGAGGTTATACCGTCCACTTTCATTTTTGCTGCCTCACTTCATTTTCATACCAATTCTGTGAAGTAGATTTCTATTCCTATTTATAGATGAGGAAGCCCAGAGAAATTATTAACTAGCTCCTAATTATACAACTATTAAGTGACAAAGCCAGGAGTTTACCTCAGGTCTGACTCCAAAGTCCATGTTCTTTCCACATCACCACGTTTATTAAAGTCACAAAAACATAAATACTGTTAAATTTCACTTACTCAACACTTGGAGATAAGTCATGCTGGACAGATGAGTAAGTGAAAGGCTATTCTCTAGGAAACATTGTTCAAAACCTTCCAAGGTCAGAGCAGAGAAGACTTCAGAAGCCTCTGGGGAAGAGGCTTTTCCTCCCTGCATTTCTTTCCCTCTGGGCTTCTGACATCTGAAGCCCAGCACACCTGTATCTAACTGACATGTTCTCCCTGAAAGCTCCAGCAGCAGATGGCCAAAGAGCACAAATGAGATAGACTGGTAATTCAGAAATAATTTTAGGACATACCAAGGGAGAACAAAACAGGAAATACTTACAGAGAATACAATCAGCATAAAAAGTTGGATTTCCAAAATATGGTTTTCTGATACTAGATTGGTCACCCACCCAGTCCTGAAACTTAGAACACTGCCCCTTGGTCCTAAAGGGATGCTGCAGGCCTGGTTCCCATCTCATTCCTCAGCATTTTGCTATCTGCTAGCCAGGTAGCTTTCAGTATTTGTCTTGTCCTTAGTCCTAGAAATGGGTCAAATGATTTGTTCTACTCCTTCCCTATATAACCTCCCTGAACTTTAGCTTACTTATCTGTATAAAAAGAGAATAATAAAAATATCTAACTCTTAGAGATCAAGCAGAGAGATACTGTAGGTATATGGCACATGATAAGCACTCACAAGTTATTTTTCTTCTCTTCTCCCATCTCTGCACATGTGCATAATAATAACAACAATGACAATGTGTTATTACATTTTGTTTTGGCGTAGGTAAGGTTTCTTTTTCTATTTCAGAGCAATACTTAAAACAACCATGAAGAAGAAAAATCACTTAGGTAAATTGCTTAATTCCGGTGAGAAAGAAAGAATGCTTACTTATATTTATTTTGCTTTTATCCTTATTTTTTTGCCAGGGGTGAAAGCATGTCTACAAAGAAAAGAATGTGAACAGGAAAAAAAGTATGAAATTCCTGTAAGACCACAGAGAGGCAGGCTCAACAGGGAACAGCTGGTATTTTTCTTTTGAAGCTACTTTCATTGTTCTTATTATAACTTAATATTATCACCATCAGGAAAAACTTCTCCTGCCCTTCCAACAAGTACAGGTGACTGATTGAAATTTTAATTGTGCTCATTTCAAGCACTTGTTTCTGAGAGATGATCATGATGAGCAGTAAACTCCGGAAGGTAATAATTTCACACTGTTAATGGATTTTTGGCGTCTTGAACGTACCTAATGGTGGAGCACTTATTATGTCCCAGGCACTGTTCTAAGCACTCTACACACATTAACTAATTTAATCTTCACTACAATCTCATGAGGTTGGTACAATGACCACCTTCATTTTTTGAAGACATTGAGGCACCGAGAGGACGAACAAGTTGCCCAAGTTCAAAAGCTGGGACTCAATCTAGTCAGTCCAGCTCCAGAACCAGCGCTTCTAACCACCGTGCTACACCACAGACACAACAGACTCTACTGTGTTGAAAGTCAGCCATGCAGACCTACAGGGATCCCTCCACTCCATTTGCCTTTCTGGTCTGTCTCCATCCCCAACCAGGGCCTATAAGTTGACACTACAGCAAGAAGAGATAGAATCGAGGAAACATAAAAAAGAGCCTACGGGTGTATCCAATCATATAGAGAGATACAATTTATGATTAAAGATGCAGCTACTTTATAATCTTCAGTATTGTCTGAATTCATGCAGAAGACATTAATACTTCCAAAATCAACTAAAAAAAACATGTGTAAAGGTAGATTCATTTTGAGGAAAAAATTACCAAGCACAAGCAACTTTGGAAAGGAAGAAGGGATTGCATATAGGAGGGAGTTTTTTGTTTATTGTTTATTTCAATGTCAGTTAAACTGCATTAAAACAAAAACTTAACAGTAAATAGTGAATATTTTCCCATATTATTAGAACAGTGATTAAGAATATGGATTAAGAGCAGACATGAATTGAATTCCAGCAACACTACTTTACTAGCTATTTGAACTTTACTTAACTTCTGTGTATTCTTATCTATAAACAGGAATAATGATCCCTATCATCTAGGGATATTGTTAGGCTTAAGTAAAACAATATAATTAAGGTGCTTGGTACAGTGCCAGATTCATCACAAGTACTCAATACGATATTTTTCTTTTTACAACATCACTATAATGGCTGAAAAGCATCCCATGTCACAGTTTTGCCATGCTTCATTTAACCAGTCCCACACTGCTAAACATTTGGATCATTTTCAATACTATCAATAATATGAAGACTAGCAAGAATTTTCCATGCATTTCTTCTTATTTTTTTAGGGTCAAATCCTATAAGTGATCTGATGGATCAAAGAATATCAACATTGTACACCTGTAACACATGTTATCAAATTATTGACCAATATATCATTTTACCAAGTTAATCTTCTTTATATTGAAGGTAGTCAACTCTTGCCAATAGACATTATTTTAAAGAAATATGCTAATTTTACAGGCCCCATCAAAACCCCATGTTGTCATTTTAGTTATATATTTGATATTTCAATTTCTTCTTTTGTTATATTATAAAGCTCTTAGGCTCCATAAATTAATTCACATATGAGATTGGCAGAAAAATAATTGGAATAGGTAAAAATTGTAATGTAGCGTATTACAGACGTGGCATTTCAAGTCATTTAAGCAGGGATGAATTTTTCCAGTGGTTTTCAAAGTACTCCCTGGAGCCTCCCCTGTGGGAAGGGTGGGAATGGGGTGGGGGGTTGCTGGCAGGTTGGAATAACTCATCCTTCCCCATTTCACCACATTTATCTGTTTTACATATTGAACTTATTGGTAAGTTGATCTGAAGGGTTCTGGACCTGAAAACAAAACCAAAAACACATTTAATGCAAGGTTTTGAGACAAGTGCTATTTTGCAATAAAAATAAATAGATAAATAAGTCGAATCTCCTCCTCACATCATATACAAAAATACATATCAGCTGGATTAACACATTAAATGGAAAAAACCTCCATAAACTACCAGAAATTATGGGCAAGCACTAACTCCTTTTCAAGCACACTGATAAAAGTGGAGACCATAATGAGAGGCACAATTTGTCTGTGTTGGTTTTTCCTAAAACGTGTGCCTCTGATACAGATTCAAAATGTTTTGTAGCCAAAGTGTGGAAATGCTACATATCAATAATAGTGCCAAGAGGTGGCTTAGGGCACTAACACCCCCATTATCCCTATCAGCATCCCCAGATCACCCCAAAATATACAGTCTAAATAACGTGCAAAACAAACAAGTATAACTGAAGGACATATCCTAGTACCGTGTGCTGCAAGCAGACTCTCAACACTAAGCCCTTCTCTTCCTAGACATTCTGGAGCCATCACTGCTGCTCTCTGGAAAGAGTCACAGTGTCATCAGCATAGAAAGGCTCTGAGAAGTCCCACAACAAAAAAAGGAAGAAAACTTACTTAGTTTACTCATCATTTCCTAAATGTATGTATCTCTCAACATGATATTTATTAACATCCACAGAATTCGTGGAGCACACCTTAGCAAATGCCAGGCTACATGAAAATTGATATTTGGATGGGAAAATGCTGGGTGAGAGGTGTCTTTGTGAAAGACGCACTGTCTATTTATTGCTGTTTTACCAACGCTCAACTTGAGGCTCTCTCCGATGTTGTGATCTGCTGACACCTAGTGCTGATGCTTTAATTTGGTACACATACATCATTTCCTACAATATATTGCTGCCCATCTAAATAAAAACCCCTGCTTGCAGAATGCCTTGGATTTAAATTCTTGTGCATCATCATAATGATGCACTTATATCTTGGAATACTATGAAAGGATTTAGGTAAATGATACACAGGGCTAAAAATGTATGCTGGCTTGTACTTTTGTTCCTCTCACCTATTAAAATGTCTTATGAAACTATACGTATGAAAATTGTGTCAAGTACTACTTGTTCTGACTTATGATGTCACACTCATGAAAGGAACTGAATTAGACTGTGTTTAGGGGACAGAGCTAGAAGGTTCAGAGAGAGGGGTCAGGCCATTCTACAAAAACTCAAGACGGTTACTGGAATGAAGATAAAAAAAGTGTTTCTTTTAGTAAACTCTTAAACTTTATTTTCTTTTACCCCCAAAGTATTCTTCAGGTTCTAAATAAAGGGAAAAGAAAAAGAAGGAAGAGGCAAAGGTAATACAACCACAGTGATAAGCATTCTCGTGCTCCAAGGACAGTGGTTATTTGGTCCAGCCATTTAAAATTAATGTTAATTTGAACTCTAAAATGTTAGGTTTATGAGCACTGAGACTCAAATTCTGATCTATATTAAATGTGTCTCTGTATGCTTACTTTAATAATGTCAATGCAAATGATACCTGTTCGCACAAATACATTGTATTAATAACTTCCAGGTTTTTTGCCGCCAGTTGGAGATAATCAGATCTCACATTTCAATAAAATTCTGGTGCTACAAAATCTTGGAATGCCAATTTTAATTGAGCATCACTTGATAACTCTGTAAAGCAGTCTGATTCACTATAGGATAGGATTAGTATTTTTGAGTATTTGAAATCTGAATTAAATAGTATCTAATCTAATTATTGCTGGGAACCAAAAACCAAGTTCTCACTTGCATTTACTAGTTCACTTACAGCTACTAAGTTGTTGTGAATATAAGTATGTATATGTGTGTGTGTGTGTGTGTGTTTTGTACAATTTCAGTTTCTAATTGGAATGTGGCACTGATATTTAAAGTGCTGGTTCTTTTGAGTTTGGCAGGTCCAGGCTACTGTGTGACATGATGACTCAACTCTATCACAATTACTGTGAAATCTTTATCCATATGTTTTGTCATGATGTCCTTTGGCTTTCATCTGAAACAAACAAAATTCTAAACTCAATGTGAATTCAGGTACTCACAACTTCATGTTTTAAGGTGCTGATTTGGGAAATCATAAATAATATTACTTTGGTTTAGATTAGTATCAAAATGACAACAAAAAAATTTTTTTTAATTTTGTAGAGAATTTGTGGATTTTCTATGAACATATGGTTGGATCTCAGGCTGAGAAACTCTGCTATGGATGATAGCCTTTCATTCATTCAACAAGATTTATTGAGGCTACTGTGTGCCTGGCACAGGGAATCCAACAATCAACAAACTGCCTGCCCTTATGAACAGCCTTACAGTCTAGTGGGGAAGGAGGACAATAGACAAGTAATTATATAATTTCAGATAGTGATTAGTGCTGTAAAGAAAGTGAGCCGGGTAAGGGGATGGACAGTGAAAAGGACAAAGGTGCTGTTTTAAAGAGGTTGGCAGGAATGGCATCGTGTTGGAGCTGACATTTGAGCAGACACCTAAATGAATATTACCTGGGTAAAGAGTTTTCCAGGCAGAAGAACAGCAAGTACAAAGCGTTTGAGACAGGAATGTACTTGGAGTGTTTGAGGACCAACAAGGAGGCCACTGTGGCTGAAGCATAAGCCAGGGAAATAATGTCAGAGAAGTAGCCAGGGACCAGATCACAGAGGGTCCTGTATCGCTGTAGTAATGACTTTGATGGTTCTTAGGAAAAAAACGGGATTGCAGAAGCCATGCTTTAGATAGACTAGAGGTGGAACTCTTGTCTCTGGAACTCAATGGTTTTTTTTTTTCTTTTTCACTTTTAAAATCAACACTAATAAGGTATAATTTACATACAACAAATGCACCCATTTTAAGAGTACAGCTGGATGAATTTTGGTGAATGTATATATCCATGTCACCAACACCATAACCAAGATAAAGAATATTTCCATCATCACAAAAAGTTCCCTTGTTCCTTTTTGTAGTCAGTCTCCATCCCCTGACCCCACCAGAGCCAGAGACTCACTGGAATATGGGGACTCATTACTTTTATAGTGGACTTTGAGGACCTAGATTTGTGCTGTCCAATATAGTAGCCACTAGTCACATGTGGCTACTTAAATTTAATTAAAATAAAATAAAATAAAATAAACAATTCACTTCCTCAGTTGCACTAGCCACATTTCAAGTGCCCAATAGTCACAGGTGGCTAGTGGCTACCATATTGGACAGGACAGGCATAGACTTTCCCATCACTGCAGACAGTTCTATTGGGCAATGCTGAGATGTTACCCTGGTGGAATTTGACCTTCACGACGTGGAGGTAGGCCAAGTAGCCTGAAAACTGAGTAAGCCATACAAGTCACATTACCTAGCTTTATGTTACTATCTGTGTTTACTACCTTTATCACCAAGTAATTAATAAAGGCCATGTGTGAGCCACGGTATTGAAGGGGGAGGAGTATTCCCCGGGATGGCAATGATAATGGCAACAGTAATTATGGAGTTGTTCACTATATAGAAATTCTTCCATTGCTAAGTTTAAAGGATATCCTATTTTTATTAAGGGAAATGGTGATTTCCCTTTTAACTCATAAGGCACAATTTTGTGTTAAGCAAAATTAAACCTTAAAATCATAGTCTTACTAAATCTGTAATGTATTTTTTTCTTCTCCTTGGAAGGGAGGATTCTGAAGCAAACATGCTGAAATATTAATGTTTGTTAAACCTAGTAGTGGGTACATGAGCATTTTTAAATGTTATTTTTCTGTACACTTTTGAATGTTTGAAATGTTTTAAAAGAAAAAAGTCGGCTTTCATTTTAAATGTTTAATGTTATTAAGATTGTTCATGATGTGATTATTATTTAATGTTATTTAATTTAATGTCATCAAGATTGTTTATGACATGATTAAACAACACGGGTTAAAAACAGTATGCACAGTAGTATAGCAAAATGGTCAGCATAGCGCAAGAGTGAGTACAGCACAGTTGTTAAGTACACAGGCTCTGGAGTCAGATTGCTTGGGTTTTCATCCTAATGACGCCACTTCCTAGTAATGAGACACTGGGCAAGTTAAGCTATTTAACCTCCCTGTGCCTCAGTTTCCTCATCTGTAAAATAAGAAGGATAATAATAGTACCTGGCTCATAAGGATATTATAAGGACTACTAATATATATATATATATAAAGGTCCTAGTGCACAGTAGACGCTCAATAAGTATTAGTAGCTATTATGATGATGATGATACAATTTTGGTTTCCTAAAAAAGTATACATTTTTTTTTAGAAAAAACAACTTGAATGGTCCATCAAAAATGTCAACAAATGTAACCTCTAATTGATAACAGACTAATTTTAATTTTCTTTTTTACTTGTTTTCTAAACATCCTATGTCAAGGAATTCTTTTTGTACTTAAAACAACAGGAACACAGAAACAAAATCTTGGCTTTAAGCCCTTCCCCAAAAGTGCCCTATGGTCTGGTAAGCAGTGATTTTCAAAGAGTGATCCTTGGGTCAGCAGTATCAGCAGTACTAGAAATGCTAGAAATGCAGATTCCCAGGCTGTACCCCAGATGCATTTATTCTGGGGTGGAGCCCAGCAATCTGTGTTGTAGCCTTACATTTAATTCTGCTGCTCACTAAAGTTTGAGAACTACTGTGCTAAGGCATAACTTGTAGCTCTGTACTTTACATAATGTACATATAACACAATATGTTTATATAATGACCTCTCTTACCTTTATATAATAATAAAATACTACCAATCATTATTTCTGAAATACTCTCTGCAACTCTTGTTCACGAAGTCCTCCTTCCACCCTTGGACATGCCTTCTCCATGAGGCTTTTGAGAATAGCTCCTCTCTGTCCCCAGTTACTGTCTGATATAGAAAACGCAAATGCTTTCTGGAGCCAGGCAGATAATTTGTCTCAAGGGGGCCTGATGTATGACCTTAAAGAGTGAAGTGCTGGCCACTGCCCAAAGATGTTCACATTCAAGAAAAAGTTAAACTGTTGCTGGCCAAACAAAACACATCTAAGTCAAGTTTGGCCACTGGCCACTAGTTTGCACTCACTCCTCAGCGAATTCTCTCTAAAATCACTAAGCAGCTGTGATGCAGTGGAAAGAGTGAGTGCTGAACATGGAAGACACCCTTGATTTGAAGCCCAGCTCCATTACTTGCTAGTTGGATGGTAATAATGATGATGATAACGTTAACCTTTCAGAGTTAAACCTTCTCATCTGTATAATAAGGACAATACTACCTCACAGGACTGTTTTAAAGATTGAGATTATATACTTAAAAATACCTGCCCAATAATAAGCCCTCAATAAATTTTTCGTAGCATCTGTGATCTTTATTTTCCTGTACTGTTTTGATTATGTGCTTTATTCTACTTGTATTTATGAACCGTTTAGTTTATCCTATTACTTCTATCAGACTCTGTGCTCTTTTAGCACGGGGATGGAGTTCTGCATCCCTTCAAATTTCTACAATACCTACTTCAGTAATTAAGTTCCTCCCATGTCCACCATGAGTTTCAACAAAAGCTGTTACTCAAAGTCTGATTGTCTGGGTAGGGATATGGAGTAACATAGTCAACTCTTAGTACAGATGTGCATTTCATATAAGAAAGTATGTAGCTGACTTACAACAATTCCCAACGTTATGATTCTCTCCCTTTTCCAATATGACAGAGAAAAAAGGTGAAAGAGAAAGAGAAAAAAATTAAGTGGATGCCTTTTGCTTTTACATTTACCAGGTTTGTTAAAGGCAATAAAGACAGTTTACAAGTGCCACACTAGAAACTGTGAAAAAAATGGTTTCAGTTTTAACTGAATTTTGACAATTCAGATACAAGTGATGCTGGGGTGATGGTGGTAGAAGAGCTGTGTATGAGAGCAGCTAACATTAGCTGCTCAGCTCTTTTTTCCCTTCTGAAATACTGAGACAAGAACAAGAACTATTATGTATCACACAAAGATCCTGTGAAAGTTATTAGGCAGTTAAGATCATGGAACTGGGGGGAAAGAGGAAGGAAGCACGTGTATATCACATAAGCAGGTTAAAGGCTTTCTGCACTCCTATAACCTTATCAGAAACAGTATGTCATATTTCGTCCTAACAAAATTTTGTTTTTCTTACTTTATAGGTACCCATGCCTTCTAAGTGCCTGTAAAGAATTAATTTACATAGCGAACTTGACATGGTTAATGTCATTGCCCCTTTATTTACGTTAGCTTTCTTACTTTCTGAATTTTGACTGCATCTACAGACTCATTAAAGAAGTGACTTTCAGGTTAAATGATCTAATTTAATTCTAGAATTGTTTGAAAACTTATCTCCTATCCCTTCCCCCATTAACTATACTTTATACCAGGGTATTTCTATTTTTTCCCTCAAAAGTATAATCCTTAAAACTAGGAGAACCATACTAACAAATGGATTTAAATATGAAATTTAGTTTGGGGAGAATGTTTTTAACTAATCAATGTTCCATATGGGGAAACAAACACTGGATCAGTCAAGTGGATTGTGCTTGACAAGCCAGAGAAAGGCTGCCCCTTTCTTCAGTAGGGTGGGAAGTGGTTATTTTGCCAAGGTACAATTCAGTCAATTTCAAAAATCTATTTCACTGTTCATATGTATTATCAATAAGGAAAATTTGGCTTGGTGATGTTAAGACATAAAAATGCACGACAGTGTAAGAATTGCACACTGCTGTCATCTTTCATGTGCTCGGAGGCTTTCGTAATTCAATTCTTTGGATTCTGTATGAGAAAAATAAAATTCACTGCTGGTGTAACTTCTCAGTCACAGTAGAAAATAATTTCCACTTAAAGCGTATATTCAATTTCTCAACTTATAAACACTCAATTAAAAATCAGTTCCAAGACCATTTATGTAGTTACCACCAAACTATGTCAGAATAGAAATAACTTTCCCTGCATGAATTACTTCTTTAAGAAAAACTTAATTGAAACTTCAAGATAAGTTACATTACATTACCTATCTTGTATGAAGGTAACATTATTTTTGCATAGGCCAGGTAGAATTGGGCAAGAAAATAATTAATATTTGAAGGATTTCTCTTTCAAACATATCATTTCTTTTGAAGAAAACTGTAGAAAACAATTATATGAAAGTCAGTACTAATACACTTTAGGAGTGTCTATCTTATAGATGGTTCATTTCAAAGCATCAAATTCTATTTACTCAAAAAACCTCATAAGGCAAACGGTTCCCTTGGCAGCTACAGAAGATTCAAATGACCTCATGGACTGCACTGATGTATCTATTTTGTGCCGAATGTGTCAGAAAATTTGAGGTAGTTCATTTACCCCAGGTTTCAGAAAGCAAGAATTTCCAGAATAAGTGAAAGGGGCTGACTGTACAATAATAATTAAAATAACACTAGCTTTCAAGTAACATATGAATGTATCTTGCATGAAGAAGCAGTTTCCTAACATGCAAGTAATAAAGCTCTGTTGTCTCCTTAAGGGTCAACATCCTTACAACCCCTTCAGTCACTAAGACCCTGAGGCCTAACAAAAGGTCTGAGCTTAACAGCTCTTTTTCTCTTTTGCAGGAAGTAGTGTAAAAAGCACTCTTTGGGTCTGAGATACACTGGTGATTTGACCTTGGACAAGTCACTTAATTCCTTCTAGTCTGTTTTCATAACTGTAAATGGAGTCAACAATACCTGGGAAAGATATTACAGGACTGGTGTGAGGATGAGATGATATATGTGAGTATATTATGTAAAGTATAAAACAATAGTAACTAGTAGTTAGTTACTATTTTATATAATACTGGCCCAACCTTTCCTGCCTATATCTCTGCCTGTAAAACGGGTACAGATCTAGAATGCCTATCCAGTCACTTACTGGCTGCGTGAACTTGAGCAAGTCATTTCCTTGCTGGACGCGTTTCCTAACAAGGTTATTATGAAGAGCAAATGCTATCGTGTATGTAAATACTGTCACAGACATATATAAAGAACTTAACAAATGACAGCTGTTATTACTGTCTGAGGGGAGAATTGTAAGGAGCAAACAATATTATACGTAGTTAAAAGGCTTTGTATATGTATATAAAACTCCATACACATCCAAGGTATTGTTATTTGGACTGTAAACTTCAAAGACGTACAGGAAACGAGGAAACAAATGGCGCCTCGGCGACCCCCAGAAGACAGGGGAAAAAGGCAGAAAAGGGGGCTCAGGCGCCTCAGGGGCTTGGAATAGCGGTAAGAATGAGAACAGACAAGTGTGGCCGAAAAAAAAGACCTAAAGAAACACTCCGAGAATCAACTCGCTATTTTCTCCCTTTTCTCTTATGATCTCCAGCTTAGCCTAGATCATTTCATTCAACTTCCCAGCCCGCCACATCGCTGGACATTTATTTACTGTACCTTCTTCACTGAGAGCCTTTCATTCACCTCCCCTTCAAGGAGTCGTGAACTTCAGACTCTCGGCTTCCGACACCCATTCCCTTTAAACTCTCTGTCTTTACCAAGCTTCCCTGTATCCTTCCCTCCGCCAAAGGGGGGAAGTGAGAGTGGACGCGCCGCAAGGCATCCTAGGAAATGTGGTCTCTCATACTCTTTCGCTTGGGCCCCAGAGCGGGGAAGACGACAAAGGAGATTCAGTTGAAACTACAACTCCCGGCAGGCAACGTGAGTGACTCTCTTCCTTTCTGCCCCCACTCCCTATTGCCTGCCTCTTCCTCCTCTCCGCGGGCGCTGAACCGCTTGGCCTCACGATATGTGTAGTTCTTTATGAACCCCAGATCTTAGCACTCTAAGGCCAGGCGAGAGGCTGGAAGACTCTAATTCCCAGAGGGCAGAGCGGAAGCTGCGCCTGCGCACTCTCGGTGAGGGCGTGTATGTCCGTGTGTCTGAGGGAGAGAGAGAGCGAGAGTGAGTGAGTGTGAGTGTGGGGTAGGGTGGTGGCCGTTACGTTCGGGGCAACGGCTACGGCAGTGGAGAAGTAAGAAGAGAAACAACGTCCGGCGCTTCCGCCTTCGCTGAGGAGGAGGAGGAGCTGGTAGGGAAAGGAAAGTGATTCGCCCTGGGCCTGGACTAGACCGAGTGAGGCCGGTGGGGGTCTGGGCTATGAGCCTTTGAGGGTCGCTTGTGACGCGGAGCGAGACACGAGAGCCGAGAGCTATGTCTCAGCCGCCGCCGCCGCCTCCGCTGCCGCCGCCACCTCCTCCTCCTGAGGCTCCGCAGACTCCGCCGTCCCTGGCAGCGGCGGCGGCGGCTGCTCCGGGGGGGCTCTCGAAGCGGAGAGACCGGAGGATCCTCTCCGGGAGCTGCCCAGATCCGAAGTGCCAGGCGCGCCTGTTCTTCCCGGCCTCTGGTTCTGTCAGCATCGAGTGTACCGAGTGCGGACAGCGGCACGAGCAGCAACAGCTGCTGGGGGTGGAGGAGGTGACCGACCCGGACGTAGTGCTACACAACCTGCTGCGGAACGCGCTGCTCGGGGTGACAGGGGCACCCAAGAAGAACACGGAACTGGTAAAGGTGATGGGCCTTTCCAACTACCACTGCAAATTGTTGTCGCCCATTTTAGCTCGCTATGGAATGGACAAACAGACAGGCCGGGCTAAGCTTCTCCGGGACATGAACCAGGGCGAACTGTTCGATTGTGCTTTGCTGGGTGACCGCGCCTTCCTCATCGAACCAGAACATGTTAACACAGTGGGCTATGGCAAGGACCGCTCCGGCAGCCTCTTATATTTGCATGATACTCTTGAGGACATCAAGCGGGCCAATAAAAGTCAGGAATGCCTGATTCCAGTGCATGTGGACGGGGATGGACACTGCCTGGTGCATGCCGTGTCCCGGGCTCTAGTGGGCCGCGAGCTCTTCTGGCATGCCTTGAGAGAGAATCTTAAACAGCACTTTCAGCAGCATCTGGCCCGATATCAAGCCCTGTTCCATGACTTCATTGATGCTGCTGAGTGGGAGGACATTATCAACGAGTGCGACCCTCTGTTTGTACCACCCGAGGGTGTTCCCTTGGGCCTGAGGAATATCCACATATTTGGCCTTGCCAATGTGTTACATCGCCCTATTATTCTTTTAGATTCTCTGAGTGGCATGAGAAGCTCTGGTGATTATTCAGCCACCTTTCTGCCTGGGCTCATCCCTGCAGAGAAGTGCACTGGGAGAGATGGTCATTTGAACAAACCAATCTGTATTGCTTGGAGTAGCTCTGGTAGAAACCATTATATCCCCTTGGTAGGCATAAAAGGGGCTGCTTTGCCCAAACTGCCTATGAATTTGCTTCCTAAAGCGTGGGGTGTGCCTCAGGACCTTATTAAAAAGTACATCAAACTTGAGGAGGATGGTGGTTGTGTTATTGGAGGAGATAGAAGTTTGCAGGATAAATACTTACTTAGGCTTGTTGCTGCTATGGAAGAAGTATTTATGGACAAACACGGTATCCATCCTAGTTTGGTTGCTGATGTCCATCAGTATTTCTACAGGAGGACTGGGGTGATAGGAGTTCAGCCTGAAGAAGTCACAGCAGCTGCTAAAAAAGCAGTAATGGATAACCGCCTTCACAAGTGTTTGCTCTGTGGTGCCCTTTCTGAACTTCATGTTCCTCCAGAGTGGTTGGCTCCAGGAGGGAAACTGTATAACCTGGCAAAAAGTACTCATGGACAGCTGAGGCCTGACAAAAATTATAGCTTTCCCTTGAACAATTTGGTTTGCTCATATGATTCAGTGAAAGATGTTCTGGTACCAGACTATGGATTGAGTAACCTAACAGCTTGTAATTGGTGCCATGGCACATCTGTGCGACGGGTGAGAGGAGATGGGTCTATTGTGTATTTGGATGGGGACAGAACTAATTCTAGGTCCACTGGTGGCAAATGTGGTTGTGGATTCAAACATTTTTGGGATGGTAAAGAGTATGACAATCTACCAGAAGCTTTTCCTATTACTTTGGAATGGGGTGGAAGAGTGGTCAGAGAAACAGTATATTGGTTCCAGTATGA
The DNA here is from genome assembly GCA_031878705.1 of Tapirus indicus. Lineage (NCBI taxonomy): Eukaryota > Metazoa > Chordata > Mammalia > Perissodactyla > Tapiridae > Tapirus > Tapirus indicus. The sequence goes on from CM062934.1 coordinate 19,185,047, forward strand.
AAGTGATTCATCTTTGAATAGTAATGTTTATGATGTTGCAATGAAACTTGTTACCAAGCACTTTCCAGGTGAATTTGGGAGTGAAATCCTAGTTCAGAAAGTTGTCCACACTATATTGCATCAGACTGCCAAAAAGAATCCTGATGATTATACTCCTGTAAATATAGATGGTGCTCATGCCCAAAGAGTTGGAGATGTACAAGGACAAGAGTCAGAGTCTCAGCTCCCAACTAAAATTATTCTTACTGGACAGAAAACAAAAACTTTGCACAAGGAGGAGTTAAACATGAGTAAAACTGAAAGAACTATTCAACAGAATATTATGGAACAGGCTTCTGTAATGCAGAAACGGAAAACAGAGAAGTTAAAACAAGAACAAAAAGGACAATCCAGGACTGTTTCTCCCAGTACCATTCGTGATGGTCCATCCTCTGCACCTGCTACCCCTACTAAGTCTCCCTATTCACCAACAACTTCTAAGGAGAAGAAGATCCGAATAACAACTAATGATGGACGACAGTCCATGGTTACACTTAAGTCTTCAACGACCTTTTTTGAACTTCAGGAAAGCATAGCCAGAGAATTCAACATTCCTCCATATTTACAGTGTATTCGATATGGCTTTCCTCCCAAAGAGTTAATGCCACCCCAGGCAGGAATGGAAAAGGAGCCAGTTCCTTTACAGCATGGTGACAGAATTACAATAGAGATTCTAAAAAGTAAAGCAGAAGGTGGGCAGTCTGCTGCAGCACACTCGGCCCACACTGTGAAACAAGAAGAAATTGCTGTTACTGGTAAACTGTCTTCTAAGGAACTTCAGGAGCAAGCTGACAAAGAAATGTACTCCTTGTGTCTTTTAGCGACATTAATGGGTAAGATCAATTTAACTCAGATGGTATTTCTTAACTTAATTATGAATATAATACACTGAGTTTTTCTCTTGTCTTTGTGAAAAGAAAACCAAACTGGTCATTGTAAAAACTTTGATTATATATTTTAGGAGAAAATTATTTTCTTTAGTTTTTTGACAGTTAATGGATAGGTGTTAGTGTAATTCTGTATTGAGTAAATATTAGGAAAACATAACTAAGAAAGTGAAAGTAGTCCCTTAACTGTCATCAGATTATTTAAATATAACTTATTCTTGTAATTTTTTTTTTTAAAAAGGCTTGTAATGTATCCATTTAAAGTCTTTTTAGTTTTTTTCCTCCTCTTGGCTTTATTGAGCCTGCCCACCTTGCCCCTTTTCATTTATTTTTAAATTTTATTTTCCTGCATGTCATGTGATTTCAGGACTTCCTGTTTGATGAATTGCAGTTTCTGGTGCTTATATTCTCACTGCACTTCCACCTAATCGTCTCTCTCCTCCATTTCCTGTTCTCCCTTTCCCAGTTCATGACATTTTTTTACTGTACATTAGAATTTGTGTTTAAGTAATTTTCCTTGCACAGTGACTCTGCCATCAAATGTAATGAACTTTTATAAATCATGAGAACTATAAGAAACCGAGGCAGATGTTAATGGGATTGCTTAAGAAGCATTTCTTTTTAATAATTTAGCATAAATTAAAGGAAAATGTATTATCAACCAAATATGTAATTTAAAGCTTTAGGTGATTTGGGATGTGATTCAACGGTGCACTTTTTACATTATTTTTATTTGCTCAATCTTTGTTTTAAAATCACTGTTAATATGCTTTACTAGGGCTTAAAGTATAAGTAAAATTTAAATATACTACATGTTAGAAGGGCCCTATTTTTGCTGAGTTTAGAGCTTTCAACTAGAAAAGTGATCTGGTTTTTGATTTTGTTTTCTGAGAGTACTAAATATCAGTGAATGGGGCCTTGACCTACCAAAATAAAGATTATTTACTCCTAGTTTGTTAAGTTTGGGGGCCTAGTAGTTAATAGGAAATCTAAAAGCCCTGTACAAATTTACAACTTGATATTGTTGATTTTATTTTGGCAGACATAGTCATTGAACTGGGGAGTATATCAAGAAATGTACTAGGCATTTTACATATTTCTATCTCTTAGAGTTTTTAGTTTCTTAGAGACTGCATGGAATAGAGGAAAGTTTGTGTGATCTTTGGAGTCAGAAAGACCCAGAATTTGAATCTTGGCTCCACCACTTATTAACTTAGTGATTTCAGGCAAGCTACTTAGCTCCCCAGTACTTCAGTTGCCTCCTGTATACAAAATTCCCCTTGTAGTAGGTACACGGGGCAACAGTAGAGTACTCATATAACTCTGAAAATTAAATAACATCTGCACAGAGTGGATAAAATGATGTATGCAGAAGGCACTTGAAGAAACCAGCAATCTCCCAGGTCAAAAACAAGAAAGAGAAAGTCTTCTTCAATAGAAGATGAACTCTTGAGAATGTGGCTGGTATTTTATTTAACGTTGGTATACCTAAATTAACCTAGTATAGTGCCCAGCAGGTATTTGGCACTTTGAAATGTTTTTGATTGAATTAAATAGGTGACATTAACGTACCTAGAGAAAGGCTGTATCAGCAGAAATGGAATGGATGGTCAGCATTGAACATTGAAAAAGAGTTCAAAAGCAGAATTTGGCACTATTTATATACTGCTGTACAAAGGGAAAAGATGCATCATCTAGGGTTCATGAAAATTCTGGTAACTAGAAAGGTAATCTCTATTGAGGGGCAGGAATATTTGATCAGTCCTTGCCATGGCCTGGCTGAAAGATTTGTATCCCTTTACTGATTCTGTATCTATTCTGATCACTCATTTAGCTTCCTGATATAAGTATTGATGTACAAGTGAGAGTGCAGATGAGGATTCTGTTCACTTGGATGGCTGTGTTCTGCACTATAGATTAATAAATTGGTGTGGGTGAGATTATGATCACTAGTCTAAAAGTCTGGTCAGCATGATAATATATTTCATAATGAAAATTAGTAAAGCATAATTCCAGTTTGTAATTTGTCACTTTTTGAGTTTTGTTTGAGGTTTCTGGACCTGAATATCAGAGTACGAGACTGTGGACTGCAAACCAAGATAATGTCTTCCTTTTATGATCCCTTCCCTCTTCACCTCCAACATTTATGTTGCTGCCCCTACAAACCCACACATTTCTTTAAATCTTCTACTCCTAACCCAAAATTTGAACATAAAAGGAGTGTTTTGCTAATTTTATAGTGGGAGCACTTGAGAGACATACTGTTTTAAAGTACTAAGACAGTGCTTGGCCTGTACTAGTCCCTCTATAATTATTATTTTCTCTCTCTAATTCTCTTATAACTGCATTTGAATTATGTAGAAGATATTTTTAATAAAAAGTGATGTGTTTGTAAAATATGTCAATTTGGGGATAGTTATGTACACAACTTTCTGTAAGGAGTGCTGGGGAGCTATTGATGTTTAGACTGGAGAGGGTTGGAAAATGAAAAATGACAGGACTTATTTAGAAAATTGCAAATTTTTAAGTGCAGAAATTACTTTGTGAATTACCAAATGTGAGCTAAGCTGCTGATATGTTTGTTTAGAAAATAGCTCATCAAGCTTTATGCTGTTTGAATTGCTGGCTCTTTCTCATTTAGGTTTAGGCTTAAATACCACCTCCTTAGAAAGGCTTTCTCTTGATCACCTTATCTAAGGGTTTGAGAGACTTGTTAACTGTTCTAAGTAGGTCCCCTCTATCTTTGTACCCTTGTTCATTTCCCTCGTAGCACCTATTACAAGTTTTCATTCTTATTTGTTGGTTTCTTATTCATTTGCCTGTCCCACTATATTATAAACTCCACAAAGCCAGAGACTGTAGCCTGTTTTATTCACCCATGAATATCCTATCACCTAGTACAGGGCCTGATTCTTATTAGGTGCCAAGTAAATGCTTGTTAAATGAATGAATGCAGATTATTTCAGCAAAATGAATGTCTGCTATGAGGTAGAGACTGTGCTGGAGATACAAAGATGAATGAGACACAGTCCTTGCCCTCTAGAAACTTACCTGCAGGATTTCAAGTGAGGGTATATCTCCTACTTTTATAGCTTTCATCAACAGATCTCCAGCTTTCTTTTCTGTATACATAAAAATTAGAAAAGCCATATATATGGAATTGTATATCTTTGTTAAATAGACTGACTGCTTGACAGCCAGGGACATGTATTGTTCCTTTCTTTTGTTTTTAAGTAGGATATTCATTAAATAGAATTTATATCATCAGGACAATAAGTAAGTGCATCAGTCTTTTGCTCATTATGAACCATTCATGGAACTAGTCACTTTGAATCTTATGATGGTAGTTTAAAATGAAATAACAGTGTTCTACCTGTAATAGTGCATATGTTTTAATCTGCTTTATCCAGACCATTTGGAGGTTATCGAACAATTTTTGCAGACTGTAATTTTCGTTATTTATATAATATGTGAGTGACTCTAACTCTGGCCTTGCAAGATATGTTTTTAAATTTTCTTGTAGACCAGTTTTTTGTGGATTTTCTATGTGGTAGCTATCCACTATAAATACTAGGCTAATTTCTTTTTTCTTAGTATTGTATTAGACTAAGTTTCTAGTTGATATCTTCTTAAGAGATTGACAGCTTTGTGAAAAGTGAAATTTGACAGTTTGGAGTTGCTTTAATAGAGTTAGGCTATTGTGATATTTACCCCAGTTCACTACATAAGTTAGCAACCTTTCAGGAGTTGAGAAGCTAGTTTGATTTTTATACATTTTCTATCTTCCGCAAAGAACTGTATGAGTTTTTAATATACGTTTTTAAAATACACAATATTTTGTAATTTTGTCGTGCCTCTTGATGTTGTAACTGCCTTCGTATTTTCCAGAATCTCACTTGGGATTCAAACACTTTTATTTTTTAGATGACATTGGGTCTGAATATCATTATTACTTCTTGATTTTTTTCTTCAAATGTTGGGTGAAGGACAGTTTCAAATCTAGATAGTACTTAATACATATTATTATTCTTTAATGCCATCTGATAGCCCTTCTAATAGATATATATATAGCATACTTCTAATAGGGGAGTAGTCATAAAGTTGAATAAAAACTAATACGTATATATATATCTTGATAAATGTGTATGTTGTAAATGTGATTTTATACTATCATATTTTGAAGTTAAGTTAAACATTGATTCTGTTCTTCTCTGTGCTTAGCTACTTTGATACCGTTACTTTTCCTTCATATTTTTTTAATTACAAGATAATATTTTTAAAAATTCAAAGAATTTGAGTATGTATAAAGTAAAATATGGTAGTTCTCTTTAACATTTGCACTCCCGAGAGAGAATCAGACTCTGTGTTTGTGTACACATTTACACACAGGTTTGTGCGCATGTATGATAAATATATCTTTTACTGCTGATGACACTAAAAGCTGTATGGGCTGGATATACTTAAAGGACTGATTATAAGGAGAGAAACAGGCATGCCTTTCTTAGAAATGGTTGACTCTTGATAAGGTAGATACATTTTTAGATGGGAGGATCTGCAGGAAGGGTGGAGAGATGGCAACAATTCTTTCAGCTAATGAGTACCTTTAGGATTCCTGCTAGTAGAAACAGTCCATGTTCCTATTTAAATTTACAATTTGGTCAGTTTATTTTATGGTCATAGATACTTGAGTTCAGAGTTAATTTTAGATATTTTTTTGAGGGGTCTTTAAGAATATATTTCATATAGATGTTACATTTTAAAATTTACTCACTCATAAATTGCAAAGTAGAAACTTGAAATTGCCTTTTTAAGTATCTAAAGTTAGAAAATTGGAATGATGATCTTTTAAACTCACTTTTAACCCCATGATTTTATTATTAGTAGTAAAATTTAGAAAAATATAATGCTATTTTGAAAACTGTTTCATTTTAACATACTTTTTAAAAATTAAAAATTACTTCTGGGGGCCAGCCCTGTGGCCTAGTGGTTAAGTTCAGCGTGCTCCACTTTGGCGGCCCAGGTTCAGTTCCTGGTTGTGGACCTACACTGCCTGGTGGTGGCCATGCTGCAGCTGCAACCCACATACAAAATAGAGGAAGATTGGCATAGATGTTAGCTCAGGGCGAATCTTCCTCAGCAAAAAAAAAAAAAAAAAATTACTTATATTAAAGAGGAAAAAAAATCAGGTAAACCAAAAGAAAAACCTTCCATAATACCACTGCCATATATAACTACTGTTTAGGTAGAGAACTGAAGACTGTTAGGAGGAAGGATTTGAGGAAGACAAGGTGTGAGCAGAGGTTATCTATGATGGTGGTATAGACTTTTTTCTACATTTACACACATATACAATATGTTGAATATAAATATTTTACTGTTGTACTATGAAAAAACATTTGAATTATAAAGTAAAATTAATTGGTAACTAACAGAAAAATATGAATTAATATAATATTTGCTAGATGCTTTACCAAACTATTCCTATTCTCTGAAAGTTTGCTTTCTAATGAAATGGTAGAAAAATAATTCTTTTTCCTCCTTTTTTTAAAGATCTACTGTCTTAGCAACTTTCAGATATGCAGTACAGTATTGTTAACTATAGTCACCATGCTCTACATTACATCCCCCTGACTTATTTATTTTATAACTGGAAGTTTGTACCTAAATGTCTTTCCCTTTGTTTTTTTCTATGACTTTGTTTTATTAGATTCAGGAAGAAGTACAGCTGGTACCATTAGTTATATTTTATCCATATAACCCTGAAGAACAGTTATCATTGTGCTGCTTCAGTTAATTTTTTTTGGACTTCTTTCAGGCATTGTTAAAAGGAAAAACTTAGTTTATACTATCCATTCATATACATTGATTCAGTGAATGCTGAGTGCTACTATCTTTTCAGCACTGTGTCATGCCCTGGGAATAGAAGGTCAGATAGGCCACTGACCTTTTCCTGAATCTCAAAAGCTTTTAGTTTAGAAGGGAAAACAGAAAAGTAAACTAAATTAACCTGCAATGTGATAAGGGCTGTGGTATTTGTATGCATAGGACCAGCAAGGAAGGAACCTAGATAACCACCACTCAGAAGATTCCTAGAGGAAGTGACACCTAAATTGAGTTTTAAAGAATATATAGCAATTATTGGCCTTTGGGGAACTAGAGGAGATTGGTGGTGTTGATTTGTAAAAGTCAAATTAGGGTATGATGAAAATTGTGAGATAGGAAAGAGGGCAAGTTCTCTCAGAATGCCATACATGCTGTGAAACAGGAGGTTGGACTTTACCATGTGTTTTTGGGAAACCATTGAAGGTTTAACTCTGAAGGCTGTATGGCGGAGGGATTTGGGGAGAATAAGATTAGAGGGAAAACTAGTTATGAGGTGGTGGCAGTAATTTAGGCAGGAGATGCCTGAACCAGGGCAGTTGTAAAAAGGATGGAGAGAAATACAGTGGAGAGCCACATGAGACTGATAGGGGACTCGTGCAAAGTGTCACAATCCCAGCTTCCTGATCTCTAATCCTTCCTTGGTTCTATTATCCACAAACATGACTTCAGTGGAATTATTTGTATACCCAAGGAAATAATTTGCCTTTTTTTCTTCCAACCAGTTGTTGATGCCATGGAAAAGGCTATGGATAGTTCTTTCAAATTTGTTGTAACGATTTGGTTTCTAGTAGAGGTTTAATATCAGTGGAAAGAGTATAAGCGTTGGAACGATACACAGGATTCAAATCCTGGCTCTGCTGCTTACCAGCTGTTTGAGCTTAGATGATTTAAGTTCCCTGAGCTTGTTTCCTTGTCTGTAAAATAGGGCTTAGTTGTGATAAGAACTATGAAAATGAAACTATGTAGAATGCCTGCTTAGAGCCAGGTAGATAATAGAGGTTTTTATCCTTCCCTTAAAGCAACAGAGCATGCATACTCAGTGGGGCCATATTGGCCTGAAGGGGATGAAAACTGGTTCTTGGGAAGAGAGAGAAGATGAAAAAAATCTTACTCTAATGAATAAAGCTCAGATATACGTATAGTACATACACAGATAAACAGTATATCTCTAGTATTCAAATGTCATGGGGGAGGCAGATTAGGAAAATAATGTCTAAAAAGGATCCTTGGGGGGAGATAATGAAGACAAGGTTGAAAAACAATCCAGTAGGGTTCTTACTTAAATTTTTGCCTGCTTAAATAAGGAATAGTTAGGTATGTAAAGTACTAAGAAATGTCATTTTTCTTACTAGTATTTAGGTGGTCAGTTCTGAGGAATTCACTATTTTGGCACCTGTTCAGATTTTTACCAAAAAAATTAAGTGCTACCACATAATTTTTTGATATGTTTTCCAAATAAGTGATATCCTAGAGTATTTTATAAAATACTAAGTACATTTAAGATAACATTGATAATAACTAAATGAAAGGTTATCATGAAAGAAATAATTTATCCAAATGAAGTTTAATAAGTTCAGCAGTCAGAACTTCTATCAGAAGTTATTGACATTATGTATTTGGCGGCTCTTATTAATATTCAAAATTTAAAATTAAACTTCTGTGAGGCTACCCTTAAATATAGCCATATTCCAGTTGTACTGTATCTTTAGTGAATGAAGTGTTATGTGTAAGTAAATGTTCTAGTTAACTGAAATATGAAGCACCAAAGCTTTTACAATTTGTAAACTTTGAACTGACATACTGAGTGACTTTAGCCAGCTGCCATGCAAATTTATATTCCTGTTTATGAATGTAGGAAGAGGTTAAAGCTCTGAGAGATTACAGGTACATAGTGATTAATTTACATCAGTAACCTCCATTCAAAGCTTAGATACAACAATGTAACCTTCCAGTAGGAAAGATAAAAGTTAACCTTTCTTTGCTAAAATTAACAAAAAAAAGTCCTGATTATAAAAGTAGTACATATACATTATCAGATTAGAAAATAATGAAAGTATAAAGAAACAAAAACAACCATATTCCACAAACCAAAAGTAACTTTTATGTTCCTTCCATTCTTTATCAGCTTCTTGAACAATGATTATCACCCTTAACTTTTTATTTGAAACTTCTTATTGAAATAGGCACTATTTCAAAGGATGTTTTTGAAGATATTTTTGTGAAATGGTGGTTTGCTTGTGGATATTTTGTGGACTTCTAAAGGTTATTCTAAATCTCTTCAGCGAGTCATTTCCCCCCTAAATTTCTATTTTAAAAAGTCAACTTGGTAACAACAAAATACAAGGTTAAATTACTTATCTTCAGTCTACTTATTTACTTTTCTCCCTAGCCCTTTCCATCTATTTTTGTGAGTGTGTGTGTGAGGAAGATGGTCTGACCATGAGCTAACATCTGTTGCCAATCTTCCTCTTTTTGCTTGAGGAAGAGTGGCCCTGAGCCAACATCTGTGCCCATCTTCCTCTGTTTTGTATGCAGGACACCGCCACAGTGTGGCCTGATGAGCGATGCATAGGTCCGTGCCCGGGATCCGAACCCATGAACCCCGGGCCACCAAAGTGGGGCACGCGAACTCAACCACTAAGCCACTGGTCCGGCCCCCACTTCCACCTATTTTTTATTTGGTTTTAACATAAATATAGAATACACAATTTTATATTCTACTTTTTAAAAATAAATATCTGGGGCCACCTGGTGGCGCAGTGGTTTAGTTCGCGCTTGGCAGCCCGAGGTTCGCGAGTTCAGATCCTGGGCGCCCGCCGACACACTGCCTGTCAGCCGTGCCGTGGTGGCGTCCCATATAAAGTGGAGAAAGATGGGCATGGATGTTAGCCCAGGGCCAGTCTTCCTCAGCAAAAAGGGGAGGATTGGCAACAGATGTTAGCTCAGGGCTGGTCTTCCCCACCAAAAAAAATAAATAAATAAATAAAATAAAAATAAATATCTTTCTATAACCTTTTCTGTTGTTCTGGTCCAAGGCTGCAAACTACTTTCCTTTGAACTGAATTGAGTCTTCAGATATGCTTTGTTTAATATGCCCCGTATTGACTCATGCAGTTTTTGAAGACATTTTTAAATTAGTTTCTACTTTTAAAAATTGAGAGAACTCACATTAAAAACCCAGATTTTTGGCTCCTCTTGAAAAGCCCTATGGTCTTGAAACTTGGGCCAATACTCTTCCATGACAGCACTTGGCACTGGCTGCCACCTTTAGACGGGCCATGCATTTTCTAGTGTGAAATAGTCCCATCACTCCATATCATCTCTCTATGTGTTATATACCAAACTGCGTCACTCATTTAGAAGATCTGCCTTGCAATCTCTGTTCGAGGCTAATCCATATTAAAGCAACCCCGGTTGAACTCATTTGTTTGTTGCTAATACTGCATCTGTTTTTATCTTACAGGAGAAGATGTATGGTCTTATGCAAAGGGGCTTCCTCACATGTTCCAGCAGGGTGGCGTATTCTACAATATTATGAAGAAAACCATGGGTATAGTTTATTTCTGATTTTATTCTTAAATAAAATATCTCCACTCAAGCTATTATAAATTAGGAAAGTTCAAATATTCTTCTAAAACAGTTTCCAATGTTAATTTTAGGTATATATTCTTCTTTAGCAGTCTGCCTAGTTAAAATGGATTATTATGCTGATATGGTCAGCTATGTTTTCTGCTATAATATTACTAAAAGTCTTTTATCACTTTCTTGCTCCTATTTTCTCACTTAAATTGTATATATGATTTTTAACGACTACAAACAAATTGTGAAGTTAGAAGCAGATTTGGTTATAATGCTAGTGACTGTCCCAGAACCAGATAATATAGTATTTTTGTTGTTATTGTTGTGTTTTGGCTATGATTATTGTATACCTCAGTGCTTTCTGGATTTTAGGAAACAGCTCGTTTACATTTATCTTCTTTTCACACTGTGTGCTCACTGCAAAGATACATGCAAGTATATAACTGTATCTTCTGAGTTTTAAGGTCTTAAGAGAGAGGTTGCCAAAGTGTGTTTGGACCTCATATGTTTTTTCAAAGATTTGATGTGAATGCTTTTGGCTGCAGACCTTATCACTCTGGCTTATCTTACTTCTTCACCAACCTGACCTCTGTAGACATTAAGTGCATAATCTCTATTTTATGGTTTTTATCACTTCCTCACATACCTTTTTTTCCTTCTTAAAGAAAAGTAGCACCCCCACTTGGCTGTTGTAGAAATGTTCAAACATATTTAAGAGTAGCAAGAATAATATAATGAACCCCTATTTACCCACCACCCAGCTTCAACAATTATCAGTACTTTTCTACCCCACCTCTCAACTGGACTATTTTAAAATAAATCCCAGACATAATATAATTTCATCTGTGAGAACTTCAGTATGTATCTCTAAAAGTAAGAACTATTTTTTCTTTTTAAAAAATAACCACAATACCATTATCACATCTAAAAAATATGAGCAATAATTTAAAAAATATTACCAACTATCCAGTCAGTGTTTAAATTTCCTTGATTTTTGATTGTCTTAAAAAATGTTTTTTCTCTTGATTTATTTGAATCGTGGGCCAAAGAATGACTGGCTGGCTTCCTTCCTTCCTCTCTCCCTTCCTTCCTAAGACAGGATTATTGAAGCATAATTTGCATATAGTAAAATTCACCCATTTTTAGGTATACAGGTACAGGTGTATGAATTTTTACAAGCATATACAGTCATGTAACAACCACCACAATCAAGATATAGAGTATTTCCATCATTCCAAAAGTTGCCTTGTGCCACTTTCTAAGTAATCCCTTGCCCCTACCCCCAGGCCCTGGCAACCACTGATTTGATTTCTGTCCCTATATTTTTGCCTGTTTCATATCACTGTATAAATGGAATCATATAGGGTAACCTTTTGTGTCTGGCTTCTTTGATTTAGCACAGGGGTTGGCAAACTACTGCCTGTGGAGCATAACAGGCCCACTGCTTCTTGTATATAAAGTTTTATTGGAATGCAGCCACACTCATGTTTACATACTGTCTATGGCTGCTTTTGCTTTACAGTGGCAGAGCTGAATAGTTGTGACAGAGACTATATGATCTGCAAAACCTAAAATATTTACCATGTTGCCCCTTTACAGAAAAAATTTGGCAATTTATGTTTTGGCCTAATGCTTTTGAGATTCATCTGTCTGGTTGCATGTATTAGTAGTTCATTCCTTTTTATTACTGAGTAGTATTCCATTGTATCACATTTTTAAAAATCCATAACAAGTTGAAGGACATTTGAGTTGTTTTCAGTTTTCAGCTACCATGAATAAAGCCACTATATATATTTAGTTCTCTTTGGTAAATACCTAGGAGTGGGATTGCTGAGTCATATGGTAAGTATATGCTTATCTTTATAAGAAACTTCCAAACCATTTTCCAAACTGGTTGGACCATTTTGCATTCCTACTAGCACTGTTTTAGAGTTCTTATTGTTCTGTATCCTTGTCAGCACTTGGTAGTACCACGTTTTGTTTTTCAAACCATTCTAATAGGTTTATAGTATTATCTCATAGTGGTTTTAATTTGCATTTCCCTAATAATTAATGATGTTGAGTGTCTTTTCGTGTGCTTATTTGCTATGTATTTGCCCATTTTTAAATTGGTTTGAATTTTTTTAATTGAATTTTTAGAGTTCTTTATATATTCTGCCACACATCATTTATCAAATGTGTTTTGCAAATATTTTCTCCCAGTTTGTAACTTGTCTTTTCATTCTCTTAACAGTATCTTTTGAAGATCAGAGGTTTCTAATTTTGATAACCAATTTAACAAGTTTTTCTTTTATGATTCATACTTTTTGTGTCCTATCCAAGAAATCTTTGCTTAATCCAAAGTCACAAAAATTTTGTTTTCTTCTAGGAGTTTTATAGTGTTAGGTTTTATATTTAGGTTTATGATCCATTTTGAGTTGAGTTTTTTGTATGTTGCAAGGTATGAGTTGAGGTTCATTTTTTAATGTATGTCCAATTGTTTCAGCACCATTTGTTGAAAAAGCTATGCTTTATCTATTGAATTACTTTGGTACCTTTATAAAAATCAATTGACCATGAATTATACACTTGAAAAGGGTGAATTATATGTAAAGTATACATCAATAAAGTTATTTTTTAAAAATCAATTGACCGTAAACGTGTCAGTCTAGTTCTAGAATTTCTTTTCTGTTTTGTTGATCTATATGTCTCTCACCAATACTATAGTCTTGATTACTGTATCTTCAAAGTAATTCTTGAAATCAGTTAGTATGAGTCCTCTATCTTTATTCTTTTTCAAAATTGTTTTGGGTATTCTAGGTGCTTTTTTTATCCATATAAATTTTAGAATCAACTTGTCAATTTCTACAAAAAAGTCAGTTGGGATTTTTTTTTGATTGTGTTGAATATATAGATCAAATTGAAGACAATTGATATTTTGACAATGTTAAATCTTCTGATTCATGAAACGTTATATTTCTCCATTTATTTGTCTTCTTTAATTTGTCTCATCAAAATTTTGTAATTTTCAACCTACAATTCTTGCACATCTTTTGTTAGATTTGTACCTAAATATTTCATGTGTTTGGGATGCTATTGTAAAAGATGCTTTTTAAAAATTCCAATTTCCTATTATTCATTGCTAGTACATAGAAATATGATTGGTTTTTATGTATCGACCTTATATTCTGTGACCTTGCTAAATTCATCTATTAGTTCTAGTAGTTTTTTTAGCAGATTCTTTGGGATTGTCTATGTAGGTCATCATGTCTCTTGCAAATAAAAGACAGTTTTATTTCTTCCTTTTCAATCTGTATACCTTTTATTTCTTTTTCTTGCCTTATCACAGTGGCTATAAATTCAGTGTTGAATAGGAGGGATAAGTGAAAGCAGACATCCTTGCCTTGTTGCTGATCTTAGGGGGAAAGCATTCAGCCTGTAGATTTTTCAGAAATGCCCTTTATCAGGTTGAGGACATTCCCTTCTATTCCTAGTTTACTGAGAGTTTATATTGTGAATGCTTGTTGAATTTTATCAGGTGTTCTTTTCCTGCATCTACTGAAATGATCTTATGGTTTTTCTCTTTAGTTTGTTGATAGAGTGATTACACTGATTGATTTTTTTCATGTTAAGCCAACTTTGCATGCTGGATTCAAATTGCTAATATTTTGTTGAGTGTTTTTGTGACTGCTAATGAGGGATAATGGTATGTAGTTTTCTTGTAATGACTATTTAATCAGGGTAATGTTGGCTTCATGAAATAGAGTTGGGAAGTATTCATTCTTAGTCTGTTTTCTGGTAGGTTTTTTAATAGCTTTGATATTATTTCTTTGTTAAATGTTTGGTAGAACAGTGAAGCCATCTGTGCTTGGAGTTTTCTTTGTTGGACAGTTTTTAACTATGAATTTAATTTTTTTAATAGAGTGCTTTTGAGGTTTTCTCTTTCTTCTTGAGTAAGCTTTGTTAGCTTTGTCTTTCAAGAAATCTGTACATTTCATCCTAAGTTATCAATTTTACTGGCATAAAATTGTTTATAATATTCCCTTACTGTGTATTTAATGTGTGTAGGTCTATAGCTATTTCATTTCTGATACTGGCAATTTGTGCCTCTCTTGTTTTGCTGACCTGTCCAATTAATGGTTTATCAGTTTTTTTTATCTTTTCAAAGAAACAGCTTTTGGTTTTATAGATTTTCTCTATTGTTTTTCTGATTTCAGTTTCATTGATTTCTGCTCTTTATTTTTTCCTTCCTTATGCTTGCTTTGAGTTTAATTTGCACTTTTCTTTCTAGTTTCTTTAAGTAGAATATTAGATTATTGATTATAAATTTTTGTTCCCTAATATAAGCATTTAAAGCTATAAATTTCTATCTGAGCATCCTCCCCCTCCTTTTTTTGTATCCCTTTCTTTTTAACTTTTTATCTTTTGCTTAATTCTACCTTCTGAAATATGTTGATACCAGTTAATGGTTTTTTAAAAGTTAGTATTTAATTAGGATTGATTATGGGGATCCCAGTAATTTGCATAAGTATGCACTGTCTTTCATGCAATTGAAAAATAAAAATAACTTCTCTCAATTGTATTTTGTATGTGGGAGGGTGGTGGTGGGTGGTGTGGGGGTGACTCTCTTGATTATTTTCTGAATAGTTTTATGTTTCTGGTTTGAACTTATTTTTAAAATGTTAGCTATGGTGCTAAGACAATTTAATGGGGGAAAGAATAGTTTTTTCAACAAATGTTGCTGGGCAACTGGATATCCACATGCAAAAGAATGAAGTTTGACCAAATACAAAATTAACTCAAAATGTATCAAAAACCTGAGTATTAAGAGCTAAGACTAGAAACCTCTTAGAAGAAAACATAGGCATAAAGCTTCTTGACTTTGGATTAGGCAAAATCTTCTTAGAAATGACACCAAAGACACAAGCAACAAAAGGAAAAAGTAGATAACTAAAAAGCAAACTTTTGTACTTCAAAGGACATCATCAAGAAAGTGAAAAGACAATCCACAGAGTGGGAGAAGATTTTTTTGGAAATTATATATGTTAATAGATTTGTATCTAGAATATAAAGAACTCAGGAATAAAAAGACAAATAACCCAATTAAAAAATGGACAAAGGATCTGAATAGACATTTCTCCAAAGAAAATTTATAAACAGCCAATAAGCACCTGAACTGATGCTCATCATCATTAACCATCAGGGAAACGCAAATCAAAACCACAATAAAATAGTACTTCACACACTAGGATGGCTATAATCAAAAAGATAATAAGAACTATTGGCAAGGATGTGGAGAAATTGGAACCCTCATACACTGCTGGTGGAAATGTAAAATGGTACAGCTGCTTGGAAAAACAGGCTGGCAGTTCTTCAAAAGATTTAACATAGGGGCTGGCCCTGTGGCCTAGTGGTTAAGTTTGGCATGTTCCACTTTGGTGGGCCAGGTTCGCGGGTTCAGGTCCCAGGCGTGGACCTACACCACTCATCAGTGGTCATGCTGTGGCAGTGACCCACATACAAAATAGAGGAAGATTGGCACAGATGTTAGTTCAGGATGAATCTTCCTCAAGCAAAAAAGAGGAAGATTGGCAGTGGATAGTAGCTCAGGGCAAATCTTCCTCAGCAAAAAAAAAGATTTGACATAGAGTTACTATATACAGTACAGCAATTCCCTCTTAGGTGTATACCCAAGAGAAGTAAAAACATGTCCACACAAAACTTGAATACAAATGTTCATAATAGCATTACTCATAATAGTCAAAAGTGGAAACAACTCGAATGTCCATCAACTGATGATTGGATAAATAAGATGTGGTATAGCCATACAATAGAATACTATTTGGCAATAAAAAGGAGTGAAGTACTGGTACATGCTACATCTGGATGAACCTTGAAAATATGCTACCTAAAACATGCTAGCCACAAAAGACCGTATATTGTATTATTCCGTTTATTTGAAATGTCAGAATAGGCACACTTAGAGAGATAGAGAATAAATCAGTGGTTGTCTAGGGCTGGGAGTAGGGTGTGGGGAAGAAATGAGAGTGACTGCTAATGGATTTGGGGGTTTCTTTTTTGGGTGATGAAAATGTTCTAAAAGTGATTGTAGTGATGGTTGCACAACTCTGTGAATACCCTAAACAACATTCAGTTGTACACTTAAAATGGGTGAATTATATCTCAGTAGAGCCCTTTTATTTTTCAAAATGTTACCTGTGGTATTTATCCTTATTAGGAGATAGTTTCGAGCTCTGGAATAAGAACATCTGAGATCAAATTTTGGTTCTACACTTACTCCCTGTGTGACTTCTAAGTCTCAAGTTTCTTTATTTGTAAAGTGGGTATGATAATCTCAGGGTTGTAGTTAGAATCAAATGAGATCGTGCACATAAAGCAGTTAGTAAAGGGCCTGGTACCTAATAAATATTTAGCTAATGTTTGCTATTATTATTATTATTAGAATTCCAGCTGTTACTTGCAGAATTATTTAAAATTCTTTTGACTTAACACAGCCATTTGAAATGAGTCATTGTCAGAAAATTATTCTACCCTTCAAAATACAGTTTCTTCTATTATTTATGGTAAAATTTTATCTATTTTTAGGACAGATTCATGTGACAAATCATTATTATTATCCTGTGGTCAAGAAGTCAAAATGTTATCAAGCCCTCCTCACCCCTAAATATACACCCATACTCTCCAAAAATTGATAAAGAACATATTTCTCTTACTTTATTCAAATCTACCCTAACAGATAGTTGGTTATATCTGCATTTGAACAGAAATATTGCCCAATGTAACCAAACTAAACTATTAATACTCTTATTCTTTATATTTGGAAAGGTATTTTAAAGTTAATTTGCTTAAAATATAATTAGTTTCCTTGCAGGTCTTTATACAGAGATATAGGTAGAGATGAATGGCAAATTTAGTTTTGTATAGATATCTTTAACTTTATAATGTTCAGTTTTGCTTGTGTTTGAACTTTATAAAAATGGAATTATGCTGTGTACATTTCTCTGTCTTGCTTCTTTTGTGCAACACTTTTTTGGATTAATTCACGTTGATAGGTTCAGCTGTAGTTTGTTCATTTTCACTGATGCATAGTATTCTATTGTACCATTTTAATGTAATTCATCCATTGTTCTGATGCACTTTTGGGTAGTTTTCAGTTTTTTGATGTAAGGAAGAATGTAGCTATAAACATTAGTATACATGTCTTTTGGTCTATATGTATAATAGAATTGTTGATATGTGATATAGAATTTTTAATACACTTTGATTCTTAAAATTCAAAGGACTACATAAGTTATATAAAACCTAAATGATTAAAGGGATCACAACAAAGTATTTGCATTGATTTTTTTAATATATATTTTAAAGTTTTTTAATGTAAAAAGTCTAGAAACTATTGAAATGGGAAACATCACTATAGTTTCTAAATATTTGTCTTATGCATACATGTTTTTGGCATGATTGTAATTATTGTACTTAGTTTTGTTTCCTGCTATTTTACCATCATGCACAATATACTGTATATATGAGGCATCATAGGGTTCTCATTTATATCAATATTAATATCTGCAAATTATTTCTGTCAGGTAGATAGACTATAATTTTCTTAACCATTCTCTTCTTATTGAAAGCTTAGGTTGTTTCCAGTGTTTCATTGTAAATAATGCTGTGATGAACATGTGTGGGACTGTGGTTCTTTCCAGGGAAAGCATCACAGTAGCAACCTGGAAACAATTACAAAACCTCTTTGATCTGACAGAGGAATTAAAATTATTGACTGCCTGATTTATATTAGGCACTGTGATATGTGCTCTTGCATATTTTCTCATTTAATCCTCAGATAATCAGTGAAATGAAGAGTATACCCACCATTGTACTTGCCTGATTGTATTATAATGATCTGTTTATATCTGTCTCCTAAGAATTACGTTTTATTTTTGAATCTTCAGGATGTATTTCAGTTCCTGGCACACAGTGAGGCTCAATAGATGTTATCTATTGAAATGAATATTTAAAAGCTTTGCCTAGAGCCATCCCTGGCCTTACCATTCAAAATTCTCTTCTTTGCAACCTTTGTCTCCCGAGCCATGGTTTACAGTCTTTGAGGTAGGGGATTGGTAGACAGTAAACTGATTCCAGGGTTGTTCCCTGAAAGGTACTATTTAGACTACATCTCTGATTTTAATTTTGTCTATTTTTTGTCAGTTATCTCTGTGAAAAATGTTGTGCCAAGAGGAAATTCTAGTTGGATTTTTATTAATTGATACTTTACTTACCATTGAAATGAATGTTTGAAATTACCATATGTTATTTATTCACTTGCAGTTTAGTTCTTTTCTCTGGTTGTTTGGAATATTCACAATGAGATACATTAGAACCACTCTGTAGCTTTTTTTCGGTGGAGGGAGGAACTATTCTTAATAACCTAGAAAACTGGAGACTACTTAAATGCCCACAAAGCATTCCAGAGTTACTCATTCTCCCCCTCTTTGAATTTCTATAGCACTTACTAAATTTCATTCATTTTTAACTAGTTTGTTTTTGCCTTTATATTTTACCATAAATATACCCATATATACCATATATTATTAAAAGTTCTCTACTTCATCTTTTTTTTAACATAGAAATCTATGGTTTCACAAAATTCGAAAACCCTTATTTTTGCATACTTGGAATATACTTAGAGTGACAAATTTAAAATGTAAGGATATTTGGTAGTTTAAAACACACGTGAAATTTTTATACCCAGGCTGGAAAAAGTGTAAAATTTTGGAATACCATGAAGTGAGACCAAACTCGTTAACTAAAAAATAAAGAGAAGCCTGCTTTAAAGTTCTTCTCCTCTATTGTTGCGCTAGTTGACTAGGAGAAGTAAATCGCAGTGGGCAATTTGAGGAACATCCGTAACTCAGGCTTACTTTGGTGGGTCTGACTTACCAGAGAGGAATAAGAGTAGTAAACGTGAAATATAAATATTTCAAAGGAATTGAATTGAATAAGATCTTTTTAATTTATTGTGACCAATTTATTGCAGTTACCCTGAAGTCACAGTGCATTAATCTTAGCTTTCCTAAATGGGCCCCTATAACTACTACTTTAACTATGGAATATCTTATTTTGAAAGTTCATAGTTTTTATATTTGTGAAAAATATATACCTTTGGCACACTGACAAAACAACTTTTATTCTGGTATTCTGTAATTCAGTAGAATTACTTTTGATTTTTAATTCAACACACTATGTAACACTTTGCCCTTATAGTATTTTTGCAGTTTACAATTTGAATCTTAGTAAATGAAAGTATATTTTCTTATTGCTTTACTATAAGCAGTTGCTTTACTAACACAATTACTCGTGTTTTCCTTATAGCTCAGCTCTTTGTTTCAATCCCTTTCCTAACTTTGTAATAGATTAATGATATATTTTTAAAAAATATCCCCTGGGGAACTACTTTAAGGTCGGTGGTGAAGTTTGTTTTTTGTAATAGTATTAAATTCTATTAATAAATAAATATAATAAATTATTTTCTAACTAATTTTGTTTTGAAACATGTAATCTATAAATTATTATTGAAAATTCATTTCAACTATAATTGTCTTTGCTACACTTTTTAAGTAAGATTTTAATATGTTAAATATCTTTTTCCCTTCTTTAGGTATGGCTGATGGCAAACATTGTACTTTTCCACATCTGCCTGGCAAAACCTTTGTCTACAATGCTTCTGAAGATAGACTGGAGTTGTGTGTGGATGCTGCAGGACATTTCCCCATCGGTCCTGATGTTGAAGATTTAGTTAAAGAGGCCGTAAGTCAGGTTCGAGCAGAGGCTACTACAAGAAGTAGGGAATCAAGTCCCTCACATGGGCTATTAAAACTAGGTAGTGGTGGAGTAGTGAAAAAGAAATCTGAGCAACTTCATAATGTAACTGCCTTTCAGGGAAAAGGGCATTCTCTAGGAACTGCATCCAGTAGCCCACACCTTGATCCAAGAGCTAGGGAAACTCCAGTTGTAAGGAAGTATAGCACAGGGACAGACTTTAGTAGTAGTTCCATTAAAACAGAGCCTTCTGTATTCACAGCTGCTCCTAGTAACAGTGAGCTTATTCGAATAGCTCCTGGAGTAGTTACAATGAGAGACAGCAGGCAGCTTGATCCTGATTTGGTTGAGGCCCAGCGAAAAAAATTGCAAGAAATGGTTTCTTCTATTCAGGCTTCGATGGACAAGCACTTGCGGGATCAAAGCACAGAGCAGTCACCATCTGATCTTCCTCAAAGGAAAGTAGAAGTTGTGAGTTCTTCTGTGAAGTCTGGGAGTCTTCAGACTGGCTTACCTGAATCTTTTTCTTTAACTGGTGGCACTGAAAACTTGAATACGGAAACAACTGATGGCTGTGTGGCAGAGGCACTAGGAGCAGCATTTGTCACAAGGTCAAAAGCACAAAAGGGAAGTTCTGTGGAGGAGCCTGAAGAGATGGATAGTCAAGATGCTGAGATGACAAACACAACTGAGCCAATGGATCACTCTTGATTTAATTAGAGGCTAATAAAGGCAGAATGTTTATTGTGAATATGTAATATTTGTTGGCTGGGCCACATAACTTGATTAGTCATTAAAAATCTTGTACGTATATAATTCAGAGATTATATCTTGTTATTCAGTGCATGATTGCAAGTGTGTGATTGGCAATAGCTTTTAATATACTGCTGCCCAGGCTGGCTCTGAATTCTTATAAATTAGTTATTAGAGCCGCTGAGATGAGTTTCTTACATATGTGTGGTTCATTGGAAGTTCGTTGTAATTTTAATTCCATGAAAGTCTTAATGTTTCAAACATGAAAATTCTCTTGCTTAAATATGTTTGATTTCTGAGAAGGCTAGAACTGGGGGAGAAATGAGATTTTGCTAATGTTGATGTCATCAAGGTAACCATCCCACATATTTATTAGAATGTCAAAAGATTTATGTAAATTTGAAGGTTATCTGAACTAAACTGTATCTTAACATACATTTCCTTGAACATAAACACATTCATAGAGATACGTATTCTTGGTGAAAATATCTTGAGATTAGAGTGTAATGATATAACATTTTGCTAATTTGAGCAAGGTTAGGGGGAAAGTATCTGTTCTAGAATGATAAAGTCAGTGTGATTCAGTATTGTTGCTGTCTGAGCCAACACAGCTAATTGTGTGCTCTCTTGTTAATATGTTACCATTATTTTTTGAATCCTGGCCTAGTCAATTTTTTTAATCTTGCAGAAAAGTTGACTGCAAAGTGTGGTAGAAAATATAAAAATAATGGTAGCAGTAGTTAATCTCTAATTTCAGAGTTTGTCAGATTCACAGAGAATTTATAAATAAGAATTTATCTTTATGAATGGGTTACATTGTTCCACAATTTTGATCAATGGTATTTAAGCTTGTATATGCTAAGTGTCTTTGAGCCCCTTTGAACCAAAAATGTTTCCTTCTTTTCTTAGAGTCCATAAGATTTTCTTTATTTGTTGGCTTCACCTGGATTTGGATGCAAATTTTACTGCATCATACCCTGATCAACTGGGCATTTGCTTAAATAGTGTATTCATCAAATCTTTAGTGCCAGTTTCCTCAAGAAGCACCTTTTCATGCTTATTCCTTAAAGGCAAAGAATGTTTATCCTGAGATTGGTATTGCACTATTTTATCCTATTCTGCAACATCTGTATTCTGAAATGTACACGTCAGTCCATCTTTTTCCTCTGTTCACTGAAATTAAGTTGAATTTGAATGGATGAAAGACAAAATGTATGTTAATACAATCTCTTATCTAGAGCATTCAAAGCCTGGCTGTCTCTGTTTGCACATGTAACAGATGCAGAGCTATGTTTGCATTCTGAGAAAAAATTACATCAGAAAGTATATTATCAGATGTTTAAACATCTCAACCTGTTGATTTATAAGGAATATAGACAGTACTTTAACTTGTGTTTCCAAATAGGGGAGTTTTTGGTTTTCTTTCTATGAAAGTATTTCTGATTGAATCCACTTATTAAATGAATACTCCATTTTGAATAAGGAAAGAATGGAGAATCTAGGCATTTTGCAGGTGATATCTGAGCAAGATATATACTCGGATTAGTTTTATCACATTTTTTAAACCATATTTTATCTCCATTCTTCTTACTTCTAAATTTACTTTCAAGTGTCTTTCTCTATATTCTAAATAGCAGGAAAATTTAGAACTTTTATATTGTGCACTAGTTTTGCATAAAGAACTGCAGCTACCAAATAATAGTTCCCATTTAGTTAGGATAGGTGGCTTTTGCGTATTAAACTAAAAATTACAAATATCACTAACCACTATAATTATTTTTGGTTTTTTCAGCCACTGAAACATGCCCCCCCTCCCCTGTTATTTTAGTTTAAATACAGGAAAACTGTTTAACAAGCAAATGCACTGCTTCCACGTAAATGATATAATCACCTTTTCCTTAACATTTTCTTTACCTGTGGCTTGATATGTTTAGTTAACTGACAAATAGATTCTCATAGCATAATGTAAAAATATCAGAGACAAATTTTATCTCCCTGTCATATTAAATACTTGCATTTAGTCAAGTTAGAATGCACCTCGGAAACGTTAGGAAATGGGCTTAATCTCTGACAACACTACTAATTTCTCTTGCCACAGCAATGCTATTTAGAAGCTGGTTAGGTATAAATATTATAATAATAGTTTGGATTCTCCCTTGATAGAGAATAAAAGGCTTGATTCTGAGAATGGTCAGATTTCTTGAAATTATTTTAAATCAGCTGAACTTTGGTTGGGGTAATGGTTTTTGAGAAGTGGGCCAGGTATCATCTTCACAAAGACGTTTTAGGATTTCTTTAAGTTCTTAAATATCATCCTTTGTCCTTGCATATGGTTATCATGATCAAATGCATGACTCTAGAATGATTATTTTTTAGTACTACCATTTGTGGTTGCCACAACTTTTGAATCCAAACTAGAGATCATAAATCAGTTAAAATATTTTTTTAGCCTTAGATGTAACATTATAGCTATAATTCAATCCTATAATTCTGTTTTTAGTGTTTCACGGAACATCGAAGTAAATTTTTTTCTTCAGTAGTCTATTTTATAGTTAATCATACCAAGTTTGAATTGATGACTTGAAGTCCAGGTAGAGTTGAAGATGATATATATCTAGAATACCAGTAATGAGAAACTGGTTGAAATTGAAGAAAACAAGACATTGCCAAATATTATGAGCTAGAATATAATGAACTTCAAGGGAATGGTTACTCAGGAACTAGTTAAGAGCAAGCCTAAGGCCCATTTTCCCCCCTTTCACCATGTTTCAGGTATTTTATTGGAAAATGTTAGAATAAAGACTTGAGAAATTTAGCAAATCCTATTGACTGTGAAATTTGCTTAAATCTTCTGATGACTTTTAGTTTGGTTTTTACAATCAAGGCCTACTGCTTGTAATTAAGGTATCAACCTGAAATGCATATTCTCAGTCACAGGACCTTATTGCCATTATTTTTAAGTATCTAACTTTGTTGGAAATGAGCAGACTTGCATATGGTCTCTTACCTCAGGGAAGATCACTTGCTAGCAACTCATATACTACTAATGACAAGTTTTTGAGAACTGTACTGACATCACAGATTAGCTACTAAATGCAAGATTTATAACTATTATTTTAGGTAGTTACCTACTAATATTGGCTGCTAGTGAACATTTCTCTAAAAATTTAGACCTCACTAATAACTAACCTTTAGGTATGAAATAAACTTGTAACTTCTGTCATTAATTATGCTTTGGTCAATATAGTGACAATATCATAAAACATTTATTTCAGAATATCAATACAGTTTTGTCTTCATTTTTCAACAGGAATTTAAATTGGCCCCTACCGAAAATACTGCAGAACAGATTTTGAGAGTTTCATGGTTCTCAAAAGAAGGTTTCCATATTAAGATTTTCATAAAAGCCTTTGCAAAATTGGATCAAACTCCATTCATCTTAATATGAATTTAAAATGACCTTTTATAACTGTAGTAGTGAGATATATACCCTAAGTAAGTTGGTTAGACATATCCTACATTTCAAGGGTATATAATTTAACAAAATTGTACAACCTCAAGGCTCTTCACAATTAATATAAGAAATTAGTTCTTCAAACCAGAACTATTCACTTGAAAACATACCATAGTAGAATGTTTACTTAAGAAAAAAATTAACAAAGGAGAACTGTATCACCAATGCAAGATTTATACTTAATTGTAGGTTCTGCCATTCTTAATACTTCTTGGAGATGCTATGTGTTTCAGTTCATATTTAATGATACTTAAATTGTGGGAATTTTAACATTTGTTCCAAAATAGCAGAAATTGTAAAAATTGTGAATTATTGGAGAAAATGCCATTACTTGTATATCTGACATTTAATTTTTTAAATTATGGAGTCTACATGCTTTTGTAGTATAATATTAATACAATGATTATTCTCTTGTAAAAGAAAAGGAAAACTAGTAAAAAAAGTTTTAGTTGATGTTATCTGCCTGTGAGTATCAATTACTTAGTATTTAAAATTCAAGGTATTGCATACTTTTCTTTAGCACGCACAAGTCCCTTCCTGAGCCTTTATGCCTCTGGTAGAGGAAGAAAATGAAAAGGTTATCAATATTTTCAGGTTTATTTGACTTTAAGAATTAGTGCCAATTAGTGCTGGAGAATCTACTTTTTGGAGGGAAATTCTATTTAGAATATGTGAAAACAAGTGGTAATAGTATAAATATTTAGAAAACATTAAATGGCAAGTGCTTTAACTGCTCAATAAAATAGTATAGATGTTATATCATCCCTAAGGCACTGGCTGTTACCCATTATTTTCTGGTTTTGTGATTGCTGTATATATTACCTTTGAATAATAAATAATTGGTAATAGTGTATTATAACTATATGGTGTTCTACAGCACATCTTACTGTACAGTATATGAAGTTTTCTTTTATATCAATAATAAAACTAAGTTAATACATATTGGTTTTCCCTTCAACTTCTCCACATTAGCTTTTTAAAATGATTTTTTATTCTTTAGTTTCCTGGAATTATACCTTAATATTATAATGCATGAAAATATAGTTCAGTTGTATAAAGGAATTCTTAGTGAGATAAAGTTTTTTTAAAAACTTCCTTAAGTGGGATATCCTATAGGGGCAGTAATTTCTCCCGTTAATGCAGATTTCAATGCAAATGAAATGGACCCAATTAGAAAAGAGTAGGCAAAATTTCTTTAGACATATTACATTATTGGGTCATGTAATGCCTACTGAATATTTAAAGATAAAGACATGTTCTAATAAAGATAACTTGGTTTTGTGCTGGTTTTTTAAAAATACTGGTTAGAGATAATGAGGAAATGAAGGGAAATAT
This sequence comes from Tapirus indicus, assembly GCA_031878705.1. Taxonomy (NCBI): domain Eukaryota; kingdom Metazoa; phylum Chordata; class Mammalia; order Perissodactyla; family Tapiridae; genus Tapirus; species Tapirus indicus. The sequence goes on from CM062934.1 coordinate 19,210,850, forward strand.
AGAAAATAGTACTAAATTACATTTATATAACTTAGCAATCAACACAACTTATATTTACTTTTTAGTATATATGCTTAATATCCATTTCGTTGGAGTAGACTGTTTAACTTAGTAGTTACAGCATAGTCTCAGACTGCAGACTTCCTAGATCTGAGTCCTGGCACACTACTTACTATGTGACCTCTCTGGGAGGATGATAAAGACATCTACTCCTGGGGTGGTAGTGAGGATTAAATGAGTTAACATACTTCAGATGATTAGAACAGTGCCTGACATGTAGTAATAAGCACTCAAATGTTTGCTATTATTATTGTTATTTATATATCAAAGTAATTCAGTAGTTCAGTTGCCATTTAAATAGGATAAATCCACATATATAGGGCACATTTTATTTAAATAATTTGTTTCATTACATTAAAACTGGTTTTATTTGTGGTATATAGTTAATGAACTAAAAACTGAATGGTTGTATGTTGAAATATTTATGCAAGAGCTTTGTGACCACATGCAACACTGAAAATCTGAACTGACAGTCTGTGCTCTGTGACTAATTTGTTCTGTGACCTAAGGCAAGTCATGGAGCCTTTCAAGGCCTCCAATTCTACTATAACCTTGTGGTTCTGCAGTTGTTACCCTCTTGTTCTGCTGACCGTGTCATTGTGGTCTCACTTGCTGACAGCACAGTGCTGGTGGGACAAGTGACATGGGTATGAGCCCCAAGTAAACTAAACATAATTAGCTTTGTTTTATGCTTTGGCTACAGTTGTCCCAAACTTGGACTTGAGGTCTTGTACATGCATGCCACTGGTCACATACCATATAGTTTGGAGCTCTCAAAAACTTGTCAGTAAATAAGATAAACATCCTACTTATGTCAGTTCAGTATGGATTTTACTTTTATTGACTGGCTTTTCAGACCCCAGTAACTGCAATTCTGACTGCATAGTTGATTGTTTCTAATCATTAAACATGTATGTAGAAAAACTGAAGTAAGTCTTTAATTGATTTTTTAAACCGTATATGGTATACTGAGGTGAAAAACTTATGGGCTCTTCAAACTTGTACTCTTTCCTCATTGGAACTAAGCCTATCTTTGGTCTGTTAGTCATATCACATAACTCTTTTTATCTAAAAACAGATAAATTGTGTGAAAATCTGGGGGGATTATTCCTGTTTGTCAGTTCTATGTATAGAAAGAAACGTATAGTATGAGGTCTACCTGTTAAATAATGACATTTTTATATTTGATTTATGGAATCAACATATTATACTTGAATCATTCATTCATTTAAAACTGTTTATTAAGCACTGATCAAATGCCAAGCTTCTGTTCTAGGAACCAGGGAAACAGTTCTAAATAAGACAAATTCCATGTGACTTTTAGAGCTTACATCCCGATGATGGAGACAAGCAATAAACACATTCATAGTAACTATCCTTTAGTGACCCTTTCCCTATATCCAGGCAATAGCAAAATACAACATGCAATAATTAGTTTAACCCTCAAAACAACTCTTTGTGGTTGACTACCGTCATTGTCTTCATCTTTCAGGAAACAGGCTCATGTAAGTGAGGTAGTTTACCCGAGGTCCTGGAGTTAATAGGTGGCAGAGCTGGGATTTAAACCTAGGTGTTTATGACTCCGTAGCCTGTGCTCTTAACCTCAGTACTAAATTCATAATTTAGCAAAGGAGTAAAATTTGGTGATCATATAAGTCTTTACAAATATCTGTTGTTAAATCTAGCTTGTTTTCAGTCCATCAAGCAAAATTAAGTGGGATGCTTATGTTTGCCACACTTTAGACTCCTTCCTGTAAGAGGGTGCTGATCCAGCTGAATGGATAAGGATAAAAAAGTTTGAGAAAGCTTATGCAAACAGGTTGCTAAGGAAAGGGAAACTAACAGAGAATGAGATTCTAAATTCAGTGTATATAAAACCAACTTGAGAAACATGAGCTTATCCTTTGAAACTAAAATGTGTCTCTGCTACTGAATATGACCAGTGAAAATTAGGTGCATAGATGTATAACAAAAATGTAAGCAAAATAGTAAAGCAAGAATCAAATTAGGAGCTAGAAACCCTCATTCAGATTTCTTTCAACGTTACCAGGATTATAGAAAGATTGGTTCAATTTCTTCCTCTAGCTTCTCATGACCCTGTCCCAGTATCTGTCACCTTCTCTGTTTCCACTTAAACAGTAGTACAATGTATATCTTAAGTTGTGCTTACAATATTGCTTTTCAAGTTAGGATTATCATTTTGTGATCTTTCTTATGGCAAGTGATTTGGCTTTTTCGTTAGTGTAAACTTTACAATGTTATTAAATTTATTTTTGGTACAGTGATTAGAAAAATTAAATCAATGTCTGAAAAAGAAGTAATCTGTAAAAGTTTTCATTGAAATAGGCCTTAATTGTTTTCCTTCTTAAAAGTTATTCTCAAAGCAATGCATGTACATGGTTAAAAAAAAAATTCAAAACTATAGAAAGACACCCAGCACCCCCACCTCAATTGCTAAATGAACCATTTCTCTTTTGGTGGTTACCTCCATAACTTAAATAAGATGCTTACAGGTTTAATCTCTTGATTTGTCAACTTTAGACAGTATTTGATTCCTCCATTATGAAAGATGAGTTCCCTTGTCCTTTTTAGGTTATTTTTATATAATATACTTGTCTCTGTTTATTGAGCCATCAATTTTAGACATTATCTCTTAACTTGCCAGTATGTAAAATGAGGAAATTAGCATTTCTACACTTTCTAATATCCCTTATCTTCCCATTCTAGTTCCTAACTTTTATTAGCTACACTATTACTTTCATATCATCAAGGTTTATGGTATTCAAAATATGTTCTGTAGCCATAATTTCTTTAAAAGTAATCTATAGTTTGACTGGGCTAATGAACAGTTGAGGTGATCCCAAATGTCAAAATGAGAAGGGCTTTTTTTTTTTTCTGAGACACCAACTCGAAGTTGGAGCTTTCCCAAGGCAGATATTGTAATTTAAACAGATTTATGTTTTAAAAGATCCCTCAGGTGGCCAAGTGGAAGATATATTGGATTGGTCAAGACTAGAGGATGACAGCAGTTAAAAGACTTGCTGTAACTGGGTGAGAAATGAGAGCTTGATCCACTGGGGATGGAGAGGAGAGGATAATGGAGAGTAAAAGGGTCAATCCAGACTCTCACGTTCTGACTTGAGAGGCTAGATAGTGGTGCTACTAATTTGGAATAGGATACAGGAGTAATTACAGATTGGTAAGTAGGAAGTGAATTCCACTGTGGGACATGTTGAATTTTGGGTGTTTAGTGCTTCCAGATGGAGACGGTTGGAGTTCAGGAGAGGGGTTGGGATTGGAAGTAAAGATTTGTGAATCATAGGATCTGATTGAAATCGTAGGAGCGATGAGACCACCTAGGAAGAGAATGTAGAGTGAGAAGAGAACTGAAAATGCAATTTTGGGGAATGCTAACATTTAAGGAGCAGGCAGAAGAACAGAGCCTTGATGGAAATCATGGAGGTGATATCATAGAAAATAAGGGATAAAAGTTTCAAATAAAAGGGACTAATGAAGCCAAATGCTGTAGAAAGTTCAGGTAAAATGAAGATTGATTTCTTTCTTCAACTGTCCATTGGATTTAACAGGGTTTGGTGACTTTTGCAGCAAAATTTCAATGGCATGGTGGTGGTAAAGGTTAGGTTGTGAGAGGACTGAAGACTGATTGGGTAGTAAAGTCAAGACACCTTTAAAGTTTGACTCAAAGGGAAGAAGGGAAGACAGCAGATACAGGGTCATGGGAAGAATGGATGGATGAAGGGATGAATATATTTAGATCAATATTTTCAACCCTACTGGAGTCAATATTCCCTTTTTATAACAATGTATTCTACTCCCTATATCCTACTAAAATGAAATTCAAGATAACATAAAATTTTTTAAAAAACAATTTAATGCTCTACCTATAATATGGAGGAGAAACAGAGTGATTTATAATAAAACCCCTTTCAGGCACTACTAATTCAGCTGGTATATACATAGAGTCACTTATAAACTCAATAGCTACAAATACAGACAGATATCGGTGGGCTGTGTTAGTGTCTTAAAACCTTGAGCTGTCTTACCTTCAGTGATGTGATTTTCTAAAATGGGGAAATAACTCTTGGTTAAGTCTGAACAAAATAAAAATACAATCTTCCCCTGGTTTACATGGTAGTTGCATTTCTGGAAATATTCAATGTCTTTTAAGACAGTGCAAAAACCCCAACACTTGTGCACTTGTGTTTTTATGTAAAAGGGAGTTGCTTCTAGTCTTAAATAATTATAATCAGGTTTTCATTTACCTTACTGTCTGGCTGAATGTTGAATGGAACTTAGAATTCTTCCTTGTGCCTGTCTATCTCAAACATTGCAAGAGTCTTATGTTCCTAGAACTGGCACTCTAAATGCCTGTACCGACCTTCAATAGCCACAAATTCCACTGAAATTCCCCACTGTCCCCTTTGGGAATGCCTGGATGTGCTAGGCCAGAAGGGAAGGGAGGCTGAAAAGAAGACAAGATGGATTATTGCCTCTGGTAAAGTGGAAGGTGATAAAATTGAGCAAAAGGTAGAAAGCTTAGAATTTAAGAGAAAAACACACATTCATAACTTGGCAGATGTCATGTTTCCCACAGATGAGTGATAATCCTGCTTTAAGGATTTTGTGGTAGCTGGTATAATTATTTCTCTTTTTTAATGCCCTGAGTACCCTCTCTCTTAACTTGAAGTTCCTATCCTTCATTTTGAACCCTCAGTTAGTAGGCTAATTTACTGTAAATAAGTGCTAAATTTTGAACACTATGAAAGATCACTTTTTGAAGAGAAAGCACTACTTTTATTACTATAGGCTATAAATGTTGAAAATTTCAGAGAAGGTATTGTTGCTGTAAATTACCACAAAGTTAGTGGCTTAAAGCAATACAAACAATATTCTAAGGTTTGGGAGGTCAGAAGTGCAAAAAGGATCTCCCTGGGCTAAAATCAAGGTGTCAGCAGGGCTGTGTTCCTTTCTGGGGGCTCTAGAGGAGCTCCTAGAGGCTGCCTGCGTTCCTCGGGTCATGCCCCCTTCCTCCATTTTCAAAGCTAACAGAGTAGCATCTTCAAATCTCTCTTGGACTCTCCTGCTTCCCTCTTTCACTCTTAAGGACACTTGTGATTACATTGGGTCCACCGAATAATCCAAACTAATCTCTGCATGTCAAGATCTTTAATTTAATCACATCTACAAAGTCCCTTTTGCCATTAAGGTAAAATATTCACAGGTTCTGGGGATTGGGACATGGACATCTTTGAGGGGCCATTATTCTATCTACCACAAAAGGGAAGAGTGAAGAATATTGAGCTGAAATAGGGACACTTCAAAACATTTTTTTCTTAGTTTTTTTTTTTTTTCTTGCAGTTCAGCTACTCTTATTTTTACCTTTAAAAGCCACACTAGGAATTCTACAGCTGCTTGTTAGACAGTATGATTTCAACTTATAATTTCCATCAAATTTAAATAGCACCCTAAATGTAGAGATTAGCAAAATACATTGATGGTGGGGAGAGAGAGGTTGGAGCAGACATTTATGTATCTAATATATAGTTCTAAACCTGATTTTTGTTTTCAGATTGAATACATAACATGGTTTCATCATTTCTGCCAAAGCCTATTTATTTAGCATTATCAATAATGGGGCAAGTTTTTTTTTCTTGCTGAGAAAGATTCACCCTGAGCTAACATCTGCTGCCAATCCTCCTCTGTTTTTTGTTTGAGGAAGATTAGTCCTGAGCTAACATCTGTGCCAGTCTTCCTCCACTTTGTACACAGGACACAGTCACAGCATGGCTGGTGAGTGGAATAGGTCCACACCTGGGATCCGAACTCACGAACCTGGACCACCAAAGGGGAGCGCAGAGAACTTTATAACCACTTGGCCACGGGGCCAGGCCCGGGGCAAGTTTTACATACCATACTTGTGCTATTTCCTTCTAGGATTTTCAGCAATTTTTGGAGTTTAGCATCAACTCATTTTTTAAATTAAAAAATAAAATAGACATATGAATTTATGCTTTAAAAAAAGTCAAATAATACAAAAGTACATAGGGTAAAAAGTTAAAGCCTGCCCTGCTCCCATCTCATTCCTTTCTCCAAAGTAAAACACTATTAAACAGTTTGGTATATATTCTGTAGACCATTTTTTTAGAACATTAGACACATACCCACAAATACTCCAAGTTTTTGTTTACATAAATGACATACTAATCATGCAATTATGCTCCTAGTTCTTTGCACTACACCATACTATCTATACACTACATCTATACTATACTTGTAGGTGAATGCCCATGGATATTAAGGTGGTAGAATGATTGGGAGCTTGGCTTCTAATTCTACTATTGGTTTTGCCACTGTATGCCCTTGGACAAGTTAACCTTTTGGTGCCCAACTTTCCTAATTCATAAAATGCATGAAAATAATAGTATCTACCTCATAGGGTTGTTACAATTATAGAAGTTGTGAATATAATCTAAGATGAATGCATGCGAAGCACTTAAAAGGGCCTAATAGTGTACAGTCATCTAATGGCATTGTCTTAATATTATACTATTTCTACTGGCTGTGTAACTTTTCTTTCCTGCTGATGAACCATTTAAATTAGTCTCAAATGTGAATGCCTCCAAATTGGGGTTCTAATGGAATACACTACTGTAAGCATTGAAGTACATCTTTTTTGCTTGTATTGAATTATATTCTTAAGATAAAATGTCTGTCAAAGGCTATGCACATTTTATGGCTTTTGCTCAGTATTGCTTTCCAAAAGGATTATACTAGTTTCAATACTAATATCAAGGAATTATTCAAAACTTGTAGGCAGGATTTAGAAAAATTTTGGTACCTTAGTAGTCATAAAGTGGTATTTCAAATACATTTTAATTTGTACTTTTTGTGTCCTTGTATGCATAAATATTTATTCATGTACTTGTTTATTATTTGCCATTTATTCTACAGTTATTGTATTTATTGAGTCCTATTCTAGGGACTGGGAATTTAGCAATAAACACAACAAAAATCTACTATGGGAATGGCTGAGACAGCTCTATTAAAAGTATAGTCTCTTAGATACTATATTAAACCAGCATAAGCTTTTCAAACTAACATAAGCAAACCTTGGGAGTATTTGGCCTTTGCAGGAGGATAAGAAGTAGGTGCAGCCATGTGAAAGATGAGCATTGTGCACCTTCCTGCTCATTTAATACTAATGAAGCAATTTATTTACAGATTTGGAGTAAGAAAGTACATAAGTACATGATTTTTTACCATTTTTATAATTTAAAACATTAATATATTTATCATGGAGTAGAAAGAAAACTTTACATGAGTTTTTTACAGACAAAATACTTTTCAAAGGAATTTCCAACACTTGTCCCCAACCCCTTCATCCCCTTGGTATTCAGTCCCTTATACTTCAGTGGAAAAACTTGAGAAGAATTAACACTATTCAAAATCAACTCTCCGTTGAGGAGTAAATGTGTGACAATGAGAAAACGTCCCTTTAAGTGTTTTCAATTTTTGGTGATTACAAATAAAGCCACTAGAAACATTTGTTTTCCCAAGTGGCTGTTCCATTTGCATTCTCACCAGCAATGTGTGAAAGTTATATTTGCTCAACATCTTTATCTATACCAACACTTGCACAGTCAGTCTTTTTGTTTCTCATTCAAATAGCTGTGTAGTAGTATCTCATTGTGGTTTTAATTTGCATTTCTCTAAGGATTAATGATGTGAAGCATCTTTTCATGTGGCTTACCTGTCATTTGTATATCTGTTTTTGGTGATATGTCTGTTCTAATCTTTTGCCCATTTTTTTTCATGCTTTTTTTCTCATTATTGAGTTTTGAGAGTTCTTTATACACACTGAATAAAAATTATGTTTTGCTAAAAAAAAAACCCAACTCTTAAGTTATGATATATTTGAGTATGTGTACTCAAATGACTGTGAACCACTTTAATTCCACACTGTCTTTTTATAACTGATTTAAATCAATTTACAATGTTATCTTTCTGAGGAATTATGTTTTTCTCTATCTCTAAAACGAGAGGGATTTAGTTTACTGTCAATATCTAAAATACCTGCATTCAAGCTCAAGAAAAAGGTATTATGTATAAAAGTGACTATAGCCTAAAATATAGCAGAAACTCTGCTTCCTGTTAGGATATAAATAAGTGGAGTAATGTATGACCCAGGAGTAAATAAAAAAAGTGTCTTCAAATGACATTACTTTCTAAATTAGGTTTAAAAAACAAAGTGAACCAGCGACACAATAAGAAATGATTGAAAAGATGTTTTACCTTCCCAGAACCCATATCTTGAGAAAAAGGAACTATAAAAAGGCAGGTGTTTTAAGTTTTGAAAGTATTGCATGCAAGCTCCCCTTAATTCACATTTGCACCTGCATCTGATTTGCAAAAACTGATGCGTAAAATTTCAAAATAGCAAAATGTAAGGTTGTTACAATATTAACATGTGGTTTAATGCCTTATGCAGCAGACCATGTCACCCTGCAAATTTGGATCCTTTACTATTTCTAATCGTTCCTGTAGTTAATCTACTTTAACGCTACTTGCACTGAGCAGTTTGTAGTTTTTAGACTTGAAACCGCTAGAGTAGTTGCAACTGCTAGAAGCTCCTCCGGTGCAGTTCCTCCCTCCTCCCGTCTCTCCTGCGAAAGAAGGTCACTTTCTACTGTTGACTACCGTACTCATTTATCTGGGCGAAATTCCCAGTCCGCTGCTGTCCTCCTGCATTGTTCTCCCGGATCAGCGCTCCTTCACCGCGCACATTAGTTATTTCCCGTAGAGCGGGACAGGAGATGAGCACTTTGAAGACCAGCCGCAGACTTGGATTATTTCCCTTTCCGTTCCAACCACGTCTCCATCTAAAAACTTTTTCCACCTGTCACACTCCTGCTCATTCTTGATATTCGGTTTCCTGCCACAGAGTCTTCGCTACTCCAGTAGCTTTGACGTCTGGGCAAAAACAGCTCACATTTTTACTTCAACAGTAACGGCCGCGCAAATTTTAGGGTTAGATTAGTCTCAAGTCGGAAGACCGCGTCTCCTAACTAGTGAGGCGAGATACACCCGAGGAATGAGGAGCTTTGGCGAAGAGAAGGCTGCGGGGACGTGCCCCGCTGGACCGCCCAACCCCCAAGGACACCGTCCGTGCACCCCGGGAAGTTTGGGCTCCCGCAGCCGCTTCCGGACCCGCCTCTCGGGTGGCTCTGGAACTCGCTTTCCCAGCTGGCCCCGCGCGACCCCCGGCGCCCCGCCCCCTCGCGGAGCGGCGCTCGGCGCGCTCCGGGTTCTGTCACAGGCCGACCCGCGAGTCCCGCCCGCGGCCCCACCCCCTGGCTCCCAGCTCCTTCCCGGACTCCCGAGAGTTCCAGTCCCGGCTTCCAGCTCCCCAGCCCCGCCCTCAGTCGCGCGCGCTCTCCCCGCCCCGCCCTCGTCCCCCCGCGTGCGGCCGCCACAGCCAATGAGGTTCGGGGCCGCGTGCGCAGATTCAAACGGCGGCTCTTGAGGGAGGCTGGGCGCGAGATTCGGCGGTGCGGACAAAACCCTGCAGGAGGCTGCGAGCGCTGCAGAGCTGCTCGCTGCGGGGAGAGGGCGGGGGTCGGCGCCCGCGGTGGAGCCGCGTTGGGACGGCAGCGAGGAGGCTGAGAGGCGTCGGGAGGGGCCTGCGGAGGGCGGGAGCGCGCCTGCTGACATGTTGGGGGCATTCCTGACCGGGCCGGGCCGGGGCTAGGAGCGGCGCTGCGGGCCGGGGGCGCGTCGCGGTCTGCCCCTCCGTCCCTCCGTCCTGCCCTGCCGGGGACGTGCGTTCCGTACTCGGTCGCCTCGGAGAGGGAGCGAGGCAAGCGGCGGGAGGGTCGGGGAGAAGGAGCATTCGCCTGAGGCTGGAGGAGGCTGAGCTGCGTCCCCGCCCAGCCCGCGCCTATGCGGTACTTGAAGGATGGCGAAGAGGTCGCGCAGGTGGGTGACATCCCTTTCGCCCAGGCCTGTCGGCACAGTCTCGGCCCAGATTCTCTTTTCTTTTCCCGCTGCTTCCCCACCAGGCCCTCCCCACCGGTGGGCAGAGGTTTTCCTTCCCGCTGCTCCACAGCCGCTTCGGCCCGGCTGGCCGGAGCGCAGCCGTGACGTGTGGAGAGTTGGGGACCAGTGTGGTTAAGACGCAGAAAGTAACTGATGCCCGGGTTGCTCCTTTGAGTTCATTCTCCCCACAGCGCGCGTCCAACCTCCTCATCGCTCACTGCCACTTTTTGGTGGGAGTTTCTTGCCAGGTGAGTCTGTGCGCTTTCAGGGAGTGCGCTACGCAGATGAAAGTGGTAGTGTCTAGCCTGGACGACTTGAAAATGGTGTTCAGAAAGACTCTTTTTTTTGGAATTACTGTACCCGTTAAAGTAGGAACCCTGTGATAAACCTGGGCGGAGACCCCTCTGCCATCTTTGCTACCTTGAAAGGTGTGGAAAATCTTATGAGGAATAGCTGAGGAGAAAGGACATTTTTGATGTTTTCTGTAATTACCGTACCCATGTTCGCAGCTTTATGTATATATTTTTAATATCTTCCACTGGGAAAATGTCACACTGTTGCTACCAATAGCTTGATCTTAAAATAAAACAATGTATTTGATTCACTTAATATTTTGGGTGTCCGTGTTTGGCTCTGACTGTACCTAAGTGTTGCACAGAGGTAGGGCACGTTTTTTTATTGGAAAGTTTGCTAGGATGAATTTATGCATCTAATTTTGATCTGTATGTTACTGTAGTAGCTACTCCTAAATTGTGTGTAGTAATCACTTCGCAAAAAACTAAGGTGTCTTTTAATTATCAGTATTATTAAATAAACCAGAAAAGATGTTTAGCACGATTTCCAAGTGGTTTTGTTTATCTGGCTCCACAGCCTCGAGGTGTTAAGCAGAGATGTATTTCCTAAATTGAAATTTAGTAGTAGGATTCATTCATTTCAGATTTCAGTTAAAAATTGGCAAAACTGCAAATAATGTTTGTTGCTTTATTCATTTATTAAGCGCCTGCTGTATGTAAAATGTTTTTGCAGAAATTAGCATAAAAATATAATTAAGTCCCTGTTAGCTTATTTTGTAGCAACTACAGTGTAGATCAAACTCTTGAGGTGAAACAAATGTACACAAACATACACATATATAAAACCACCTCTCTAGAACAGGATTTTCAGCCTTGGCAGTATTGATCTTTTGGGTCACATAATTCTTTGTAGTGGAGGGCTGTCCTGTGCTTTGTGGAATGTTTAGCAGCATCCCTGGCCTCTATCCAGTAGATGCCAGTAACACCCTACTTCCCCCAGTTGTGACAATCAAAAAAATCTCTGTAGACGTTACCAGATATCTGTTAGGCAAAATCATCCAGGTGAGAATCACTGCTCTAGAACATCAGGGACCCATTAACCTCTAAATCTTCAGAAAAGGTAGATATTAAAAGGTCCTGTAATCGTAATTACTGAGGTACTGGTTTAGGCCTTTTCTTTTGAATTTTTAAATGTACAAAATTTAAAAAATATAATAACTTCATTAAGCAAGGTGACAAGTGATTATGTCACCTCAACAGAAGTTTGTTTATATTCACTGTGTGGCATTATCTACTTATCAGTGTTGATGTTAGTCTTATTTGAAATAGTTTCTTGGCTAATGCTGTCATCAGCATTTAGTTATGGTTAGACATAGATGCTTGAATGTCAGAACCCTGCCTTTTCCACTTCATTTTGTGTCTATTTGATAATTTTTGTATGCTTCATAATAATAGACTAAAACAGAAGAAATGATTTAATGATTAATTTGCTTGTATGTTATTTTTTAATTGACAATACTATGAGCTTTGAGATCTAAACATTAATTTTACTGTTGACTTTTATTCCTTGTCAGCCATATAAATTAATTGAAACATGTATTATAGAATGATTAAAGAGTCCTAAGTCTGGGGTAATTAAACGTAGTGGGTGAAGCTGCACTCCTATGGGAGTATTCAGGTAGAAGATGTGGTGAGAAATTGTCTTCTCTGAATGGTATATTACTTAGGGTCTTCATACTTGAATGTTTTGTGTTCTAAATTATATTTCTTGTATCTGTAAATATGACTTATTAATCTTAGAAGATAATAGAATGTGAAATGTTTTGAAGGGGAAATAATCTGTTCATTGGGCAAAGTCTAGTTTCATGCCCCTTGGCTAAATATCTTAATATTAAATATGAACCTAATTTATAATTGAAAAAGGAAATAATTCAGTCACTTTAAGATCTCCACTACACAACCATTTAAGTATTTGAGTGTAAACTTTACTTTGCTGTATAAAAGTTTTGCATAAGACTATAGGCATAAATCCTGTAATATACTTTTTCTGTATGGTCTAGTAAAAAACTGTCACCTCAGGTGTGAAACAACTGAAGGATGTTGGCTCTTTTGATCTTTAAGATAGCTGTAGTATCTCTGATCTATATTTACATAAAGGAAAAGACTCATTTAGTGTTGTGACTTTAAATAGTTTTAGATCCCATTGGGGGTTTTAATGACATAATTTACGGGCAATACTAAAATTATGTATCTATTATGAACATGTATTTGATTTTTAAGCATATTTATGTATTAAGTAATTAATTTTAGTTTTTAAAGCCAGTTCTACCATTAAAAATAAACTTTAAAAAATGTCATTTAGAAGCTATAAGGCCTATTTAAGTAGTAGTAGATTCAGGTATTTACAATTGAGGCCTGTGACTACACTAAACAGAAAAGATAAAAGCCAGCTCTTGAATTGGAATATGTTTTTCAGTGAGGTGTTTGTGTGTAGGAAGCACTTTTACTGTGTTGTTTCCAGCAAAATGGGTCTCATGGGTGAAAGAATACTGAAATATGGGAACTGATTTTTTTAATCAGCTTTGTGATTAACTAGCAATATTGTTTTGGGATAGCAAGTAAACTATGTATCCATTTTTCATCTTTTAATATAAGGGGTTTGGATTTTATGGTTTGTAAGGTAACTTCTATCTTTAATATGTATCTTATTTTGAACCTTTTGTAATCATTTCTTGTTTAAAAATATACACACACTAATAGAATAAAAGAGAAATGTTCTCACATTGTTTTTGTTTATGGATAGCTAGGTAGACCTCCCTTCAGTATTTATTTCAGTATTGCTATTAATAGTGGTCAAATGAAGTCAAATTTGTCTTACTGTAATGATGCTAGTTTGCAGTCCCAATTTGGAAATAAAATATTCATGTGTGCAGTACATCATATTAACCACTGGGTGGCCTGATTTCACTTTATTAAATCAACCTGGTACGTTTTCCTACCTTGAATTCGATTGGGCTTAAAATATGCAGTTACCCTAAAGTATAATAAAGATGTATTTTTTGATTATGATAAAAATTTCAGACTTGATGCAGTTTGTGATTTAAAATATGACCAAGTTGAAGTGATTATAGTAGAGCAAATTTTATAGAACTTCTCATAGTTTTCTAATTTCAAACCAATAGTTTCTTTTCAAATAAAAATAAATTTTAAAAAATTCTCAAATTCTTCATTTGGCTACCACATTTTACTCTTTTCAGGTTGTATAATTGGTGTCCTTTAAAACTGAACTTCTCCTGAATGTTTTATCTTAATATTGTCAAGTGTGTATAGTTTGTGTATTATCTCACAGGCAAAGTTATGACTATCATGTCCATTAGCTTACACCCCGTGTAAAGTTACTCTTAACCATTTTCCTGGCCTAATGAGTCATAGTATTGTGTGTGTGTGTGCGTGTGCTTCATTTTGCTGTTTCATAATGACCCGAATCACTTTGTTCATTCATAATCTACAAAACCCTTTCCATGTGAATGTAGTACTTGGTAATGTATTAGACAATTATAGAACAAATATTTTCTTTGACTTAAACAATAAAACTGACAGAATGGTTCTGGAAATCAGGTCCTAGAAGGAGATTCAGAGACCAGATTCCTCTTCTTTTTTTCTTTGTGACTGGAGAAATAATTTCACCTGTTTTTGCTGTCTTCTACATTAGTCATCCTAGGCTAGAAATGGTTTATTTACACAGAAGGAGGCTGATTTTATTTGATTATTACATATTACCAGCATTGATTGCTACAGTAGAGAAATGCTAAAAGATGATATAAAAAGCAGAAAAATAGAGCAGATTTGTTTTGACGGTGTCTAATTATTAAGCAGTGGGACTTTTTCATTGTTAAATGGTGAAAGTGGTATATTGGCGAGGTTTCTTGTGGGATTTTAGCCTTCCCTTTTTTCTTGGCAAATTGTAGGTGTTCTCAGGCATTTTTCTGTTGTAGCTAGTGATGTTGATAAGTTTCTAGGATCTTTTTCTGTCACAGTTATTTAAAAGTTATATCATCCTTTCAACAGTCACTTAAATAATACGGAAATAGCTTAATGTTAAAACCAAGAAGTAGCTAGGTAGATAGACTCTAGGAAAGCCTTTGTGGTAAAGAGATGATTCTAAGAATTCTACTTTAATCCTCCCTCATACTCACCCACTCAAAAAACCCAGCTTCCTGAACATTGACTGGGCTTTATAACTCTGTGTGAAACTGATGACCATGCTGATGCACAACAGAGAATGAAACCTCATGTAGAAGTAGAAATTTCTTACAAATCAAGTATGTGGTTAAAAAATAAGGCAGAATTTTAAAGTTAAAGTGAGCAAGTTTTCAGGAAAATTACTTCTTGGAAACTAGTCTTTTGACCAAAGTAACATTTTTGGACTCATATCCTTAACTTAAAATGTTTTTGTAAAAACCTTAAGCTGAATTTTGTACAGATTAGATGTGATGTAGATTTTTTTGTGAATACTCAAGATTTATATGGGCAAGTCTCCAAATTAAAAATTATTTTGATCTAGAAATAACCTAATTTTTAAAATAGTCTCAAGTATGCCGTTATGGAAGCTCTTGGGATCTGAGGGGAGAGAAGAATAGAGGGGAACCTGTGAAAAGCACGTCTGAGGGCTGTTTGGAGTAGCAGGAAGTGCTAATGTTGCTGGGGACAGTTCTGGGAAAGGTTAGATAATGTTAGTGGATACCCCAAAGAACGCCTTCTGTACTGAATATTTTTTTATGTTTATTTCAGCAGGTTCTGCTTCTTATATTCTACCACTTGGAGGTGCATTTGGATTTTGAAAGTCTTTTTTAACAAATGGGAATGCCTTTCATCTCCTCCTGGAGGTATTTTCATTTGTTAAAAAAAAATGTTTTCTTTCTCATATCCACTTGTGGTCAGCTGTATTGAGGGAGGTGAAAGTTTTGATTGGGTTGGAAGGGAGTGAGGTGATTTTGGAATACAGAGTACTTGGAAAAGTAAGGAAGATCATTAATTTTATACATATTTGAGTGGCAGGTACTGTGTTTGGTGCTGAGAATATGTATCTTAGACATGGTCTTTGCACTCCTGATCTTACTACTTCATTGAGAAGGTTGGCAAGTGTGATAAGCATTAAGAAGGAAGGGTAGATGCCATGAGTATGTACAGAAAGAAAGTGGACAGAAAGCTTCAGTATGGTTTTATCTGATTTTGTAGTTTTCTTCGAAATTTATGAAGTCATTCGATCCTGAACCATCTCTAATTTAACAGTTTAATCTTGGCTAATCAGGTGATATTTCTGATAGCTGAAGATGACTGCAAGTAACAGGTATTTTCTTTCATTAAATCTGTGTTTTTATTTTCTGCATAGTTTGACAAAACAAGCATATATGGAAGGAGGACTGGCAGATTATTGTTACAAATAGGCACTGGCTTTAGTGGAGAGCATTGGAATAGTGAAGTGCATTGAACTAAAGAAGTAGTAAATATCACAGTTGGGGGAATAGGGCATCTTGGTGTCTTAATCAGATGAGGAATTTTGGTCCTATGAAGTTGACAAATCAAGGGAGATAAGAAGTTCCTGCTCATATTAGACAGTACATATTAAAGACAGTACAGTATAAAAGTACTGTATAAAAGACAGTACATATTAAATCTAGGCCTTCATTTTTCACTTTTGTAAGATTGAAACTATATGTAGATATTAGGAACTACCCACATGTTCTTAAATATATTATAGTAAGGTTAAACACTGGTTCTGATTTCAAAATGTACTTGAGGTTTGACTTGGGTATCTTCTAGCTGCTTGTTATCCTCCTCCCTGTTTTTCCAGTATGTTGCGGTATAGTGGTTAAGTAGTGGGTTTTGGGGTTCAGCCATGCTGTATTTGATGTAACTGTGGGCAAGAAGTTACTTTTCTAAGTCAAAGTTTCCTATTCTGTAAAATGGGAATAATAATAATATTCCCCTCTTAGGGTGGTTGTGGGGTTTTAAGAGAGAAATTTCATAGACTGCCACAATGTCTGGTACTGAGAAAGTTTAAATAAATATGAGCTCATGTTATTTTCAGATGCTCATGTCGGTATTCAGTCCTCTGGCTACTCAAAGTCCTCTAATTCAGTTTATCATAAGGGCCTACCCTCTTTTCTGGGGCTTTGTGCTCTCATGACTGTAACTGTTCTCTCTATGCTGGTGGTTGTCAAAACTGGGTCTACCCTAGACCTCTTACCTGAGCAGAAAGATCATGTGCCCAGTTGCCTTCTAGATCTGCTCTGCCCAATAGGAGAGCCACTAGCCACATGTGGCTATTGAGCTTTTGCAATGTGGCTAGTCTGAATTGTGATGTACTGTAACTATAAAATACTACCAGAGTTTGAAGACTTTAGTATGAAAAAAGGAATGCAAAATATTTCATGATTATGTTGATTACATATTGAAATGATAGATTTGTTAACATATTGGGTTAAATAATATTTATTATTAAAATTAATTTCACCTGTTTCTGTTTTTTTTTTTTTTTTTGTGGGGAAGACCAGCCCTGAGCTAACATCCGTCGCCAATCCTCCCCTTTTTGCTGAGGAAGACTGGCCCTGGGCTAACATCGTGCCCATCTTCCTCCACTTTATATGGGACGCCGCCACGGCATGGCTGACAGGCAGTGCGTCGGCGGGCGCCCGGGATCCGAACTCGCGAACCCCGGGCTGCCAAGCGCGGACTAAACCGCTGCGCCACCGGGCGGCCCCCCTGTTTTTTTTTTTTTAATGGGGCTACTAGGAAATTACATATGTGGCTTGCGTTTTATTTCTCTGGACAGTGCTGTTCTAGATATATCCACCTATATATTTCTCAAGTGCCTTGAAATCAGCTAGTCTAATACTGCTTACTCTCTTCATCCCCTTCTCCCTCCCAAAGTTCTGTTTCTCCTTCTTCTGTTCCTTATCTCAGGATATAGTTCTATTTATGCTCCCAAAGCCAGAAATTTTGTAGTCATCTTTGATTCCTCTTCTACCATGTCTCTTATATCCATCAGTTGTAAAATCCTTTTGTTTCTACCTTGTTAATATCTCTGAGTTTCATGTGCTTCTTTCTATTGCCACTGTCATTACCTTAGTTTATTCTTTTATGGTTTCTTGATTTTTGTCACATTTAAATCTCTTCTACTAAAGGATATAAAAAATAGAATTCTATTCTATTTTCTTATAGTACTATTATGGTTTCATTTTAAGAAATGTGAAATATTTGCTTCATCTGAATTTTTTAATTTTAAAGTGGGACTAGAGCTTTGTTTTTTTTTAAATAGCTAGCCAGTGTCTTACCATTTATTGAAAAGTCCATCTTAACCCCATTGATTTGATGTTATTGTTATAATTTACCAAATTCCCATATGGGTTTTCTTTTTTTTCTGAATGTTCTATTCTGTTCCATTGATCTGTGTGTCTATTCATGTGCCAGTACCATTCTGTTTTATTTATTGTTTCTCTGCAGTATATTTTGATATTGGGTAGTGCTAATTCTCCCATTATTATTTTTTTAGAACTTTCCTGGCTATTATTGCTTGTTATTTTCCCCAAGTGAACTATAGAATCAGTTTGTCTAATTCTCTCTGAAAATCTATTGGTATTTTTATTCACTTAAATTTATGAATTAATTTAGGAAGAATGGGCATCTATGATATTTTTTTTCCTATCCAAGAATGTGGTCTGAATGTTTTTCCATTTGTTCAAGTCTTCTGTGTCTCACAATAGTGTTTTGTTGTTTGCTATACCTTGATCTTGTACATTCAAGTTATTTCTACATATTTTAACTTTTGTTTTTGTTGGTATTGTTAAAGGATCATTTCTTCCATTGTGTCTTTTAACTGGCTGTGTTTTGTATTTTCCCATTACCACTGTCAGGCTCTAATAATTTCTTACTTGGGTTATTGTGAAAGATTACTAATTGGTCTTCCTTCCTACATTTCTCCACACTCCTGCCAGAGATTTTTCTGAAACACAAGATATTTGTCTTTCACTCCCTTACTTAAAGTCCTTCAACTCTTTAGGATAGAGGTCAAATAAAAAATAAAGGTCAAACTCCTTAGCATGACAAAAATGGGTATCACTTGGCTTTTGGTGGCATATACAGCCTCATGTCTCTGGTGTCAGTAAGAGCTTAGCTCCTCTCTGTTGTATGACTCTTAATTTTTTTATACTTTGAATAATCTCCTTGAATATATGTCTTTTAATCTGAGTGGCTTCTTTAGTCATACACAGGTTCAGTGATTGAATTCACAAATTAAATTAAATTCTTGATTTCACAATTGTGTTTTTTTAGTGAGGATGAGGATGATGACCTTCAGTATGCTGATCATGATTATGAAGTACCACAACAAAAAGGGTTGAAGAAACTCTGGAACAGAGTAAAATGGACAAGAGACGAGGTATAAGGTTTACTAATTTCATACTTGTATTTACGTATTGATTAGTAATATTACAGATATGAAATATATTTAAAAACAAAACATGAGAAAAGTTATCTGTCAACTAACTTGCACATTATTTTTCTTCAGCCAGAAACATGAATAGGGGGTTGATGTTGAGACTGACAGAAACAGTAGTAAATGGGAGAACTTGTATTATAGTGGCTTCAGTTCTCCTAACAATGGCTACCAGATATGACATTAAAGAATTGGAGGGGGCCGGCCCAGTGGCGCAGTGGTTTAGTTCGCGCTTGGCAGCCCGGGGTTCGCGGGTTCGGATCCCAGGCGCCTGCTGACGCACTGCTTGTCAGCCATGCTGTGGCGGCGTCCCATATAAAGTAGAGGAAGATGGGCACGGATGTTAGCTCAGGGCCAGTCTTCCTCAGCAAAAAGAGGAGGATTGGCAACGGATGTTAGCTCAGGACTGGTCTTCCTCACCAAAAAAAAAAGAAAGAATTGGAGAGTTATCTCTCTTCAGGGATAGAAGAACAGGGTGGGGGAAAGCTTTCTAATTTTCATACCTGTTTTAATAGGATGATAAGTTAAAGAAGTTGGTTGAACAACATGGAACTGATGATTGGACTCTAATTGCTAGTCATCTACAAGTAAGTGAAACACTATATTTCTTGCATGAATGATTTAGGCCATTGGGTTAAATTTACTGTTTTTCAAAAATGTGTCTACATTATTTTAGATTTAGATTTCCTTCCTAAAAACGTCTCTTGGTCCTCCTGTAGTTGCCAGTGGCTTAGAAAGTCTGATTTTTCTGGTAATTAGTCTATCCAGGGGCCTAAAAAAGATTACTAATCTAAAACAAAAGTGATATTAAGTTTGGGTAGGGCTTTATAAATATTTGCTGATAAATGTTAAAACATTTTGAAGTTAAATATATTGAAATATTTTGATAGCTAATCAATAAAATCAGGAAAAGCTCTGTTGGAAAGTTTGTCATAAAATGCTTACACTTTAAAGTGTTAACTGATTTTTAAAAAAATTATACTTACTGTTCAGCATACTACTATTCACATACTATTCATTAGCATGTAATTTTATAATTTACGAAGTATTTTCACATATACTCTTATTTGTTCCTTACTATGCTGTAGGTTGTGAGGCAAAATATTTGTATTTGAATTTCTGTATTGGCTACTTGGGGTTTCAGAAACCATGTTACCTATGTTCTTTCTATATCGTTGTGATGCCTTTCACCATAACCTGAAAAGTGAGACCAAATAATGGAAAGAGTGTAAGTTTGGGACTCACTCTGAATTGTGTTCAAATGTCAACTCTAATAGCTGTTTGGTCTTAGAAAAACTACTTAACCTCTTTGATTTTCAGCTTCCTTATCCATAATATGTAAATAATAGTACTTGTTTTTGTAGTATTGTTGTGAGAATTAGAAATAACATATAGGATTTTTGGCACAGTTCTTGACATCTGGCAGGTTTTCAATAAATGGAAGCTAAATTAGAAAAGTTATTTACATTAGATTTATCAGTTTAACTTCAATGGTATAACAGCAAAGGAAGTGAGCAGAGAAATGCTACAAGGACATACATACATTGTTCAATTTGATTATTTTGAAGAAAGTGATAGCCCTAAAATGGATCAGCATTGATGTACAGAAGCCATAAATGAAGAAGTTTGAATAAAAATAATTTGAAGTCCACTAGGCACAAAGACAGAGCTATTAGTAAACAAAGTATTTGTAACTATCCCTTTATATACTTCTAAATTATCTGTAATCCTGTATGTGAACAAATATCCTTGTAAACTGTGAATCACTAATGAGAAGTTAATTGTTATTTATTATTATTGTTATCATCATCATTGTAATACATAGGAATTACTAAGTCATGAATTGACTGAAATTAGACTTCATTTATTAATCATTTTTGGAGTTTGAGATGTTTCTACAAAAGGTTTTCTTATCCTGGTAAAATCAATTTTCCTTTTAAGCTTCAACACCTAAATAATTAAACTGATATGTAATGCACATCTTCTATATAGATATATTTAGTTTTTTCTTGATAACTTGGGGATCATCATTTATAAACATCCTTTAAATACCATTCAGTAGTCTAGTAAAGCCTTTAGGGGTTTTTTCGTTGTGTAGAATTATGTACTGCTGTGCTGTATGAATCCAGATTGCTGTGCTGTTTGAGTTCTTTTGTCTGCTTTGTATAGATTTCTGTTTACTCCTTTTTATTTCCCAGTCTTACATATGTTTCATTATGGCAGTATCTGTGTTTTGCTGCTTGCTGTGTTATAAGGCATAGTCTAGAGATACCTACTTTAATTTCAAATCTATATTGTTTTTATTTGTAGTCTACGTCCTGCCAACAACTTTAGTTAAAAAAGCAATTGGGACACAGGCATGTAAAATAAATATTACACATTTAAAGAATGCTATTGAATGCATTATTCTTGAAGACTTTATTCTTAAGGTTGTGAGATATAGGTTTGGGCTGATTTGCTTTCTGGAAGACAGTTGTTCAATAACAAAGTCATCTCTTCTTTCAGAATCGTTCTGATTTTCAGTGCCAGCATCGATGGCAGAAAGTTTTAAATCCAGAATTGATAAAGGGTCCCTGGACAAAAGAAGAAGATCAGAGGGTAATGTGTTCATATTCTTTATTTTCACTGTCGGTGGACTAGCTTTTTTTCTTCCCTGTACATCGTTTTGACCAGCAAAGTATATGTTTAAATCACTTTGATTTTGTTCTCTGGGTGCTGGTTGCATAAGAATTGAAAGTTGAGTGTCTTGAAATGTAGTTTTTAATGAATTAAGTCAAACTAAGTATAATATATATAGCATTTCTTTCTGAGAGTTTGGTTTGCAGAAGGAAAAATACTATCAGCTTAGTCACCCTGTTTAGAGCTTGGGTTAGCAACATTTAGAGTATAGTTTCATGTTGAAAATTAAGTTTACATTTTAAAAACAGAATTTAATTTAATTTTTTATTTTATCTGATAATGTGATATGTAAGAAAGTCATTCTTAACTTTCCCTCTTGACCTATAATGAGCCTCAAAAGAAGATAGATATCAGAGCATCATGTTTCCAAAGGGTTGGATGATTTAACAACCAGAGTAATTCTTTGTATTATAAAAGTCTGAGAAGAATGGGAGAGTTTTTGTCCTCCACTGGCAATTGCCCTTTAGTTCATGTTCTTTATGGCATAAAAATTGTTACTGTAGTTGGTGAGTTAGAGCATTCTCATTGTCACTCAAAGCAAAAAAAGAAAAAAGTTGCTTCATTAAGCTCAGAGCTGACATAATTTACTTGTTGGCCAATGGTAAGTTTTAAAATGTGTGATCTGTGTCTTTTTAGTTTGAGAAAGGAAGAAATGAAAAGACAGTAACTCTGTAGAACCTTCTTGCTTCCAAACTGATTTATTTGGCTTTCAGCTGAAGCTTCTTTTTTAAAGATGTAAAAATAGAAAATGCATAAGTCTCAACTCTTTTACTGTTATTTTAAATTAATTTTGTATGAAAACAATTGAAATTAACAAGTCACTTTAATTAGCACCTTGTATTTTAGCTGAGTTTGGGATCAGCTTTTGAACTTGGCAAATACTGAAGGATTTATTGGTAAAATTGTTGTTTTAAAGTTTAGTTGTGATTTGGATTTAATGCATTAAAAAATTGTATTCTTGAGTTTTAAAATTCTGTCGAGGTAATACTTTTTTAAACTTTGTTTTTCTGTTTCTTAGGTTATTGAATTAGTTCAGAAATATGGACCAAAAAGATGGTCTTTAATTGCAAAACATTTAAAAGGAAGAATAGGCAAGCAGTGTAGAGAAAGATGGCATAATCATCTGAATCCCGAGGTAAAGAAATCTTCCTGGACAGAAGAGGAGGACAGGATCATCTATGAAGCACATAAGCGGTTGGGAAATCGTTGGGCAGAAATTGCCAAACTACTTCCTGGAAGGTGCTTATATAAATGTATATACATTTTTCTGTGCTTAAACTTGATCTTTATTACGTTACTATTAAATATATTTGCAAGTACCCCATGACTTTTATTTTGTTTGTAGTTAAGATTTAGACTGCATAATACAAGCAACCCTTTGGGACTATTTGTAATAAATTCTGTGGTAAAGGATGTAATTACTTTTTTTAGTGAAATATTTTATAGCAATAATTTGTGCATTAAATGATACACCTTTAGATTATGAACATTTACTACATTCCCCAAATCATGTTTACATATCATTGCCAGTCAGGCAGACTTTCTTGTACAAACTTGGTTGGAGTGGAATTTAAATCGAAGAGATTTCTTTTGTATTGGATTCTCTGTATAAGACTAGAAAATAACAAATACAGTGGCTGAAATAAACTGCTATGAAAGTGCATTAGAGAAAATTTAATTCTTAGTGAATTATGGTGTTATTCAATTCATGAGAGTAGTGTATATGTCTGTGTGGCCAAAATACAGAATTTCCCTCGGGCAGTGATGTGCTAAGTACACCGTACATTGCACTGGTTCCAATGTTTCCTAATCATCTGTAGTACAGCAGACCAACCACCTTAGGAAAATCCATACCTCTCTCAGAAGATATGCATTTGGTTTTTTTAGTCTCTAATCCCTATCTGTATAGTACTTCATAGTGTATAAAGTGCATTTACACATATTCTTAATTAATCTTCATATACTTGTGAAATATGCAGAGCAAACATAGCTGTCTTCGTTTTATAGATAAGGAACTTAAAGCATAGTGTTGTTTTTTTATTCAACTTACTGAACCTGGTCTAGGAACTTCTGATGTTTTCAATCTCATTCATCTTTTTACTGTGCATAGAACCTAGCTTAGTGTCTTAACATAAAGTAGGTTCTCAGTAAATAT
Source organism: Tapirus indicus (assembly GCA_031878705.1). Lineage (NCBI taxonomy): Eukaryota > Metazoa > Chordata > Mammalia > Perissodactyla > Tapiridae > Tapirus > Tapirus indicus. The sequence goes on from CM062934.1 coordinate 19,234,590, forward strand.
TTGTATATTTTATGACAGATGAAATTTACACTAAGTAGCTGTAGGTTGAAGATTTACATTTTTATCAGGGGAACTTAGGTAAAAAGGGAGCCAATAAACTCTTTCTTCCATAGGTATTTTGTTTTAAGAAGTAAAAAAAGAATACTGGAATTCTGTAATTTGTGGTTTGCTTTTCATGACCATGTTTGTTCCTGGCTTGAAGGCCTTTGTCCTCCCTATGCCCTTTGTCTGGAATGTTCTTTTTTCCCTTCTTGTATGGCTGGTTCATTCTTGCCATTCAGATCTTAGCTTCACTGTCACCTTACAGAGGCCTTCCTGGACCACCTAATCAAAATTACCCTGGTTTCTCTTTTCTTATCCTACTTTAATGATCTGCATTGTACTGATATTTTTCTCCTTATTTATTTTTTTGTTTTTCTATTCTTCCCTCCCTCCCTGCTGCCACATTTCCAATGAGAACGTAAGTTCCATGAGAGCATTTCTTTGTCTTACATGCTGCTAAAGCTCCATTGCTTAGAACTGTGCCTGACATGTATACATAACAGTTTTTTTTAATTTAAAAAAGTATCTAATTTCACCAGTTGTAAAAATTTGTTTTAAGCACTTTGTATACTTTATACAGTATTAAAATTTGTGGAATCCTCTTTTTCTTTTTAAATTATACACTTTCATTTCTTAGGACTGATAATTCTATCAAAAACCATTGGAATTCTACAATGCGAAGAAAAGTGGAACAGGAGGGCTACTTACAAGATGGAATAAAATCAGATCGATCTTCATCTAAACTTCAACACAAACCTTGTGCGACTATGGACCATTTGCAAACCCAGAATCAGTTTTACATACCTGTTCAGGCACATACTTTTAATACCTTTATTATTTTTAAATTTCTTTAGTTTGCTATATGGGAAGGTGTTTGGTTTCTTAATAGAAAAAGTACAACATATATTAAGGGGAATAGACATTTAAATTTCCAAATTGAAAAAAATATGCCATAACTAGCTGTTAAACCATTAGTGGAGGTTTGTCTCTACTTGTTTTGATTGATAATATTTGGGGAACAACTCATTAAAATGTTTCCTTTTATATGTAATTTTACCTTATCTAGTTAAGAAACTTAGTGTGTACATTTCCTAATACTATCATTCTTTGAATCTTCATTTATGATTCAAAGCTAATGGTGCTTTAACATCTATTGTAGTTTTTTAAAAAATTTGTGTAATTGTAGTATTGCTTATCTCTAAGACATAAGTGTATATAATATGGTTTAAAGGAGAAAATAGTAAAAAACCATTCAAGCCATCATTTTGAAGGGTGTGGTAAATAACTGGTTCTTTGATGGCATTCAACTTTGCTTTTCTCCCTAATAACCATTAAGTTGAGTAACTTCTGTCATTGTTCAGACAAGTTCATTAGAGTAGGCATTACCCAAGTTCATAATAGGGCAAGCTCTATTTTCCTTACCATGCATTTTCCTACCTGCAAGAAATTAGTTTAGGAGTTTTCATAAGGTTTGTTTTACATTTCCCTGTCTACCTGTCTGCCATGCCATTTTTCACGTTGAGCAGTTCTTGGTTCTTGTCATATGAAATGTAAAGATTGTCAGGACTTAAGAGTATCTACCAAAAGGTAAAATTTGGCTAGGTGTTAAAAATCTGTGCTTAGTACACTTCAGATTTGATTTTAGTCCATTAAATGGACTTTTTTTTGTGTGTGTGTGAGGAAGATTAGCCCTGAGCTAACATCCATTGCCAATCCTCCTCTTTTTGCTGAGGAAGATTGGCCCTGGGCTAACATCCGTGCCCATCTTCCTCTACTTTATATGGGATGCCATCACAGCATGGCTTGACAAGCGGTGCATTGGTCCGCACCCGGGATGCGAACCTGCAAACCCTGGGCTGCCAAAGTGGAGTGTGTGAACTTAATCACTATGCCACCAGGCTGGCCCCTAAATGTACATTTTTTTAAGACATAATTTTTAAAAAGCTACTTTAAAAAAGTAATGACATCTTAATTTACAAGTAGGAAAACGTGAAGATAGTATATGTAGTTATCTGCTGATATTCAATACATTAAGGTTTTTATTGTCTGTTTCTTTACATTTTTCTTTAGAGTCCTAGATTTCAGCAATATAAACTGAAACATTCTGCTTCTATCTTAGAAAGGTTATCATTTAAGTTTATTTTTTTAACTCATGGAATGATAATTTTTAAAATTATTTAGGGCCAAAGGAGTATTTAACAGTATCAATCAAAATATGTTGGCAGGATAAGGATATTTCTTGTACTTTAAGAATTGTTCACTTTTAATAATTCTTGAAAGATTTCTGTTTTCGTAGTTCAATTCATTTAAACTGCTTAAAAGATAATTCTAGTTTTGACTTGAAAGAAAGAAGTGGATTGGTTTGACATACTATCACAGATTTTAATGAAGAGTTTGAGAAAGATAAGTTTCTTATTCATTGGAGTCATCAAGTTGAGCAATAACTGATACTAATCAAGTAGTGTGAAAATTAAGTTCTATGTTAGAAGTTATGTATAATGATTCTGCATTATAGTGATTTAAATAGGCCATTATGAAACATAGACAATTTCATATTTATATTTATTAGATTTTAAGTTTTTAAAAATACCTTCTCTCATATTTCTTCCCACCACTGCACACTAAATTTGCACGCAACTTCAATATTCTTATTACAGATACTTTAGAAAAGAAGCAGAGTAATTCTTAGTCTACTGTCAGAGTATTAAAAAGTACATGAATGATTTCTGATTGTTTTTCTAAGGCAAGTAATAGAAGAAGCCTCTGTTTACATATCTTTCTACCCAGGGATGGCATGGGGGGTGGTAGGAGTAGGAGATATGAATACTGAAAAACTTGGTTTAGTCTCCATCTTTCTGAGCACTTCATATGGACTAGCCCCTTCCTCTGAAAGACAGGAACATAATTACTTTGTTTTCTCTGGGAGACAGAGCAATGCTTCTAATAGCAAACTTAAAAAAAAATTTGGTGGATATTATAGATAATAGACTGATTGATAAATCTAGGCCAAGACATTCTAATATTTCATCTAGGAGAATAGAGATCTTTCCTAAGTGTTAAGATGTTTAATCAGTAGATTCTAAGAACACAGATATAGTTATTAGATAAGAAACTATTGTAGGTATGAATATTTAAAGTTAACAGATACTGAGTTTTTAATGTTGATATATTGTCAAGAGTTTTTGTGCTTTGCTTCAGATTTTAAACATTTATCTAGTATTATATGTACAATATTAATGTTTTAATTAACTTTTAGATCCCGGGCTATCAGTATGTGTCACCTGAAGGCAATTGTGTGGAACATGTTCAGACTTCTTCTGCCTTTATTCAGGTAACTTTTAATTTATAACAACACCAAAAAAACACACAAAGGAACGCTTTCAAACATATTTTTGAAAGTCTAATAGTGCCTGTTTCCTCATCTATAAAACTAGAAGAAAAACAATACTGTTTGTTCTATTTTCTTTGAGTATTATAATATTAAAGGAGAAAGTTTGTAAGTGAGTTTGAGAAATAGAAACTGTACAAATGTAAGGTGGTTGACACCACCAGTAAGGTGGTCCTTTCATTCTTCCAACTTAAAGCATTCAGGTTGTGAATGGACATATTAATAAAAACATACTCCAGACGTAAATTTTTAAATTGATATAGATGATACAATATAAGTTTTTTTATGCATTTGAATTTCCCAAATCTTTTCTGTTAAATTGAAAGTATCTACCAGGACCTTTTTAGATACCAGAGGGATTGTCATATTGAGTATTTGGGCTTTAGTAGTATTAAGCTTTACTAGTCAATATAGATTTTATACTACAAAGAAGAAAATAAAAATTAGAGCACTAATAATAATAAAGCAATTATGTAAGTAGCCTGTTTAACTTATTTTAGCAACCCTTTGTTGATGAAGATCCTGATAAGGAAAAAAAAATAAAGGAACTTGAGTTGCTTCTTATGTCAGCTGAGAATGAAGTTAGAAGAAAGCGAGTTTCATCGGTAAGAAATAAACTTCAGTTTTAGGTTTTATTGTTAGAATCCTGTATATGCTTAAATGCTTTTATAGTTTTCATCAGCATTGACTTCCATATGTCAACAAGTGGACAGCATTTTCAATATGACTTCAGATTTTAATGTGGACTAAAAATAGTTTCTCTATTTTGCAGCTTTGAGGTTGCCTGATTTTGATATGCATCTCTTTGAGCATATTTTACAAAATATGTATTAAATACTTCTTGAGTCATAAGTGTCAAGCAGACTTAAAGTATAATAATCTTCGATATACATATTTGTGAAAATGATGTGTGGTTTAGATTAGGCTTTGGTTTTATTTTAGACATTCCATGTAATGATGGCTTTAATAGAAAAAAAAATAAAGCTTAAAAAATAAATAGATGTGTAGAGATTTGTGTGCTCCAAAATTATTTTTATTCTGTCTTTGAAATTTTTTTCTGTTTACTATTTTTAGAATATTAATTCAGTAAATTGAAAAAGTAATAACATTAAAAATATGAGGAAAGGGAACATTCAGATTTTATGCTCTTTAAAGAAATCTTTATATGGATGTTGTGTTTTGGTTACCAGGTGTGAAAACTATTGTCTGAGATTTGATTGATGAGAACAACTAGGAGTATTAAATTAGGATAAATGGTAATCATTCTAGCTAAGTTAAACAGGCTATGCTAGATGGATTAAAAGAGAAAAAGAGAGGACCCAGGGGCCGGCCCGGTGGTGCAGCGGTTTAGTTCGCGCTTGGCAGCCCAGAGTTCGCCAGTTCGGATCCTGGGCACCTGCCGACGCACTGCTTGTCAGCTATGCTGTGGCGGCGTCCCATATAAAGTAGAGGAAGATGGGGATGGATATTAGCCTAGGGCCAGTCTTCCTCAGCAAAAAGAGGAAGATTAGCAATGGATGTTAGCTCAGGGCTGGTCTTCCTCACAAAAAAAAAAAGAGAGGACCCAGCCCTGTGGCCAAGTCATTAAAGTTCTGCACATTCTGCTTTGGTGGCCCAGGTTTGCTGGTTTGGATCCCGGGCGTGGACCTACTCCACTCACCAGCCATGCTGTGGCAGTGTCCCACATATAAATTAGAGGAAGATTGGCATGGATGTTAGCTCAGGGCAAATCTTCCTCAGCAAAAAAAGAGAAAAAGTTTATACTTAAATGACAATTTTAAAAGTTTAAAGGATTTTTCTTGGTTTGGCGCTGAATGAGGGAACAATACATTTAGAGTGATTGGGAACTAATACGAAATTACTAGATAGAATAACCTGAGATTTTGAAATAGTATTATGAGACAACTGGTGATATCTTTATACCATTTAAGAGAGTATTAATAAAAATGACATCTGTTGGGGCCGGCGCAGTGGTATAGTGGTTAAGTTTGCATGCTCTGCTTTGGCGGCCCAGAGTTTGCAGGTTCAAATCCCGGGTGCAGACCTACACACTGCTTATCAAGCCATTGGCAGGGCCAGACTTCCTCAGCAAAAAGAGGAGGATTGACAACAGATGTTAGCTCAGGGCTAATCCTCCTCACCAAAAGAAAAAAAAGATACCTGTTAATTGTGGTAGATGAGATATATATACCATTTTTATCACCTCAAAAAGTTCTTTTGGACAGTGCTATACATTTACATATGGTTTCTTTTTTCCCCAGTTTTATTGAGATATAATGAACATGCAGCACTATATAAGATTAAAATGTACAGCATAATGATTTGATGTACATGTTGTGAAATGATTACCACAATAAGTTTAGTTTAACATCCATTGTCTCATATAGGCAGCAGAAGAAAAAGAAAAAAAGTTTTTTTCCTTGTGATAAGAACTCTTAGGATCTACTCGTTAATATTAACAACTTTGAAATTACATATTGTTTCTTTCTTTCTTTTTTCTTTTGCTGAGGAAGATTAGCCCTGAGCCAACATCTGTGCCAGTCTTCCTCTATTTTGCATGTGGGTCACTGTCCCAGCATGGCTGACTAGTGGTGTAAGTTCGTGCCTGGGATCTGAACCCTTAAACCCAAGCCGCTGAAGTGGAGCACACTGAACTTAACCACTACACCACATATTGTTTCTTAATCATGACTCTTCAAGGTCTCTTTCCTTGTTTTTTATTATGAGACACTAGGAAACTAGGCTGAAAAGATAAGTAAATTGCCCAGTGTACATCCCTAGAGAAAGAAAAATGACACAGTTCCTGACTTCAAAGGATTTACTTTGCAATGGGGACACAGACAAGAAACAGAATATAGTGTGATTAAATAAGTTGCAAAGTTTTATGGGAGCACATAGGAGAGGTGCTTAATTGAGATTTAGGTAGACAGGGAAGGGTTCCTGGAAGAAATCCTGTTTGAGCTCAGTCTTGAAAGACAGGTGATGACAGTAGATGAACTAGGACATTATTATAAATGGAACAGGTGAAAGTGTATAATCAGATGGAGTACTTTCCAATATTTGGACTGTATCTTAAAGGAGGAATAGGAGTTCTCCCTGGTCAGTAGGTTGGGGAGCATTCTAGATAAACGGACCAGCAGTACATGCCAAGGAACTTCAGGGTAAAAGACGAACTCATCAGGGAATTGCAAATACTGTAGTTGCATATTCCTGGGAGGAGGGCTTGTGACTGGAAGTGTTGGGAAATGAAGTTTGAAAGGTAGAGAGAGGCCAGATTCTGGGAGTTTGGACTTTATGTTTTAGATTGTTAAAATATTAGATTGTTTTATCTCACCATGACTTTATAAATTTAAAAAAAATTAGTTAGAAAAAACAAATATAGTCAAGATATGAGGTTTAATGAAAAAAATTTTTATATCAGTTTTGAGGAAAGACAGTATATTTGCTATATTTTTAGCTGAAATGTGAAGTATGTTCTAGGAAAAAAACTCTTAAAATCCAAATTTATGCTTAGGTTGAGAATGACAAATAATATTCAAATTTCTTTTGTACTTTTAGCAGCCTGGAAGCTTTTCTAGCTGGTCTGGTAGTTTCCTCATGGATGATAGCATGTCTAATACTCTAAATAGCCTCGAGGAGCACACTAGTGAGTTTTACAGTACGGATGAAAATCAGACTGTATCTGCTCAGCAGAATTCACCCACAAAGTTCCTGACTGTAGAGGCAAATGCTGTGCTGTCCTCTCTACAGACCATCCCAGAATTTGCAGAGACTCTAGAGCTTATTGAATCTGTAAGTTTGACATTGTGAGATTATCAAAAGCTCAATTTTAGTTACATGGTTTCCTGTTCAGAAATTCAGTTTAATGGACACTGACCAGTTTTATGTTAAGCATTACCTTGTGTGTTATGCTTAATTTTATTCTGATATTTTGCAGTGACTTCTGGCAAAAAAAAAAAAATATATATACACACACACACACACACACACACACACACACACACACACATATATCTTTCTCAAGTATGTACCTTGTATAGTATTTTTTTTTTTTTTTTTTTTTTGTGAGGAAGACCAGCCCTGAGCTAACATCCGTCCAATCCTCCTCTTTTTGCTGAGGAAGACTGGCCCTGGGCTAACATCGTGCCCATCTTCCTCTACTTTATATGGGACGCCACCACGGTGTGGCTGACAGGCAGTGCGTCGGCGGGCGCCCGGGATCCGAACCTGCGAACCCCGGGCTGCCAAGCGCGGACTAAACCGCTGAGCCACCGGGCGGCCCCCAAAGTACAGCTCCCTTGTATAGTATTTTTTTAATTAAAAATTTACCAATTCATTCTGTGTTATACAAGTTGTATAAGTATATTAGAGATGGTTGGAAACTGAAGAAAACTGTAAAGAAGAAAATTAAAATCCTCCATGAAACCAGAATTAATAATTTGAGGTATTTCCTCTTAGGCTGTTTTCTATACATATAAAACACACATATTTATATATTTTTAAACCCAAATATATACTTGTGTATTATGTTTGTGAATTTTTTTTTCCATGTTATATCATGAGCATGTCTCTGTTTTCTTAACTTTTTTTAAATTTGAATTTTAATGGCTTTATAGTATTCTGTCGTATGAATGTAACAAAATTTATTTACCCAATGTACTATTCTTATTGGACATTTAGGTGGTGTCCACTTTTTCAGTACTCAAATTACAGAACGTATTATGTAAAGCTTTGTGCAAAATCATGGTTATGTCCATAGGTTAAATTGAATTTCTGGATCAAAGTGTTTGACCATTTTGAAGATGTTCCATACACGTTACCAAATGATTATGTAGCATTTGATAGTATTTTTCTGATATGGAATAGAGTGTGATGTTTTATGGTGAAATGTACTCTTTGATAATAACTTAAAATAATTTGTTCCTTTTATTTAAAATACTTTGACAGTAAGCTTCAGCTACTGAGTTAGATGAAATATTATTTTGCGATGTTCCAAATTGAAATTGCAGTAAAACCATAATCCATTCCTTTCAAATGGTCTTGCTTTAAAAAAGATGAACAAGGAAAGCCTATTTCTACTGATAAAAATGAGTGATTAACTGTGGAAATCTTCATCCTGTGTTCAAGATTGGATTTAACTAGGTTATAGCATTAACTTTAGTTGAGAATTTAATTTATTGCAGGATCCTGTAGCATGGAGTGATGTTACCAGTTTTGATCTTTCTGATGCTGCTGCTTCTCCTGTCAAGTCCACCCCAGTTAAACTAATGCGAATTCAACACAATGAAGGAGCCATGGAATGTCAATTTAACGTCAGTCTTGTGCTTGAAGGGAAAAAAAATGGTTGTATTGGTGCAGATGGTGAAGCTGTTCCTTTAACATCGCCAAATGTGGCCAAGTTTAGCACTCCACCAACCATCCTCAGAAAGAAGAGAAGAATGCGAGTGGGTCAGTCTCTAGGCAGCGAACTTAGTGATGGCTCATTCAGTGATGGCGGTAATACAGCACTAAAACACACACCGGTGAAAACACTACCATTTTCTCCTTCACAGGTAGTCGTGTGGTTTTGTTTATGTTTCCAAATGTTGATGAGCTAGATTAGATTAGATTGTTAATATCCTTACTAGTAGTTTGTTGCTTTGATATCACGTAAAAATGGATAATGTATTTAAATGTATACATGAGAGTGCTAAGCTCTGATAAATCAGAAGGTATCTCACAAAGTATTTGCATATAGGTGTCTTACAATTTTTAGAGCTAAAAGGGATATTTTAGATGTGTAGTTCCACATCTTTATAGGACTCATCAGGAAACAGGCCCAGAAAGGTAAAATGATTTGCCCAAAGTTATCTAATAGCAGAGCTGAGACTGAGATCCAGTTTCCTGACTAAGTGTTCAGTGGATATCGGGCATATATCCCTAGACAACTGCTCACTGTAAGAATTTCATGTGTCAGAAGGTTTTCTAGGCATGTCAGGAACTACCTGCTTTCTCCTATAGTTATGTCCCTGGGCAGCAGATATTTATATTAGGGCAAACTGTACCTCTTGTTTTATAATACCATCTTTCTTAATGAACACTATGTTCCAGGCTGCTAAACACTTTTCTTACAACATCTCAGTTAATCCTCTTTCAAAAAACCTAAGAGGTAGGTAGAGTGAAACTCAGAAGTTAAGCAATTTGTCCAAGGTCAGTTAGTAAAAGATGGAGCTGGTGTTTGCTTGAAAGTGTCTTCACAGAAGTTAAAAAGTTTTATGAGAGAAGGAAATTTAATGGACAGATAAACTTGGAGGATGCTGGGATATTATTGGAGGTATTTTGACACTGGGAAGATGAGGAGGATCTGGCAGTACACAGCCACTGTGTGCTCTGGAAATCGTGTCCTCAAGCTTCAGGGGATGCCATTTACATAGTGTGCATGGTGTCATTCCCCACCCCGCCAGTCCTCAGAATTACAAAGCATCCTGAGGAAGATGAAACAGGCTTGGACACACCAGCAGTTTTCTATTTTTTGGAGTTTTGCACACTAGCAATTTTTGTTGAAGTGTAAATTCCAAGGTGGAAAGTGGCTGAGAAGGTGAAGCATGATTATAAAGACCTTATATCCCATGGCAAAGAGCTTGGATTTTATCCTATAATTGCTTGGTATCACTGCAGGGTTTTAAGAGAGTTGACTGCTAATCTTAGGGTTAAGTACATTGCACATGTTAGGAGCCAGAAGTGATAGAGCTAGAATTCATTCCAGTTATAAGTAGCCTTGAAGCAATTTCCACCTCTTCTTACCACTGCTTCCAATTTGTTGGCTACAAAAATAAATTAGTATTTTACAATTGTATGTAAGTTAAAATCTAATGAGTAAATTGTGTCATTTGGAAAATGGACTCTGTGATAACCAATTTTGGCTGTTCAAAGCTTCTGAGCTGTGTTCTAAATAGGCAAATTTGCCAGACAGCTGTATTTCTTATCAGCAAAGCATTATTATTATATTCTGAATTCAGAGTATTCTCATAGAAAAGGACACTTAAGATCATTTATTAATACAATAATAAAACTTTCTCTTTTTAGTTACACTGTTGTAGAAAACTGTTACATTTAACACAGTAGCTACTTATGGTTCCTATAGGTTCCTATATGATAATAGGCTATTCTAAAATTTTTGTACTGTGAATTGTACTTTTGAATATTTGTTAAACTACTATTTCTTGAATGCTTGCTATATGCTGAACACTATTCTAAGAGCTGGGGAGGCAGTGATGAACAAAACGAAAATTCCTGCCCTCATGGAGCTTTATTTTCATGGAGTGGAATGTCAATGTAGTGTTATTGATAATCCTTCCCTAAGAAGAATGGGGAAATAATTTGAAAATCTTATCAGTTTAGTATTTGTGTAGGAATTTTGACATTCTAGAAATTGCCTTTAAACTCTTTTATTTTTTTAGTTTTTCAACACATGCCCTGGAAATGAACAAATTAATATAGAAAATCCTTCATTTACATCAACCCCTATTTGTGGGCAGAAAGTTCTCATTACAACTCCTCTTCATAAAGAAACAACCCCAAAAGATCAAAAGGAAAATGTAGGGTAAGTAGGTATTAAATAATTGAGTTAGAGAAAACTTGAAGCACAATTTCAAGAGTAGATTAGCTTTTTGTCCATTTATACATATGTGATAATCCCTATTCATATGGGACTTAGAATTAAAACAAAATCATAACTTTATGTTTTATCCCTAGGAGACTGAAAACCAGCTAAATGTAGTGTAAAACTTTGATCTCAAGCAAAACATCATTTTTAGTATTTTTTCCTGTATTAGTCCTTTTTTCTATTTTAAGATCATTGATTGGAATAAGAGTTAGTTTAGGCAGGCATACTTTAAAATAGTCCTGGAATGTTTAAGTAAAGAATGTGTACATGCAAGAAAAATTTAATATGTGCTCTTATCATGGCTTTGCTTTCCTTAACTTGTATGAAATCCACTTTTGATTATAATGCAAATATCTAAATGATTGATAGGTTTAGAACACCTACTATTAGAAGATCTATATTGGGTACCACACCAAGAACTCCTACTCCTTTTAAGAATGCGCTTGCTGCTCAGGAGAAAAAATATGGACCTCTTAAAATTGTGGTATGTATACTCTTTTATTTTTAAGAATTTTCCTAATTTTAATAAAACAAAAATTTTGATTTTTATCCTTGTTTTTAACATTTTAGAAAAGATGTTCACTGAAACTGATAAAAAATTTTCTACTTTGATTCATGAGTTTGAATTTGTATTAGTCTTTTTCCTTGACTTGTGTAAATAAACCTTTACTTGGCTTGTTTTGAATTCTTAACTTTCTTTACATTATATCATCTAGAGAAAGCAAATCAAGTGTCAGCAGAACCCTTTTCTTAATACTAAAATCCACCTTTTAGTAGTTTTAGTAGCGGTTATCTGCAGTAAAATAAAATAATTTTAATATTTTGATATACATAAGCACTTCCCTTATAATTTTATGAAGCTGATTGATCAGTATACCTCTTCAAGGCTCAGTTTCCTCTTCTATTCAATGGAGATCATGAAACACATCCCAGAGGGTTATTTGTGAAGATAAAAGAGATAACAGAAATAAAAGGGCTGGTGCTAAGTTTCAAGTAGTACTGTATGTACTCAGTTGCTACTATTATTATTTTAATAATAGTGGTAGCAAGAGTAGTTCATGAATGGAGAATGGGTAGTGTTACCTGTGCTTTCATATACATATATTGTCAACCTTGAACGAGCCATGGGCATTTTCATTCTAGGGAGATATAGATTTATGACAAATTAGGTTCATTAGAAATAAAATTTGATTTTTAAAATATTGGTCACTTTAGTTATGCTCTTCTATTTTTAGTCACATTTTGGGTAGATTTATTAATAAATCCCAGTTTACTTGATTTAATTGGTTTATTACCAAAAGGCGTGTCACACTCTAAAATCTTCTAGTCTTTTCTTTTTTTTTGAAATACTATTTTAGAGGGTACATAGTAGGATTGATCAAGTCTTTCTGTCACTTAGCTCTATATACTGCTATGAACAATTATATTCTCTTTAGAGCTCTCTAGAATTTTTATATATGCATATACACATAACAAAAGTGAGATCACACTTTATGTACTATTTTGTAATCTTTTTTTTATTTAACTAGGTTAATGTATATATTTATCTCATAGTTTTTAATGTTTGTGTAATATTCCATTGTATGGAATTACCTAATTGATTTAACTGTTTCACTATTTTGCTATTCATTTTTAAAATTCATCATTAATTCAGCAAATATTGAGTGCCCAATAGGTGACAGGCACTGGGCTAGGGTTTGGGGATGTAATTGAACACGTCAGATATGGTTCCTGCCTTCATAGGGTGTGTAGCTTAATTGGGAGTTACAGTGATTTGAAGGCATTTAAAAATTCTGTAGTGCCTCAGGGTCATTTGGTCAACATATAAGTTGAATAAAAATTATCACTTTAATAATAGTGCATGAGAAATTAGGTTTAAAGTGACCTAGAATTCCTGTCAGTTTGTTCATGTTTGGGAAGAATTTATCCATTGCCAAAACAGATAGTTTTCATCAACAATTTAAGATAAAAGGAAGATAATGATTTAGTAATTAAGATTTCTAAAATATCTATAGGCTCCTACATTTCTTTGCAGCAAGGTGACTTTTCATTCCTCCTGCTCCTCTTCCTCCAATTATTTACTGAGTACCTGCTATATGCCAACCTCTTAGCTTTCTAGTGTATCTTACTGTGAGTCAAATGCACTTCTTAGAGATTGGCGTAAACATCTGTTGCCTTAATAAACATTGAGTCTTCTAATGTTTACTGAAAATTACTCAAAAGACTAAAAACTATGGAAGTCCTTTAAATATAAATCCATTAATTTTGGTAGTATCAAACCTGAGAAGTATTAAATGCAGCAGTTCTTCTCTTTGTCACATTAGGACAATTAAGAGAATAATTTTTGGTAGTGAATGAATTTATCTGTCTTAGCCACTTCTCTAGTACATTTGTATGCTTATGGGGGAAAAAAAACGGATTCCAGATTTCTTTTAAGAACACCCAGTCTGTGTTATTTGTGGAATGTAATCCTTAAAACAAAAGCTCTTGGAGCAATACACAGAAATACTGACATAATTCCTGCATGTCTCAGGCTGTAGATGAGACCACTTTTGTGTGTGTGTGTGTGAGGAAGATTAGCCCTGAGCTAACATCCATTGCCAATCCTCCTCTTTTTGCTGAGGAAGACTGGCCCTGGGCTAACATTTGCGGTCATCTTCCTCTACTTTATATGGGACGCCTGCCACAGCATGGCTTGATAAGCAGTGTGTGAGTCCGCCCCCGAATCCGAACTGTGAACCCTGGGCTGCCGAAGGGGAGTGCGCGAACGTAACCGCTACGCCACCGGGCCAGCCCCTAGATAAGAGCACTTTTAAAAATCTGTTTCCATTTTTAAAGTTTTTGTAAGAGCTGTGAAATCTCATTTATATGTGAATGCTATTCTCCCTTACTTTGTTGACTGGGAACATAAACTGCTGGTCATTATGTGCTGTCGGTTTGTTCTTTTATTTAGTGGAGCTTTGATTACCTTTTTTTCTTTAAAAGCAGATCTTGGTTTGGGTAGGTGCTAAGTTTGATATAATTTAAATTTGTTTTCTGAAGTCTACAGTGTGCTTAGCTATTTGATAGAAAGCTAGATGAATAATATTTTGAGACTATTTTATTATTCAGCCCACACTCAAGGAGCTTTCTGTATCCTGCCCTCCCACACTCCAGTGCTCACATAGACACACAGCCTCCTGTACTCCAGCCAACACTCACACACACAGTTCCTGAACACCGTTCTCAGCTCTAAACTTAAGGCTAGGTGTACAGATACGTGTACAAAGATGAAAAAGACGTGATTGCTGCTCTTAAGTAGTTCACACATTTAGTGGTAAGAAAAACATGTTAACTAGTAATTACACACTATATAATAAGTACGATAAAAGTAGAATAAGGAGAGCTAGTTCTACAGTTCCTATTTTATATAAAAATACTTGGGAACTAATTTCTGTTTAATTCTGAGGATCCTGATTGAAGCAGGAGCTACAAGAGGTTCCCCAAAAGGATGATTTTTGTTTAGTAGCCTAGAGTGAAGAAAGTGCCACACTTCATTCAGTGCTTGAATGTGCAATATTATTTTTTGCCATCAATCTAATTAATATATTCAACTTATGTATCTATAGGGACTGGGGAAAATTATGCCAATAATTAAAAAGTCTAAAAGATGGGTTTTGTGGAGAAAAAGGAATTGCTATAAAAGACTTTTTTAAAACCCTTTTAAAAACAATTTAGTCACAGCCACTTGCCTTCTTGGAAGAAGATATTCGGGAAGTTTTAAAAGAAGAAACTGGAACAGACATATTCCTCAAAGAGGAAGATGAACCTGCTTACAAAAGCTGCAAACAAGAGGTAATCTTTTAGTATTATTGGTAATAAAAATCTTATTGTGTCCAAGTGACTTGGCTATAATGTTTCTATTGTAAATTTTTCATTCTAGCATACTGCTTCTGTGAAGAAAGTCAGAAAATCACTGGTTTTAGATAACTGGGAAAAAGAAGAACCAAGTACTCAACTATTGACTGAAGACATTTCAGACATGCAGGTGTGTAAGGAGTTTTTTTTTTATTAAAATGGTTGCTTTAAGTTCTAGTGGTTCTTGTTTCTTATTCATTGTGTGGTCAGTTGATTAGAAATTCATAGAGAGTTTACTTTAGTATTATTCTGCCTAATTCTGCGAGAAACTATTAAACTGTAGAGAATATTTTATTTACTTCCTTGCTTTTTATATTTGTTTTGTTTTGAGAGGAGTTGGCTCTCTTAGGTATGATGTCAAAAAATGGTAGTTCTCAAAACTTTAAATTTTGATATTTATCATTCGTTCACCTCTGAAATATTTAATTTTACTACATTACCAAAAATTTCATCAAAGCCAAAAGCTTTCTTGGAGGGAAATGAACAGGGCTTCCACTACCACTTACTCAGTCCTTCTATTTGTCTCCATTTTTGAATTAGTTATTTTCCTCTTTCTTTTTTCTCTCTTAGTCAGAAAATATATTTACAACATCTTTATTAATGATACCATTATTGGAAATACATGACAATAGGTGCAACTTGACTCCTGAAAAACAAGATATAAATTCAACCAACAAAACATATACACTTAATAAAAAGAAACCAAACCCTAACACTTCCAAAGTTGTCACATTGGAAAAGAATCTTCAGGTATGAATTTATAAATTTCTTTTAGTGATTTTTGTTGTTTGTTCAATTATCACTTTAGACTTACTGATCACAAATTATACTTTTTCTTTTTAAATTTGAAATTGATTATAATAGTAATGAAAAATTCACCATTATTTGTCACTCAAACTAGATTTGGGTTTTTGAGAGACTCATTCATCAGGGCACATATAAACTAAACAATTGGAGTTGTAGCCAAAGACTCTTCTGGTGATTTCTTAAGCACTATTTCATTTTTTTTGTGTGAGGAAGACCAGCCCTGAGCTAACATGCGTTGCTAATCTTCCTCTTTTTGCTGAGGAAGACTGGCCCTGGGCTCACATCCGTGCCCATCTTCCTCTACTTTATATGGGACGCCACCACAGCATGGCTGACAAGCGGTGCGTCGGCAGGCGCCCGGGATCCGAACCCGTGAACCCGATCTGCCAAGTGTGAACTAAACTGCTGCGCCACTGAGCCGGCCCCCACTATTTCATTTTTAAACTAATGATATCTAAATCCAGTTCTGACACCTCTCCCATGACAAATATGTGTAGTCCTAATTGCTGTCTTGAAAGGGTAAGTGGTTGGAAGCAGTTTCAGCTTGATTTTGTTGGTATGATGGTTTCCAGTGAACTTTTTGGCTCAGAAGTTGTAAAGCAAAATTATTTTTTCTGTTGCTATGCAGCCATTATGTAGCTGCAAATGAAGCCTGGAAAAATTTGTACTACGTTATCTTAAGAATTCAATCCAGAGAATTTGAGAGTTCATTGTGGAGGAATTTTTCTTGTCTACACTACGATGACTACAGCACTAGCATTCAGTCAAATATGACCATTGAATATGGCCACCTCATCTCTGTCTTGAGCTGCTGCTCTTCAAAGAGCCCTGTAGCACATTCTCTTAATCCATTTTAAATGATTTGATTTCCCAGTGTTTAACACAGAGTTTTTCAGGAAAATTTATCACAAAGCAAGTCATCCCTATAGTGTAGTAACTTTTACTCTATAATAAGGGAAGAAAACAAATGAAACAAATGTAAACTTGACTTTGTGTTATGAATATATTTCCTAATTTTCAAGACGTAAAGCATTCTTGGCTCATTTTTTGACATTACATCCTCTCTTTAAATCTTTTGCAAAATTTTGAAAGACGAACATTTTTTTCCATGTTAAGACTGATTTGATTTGCGGGGGGAGTTGTGGGAACAAAACTTTGAAACTGCCTCCACAGGCCTGTAAACAATGTAGATGGGTGAAAAATTGACTTTTTAAAAAGTTGATTGTAAATATTTGAGTATGTATTTTTAAGACATAACATCATTATTTAAGAAGAATTACAAATGCCATTATCAAAACATTTTTACAATAATTGCTTATCATCAAATAGCCAATGAATTAAAATAGTGGACTTTTAAAAGTCTAATTGTGAAGTAGTATGGATAGTTATTTTAGTAATTTTCCCATCACCATTGTTATTTTCTTCCTAGTCAAATTGTGAATGGGAAACAGTGGTTTATGGGAAGACAGAAGACCAGCTTATCATGACTGAACAAGCAAGAAGATATTTGAGTACTTACACAACTACCAGCAGCACATCAAGAGCTCTCATACTGTAATTGTTACTAAAGCTGATGAAATGCCCCACTCCCTCACTATATTCTGTACTAAATTAAGTTGCAATGAAATTTTTGTCAATTAATTGTTTTTAAAGTTTTAATACGGCCCTAAAACGGTTTGCATCTTTTTGCATGTTGGGCAGGCAGAAGGCTAAGCCGCTTAGATATGGAGTAGGCGATTTCATAGTTTGTTTTTTAAGAGCTGAGATTTTTAAAAATTGTTTTTAAAGAACAAGATGGGAAAATCACATCAGAATGTTCATGGATATTCTAAAAGTGAATTCTCACATATTGTCTTCAGAAGATATTTGTTGCTACTCTTTTGATGCTGCAGTTTTGTTTTAGATAAGTTTATGAGTATATATGAAATTGGTCTATGTATGGGAAGCACACATGGTTTTATGAAGTACTTTTGCCTTTGTGCTGATTTCCTTAGGCTACCATTTACAAAGAAACACAGTGGAAAGGAATTTAAAGGAAGGATAGAAAGTTGCACTACTAATTTTTGGTATTTTTCAAAAACAGTAAAATTAACTACAGTGTTAAATGTATTTATTTGAGCATAGTACTAAAAACAAAAAACATTGAAAAAGTTTTTTCCTTATTAGTGAAGAGTCAGTATTTTCTTCATAAGTCTCAGAAGAGCTGAGAGTTTTGTTGAATGTATTGTACAGTATGTAGGAGCAGGAAAACTTTGTAAATTGGAAAGAAGTCTGTTTTTATAATTTATTTTCATTTTTAAAGCTTAAATGTAGATATTTATACCTATACAGGGTGTCTAGAAGCCAATGTTGTTTCCTGTTATTACAGCTAACACAGTAAAGAACAATTTCGACTTTTAAGTATGAAACAGTAGTAAGTTATAGCTGCAAAGAATACAATATCTATACTGTATGTCACATCTACCTAAATATTGCACTATGCCCTTTAAATCATGTTGGTTATAAAATAGTTCTAAAAATGTACTAAATAATTTAATATTTTCTTTTTAAATTATATGGGGGGGTCATATAAATTAATCTGGTGATTTGTATATGTGTTTGAAATTTTTGCATTTTGTTTAAAAAATAATATGGTACTTTGGTCCCTAAAAGCAGTCTGCACTTAGAAGTTTATTATATTTGCTCCGTGTTTCAGAAGTAGAGAACATTATCTTTTATTTATAAAAATATTTTGTCCTTTTATAAATGTTTTGTGTTTCTCTACAGGTTACAACAGTTGCTTCAGTTGCCTGTTTTAGGTGTTTGCACTTATTTTATTTCTTCCTGAAAGAATGTCTTTATTTGCTTTTGTGTAGAGATTTTATGTAATTTTTTTTGAGACATATAATGGCGTGCTGTCAACTTAAACACTGACAGGTAAATAGAATTGTACACTGTAGTTTTAATTATTTATAATTGACACACTCTCTCCCTCTCCACTCCTGAAGTATGCTGCTATAGAAAGTAGCAGAATCGGCTTGCTGCTATGAGAGAAGGAAAGAGCGACCACCACTTGCACTGTGTGAAAAGATAAAAAGCAAATGATGGCAAGTTCTCAAGTTAACTTAATGGAATCAACCATTACCAGGCAAATTCTTGCAAATACCAAAATACTGTGTCTTAAAACAAAAACAGCGTTAAGATTTTTTGATGTTTTTATGTTAATAGAAATGGAAATGAAAAAAGTATTTTAATGCCTAGCTCTTGAACAGTAGACCTAACAGGGTTTTAAGCTATTTAAATCCACTTGCTTGTTTTTGCATATTATATGTAGTGAGAAGTGAAGAAAATGTATGGTACTAAGATTATGACTTGTTGATAACAAATAGATGAACCAATTTGAATCTTCTTAGCATGTTTGTTAAGTATGTTGATTACTTCCTAATTAATGAACTTCTCACAGAAATTTCACTTTGTAAAACCATTGATTGTAGCAAAATCATACTGGATCATTTCAATTTCAGTTACCTTGAACTAATAGCACATAATAGTTCTTTTTTTTTTAATGTAGCCCTTAGCTTTAATTTTTAATGGATGTAAATAGTCTCCAATCACCAAAGTATAATATCTTTGAAGAGCTATATTTTTTTAAAGCATAGTTTTTTTTGAGCATTAAATTATCCCAAATATTGCAGATAAGCCCAGGCTTATTTGACATAGTACATATTTGGGTTGGTATTGGTTGAATCCTCCAGTTAACTGCTTTGTTGCTTTTTGCAAGAAGATTTTTAATCTTAAACATGTCAGGCATCTTAAGTCACCTTTATACTGTTATGTTCATTTGAATTTTTCAGTATGTTATAAAAATGCCAGGCATACATGTAGCAGCCATACTTGCATGGAAACTGACTACACATATATAATACTGCATTTTGTTGTAAGGTTTTCACATTAATACAGCAATTATCCTGACTAAATTGAGTTTTTGATGTATGGGAAAACTTTCCATTGTAAGAGAATCTTGCATAGAATGTTGACTATTAACATCCAAAATAAAGCATCTGTGTACAAGCTGACTTGGCATTGCTCATTTCACTTTGGTTTTGTGTTTTATGGTTTTGATTGAACCCTTAAGGACTTAATATTCTGTTCTTAGACCCTTTTTTCTCCTTTAGAAATCCCTTTACAGGTGATTTTATCTGTTAACACACTTGACCTCTTTATTCAAGAAATGGAAATACTTGTATGTCTAGTATGTCCATTTCTTGAACCTCATTCATAGCTGTATTTTTCAATTACCTTTAGATATTTTCATGGCTCTTCTGTCAACACCTTAAATGCGTTATATCCTCTTTTTCCCAATTTGGACCTGCCCTTCCTTTGTTTTAGCTCTCATTCGTGTTGCCTTCCCATCATCCACTGAGAAATCTCTTGCCCACCCCCAACCTCCCACATTGAAATCTGTTGTAAATTCTTAGCCTGCATAAGGCCACTGCTCTAATTCCATTCTTTCATTTCTTACTTGGATTATTGCACTAATCACTCTGATCTTCATTCTATAGAAATATCAAGAAACTGTGCAGTGACATCAGAGTGTCACCTGGGCAAGGCCAACTGGTCACCCAGTCAGATCTGTGTGGTATTACATTGCCTCGGTGAATTCCTCACCATCCAGATTTTACCTTTAGCCTTCTATGCTCAGAAATCTGTTGGAGTAACCCACCAAAAATGAGTTTACCTCTTAGTAGAATGCTTATATCAAGTGTGTGAGACCGACACACAAAACCAGAATGCCAATCTGTTAATTCTGAGTGAAATATAACTGCTGAGAGGACAAGGCACATTCTCTCCATGTGTTTTAGCATAAAGGAACAAATATAAAGAAACACAGATCTGATCACATCTCTCCTATTCAGAGATCGTTCATAGTTGTCTGTTGCCTAAATAATAATGATTCTCCTTCTTCACTTCCTAATCTGGACCTGGTGACTTGGGTCTTCCGAGAACATACATGTGCATGCTCCTATCTCCGTGCCTGTATTTGCAGTGTTCTCTCTGCATGACTGCTTTTCTTTGTCTCCCTAGCCAGTTAAAATCTTACTAAGCCTTCAAAGCACAGGTCTGTGAATCATTTCCTGATTATGCTAGTGCTTCCATAAATCTTTGCCACTAGACTTTATGTTTTGAAGAGCAGGGATTGCTATTTATAGGTCCTGTGTCTAGCATGGTGCTTAGAAAATCTCAGTAAGTGTTAAATTGACAGAATTTTAAAAAATTAGTCATGATTCTATCAGGGAATATTAACCATACTTATGCAACAGATTATAAATAGCTTTGGTTTCTTAGTTATCTGCGTGAAACCAGTTTTGCTTTATAGTCAATAAACTATTATTTTGGTAAAATCTTTTAGCTCATATTATAACCGTGTAATTTCCAGCTTGATTTTTCCAGTTATAAAGTGATAGGCTTGCCAGCCAATCAAATCTTGAATTGTAATGTAAATCAGATGGTAGTCTTTCAAGGGGTACTCCCCACTCTGAGAAGTGAAAATTTATTTTTAATTAAGTAGTGGAGGATAAAATGAACCAAGTGAAATTCCATTGGAATATTACACTTTCTCCTTCCCTGCTTTTTAAAAAAATTATTATTAATGGATATGGTCAAGAGTATGTGAAACGTATCAGTAGAAAAGCAAGATAAAGTGCACCAGGAAAAAAATTATTCATGGCTGACAAGTGTTGGGAAGAGATTATTTTTTAAAACTTTTTAGTATCTTGGCATTAGGACATTTGAAGCTGTTGAATTTGAGCAAACTCAGTATTAAAAATAGCGTAGTATACTGCCCTTATTTCTGAAGGTCTCAGACCTGGTGTGCTTATGCAAGTTCCAAGTACGGAATGTGCCAGGTTGAGTGGATTTTCCTGGCCAGCCCCGGGAAAGAGGGAGGGAGACTGACTTTACTCTGATTTTACTACAGTAATTTTGCCAACCATATCTCAAAAGATTGGGTCAGATTCTGACATAATTACCGAAGCCCCAGTACAGTTAGCACTTATTTATTCATTCAACTAGCAACCAATACTTAACTGAGTGCTTAGAGTACTGGGGATACTATGGTAAACAGGACATGGCCTTTCCCTTAAGGAAGCTGATATTTTAGAAGGGGAGATAAGTATGTAACAGACATGACATCTTTTCTCCTTTGGCCACAAGCAAGATGGATCAAGAAGCCCGGTTTCCTGTTCTATTTGTAGATGCTTATTTGAGAATAGGGAATGGTTGGTCACTGTCTAGATGGTGTGGATTTTGGAGAATTGGTTGGGCCTGCACCACCCAGGGGTCTTGCACCACCCAGGAAGTTCACAGACTAAAAGTTTGCGTACAGTGTAGCAGCTGCAGCCATGTGCCATTTGTGTACATTATCTCATTGAATCCTCCCAACAACTCTATTAGGTAAACATTGTTATAATCCACTTTTATGGATATGGAAACAAGTTTAGGTTTAGGGGCTTTTCCAAACACAGTACAATGCTGAGGTGGGATTCATTCAATCATCTGAGATTTGGGTTGATTCTTTAAAATTAAGCATAGGGCGCAAGAGTATCTAGTATATGATTCCATTTCTACAAAAGTGTGAAAACAGACAAAACTAATGTATGCTATGAGAAGTCAGGATAGTGGTTACCCTGGGTGGGAGGGTTGTTGAAAGGAGCCATGAGGGGCTTCTGGAGTGCTGCAAGGCTCCATTTCCTGCTCTGGGTGCTGATTGTATGATGTGTTTAAGTTTGTACAAATTCAAGCTCTACTACTGTGATGTGTGCACTTGCAGTACATATGTACATTATGCTTCAATAACAAGTGTTAAAAAAATTAAGCCTCGGTTGCATAGTAGAGAAAAATAAAAATGCTCTGCCAGAGCAAAATGTAATGAGTTATCATCCTTGCACTATTTCATTCATACCCTTGTCAGAGTCTACAAAGCTAGCACTCAGTGATGAACTTCTCACCATTATTCTCCTGCATATGTTGTGCCCATTTCTTCTGGTGAAGTAAATTTATGCTAAATTTCTACGTGAAATAAGTGAATATTTCCTTGGGCTGTATATACCAAATTTTTATGTGTAAGAGCTTACTCTGCTCCACCGCATGAACCCTTTACTCAAGCCGAACTAAACAGTCACAGTTCCCCAGAAACACTCCACAATTACATCCCTGAACCTTTGCTCAGCCTCTTGCCTCCACCTCAAAGTTCGTGCTTTCACTTCCACCCCACTGAAATAGCCATATTCACCAAATTACCTGTTACTAAATATTCATTTATCTAATCTGGTCCACTAGTTACTTTGTACCTTTATAGCACAATGTGTTATTGTTTAGTGTTGGCTTTCTCTTAACCAACAGTCACTTAATTCACTCATCTGAATGATTCTTCATTCCCAAGTTCCCTGTTCACCCAGGGCTAGTAGGCGATACACCTTCTGCAGTTTATTGAACACTTCTGCTCAATTAACAATGAGTGCAAATAATGTCAGATAAGAAAGCTTCTAATTTTTTTAAAGTTTAATAATGTATTTCATTTAAGCCAATATATTCCAAAACATTATCCTTTTAATATGTGATTAACAACATTATTAATGAGGTACTTTACATTCTTTATTTTTTTTCCATTTTAAGTCTCAGTTTAGAGCAGCCACATTTCAAGGGCTCAGTAACCACAGGTGAGTGGCTACTGCACTGGGCAGTGCAGTTCTAAATCACTAGGAATTCACATAGAAAATGTTTTGTAATTCAGAAGAAACACTACCTATTTCAGGCTACAACAGAAGAATTTAGTAAGTTACACTCATTGTAATCCTTCCTCCCTCCCTCCCTTCCTTCTTCCCAAGTTTTTTGGAGTTCATTAATTTAATCCCAATTCTTCTCCTTACCATGGGACCTTGCCCATCACAAGCTCAGTTTCCTTATTAGTAAAATGGAGGTCTACTACATTAGTTAACTTCTGTATTATTGTCTCTCTCAGCAGACTGTAAGCTCCATGAGGGAATGTGTCCAGCATTTAGCCCACCACCTGGCACTATGCAAAACACAAAAGCTGTGATAACAAAAATAAGCAGCCCTGCTGGCATCCTTAAATTCTGTGAGGGGAGATAGAACTCTAATGCTATGAAGGAGAGAAATATGGTCCCATGAAAGGTTATGACAAAGGAAACTGACCTGTTTTCCTCAGGAGAAAGTTATGTTTGAAGTGGGATCTTACAGATGGATAGGCATGAGGTAACTAGGTAAAGAGGGTTGGGGAACAGCTGGTAAGGGCCCCAAGGAGGGAGGGAGCACTCCATCTTCAAAGACCCTAAGGCTAGAGTGACTGAAGTGGTGAGACTGGTGGAGAAGGAAGTGGTGAAGAGAAGGTTCCTGAAGAAGAGGGGCCAGATCTGGTAGGCCTCGGATTCTCTGGGAAGCAGACTCTGTGATGGAGATTAGCATGCAGGAAGTGTGTTAGGGAGTGCTCTTGGAATCAACGCCTGAGGAAGGGAAGAACACAGGACCAGGCAGAGGGAGAAGCTGGTCTGCCCTGTAGTCCCAGCGAAGGCCTTGGCCAACTCCATGGGGAACTCTGAGGCTGGGATGGCCCTTCGAGTTGTCCCCAGCCAGTTGAGGAGACCAGGTCTCTACAGCCATGGGTCTTTCATGGGAAGTAGCTGCCCCAGGAAGGGGGCCTGCCCTTGGGTGAGGACTCTCCTAGGCAGAGGCAATTCTTTGACTTCAGTTTCTCTGTGGAATAAGAGGCAGGGTCATCTGCTGAGAGAGAAAAGGAGGAACTGTTGGTGTGTAGTCAGAGATCTGAGGAGAATAAAGAATTTTTAAAACAGTCCTTGAGAAGATCGGGGAAGGGATTTGATCTGGGAAACACAGTAGAACTGCCCAGCAGCATCGAGGACTTGTTTTAGGTTGGCATGTGTTCAGTCCCTCTGCTAGGTCCATAATGATGCTTTTGTGTTAATTAAGCCCCACCTGTCCCTTCAGCTGGGTGCATGAGCACAGGCGGGGCCCCTGCACCGATACATAGTGATACACATCTGCCCTGCCCTTGTCATCTGCCACCAGTGCCTGTTGATCTGGTGGAGCAGCAGAGGCAGCATACAGCATATCCATTTGCCAAATGGATGAGACAAAAGGACTGGGGCGTAAGGGAGTGTGGAATATTATTAAGAAAGGTGGTTCATGGGATAGGCAGGATAACCTCAGCTGGAATCCACTTTGCCTCTTCTGAATTCCCATTGCACTTTATCTGTCCCTCACTTGTGGTTGTCATTACTTCTGGTTTTTGTTATAGCTTTTTAGGTATGCCTTATCTCTTCTAGATTCGTAGCTCTGTGAAGAGTTCCCCTTCCCATTGGGCCCTCAACAAATGTTTTCTAAATGTTCTGGTATGTTACTTTTGGTTTTTGACTCACCTACATGGACTTTATTTGTAGCTTAGTCAAGTATTTCTTAGGGGAGGAGGAGGGGAGCCTGGATCCACACCCTAGGTTCCTCATTCATTTGTCCACTCAACAACTATTGATCATGTCCTGCCATAAACTAGTAGGGATAGATCAGACCTGATTCCAAAATTACAGGATTTAACATTTGGTGGGGAGAGAGACACACTAAACAAATAACCACCCTAATGAATATATAACCACAAACTATGATAAGCATTCTGAAGGAAAGGAATATAGTGTTTTATGGATGTCCATAGTGAAGGAATCCAACTAGATGGGAGGTCAGGCAGGGAAGGTTTCCCTAGGGAAATGATGCTTGAGCAGAATCCCCAACTGTGGAAGGGGTCAAGAGGGAAGGAGATAAAATACAAGAATATGAATAAAGCAAGGCTAAAATTATTTACCAGCTGGCATTTGTTGTCCAGGCTCTACTCTGAACACATCTCCAGTCTGTGCAACCCTTCAAAAGGGCAGGTTTTTCAGGCTTCTACTGCATCTGCTGAAGCAATGCATTCTAAGATCGGAGGCCACAGCTGCAAGAGGTGTAGGGTGCATGCCTGGACATGACCTCTGCATCTTTCAAAATTTCAGTAGGATGCAAGGACTATGGCACTTGGTTGGGCAGTGTTGAAAGAAGAAATGCCAGCTCCTAGGACAAGTCCTTTGACCTCCTGTTCTTAATTACCAACTGTGGCTACTCCTGGCAGAAGCTTCCTCTATAAACATAACAATCTGTTACAATAACTATATTGAATCTAGAAAAATCAAACCCGACATATCAGTTATCAGTTATTGTAATTAGAGTCTTATCAGTTATTGTAATTGTCAACATATTGTGTTTACTATTATCATTAAGTTTATGAAGTTAGAGTTTATTGAAGTAGTATTTAAAAAAAAACTTGAAATGACTTGACAGGCATATAAAGGCAGTTATTGGGTAAATTCTTTCTTTAAAAACAATGTAATCATAAATAAAGAGTCTACATTGGGTGATGTTAATAGAGTTTCCTTAGACACTTTTAACTTAGAGGTGAGTTGGTTTCCTATCATCCACCTGGCTCTTGCCCATAATCTTGTCATTCCTGCTCAAGGAATATCAACTTATCTTGTTCAAGTCACTGTGATTTATTTTGGATCATAGAAGTTTGAAATAGAAAGATTTTAGATATCTCTCTGTAAAATGAGAATTATCACACTATACTCTGCTGTATTATTTTCCCATTGCTCCTGTAACAAATTACCACAACTTTAGTGGCTTAAAACAACACAATTTATTATCTGACAGTCTGGAAGTGGGAAATTTGAAGTCAGTTTCAGCGGGCTAAAATCAAGGTGTCAGAAGTCCTGCATTTCTTCTGGAGGCTGTAGGGGAGAATCCATTTCCTTGCATTTTCTGGCTCCTGGAGTCTGCCTGCATTCCTTGGCTCATGGACCCTTCTTCCATCTTCAAAGCCAGGAATGCTTGATGGAGTCTTCCTCATGTTACATCCCTCTGACATTCCTCTTTCTAGTCAAATCTCCTTCTGTTTCTTTTGTGATTACATTGAGCCCAAACCAGATAATCCAGGCTAATCTTCCCATGTCAAGATCCTTAATCACATCTGCCAAATCTTTTTTACCACACAAGTTTCTGGGACTCCCACATCAACGTCTTTGGGGGTCATTATTCAGCCTCCCACATTAGACTATTATAATAGTGTGAATTGTTCCATTTGTGGCAGATACATCGCCACGACAAATTTTGAATGATGGAGTAAATATAACATATTAATTACATAATGCTCAGAAACTGTAGTCAGTGAGAAGAAGCTATCCAGATAGCCTCTTATAAGACAAACTTTATCTTAAATGCTCTTTTTTCCTATTACATTATTTTGGTTTCATTCTTAACTTTTTTTTTTTTTAGGATGGAAGAGGGTTTCTCTACTATTCATTCATTTATCCAAATAAATACACATCCATGTATGTGTGTGTGGGAAGCATTCTCCCCAGGCACAGGCTCTCTTTATTAGGAGTCACCATTCATCAAGCTACACTGATGTTACTGAAAAAAAGAAAAACTCAACTCAGCTAACGTTTGAATAACTTGGAAGCCAAAATTCAAAATGTGGAGAAGAAGCCTAGGTTGAAGCTTGGGGAAGAGCAATAGTAAGAATTAGTACAAATCTCTCACGCCTTTAGACTGGGGTATAAATAGGTGGGCCAGATACCTTAAGAGAGGTGGAATCATGAAGTTTACTACAGAACCAAAAGTCGATAAATCAAAGCAGGTATATTTCCCCCACTTTTATAAATTTAATGTGAAATTGGAGGTCAATTCTCTCTCTTACAGAATACACCATTACTAGACATTTACTTTTAATATTTAAGGAAATTTGCTTCTAAATATTCAATTATCTCCAAGAATTTTAAACATATATTCTTTTTTAAATATGAAAAAGAAAACTATAGACTTAGTAAGAGAAATCTTGGGAAGTAATGGCTACATCTCACCACCCACTTTTTTTTTTTTTTTTTTGGTGAGGAAGACCAGCCCTGAACTAACATCTGTTGCTAATCCTCCTCTTTTTGCTGAGGAAGACTGGCCCTGGGCTAACATCTGTGCCCATCTTCCTCTACTTTATATGGGACGCCGCCCTGGCGTGGCTGACGAGCAGTGCATCGGCGGGCGCCCGGGATCCGAGCCTGTGAATCCCGGGCTGCCAAGCGCGAACTAAACCACTGCGCCACCGGACGGCCCCTCTCACCAACCACTTTTTAAAATTAGTAAATTGGATTCTTGTTTCCTCTCTCCAGTAATCGGAGGTTGTTTATGGCCCATTTTCCTGCCCCTCAGCCTCAGATCTGCCCGTGAGATGGTGCCAAGCCTGCTTTTTAGGTTCCTCTCTCCTACCCACCTTGTGCAGTTCTCCCTCTCCACGCCTTCTTCCATTATTATATAAGGTAAGGTAACTGAGCTGAGGCTGGACAGACTCGTAATTGCAGAAGCATTTCTTTCACAAAGGCAGGACTAAAACCAAGGTTAACTGTTTAAAATGGAATGAGACACTTGGCATCTCTTGCCTGTTGGGGTATCAGCACCCTTTCCCAGGTTGTGTATTATCTTAAGGGTACCTAATAGTGTTTGTCAGAGCCTGTAGGATATCAGGTAAAATGCAGCCACGTGAAAATGGTCCTCGAAGGGATGTATGTTGTGAATTGTGGAATAAATGACTTAGGGACAACTTTCAGGGGTCACCTTCAGACTTCTCATAGTATTTTGGAAAAGTCACCACAGAAGAGGGTACTTTCTTGGTGGGGAAGTAGGAACAGGAAATAGTTAATTGAAACTTTTGTGGGTTACTTACAAGATAAAAAGGATTGTGGCAGAGTTCCAGCAGTATGAAGGAAAGCGTTTATGAGTCCCCTAAAGTGGATTTCCCTGTAGTGATTTGTAAAAGCCAAATCGCTGAGGGTGGCGAGTCCCTCTGATGAATACAGGCCACCAGAGAAGCCGGTCCTAAGCAGTGTGCATCTCCAGTGGGGCGTGAAACAGACACATCTCTAGGCTTTTGTTCCATAAGCAGACCAGCTTGGGCAGGAAATTCATCTGAGATTGCTCTGAATTAGAAACTACAGAGTTATGAATGGCCCGTCTGCTCACGCCAGAGCCGTTGAATCTCTTGAGTCCTCCAACCTTTTTCTAATTGCTTCAGTGCATCCAAAAAAAAAAAAAAAAAAAAAAATCAGATTTTATTAGGTGTTGTTTTCAGAGAAATAATTAAGGGGAAGACTCACATAAAGTGTTGCTTTACCTAATTCCTAATTTAGCTATAAATTGCTAGAGAAGCATCTGTAAAAACTAACAAAATCTGCTAATCTAAAAATTCATTAAAAATGACATAAGAAAGGAAGGCATGGTTTGTTTGTGGGAAAATGACAACAATCTAGTGGGAAGGGAACTGGTCTCTACAAGGAGTGGAGCAGGGCAGGGTATTCCATACACAGCCTCTGCCTCCCGATCATTGGCTTAGGGGAATTATAACCAGCCTGTGTGATGCCAAACGGGTTCCAACACTGGTTTCTGCATTATTTCATTTGGTCCTCACAGCAACCTCCGCAGGTAGCTATTATGATTCCATTTTATAGGTGAGCAAACAGGACCAGAGCAGTTACGTGACCTGCCCGGGATCATAGTGGCAGAAGCGGGTTGACTGCAAAGCAAAGGAAGCTTAAACTTCAGGTGCCCCCTTGCACGGGTTGAGTGCGGGAGTCACGTGGTGTGGGAGGTAGGAGGGGAAACCAGATTGCCATCAGACAGCATTTCTGTGTAAGTATTTCTGGTAAATTACCTAAAGAGATCTCAGAAGAAAAGATTGAAATCTCCAAGTCTCCAGAAATGTGTTGTGATTTCCTTTTTCATTCCAAAGAAATATTCAATTCTGCTCTCAATTTTGTATTCTTAAAGAGGGGCCCCCCAGATTGTAAAAGCTTTGGGCCCCATAAGACTACATCTGCCATTGCAGATAGGTAGTAAGTGGTAGAGCTGCGTTTTGAACTGGAGTCTTCTGATTCCAAGACCTGTTCTATTTTCAGACTATGTAGAAACTCAGAAAAGTATAAATAGAACATCATGTGAAAAAAAACAAAAGCAGAGTATGAGAACTATAATTGTAATAATGTAAAACTTTTGTGTCTGATAAAAGACTGAAAGGAGACACTTTCAAGTTAGCAGTGGTTATGCTAGAATTTGTGGATTATGAGAGATTTTTTTTTCCTAAATTTTCTGAAATGTTAAGTTACTTTAAAAGTACAAGGCAAAACTGAAGATACAGAAGAATTACTTGCATTTGAATTTTTTACTGGTTTAACAAATTACAATATTAGTTGTTCAAGTTTTAACTGTTTATAAAGAAAGGCCAAATTACCAACAATTGAACTTATGAATTCAAATAAATTCCAGCAAAAAATTTATTTTATCTCAAGGCATTGGTATCTGATTTATGTCATTTTGGTGGAAGAAGTAACGTGGAATTTTATTTCCAAATACCACTAGGTTGCATATGTTTTGCAGCATATCCTGGCTTCCACTGTGCTTAAATGAGTTTTCTCATTTACGAAGTAGAGCTAATATTGCTTATCCCTCCTCCACATCTGGTTTCTGGAGGTGGTGAAATTGGACAAAGAGTCAGAAGGCCATGATCCTCATCCTAGATCTGACACTGGTCTAGGTCAGTTAACTTAACCTCTCCTCTTTCACAAGATGGGAACAGGTATATCTTTGTTACAAATCTCTGAGTTAGGATGAAATGAGATAATGAATGTGTATGTGCCTATCTACTCTGGAATATCTACAAAAGTGAGACATTCTTGTTGGCCAAATGACTAACTATTGTATTATTACATCAAGAAAACCAGCCATTCTAAATAGAAACCCTGCTCAAGTTCTGAGAATATACTGGCCAACTAGCAGAGGCATGGATGATGATGAAGGCAGGAAACCATATCTGTCTCCTTCACTGCTGTTTCAAGCATGCAGTTCGGTGCCTGCAATATAGTAGGTGCTCAATAAACATCTGTGGAATAAAGGTATACATGCATATATATGGAAGATCAGTTGAATTTTGCTCTGCTCCAATGTTGGGCTCCAATGCTAGAGGGTAATTCTGACCACTGATGATGGAGGAATTACATTTTAGGCAGAAAGAACAAGAATGAGTAAAGGCTGGAGAATGGAAAGTTAAGGACATCCATAGAGAATAACAAGTGGCCCACTTTGGTTCAAGTGTGGAGTGAATAGTAAAAACTAATACAGTGGAAATGCACATTAGGGCCAGATCCTGAAGAGTCTTTAAAATGCTGGTAAGAAGTTAAAATTTATCCAGAAGGAATTCGGGAGCTTATATGTCTCTGAGCATGATCAAAGAATTCTTTTTAAAAACTAGAGCATACATATGAATAAGATATGAGTATTCATTATTCCCATTAACAATGGGAAAATTTGTGCTGTTTGAAGAGACAGGCCACTGATGTAGTTCACTTAGTGGCCATTGGCCTCAAGCCATAATGCAGCTAGTAATTAAAGCTTATTCCCATTCAATCCCTCAACAAATATTCATTCGGTACCTCCTGTGTACAAGACCCTGTGTGGGCCATGTGTGGCAATCACAGATGTGCAAGACAAAAGCAAAGATTCATTTTGCTTAAAGCTTCCCTATAGAAATGGACACATACATGTTAACAATTTACCAAAAACACATGGCAGTTCCTTCTGTGCACCAAAGGAAGAGGTTTAGACAAAGTGCTTTAAGAGTTCTGGGAAGATTGGATGCTGGGCCAGAAAAAAAATTGCTATAAAATAGGATATTATTGGACCATTAGTGTATTAGCCTGCTTGAGTTGCTATAATGAAATACCATAGAGTGGGCAGCTTAAATAACAGAAATTTATTTTCTCACAGTTTTGGAGGCTGGAAAATCCAAGATCAAGGTGCCTGCAAATCCAGTTTCTGGTGAGGGCCCTCTTCCTGGTTTGTAGAAGGCTGCCTTCTGGCCACATCCTCACATGGCCTTTCGTCTGTGCTCCTGCTCAGAGACAGAGAGACAGAGAGCTCTCTAGTGTCTCTTCTTATAGGGACACCACTCTCATTGGATTAGGGCCCCACCCTTATGACTTCATTTAACCTTAATTGCTCCCATGGAGGCCCCATCTCCAAATATAGTCACTATGGGGGCTTAGGGCTTCAACACATGAATTTTGGAGAGACACATTCAGTCCATAACAATTAGCAACTTGAATAAAATTCATAGAGTAGATAATAGTATTGTATCAATGTTAAATTTCATGATTTTGATTATTATACTATGGTTGTATAAGTGAGTATCTTTGTTCTAGCAAATACTCACTGAAGTATTTAGGAACAAAGGAGCATGATGTCTGCAACTCTCTTAGTTCAAGGGAAAAGTGTGTGGGTGTGTGTGTGCACGTGTGTGTACACATACAGAGAGAGAAGGAAAGAGAGAACGACAAACAAATGTAGCTATTGGGGTCAGCAACTGGTGAACCAATTGCTAAAGGCCTCAATGAAAGGACTAAATGAAAGTTCAAAGGGCTAAATGAAAGTTCCTTGTACTATTCTTGCTACTTTTCTTTTAGTGTGAAATCATTTCAAAATGAAAAGTTAAACAAAAAAGTTTGGGAAATCGAAAGAAGGCTGGGATTGTGGAAGAGACAGGAACAAATACTTTCTTCCCTGTTCCCAAACCTTGTGCCCCCAGCCTAGCCCCACATTCCGGCTCTGGAGGCCTGTGCTTTGTGTCCATGCCCTTATCTCCCTCCTCAGGGACAGCACTGGATTCCTCTCTGTCCTCTCACAGGACCTGGGGTGGGGTGCGGGGGAGTGGGCAGTGCACTAGGACGTGGTTGATAAACCTCATTTAATCAATTTAAAGTAGAAAATATAGTTCATACTTTCACATTTGGTTTACTGTTCACTTGCCAAAGGAGAAAGTATATGATGTCACCAGGGAGTCATAGCTGGATCTGGGGAGTAGGTGTGATGATAACATCTAAATTTACTGCAATTGCTGAGCATTTTTCATCTAGAGGAAGCTTATTTGTGTGGTTTTGAGTCCTTTAATTGGTTTCTCTCACTGTAATTTTTTACAGTGTGGTTATAAAGGTGAATGTTTTCTCAGGTTTGCTGATGGAGAAACAGTAGCATAGGAAATGATTTCCTTAGGCCACAATACAAATTAAGGGGGTGAGGGGACAGGATAAGAACATAGAATTGCTGGAATTTGTTAGATCATTGCATATTTTATTGCCTGAATTCTAGCATTCAGTTTAGGATTGTTTTTATCAATCTTTTGATCTGGGTAAAGAATTAGAAACAAATTAGTTTCTAGAAACTAGTTTTCTAGAAACAAATTAGTTTTCTAGAAACAAAGTTAGTTTTTCTAACTCCATTATCTATAGAAGACGATTCTATTTTGGGTGAGGATATGCTCTTATTCGAGGAAAGTGGGTGGGCATAATAAGTTTTTAAGTAAAACAAAATTTAATTAACTTATAGAATAGTCATTTACTCTGAGAACATGTTTTTCCTATTTTGGGGCTGTTCAAATAATAATCTTTCTTTTTAAAACAATGAGGATATCTTTATTTGGCAAAATATGTCAGACTCCAAACCTATCACTTCTTCAAACGCCCAATGTTTTTGAAATCTTTCAGGGTGATGAAGCCTAAAAGTTTGGGAACCCCTCTTGGGGCTCTTGAATAAGAAACTCCATCTCCATAGCATTTTGCTGGAAGGTTCTAGAAAGATCTCTTTTACTCTTTGCCAAGTACTTTGTATTGTTGATGTTCTTGAATGTGTTCTGTGTCCAGTGAATGAGGGCATCAAGCTTGGTGAGAAGTTAGGATTTAACCCTGTTGCCGTTAAGTTTTCTTGGCACATTAACACCAGAAACTCCACTCATTAGTTGGCAGGGTAATTGATTTTATAAGATAAAATGTATAAGAACACAGTAGTGGTAGATTTCAGTGCAGCTGTGATGGTGTCTTTTTAGGTTCTGTGATGAAAGAGAAGTTGATCAGCAATTTTCAACCCAGAACCTTCATCTAGAATGTTGAGCTGTGGTAAAGAACAAAGGGGCCCACAGGAAAACAAGGCCAACTGCATCCCAGCAGCTGCATGGATTTTCTTCTCATATAATCCAGAGAAAATGGCTTTAAATGACAAGGCAGAATGTCTACTTAGTAATCACCACAAGTGCGAGGAGCTGGCCGAGGCGGTGTAAAGCTTGGGTGAGAGTGATGAGAGGAACCCTGGAGGCAGAGCTTCTCTGGGCCATGCAATTAAATCATCAGATGTCAGCTATCGTCTTTCTCCTACCTTGTAAGGAGAGAGCTGTCTTCTCATTTATGATTCTATTTCCCCCCTTTTCATGAAAACATCAGATGGAGTGTGTCCTGGAAAAAAATACTAAAGTACTATCATGCCCGAGAATGTGATCATTATTTTATAATTCCTGTCTATTTTTTAAGAGTTGAGATGAAGTCATTTCCTGAGACAAATATAAATTATTACAAAATTGAAAGAGAGAGAGAGTTAGGGAATGTATGTTTGGGGATGGAGTTGTGTGTATTAAATAATTCATGTCAATAGAAAGCTCAAGATATGCATGATTTCCATTACATAAATAAAATTAATCCAATTATTGTTGTCTTGGTTGCACAACTCTGTGAATTTACTAAACATTGTTGAGTTGAACACTTAAAACAAGAAAATTTTATGATATATAAATTATACCTCAAAAGAGCTGTTAAAATAATTCATTTTTGTTTGGTATGTACAACCAATAAAATAGTGACAAAATAAGAAAATGGGAGCAAAACATTTTTAAAAGATATAGCTCAGTTCACACTCGTGTAATACTGAGAGCTGTACAGAGAGAGTCAAAAGTGAGAATCTGACCCTGAACCTCACGAAAAATATGAATAAGTTTTGAATTTTCAGTTTGCAGATTGTTCTGAATGTTTTGACCCAAGTAACCACCCCGGGTCTGTACTTGGTGTCCACTGACAACCCCATTCAGCTTCTGAGGTGCTGATGGGAGAATTTTCAGGGGAGAGAGACTCAGGGGGCCTTTGCAGATTTGATAGCAGCTATAACTGGGTGACCACATAATTTATCATCTAAACCAGGGACAGTTTGGAGCTTGAAACGTGGCGCTATTACTAATTACACTGGGACAATAAGCAAAAGCAAATCACCTGCAAGGTCCCTACAGCTCTAATCATGTGTCTGATAGTATAACAAATATTTACATGTAACTCTTGGTTGGTTCTATAAGCTGGGTTTGGAATCAGAAGACCTATGTTTACCTTTCTGAGGTTTGATTTCCTCAATTCTTAAATGGAGAAACTTCTTCCTCCTTCCCTTCCTCTCCCCCTCCTTCTTCCCTTCCTCACATACTTATTGAGCTCCTACTATTTTTTAAGTTCTGTACTAAGAATTCAGGAGATAAGATAAAGACAACCCATTCCTAGCCTTCAAGGAGCTCCTGGTTTAATTTTGGAAACCGATACAGGTACCTAATTATAATTCATGTGCTTGGTGACAGCACCTCCCTCAGCTTTCTGGAGGGACCGACCCCTAAGTTAAGTGGAGGTCAGAATAGGCTTTCACAGGGGTGGGAGAAGCTACTTCCAGCAGGGGGCTGGAGCACTTCAGGAACGAATGTTCCGAGGCCCTGCGGGGCGGCCCTCCCGAGCGCCCGTGGTCATCTCCTCCTTCACCGCGGGCAGCTCTGCTCCCTCCCAGAGCCCGGGCGGTGGCCAGAGGCAGGCACACAGCGGTGCAAACCGACCTGACGTGCAGGCCACAATCCCACCCCCGCCCCCTGACGCCCTTTCCAGAGGATTCTTCTCACCTTCTCCTCTCTCTTCAGACTTGCGTTCACTCTCAGCTGGCTCCTTTTTTTTGGAAAAACTAGTGACAATCAGCCTAGAAACACCTCATCTTCCCCCCGCCACACCTGCCAAGCTGCCCGCAGTCGTGCCCACCTACACTCTGCGGTCTTTATCCCGCCTCGCTCGCGGTCCCCCGCTCCCGGGAGCTGCACCCCAACCCCTGCCCACCCAGGCTGGCTGCGCTTGCAACCCTCCCTTCCCTTCCCAGCATCCCTCGCTACTTGATCTTTGCTCCCTCTTTCCTTGGTCATTCTCATCATCCTACCCCAGTGTTGAAATTTCTCCCACCTTAAGCCCTCTCTGACAGACACTGCCCTCCACTTCTCCCATTTCTCTGCTGCTGTCACAGCAAAACTCCACTTTCTCCCCTTCCCTCTTACTCTGATAAATTCCATCGTGCCAAACCCACACCCAATTTGCTGTCCTAATCTTATTATCTGACATCTTAGGGATGTGTGACAGAGCCAGCCCTCCCTTCTGTCTGAACCACTTCTTTCAGTTGGCCTCTGGGATCCTTCTGGTTTTTCTCCTTTTTTAGTGGCTGCTCCTTCTTGGTTTCCTTTCCTGTCTCCTCCTCCTCCTATGTCCAACTTCTAAATACTGGAGTCCCCAGGCCTCTGCCCTGGACCCCTGCTCTTCTCTCTATTTTCCCTCAGATGACCTCATCTAGTCCATGCTTTGAAATAATATCTATAAGTACTTGAGGGAGCTGTCTCCAGCATTCATTTTTTTAAATTTCTTTTTTTTTTTTATGATACAAGGAACACATGTTCAATCATTAAAAATATGTAAAAATCAGAAAATACAGATAATCAAAAATAGGAAGATAAAATCAGACATAAACTCAATACCCAGAAATAATCAGCTAACATCTTGGTGTACAGGCTTTTTCTTCATACATACATATATATGTGTATATATACACGTTTATAGATATATTTTGTAACAAAATAGAATCACATTGTGCTTATTATTTTGCAACTTGCTTTTTAAATTTAAGAGTGTTTTTGTGGATAACCTTTGATGGCAACATACAGAGGTCCCCAGCATCATCATTAATTGCTACACAGTACTTTATAGTGTGGCTATTTACACAATTTACGTAACCCAATCCATTTTTAATTGTTAAAGCTGTTTCCAAATTTTTGCTATTACTTGAAAAGGTGGTGCTGTGAACCCTTGGCTGCTTTATCTCTGGGCCCTTCTGAATTACAGCCCAGGATCTGTTTCTGGGAGCTGTGAACTGCTGAGTCAGAGGCACACATTTTAATACAGATTGCCAATGCTTGATGGGATCCTAGGACTCATACATCCACTTTCTCTGGCTGAGGGCCAGTCCACGACATCACCTGTCAGTTCTCAGGCTGACAAGTGTCCTCAGTGCCCGCCCCGGAGCGTGGGGGACCCAGGCCCTCCACACTGGGCGCTGCCTTTTGTTTTCCTGCCCTGAGCAACGGTCCGAGTGACTGCGGACGGCCCTTGGCCTGGCGCCCGCCAGCAGTGTGCCCTTTCGAGCCTGGGGGGGTGCGGCCGCAGCCTGTGCTGCACAAATGCGCAAAATGGCCTTGAGAAAGGCTGGGGGCGGGCCGGGGCCAGTGGCCTTTGTGTGTGCCAGACGCCAGATGGGACGCAATTAGGGGACGTGCCGAGCAGGTCAGATGGCAGGCTATCCGTGGACCTGCTGCTGCTGCTGGTACAGACATTTTGGCGGGAAGAAAACATTCTTAAAAAAAAGAAATGTTTCCTCTGTGATGGGCCGTTTGGACAAATGTCTTTTTGATTCTGTGTGTGTTTGGGGGTGGGGTTGCTACTCAGAACTGGGCTCTTTCCTTCTGAGATAAAAGCCTTTGCTCTGTCAGATGTGGGCCAACAAATGAAGGGGAGTTTCCATATGGCCTTTCAGGGAGCAGAGAGCAGAGAGCAGAGCGATGTTTGCACTCAGGCGAGCACCAGCTGGCCATTGTTAGGGGGACTCTGGATGCAAAGGATGCTAGTGAGGGATGGATTTGTGCAGGGTGTGTGCACTGCAGAGAGAAAGGATGATGGTGAGGAGGGAGGGACACTGGGACCCCCCAGAGAGAATCTCCCAATTTACATCTTAGCCCAGTGTTCATGGGCAGAGCCAGGCCTGGCAGGTAGACTTCCTGACCAGGTGTTGATTTGTAGTGTGTGTATGTGTGTGTGTGTGTGTGTGTGTGTGTCTGTGTGATTGGGGGGTGGGGTGGTAGGAGATAGGTGGGCAGAGCCATACTCTATCTGGAGCCACATGCCCCATGGCCTCAGCCACCTGGGGTGGCCCTTTATCCAGCTCTGCATCAGAACTGATTTTAG
The DNA here is from genome assembly GCA_031878705.1 of Tapirus indicus. Lineage (NCBI taxonomy): Eukaryota > Metazoa > Chordata > Mammalia > Perissodactyla > Tapiridae > Tapirus > Tapirus indicus. The sequence continues at coordinate 19,272,619 of CM062934.1, forward strand.
TAAACATGATTTATTCAGGCCTGAGGCTTGGGCACCATTTAGACGAAGCGGTAAATGCCCTGTTGTTTGGATTTGAACAGAGCATTCAGTTCTACAACACCACTGTCCTGGACCAGTAGACATGAAGGGAGACTGTATGAAAGCCCTTCTCTATCTTCTGAACATCTGCTCTACTGACTCGCTGTCTTCTCGTCTAGGTGTTCTCTCCACAAGGCCCCTGTTGTATCTGTAGCGGTGACCAGAGTCTAACACATTAGCACACCTCATCACTTAAGCAGAGAGCAGTGCATGCAGGTAATGACACTCAGTCCAAACACACTACGAGGACCTGAGGAGCTGGGAGAGGTCTGCAGTGAGTGTGAGAGAGAGGACAGACAGGGTGAGAGCCCAGCAGAGGGTCACCTCTTGGGAGAGGAGGGCAGGGCCGAGAAAGAAAGCACTCCAGAGGGACCCCAAGAGCCACTTCTTGGGGGTGTTTGCCCATGGCCAGCCTCCTTGGATCCCACCTTCCCACCTAACCCCACATTTCTAAGGAGCCATCCTGGATAATATTCTCAGATGTCCACCTGTGTTGGGGTAATGTGTCATTGGTCTTCTAAAAAAGGAGTGAAATCAATGTGGGACCAGACAGAACGAAGTCCCAGAGAGTCCCTTGGAGTTTCAGGAATTGTCACCTGGAAGCAGGGCTCTTCCAGAGCACACATGGCCAGCATGAGGAGTCAGGAGCCCTGGGCTTGAATCCCACATCCACTTCTCCTTCATGGTGTGACCTTGGACCAGCGCTTAGTCCACTCACCCTGTTTCCTTGTTGCTAATTAGGAGAGAATAAGACCCAGTTTACAGGGCCAAGGTAGAGGTACAACAAGCTCTGTAAAGACTATGATGATGGTGACAATGATATTCTTTTCAATACTTATGGTGGCATCTTCCCAGAGAACCAGCCCCCTCTTCGCCTCCTGCAATGCACAGGCAGCCTCTTTTCAGAATACTGGTGCCCTTAGATTATCTTTTTCATTTATTTTTAATTCTCTGATTCTGAGAGGTTCAATAGAGTAGCCATTAACCACATGTGGCCATTCATCACTTGAAATGTGGCTGGTTTGAATTGAGATGTGCTCTAAGTGTAAAATATGCACCAGATTTCAAAGACTTAGGACAAAAGAGAATGTAAAATATCTCAGTAATAATTTTTGTATTGGCTACATGTTGAAGTGAAATTATTTTGGATACATTGGGCTAAATACAAATATTAAAACTAATTTCTCTGTTTCTTTTTGCTTTTTTAAATGTGACTTCTAGAAAAATTAAAATTACATATGTGGAATGCATTATATTCAACTGGACACTGCTGACATAACTGTTAGGAGGAAGACTGCTTTCTTACCATCTAGCCCTTGTCCTCCCTCATCAGGCAGGCTGGTTGGGTGATAGAATTCTTTGATCTGTCTTTATCTTATTCTTGGGAAGCCCAGTCTTTCCGGCCTCAGTGTTTTGTTTTCTGACATGAAGTTGTTTTGAGGCTATGAATCATGCCTTGTTCCTATAGATCGGGAGCCAAAGCAAGGCTCTGCCCTCAGGTTGACTGACACTGTTCTAGAAATGGGCGCTCTGGCTCCTACACCTTATGTTTCAGCACAGGTGATTAAAGAAAGTCCAAGTCAAAGGAAAATCTGCCAAGGACATCCAGTGTTTGGTGCCTTAACTGGCCATGTCTTTTCTCCTTTATAAGTTTAAGTCAAAGCACAAGGCTGTTAAGACCTGAGGGGATATTTTGATATGGTGTGACCTGTGGCCACAACTTAGAGGAGGTGTCCTTTTTCCCCTCTCTGAGCATTGGTAAGCCATGACCACTTCATGAGAAGGGACTTGACCCCCCCACATACAGTTTTCTCCACTAACACTGCAGAGAGAGAAGGACTCCTTCTCTCCCACTCTGGGAAGCAACTGAGCATGTCTCAGTTCCCATCGAGGAAGTGATTTCACACCAACTTCTTTGTATTTTGATCTAGGCCAAGCAGAATACATTGCATTTTCTTAACTTAAAATTCTCTTCTAAACAGTTAAAAATTCCGTTATATTTCTGTTTTTAAGAGTGAAAACAGGCTCTCAGCACACTGGATGGGAGTCAGGCCAAGGGTGGGGACATCCAGGCTGGGTCCTGCGGGTGAGTCGCCTGCTTCTGTGGTCAGAGGTTCTCCTGACCCTGGCACCCGAAGTGAAGGCCCTCTCCTGCTGGCCTGCAGCCCAGAATGAGGCTGGAACGGACTCCTCCTGGGCACACAACAGCCTGTGGACATGGGCGACGGAGAAATCCCTACTTCTAAGGTTGAGAGGACGCTAGGGATCCTCCAGCTTTTATAGTTCATGTGTTTTTAAAAGGCTCTACTCTAGCTTGGCTGACTGCAGTTGGACAAGTCATTTTGCCTCTCCATTAAATAAGGGAATTGGCAAAATTGCTCTACAGTTCCATCCGGTTCCCAAGTTCTATGATGCTAATATGAGAAAGAAGAAACAGCTCAGGGGAATCAGGTTCACAGAAAAAGGGACTGAATGTTTCTTCTTAGAACAGCACATACCCAGAAACAAGTACAGGTGAAAGGAGATTATTGTCAAATGAGGTTTCTTATCTGATCATGCTTACCTTTCTGATGATAAACACGCCCAATGATAATCACAACAACCCCAGACTTTCATAAATCGGTGGCTTTAATATTTACCATCATGAGACACCTGTGCTGTGTGGCTATCTTCCTGGGAACAGGGCTTGGGCCACTTCCCAACCCTCAGACAAGACCTCCCTGGGGGCTGGACCCCAAGCCAGCCTCTGTTCACTTTGAGATGCTGAGCATCTGTTGATTGCATAGTGGCAGGAAGGTGAGGGAGTGGGGAGATGGAAGAACATGAAAGAAGAGGATAATATCTATGCCTTCAACTGGGACTCGTAGGACACAGCAGGAGAAGTCTCACGCATTCTAACCCTTTCCCACTCACTCCCTCACCTGCAAAGAATGCCTGGTGCATAAGAACTCCAAAGCACAGATATAGACATGTCATTGCTCTAGTCGGAAATCTGTGGTGACTTCCTGCTGCCCACATTTGGGCATTTGGGACCATCTATGACCCAACTCTCAGCCTTCCTTTCTAGCTTGTTCTCTCACACTACTCCTCAACCAGATTCTCTCATCTCCTCAGAGAAACTCTTCATCTTCCCACCTCTAACTTCTTCTGGGCTAGACATTCTTTCTAAAAATGCTCTAATCCCAAATCTACCTCTTGAAATCCTAATCATTGTTTAAGGCCCAGCTGGTTCTGCTGCCTCCCTTGAGAAGCCTCTCTGGATTTCCTGAGCCAGAAATTTTCTCTCCCTTGTCTGAACAGTCGTGGTCTTTGGTTTGTATCTCTCTTTCCACCTATTCTTATTATTACTTCTACACATCTTTGACCACGCCTTTATGCACCTTAGAGCATTGAGATCATGTTATGCACTTAATAGGTACTGAACAAATGTTTCTTGATCCAAATATGAAGTGAAACCAGCACAAAAATGCATGCATTGGTGCTGATGTGGCAGCACAGCAGGGCAGCTGCAGGGCAAGGAGAAATGCAGATCTAAGGGCAAATGGCCTCAGACCACCTCAAAGCACAACGGCTTTAATTTCTAGAACTGAATCTGCTGGTAGCTTGCCAGCCCTCTCTGCCCCCCAGAGAGGACCTATTTTTTCCCTCTTCTCTTTTCTTTTTTGAGCCCCACACACCTGCATCCCTCTCAGATTGAATAAAGGAAGAACTGGAAACACAAGATGCACTTCAGGAAAAGAAGTACTAATTTTGAAAGATTATGTTGTGGTTAGACTAACCTCACAATACAGGGAGTTCAGTTTGATCACTTTCTGCTGATCATTTACTTAAAAAAACAAACAAACCGTATTTCAAGCAAGATTTAGGGCCTTAAGGGCTCTAAACCAGTGCTTCTCAAACTTGCATGTGCACACACACCACCAGAGGATTTTAGTCAAACGCAGATCCTGGTTCAGTAGGTCTGGGTGGAGTCCATAGTTGTGCATTTCTAACAAGCTCTCTGGTGATGCCTATGCTCTGGTTGTGTGGATCACACCTTGAGAAGGATCGATGCATAATTTTCAAATTGTCTGCAGTAACTAATCACCTTTCTCACTGAGAATCTCCATAATATCTTTTTTGTGCTATTCTTAAGGCCCATTTAGCGGATTTTATTTTATTATAGCTATGCTATACATTAAAAGTAATCTCCTTGAAGACAGGAGCCATCTCTTCCTTATGTCTCTATATTTTTCCATATAATCCTTGCACTGCTAGCACACAGTAGGTCTTCACAAATGTTTGTTAAATGAATAAATGAGTGAATTAATGAGCAAAGCAAAACTATAAGACTGTATTCCAGGGCATGGCTGTGTTCTTCAGAGTAAGCTGAGTCCAGGGAAAGAAATCAAGGGGTTCCGTGGAAACTTACCTCCCACGGGAGCTGACCTCATCGGAGAGGGGTCATTTTGAATTGAGTGGACCATATGCCCGTTTGGATGCCCTCTGCTCCCAGTCACACTTGGAATGTGCTGCTAGAAGTGACCCACCACGTAGCATACGGCAGTCACCATACACTGGGTTTTAGTATTATGAGCCTCCAGGAACTGCTCACTATAATCCACGTAATTATTCAAATGCTAATCATAGAACCCTTGGAGTATCCAGGCTCTTAGCCTTTCTTTCTTATTTCCCCCTCCTTGTTTCTTTTTGGTGGCTTTTCAACATTTTGGCACTGCCCATCATGTCACACATAGAGCTGCTAGCGAGAGCTTTCTGTAGCAGAGACCACTTCAGAGCACTCTTCTTCCTGTGGGCTTCCTATGCCTCCCCGCCGCCAACCAGGATCAAAAACATCTGCTTAGCATGGCATTCGAGGCCCTTAGCTGGCTGCCCTCTGCCCCCTTTCCAGCTTTATCTTTCACCCTTTCCCACCATACACTCTACTCCCTTCAAACGAACCGTTTTCCAATCCCCGAGCACGTTCTTAGGCTCTGCTTTTGCTTTTGCTGTTCGCTTCGCCTGAAACGCCTTCCCTCCACCTAGCAACCTCATACTCCTGGCCCTGTCCAATCCCACTTTCCCCTGGGGTCCTCCTGACACCCCCGAAAGAACTAGTAAGTCCTCTTCTGGGACCTCTGCCTCTTTGCTCCTCCTCTGTTTCTGCATTTATCCCACTGCGTTATTGACGGATCTCTACCTCTGTCCCAGCTGCCATCTCCTCTGTCTTCGGTATCCAGTGGGCACTCAATTCATGGTTGTTGAAGACAGGAAGTCAACAGGGGAGCTAAGCAGGGAAGTTAAGTCACTTGCCTCAGGGCTTTCTCAAGATTTTGTCTATAAACTTGGGGCCCAGATTTTAGCCATATGCTAAAAATTGGGGCTCTGGAAGCCCAAGTCCCACTGAGTATGCATTGAAAGCATGTGCTTCCATAACAAGCCGATTGGATGGGCAGGGAATCTGTCAGCAGCATCTGAGTCACTCATTCCTGAAACAAGACCTCAGATGTTGAACAAAATTTCCCCTTTCCCATCCCTGGTACATTCATATGACTCAAGTGAAGGGCACAGTATGTAGGGAGCTCGCCGACTTGGTTGGTATGACACTGAGGGTGGGGCAATATTTCTCAACCACAAGTAGCCAAATTCTTTCCCCTTCCAAGAGGGGTTATTGCTGGTCATGCTCATGTAGCCATCATTTGAAAGCATTTTCAAGAGGTATTTTCTTTTTCCACTAAATTTGAAGACCAGTGATTTCAGGCTTGCTTGTCCACTTCTTCAGATATATTGCAACTGTGGGGTAATGGACCTGTCTATTATTATTGTGATGCAGACACACACAGAATCTGTGTGACCTTGGGCAAGTTACTGAACCCCTCTGAGCCTCTGCTTCTTGATTGAGAAAATGAGGTTGCTGGGAGGACTACCTGAGAGCATGTATTGATGAAAACAGGTACTGAGCCTATAGTAGCTGCTCACAGATGTTTGCAGAACCTTAAGTCCCAGCTCACCTTGTCTTCCCCAACACTTCTCTTCCATCGCAATCCTGCTCAGGTGTTGAAGTGCTTGAGCCATTCTAGAAACAGGTTGGATATAAATTAAAAGCGAATATTAATTAATGTATCTGAATACTTAAATAAGGGTGCCCCTTGGGATTCTATTTCCTCTCCAGAAAAATGTGGACCACATGAAAATGAAGTGAAGGTGAAATAAAAATGAAAAGAAACTCACTAAGTCACTGAGGGTTTACAGACAATAGGACCAGCATCCAAATCCCCTGGGTTGTTACTTATTTATTTATTTATTTATTTTGGTGAGGAAGATTAGCCCTGAGCTGACATCCGTGCCCATCTTCCTCTACTTTATACGGGACGCCACCACAGCACGGCTGACAAGCAGTGCATCAATCCGCACCCGGGATCTGAACCTGTGAACCCCTGGGCCCCAGAACTGGAACGTGCGAAATTAACTGCTATGCCACCAGGCCGGCCCCGCTCTGGGTTGTTTTTAATGCCCGGCCCTAACCTACGATAATCTCTGGTGAGGGGTCCAGGAATCTGCCTGGACCTCTCTTGGACCTGCAGTTTGGGTGGGTATCAAGAAAGGAGATGGAGCTTTACAAACTCATCAGGTGATTCCTATAAGGATTAAGACTTTAGGGTGGCTCAACTGCTTTTCTTTTTTTTTTTTTTTTGTGGGGAAGACCAGCCCTGAGCTAACATCCGTTGCCAATCCTCCCCTTTTTGCTGAGGAAGACTGGCCCTGGGCTAACATCGTGCCCAACTTCCTCCACTTTATATGGGACGCCGCCACGGCATGGCTGACAGGCAGTTCGTCGGCGGGCGCCCGGGATCCGAACCTGCGAACCCCGGGCTGCCAAGCGCGAACTAAACCGCTGCGCCACTGGGCGGCCCCTCAACTGCTTTTCTTAATGGAGTAAATTTTGCTCACAAAAGGTGCTATACTGAGAGTCCCTCCCTGCTCTGGTCACAGCTCTTCCTTCAGGAGACCTCAGACCCAGGTCTGGCATTTGTCTTACCCCTTGTTGGTTTCTGCAGACAAACCTTTTAAAGCTGAAGGTGGTTAACTGATGTGTTTTGGGAGGAAGACTATGGAGAAGTTAGAATCAAACTCTAATCACTGTTAGTACTTGCAGCACTGGGGTTTTACATCATAGCATATCATTAAAAGCAAACGAGAAGATTTTGATAATTCTGGTATTGATATCTGGCATTGATTTAGATAATTCAGAAATTCTGATAGTCTCTACAGGAAATGCAAAATGAATGAATGTGCTCTGTTATGGTGGAGAGCATTTAATCCAGGAAAACTGGTTTGTATAAGATACAGCAAGTATTGTGGGGGACACAGTAGACCTGGCTTGGTGGCACTGAATGATCCTTCGCCTGGGGCCTGCCTCCATTTCCTCTCCTTGGAGCAGGAGGTGCACTAGCACCCCATTAAGTTGGGGAGGGCACATGGCATTCTGACACTGTCGTTTTAACACAAGCACATTTGATACAGCCTTAAAAAAGAAGCCTAAAAAAAGCCTTTACAAAAAACCTCTTATTTCTTAGCTGTTTTATTATCAAATAAAGTAAGACAAAGAGCTTCATCCATCCCAAGCCCATTCAGTCCCTGAACGTCACCTCCCTGCTGGTCCTCTGAACTCCAGTGACACAGGGATTGGGACTAAGCTGGGGAGCAGGGATGTGTGAGGTCATCAGGGCAGGCAGTAGCTGATGGAAGACTGCAAATGACAACATGCAATCGTGTGTTTACCCCACGTGTGCTCTCAGGAAGGGCAGTGCCATCCTTAGTTTGTGTCTCTTTTCTGAGAATCCAGGTGGGTCCTGAGAGTTCTCTCTCTTACGTCCTCTGATTTTGCTCTTTGAGTTGCAACACCCATATTTATGACATTTGTAAATACCTCTGCTTTGTGTAATTTCTTGATTATGTCAACTGAATTTTTTTTTTTTTTTTTTGCTGAGAAAGATTCGCCCTGAGCTAACATCTGTGCCAATCTTCTACTTTGTACGTGGGTCACCACCACAGCATGGTCACCAAGGAGTGATGTAGGTCCACACCTGGGAACCGAATCCTGGCCGCCAAAGTGGAGCATGCTGAACTTAGCCACTGGGCCACGGGGCTGGCCCCCTGAATTATTTTTTAAACACTGAAAGAGGCAGACAGAAAGGAGGGGAAGATATTTGATACACAATATGATGTTTTTTCCTCAGCAACAGGCTCTCTGGAAAATGGCCACTTATATTTCTAATAACTTTCTCAACACATATTTTATACAGGATTGTTCAATATGGTTAAATTCCCTTATGATGACAGTTTGGAGAGGTGCCCCCGGAGAGGTTAACTCAGTTTGAATAGCCTTTTCAAAAATATTTTTACAGTTTCAGAGTGGTTTTTAAAAAATAAGTAAAAAATAGATACACATGTCAAAAAAAATCAGAGGCAAAACTATGAAAACAGTGAAATGATCAGTGGTTGCCAGGGGCTCGGAGTGGGGGTGGTGGGGATGAACAGGTGGAGTACAGGGGATGTTGAGGGCAGTGAAACTACTCTGCGTGACACTATAAGTGCAGATACATGTCATTACGCATATGTCAGAACCCATAGAATGTACAACACCAAATGAACCCTGATGTAAACTGTGGACTCTTATTAATAATAATTTGTCAATATTGGCTTATCAACTGTAAGAAATGTGCCACTCCAATGCAAGATGTTAATTATAGGGTGTGGAGGGGAGTCTGTGGGAACTCGCTGTACTTTCTGCCCATTTTTTCTCTGAACCTGAAACTGTTTAAAAATAAATTTTAAAAATGATTTTTAAAAAATAAGTAAAAGATATATATGGTAAAAAAAATATTCAAAGAGTTCAAAAGGGTATCTTGTGAAGAGTGAGATTCTCTCCGTTCCTGATCCCGAAGCCCCTAGATCCCACCCCAGAGGCAGTGGTGATGGCTATTTACAAACATCCTTCCAGAGATGTTCTCTCCAAGTACAAGCACATGTAAATATGATCACCTACCTTTTTTAAATACACATATTGCATGTTATATATACTTTTCATTAAAAAGAAATGAATTATAAGACTAATACAGAACAGAAAGCAATAGAGTAAGCAAAAATCCCCCGTAAGTGGCGGTGGCCCAGGATGGAGCAAGTGTCAAGGGCACACACGGGGTTTGGTCATCCCAGAAGGGACATAGCATTTGACCAGGCGGTTTCGATGCAGCTCTGTGAAGATAGATAGCTGCCCCACAAAAGCTGTATAAAAAAGCCTGCTCCTGTCTCTGATTAGACAGGGATATGAACTATACAAGCCCTGTATTCTGATGAGGGTTGTTCTCTTCAAGACCTTGGCAAGCAGTGCATTCATTCCAGTGACGTCATCTCCCAAACGTTTTTGGAACCTCTCCTTTGTAATTGCCCTTCAGAGTCTGTGGGACAGTCTGTCTTCTTGCATTTTTCAGTATTAAGAAAGGGAGTCATTGGATGACTCTGATCCCCGAGGGTGTGAGCCCTGTGGCGCCTGGTGGAGTTGCCTGCGCACCTGAATCTGCCAGTGGGTCTTTCTGGTGTTTGCTTTCTGAATAAGAGAAAAAGCAAACAAACCCACAACTCCAGCCTGATCCCACCACCTGCATTGCCATATGAAAGACGTGGATGCAGCGGGCTGCTTTGCATCTGAGAAAATGAATACTAATATGGCAGCTTGATGTGTTTCTGACATTTTTTCCAGATTAAATTAAATGAAATCCAGGGAGTGAAGACATTAGACCTGCACACTGTCCAATATGAGAGCTACAGGCCACCTGAGGCTGTTGAGTACTTACCACTTCCTATATGGTATATACAGTTTACTTATTTATTAGTTTATTGTCCATTGTCTGTCTCTCCTGGTCCCTGCCTCCTCTTCCCACCTCACCCCACAAAAATATAAGCTCCATGAAGTCAGGGATCTTTGTTTTGTTTACTTATGCATCTAAAACAGTATTTGCACACAGTAGGCTCTCAATAAATGTTTGCTGAATGAATAAATGAAAGACCTCACCTCCGTGCTTGAAGAGTGTTCACTCTGGTTGAAAAGGGAGCAAAGGTACATACATAAAACGTGTAGCGAAGAACATAGGATATATATTTATATATATATAATTGAATTTCAGATTGTGTGGCGTGGGTTATAAATGCCATTAGAATTCACAGAAAGGAAACAGTGAGGTCTGGAGACAGACTTGAGCTGAAACTTGAGGAAAGTATACGAATCGGGCCTGGAGTCGGGGTGGGTATCAAGAAAGAAGATGTAACTTCAGTTAGATGGATGCTAGTAATGCTCCAAGAGGGTGACTGTAAAGCAGGAGGAGCAAAGGGCTGAGGCCTCAGTTTTGGGGGACACCTACAGTTACAGCATGGAAGGAGGGAGAGAAACCAGCCAAGAAGCCAGGGAAGAGAAAGCCAAGGAGATAAGGAGAACGCAGGAGTGGTCTGTGGCCAGAAGTCTAGGAAGCAGCATTTGAAGGATTTGAAGAATGTGTGATCGTAACGGTTCCATGCAGGAGCAGGCGCGGAGTAGAAACACAGACGTAAGGGTCAGTTTTGACCTGAGGGGAGTTTCTATTTGTTACCACTTACTAGATTTTGAATTGCCAGGCTGGTTCTTGGTGTAGTTGTTGCAATTTGGGTAGTTGCCAGTAGGTGCTGCCCTGCTTAGGTTTGATTGGTTCATGAATAACTGAGAGATCATAGCTCACCCTACAGTCCAGTCTCTTAACATTTTCCTCTAAAATATATATCTCCTTTGTAAAATGAGCTAGTGCTAATTTATGCTTATAAAGAAAGAGATACATAATCTAGAATAAGTAAATATAGGTTAAATTCTATGGTTGTTAAACTCAATTATTCTTAATCGCTGCTTAGCTAAATCTTGGCTTTCTTTTTCTTTTTTCTAATTTAAAGGAAACATTACATTTTCTTTCACTTATTAGAGTAAAACCACAGGCCCTGGTTTGCTTGAGACAATCCCTGATTATGCCTCTTATTCTGGCATCCCGTCTGGATTAGCATTTGTCCCAGATTTTCCTTTCTAGAGGAGGTATTATCATTCCTGGTACGGAGATAAGCAGGGATGGATTTGGTAGCCTCTCCTTCCAGCTTCTGGTCTTGGCAGGTAGTGTGTGAGACACAGAGAAGCAGCCAGAGCCCTCCCTTCATCACGTGGCTGAATCTGAAAGACAGTTAAGCATTCCAGTCTCTTTTCTTGAAACTTTCCAGATGCAGCATAACCAGCACCTCCTTTTCAAGGACAGCATGGAGGGTGTTTGCTGATAAAATGAAGTGCTCTTGGACGGAAGTGGCTAGGGATAACTAACGACCTCTGGTCCCAGTTGGTGGTATTTGATGCTGTTGTACCAGCTGTTGATCACTGTTGGTGACGTGGTGTGCCAGCTAGTTGTGTCCTGACCCAAGCTCTGGCCTATGTGAGGCCATGTGCTCAAAGTGCCAGGCTGCCAGTCAATGGGGTCAATGGGGAATATGGGGAGATATAGGCTAGGTGTACTTGAGATATGTCCAGGAAATAGAGGCTAAGGAGTTCTATCTCAGAGCATATAGGGAGTGTCTGAAAGCTCCTGCTGCACTGGTTGTGTCATTTATTGTGTTGTGTAAATCTACATCTCGTTTTTGTATTGCTGAGTGTGGTAGGCTGAATGATGCTCCTCTCCCCCCGAAGACGTTCATGTCCTAATCCCCGGAACCTGTGAACAGATTATCTCACATGTCAAAAGGAATTTTCGAGATGTGACTAAATTAAGGATCTTGAGATTGGGGAAGTAGTCTGGATTATCCAGGTGGGCCTGAGGAAACTCCTTAAATGAGGGAGCTCAGAGTCAGCAGTAGATGTTACCTCCAAACCAAGAGGTTGGAGAGATGTGAGGAAGGGGTTGTGAGCCAAGAGATGCAAGTGGACTCCAGAAATTGAAAAAGCAAGGAAATGGATTCTTCCGTCAGAGCTTCCAGAAGGAACCACCGACACTTTGACTTTAGCCCAGTGAGACTGATTTTGGGCTTCTGACCCTCCAGAACTGTAAGATAACATATTCATGGTGTTTTAAGCCACTAAGTTTGTGGTAATTTGTTATAGCAGCAATGGGAAACATGCTTAGAGTGCTTCTTTATTTTGCAATAAATTTTTCTGCCAATCAGCTAAAAAAAAAATGAAAAGTTCATATTTAATGATAAATTACTCAAATTTCTGTGTCTAGTTACATGTTCATTCTAGTTGATAATGAACATGTAACTTGAACAAAGTGTTTCGCAACATTTATTGCCCACAGTGAAGGGCCAAAGTGACATCACTGACCCCAGGAAAAGCAGAAGACACAGGTTTGCTGAGGACCCATCAGCATCTACTTCAAAAGTCTGTTGCAATTTTAAGAAGACTGGGCAGAAAGATGATGCAGGTGCAGAGGGTGCATTTACATATCACTCGGTGAAGCATGACTTTTCATTTAGATCAAACGCTATTTCTTGTAGATTAATTTCACTCAATTTCAGTTCCCAATTTTCTTGTACATATAAACAAAGTGAAGCAATTAATATGAACATGGTGTCTTCATTAGTAGCACCAGAAACAATTTCTAAACAAGTCTTCTGATTGCATTTAGATTAAAATCAGTTTAAAATATTTAATCAAAGTATTCAATGAATGAAAGGCCAAAAAACTTTAGTTTGGAAGCTTTTAAAAAATTGTAGCTATTGAAAACAAAGTTGCAAATGGAAAGATAGTGAAATTTATCCCTACAAAGACAAAGGAGAAATTGAACAATTAAACATTGAAAGCTTGCATGTTGTATAAGATTTAATTTAAAAAATCTATAATGGTGCTTATGCTTTGGAAGTTCTTGACTTGTGGGCTCTTTTGACAAAACTACTTTTAATTGAACAAATGTAGATTCTGAAGTGGAATGGATGGCTTACAATTTTGCAGCATTTAAATTTGGCAAAATATTTTAAAAAATTGTAGAGACAACTTATTTGACCAGATTTATCTTATGAAAATATTTGTTAAAGAAACGTACTTTGACCTTAGGAAAAAAGATAGTACCCATGAAAATATTTGGTTTGAATTATTTACACATTGCAATGGAGAAAAAATTAGAATTTTGAATGCCTTCTATTTAGTAGAATTTGTTCTCAGTTTACCCAGTACTCTTTAATACTTGTAGAGAGTATTTTCCCAACTAAAAATATTGTGGTCCATAGAGGAATAATTGAAGATGTACACAATTTACAATTTATTAATCATAAAAGGCAATTTTGCAGAAAATTGCAGACAATTTCTTGAAATAAAACTTATGAGTGTAATAAAAAATACTCTTCAAAATATTCCAGTAAGAAAGATATGACTAAGTAACTGGTTAAAGTACACAAATATGTACCAAGAATGATTTTACTTATTTTTAATCTTCAGTTAATTGATATGAACAAGTTTTTTTTTTATTTTGCTGTAATATACATGGATATTGGCTACTTTTAAAGAAAGAATTTTACTTTTGAAAATAACTTTGGAATAGAACTATTTTATAGGTCCACTAATATAATAATTCCAGTTTGTCCACTAAAAATACATATTTCAAAATTTATATAATTACATTTATTTTTGGGTTCCCTTTCACTTTCGAAAGTGTGTAGGTTTGGGAGATAAATTAAATGGTTAGCTTGGTCGTGGACTTTCTCAGTGCCTATAAGTCCTGGGTCGCTGGCTGCCTGTGCCCTCTCTACAGCTCACAGGGATTTTTTTCTTTGTGTTGCTATACTTGAGAATCATTAGCGCCTGCCTGTTTCATGACTGCCCTCGGGGGTTAGCTTTCTCCAACCAGCTCGTACTACTCATGATAAAACTGCTGTGCTCATCTCAGGGAAGCCCTTAAATTCCCTTTCCCTAGCTGTGGTACTGCTTCTCACTTCCTCTTCTGGAGAACACAGACGCGCGCGCGCGCGCACACACACACACACACACACACACACACACACACAACGCGCGCGCGCGCGCGCGCACACATAGAAAAGAGCCTAAATCTTGACTTGTCTCCGATTACTGTCTTTGTCTTTTCTTAACCAAAAACAATTTCTTTGGAAATCAAGTTTCTACTAATTTTGGCAGCTGTTTCCTGTAAAAGTTGTTTTGCTTCAAATCACTTGTAATTGCTCACGTAGCCCAGCAATGACCAGTTCTTTAAAACATGTAAAAGAAGTTTTCTCTCTCCCTTCTGCTGAATACTTAAAACATATTTAACAAAGTGGAATAATTTTGGGATAAAATTTCACACAATTCTAGTATGTGGCCTTAAGGAGAGCTGGTCCAGTGAATTGATAGGAGAGAAGCCTATCACTGGAAAATGATAGAAGTTTAGACAGATCTTTTGGATGTTTGACCAAATGCATGTTTATCCACTAGTTAATTTAGGTATTCTAAAGTCCCTTGCTTAGTTTTATGGTCAATGTGGATAAATAAATTTTATGTTGAAAATAGCACTTGCCAGGGGGCTGACCCTGTGGTGTAGCGGTTGAGTCTGGCACACTGCTTCAGTGGCCCAGGTTTGCGGGTTCGGATCCCAGGCGCGGCCCTGCACCACTCGTGGGCCATGCTGTGGCAGCAACCCACATACAAAATAGAGGAAGATTGGCTGCGGATGTTAGTTCAGGGCAAATCTTCCTCAGCTAAAAAAAAAAAGCACTTGCCATGTATTAGTGATTTTTTTCTTTTTTTTTTTTTGTGAGGGAGCGCGTGTGCGAAGTGGAGCTTGCAAACCCAACCACTATGCCACTGGGGCAGCCTCAGTGATTTTTTTATATGAATTATCTCATTTAATCCTCAAAACTTCGTTTGAGGAAGGTGCAGTTATTATCCCTATTTGCAAAGAAAGAAGCTGAGATTGAGAGAGCTCAAGCAACTTCTTGAGCGTATGTGGGAAATAATGGGACTGAAATCTTATCTCGATGTTGTCTGATTCAACCATATGTTCTAACAACTACTTTATGATGAGATGGTTAGGATAAATCCAGAGGCAGTCCCAGCCAACACCAAACACCATCATCATCTTCAATAATAAAACTAGGTAACTTTTTACCATTGTTCTTCTCTCTGTTTACACTCCCCAACTTATCTCAAACTCCTCCTCTTTTTTGAACTTTCCTGACAGCACCCAATAATAGCCTTTTGATGCTTTCTTCTTTAATGGTCCTCCAACTTTGTTTTCCACCTGAGTTTATTTTCTCTGGACTAGTGTCCACTTTATGAATACTGTGTCTCAAACTGGAGATCCACAGAGGTATCAATGAGAATTTTAAAATATGTGCTCTCATTTGTGATAATCTAGCATTCTCTTGGTGACCTGGGTAATTGCCTTGTTACTGAAGTTACAGATATTCTTTCCAGTGTCAGGATTTTGTTGATGATGATTATAAGGGCAGAGATGTCAGGTAGGTAAGAACATCTTTAAAGGTCTAATAGAAAAAGAACTGAGGGGGATGGAATGTGTAAATGATGTGTTGGAGCCAAGAGAAGGTCAGATCGCATAGAGGCTGGTACGCTGGAGGTTTTGTGGTAGTTCGTGTAGAGAGAATGTGGTGAGAGAGCTGCACGCTCGCGGTTCTCCAGCACGACATCTTTCCTGCTGTGGTCACTACTACATTTCTGTTGTGTGCAGTAAATTAACTTCAGCAAAACAGTTCAATTTGTCACATTAAAGTAATCAAGCGGTTTGGATTTTATTAGTGTTTGTTTTCCATATTCAACATACCACATTTCTATATCGTAAGCTTGTTTTTCTACCTGATTGTGTATCTGTACATGTTTAAGTTGCCTTAGAATAACATAAATTGAATTAATATTGGGGATACAAGTGATTTTTTCCTTTAAAAGGGATCTGTGTATTGTTCATGCTTGAGAAGAACTGATGCAGACACTCCTCAACTTCTTCCTTGGGTCAAAGTGTGCAAGGCCGGCATCTCGATCCTTTGGGACTCTACTCCGGCTGAGTGCTAACGTGCTAATGGATTTCAGACTGTTACTCTTGGATCCTCCCGTAGATAGTGCCTGACCCTAAGGGTGGCTTCTGGCGGTGGGGATTTGTGGCCTTCTTGTTGGATAAAATAAGAGATCATTTTAGCTGGAGGGTCTCTGGACCGTTTCTATTACACGGTGGATGCTGAATTTGCCCAAGAGTGAGCTGTGGTCTGTTCAAACCTTTTACACGTTTCATAGGAGACAAGGTGACTGTGGCCTCGTGAAGCTCCATGAATGGACACGGGCCTCATTTCCCTGGGCCATCCAACGTGAATGTCTAGAAAGCTTGTCTGTGGCCTCCAGTGCAGGCACCACGCCAGGCCTGGGTGTTGAATTCCCTGCTCCCTCTCAGCCTGCTCCCTCTCAGCTTGATACGGGAACTTCTGTCCAAATCGCAGAACTTGGGGCTGGCAGATGATCTGGAGACTTTATTCTTTGTGAGAACCTGGGCCCTGGACTCAGCAAGACAGAGGGACAAATCACTCACTGTGGCTCAGGTCTTCACCAGGGCCCCCCTTTTTTCTAGGTGAGATCAGCAAGGGAATAAACTTAAATTCCGTTCACAGTGTCTCGGTGAGCGACAGGTCTGGATGCTCAGCAGGCAACAAGCAAGACAAAATAAAACACCCCCACTTTTATCTCATTATAACAACAACACATGTTTATTGTGGGAGATAAAGCACTGATATGAACGTAATAAAAGTTAAATCATCCATAATCCCACATCCAAAGACAATCTCTATGAATGTTTTGGTATGTATTTTTTGTATATTTCTAAATATAAAATTAGATCACATCCTGTTTTTACTTTTCATTCACATATCCAGCAAATACTTATTGGGAGGCTCCTAGGTGCTGTTCACAGCAGAACAAGACACGATCCTGGCCTCTCAAGAATTATGGTTTGGGAGGGGAGATAAGACATTTCCACAAATATCCAACCCTGATTTCAACAGCTCCCAAAGCAGCTGGCATGATGCTCTCTGCAGGG
Organism: Tapirus indicus; assembly: GCA_031878705.1. Lineage (NCBI taxonomy): Eukaryota > Metazoa > Chordata > Mammalia > Perissodactyla > Tapiridae > Tapirus > Tapirus indicus. The sequence goes on from CM062934.1 coordinate 19,289,754, forward strand.
TCGTTGGCTGCCCACTCACATCATGAACATATAGTGCGCTGGGGGATATTGGCTTGGAGAGAGACCAGCTATGCAGGAGGGATTAATTTGCCAGGGCTGCCATAACAAAACACCACAGACTGGTAGCTTCAACAACAGAAATTTATTTCCTCACAATTCTGGAGGCGAAAAGTCTCAAATCAAGGTGTCAACAGGTTTGGTTTCTCCTGAGGCCTCTCTCCTTGGCTAGCAGATGGCCACCTTCTCATTGTGTCCTCACATGGTCTTTTCTCTGTGCTCATGCGTTCCTGGTGTCTTTCTCCTCTTATAAGAACACAAGTCTTATTGGATTAGGGCCCTAGCCTTATGACCTCATTTAACTTTAATCTCCTCTTTAAAGACCCTATCTCTGAATATGGTTACATTCTGAGGTACAAGGGGTTGGGACTTCAACATATGAATTTTGGGAGAATACAATTCAGCCCATAACACATGGAATACTTAAAAAATTATTTATCTATCTATTTATTTATTCCCCTAAACCAAGCCTGTGAATCTGCCACAAAATAGACACAGTGAATTTAGGGGTGGACAGTCACATGTGGGGAGCCTGCCCATCTCCATCTCAAATATCACTTCCCTGGCCTCCTACTTGCTCAGGGCTTCAACATATGACTACAGGCCCGGAACCCTGGCAGAAGCTATCAGTTTCTTAATTTCTAGAAGTTTCTCGACAGGGTAACAGAGAAGTTGTTTCCTCAGAGACATAACAGCTTTAGTGCACAATCCAGGTGTCCATGTGATTCTACAGTTCCTGGGGCTTTTCACCGATGTCCACCCACCAGTATTGTTTTATGGTGACACAGAATCTTCCTAGAATATAAATTCTTTAGGGTAGTTTTCCTCAAAGTGATGTTCCCAAGATCTCCACAAGAATTTTTAAATTCTGTGATTTTATTTCAATTGGTAATCTTAAAGAACCAATACAGAGAACATTTGGTTTTGATTCTATAGTTTTAAAAGAGCAAAAGTATAAGTTTATGCTTGATTTTATGTTTACAACTATTTAAGTTACATTTAAAAAATAATTTAAATTATCACAGGGGTAGCATGTGGAGCAAGAGAATTTCCCCCCTCCCTTAAAGGGAGTCTACACATTATTGAAATTTGAGAAACTCTGCTTGAAGGGGGCCACAGTGGAGAATGGAGTAGGGTAGGCATCTGTGTTAGTTTGCTAGGGCTGCCGTAACAAAATACCACAAACTGGGTGGCTTAAATAACAGATATTGATTGTCTCAAGTTTCTGGAGGCTAGAAGTCTGAGATCGGGTATCAGTAGGGTTGGTTCCTTCTGAGGGTTGTGAGGGAAGGATCTGTTCCAGGCCTCTCTCCTTGGCTTGTAGATGGCCATCTTCTCCCTACATCTCTTCACATCCTCTTTCCTCCAAGAGTCTAAATTTCCCCTTCCTTCAAGGCCACCAGTCATATTGGAGTAGGGCCCACCCTGATGACCTTATTTTAACTTGATTGCTTCTTTAAGACTTTATCCCCAAATAAGGTCACATTCTGAGGAACCAGGGGCTGGGGACTTCAATATGTGACCTTTTGGGGAGACACGATTCAGCTCGTAGTAGCATCAGTCCCCTGAAGGTTGGTTTCATGTCCTTTGCCCAGAGTTTCTTCTACCAAGAGGCACAATCAGCCATTGGGGCACATCTACTCCCCGGCCACAGGCACCACAGAGCTCAGTGCTCTGGGCAAGAGCCTCCGTCACAGCTATGAGCTCCATACCTCACAGCCAACCTTTCCTCCTCTCAGGAATGACCTCAGCAATTATGAGGTGATGGGTGATCTGCCTCAGCTTCCCAGGGATGGAGCTGAGGGTGATGGCTGCCTGTTGGGCCACCATCAATGCCTCTCCTGTGGCTCCCTTCACACTATTGGTGAGCTGGGAGTGTTGAAAGGGGTTTTCTTCTCTCCTTTAGAGGGCACAGTAACAATCCCACTTTCTTAGGCACTCTAGTTACCAGGAAAGGGATCGATTGTCTTGATTTCCTCTGGGTAAACTGATCTAAAGTGGGTAACTTTCTTTGCATGTGTATGTGAGGAAGATTAGCCCTGAGTTAACAACATCCATTGCCAATCCTCCTCTTTTTGCTGAGGAAGATTGGTCCTGGGCTAACATCTGTGCCCATCTTCCTCTACTTTATATGGGATGCCACCACAGCATGGCTTGACAAGCAGTGCGTTGGTCCGTGCCCAGGATCCAAACCTGCGAACCCCTGGCCACCAAAGTGGAGCACGTGAGCTTAACCTCTACACCACCCGGCCAGCCCCTGGAGTGGTTAACTTTTAATTCAACAAATCTTTATTGGGTTCCTACTTAAAAAAAAATTATCATTTAGTGAATGCCCCCCAAAAACCGTGCTGGATGATTTACTATCCTTACCATATGTATATTCTTGCCATAACTTTGCAGAGTAGCAATTATTATCCCCATTTTATTAATCTAAGTAATCTGAGGTGAAAGCTTATATGCAAAGATTAATCAAGACCATTCTCTCTGTCTTCCCCTGCCCACCATCCCCTTGAGTTCGGACTGACCTGTACTGCCTTTCCCCAAACCTCTTGCCAAGGGTCCAGACATCTTGCCCAGGGATGCTCCCTGCTCTCACAGTAAGAGAAATCTCCCTGAACTGGTTTCTTGGCATCTTTCCTGCAAGTCCCTTTCTAATTGACTTATCTTTGGAATGCCCTCAGGCCCTTTCCCTTTTATTTTTTGTTGAGGTCACATTAGCTTACAAATTTATATAAATTTCAGGTGTACATCATTATATTTTGACTTCTGTATAGACTGCATCATGTTCACCACTAAAAGTCTAGTTGCCATCTGTCACCCTACACATGCACCCCTGCACTCCTTTTGCTCTCCCTCCAGCCCCTGTCCCTCTGGTAACCACCAATCTGTTCTCTGTATCTATGTGGTTTTTCATTTGTTTATCTTCCACATGAGTGAAGTCATATGGCAATTGTCTTTCTCCATCTGATTTATTTTGCTTAGCATAACACCTTCAAGGCCCATCCATGTTGTCCCAAATGGCAAGATTTTGTCTTTTTTCTGGCTGAGTAGTATTCCATCATATATATATTATATATAATATAATATGTATATATATACCACATCTTCTTTATCCATTCATCTGTTGATGGGCACTTAGGTTGCTTCCAGTCTTGACTATTGTGAATAATGCTGCAGTGAACATAGGGGTGCATATATCTTTTTGAATTAGTGTTTACATGTTCTTTGGATAAATAGCCAGAAGTGGAAGAACTGGATCATATGCTAGTTCTATTTTTAACTTTTTTTCTTTTTTCTCCCCAAAGCTCCAGTGCATAGTTGTGTATCATAGTTGTAGAGTTATAGCTCTTCTATATGGGATGCCACCTCACCATGGCTTGATGAGTGCTGAGTAGCTCCACGCCCAGGATCTGAACTGGCGAACCCCAGGCTGCTGAAGCAGAATGTGTGAACTTAACCACTGCACCACCAGGCTGGCCCCTATTTTTAATTTTTTGAGGAATCTCCATACTATTTTCCTAGTGGCTCCACTAATTTACATTCTCACCAGCAGTGTACAAGGGTTCCTTTTTCTCTACATCCTCTCCAACACTTGTTATTTCTTGTCTTTTTAATAATAGCCATTCTGACAGGTGTGAGGTGATAGCTCATTGTAGTTTTGATTTGCATTTCCCTAATAATTAGTGATATTAAACATCTTTTTGGGTGCCTGTTGGCCATCTGTATATCTTCTTTGGAAAAATGTCTGTTCATATCCTCTGTCCATTTTTTGATTGGTTGCTCATTTTTTTGTTGTTGAGCTGTATGAGTTCTTTATATATTTTGGATATTAATCCTTTATTGGATATATGATTTGCAAATATCTTCTCCCAATTGTTCGGTTGTCTTCTTGTTTGTTGATGGTTTCCTTTGCTGCAAAGAAGCTTTTTAGTTTGAAGTAGTCCCACTTATTTTTCCTTTTGCTTCCTTTGCCTGGTAAGACGTGGTATTCAAAAAGATACTGCTAAGACCAATGTCAAAGAGCATACTGCCTATGTTTTCTTCCAGAAATTTTGTGGTTTCATGTCTTACATTTAAGTCTTTAATCCACTTTGAGTTAATTTTTCTGTGTGGTGTAAGATAATGGTCTACTTTCATTCTTTTGCATGTGACTGTCCAGTTTTCCCAACACCATTTATTGAAGAGACTTTCCTTTCTCCATTATATGTTGTTGGGTCCTTTGTTGGAAATTAGCCATCCATAGATGTGTGGGTTTATTTCTGGGCTCTCAATTCTGTTCCATTGATCTGTGTGTCTGTTTTTCTACCAGTACCATGTTGTTTTGATTCCTGTAGCTTTGTAGTATATTTTGAAATCAGGGAGTGTGATACCTCCAGCTTTGTTCTTTTTTCTCAGGATTGCTTTGGCTATTCAGGGTCTTTTGTTGTTCCATACAAATTTTAGGATTCATTGTTCTATTTCTGTGAAAAATGTCATTGTAACTTTGATAGGGATTGCATTGAATCTGTAGATTGTTTTAGGAAGTAGGAACATTTTAACTATGTTAGTTCTTCCAATCCACGAGCATGGAATAGCTTTCCAATTCTTTGTGTCTTCTTCGATTTCTTTCAACAATGTTTTATAGTTTTCAGTGTACAGGTCTTTTACCTCCTTGGTTAAATTTATTCCTAAGCATTTTATTCTTTTTGTTGCGATTGTAAATGGGATTGTATTCTTGATTTATCTTTCTGCTAGTCCATTGGTACTGTATAGAAATGCAACTGATTTTTTTATGTTGACTTTGTATGCTGGAACTTTACTGTATTTGTTACTTATTTCTAATAGTTTGTTGGTGGATTCTTTAGGGTTTTCTGTATATAGAATCATATCATTTGCAAATAGTGACAGTGCTACCTCTTCCTTTTCAATTTGGATAACTTTTATTTTTTTTTTTTTCCCCCCATTTGCTCTGGCTAGGACTTCCAATACTATGTCGAATAAGAGTGGAAAGAGTGGGCATCCTTGTCTTGTTCCTGTTCTTAGAGGAATAGCTTTCAGTTTTTCACTGTTGAGTGTGATGTTGGCTGTGGGTTTGACATAGATGGCCTTTATTATGTTGACGTACTTTCCTTCTATACCCATTTTATTGAGAGTTTTTATCATAAATGGATATTGAATCTTGTCAAATGCTTTCTCTGAATCTATTGAGATGATCATGTGATTTTTATTCTTCATTTTATTAATGTGGTGTATCACATTGATTGATTAGTGGATGTTGAACCATCCCTGGAATAAATCCCACTTGATCCTTTCAATGTATTTATTATTTATGTAGCGTATGATCCTTTCAATGTATTGTTGTATTTGATATGCTAATATTTTGTTGAGGATTTTTGCATCTACGTTCATCTGCGATATTGGCCTGTATTTTCCTTTTTTATGTTGTCTTTGTCTGTTTTTTGTATCAGGGTAATGTTGGCCTCATAAAATGAGTTAGGAAGCATCCTGTCCTCTTCGGTTTTTTGGAAGAGTTTGAGAAGGATAGGTATTAAATCTTCTTTGAATGTTTGTTAGAATTCACCAGAGAAGCCGTCTGGTCCTGGACTTTTGTTTTTTGGCAGGTTTTTGATTACTGTTTCAATCTCTTTACTTGTGATTGGTCTATTCAAATTCTCTATTTCTTCTTGATTCAGTTTTGGGAGGTTGTATGATTCTAAGAATTTATCCATTTCTTCTAGGTTATCCAACTTGTTGGAGTATAGCTTTTCATTCTATTCTCTTATAATCCTTTATATTTCTGTGATATTGTAATTTCTCCTTTCATTTCTGATTTCATTTATTTGAGCTTTCTTTTTTTCTTAGTGAGTCTAACTAAGGGTTTGTCAATTTTGTTTCTCTTTTCAAAGGACCAGCTCTTAGTTTCGTTGATCTTTTTTATTGTCTTTTTAGTCTCTATTTCATTTATTTCCACTCTGATTTTTTATTATTTCTTTCCTTCTACTGATTTTGGGCTTTGTTTGTTCTGCTTTCTCTGGTTCTTTTAGATGTAGTGTTAGATTGTTTGAGATTTTTCTTGTTTCTTGAGATTGGCCTGTATTGCTGTATACTTCCCTCTTAGTACTGCTTTTGCTGAATCCCATATGTTTTGGAATGTTATATTTTCATTTTCACTTGTCTCCTGATATTTTTTGATTTTTTCTTTGGTCCAATAGTTGTTTAGTACCATGTTGTCTAGTCTCCACATATTTGTGACTTTTCCAGCTTTCTTCTTGTAGTTGATTTCTAGTTTCATACTATTGTGGTTGGAAAAGATGCTTGATATGATTTCAATCTACTTAAATATGGTGAGGGTTGTTTTGTTTCCCAACATATGTCTATCTTTGAGAATGTTTCATGTGCACTTGAGAAGAATATGTATTCTGTTTCTTTTGGATGGAATGTTTTATATATATATCTATTAAGTCCATCTGGTTTAGTGTTTCATTTAAGGCCACTGTTTCCTTGTTGTTTTTCTGTCTGGATGATCTACGTGTTGATATAAGTGGGGTGTTAAAGTCCCCTACTATTATTGTGTTGCTGTCAATTCTCTCTTTTAGGTCTGTTAATAGCTGCTTTATATACTTTGGTGCTCTCTATGTTAGATGCATATATATTAATAAGTGTTATGTCTTCTTGGTGGATTGTCCCCTTTACCATTATATTATGTCCATCTTTGTCTCTTGTTATCTTTTTTGGCTTGAAGTCTATTTTGACTGATATGAGTATGACTAAACCCACTTTCTTTTGGTTGCCATTTGCTTAAAGTGTTATCTTCCATCTCTTCACTTTGGGCCTATGTTTGTCTTTAGAGATGAAATATGTCTCCTGGAGGCAGCATATTGTTGGGTCTTGTTTTTTAATTTATCCAGCCACTCTTTGTCTTTTGATTGGTGAATTCAATCCATTTACATTTAGAGTGATTATTGATATATAATGACTTAGTGCTGCCATTTAACTTTTTGTTTTCTCGTTGTTCTATATGTCCATTATTTCTTTTCCCTTATGTTTCTGTTTGCTATTTCAGTTCAGTGGTTTTCTGTGATGTGTTTCTCAGTTTCCTCTTTTTTTTATGTTTTATGACCCTGCTCTGAATTTTTGTTTTGTGGTTACCATGAGGTGTGTATAAAAAAAAAAATCTCATAGGTGAGATAGTCCTCTTTTTGCTGATAGCGTCTTATCTGTTTGGCTATGCAGTTTCCATCCTTTTCCTCTTCCCAGTCTATGTTTTTTTTTACCATTTTTTTAATTGATGTCTTAATAGTTTATAACACTGTGGGGTTTTTGTTGTACATTTTTGTTTGTCCGTCACCTTGTGGATGTAACCCTTCACCCCTTGTGCCCCCCCTTCCCCTTGGTAACCACCAATCAGTTCTCTCTGTCCCTGTGTTCACTTATATTCCATATATGAGTGAGTTCATGCAGTGTCTGTCTTTCTCTCTCTGGCTTATTTCACTTAACATAATACCCTCTAGGTCCTTCCATGTTGTTGCAAATGGGACAATTGTGTCTTTTCTTATGGCTGAGTAGTATTCCATTGTATGTATATACCACATCTTCTTTAACCAATCATCAGTCAAGGGACACTTGGGTTGCTTCCACTTCTTGGCTATAGTGAATAATGCTGCAATGAACATAGGGGTGCATACGCCTCTTGTGATGGTTGATTTCATGTCCATTGGGTAGATGCCCAAGAGTGGGATTGCTGGATCATACGGTATTTCTATTTTTAATTTTTTGAGGACTCTCCATACTGTTTTCCATAGAGGCTGCACCAGTTTGCATTCCCACCAGCAGTGAATGAGGGTCCCCGTTTCTCCACAATCTCTCCAGCATTTGTTGTTATTTGTCTTTGTGATTATAGCTATTCTAACCAGTGTAAGGTGATATCTTAGTGTAGTTTTGTTTTTTTTTTGTTTTTTTGTATTTTTTTTTTGTGGGGAAGACCAGCCCTGAGCTAACATCCGTCGCCAATCCTCCCCTTTTTGCTGAGGAAGACTGGCCCTGGGCTAACATCGTGCCCATCTTCCTCCACTTTATATGGGACGCCGCCACGGCATGGCTGGCAGGCAGTGCGTCGGCGGGCGCCCGGGATCCGAACTCGCGAACCCCGGGCTGCCAAGCGCGGACCAAACCGCTGCGCCACCAGGCGGCCCCTCTTAGTGTAGTTTTGATTTGCATTTCCCTGATGATTAGTGATGTTGAACATCTTTTCATGTGTCTATTGGCCATCTGTATCTCTTCCTTGGAAAAATGTTTGTTCATATCCTCTGCCCATTTTTTGATTGGGTTGTTTGTTTTTTGTTGCTCAGTTGTATGAGATCTTTATATATTACTGAGATTAATCCCTTGTCGGACAAACGATTTGCAAATATTTTCTCCCAGCTGGTGGGTTGTTTATTCATTTTGATCCTGGTTTCATTTGCCTTGTAGAAGCTCTTTAGTCTGATGAGGTCCCACTTGTTTATTTTTTCTTTTGTTTCCCTTGTCCGAGTAGACATGGAATCTGAAAGGATCCCTTTATGTCCAATCTCAATTACTGTACTGTCTATATTTTCTTCCAGGAGTTTTATAGTTTCAGGCCTCACTTTCAGGTCTTTGATCCATTTTGAATTGATTTTTGTATATGGCGATAGGAGATGGTCTACTTTCATTCTTTTGCATGTTGCTGTCCAATTTTCCCAGCACCATTTATTGAAGAGACTTCCCTCTCTCCATTGTATGTTCTTTGCTCCTTTGTTGAAGATTAGCTGTCCATAGGTGTGTGGTTTTATTTCTGGGCTTTCAATTCTGTTCCATTGATCTGTGTGTCTATTCTTGTACCAGTACCATGCTGTTTTGATTACTGTAGCTTTATAGTATATTTTGAAATCAGGGATTGTGATGCCTCCAGCTTTGTTCTTTTTTTGCAGAATTGCTTTAGCTATTCGGGCTCTTTTGTTGCCCCATACAAATTTCAGTAGTTTTTGTTCTATTACCGTGAAGAATGACATTGGGATTCTGATTGGGATTGCATTGAATCTGTAGAATGCTTTAGGTAGAATGGACATTTTAACTATATTTATTCTTCCAATCCATGTGAATGGAATATTTTTCCATTTCTTTATGTCCTCCTCGATTTCTTTCAATAGTGTCTTATAGTTTTCATTGTATAGGTCTTTGACCTCCTTGGTTAAATTTATTCCCAGATATTTTATTCTCTTTGTTGCAATTGTAAATGGGATTGTCTTTTTGAGTTCTCTTTCTGTTGTTTCATCATTAGTGTATAGAAATGCAATTGATTTTTGTAAGTTGATTTTATACCCTGCCACTTTACTGTAGTTGTTGATTTTTTCTAGTAGTTTTCCGATGGAATTTTTTGGGTTTTCTATGTATAAGATCACGTCGTCTGCAAATAGTGAGAGTTTCACTTCTTCATTGCCTATTTGGAGTCCTTTTATTCCTTTTTCTTGCCTAATTGCTCTGGCCAGAACTTCCAGTACTATGTTGAATAAGAGTGGTGAGAGTGGGCACCCTTGTCTTGTTCCTGTCCTCAAAGGAATGGCTTTGAGTTTTTCCCTGTTGAGTAGGATGTTTGCTGTAGGTTTGTCATATATGGCCCTTATTATGTTGAGGTACTTTCCTTCTATACCCATTTTGTTGAGAGTTTTTATCATAAATGGATGCTGGATCTTGTCGAATGCCTTCTCTGCATCGATTGAGATGATCATGTGGTTTTTATTCTTCATTTTGTTAATGTGGTGTATCACGTTGATTGATTTGCGGATGTTGAACCATCCCTGTGTCCCTGGTATAAATCCCACTTGATCGTGGTGTATGATCTTTTTGATGTATTGCTGTATTCGGTTTGCCAATATTTTGTTGAGGATTTTTGCGTCTATGTTCATCAGTGATATTGGCCTGTAGTTTTCCTTCTTTGTATTGTCCTTGTCTGGCTTTGGTATCAGGATGATGTCGGCCTCATAGAATGTGTTGGGAAGTATTCCATCTTCCTCTCTGTTTTGGAATAGTTTGAGAAGGATAGGTGCTAAATCTTCTTTGAACGTCTGATAAAATTCTCCAGGGAAGCCATCTGGTCCTGGGCTTTTATCTTTGGGGAGGTTTTTGATTACTGTTTCAATCACTTTACTTGTGATTGGTCTGTTCAGATTCTCTATTTCTTCTTGATTCAGTTTTGGGAGGTTGTACGCTTCCAAGAATTTGTCCATTTCATTTAGGTTGTCCAATTTGTTGGCGTAAAGTTTTTCATAGTATTCCCTAATAATCCCTTGTATTTCTGTGGTGTCTGTTGTAATTTCTCCTCTTTCATTTCTAATTTTATTTATTTGAGTCTTCTCCCTTTTTTTCTTAGTGAGTCTGGCTAAGGGTTTGTCAATTTTATTTATCTTCTCAAAGAACCAGCTCTTTGTTTCATTGATCCTTTCTACTGTTTTTTTTTGGTTTCAATTTCATTTATTTCTGCTCTGATTTTTATTATTTCCCTCCTTTTGCTGATTCAGGGCTTTGTCTGTTCTTCTTTTTCCAATTCTGTTAGGTGCAATTTAAGGTTATTTATTTGGGATTTTTCTTGTTTGTTAAGGTGAGCTTGTATTGCTATGAATTTCCCTCTCAGGACTGCTTTTGTTGCATCCCATATGAGTTGGTATGGTGTATTTTCCTTTTCATTTGTCTCCAGATAGCTTTTGATTTCTCCTTTAATTTCATCAATGACCCATTGGTTGTTCAGTAGCATGTTGTTTAGTCTCCACATCTTTGTCCCTTTCCTAGTTTTTTCCTTGCAGTTGATTTCTAGTTTCACAGCATTATGATCAGAAAAGATGCTTGCAATGATTTCAATCTTCTTAGATTTATAGAGGTTTGCCTTGTTACCTAATATATGGTCTATCCTTGAGAATGTTCCATGTGCACCTGAGAATAATGTGTACTCTGCTTTTTTGGGGTGGAGTGCTCTGTATATATCTATTAAGTCCATTGCGTCTAGTTTTTCATTTAAGTCCATTATTTCCTTATTGACTTTTTGTCTGGATGATCTATCTATTGATGTAAGGGGGGTGTTAAGATCCCCTACTATTATTGTGTTATTGTTAATATCTCCTTTAAGGTTTTTTAGCAGTTGTTTTATGTACCTTGGTGCTCCTGTGTTGGGTGCATAGATATTTATAAGTGTTATGTCTTCTTGGTGAAGTGTCCCTTTTATCACTATATATTGCCCTTCTTTGTCTCTCATTACCTTTTTAATCTTGAAGTCTACTTTGTCTGATATAAGTATGGCTACTCCTGCTTTCTTTTGTTTGCCACTAGCTTGGAGTATTGTTTTCCATCCTTTTATTTTGAGTCTGTGTTTGTCTTTGGAGCTGAGATGTGTTTCCTGGAGGCAGCAGATTGTTGGATCTTGGTTTTTAATCCATCCCACCACTCTGTGTCTTTTGATTGGAGAATTCAATCCATTTACATTTAGAGTGATTATTGATATATGAGGGTTTAATGTTGCTATTTTATTGTTCATCTTCTGGTTCTTTTGCATTTCCTTCATTTCTTGTCCCTTGTGTTTCGGACTGCAAATTCAATTTGGTATTTCTGCATGCTCATTCTCTTGGTTTTCTCTTTATTTGTCATGTGTGGTTCTCTTCTGGTTATTTGTTTCGTGGTTACCGTGAGGTTTATATGAGCGATCTCCTGGATAAGAAAGTACATTTTCGGATGCCTCCTTCTTCCTGAGGCTGGGTCGATTCAATCCCTTACCTCTTCCCCTCCTTATTTGTTATCTTTATTCCAGATTGTGTCATGAATGTGTGTTTCCAGTGATGAGCTTGAATTAATTTTTGATGTTATCCAACTGTAGTTTGTTCTGGTTTAGTCTCCTTGCTTTTCTCCTTGCTGAAATCTTTGTATCCCCTTTCTCATTTGTTTTTTTCAGGCCTAAGGGCCTTCTTGAGCATTTCTTGTAGTGGGGGTCTTGTGGTGATGAACTCTCTTAGCTTTTGTTTATCAGGGAGAGTTATTATTTCTCCATCGTATTTGAAGGATATTTTTGCTGGATAAAGTATTCTCGGCTGAATGTTTTTGTCTTTCATGATTTTGAATATATCATTCCAGTCTCTCCTAGCCTGTAGAGTTTCTGTCGAGAAATCAGCTGAGAGCCTGATGGGGTTTCCTTTGTATGTTATTTTGTTTTTTTATTTAGCTGCTTTCAATATTATTTCCTTGTCACGGGTATTTTTCAAGTTTGCTACTATGTGGCAAGATGATTTTTTATTCCTGTTTATATATTTAGGTGATCTATTGATTTCATTCATTGTTATTTCCCTCTCATTCCCTAGGTTGGGGAAGTTCTCAGCTATTATTTCTTTGAACAAACTCTCTGTTCCTTTTTCACTTTCTTCTCCTTCTGGAATACCTATTATCCTTATGTTGCTTTTCCTCATTGAGTCTGATATTTCTCGAAGAATTTCTTCATTTCTTTTTAGTCTTAGCTCTCTCTCCTCCTCTATCTGGAGCATTTCTGCGTGGCTATCCTCAATACTGCTAATTCGTTCCTCCATATTGTCAGTTCTGCTCTTTAAAGACTCCATTTTTTCCACTATCTCGTTCATTTTGTTTTTCACCTCCAATAATTCTGATTGGTTTTTCTTTATGGTTTCAATCTCTTTTGTGACAAAATCCCTGAATTCGTTGATTTGTTTCTGTGTGTTCTCTTGTATTTCGTTGAGTTTGTTTATGATAGCTATTTTGAATTCTCTCTCATTCAGGTTATCAAATTCTGTGCCTTCAGGGTTGGTTTCTGGGTGTTTGTCATTTTCCTTTTGGTCTGTAGCCCTGACAAATTGTTGCATGGATCTGACGGGGACGGCTTTATTTTTACCCCCATGATAAAGTTGGTCCTGCAGTTTCCCCCTGCTGCCACTGGATGGAGATCGCGAGCGGTTTGCTCTGAGGTGGCTGCAGCCTCCGGAGGGATTATGCTGAAACGCCGGGTGTGTGGGGGGAGGGGTCCTCTCTTTCTCCTGCTTGACCCGGGGGTTTCCTTTCTGGCTCTCTTAGGGTGTTTGCTACACCCCCTAAACAGTCCGTCGTCACTTCCCAGTGGGGATCTCGCGACAGTCTGTGAGAGCACCTGGATGGCGATAGTTTTCCCCGCTGTGGGCCGCCCCTCCCCCCTCTGTCTGAGAACCGCGCTGTCTTTGCCGATCGATTGGGGAGGGGGAGTACAACTTCTTACCTCTCCTCCCATCCTTTTGGGCTTCCTGCGCCTCCACTGTCTGATGTATGGCAGCAGGGGTTTCTTAGAAGTCCTTCGTAGTGTTTGATTGAGCTCTGTTGGAATGTGAATGATGTTTTCGTTGTGTCGTAGGGGGCAGAGATTCAAAGAGGGAATCCCACTCCACCATGATGCTGATGTCACTCGGGCCAGTCTATGTTTTTTGTAGTTACAAGTTGTCCTCCCTTTTTTTTGCTGAGGAAGATTCACCCTGATCTGTTGCCAATCTTCCCCCTATCCTTTTTTTTTTTTTGTATGTGAGTCACCACCACAGCATGGCCACTTACAGATGAGTGGTGTAGGTCTGTGCCTGGGAACTGAACCTGGGCCACCAAAGCAGAGAGCACTGAACTTAACCTCTAGGCCACTGGGGCTGGCCCACAAATTATCCCTTTTTGTGTTGTGAGTTTGTTACCAAATTGAAGTGGTTAAATTTATTTTTAATGTTTCCTTTCTCTTTCTCTTTTATATTATAATTAAGTGTTTACTAACCTATTCTGATATAGAGTTGCAATTTTCTGATTCTGTCTGTCAGGTTGCTCAAAGCTTTGTAAACCTTTGCCTTTTCTTTTCAGGTAGGAGAGCTCTTTTAAGGTTTCTTGTTAGGCAGGTCCAGTGGTGATGAACTCCCTCAGGTTTTGTTTGTCTGAGAAAGCCTTTATCTTTCCTTCACAGCTGAAGGATATCTTTGCTGGATAGAGTATTCTTGGCTGATAGTTTTTATCTTTCAATATTTTGAATATATCATTCCACTCTCTCCTAGCCTGTAGAGTTTCTGCTGAGAAATCTGCTGAGAGCCTAATGGGGGTTCTTTCTAAGTTATTTTCTTCTCTCTGGCCACCCTGAATATTCTTTCTTTGTCACTGACTTTTGACAGTTTTAATATAATGTGTCTTGGAGAAGGTCTTTTTACATTACTGCTGTGTGCATCATCTGTGCTGCTGCTTCTGGGTTATCTGGGGGTGCTGGCAACCCCAATTCTGGGCTTGCAGGTGTCACCACCACTTCTGGGTGGGCTGGGGTCATGGGCGACACTGCCACCACCACAGAGGGAGGGGTACCTGGGTGGTGAGCACCACCAAGCCTCCAAGACCCTCTGGTCTCTGGAGACTGCATGGTTCCTGGATCATCAGGTCACAGGCATTGCTGCTGCTGCTGCTGGGGGTACTGGGGTCTTGGATGCAGCCCCTGCTGCTGGAAGGGCTGATGTTGGAGGCTCCAACATTGGGGGAATGGGGAGGGGGTGGCTCTCTAGTCTTCCACTAGACTGTTGCACTTTTTTTTTTGGTGAGAAAGATTGGCCCTGAGCTAATATCTCTGCCAATCTTCCTCTATTTTGTATGTGGGATGCCGCCACAGCATGGCTTGATGAGCGGTGTGTAGGTCTACAACTGGGATCTGAACCTGTGAACCTGGGTCACTGAAACAGAGTGTGTGACCTTAACCACTACACCACCAGGCTGGCCCCTAGACTGTTGCACTTTTCAAGAGAAAGGACTGTCTTTTCATTTTTGCCTCCCCAGAGTCTGGCACAGTTTTTCAAGTAGTCAGTTAATCCTGTCCGAAACATCCTCCTTTCTGATTCTAAGCTTCTTTAAGCTCCTTCTCTTTTCGCTTTTTCTTTCTGACTGCCATCTCAAATTCTCACATCTGATTCCCATCTCACTTCTGCCAGCTTGTATTTCCTAATCTCTTTTTCCTCTCACTTGCCCCATAATTCCAACTTAGGCACTGTTAAATTCAGTGTTTCCTTAGGATGACTTTTGCTTTTTGTTGTCTTATAGGGAAGGCAGGGATTGCACTTCAAAACACAACGTTCGATTGTGGAGGAGAGTGTGTTTCATGAATCCTGTCATGAAACCAGGTTTCTTGGTGGGGGTGGGGCCCTCATTCTGGAGCTCCCCAGCAATACATGAATTACTTGGGTGGGAATTAGGCCTGTGGTTTTTTACTTAGTGCATTTCCAGTCAAAGTAAGCAGAAATATTCCAACGCTGGAGAAATGTTCTTACATCAAGAAGCCTACATGTTTTTTTCTGTGCCCTGCCCCCTCCCAGCACACACGATGTAAGGGTTTTATAGGAGGGAGCCCAGGGCACTGACCTGTATGCCTCCACACTGTTTGTGCTGTTGCCTTGGACACTGGGATGACAACCACTGTCTTTTGCAATCGGCTCACCTGCTGAGTAATGGGCTGGCTGAGGGCCTGACTCACCCCTCCTGGCCTCCTGGAGCATCAGGCAGCATTTCCTCCCTCTGAAAATTAGCTGTGGTTCTGGTCAGGAACACTGAAGGAGTTTCTACCCTTCTCTTGGTCCTTAGAATGAAAGACTATCCAACAGAAACATTTAGATCATTGGAAATGCGGAAAATATCTGTGCCCTTTGCCCTGAGCCAAGAGAAGCAGGTAGGCACAGTCTTCATGGTGCAGAAGTTGTGTAGGGACAAGACTCTAGGAGCCTGGACATTCCTAGGCTGCAGATGCCACCATCAGGCTTGGCGCTTTCTCACATCACCCTCCCTCCCACGCTTCTCCATCAGTATTAACTACTGCCAGAAAAGCTCCTGCCTTGTGGAGAGGGAACCCAGAGTACAAGGACCATTTCTTCTTTAGAGTGATTTTCTATTGAGATCAATAAAGTGTGATGAGACCTTGCAGGCATTTTTGCTCTGGGTGTGGTGGGTGGGAGGGGAGAGTGGTGGATGTGAGTATCTAGATGACAGAGAACCTGTAGTCCATGGCACTGCTCCTCATGTCACCTTTTTTGCTGGAACTCCCAAGTGGAGGCGGAAGGGTGTGAGCAGACCTGGGGAGCGTAAATTCCACCAGGAACCCTCAACGCCCAGAGGAGCTGAGAGTACGTGGTATTTCCAGACAGCTTGGTTTGGGTGTGGCTGGATTTCCCAAACATTTTTACTTTAGTGCCTCTAATAGCAGAAGACTGTGAAGATAGGCCCTGGGGGTCTCCAACCTAAGAGCAAATTTTTTCAAGACTCATAGTCTGTGTGTGTATGTTTTCTTTTTAATTAAAAAAAATTTGAAACAATCCCAAACTAACAGAGAAATTGAAACCACACTGTGCAAAGAACATTTTTTTCTCCTGAACCATTTAAAAATAAGTTGCCTATATGTTTTTTTTCCCAAAAGCAACCTATATTTTATTAACCTTTTGTGACTTTAACAACCAGTGTAATGAAAGCTTAGCAGCAGTATTTCTTTTTTTTATAGTGAGAATTAAAACATTAAAAAATTTTTTTTGTTGACAATTTTTTTCGTTTTATTGAGATGTAATTGACATATAACATGTATTAGTTTAAGGTGTACAACATTATGATTTGATATGTATAAGTATGTAGTGAAATGATTACCACAATAAGTTTAGTTAAGATCCATCTTCTCACATAGTTACAATTTTTTTTTCTTGTGATGAGAACTTCGAAGATCTACACTCTTACCTATATATTTGTATTCTATAAAAATACCACCTTAATAATAGTGGTGACTTCTGAAACAGGGACTGAGATTGAAGGGGAGGGGAGGAGACAATTTTAAATAGCTTCTGTGTTCCTTGATGTTTCTTTACAATGAGAATAGACACATGCATTGCTAGTTTGTTTTAAAAGTAAATGAACATGTAAAAGTAATAATGAAAAAAATGTAAGAGTAAGTTGCTGGCATGATGCCTTCCACATAAAGACATTCCCCTACACAATCCCAACAGACACATTCAATCAGGAAACTCACATGGATCATGACTGCTGTCTATCCACACACCCCACTCAAGTTTCTCCAATTGTCCCAATAGTGTCCTTTATCTCAAAAGGACCCAGCCCTCCTCCCCTCCGGGTCACTGTGGCTCTGCCCCCTCACCCGGCACCATGCCTATCTTGCTTTGCCTGGCCAGATTACTTTAGGGCTGAGTTGTTTAAGGAGAAAGAGAAAGATGTATGTATAAATAATATTTTATATATATAATTTATTGTTGTTTTGGTATAACACCTCCAAAGAGAGTCTCAGGCTTTAACTGGAATATCTGAGTAAACTTTGCCCCCCGCTGGGAAGCTGCCCCTTCAGGGCAGAGTGACAGTATCTTTGTGTGGAGAAGGTCCCAGTGTCAGGGCACAAGGCACATGCCCCTAGTAGGGCTTGAAGGGGAGAAAGAGCATTCTCTACCCACTCTGGGTCCTTTCTGACTGGGCTACAAATTAAATTGACATGAGGCTGAATAGCAGGAGAAAATCAAACAAAGCTTTATAACATGTATACATGGGAAATGCTCGGGGAAACTGAGTATCTCTCGACAGAATGGCGGAGGTTCTCCTCTTATATAGACAAAAGAAGATTTTGGGGGTTTGGGGGGTGTCAGCCATGAGGGATTACAAGAAAAGCACAGTAAACAAGAGTATGCAGATTTAAGTCTTCACCTTCCCCACTGATAAGACTTTCTAGAGATAAAGTCATCCCCCTTCTTCCCGGTACAGAGAGGGAGATATCTTTACAAATGGAGATTTCCCTTATAAATGTAAATGTCTGGTAAACAGAACTTTGATCAGAATGGGCCCAGCAAAGACCCTCCCAGTCTATTGATACCCAGAGTTATCCATGGTGATAGCCTGTCTTCGGGACAGGCCTTCCATCCCAAATTCCTTCAGACAGTTAGTGGGGGCGGGGAAGGTCAAAGCCTCCTTCAGTGGAAATGATCAAGGTAGAGAGACACATCTTGAGGTGGCCAGTTCTGGTCCCCACAGGCCCCTTAGGGCAGTGTACAAATTGGACATCTACTCCTGCAGTGGGCTCCAGAGTCAGACTGTCTGGGTTCATCTCCAGGCCTGCCACCAAGAGTTGTGTGGCCTCAGACAAGCTAACAAACTCTCTAAGCCTCTGTCAATGAAAGGAGTAAAGGAAAGAACTATCTCACAGCCTTGTTTGGGGGGGTTGCATGAGCTAAGTCACTTTAAGCATTAGCACGGTGCCTGGCGCATGGTAAACACCCAATATATGTTAGCTCCTGTTAATACAGCTGCATTTATCTTAAGGTAATGAAGTCCACCACACCCCAGCTGGAGGGCCCAGGAAGATGTGCAGGTTTAGCCTGTGGCTTCGGGTGGCCCCTGGCATACAGCCCTGGGCACCTGGGGGTGTGTTTGTTCTGTTTCAAATGCCGGGGATGGCTTTCTGCCCTTCCTCTCCTCAGCTGAAGGAGCAGAGAATAAGCAGCCAGAATATCCAGGCCTCCCTTCTCCTCCCTGCTTCCTACTTCCTTCCTCAGCCTCCACCTCTCACTGCATCCTGAGGAAGAACCAAGCAGCAGGCAGGGGAAATAAAACAGGACCAGGCCGATTGGTTTCACAACAGCACCCAGCTCCCAGCGGCTGCCCAAGCAGCATGCTGACAATGAGATTTGGCCAGGGCCCTAGGGAGCAGAGATGACGAATAGCTTTGACTTTATTCTGGTTTCTTTATGTTGTGGCAAGAGGGCAGGACCCTGAAGCTGAAAAGCCCCCTATCCCCTACCCCTCTCCCCTGAGGCGGTGTTTCTCTAGGGAAGGAGAAAAGCTCCATCCCTGCTCCCAGCCTGCTTCTAAACTGGCCACCTGCTCGTTCTTTGGGGCAGTGACTCTCTGGGATTTTTCATGACAAATGGAGTCAGCCAGATTGTTTGGGGATGTGGGGTTTGTGTGTGAGACTGGGGAGCCTGCTTTCCTGATGAGGTCATGGTTCCCTGAGTTATTACCTTGCTTTCCTTGGCCTGAGCAAGCGGCAGGAATGCTCTGGAATAGTGTTTGTTTGTGAAACATTGAGTCCCTGCCTAGTTACGCCCATGCAGGCCAGCTTGCCTCCAGACCTCGATCCCTCAGTAGTTCTTCAGTCTTGAGTCCCGTGGGTACCATATCTGTTACCTGCCTCAGAACAGAAGGGCTGGAGCCCGGCTGAGGCGGGACGGGCAGGGGCCAGCTTCCCTCCTCGGGACTGGAGCACGTGGGCAGGGCCTGTGGGCTGCTGGGCCAACATACTTTGTAGGTTTCATCTGAGGACTAGTTTTGCTGGTAGGGAATGTGGGCAAGAGGCCAGGGGCAGTGTTTGGCAGTGGGCAGGCAGCTCTTGGATAGGGAGAGACATTTGAATTCCAAGTGAAGTCAAAGGAGTGGTCACCGCCCTCTACTTCCTGCCTGTGAGCCCAGGGCCATTGGCCTGCACTGACCTGGCTGGGCATGCAGCCACCTCAGACTGCAGGCACTGGCCCCAAAGGCCATACTGGGGGAGCAGGTAGCCTGGGGCCCAGCCAGCCTGGAGCCCTTACTGCCAGCCACTGACAGGCCTGGCCCAGGAAGTCTGGCCCCGGGCTCTGAAAACGATTCTATTCTCGGCCCCTGACTAGCTCTCCACCCCTCACTCCTGTCTTGAGCTTCCTGAGTCACGTCTCCTCGCTCCCAGCTCCACTTCTTTCTGAATGGAGTGGATTATCATGTCACCATATGTTAGAAGAGCAATTCACAATTTATTAAGCCCTTTTATGCACCAGCTCTTGTCTGATCTTTCATCAGCCTGTGCGGTCCACCGGCCAGGTAATTTAATCCACGTTTCACAGATGAGAGATAATGGAAGCTCAAAAATGCTCAAGCAGCTTGACCAATGAGACCCACACAACACACACACAACACAACACACACAACACACACATACACACCCACACAGGCTCACTGCAAGTCAGTGTGGGGTTGAATCTTAGAACCAGGCTTCCTGCCTTGAGTCTGGTGCTCATCCCCACTGCCCTACATGTCCAGGTGTCCATGGTGTAGGCACTGGCAAGTGGGACCCTGCAGGACCACCTGTGGTGGCCATTTCCTTTCTTCTTCATGGAGGACATTTGCTTCTGGGGAGTACTTCACTTTGAATCCAAGGAGTTTACAATGCTGGTGGGGGATAAGCAGGACTTGAGACAAAGTGAAGAAAGTAGCCTGAATTTGCTTCCCGTTTTGGACTCTTTCTAACCCTTCCTTCCCTCACCATTTCATCTTACCTCCTGGTCCCTAAGAAAGCCTCTTCATTCCTTCACTCACCTACTCTAAGGCATAAACGACTGATAACAGCTTAAAGGGTTACCCCTCCAAACCTTATAGCCCATCTTACAATTATGTGGTCTGTGCCCTGACTTACACAACAGCCACATTCAAATGCATCGTCTCCAGGAGGAAAGCACAAATTTTTAACAACTGGTGTAGCATAGACAGATGACCAATGAGAACAAACACCAGCCATAGCGCCCAGCGGGTCCTGAAGCCTCCCACTCCTGTCCATAGTGCCAGGCATTACCCACAGCTGCTGATCCGTGGGGAGGTCTGCAAGAATCCCCAGGGAGGGGCTGGGCAACCAGGGCCGGGTGGGGAGGCGCTTCAGGGAACTCTGCACATTGGCGTTACAGCCAGTGTGGAAGCTCTGAGACATTATCACACGTGCACCACCATACTGGTGCATACCTCTTGCCTGTTGATGCCAATTATTTCGTTTCATCTTTTCTGGGACATTTGGGGGAAGATACTACATTTTCTTTTCAACTTCTGAGAAAACTGGGTCTCCATGAGGTTCAACAGCTTCTCAAGCTCTCCTAGCCAGGAGAGCTAGGGGAAGCTCTGGCAGTTGGGGAAGGTCAGAGCATGGGGTTCCCAAGATGGGGGGCCCTTCATGAGATAGAGGAAGTGGGGGCCCTGTGTGGGCAGAGGACACCACGAGGGCTCAGGCCCCACCAGGGGTCAAGGAGCAGGGTGTGGGGAAAAAAACAGAAAGACAAGGGGTGTATGGGGGCCGGCCTAGTGGCATAGTGGTTGAATTTACATGCTCCACTTCAGCAGCCCGGGATTCTCAGGTTCGGATCCTGGGTGTGGACCTACACACCATTCATCAAGCCATGCTGTGGTGGCATCCCACATACAAAATAGAGGAAGATGTGCACAGGTGTTGGCTCAGGGCTAATCTTCCTCACTAAAAAGAGGAGAATTGGCAATGGACGTTAGCTCAGGGCCAGTCTTCCTCACAAAAAAGAAAAGATAAGAAAAGGTGTGTGTGTGTGTGTGTGTGTGTGTTTATGCTGACTGGGAAGATGGCGGGGGGTGGGAGGACACTGAGAACAAGCCTGCCCTTATCGCAGTTTTGCTGTGGCAAGAACTAGTCCTGAGTGAAACAAAGAAGTCATTTCCATTGTTTGCTTTGCCTCTCGCCCTATATCTGAATGTTGTCACCCAGAGATTGTGATCACACTTGGAACTCTGGCCATGGCATCTGATTTTAGAAATAGCTGTGTCTTGTTCATCAGGGGCTGCTGATTAACTTCTGAAGTCCCCCCACCGCCCACCACACAATTGCTGGGCTGGGTAGAATCTGAGCTCCGTGGAATCTGATGTGAGCAAAGGCTGCTTGATGTTGAAGGGGGGCCTCTCCCTGAAGAGTGTTGGTTCAGGTGGTCAAGAGTTGGAAACTCAATTTGTTCTCCTGTGGATAGAGTCCAAAACATTGGTTAGCACTTGCCCACAATTCCAGGTACTTCTCGCTATTTGGGGCTGGGCAGTATCCAGATCCCCCTGTCCTTCCTGGAAAAGCACAGGCCCCTCTGAGGCCGACAGGCAAAGGCCTGGCTGCTTGCCCCTGGGGAAGAGGGTTTAGCCTCATGGCAACCTGTGCTCCAAGGGGCCAGCCCAGGGCTTGGGACTTCCGAGGTCTCCAGGAACGTGGGGGGTGTGGGAAGGGCCTATAACATGAGACGATGTGTGTCTCTCTGCTTGGTTCCCCCACAGACCCCACTGAGGGGCTAAGATCCAGGTGGGCACAGGCCCAGCTGCCCTGTCAATGAATGAGTCATGTGTCAGGTTCCTTCTGCTGCCACTCTCTTGGCAGCACACACCTTTTCCCAACCTATATCCTCCCTCCCAACAAAGGATATTAATAGGTGTGAGTCTTGTCCCACATCCAAAGTGACCAAAAAAATTTTTTTTCCTAGGCACGTGGCCTGGTCTGCAGAATGAGATCTCTCTCCCCGTGCACTGTGGCAATGCATTCACCACACACATCCCAACAGAGGCTGACATTCTTATAAGAAATTAAAAACGAAATGCAATTCTAATCCTTAGGAGAGTCATCTTTTTGTCTGTGTTTTTCCTTGCTTGTCTCTAGGTCTCTGCCAATTTAGAGTCAGAGACAATATGTCACATGATTCCTTTTAAAGTTGGGCTCTGGCTGCTGCTGCTTTTCCTACCCACTGCCCATCTGCCTGATCTGAAGGCAACCCAAGGATTGGTAGGGTGGGGGGACTGCCAGAGAGAGCACACAGTAAGAGCTGAAATATTTGACTGGACTTGGTCCTAACAGAGGCGAGTTTATTACCCTAAATGTCCTGGAAACCTTGTTGCCTCTGGCTCGAGAAGACTCCAGGCTCCGTCCTTCCCGGACAGCCGTCTGCAGCTAGCCTTGGCGTCCCTCTGCAAGTGGCTGTAATGTGAGTCACGGGGGCAGTCTCCAGCGAGGCTGCACATGAGGTGGGTACAGAGGAGAAAGGCTGTGCCCTCCCCTGCCTTGGGGGTGAGAGGCCAGCAGGCTGGGCATGGCCAATGGGCCCCCTGGGGTTTGGTGGGGCCTGAGGGGTCAGCATCAGCAGGGAGGAGGGGGAGATCAGAGAGGACAAGTCATGCCAGGCCAGGCCCTGTCAGAAATGGCCCTGGTATGGACTGCTGGGAAGGGCCCCTAACATCAAAACCAGATATTGCCTTAGGATGGAAAGAACATGCTAGGTTCTTTCTCACAATCCTTTTCATTTAGGTAAAGGAGCAATGAAGTCCAGATGCATAATTCTTTCCCTTTGTGAAAGCCTTCTCTCACTCAATGAGGGAGCCTCAGACATACTCTTGTGGTGGTTTATTAATGTCACAAACAAAGCATACTTTATTTTTATTTGAATTGGCCAATTAAAATGTTCTATACAAAGCAAACACTTCATGAGATATTTAAATTAAAAATAAATTAGTTCCATCCTACAGAAATCTCCAGCTGCCATATACAAATAGAGTACATCAGTTATAAATTAAACAAGTTAAAAATAAATAATCTTAGGATACTCTGACAGGTCCAGCATATATCACCTGTTTGCTCCCTAACTTTGTTCCAGGCCTTGGTATCTATACTGTGTAAGACAATTAGATGGTCCATTGAGATGGGGCCCTCATTGAAAGAATGCTTGATGCCCAAGTCTGCAAATCACGTTCCAATGCAAGGACTGGGTGTTCAGAGTTGAAAACAACAGTTGAAGGGCAAAGATCAGCAGGGTGAAAGCCCAGAAGCCCAGGCCTCTTATCCCCCCATGCCTTCTTAAGTTCACCTGGAGATATGGAAACAGGCAACTTAGCAAAAAGCAACATGTGGCCACAGAACAGCAGCAAAGAATAACAGTTGAGTCTGAGACCAATAATGTGGCCAAACTCTTCTTTGTACCAAGACACGGCAATTTCCAACCTAGGCCTAGACTAAATTTCACCATGGAGTCTCTAGTTTTGTTAAATGGGTTGGATTAACTTAAGCTTCTGAATTAGAAAACAAACCTTCTGGGGGCAGAATTGAAGCTACAGATGACAAATACACAGGCATATGCCACTAATCCCCTCCACAGGCAGGCATTACTAATTGATCACTGCACGCCTTTATCTTGATTCCCTCTCCACACGGCACTCTCGGCAGCCTCTGCCAAGCAACTGTGTTTAGCGTTGGAGATGAAAATATTTCCTAACCTTGATCCTTCTCTATATTCTGAACTATTCTGTGTGAAAGAGTAGATATAACACAGGCACTGAAGCCTGACACCCATATAGGTTATGTGCCTTCAGACTAATCATTTAACCACGTTAAACTGTTGTCTGTTAAATGGGTAAGGCCTCTAACAACTCAGAATTGTTAGAAAGATTGGGATAATGTACGTAAAGTGCTCAGTGTCATGCCTGGCACATAGTAGGCATTTAATAAACAGTAGTTATCATTATTATATTATCATTTTAAGGCTACTGATGTTGACAATGGAATTGATGACATTTCCATTGAAAGAAGGAAAGCATAATATTATATTTTAGAACGAACCATAAGAAATTGATGATCAGTTGTTTTTGACCTACCAAAACGGCAATTTCTTCTGGTTCAATCTAATACATAATGACGTATTTCATTCAAGTCACTTACGTGTTCCAACTTTATCAAATTCTTCATTTTAAAGGTTGCTCCCAGAGACATACTCCCACCCCTCAAAACCTTCCTCAAATCATTGCCAGAGTAAACAAAGCAAGGTGTCTGGTGGAGAAGTTGAGGACCTGGTTTCTTGTTCCACTATTCGGTATCTAGTCTCACGGCCTCTTAAGGCCTTGGCTTTCCCATCTGAAGACTGGGAATAATTGTGCTTTCTTTATCAGCAATTTTGTGAAAATAAGAGATAATGGATGGGAAAGCACTTCTGAAAGTTAAAATCATTATACCAAAGCAAGGTATTATTCATTCCACTAGACTATGCCACTTTAGAAAACATTAGCATTCAACATTTAATTTTTAATCATGTTTTTCTATAGAAAATCATGTAAAAGAATAGAGAATTCATGCAATCATGCCAAATGATCATCAAAACCAACCTTGACGATATTCTTAAGTGGATATTAGAACTACTAAGTAAACATATAGTGCTTTGTCATTAAAAACCGTACCTCCTCAAGATGAATAAAGGTGATAATACAATAGTAAGTGCCTTAAACAACAAGCTCTTACATTTACACCAGAAATCACACATGTTGGAATGACTCACAAGGAAGACTGAAGAATTGCCTGCTTCCTTCCTTGAAGGTCTTTAAAATGGGTAAAGTTTGATTTTGGCTTGGTGTTGCTCAAAGATAGGGATATAGACTTTATGACCTCCCAAGTCACTTTCAGACCAATGGCTTTATAGATTCTAAGAAGGAACAGTTTTCTTTTGCCTTCGAGGGAAGTTCCTTTCCTGCATGTAAGCCAGGGCAATCGGTTAGTAAGGGCAGATGATGTGTTTGGACCAGCTACTAGTAGAGGTGAATGTGGCTCAGTTCCGGAAGTTTTCTCCCCTTGTGCAGTGAACTTTGGCCAATGTGGGCACCTGGGGAGGGTCACCTTTAGTCGGCCTCAAAGGCGCTGTTGGTAGCTCCCACGTATTCAGACTTCTTCTTGTGCCTCGTCCACATTTTCCGGAGGATGCTGGGGACACCGCAGGAGGCACTTCCTGTCAGTGGTAGGGAGGCTTCTGCTCCCTGGGGAAGGGTTGGATACTCTTCAGTTGTCTTCTTGAGATGTCTAGATCTAGAGAAAAGCCAGGGGTTGGTGGGGAGGCAGTCACTTCACTGAGCCAAACTGTTAATTTTTGCCCTTGAGAAGAGTAGACAGACCTCTCGCTTCCTCCTCTGCTCACACATCCCATGACCAGGATGGAGGGTCACTGTTGGGACCTACTTGGGAATGACTTCCTGCGGGGGATCCTCTCATGGTGAGGAAAGGAGGTGGCCCTGGGCACACTGGTTCATGGATCTCAAGTTCTGCTCTTGTCCCAAGTTCTGATCTACTTTCCCACCCCTCCCTCATCTACATGAACAGTCTTGCTGGAGAGAGCAGATGTCCCAAAGCAACAGCCTTTGAAAGAGCATGAGCTCTGGGACTGAATCCTGCTCCCCACTTACTGTGTGACCTCAGCAAGTGACTTAATCTCTACCAGCCTCAGTTTCTTCATGTACAAAATGGGGATAATTTCAACTAGCTCATGGGGCTTGTGTGAAGAGAAAAGTAAGATAATAAAGCTTCCAGCACATTGTAGACCTCAATAAATATTCATTTTTCTCCTCATTAGCTCCCTAGGTGGAAGAGATGGTCTTCCTTTCCTTTTCAATAGCCAGGGTCCAGGAACAAATTGAAATGAGAATGTCTGAGCTTAGAGACAGAGGAGCCACTTAGAACCCTTCAACACAGTGATGCGGATCGGAAAGGTGGACCTCTATTGAGGCATAGTAAGTTTTTGCTGGCTTAACTTCAGCAGTCAGCAACAGCTATTGTTCTCAGAACAATTTGCTACCCGAACTTAATATGATCTAAGCGATTTTCTTACTTTTCTTCAATTAGGTTTCAATATGTTGAGTGACTTGGTTTTTATAATTCTTTCTACGTGACTTTCTTTCACCTAGAAGGGCTTCACACTGGTCTGTTCCTCCTTAGGCTCCCACAGCTTTCAAAGTGTGCACCACTCAGGTTGATGTTTTAGCCCCTGGTCCCTCATACGTGTGCATCTAACATGTCCCCACGTAGTGTCTTTCCAACTACTAGATTGTAAGTTTCTTGAAAAACGATAGCAACAGTTAGTGCCAATCTCCTCACACACGATCTCATTCAATGCTCACAATAACCCCTCAAAAGGGGTACTATTATCATTCTCATTTTTTTGTTTTGTTTTTAAATAAATGGGGACATGGAGGTCTGAAAAACTTGCCTGAAGTCATAGCAAGTCAGTGGCATTGCTGGGCCAGCAAGAGATCAAAGTCAAGAGCCCACAGCCTTCCTCATCTCCTAAACCACTTTCCCGCTCCCTGCAGTACGGAGGGTAATGGCAGGCGCATAAATGTACATGCTGAATTGAGCCTGAGACTCTTGACTGCCATCTTCTTAGTGTGACATGGAAGGCAGTGAGGGGGTCGCTGGGGGATTATCCCCTTCTGCTACTCTAGCTGCTGGTTCTGGATCAGAGTGAACAGTAACATGGGGGGTTATAAATTTGCTTTGAAACCTTTGTATCTTAAGCACTTCCTTACCTTTGGGCAGGGGTCCTTAACATAATTCATGAGACATTTCTGAGACCAGAGTGGGAGGCTCTGAATATGGCCTGTGATTACGTTTATCTAATTAACCAAAACCCGTCCCAAATGACACTTCTCCAAGTCTAAAGAGTGGTGTTAATGAAGTGGAAACCATCAAAACCACTTCAGCTTAATCCTAGGGAAACAGCTGATGAGGCACTACAGAGACCCAGGATTATTGCCCTCATTAAGGGTAATTTACAGCTGGTGTGGATTTTATCTTGGCATCTTTAGAGTCTGTAAACCAGGCCACCTGTTACTCTTCTGCCGCGGGACCAGAGTGGGTGGGGAGCTCTGCAGGCGGCAGGGCTGGGAGGCACAGCACTTACCCTCTTGTTAGAACAGCTCCATTCTCTGAGCCTGTGGCTGCCACCTCCAGGACAGTGGGGGCTTTCACTGATATCCGGGGCACCGGAGGAATCTGGGTGGTGAGGAAGGGGAAGGAAATATAAGATGTAGCCTTGTTCCCAACTCTGGCATTGACTGGAGCCATTTGAAAGGGGGATGGCTAAACTGAACCGCCACCAACCTAGGGCAATAGTCCTTATGCTTCGGCGGGCATCAGACTCTGGAAGGCTTGTTAACACAGTGCTGGGCCCACCCCGGTTTCTGATTCAGTAGGTCTGGTGGGGGCCTGAGAATTTGCATTTCTAACAAGTTAGTCCCAGGATGCCTCTGAGAACCACCGACCTAGAGAAACTTGAGAGAGAGCAGCTCAGTCTTACCTGAGAACACACTCCCACTGCCTGTGTCCACTTTATTGTCAAATCCTGCAGATTCTTGCTTTGAAATGCTGCCTAGATTAGTGCCATCCTCTCTACTTCCTCTGCTGCAGGCTGCAGGCTTCAGGGCCAGTCACCTGGCACCTGCTTGTTTCCGACCAGATCCATCACATTCCCTAGGCCCCTCCTGGACTGGAGAACTGCGGGGCCTCCTGACTGCAAGGGAGACTGAGGCCAACTCTGCAGCCTGCTCTTCAAGGCTCCTCAAAACCGGACTCTCCCTTATCTATGCAGCCCTGCCTTCTGTTATTCCCCACGGGTAGCAACACTTCCAGTCCCGGCAGGCCTGGTGCTGCCTCTCCTAATGCTCACGCACAACTCCACATCTTCACTCGGCTTTTCCCTCACTCTCCGCACCGAGCCTCTTCTCTGCTTGCCTTTCAAGGCCACTTCCTCCAGGAAGCCTTCCCTCAGGCTGGTGGCCTAAGTTGATTTTTCTCTGTCCTCACATCCCCACTGCATTGAGTACCTATGTGACACCCCACCAATTCTATCTTTTTACGGTTCTCTACTTGTTTCATAAGTTTATCCAGTCTCCTAGTCCCCAGAAAGGTTGCCTGGCATGTGGCAGGGACTGGGATTAACCCCTTTGCTCTAAGCTCTCCTAAAGGAGGTGGTGAGTGCTCAAGAAACATGTACTGAATAGAAAAGTAACTGATGGCCTAACCCGGGCTAAGTCCAGAGGTTGCTTAGTCCATGGACATGCTTTGTTTCTCCGCCCCAAGCCCCACTGAAGGCTTAAGGTCACCACATTCCTGGAATTGCTGGGAAATTCCAGGTCAAGGACACCATGATTCACCACTCCCTTCTCTCCCGAGCTGGCCAAAGGTTGTGGGCAGAGCTACTGTGCCACCTTGTGGCCTCTCGGGAGCTCTCCCTCCCATCATGCCAACAGCCCTCCTTCTCCACTGTCCTTAGCCCGATCTCCTCCAGTGCACTTCAGCGTTGAATCAGACTTAGCTGTAGGAGCTCTGAATTGCTTTCCCGCTCTGCCATAACGGGCCTCCGATGAGCTGCAGCACCCCAGCCCCAACGTCTTAGGCCCAGAGGAAAGGGTCAGTCACGCTGCCTCTGTCCTCTGCATTCTTATTGCCCCCTCCTTTGTAACCATGTCCCTGTCACCACCCTATCCCATCTCAACTCTGGCCTGTCAGCTGCAGCTGCCTCTCTGCCAAGGGCACTGTCTGAGCCCAGCCCAGGACTGGGGGCAGGTAATCCAAGGCCATGAGCCGCCCTCTTCCCTTCAGCTTTGGTCTTCCTCGTGGCTCAGCTGAGGGCAGTAGTTTGAGCTGTCACAGCCTGACAACCTCGTCTCTGTGGCAATGGCCCAGCCATCCTCTGGTTCCCCCAAGTACTAGGTTGGGGCAGGGGGCTCCTGACGAAGCAGCTCCCATCCCTGCCCCCGCATGGTTCTCCTAGTCCACCTAAATGAGATACTTGGATTAGATTTCCTGCTCAGACCAGGAGCGAAGTGCTCACATCTCTGTCCAATTTGTCCCATAAGGACGAAGGGGCTGGCCCAGTCTCTCTTCTAGTTCTCACATGGCACGACCCGTGAACCTTGAGAGGGGATGCTCACAGAGCTCAGGATGCCCGAGCCGACCTCACCTCCAGCCACGACTTCACCCCTACTGTGCTAACCCGGAGGGAACCCACATTCATGCCCAGAAGAAGACGAAGGAGATGTACTTTTTTCAGGGTGATGCTGAGCTAGACCTGAACACGTGCCACCTGCTCCCTGTTCTGGGAGGGATAAGCTGCCCAACTGTGGGACGGCAGGCAGCAGATGGCCCACAGCTCCTTCAGGTGTGCCTCAGCTGCAGAGGGCCACCTCGCCGAAGGTCACGCCCTCCTGGGGCAACCCACATGCCGTGACAGAGTGAGGAGGGAACATAAAGGTTTGGCCATTTTGGTCCAACTTGGGCAGCACCTACCCCAGCGTTCCCGCCGGGAGCGTCGGGCCTGTGTGGCCGCTCAGCGGTTCCTCTGCCCAAGCCTACCTCCCTTCTCCTGTCACAGTGCTGATCCCTAATCTACATCTCATACCCCAAACCGCAAACCTCAGAGTCCACTTCTGGAGAACCTGCACTGGAGCAGATGTCCTCCAGAAGTCTTGATGACTGGTATTTTGTGTTTTCACAATGCTTGAGACCCTGACATCTCTTGATCCCTGGGGCTGCCCCTGGGAATTAGTCAGACATTTCCCCCTGGCAGGGGCCTACCACTTCTTTCCCCCCATGTTTGAGATGTCTGCTAGATAATACCTTCTTCTGTTTGCCTAAGAGCTGAATTTCTGTCCAACAAGAGAGCAGCAACCAGTGGTGTGCCGCAAACTGGTAGAGAGAAAGGGAAAAGATCCCCTAGGGTTTGCTTTTCTAATAATCCTCGGGCCTGGAACAAAGGATACTGAGTCTCTCTTCATGGCACAGTCGGGGCAAGAATTCTAAAGCACAACAGATACAACTAACCAGGCTTATTGTACTTACCAAAGATTTTCCATATGCTCGACTCCCACACAGATTTGATGATTTGGGTTCAGAAATCCCCACTGCAAAGTTGAACGGAGGAGACATTAATCAGTGGTACTCTGTGTTCTACCTCCCCCTGGTTCGGCATCAATTTTCTCGTTAGCTAATCAATCACAAGCCGAGGATTTCTAAAGGCCTTTGTACCAAGCAGCAAAATCAGGCAGTAGGGTCAGGTGATTGGGGCAACTCTCAAGGGGTCATCTGCACCCCTGGCTCTCTTCCAGGGAGGCCAGATCTAAGATCTCACAAGAGCACGTGTGTGGAAGCATTTAGCATTGTGTGTGCGCACAGTAGGTGCGCAGGGAATGTGCCCTGAGCTCCTCCTTCTTTCCTAAGGCCCCAGAGCACCAGGGGTTATCAGGAGTTAGGTCTTCACATGTGCGATCAATTACTTAACCAGGACATCCCTCTGGGAAAATGAGCAGAGAAGTCCTCCCGGTGGGAGTTAGAGCTCAGAATGTGCAATAACGAGTCTATCAGAGTCCTGAGACACTGGCCACGTGAGATGTATGTAGAACCTTCTTGCTATGCCTTTATTCCTGAGGCCCGACCTACTTCTGAGTAAAGTCTACCCTGAAGCCTGCAGCTTCTGAGAATCCAGGTGTTGAGCTGAGGTAGCAGCAATAGGTGCGGGACAGTTGGCTTTCAACAGAGTCCTCTCCTGGGGCAGACATTCCAGGATGAGCCCCATGCCGTCAAATTACAGCACATTGAAATAAAACACTCCTTCCCCTTACCACGGAAAAAATATCCCAACGCCAATAAAATAAAAAATGACAAGACTATCAAGATCAACCATAATGTGCAGTGCTCTGATGTAAGTAACAGCTCATGTCTGAGTATCTACTGTGTGTCAGGCACTGTGCTGAGTGTAAAACATAAATACTGTCTCATTCAATCCTCACCTCAACCCTAACAAATGTATCATGATAGTCCCTACTTTCTAGATGAGGAAACTGAGGCTTTAGAGATACATAAGAAGTAGGATGAAGCCAGGTAAGGATGATGTAGGGAATGGCAAACTGACCTCTTTCATGATCTTGCAGGGCTGGGGAAACTTGACTGAGGGCCCCCTAACCCAGTCCGGGAGGAGGTTGCCAGGTGGAGAGAGACGGGGAGGGCAATCCACAGAGAGAACAGTGTCAGCGCATGTCCAGGGAAACAGAATATAATGGAGTAGTCACAGAATTCCATTGTGGTTCAGAGTGTTCTGTGTATGGACAGGAGTGTCATGGGAGGTGGCCCCAGGGAGGTCAGAAGAGGACAGGTCTTGGAAGGCCTTGGGCATAGCCTGGAGGGTGGTCAGGGGTGGGGAGGACAGTGTTAAAGCAGAGTGATGGCAGAGGCAGATTTTGGCCCTAGAGAACTCCTCTGGTAGCCTTGTAGAGGGAAGGGGACGGGTGGCTGAGGGCCAGGGTTGGCTGCTACACACAAGATGAAGGGAGTCTGAGCCCAGGTAGCCTGAGGTAGGTACCAAGAGGGAGAGACAAGACACATAAAGGAGTTGACACTGTCAGTGTTTAGTGGGTGGAGTGTGGATGGGGTAGGACAAGGGGGTGTTAGGGAAAACATCCCAGCTGCTTGCTGGAAAGATGGGTGGTGGCCCCAGCTGAGAAGGAAGAGAGGTTTGAATGAGGAAGATAAGTTCTCTTTGAACAAGTTGATTCTGAGTTGCCCAAGGACATCTTGGTGGAGAGGTTCTGCAGGCAGCCAGTTCTCCCAGGCCCAGGAGGTGGGGTGTCTCTTTTCCAGGCACTCAAGGCCCCACGGAGGGAGAGTTTCTCAGCTGGGCCCCTGCCTTCAGAGTCTCCGCAATTTCCAAGATTCCTCAGAAAATCTTTCTCTCACGTGAGAAGGCTTCAGCATCCGGGAGCCTTCTCCTACAGCTCAGAAAACAAGTCCCCGTTTCTGAGATCCCTGGAGACACATGCCCTTCTAATGGGAGGATGGAAGACTCAGTGCCAAGCCTTTCCTGTGGAGAGCACTGGGGTCTAGCTTTGACTCAGAAACCCTCCTGCTCTCCCACCCACTCTGGAATCTATCAGATTGGGGGAGCTGAAGAAATTGAATCAATGCCCAGCTCAATCTTTTTTTTTAAACCTGACTAGCACATTTCCTGCAGGGGCTGACTGTCACATGTTGGGCAGATTCTCTCCGTTTCATAACTTACTGTTCTCCGCTTTCAGAATAAAAGACTGACTTGGGCAGTCCAAGCTTCCACAAGCTACTTAGAAAGGGAAGATAGTGGCCCCTAAAACTAGACAGTAGGGAAGACATTCTCTGGGCGGGGGGGTGGGGGGGGTGGGGTGGAAGAAGCATTAGCTAGGAAATCAGGAGACCCGAGATTTAATCTCAGTTTGGTTACTAATGAGCAGTGCAACCTTAGGTAGGTCAAACAGTTTCTATGGTTTCAGTTTCCTCTTCTGTAAATTGTTGGGGGTGGGGGTTGCAGTGGATTAGTGGTTCTCTGCCTTCAATGTGCATTAGAATCACCTGGGGGCTTGTTAAAACATTGCTGGGCCCCACAGCAGAATTTCTCATTCAATAAGTCTGGGGTGGGACCCAAAATTTACATTTCCAGCAAGTTCTCAGGTGATTCTGTTGCTCCAGGGACCCCCCACTTTGAGAAACACCCATTAGATCATCTCTAAACCCTTGCTAATCAATGTTGTCCTCAGACCAACATCATTAGCATCATCTAGAAGCTAATTAGAAACAAAATCTAGGGCCCTACTCAGTCCTATTGAATTAGAATCTGCATAAAAACAAGATTCCCAGGTGATTCATCTGCACATTAAAATTTGAGAAACATGGCTCTAAATTCACTTTGATTTTGTAGCGAAGGTATTCTTTTTCTCTTTCTACATACACATGCACCCACCCACCTACCTATATATAGACACAGAAAAATTTCTCTTCTTAATTTGCAAGGCAGATTATGGTTTTCCTAATGCTTTCACTCTACATACATATGTGTATATGTAATTACTTAATAAAAGAATATAGCTTGATTTATGTATTCTTATACAAAGGATCATAAAAACAGGATCAGGGTGTTAGTGATCAAAGAAACCTTAGCGATCCAGTCTGGCATCTATGAAGGAGAAAAGAGAAGATAGATGGATGAAGGGACATACTCAACGGAGTCTTATTTCAATTCTTGTACCATGCAAAATTGTTGACACCCAAAAGCTTTGAGAAGGACATTCCAGACTTGCTGTTATGTATTTTTGGAGTTAAAATATGTATAACTTTAGGCTGTGGGCATAACAGAAATAACCTAACCCAGTAATTAAAGGCAAAATACCATCACAGACTTCAGCAGGCTGGATGTAGATTTCTGTTTAACTGCTTGGGGTGGAAGCCATTTTCAAAATAGTCTTGAAGGTAAGACCATGTTTCCAGCTTTCAAAACAAATTTATCCCTAAATTCTTTTTATAGATTGGTGAAATAGCCTAAGTCATTCAAATTTAAAATGGTGAGATTTTAAGATGGCAGTTTATGAAGAGCCTTCATAATTACACACACACACACTGCCTGTAAAGTAAATAATGTAAGCTTCTTTTGCTTCATGAGTCACGTCTACACTGGTTTTCTCTCCCCGAGAACATGATTTTATTCTCCTGAATCCAACAGGGCTTCTTGTGGAGCAAGATGGTAGATGAAAGCATCTTTGCTCATTACCCACATCCAGAAGCGAGTGTTTCACGGGTAGGAGTTTTGTGGTGCTGCTGTAGGTGGGGCCCGAGAGCAGGTGCCTTCAGAGCAGGAATAGCATGGATTTGGGAAAAGCTGTAGGCCCCACGCCACAGGTGCTGCGCTCACCTGGCGTGATGGAAGACGCCAGGGAGGACCACAGCGCGCCGGACAAAATACACGCCAGCATGCACACACCGCGGCAGCTGCTCTAAGTGCGTCCCTACCCGCCACTGGGGGCCCCGGGACTCGGGCCGGGCGCACGTACCAGGCCTGGCCGGGGTTTTCGCGGGGTGGGGTCCCTGCGGCCGCGCGTTCTGCTGCCGCCCCGACCTGCGGCCCTCGCCGTCCCGGCGGTCGCTGCGGTGCGGCAGCAGCTCCAGGGGCCGGGGCGTGTAGAGGTCCGACTCGATCACCACCTGCCGGAGGAGGAAGGACAGTCAGCTTGTTCTCTCCTCGGATCTCAGAACCCACGGCAGGCCCAGGAGTGCAGCTTTGCGGATGAACCTCGTGCTGACGAGGAATTATCGGAGCCCTCCTTCCTCCAGCGAATGCTAGGGGCAGTGAGAAAACTTGGGTCAAGTGGCCTGAAACAATTAACTGTTTCATTTAACTTCAGCATGTCAGATGGTGCCATGGTGCGGGACAGTGAGGGTTCTAGGGGTTCTTCACCAGCAGTCCCTCCAGAGAGTCAGAAGCCTGGGCCATCAGGCCCAAAATCCAGGCTAGTCACCTGCCTCATGGCCTGACATGGTTTGACAACAGGACAGGCTATTTAAATGAGGACAGTCCTGGAAATTGGGGTCTTAGTCTTTGCAGCTAAGTAGATGCCCTTGTTCACGCAGTGGACAGCTTTTTGGATGCTCTAGCAGAGGGAAGCCCTAGGGAGAGGACTCGGGGCCCAACTGATTCCCAGATTTTAAAAAGAAAGGCTGCTGGCAAGACAGCAGGCACACTCCTCCTCCACCTTGCAGAATGCTTGTGTCAGGGTGAGGCTGGGATATGGATTTCCACTCCACATGGTTCAGTAAGTGGAAATCCCCTGAGCCAGAACAGAATGCTAGATGCCAAGGCCTTTTCAGTAATGATCACCTGCTGGGGAGTTATTTGGGGACGTGCATTAAGGGGAAATACCTCTTTTGTCAGGGCCCACCGAAAAGGGCCTTAAAAGTTATAATGAAAATACTTAAATCATTGAAATAATTTAAATGTAAAAACTTGAGACAAATAATACCGTATTTTATGTTAACACAAGGAGTGATGAAGGGAATCTTAGCAGTTTTTGCCTTGTATCCTGCATGTTTTTATACGTATTCAGGACATGGGGGTCTTCACTCTGAATGTCTTCACTCCTCTGAAGCTGTGAGAACCGCCAAAATTGCACTGCAGCTGCCCTGAGGTTTGCAATTACTTGCTCACTCCTTCCTGCTGCAGAAATCCCTCGAGGGGATCCTGGGCACACAATGCATCTGTGAGTGAGGTGGACCCATTTCAGCCCTATGGTCTGGCCTCTGACAGATCCCTTTCAGTTGTCCACATAACAATTGTATTACTTTTGGAAGATGCTGAAGTAAAAAAGACTGAATTTCTAAACACCATAATAGGGCGATATTTCAACAGTGTGGAGAAAAATTGGATCTTTAATAAATACTGTTGGAATAAATGTCAGGTCACTGGGTGAAATGGATCCCTGTCCACACTTCTCATACCAAAATGAATACCAGACAGGTCACAGATGCATGTTAAAAAAAAAACAAAAACCAAACTTTAGAATTGAATAGGGCTCAATATAACATGTGTTGCATATAATGGGGAATTATCTCTGTACACAGAACTCTTACAAATCAATAAAGAGGAAAAAATCAAAAATGGGGCAAAAAACATGATTTGGCAATTGACGGTATAAATAAAAATGGCTAGTAAACATGAAAAGATGCTGGACAACATTCATAATTAAATGCAAATTAAAACAATAATTGTGGGGTTTTTTCTCCTATCAGATTGTCAATAGTGAAGAAGACAACCCGTTTGGGTTCAGAAAGACCTGAGTTCAAACCCCAGTTTTGACACTTGGTAGTTCCATGGAAAGGGGATATTCTTGTCTGCCTTGCTGTTTGGGGGCAGAGTAAACACCTGTCATTAGTGGAGATTTTAGTAGTACAGCTTGCTCTTTTTCTTCATGCCACGTATTTATCTATAGCATCTGAGAGCAGTTCATGTCTCCCACAGAGGAAAATAAGAGGAGCTGTCACTCTGCTTCAGTTTACCACAAATAGTCCTTTGCTTAGAAAATGAAGATAGCCCAAATTTGGTCTTATCTGGTTTAGGAAATTAACTCTTCTTAGGCCCATTTTAGGACCCAGACTCATTCATTCTTTGGAGAAAGCTGATAATTCAGGAGCATTTAGGATTCGTCAACTTTCTCCTCTGGGCACCACAGTAGGTGGTGTTTCTGTGTTCGGCAAGCCTTCAGTGTAGGCTGGGGGTAGCAGCTGTCTGCCCTGCCAGCTCACTGGGAGCCATGAGGCACAGCAGTGGGTGGTCCGGTACTCACCACCCTGCACATACGTCCCCTGTTCTCTCCCCCTTTCCTTCCTTCCTCTTAGCACTGTGCTCTGCCGTGATGTAGCCCACAATCCTGGAATCTCCTGGATTAATGGTAGTTTGGAGCCCCATTTCCATGGACACATGTACTGTTTGGTCTAAGGGCCCTCCCCTGGAATGTAGATCTCCAGGTTGAACAGGAAAGACCTGAGTCTCGTTTCTTGACACACAGTGATGTCTTTGCTGTGGACCTCCCATCACGGGTATTCCTGATTTTATTTTCATTCTCTCAGCATTCCTCTAAGAGAGGAGGAGCAAGGACTGGTGTGTTTTCAGACTCACTTTGTAGAAGGAAAAGTAAGGCAGGATGTGAAAGCCTGAGGAGTCCATGGGGGTACCTAGCATTTTCTCCTCTGAAAGGGAAGAAATGTTCCCTTTCAGGAACAAGAAACACCACCTCTGCAATCCCTTCTCTGCTCTGGGGTGGGAGGCGGGGAGGGTGCTGGAGATCAGGCTGGTTACTTCCCAGGTCGTGACTTAGGGCCCACTGACTCTTCAGGGTGTCGTCTCCAGCCCCCCGAAGGATGCCAGCAGCAGGAAAGGAAAGATTAGAGGGGCCCAGATTGGAAGATTTCCCTCTCATAGCTGGCCTTGTACTTAGTTCTCATTTCCCACAGTAACAGAGGCTCTGAGAGGGCTCCAGGGCAGTGTGTTAGGCCCACACCAGGTAGTGGACTCCTTAGAGCCTGGTTTATTTTCCAGTCTGTAGGTCACAGTCTGGGCTTGCTGATGCTGCTGGTCTTAGAACAAATTGGTCTGAGAGCAGGTTCTTTACCACCCTGAGTACAGGCATAAGATTGGGGAATTGGGGTGGGAGAGGGGGATATTAACAGGGAGGCAGGGAGGGGGAAGGAGAGACAAGGGTTTAATGTTGGATATTTCTTTCCTAGGTAGCAAACTGCCTGCTGAAAGCAGGGGAATGTACTAGTCAACAAGCTTCACTACAATAAATTGATGCTCCCCTGCTGGTCTCAGGTCAGAGATAGGAAGAACAGAAGACATAGGCTAACACACAAGCCCCAGGATTCCATTCACTGACATCTTCAATTCACACTTCTGTTTGTTTGCCAGCCCAGGGGGCTGGTAGGGAGTTAGAAAGACAGGTGAGACTTAGGTGATGGAGAATCATCATGATTTTGAGCTGATGGGATCCATAGCAATGTTCTAGCCCAACTCCCTAATTTAACACATAGGGAAACTGAGGCCAAGAGAGGCCATTTTTCTTCAAGGCACAAATTCAAATGAGGACAGTCCTGGAAATTGGGGTCTTAAAAATCTTTGCAGCTAAATGGATGCCCTTGTTCACGCAGCTTTTTGGATGCGCTAACAGAGGGAAGACGTAGCGAGAGGACTCGGGGCCCAACTGATTCCCAGAGTTATAAGGAGCAGAGCCAGGATGAGAACTGTGATTTCATGACTCCTAAATGAGTGCTCTTTGTAAGACCCACAGAAGTGCCTACATCGAGATAAGAATTTTCAAGTGCAATTAATTGCTCAGTGTATTTTGAAAAATCACATGACCAGACAAAGCTCTCCTCCACTAGGTTGAAATCTGGGGAGAATGTGACATTTGCAATCTCGTTTCTCCATCTTTCCTGATGGTGGCCCAGCTGCTTATTATGAAGGGGCTGTGAATCACAATGGCAGTGGCTCCATTGTACTGGGAGGCCTACCTGACTCGCACCTTGGTGTGAATTTATTCCTTTGAGCTACTCTTACGATGTTGGTGGCATCAGGATGATCAGGATGTCAATAAAATTGCCTAAGAATCCAAGTGGTGGGGAGCCCAGAGAGACTGTCTAGAGAAGGAACATTGTGTGGCTGCCCTGGGTTCAGAAGAAAATGTAACTTAAGAGGAGTCCAGAGAGGGAAGAAACTGTGACACTAAGGATGGCTCAGGGAGGAAAGAGATTTGTAAAGAAGGAAGGTGACATCCACATGGTAGCCCAGGGAGTGAGAACAGACACAAGAATTTCAAGACAAAGAAAGTTGTAAACATTGGTACATTAGAGTTGCAAAATATGAATAATTTTCTTGGGAACTCAAAGGGAAGCCAAAAGCCAGTTGAACGGGGAAACGAGATCAGAGACAACTCTTCTTTTGGACTCATTTCCCCATCTTAGGTGGACTAAGAGATTTTCCTGTTTTTTCTAATTTGAATGTTCTGTAAGGCTGAGTTTTACAAACAAAGGACGAGTCAGGCTGCTAGGAGAAATCAGAAATTCAGAGGAGAGCTCAAAGGCCAGAGGGCTTTATTAAGCTGTCTCACCTGGAGGAAGATTGTATATTTGAAGACAAGACCCTAGCTTCTGATTTTTTTTAATCAAAAGCAATTTTTATATGTATTCATACACTTGAGTCATTTTTTTCCTCTGAGTAAAAATGTTTGAGAGAGGGAAAGTCATAAACCATAAACATAGCAGTCTTTCTCAAAAATTTCCATTCCAGGAAACCCAAGAACATGGTTCTATATTGCCTGGCTGATGTCGACTGGATATTCCAGGAGATTGTGCCCCAGGTTTTGGTGGCTTTGTGTATCTCATGCTCATGTGGCTTCACCTCCACCATTGAGAGTTGTCTCCTTTGTTTAGGTTCCAAATCCCCTGAGAAGTTTCTTCCCTACAACCCTATTTAACTACTAGAAAGTATAATGACTTGGTTTCCATTTTAAAAGCTTTTGTAACTTTTTATAAAGTTTTTATAAAAGCCAGTAGGTATTGGTATAAGGGGTGATTCAAACAAGAACATTGTTTAAGGTTAGAAATTCAAGGCAAGAACTTGGTTAAGAACTAAATATTCCCAATCCCCAAG
Organism: Tapirus indicus; assembly: GCA_031878705.1. Classification (NCBI taxonomy): domain Eukaryota; kingdom Metazoa; phylum Chordata; class Mammalia; order Perissodactyla; family Tapiridae; genus Tapirus; species Tapirus indicus. The sequence goes on from CM062934.1 coordinate 19,329,386, forward strand.
GGATCGTCCCTGAGTCATGAATGATTTGTGGCTCCTTTGAATCCAGAGTGATGCCAAACTCAAGCCCTTGACCAAAAGGTCTGTTGTGAAACTTTTCTTAAACTCTAAATTACCTACAAATAACTCCTTCCCTTTCCATTTTTGGTAACACCCACTGCTCCTTGAAAGTCAGGAGCGTTTTCCTTCTAGACTGTGGGCTTAAGTTTTCAGGGACCACGAGAAAGATATGAATCTCTTGTCCTACGACAAAGAAGTTTTCCATCCATTAAAAGCCACTTTCTTAATATATGAAATATTCTTAAAAGTCATTAAAAAAAGGCATACAATTGACAGAAAAATGGGCAAAAGACATGAGTAAGCAACCCATAGGGAAAAAAATCAAAATCTATGAAAAGATGAAGAATATTAATAATTAAAGAAATGCAAATTAAAACAATAAGATATTTTCACCTATAAGATTGTCAAAGATTAACAACATTGACACCATATAGTGTTGGCTCAGATGTTCTGGCAAAGGTACTTTAAAACACAGTTGCTAAGAATTTGATAATGGCTATAAAATTTTTTCGGTGTTTGTATCATTTTAATTTTTTAAATTGAGATATAATTGATATATAGTGTAAATTTAAGGAGTATAATGTGTTGATTTGATGACCCAGCATTTTCATATGTATGAATTTATCCTCAAAAACATTTGCATAAGAGCATAAAAAATATGTTGAAGAATATTTCTTGTGGCATTGTTTTAGTAGAAAAAATGGAGAAATCCCCTATATTGATGATTTGTTCACATAATTTAGAAAACTTCAGATTTGGTTTGGGTAAAAAAGTATAGTCCATTCATACAATGGCGTACTATGGAGCCTCTGTAAAGGATGGGGTAGATCTATATGTATTAATGGGTATGTAAAGATGTTCAAGATTTATTGTTTAGTGAAAAAAATAGTATGTTATCGAGCAATAAGCATAATAATTGTATGTTAGTATACGGGAAATTTTCACTTAAAAAGACGCCAATGCTTATCAAATGCTCAGTATGTGTCAGTCTCTGGACCAAGCACTTTACACGTACCATATCATTTGCTCCTGCCAATGGTTCTTGAGATATGTGCTCTTATCATCCCCATTTTAAAGCTAAGGAAGTTGAGTCCCAAAATGGTTGGGCAACTTGCCCAAGGTTACAGAGCTAGAAATGCATAGAACTGGGATAGAAGCCCAGGCAGTTTCACTCGAAGTCTATGTACCTAACCACTATGTCACACAGCTTCTCAGGACTTTCTGATACTATATTTTATATTTTTGTAATGTTTGAAAGTTTATAATGGGTATATATTGCTTTGGGAATTTAAAAAGTACTAAATGTATATAAAAACAGTGACTAAAACCCCATCTCATTCCCAGGACACTTAAAAATTTTTTTAAAAAAATGGACAATAGGCTTTTAAAAATTAAGATACTTAGAAAATCAAAATGATGTTCTATGAAAAATTGTGATAGAAATACTAGAAACTCCAGTATAACCAAGAAGAAACAATTAGCAGTTAAAATAAGCTTTTTAAAGTACAACGATGTATTGACAACTTTATATAAAGAAATCTGTAAGTAAAATAAGAAATTCACAGCATGACTGGGCTATCAAGACATGTAAACTAATTTTAAGGTAATGCATATGCTTATTAAAGTAGCAAAAGATGATACTAAAAAATGAAAGCCAATGTTGGTGAGGTTGGAGGTAAATGGAAAAGCATTGCTGGAAGCCTGGCAATTTTCAGAATTCCTGGTAATATGTGACAAAACTGTAAGCAGAAACCATTTAAAAAAAAAATCAGTCTTATATTTTCCACATCTAGCACGATGTCTCTTACACATAGTAGGAATGCAAATATTTCATGAATGGTTGGAAGGATGGAACTGTTCTGATCCTTTTACTTGTTAAGTCTACTTTGAGGCCTATGCACCAAGGAATTAATCCAAAAGAATAGTATTTTGTACAAATAAATTCATTGCACTGCTATTTATAATAGTGAAAAAATGGAACATTGCAAATGCCCAAAATAGGAGAATACTTAGTTCAGGGATGCTATATCCACATTATAGATTCTGTTTAAATAAAAAAATGTATATATAAAATGAGATTTACTTTGTGTCTGGGGAAAATGGCAGAATAGCGGGGTCCGATTCAGAGCCGTTTGTTTTCTGGTTGACATTTGTCAATTATTTTGGTTAAGTGGAGGACAGAGAATGCAGCAGCAACAACTTGGGATATAGAAAACCTTCCCGGTTATTGAGAGCAGGGGAGAGACAGTGTATTACTTTTTTAATGAAAGTCAATCGAAGGAATCAAAATTGAAGTTTCCTTACATTCTTGGTCAAGAGGTGTTGAGAGCTTTTGACTCTTCTGGCTGGACTGGACACTGCAAAGAGAGAAAGGAATGGTTTTAGACAACACTGTGAGGCTGATGTAGCTACAGTAACAATACTGAGAGGGTTCGCGCCTGGAGTGGGGCAGGGGCATAGAGGAGGGGTAATGGGAAGAAGAGGCAGGGTGCAATTTCGATTTTAGATGTTACTTGGTTGAGTGTTCCAAAGTTCATAGCAGCATTATTCTCAATAGCCAAAAGGTGGAAACAACCCCCATGCCCATCAACAGAAGAATGGATAAATAAAATGTGGTATATACATACAACGGAATGTTATTCAGGCTTAAAAAGGTATGAAAGTCTGATACATGCTACAACATGGATGAACCTTGAAAACATTAAGCTAAGTGAAAGAAGCTAGACACAAAAGGACAAATATTGTGTGAGTCCATTTATACGAGATACCTAGAGTAGTCCAATTCATAGAGACAGAAAGTAGAATAGAGGTTACCAAGGGGTTGGGGGAAGAAGGGAAGGAGGAGTTATTATTTAATGGGTACAGAATTTCTGTTAGGGATGATGAAAAAGTTCTGGAAATGGATGGTGGTGATGGTTGCACAACAATGTGAATGTACTTAATGCCACAGAACTGTACACTTAAAAAAATGGTTAAATGGTAAATTTTATGTATATTTTACCACAATAAAAAAAAGCTTAAAAAATCAAACATAAAGAGTTACTTGGTTGGGAAAAGGTGTGTATTTTGTTGAAAATGGAGATATCAGGCATCTCTTTTCTACATTGCTGCTAGAATGATTTACTTGGAACTGAAATCCCGCCATGTTACTGCCCTGCCTAGAACTGAAATGACTTCTTGTCATACATCAGATCAGTGATCAGATGAGAGCTGTGTTGTTTTCTGCAAAGCACCTGCAGCCCTGAAACCAGGAGTACAACCTGCTGGTTAATAGCCAGGGCTCCCAACTCCTTTCACTTGGGCACGAATCCAAACTTTACCACTTGCCAGTTACGTGACTCGGACAAATTACTCACCCTCCCGAAGCCTTACTTTCCTCATCTATAAGACGGGTAATAATAGTACCTACCTCAGAGGGCTGCAGCAAGGACTGAATGAACTAATCTTTATAAATCCCTTGGCCCAGCGCCCGGCAAAGAGTAAGTTCCCAGGAATTAGTGGTGGTTATTACGATTTTCCTCTTTCTCTTTGAGATGAGGGGAGGTGGAAGGAATAGGTGATAACTTCTAGAGCATTTCATTAGGAGTTCTCTTTCTGGAGTTTTCTCCATTCCTCCTGCTGTTTCCCAATTCCCCTTGCCGACCCCTCCCCGTTGTTGCTTTTCCCCAAGAGAATTATTTTGAATGCTGTGATACTGTTCACCCTAGAATTAAACCCGCTCTCGTGTGCCTCAGGAAATAACTTCTGGTACAACTTCTTGGTAAAACCACAGCTTTTATCTTTTGTATTTACTGTGAATTGTGTCTATGAAATTTTTCCCTTAAAGGGCTCACTTTCTCTCTAGAAAGTAAAAATACACATTTGTCCTCAATTACAGACTTGATCTATGTCTTGTGCCTTTAAAATATTTAAGAAACACCATATCATTTGCTGTTGCCATATTTTCATGAGATATTAAGGTGGCTCAGCTAAAAAGATATAGATATTAGGTTGAACCCAATACATGTGTGTGTATGTGTGTGTTGGAAAGAGGGATATATAACAATGATAGTAAATGTAATAATAGCTCACATTGAGCTTTAGTAGGTGATGGCTTATTTGACTTATTCACTCCTCACAGCAACTTGATGAGGCAGGTACTCTTCATTAACTCCATTTTATAGATGGGGATACTGAGGGTTAGGGGTCACCCAGTTGATGGTGGAACAAGGCCTACACTCTTAACCACTAGGCCACACTGTGCATGCACTGAACTTGAGCTCAGAAAATGTTTTGGTCATTGCACATTGAATAAATGTGGCTAAACAGTAGTGTCTGGGAAAGGGCATACCAGGCAGGACTGTAACCCTTGTTAGATAAAAATCAAACCAGCCTATATTTCTGCAGTTAGGGAATGTGGGGATGCAATGAAGAGTTACCACTTTCTCTCATGAGCAGTGACTTAAGAGGTAGCACCATCTTTTCTCAGAGAGCCCTCTGCTTGATGGCTTTGGAGAAGGCAAGATGGGGCAAAATAAGACGTAGGAAGGGGCAGACTTCTTCCATTTGTGGTCTAATATAAAACTGCAAATACTCCTTTTCTAGAGAACAACTTCCTGAGCAGTGAAATGTCCATGAATACTGATGAATACTTGGTTTAATACCAGGAGGTGGCCGTGAATGAACATGGCAAGAAAGGAATATAGGATTAAATATTTATCTTTGACTGAACATATTCATTGCTCTAAATATGGAATAAAAATAGAAATCACTTTGTAAGTGATGTGTTTAATGGTGCTTACCACATGCCAGGTAGTGTTCTAGATGCTTTTTGTATTTATATCTCATTTTTTCCCCCATAATTACCCTGGGAGGTAAGTTCTAGCTCTCTCTTTTACAAAAAACAGAAACTCAGGCACGGAGAAGTTAACTAGCCTGCCCAAGGTCACACAGTGCAGAAGTAGCAGCAATCTCTTGACCACTATGCTAAGCAAATGGAGTCAAGGCCCTGTTTTGAATGATTTTATTCAGGTGAAGTGTGACATTGCTTCTGAATTGCATAATAAGTTTTTAATTAAAAATGGCCATTTGGCTTTGCATTGTTTTCTCCCTTTAAAAATTGTTAAATGGAAAAAAATTACAGAAAATAGACGTATTTTAACATTTTCATATTTACTTCCAATTTGTTTCCTTCTCATATAAATGAAATTAAAAATGAGAGGGCAAGGTTAGGTTCCTTTCTACCCTCCCCCAATTCTACTTCGCTCCCTCCCCAGGACTACTGAGATCAGTACTTTTATCTGTATCTTTCCAGCCTCTGTTTTCATGCTTTTCTTTGGATATATATCCATAAAGAAAATACAGTATTGTTTTGCATTTCCAAATTTAATAACTGTTATCATACATATATAATTTTTCAGCCTGCTTTGTTTTCACTCAACATTATGCTTTTGAGAATTATCTATGTCTGTACACAGAGATCTAGTTCATCCCTGTTGACTGTTGTGGAGTATTCCATAGTATGATGACACCACATTTTATCCCTTCCCCCCTTCAAGGACACTTAGGTTATTTTCAACTTTGCCCTCATGGAATCAATGCCACTGTGAGCATGCACGTGTAAAAGCATTTACCAGGAAGTTGAACTGCTGGGTCAGAGGGTCAGCTCTGACTTTCCAGGTACCTTTCAGAGTCTCCAGAGAGAGTTCCAACTCATACACGTGGGCAGACTCCTAGCTCTTTTTTCTCTCTATTTGGCAATAGATGTCTAAAGCTTAATTTATGTTCTGCTGGCTGTCTCTTTGTGGCCAGGCTGAGTCTCTCCCTTCCCCCCTGAGCAATGGCCCTGTCGGTGGCTGACACGGAAAGAAGAAAGGAATTGTTTGAACAGGAGGTCATAACACCAGCAAACATCCAGCCCCCTTCATTCAAGTCTGACAACGAGACCAGGGGCTAAGCCGGAGTCCCGGGCTCTCCCAGCAAGACAGGGGCTGCAGGGAGGGGAGAGAGGGCCAAGCTTTGGAGTGGGCAAGGGAACCGTCCAGTAACCAGACACCTGGAGTCGACTGAGCTCTCACACAAAGCCCTTCCCAGGACTTGACACCATTCACCTCAGAGCACAAGGACTCACAAAGTCACACTTTTTGGCAGCGCTAGTTCCAGGTTAAGTTTGGGGGCATGGCCAGGGGTCTATGTAGAGGCCAGTCCTGGGTCAGGGCATTATTTGACCACTTCACTAGACTTCAGGCCACCGTGGGGAGTATTTCTCCTCGTATTTCACAGCACAGTTAGAAATCATACTTTTGAGCCAGCTGGTTCTCATTTCAGAACCCACCTGCTCACTGGAGAAGAGGAAAGACGCTATGTAGCTGCCCTGGGAATTTTGTTTTCATCTCTATTTCCTCAAACAATGGCTTGCTGTCACTTCCATTCGGCATATGGGGTTGCCGGTATTGAATTAAGTGAAACAGAATATTTAACTGCCCTCATTTCCCCCTGGATGGATTGTTTCTCGATGATTGATGTTTACCCATGTGCCTCCTTTTCAGACACAACAACAACAACAACAAATACCATCAAAACAGAACGCATCAGACCTCAGAGACCTGCGGCTAAACCGTAGTAAAATAGCACGTGATGGTCGTTGCCCTCCTGCGTCCCGTGCCCCGATAAGGAGACAGTCAAGGGCAATTTTACTCACCCTTGGAAGGAATCACAGTGGTGAAAACTTCTATATTTTCGTCACTGCAGCTGTAAATCTGATGCATCGTTTCAGCCTTCTCTCCCCAAAAGTGCCTCGGAACCGGAGGCCCCTCTCTGAACCCCTAGTCGCGAGGTTTCCTAATCCACTCTGGCTCCGGGATCATTGTGCAGGTCCACAAAAGACAGACTGGTCTGTGATCTCATCTCATTCCAGAGTCTTCACTGCAACATTTCCTAATCCCATCTGTCTTTTTCTTTCTCTCTCTCTCTTTTTTTTATGAATCCTATTATTGCAAACCTTTGATTGAGCGTGGAGGCATCAGTCCCCTCCCAGCCAGGACGTATTTAACATTTTTATTTTGCCATGTCTGCCGCAGTGGATTTGGAAGTCTTTTGTCAAGTGATGATGGAGTGAAATCGCCTACTCGGTTAGCGCCGAGCTCGGCTGGAGAATTTCACCGAAAAGGAAACGTGAATTTTGGTCCCAGCAATTTCCCTTTTCATTTCAGAAACAAAGGGGCTTTTTTTTTTTTTTTTTCCCTCCAGAAGAACTGGATATTCAGTAATTTGTCATGTGTTAATTTGGCTTCCTTCAAAGTTTCTATTTTAAACAAAAGGACTGTTTCTCCAGAGCGTTTCGCCTCATGCCAGTACAAGACAAGGCTGACATTTCTAGAGAGCTGCGTGCTTAGCATCTCCTTGTACAACCTTCAAGTGCTGGCAGGGACACGGTAACAAGCAGCGTCCAGACACTCAAGGTGCCCAATTACACAAAGGTTATATTTTTATTACCTTAAATACCCTGATACATATTATCCTATATATATAGGATATATATATCTCCTATATTTTAGTCTATATATACATACACAAAAATAAGGTATGGTTGAAATATGTGTATTATGTCAAACCCACTACCTTTCATTATACCATTACAGATTTACTTCTTCATATTGATAATGATGATGATGATAATTGATAATAATATTAATAATGATAGTTGGCATTGGTTAAATGCTTGCTAAGAGCTAGAAAGCCTGATATATAATCTCATTTAATGTCTACAACCACCCAATGACACTATTATTTGTACCATCTTATACGTGAGAAAACACAAAGAGACTGAATAACTTGCCCAAGATTAAAATACCTAGCTCACGACAGAATTAGGATTAGATCCCTAACTTGACTCCAAAGCCAATGTACTTGACCACTAAATTATACTCCATTCTTTCCCTCCAAAGCCATCCCCTCTACTTTGAATCTGGGGGGACCTAAGCCATAATCTCTTAAACTTGGACTTGACATCCATTGATATTCTATAGTAGACAAATTTGGGGCATTTGCTCGTCAGCTAGTTCAATATTATCTCTGTTTCTCTGAGAATTGCACCCAGCCACAGAGGATGGCTCTGGGAAGCCATGTTTGTTCCACCTGAATTTGTCCCTTTGGCCACATTTGATTGAACCAAAGTGGACACCTGACACAATTTGCCACCTCCTGGAGACAGAAATTGGGTCAGAGGGAAGGTATTAACTCTGAGGATCTGGGGTGGTCTCAGGGCCAATGGGGGTGAAGGTGAGAGGAAGCCAGCGGAAGTCAGTGGATATGAGGGGCTTATTCCCCACACTCTTGGCAGTACGTGATATTATTAATCTTTTAATTTCTTGCCAACATGATCCTATTTAGCTTTTGTGCTCTGAGCCCAGAATCTTGATCACATGGATAGTTAGGGTCCTCCTAGCTTGGGTTCCTTATAATCTGTGGAGGAGTGGATGGCTGAGTCCTCCTTTTGGAATATAGACCTTATAATCTGTATGCAAGAGTAGTATACACCATACCTATGAGTGCTGGTGGCAACCCCTGTTCAGGACCAGGCTCAGCCTAAGTAAGGTAGAGTCTGTCCTGGTCTGGGGTCCTCTTCTTCAAGGTTCTGGGAAGTCACTGCTGAGGGTTCTACATTGTTAGCCCATGGATGCTCACTTACATCCATTTAAAAATTTTGCTTCTATGCTTACTCAAAGGGCAGTCAATCGATGTCAATGGAAGACTTTATTTCTGAACTGTGTGCTCTGCAAAATATTTGGCTACCTGTTTGGCTAATGGGAATGGCTGAGTGGCAGTATCCTTGTGTGAGAGCTCTGGAGGTGAGAGCTCTGGAGATCCACCCTCGCAAAGGTTCTGGAAGAAGCCGGCTCTGAGGAAGTTCCATTTAGGCTGAAACCTAAGCAATGCTTCTTAGACTTTAATATGCAAAGGAATTGCCAGGGGGTCTTGTTAAAATGCAGATTCTGGGGCCGGCCCAGTGGCATAGCGGTTTGGTTCGCTCTTTGGCAGTCCAGGGTTCCCAGGTTCGGATCCCGGGCTCCCGCCGACGCACTGCTTGTCAGCCATACTGTGGTGGTGTCCCATATAAAGTAGAGGAAGATGGGCATGGATGTTAGACCAGGGCCAGTCTTCCTCAGCAAAAAGAGGAGAATTGGCAATGGATTTTAGCTCGGGGCTGGTCTTCCTCACACACACACAAAAATAAATAAGATTAAAAAAAAAATGCAAATTCTGATTCCATAGGTCTGGGGTGGGGCCTGAGAGACCGAGTTTCTAAGGAGCCCCTGTGAAGTCCAAGGGTCCTGGGGCACACTTTGGGGTTAGAGCAGAGAATTCTCTTAAGGAGAACAGACATTCCTGATCTGGATGCATTAGAATTATGAGGAGCTCAGGTCCCCCACTGGACTATTTAAATAGGAGTCTCTATGGCCCAGGCATAGGTATTTAAAAACAGCCCTGGTGATTATAATATGCAGCTAGGGTTTGGATGGAGCGGGGTGGTTCTCAAATTGTCCCCAGACCGCAGCATCAGCACCACCGGGGAACTTGTTAGACATGCAAATTCTCAGGCCCATCCTGCCGACTGAATCAGAGACTCTGGGGTGGAGCCCAGAAATCTGTGTTTTAGCAAGCTCTCCAGGGCTTCTGATCTTTGCTCGTTTGGGAACCTCTGATGAACAAAGGAAAGAAGAGTGTTCTTGACAGAGCTCTCCTCTAAGATTTGGGTCTATGGTTTTTAACCCTGGCTGCATATCAGACCCTTTAAGCAGCTTGATAAACATTCACAGGTCTGAGACCCACCCTCACTCTTTCTAATTCCAAAGATCTGGAGTGGTTCCCAGGGGTACGTGGCTTTAAAATCACCAGAGGGGTCTGGCTTTAGTAGCTTAGAGGAGAGGGGACACCCCCCCAACGTGACTGTGGCCTATGGCCTCCTGGCTTACGCTGTACAGCATTCATCCTTTCATTCCACATTTATCCAGCCCCATCATGTGCCAGACACCATGCTGATGAGATCACTGTTGAACACCTATTATGGACCAGGCACTTTTTACATTAACCCTACAACACCCCCTCAAGGTGGGCCTACTACCGTCCAAACCAGAGTCAGTTATACCCCTAAAACCTGGACTCCCCACCATGCCACAGCACCAACCTTTGCAGACTTGGGGGGCACCAGACTGCGGGCCTCTGGCAAGCCTCTGTGTTTAATCTTCAGTGGCTCATTTTGTGAAATTGGAGATACATTTGTAATTTTAGCAGATATAACATTCTCCTTTCAGTTCCTCTGAGAGAGAGAGAGATGTTTTCAATCTTTAACTTATGCAAAGTGATGTTCTTTGTGTGTGAAGACTCTCCTTATCAGAGGGCAGGTGCTTGGAGTGTGAGTGGTCAGATAAAATATAGGTTACCCAGTTAAGTTTTAATTTAAGAAAAATGACAAATAGTTTTTCTAGTATAAGTATGTCCCGAATATTGCATGGGGCACACATACGCTAAAAATTATTTGTGGTTTACTGAAATTCAAATCGAACTAGGTGTCCTGTATTTTTATTTGCTAAATCAGGCAAGCTTATTGGAGTGGGTTTTCTGGCCCTGGTGATGAACATGCTCCATCTCCCTGTGACCAGTGATGCTCCCATGTTAGAAGCTTACAGCTGGGGCTTGAGTAGGGGCAGAAGACAAATTCACCTGGTCTTAATGGGTTCTGCAATAATCGAGATAATCAGGCATAGGCTTAACCTAATAATACTTAAAAAAAATAATGCTTAATATGTGCTGAGCACTATACCACGAGCCTTCTGTTCACTGTTTTATTTAATTCTCACAAACATACAAGTAGGCCCAGTACTAGCATCTCCATTTTACAGATGAGAAAACTGAGGCTGAAAACAGTGATTGGTCTGAGGTGGGTTTTTCAACTGGGGCATTATCAACATCTGGGGCAAGGTAATTTTTTGCTGTGGGGACTGTCCTGTGCATTGTAGGATGTTTAGTGGCATCCCTGGCCTTTACCCATCAGCTGCCAGGCGCATTCCCTCAGTTGTAACAACAAAACCTGTCTTCAGACATTATTACCAAATGTCTCCTGGGGGACAAATTCACCCCTGGTTGATAATCACTGGTGTAAGGTTTTTTTCTTTTTTTAAATTGTATATATTTTAAAAAATATATATATATATATATTTTTTTTTTTGAGGAAGATTGGCCCTGAGCTAACATCTGTTGCCAATCTTCCTCTTTTCCTTTTTTTCTCCCCAAAGCCCGGTATATAGTTGTATATCCTAGCTGTAGGTCCTTCTAGTTCTTCTATATGTGACGCTGCCTCAGCATGGCTTGATGAGCAGTGAGTAGGTCTGTGCCCAGGATTCGAACCGGCGAACCTTGGGCCTCTGGCAAAGCAGAACACACGAACTTAACCACTAAGCCACAGGGCCAGCCCCAGTCTAGCGTTGTATAGTCATTAAGATGTTGAGCCAGGATCAGAACTTGCTGGCCCCAAGGCGTGTGCTTGTACACACTGCAACATTTCATCCAGGGGAAAGTTCAGGAAGGGAGAGGAATCTATCATATCACATTTATTTCGAAGAAAATCATTTGAAAATGATGCACAGAGCTTTTGCATGACCTATTATTGCAGCTTGATTTCCTCTTTAGGTGCTGGCACAGAGCTCTCTCTGGTTCAGAGTGGACAATTCTTGGGAGCTCACAGGCATTTGATACGGTTGGTGAATTATGGCAAGAATGAGGGACCCGGGCTCGTTGTGGGGTGGGTTCTCCCTGCCTTGTAAAGAGAATGGGTTTTAACACAGACAGTTCTCAGGCTGTCCTGCTGTGGCCTCACTGTGGAATCCCCGACACCCCCACCGCTCCCTGCTCTGTACCGAAGATAGCAAACCCCTGACACTGTGAGACTCTCCACTCCATAATTGCTCATTCATTCATTTTTGTGTTTTGCTTTTTTAAATTGAGGCAAAATTCACATAACATGAAATTAACCATTTTAAAGCGTACATTTAAGTGGCATTTAGTACATTCACAATGTGGTGCTACCATACCACTTTCACCACTACCTAGTTGCAAAACATTTCATCACCAAAAAGGAAACCTCATTCTCATTAAACATCACTCCCCGATCCCCTTCCCCCAGCCTCTAGCAACCACTAATCTACATTCTGTCTCTACAGATTCATCTATTCTGGATATTTTGTATAATTGGAATCATACACTGTGTGACCTTTTGTGTCTGGCTTCTTTCATTTAGCATATTTTTGAGGGTCATCCATGTTTCATTCATTCATTTTTTTAACAGACATTTATTGAACACTTGCTGCGCGTCAAGCACTGGGGATGATGAAGTATAAGCTCATGGAGCTTACGTTCTCCTGAGGGAGACAGATGATAACTGAATGTTTGTGCCCTGCCAAAATTCATATGTTGAAATCCTAATGCCCAATGTGGTGGTAGAAGGAGGTGGGGACTTTGGGAGGTGTTGAGGTCATGAGAGTGGAGCTCTCATGAGTGGGATTAGCCTTCTTATAAAAGAGACCCCACAGAGCTCCTTAGTCCCTTCTACCATGTGAGGACACAGCAGGAAGCCGTCAGCTATGAACTGGGAAGAGGACGTTCACCAGAACGCGACCATGCTGGTGCCTTGATCTTGGCCTTCTCAGCCTCCAGAACTGTGAGAAATGAATTTCTATTGCCTGTGAGCTACCCAGTTTGTGGTATTTTGTTGTAGCAGCCTGAATGGACTGAGACATGAGGAAAAATAAAAGTATAAAATGTATTAAATACTATAAGGTAAAAAAGGAGAAAAAATGTAGTAAAGAAGAATGATATGAAGGGTTGGGGTGGAGATTTGAAATTTCAAATAGGGTGGCCAGGGAAGACCTCATCAGAAAGGTAATCTTGAGTAAAGCCTGAGGGATGTGAGGAAGTTAGCCTGCAAATAACTGCGGGTAGAATATCTCAGGCAAGGAAACAGCAAGTGCAAATATCCTGGGGCAGAAGTTTGTCTACCTGTTTGCAGAATGTTCTGGAGTCACTAGAATAGAGTGAACAAAGGGAGGGTAGGAAATGAGGTCCAAGAGGTAGCAGGAGGCTACTTCATGAGGTCCTTTTGGTAGGGTAACCATGTAATTATAATCCAAACTAGGCTACTTTTGAGAGTGAAAGCAATTGCTATTAAAATTACATGGGACTGGCGCTGGCCTGGCTGCTGGTTAAGTTCATGCACTCTGCTTTGGAGGCTCTGGTGTTCGCAGGTTTGGATCCCGGGTGTGGACCGATGCACTGCTTGTGAAGCCATGCTGTGGCGGCGTCCCATATAAAGTGGAGGAAGATGGGCACGGATGTTAGCCCAGGGCCAGTCTTCCTCAGAAAAAAAAGAGGAGGATTGGCAACGGATGTTAGCTTAGGGCTAGTCTTCCTCACACACACACACAAAAATTATACAGGACATTAGGTGTAAACTGGGGTTGTTCTAGGCACGCCAGATCATAGCAAGGATTTAGCTTTTATTCTGAGTAGGGTGGGAAGTCACTGGTGGGCTTAGAACAGAGCTGTGCCATGACCTGACTTGAGAACTTCATTCTGGTTACTCTGTTGAGAGAGACTGAAGGGTGGGTAGGGCAAAAGCATGGAGAAGAGTTGAGAGGCCATTGCAATACCACCAGTGAGAGATGATGGGGGTTTGGATTAGGCTGGTGGTGGAAGGGGTGGTGAGAACTGGTCAACGATTTCTGACCAATAGGCTGTGGATATGAGTGAAAGAGAGGAGTAAAGAGAAAGGAGAAGACTGAAAGAGGAAGAGATTTTTGGGGGAAGATCATATTGCAGGTCAAGTTCCCAGGAAGCCAACTCTGAGATGAAATTTGCATACAAGAAATTTACTGGCCAGTGCTCGCAGGATCAACACCTGGAGGAGAAGTGAGGGAAGCAGATACAGTAGAGGATGTTGCTGGGTTGCCATGTAGCCCCAGCAAGGAACTCAGCCAACCCCATGAAGGAACCTTGAAGCTGGGCAGCCTTCAGAGTTATCCAAGTTGGGCCAGGCGGTCGGTGGAGTCTCCTAATTGACCTCCTACTTGACTGGCACTGGATGGAGGCCACCTTGGGAAGGGGCATGATCTTGGATGAGGCGATTCTCCTCGGTGGAGGGCAAGCCCTGTGAAGAACTTGGCTGTGAGTTATCAGTCACCAACACTCAGCAGTTGGGGGAGAAGTGCTGGGTCCTGGAGAATCTGGGTGGCAACTACAGAATGCACTATGGAACATTGGACGAATGAAGTTTGCTATTCAAGGGGAGATGTTAAGTGACTCTTGTCTCTTTTCTGCTGACACCCAGGGCCTGCACAGTCTCATTTCCTTCAAGAGGGCTCTCAACCCATACTGTTTCCCCAGCTCACGCTGAACCACTAGAGCAGCCCTGTCCCACAGAAATATAAGGCTAGCTACCAATATAATTCAAAATGTGGTAGTAGTCACACTTAAAAAGTTCAAAGAAACAGGTGAAATTAACTTTAATAACATTTTTTATTTAACCTAATAGATCCAAAATATTATCATTTTAATATGTAATCAATATAAAAATCATAGTGAGATATTTGACTTTTTTCATGCTAAGTCTTCAAAATCTGGTGTGTATTTTATGTTTACATTACAGCACATTTCAATTTGGACTAGTCACATTTCAAGGGCTCAATAGCCACATTTGGCCAGTGGCCACCATATGGGACAGCACAATTCTAGAGCTTCTTCAACCTACCAAATCTCTCCATTGGCTCTCTCTTAGACTTTGCACTTGACATTCTCAGTTTCAGCATCACTTCTTTTTTTTTTTTTTTTTTTTTTTGGTGAGGAAGACCAGCCCTGAGCTAACATCCGTTGCCAATCCTCCCCTTTTTGCTGAGGAAGACTGACCCTGGGCTAACATCCGTGCCCGTCTTCCTCCACTTTATATGGGTCGCCACCACGGCATGGCTGACAGGCAGTGCGTCTGCGGGAGCCCAGGATCCGAACTCGCGAACCCTGGGCTGCCAAGCGCGGACTAAACCGCTGCGCCACCAGGCGGCCCCTGCATCACTTCTTTTTTCATTGTTGTTGTTGAGGAAGATTGGCCCTGAGCTAACATCTGTTGCCATTCTCCCTCTTTTTCTTTTCTTCTCCCCAAAGCCCTAGTACTTAATTGTATATCCTAGTTATAGGTCCTTCTAATTCTTCTATATGGGACGCCGCCTCAGCGTGGCTTGATGAGCGATGAGTATGTCTGTGCCCAGGATCCGAACCGGCAAACCCTAGGTGGCCCAAGAGGAATGTGTGAACTTAACTGCTACGCCACCGGGCCGGCCCCCCAGCATCACTTCTACTGGAAGATTTTCAAGGCAGGTTAGGGGCACGTACTCCATTGTGGCTTGTGTATTTGCCCGCCCCCAAAAGGCTGTGTGCCCTATTCAGTGTGGTAACCCCAGTGCCTGGCACAGAGTAGGTACTCAGTGATTTTATCCTGAGTAAATTATAGTAACATTCTATTTGTATATAATTTGGGGGTGGGGAGGCTGATAGGGGCATGATTTTTCTTTCTCCCTTTCAAGCCTTCGAATAATATCAGCATTAATGGAGACATACCTAGAGCTTCCTCTGGGGATTCCAGCTGAACTTGAAACAAAGTGCCCTGGGTGGCAGTAAGAGGATTTATCCAACAGAAATGGACTGAACAGGTCCCTTGCAAAAGGCACTGTCACTTTCCTTTTGTTGTTTTTCCTTCCCATTGTTCTTTCGTTTTCCATTTCTTTGACAGCAGCCCATTAAATTAAAGCACCTAAGACTGAACATCCATGAAAAGAAGCCACTAAATGCAGAAGTGATGGCAACACTAGGTAACTCACAGCAGTGGAAAATACAAAGGGAGAGGAGTGGGGTCTGCACAGCAATCTCCCGGCCTTAGGGCTTGGGCTCTGGGTGATGTGGGTTCCTGAAAAACCACAGTAGGTGTTGTCTGGTCTCCTCCCTCTGAAACGTGTTGCTCTCCTGTTTGGTGGTGATGGCTTATGTGCCTTGTTAAATGCTTAAACTGTTCTGTGAACATAATATTTTTCTCTTTCTTTCAGAAAGGATATAATTAGGCAAAAAATGCTTGTGCTAAACAACGGAAGCTCCTGTTTTCGAGTTATCTTCAAATTTTTTTTAACTTTCATTATTAAAAATTTTAAACATATACAGAGGTGAAGAATATAGTCCAATGAACTCCCAGATTCCCATGACTCAGCTTTAACAATGATCAACTCATGGCTAATCTTTTTTCATCTATAACTCTACCCACTCCCCCATCCCATTTTATTTTGAAACCAATTCCAGACATCATATATTTCATCTGCAAATATTTGAGCATGCATCTGAAAGAGTTTGGCTTTTTTTTAATTTAGGAAAATTATTTTTGACTTCCCCTGCTACCTCTGGTTTCTTGGTGAGATCAGAATTGCAAATCAGATCTCTATGCTCAATATTATGGTAAATTCTTAGGTATTTTAATGGCTGGTGAGTTAATGACATGAGCAACCAGAGTTGCTATTAGCTCTTGATTTATGAAGCCACATGTTCAGCTTGTATGATGGATGTCATTAACATCAGGCATGGCGGGCTCATTCATCTGTCTCTGCCCAGCGCTCTTCAGCCATGACGCACTCAACAGATGGGGAGTTTCATGACCACAAATGGAATTGTTTATCCTCTCATTGTTCCCATGTCAGCAATCAAACTAAATCCATTACCCACCAATAAAGAGATCAGCCTGCTGCCAGTTCAGCTGTGGAAGGAGCCGAAGCTAAGTTGAGGGGATTTAGAGTTTTAGAGAGGATAAGAAAGCAATAAGAAGCCACATAAAAATTAAGACCCGAGAAAAGAGTTGAATCTCTAATTCTAAAGCTGAAGGTTTTAAGGGATTTAAAAGAGAAGGCCTAGTAATTCAATCTTTTCTTTAACATTAAATATACTCTAGAGACCTCTGATTATAAATATTGCTTAGCTTTTATTGTGTGTTGATGGCTTTATTATTTCATTTAAAAAAATCAAAAGCACTCGAATTTGGCTTTGAAGAAGAAGGAAATGTCAGATTCATAATGGAAAAGCTGCTAAGATGTTAATGGTGTTACAATTGGTAGGAAGATTTTCTTTTGTGTGGACAAATAGTTGTCTGTTCTTTATAAAGTTGTCTCTTATTGGCTCAGCTAGGGAGTCTCTGCACACTGATCTGTAGGAGGAGGCTCCTAAATTCTGTGGATCCCCCACGCTGCCCTTCCAACATTCTCCATGGACCAGGACTTGAAAAAGTGGGTCCAGAACACTTTTTGATTTTTGTCAGGTTGTTTTTATATCAGGATATAACAGGCAAAAGATGTTAACTCCACCACTCATTGGTTGTACCTGAGGATCCAGGGCATGCAGGCTTTTCATTTATTCACTTGAAAAGTTTGAAAGTTTGGGCAATGAAAATTCAGATTGTCGGAGTAGGAAAAAATCTGACTGGTTATTTCATTTTCTCCTTTCCACTCTATTCTGCCAATACTTATTGATAACTTACTGCTGTATATGCCAACTATCATGCTAGGTGATAAGGATCTAGAAATGATTAAGACAAAGTCTTTTACCCTCTGTTAACAGATTAGAGGAGGAGATAGACAAGAGAATAAATGATTGCACACAGAATAGGACGTATTTACAACAGAGTGATAAGTAGAGGCACACAGAGGATATTATGGGAGTTCAGAGGAGACCCCAAACGAGGGTTCCTTGACTCCCCTAGGGAGAAGGGTGAGACTGCAGTGAAAGGTCCATGTGGAGAGAGGAACCTGGGCTGTGGGTGTGTGCCTTCTCTTGAAGGCCATGAGAAGCCACTGAAGGATTTTACTTAAAGGAAAGACATGGTCAAACAATTTGTATTTTATCCAAACCATCCTGGGGGGCAATGTGGAGAATGGATTGCAGAGGATTAAGAAAAGGAGGCGGGGAAAGCATTAAGAAAGTGACTGTAGTAATCCAGGTGAGAAGTGGTGGGCGTGAACCAAGGTGTATGTGTGTGTGTTTGGGGTGAAGAGGAAGGTATGAGTTATTACTCATAAGGTTGTTGAAAGGACAACACTGAAAAATATGTAAAGTGCTTAGAATGGAACTTGTACAATCTACACTCAATTAATGTTAACTCATATTTCTCTTTTTCCTCTTTGGGAATGAGTAGTTCCCGGTAGTTGAAACATAGCACAGAAAAAAAACAGGAAGAGGGTAAAAGGAGAGGGGTAATTAGGGAATGGGAAGGGAGAAAGGACGCTGTGGGGAGGGGAGAACATCCTCTCCAGTATCTTCTGGAGTCTCTACCCTGCAGGAAACCTTACCCGTGGATGAGACTCTATGAAGAAGGAGAGGTGAGCTTGGTGTTGGAGGTCTCATGAGATGGTGGGAATTTTGGGGACATGGAAGTCAAAGTTACTTGGACAGCAAAGCCTGCCCTGGGCAGCAATTGTGGCTGAACCTGCCTATTCCGTGGAATTGTGTGTGAAGAATTTGCTCTTCTTTCTGGATGACCAGTTCCCGCCATTTTTTCTGTTCTGATATTCCAAGATATTGCAATTTTTTTCTTGATCTTTGATAGTTTTCAGTCATTTTTGCCCAGCACAATTGTGCAAACTGACCAGGCTTGCTAGAGGAAAGTAGATGATTGGGTTTAAGAAACTCTATTTCTAGAAAGTACTTTCTATAAGAAGGAACCACTTTCTACACAAGATACTAGCATGATTTATCCAGAAAACCAAAATGATAGCTTCCTTTCTCCCTCCCTCCCTCACTTCCTTCCTTCCATTTAACCATTCAGTCAACAAATATTATTGAGTTGCTCTAATATTGGTGAGACATCTTACCAACTGGGGCTGTGGTTTCTTCCAGGAACCAAGCTACAAATATGCCCCTCTGTTTCCCCTGCTGGATTGTGAGCTCCTCTGGGGGGGACTGTCTCTTATCCATCTTTGTATTCCCACCCTGGCAGAGGAGTTGGCACTGTGTGGTTGTCAAGAGCAAGATCTGTGTCTACAACCAAATTACTTATTACCACTTGCTAGCAATGTGACCTTGGTCAATTACACAACTTCTCTAAGGCTTTGTATTATCCTATGTAAAATGGGGATAATAGTAACATCTGCCTTATCAGGCTGTTTTAAGCATTAAAAGACATAATGTATGTAAAGCATTTATAGTGCCTGGCACATAAGGGTTCAACCATATTATCAATATTAGGTTTACAATAAATGTTATTGAACTAATGCCCCAGGACCTAGTCTAACTCTACTAATTTGCATGTAAATTTGAGCAAGTCAATTTACCTCTTGGGGTCTCTACTTTTAAAAAGTTTATCTGAAAAATGGAAATTATAATACCTGCATGGGTACCTTAACAGGATTATAATGGAAATTGAAAATGTTGCTTTGTCCTTTGATTACAGAAATAAACTAATTCCAGTAAATTATCTAAGCAGAAACATCAGAAAGTAATAAAAGCTACTATGTCATAATATTTTTTAAAAGATAACATAGATGCTATAATTTCATAAAGAGCATCTACAAAAACCCTACAGCTAACATCATAGTTAATATGAAAGACTGAATGCTTTCCTCCTAGGATGAGGAACAAGGCAAGGATATCTGTTCTCACTGCTCTTATTCAATATAGTACTGGAAGTTCTAGCAAGTGCAATAAGGCAGGAAAAGGAAATAAAAGGCATGCATATTAGAAATGAAGAAATCAAAGTGACCCTATTTGCAGATGACATAATTGTCTATGTAGTAAATCCCAAGGAAGACACATAAAAAGATGTTCAACATCACTAATTACTGGGGAAATACAAATCAAAACTACAATGAGATATCACCTCATGCCCATCAGAATGGCTATTATTAAAAAGACAAGAAATAACAAGTGTTGGAGAGGACATGGAGAAAAGGGAACCTACATTCACTGCTGGTAGGAATGTAAACTGGTACAGCCTCTATGGAAAACAGTATGAAGATTCCTCAAAAAATTAGAAATAGAGCTATGATATGATCTAGCTATTCCACTTGTGGGTGTTTATCCAAAGAACATGAAAACACTAATTCAAAAAGATATGCACCCCTATGTTCACTGCAGCATTATGATGACAGCCAAGACTCAGAGACAACCTAAGAGCCCATTGAGGGATAAATGGATAAAGAAGATGTGGTATTATATATATATACAATGGAATACTACTCAGCCATAAAAAAAGATGAAATCTTGCCATTTGTGATAACATGGATGGATCTTAGGGTATTATGCCAAGCAAAATAAGTCAGACGGAGAAAGACAAATCCTGAATGATTTTACTCCTATGTGGAAGATAAACAAACAAACATAAAGATACAAAGAACAGATTACAAGAGGGGAAGTGGGTGGGGGAGGGTGAAAGGGGTAAAGGGGCACATATGAATGGTGATGGATGGCAACTAGACTTTTGGTGGTGAACATGATGTAGTCTATACAGAAGTCAAAATATAATGATGTACACCTGAAATTTATTTTATTTTATTTTATTTTTGTGGGGAAGACAAGCCCTGAGCTAACATCCGTCACCAATCCTCCCCTTTTTGCTGAGGAAGACTGGACCTGGGCTAACATCTGTGCCCATCTTCCTCCACTTTATATGGGACGCCGCCACAGCGTGGCTGACAGGCAGTGCGTCGGCGGGTGCCCGGGATCCGAACTCGCGAACCCCAGGCTGCCAAGCGCGAACTAAACCGCTGCGCCACTGGGCGGCCCCCCCTGAAATTTATTTAATGTTATAAACCAATGTGTTCTCAATTAAAAAAAAGAGAAAATCTCGAGGAATCTACAAAAAAACCTTCTGAAATTAATAAGTGAGTTCAGCAAGGTAGCAAGATATAAGACAAACATGCAAAAATCAATCATGTTTCTGTATACTAACAATGAACATGTGGAAACAGAAATTTAAAACAAAATCATTTACGATTGCTCCAAAGAAAATGAAGTACTTAGGTATAAATGTAATAAAACATGTCTAGAATCTGTGTCCTGAAAATTATAAATGGTGATGAAAGAATTCAAAGAAGATTTAAATAAACGGAGAGATATACTGTGTTTGTGGATTGGAAGACTCAACACACTAAAGATGTAATTTCTCCCCAAATTATCAGGAGGTTTAATGCAATTCATATTAAGCCCTACTAAGGTTTTTTTGTTGAAATAGACAAGCTTATTATAAAATTATATTGAAAGGTACAGGACCCAGACTAGCTTCAATAATTTTGAAAAAGAAGGATAAAATAGGAGGAATCATTTTAACTACTATTAAGGCCTAATGCATAGCTATAGTAATCATAATTGTGGGATTGATGGAGACATAGACATATAGATCAATGGAACAGGATAGAGAACCCAAAGTAGACCCACACAAATATGACTAACTGACTTTTGACAAAGGTGAAAAAAACTTAATAGAGGAAAGGTTGTCTTTTCAATAAATGGTGCCAGAGCAAGTGGACATTCATGGGGAAAAAAAAAAAAAAGAACCTCAACCCAAGTCTCATACCTTTTACAAAAATTAACTCAAAATGGGTCATGGACTTAAATGCAAAACTAAAACGTTTAGGAAAAAACTTAGGATAAAATCTTGGAGATCTATGGCTAGTCAGAGTTCTTAGACTTGACACCAAAAGCATGATGCATAAAAGGAAAAAGTGATAAATTGGACCTTATCAAATGAAAAACTTTTGCTCTGTGGAAAAGCGTCCTGTAAGCGGATGAAAAGACAAGCAACAGACTGGGAGAAAATATTTGCAAACCACATATTTGACAAAGGACTTGTATCTAGCATACATAGAGAATTTTCAGAACTCAACAGTAAAAAAAATAAACAATCCAATTAGAAAACAGGCAAAAGACATGAACAGACATTTCACCAAAGAGGGTACACAGATGGCAAATCAGTGCAGGAAAAGGTGTTCAACATCATTAGCCATTAGAGAAATGCAAATTGAAACCTCAATGCGAGCTCACTGCATGCCTACCAGAATGGCTAAAATCAAAAGTAGTGATAACACCAAATGCTGGTGAGGATGTGAGGAGGTGGGAATGGAAAAAGGTGCAACTCCTTGAAACAGTTTGGCAGTTTCTTACATAACGAAATAAGTGTTTACCATTTGGCACTTTTAGACATTTAATCAGAGAAATGAAAACTTACATTCACACAGAAACCTGTACACAATTGTTTGTAGCAGCTTTATTCATAACAGCCGCAAATTGGAATCAACCAAGATGTCCTTCAATGACTGAACGGCTAAACAAACTGTCGCACATCCACACCATGGAATATGACTCAGTAACAACAAAAAAGAACTGTTGGTGCACACAACCTGGATGGATCTCCAGAGAATTACACTGTGTGGGGAAAAAAAGCCAGTCTCAAAAGGTTTCATACTTAAAATGTACACAATTCCAGAAATGGGGAAGAGATTGGTAGTTGCCAGGGATTGGGGTTAGAGGGAAGTGGCTATGGCTCTAAAAGGGTAGCAAGGGCATCCCTGTGGTGGGACTGTTCTGTGTCTGGACTGTGCTGGTGGTCACATGAATCTGCACATGTGATAAAATTTCATAGAACTACGTATACACACACAAACCAGTGCATGTAAAACTGGAGAAGTTGAACAAGGTGGATGGGTTGTATCAAGGTCAATTTCGTGGTGGTGAGGTTATACTATAGTTGTGCAAGGTGTTACCACTGAGGGAAACTGGGTGAAGGTATATGGGATCTCTTTGTGTTATTTCTTTTAATTGATGGGATTCTACAATTATTTCAAAATAAAGATTTTAAAAAGTTACAGAGAAAGATGAAATATTAGCTTATTTATAATTATTTTTGTTATTCTATAATTGTTTTCAGTCATTACTTAATCTAACATCTTGTCCAAGTGACAAATTGACAACACAGATCTGTCTCTGGCACCGCAGCCCGTCCCTGATGGTTTTCTGGCACCTTTCCAGACACGTTCCAAGTTCCAATAAGGCACGAGGCTTGGCCCATGTTTACTTCTCCAGTCTCAACTTGCCACCTCTTGACTTGCATGTGATACTCCAGCAGTACTGAATTGTTGAAAACTCTTTGTGTTACTGGACACAAACACAGGTTTAAAACTCTTTCCTTGCCATAAGCCTGGCGTTCCAGTTTCATTTTGGCCCCTCTTGTGTGGCGGGTAAAGAACCTGTGTTTGTGTCCAGTAACATTTGCACACACCACGTTTTTCCTCTGTACTATCGTTCATGCTGTTCATTCTATCTGGAATGTCTCTCCCACTTCCTACCTCCCATCCAACTCTGCCTTTCCTTCAAGGTTTAACCCAGGAGTCATCTCCTTCATGAAGCCTTCCCGGACTTGGTTTTTTATCAACACACTTGCTATATTGTTTTAAAATTATAACCTAATTCTCCTTAACTTGGAGCCAGTCTTGGTTTGGTGTTGCATTTAGCAAAAGTCTGATATGCTGAAATAATTTTAAAACAATCTACATCATTATTGCCGCCTTCTAAGAAACTTCAAAGAGAGTTCCATTCCTAACACAGAACCAAATTTTAAAAACCAAACCAAACATTTCTTCCCCTATTTATCTTCCAGTGCTCTGCTTCTCAGCTGCCCCTAATCTCTCCCTGTCTCCTCACCTCCCCTAAGACTCTCTGGACACTCAGCTTGTTGCTTCAAGCCTTTTCTTCTCTTTGCTGCCAGTGGCTCTTAGCCCTTTCTGATGTAAATCCATCAAGACTGCCCGTCATTTGCTAGCAAACCATAGGTCGCTAGGGTTACCATAACAAAATACCACAGACTGGGGCTTAAACAATGGAAATTTATTTCCTCACAGTTCTGGAGGCTGGAAGTCCAAGATCAAGGTGTCAGCAGGTTTGGTTTCTCCTGAGGCCTCTCTCCTTGACCCACCTTCTTGCCGTGTCCTCACGTGGTCTTTCCTTTGCATGCATGCATCTCTGGTGTTTCTTTTGTGTTTAAATTTCCTCTTCTTATAACGACACCAGTCAGATTGGATTAGAGTCCCCCCGTATGACTTCATTTAACCATATACCTCTCTAGGCCCTATCTTCAAACACAGTCACATGCTGAGGTACTGGGGGTTAGGGCTTCAACATATGACTTCTGGGGAAACACAATTCAGTCCATCATACTAGGTATCCCAATTCCACCCAAAGAAGGCTGGGACCCAAGCTAGCAAAGACAACATTCCTTGTATCCGCCAGCTTGGGGAGAGGCTACGAATGCTCATCCACTCATGGTATTTCCTCTATCACATAACTTTCTGTGTTAGAACCCCTGGAGTGGGGAGGCTGTGTCTTGCTTATGCAGCAGCTCCCAACCCAATGCATGGGCATAGCGGGCATTCAATGAAAGTTTGAGAGCTGCTGCATCTTTCCACCTCCACAAACTTAGGCAATATCCTTTCTTTCTACTCAATTTTAACTTTGAAGTCCAAATTTTTACATCTATGGATTTTGGTGTTTCAGTAGCATGACAGGGGACCAGTCCTCCCAGCCTCTGTTCATTTCTGGTGAGAGCGTCTGAACCCCTTTATCAAGGGCATGTGGTAGTTAACTGATGCTCGAAGTCAGGAGGAAGAGCCAGAACAGAGAACCTTCTGGTGCTTCTGAGTGAACAGCAGGACACCTGGGTTGTCCTCTTCTAACTGGATGCGATGTGTCTTTTTCTAACTCTTCACCTTGGCTCTTTGGCCCCTGAAGCACAGCTTGTTTTATTCTAATTTGCATCCAATGATTCTTTACCAATAATAACATGCACAACCATGTATGTATTTGCTGTTTCTACAACCACTTTTCAGTTAAAATTGAAACTTTTCACAACATGACTTTTCAAACAGGAATATAAAAGGATTTTTGTTTTCTTTTTTAAACAAAGACAGAGTGGTTTTACCAGTCTGTTAACCTCATTGCTGGGAGTTCTATATTCTTTTTACCAATTATGCTGAAATGAAACTCGGTGCCTTGGTACTTAGTGTCCTTTTTAATAGTCATATTGTGGTTGAAGCAAATACTGTGGCCTTCCTCAACAAGTGAGCGTCTCCTTTCCGCTCGGGCTTTGATGGGCCCACCTGGAAAGGCCTCAGCCTGAAGAGTAAGTTGGGAATGAGAGAGGCTGGAGCTGCACGGGGAGCCAGTCCTAGTGGGAAGGGGCAGGACAGTGCTCGGGCCATGAGTTCCCTGTTCCGGTGGAGAGGTAGGCCCTGTGGTCAGTGTCCTGGTGCTATCCTGTGACACACTGGGTAGAACTATTCTAGCTGAAATCTCAAGAGCCAGCTGAGTTTGAAATGTGAGAAAATTGCAATCCTCTGGTTCAGTGGTTCTCAGAGTGTGGTCCCCCGAGCAGCAGCATCACCTGGGAACTAGTCAGAAATGCAAATTCTCACTTCCCACCCAGCCCTATTGAATCAGAAACTCTGGGGACCAGGCCCAGCTACCCACGTTTTACCAAGCCCTCCAGAAGTTTGTGACGCACACTGGGGGCTGAGACCACTGCTCTGTTCTGTCACCACCTGTGCCGAAAGGCTGCCAAATAGGCTCAAGTGCAGTTTAATTTTCCTAAACCAAATCTACCCAACAACAGATCCCTGTGTTCCAACCCAGGTTGACAGGATCTGAATTTCTGGGGGGCAGGGGGAAAGACCTGGTGAGCTATATCTTTAGCGTTCCAGGTAATTCTTGTCCTGAGGGAAGTTTGGAAGCCCTTTGTACCCAACAGACGTCACTGTAGTGATCTGATAGCCAGCTGCTGAGGGGAAAGTCTCCCTGCAAGCTCAGCATGCAGGAAAGGGAAGAGGACTAACATTTACTGAGCAAGGACTGTGGGCCAGGCACTGTTCTAGACCTTTACTGTACATTATTTCCTATAGATGTTGATAACAGCCCCCTAAGGTAAAGTTTGTGCTCAGAGAATCTAAGTGACTGACCCAAGGTTACTCAGTTAGTGGGAAGCAGGGCTGGGATTTGCCCCTGAGGTGCCTCTGTTACCTCTAATACCCCTATGTAGGCCACCAATATGGCCAGCGTGACATCCCTCTGACATGTCAAAGGCTTGCAGAAGCTTCTTTTTCTCTTCCTTTTCCTTCTTCCTCTTTTAATGAAATAACAGTCTTCTATTCCACAAATACTTATGGGGTTCCTAATATGTTCCAGGTACTGTGTTGTGCACAAGTGTATATAGTGTTTAAACGAGATCCAAGAAACTCTCCTAAGAACTGATTGGTGGTTACCAGGGGCAAGGGGGGGTGTGGGCACAAGGGGTGAAGGGATGCATTTATATGGTGATTGACAAACAATAATGTACAACTAAAATTTTACAATGTTATAAACTATTAAGACATCAATTAAAAAAATTCTCTTACAACAGAAGGCATTCGAGAGGCAGCAAACACGGTGGCTGGGAATGTAACCTCAAACCTTGGGACTGGGTGCTGGCCCTGCCTCTTACTAACTGTGTGAAGTTGAGAAGGTGTTTTTTTCTTCTTGTTTTTAACCTAAGTCTTAGTTTACTCATTTGTAATAGCGATTTCTGTCTCATAATAGGCAAATCCTTGATAAAGGGCCTGGCACAGGCTAAGGGCTCAATAAATTACTCAAAAAATAAACTATCATTGTCTTTAGTTTACTGTTATTGCCAGCTGCAGTAGATGTCCTAGTAAATAGGCCACTGTGTTTCATAAGAGTTGATATTTTTATTTATAAAATGTCAATAGTTTGGTTAAAAATACTACTAAATGTCGTGTTCCTGTAATCATTCCCCAGACCCCCCAAATCATCCCTGTGTGCAGAACCCCAATTCTCCTCTCACCAAAGCCATGTTCCCCTTCCTCCTTGGGAAACTACTTTGTCGAGGTACTAAGCCATGTACTGAGTTTACAGTGGTTAAGTGAGATGTAAAAAATGAAAAGAAAACTCACCTGTCCTTACTCAGGTGGTCACTCCAGCCTGTTGGTACCATTTGGACATCTCTTCATTTATCTGTTGCCTTGCAAACATTCTTTCCTCATGAGCAATGCTTGGTATAAAGTTCACATTGGTCCTCAGTAAATGTTGCCAAAGCCATTGTGGGACCAATGTGCACAACTGCAAAGCTTCAAGAGGTTTCTGATTAGAGGAGCAACTTAGACCCTTGAAGGGATCTTGGTGGGGGTGGTTGTTTGGTGTCACTCACCTCCCTCCCGGGGCAGCAATCTTTTCACTCACAGGCCCAGGTGATTCTAGAATGCCCCTACAGAAAAGGACATTTATATTTATATACTGCTCTCTTGGGTCTTTTTTTTTGGCCAGCAAAACTGAGGACCATGAACGTAATGATACAGACCCATACACAGGCTTAGGGGCCCATCGAGGGTCCTAGAAGGAAAAAAAATGTAAGCAACAAAGAAAAGTAGACTTGGTGATCTATAGTTTCACTTAAGAGGCAATAATATAACACTTCATAATTTTATTTGAAAATTTTAGTCTGTTCATGTGAACTATTAAGATATATTGACATAAAAGAAAAAAACACAGTTGACTTTTGCAGGTCTGCACGTATAGTCTAGCCAGTCCATCCATGAAAACTTTCATTTCTTGTTGCTCTGCATTACTATTTATTTCGAAGAGATGTAAGACTGAAGGAGAAGGGAAGCAACATGTAAAACAATAGTGAGGTATATATAATTTGACAATATGAATCAAGAGCCATAAAAATGTTCATACTCTAATGTGAAAATTCAATTTGGGGATTAATTAACCTAAGAAATTAATTTAGAATATGAAAAAAGCCACAAACACATTATTCATTGCCATGTTTTTGGTAGGAGTGAAAATTTGAAAGCAATCTTGATGCCCTATAGTAAGGATAAATTATTAAATTCCTATTCAATAAACTATTGTGTACCTTTTAAAATAATGGTTTTGAAGGTTATGTGGCAACATAGAAAATGCTTAAAAATGTCACGCCTTAAGGGAAAAGAGCTGAAGATTACACCACCCAAATGAAAAGGATGGGAAGGAAATACATCAAATGATTAACAGCTGTGTTTGGGTAATAGCATGACAGTAGTTTTCTTCTCCTTTTTGCTCACGATTATTTTAATCCGTTTCCAATTTTATAAATTGGAAAACCAATTAAAAGCACCCAAATTAAAAAGCCAATATTTAAAGCCAGAAAGAATGAAATGTGGTTAAATTTAGCTGTCCTGCACATAGCTTCACGAGGGATTTCTCATGGGACAAAATCGCACACAGTGATCGCAACTTGCGGGGGGCATGCATTTGTTCTGAGAGTTCTTGGGGTGGTTGGAAAGACAGTGGAATAATAGCATGAGAAACTGGATCCTCCCACCCCCAGCTGCCAGTAATTCAACCTAGGGTTTCAAGAACCAATTTCTGCCCATTCCAAGTGTGGCTTGTCCCTGGAGACTGCCTCCCGCAGGCCATTGTGATGGTGATGGCTGGGATATAGCCTGGCCTCCTAAACAGCCCCCAGAGGATCAGGCATTTAATGGAGGAGCCCGGGCAGCTGTCTTGGCTTGGGGTTGCTGGTCATCAGAGACAAGGCAGCCTGTGCAATGTTGACCCGGAGGTGAACAGTCCCAATTCTCATACCCACTCCCTGGAGGCAACGGCCCCTCATTAGCGTACAGTTTCTAATCCAAACAACCATTAATCTTTCTCAGGTTAAAAGGCCAGAAAAGCAAATTTGGTCTCTTTCTATTTTGATACTGTACTTGTCTGTATTTTACAAGAGCAGACTTACTTCATTGACCACTGGAAAACACCCCACAGCTGTGTCCACAGCTACGCAAACAATGCCAAGCCCAACACAACCCTCCCTGTGCACAGAGAAGGGGCAGCAGTACAACGAATTGGCTATTTACTGTGGCACTTGACAAAAATCATGGAAACGTGACTTACTTGAAACAAATTAGTATTTGTATCATGAAATAAATTATGGATGCGCATGTATTTTAAGTGAAAATGTTACCATATATGATAGTTTTTATGAAAGTAATATTATACAAACTTTTAAATACTATTCTCTTAATTTTCCTTGCCTTAGCAAGTAAATTAATCCATATACATGGAGCTGTAACCCCTAAGAAGTTTTTGATCTTTCAAAGGAAAGCAATACAAAAATAGGATTTGACTTAGAAAAATGCACTTAATTGTTCTCAGAAGCATCAAAGTGTTTGGTTTTCAGAAACGGGCCAAATCTCCCGTCTCACACTCTTTTACTAGCTGGTAAATCAAGAAACACATCTTTTCCATATTCTCAAATTGTAAGGACGAAAATGATGGGTATTAAGATAAAAAACATGAAGCCTTCCTAAATCTGTTTCTTCACGCTTGACCTTTAAATCCTTCCTCTACAGTCTTCATCAGTATGAATACCAATCTCCTTCTGATGAGTCACATTGAGACATCTGGCTACTGGTAATAAAGGCATCGAACATTTAAGAGAGAGAGAGAAAGAATGTATTTTTATCTCTCAAATTATTTTATATTAAATTTCCCAAACTCAAAATCTCACATAAAAACAAGTCATAGCATTTTTCAAGCTGGTCTTGGTTGAATAAAGTAACACTGACAGACCAAGGGACTGGAGCAGAACCCAGGGCCCTTGACCCCTAGTGTAATGCTGTTCTAATGATGCCACATCACCTTGCAGAATATATTACAAGAGTTCTAGAACTTTCTTGGACTTTTTTTTTTTCAGAGGGTGGGGAGGACACATATGTTTTGGCTATGCCAAATGCATTTTGAGACATTCATTAACAACTTTTTACTAAAGTTTTCTGAAGGATCTCAGATTGGCAGCAAGTTTAGCTGCTCTCTGCCTCATTCACACAACTTCTGCTCTCAGAATCTACGATTCTCTTGAAAAGGTGGAGGGAATTTTAGCTAGATATGATCTGCAAGGTATAGATGAAATTCTGTTGTGCTGTCTTATGCTTGCCTTTTGGGCACTTGGTATAAAGAATTTGAATGTTCTGTAGGAATTAAAACTACACCTTGATAGCATTTCCAAGTAAAAAAATAAATATACATATATAGTTATCTACAGTATATATACACATATATATGTGTGCGTGCATGCATGCGTGTGTGTGTATATATATATATATATATATATACACACACACACACACACACACACACACACACACAAAATATTACTGGAAGAACATACCAAATTTTTAACAGTGGCTATCTTTTGGATGGCGCAATATGAACAAATATTGCGTTACCAGTTTTTGGTACTAAACATATTTTATGCTTGTAATCAGAGAAAACTCCCAATAAACATCATTTAAACATTATTTACAAGATCTCAAGGAAATAAAGACCTTCATAGAGATAAAGTGGGCCAGGGCACGTTGAATGGCACAATAATGCCTTTCTCATCCGTTTTTTAAAAGCCTTATGTAATTACATATACTTTACTTATTTGATTAAAACTTTAATTCAATTTAAAAAATGAATAAGTCTGCAAGTACACTGAGATCTAGACTGCCAAAGGTCAAGCAGGCAAACATGAGTGTACCTTTGTGTGGGAAAATGAGCAGTAGAAATTTCTGCAGGCCATCAATAATGGAGAGGCAGGTAAACATGCTACTTAGATTTTACTTGCAAGGCTGAAGTCTGTAGACTACAACACTGCTTGCTTTTGATTTTATTCTGAGCACCAGAAACATTTTTCCAAAGAGGGAATTACCATGTAGGATGTTAGTGTTTTTCTCAAAAGAACAATTTATTCACCAGAGGATCAGTCTCTAACATTTTACCCCTTTGGATTTTTTTTACCTTTAAATATCAGTTACTCATATTTTTATAAAATAAGATGAATCTGACCTAAAGCAGTACAATGATATTTTTCTTTCTTTTCTCTCCCCCTTTTAAAATTAGAAAATACATGCTTGTTGGAACAAATCCAAACAATACAGATATTTATAAAATAAAAAGGGAAAGTATTAAATATAAAGTGAACATTTTCTCTTAATTCTCTATATCCCTAATTCTATTTCTCAAGTGATAACCTTTAATATTTTGATGTGTATCCTTTTCTCTCTCAATAGACACACATTTATATATAAAGTAAAAATCAGACCATACTAATATATAATTGTTCTGCAACTTATTTTTTCCAACTTAGCAGTGTATCACGGACATATTTCCGATAGATTTACCTCATTCTCATTAATAGCACTATACATTCCATTATTTAATATTCTATGATTTATTTATCTATATACTATTAATGAACACTTAGGTTCTTTCAAATTTTTTATTATTAGAAAAAGTGCTGCCAGAAACATTCTTGCCATATTTCTTTACACACTTGTGCTAGTGTTTCTATAGGACAAATTTCCAGACATGAGATTACTGGGCATAGGCTACGTGCATTTACATTTTGATAGATACTGAGTTTTTGCCCATTTGATAAATGGAGCAGTGGCTGTCTGTGGGGTCTGGGGTAGGAAAACGGACCCCTGAAGTCTGGCCCAAGGTGCGACATAGTGGGCATTTGTCCAGCCTGTTTTGTGGAAGTAGCCTGACTTTGAGCATCAGGGAATCTTCTGCAGGATGAATTTATATCACATTCAAACGGGTAACAGGTAAGTTATATGTGGAGACGAAAAGTTAAAGCTCTGGCTAGATCAACTTCTGTTTTCAAAACTATGATGGCCAATGGTAATTATTTTAGTGAAAATGAAACTTAATACAGTTTCATTGAAGCTTCAAACAGGGCAGACAGATCCTCTTCTGATTGAGGGCGTGGTGCAAGCTTGGTGACCCTTTCCTGAAAAAGTAAACAAAAGTAGTTACCCAGGGCTTTGAAAAGACAGTTTGTAAAAGCTACTAGGTTATGTAAATTAACTTGGTCATAAGAAACAATGACTTGATAACAGCCATATCTTTAAAAATCATATTTCTTGTTGCTTTGTGCTAGCTGATCCCTAACTCAGAAGTTTATCAAGTGGTGCCTCTTTCCCACGAAGCTTTCAAAAGCCGTTGCCCTTGTCTTTTGCTCTGGTAATAGTCTTCTGCCCAAATGTACAGAACCAAACCAACCTTGGGAAAAACACCTCCTGTAATGACAAACTACGTCGGCCAGCAGCCTCTGCCAGGTTCTCCGTGTGCGGAGAACACTGTCCCAGGCACAGCGTGTACTGCCATGGAAAACGGAACTGGCTTGTCCTGACTTCAAAGACTGTAGATTTGGCAACTTGGACTTAAGGTATATTCAAAAGGACTTCGTTAGGACATCAACTTTCAGGCTACGGGCAACAAGAGACTCTTTTTTTTTTTTTTTTTTACTATTAACTAAGGTTGTATCTCTACCTTCCCAAACAAATTCAGTGACTTGCTTAATTCCTCCAATGATTACTGAGTCAAGTCAGCAAAGGTAGCCAGCACGTCCTGTTGTTATTTATATTTCTGTCAGTGGCTCCTTGATCCCTTTGGGACAGGGAATTAAAAGATATTATAATGACCACCCTGTGTCCAAATTTCTGGGCCTAAGTGAAATTAAGATGTGCCAGGTTTTGGTTCCATTTTCATGGGTCTCTTGGCCTGTTTTCTTGTGATGAGCACTGTTTGGGAGCATACCTGGTAGAAGAGGGCAGCTCCATGAGGGCAAGGCTGTGTTCACTCTATGCCCAGCACCTACCGGAGTGCTTGGGACACAGTCCACAGGTACTCAGCAGTTATTTGTAGAACTAATGGAGACAGTGGAAGGGGGGAATATCTGGCCTCTCAAAATTCACATATACAAGATAGAACTCTGACTCCCCCTGCCTCCCATTTTCCCCATCTCAGAAATGACACCCGGTCAGGCAAAAACCTAGGAGTCATTCTTGATTCCTCTTTCCCTTTCCCTACAGGTTAAATCCATCAGCAAGTCTGTCAGATCTACCTCCAAAATAAATCCCCAAACCGACCACTTCTCACCTCCAGTTCCACCACAACCCAAGTTTAAGTCACCCTCACTCCCCTGTCCTAAAAGGCCTCTTACAGGTCTGTTTCCACTTTTGCTCCACTCTCGCCCCCTAGAGGTCATTCTCTCCATAGCAGCCGGAGTGATTTTTTCCCCAGAATAAGTCTGATCATACTATTTCCTTCTTCAAGCTCTCGGATGACTTCCCATTGCAATTAGAACAAGACCATGCCTCTAACGTCACCCTGACCTGGCCCTGCTTCTCGCCCCAGCTCTGACTCCTCTATCAGTTCATCTCACTTAGACCCACTGTTCCCTTTCAGTCCCATGAAAATACTAATCTTCACCCTGTCTCAGAGCCTTTCCTCTCTGCCTAGAATGCTTCTCTCAGATCTTAACTGGAGGTGGTGCCTCTACCTCCAGTCAGAGGCCTTCTCTGACCACCCTTGCTGGAGTTCCCTCCACACTGTCCTGCATGAAATCACCCAGGTTTTCCTTCATACCACTAATCATTATGTGAAATAATTTCATTTGTATCTTATTTATAGATGTGATTAGATGTCCACTGTCTGTGTCCCCTCACTAGAGTGTAAGCTCCATAAGGGAGGGAAGGGACTTGATTCTCCTCTTCACTGTATCCCATACAATGCATGGTTATAGTGAGGTCTCACTAAGTATTCATCAGGTAAATGGAAGAATGAAAAGAAGAAAGGATGTATACAAAAATTAACTCAGAATGGACCTAAATGTAAAGACCTAAACATAAGAGCTAACACCTTAAAATTCTTAGAAGAAAACAGGGGAAAATCTTCATGACACTGGATTTGGCAATGATTTCTTGGATATGACACCAAAAGCACAGGCAACAAAAGAAAAAACAGATAAATTGTACTACATCAAAATTAAAAACTTTTATGTATCAAAGAACATGATCAAGAGAATGAAAAGATAACTAACAGAAGGGGAGAAAATATTTGCAAGTTATATATCTGATAAGGGATTAATATCCAGAACATATATATAATTGCTACAACTCAACACAAAAAACCCCAGAGAACTCAATTCAAGAACAGGCAAAGGACTTGAACAGATATTTCTTGAAAGAAGATATATAAATAGCCAATAAACACACGAAAAGATGCTCAACATCATTGGTCATTAGAGAAATACAAGTCAAAACCACAATGAGTTACCACTCACATCCACTAGAATGGTTATCAAAAAAAAAAAAAAAAGGAAAATAACAAGTGTTAGTGAAGGTGTGGTGAAATTAGAACCCTCATGCGTTGTTGGTGGGAATGTAAAATGGTGTAGTCACTATGGAAAAGTTTGGCAGTTCCTCAAAAAAGTTAAATGTAGAATTACTGTACGATCCAACAATTCTATTCTTTGGTATATATCCAAATGAATTGAAATCAGGGACTAAAATAGATACTTGTATACTACTGTTCACAGCAGCACTGTTCACAATAGCCAGGAGGTGGAAATAACCTAAGGGTCTATCTATAGGTGAACAGATAAACCAAATATGCTATATCCATACAATGGAATTTGAGTCAGCCATAAAAAGGAAAGAAATTCTGAAACATTGAAGACATTATGCTAAGTGAAATAGGGCTGACACAAAAGGACAAACATATGATTCCACTTACATGAAGTACCTAGAATAGGCAAATTCATAAAGACAGAAACTAGAATAGAAGTTACTGGGGGACAGGGGCTAGAATAGAAAGCTGGGGAAAGGTGGAATGGGGAGTTACTATTTACAATTAAACAACAGAGCAGAGCTTCTATTTGGGATGATTAGAAAGTTCTGGAAATGGTGATGGTTGCACAACATTGTAAATGTACTTAATGGCATTGAATTGTACACTTAAAAATGGTTAAAATAGTAAATTTTATGTTAGGTATATTTTACCATAATTAAAATAATAAATTAAAAAAAAAAAAAGAAGGAAGGATGGATGGACAGATGGGAGAAGGATGGGGGCAATGCTGATGAAGACATGGTAAAATTTTAACATCACAGCAGATCTTTTAGAGACCCTAAAGAATTCTGAAAATTCTTAGCAAGGCAGAGACTTGTTCACGGTGCCCTATGTATATGTTTGTGGCATGGTCAAGAACTGAAGTTCAGCATTTGCTATGGCCGAAGATTATTGCCACCCTCTATGTTTATAATGGAGACAGTCTTACCCGATGTGCTCAAAGGCCATTAAAATGATCCTGTTCATCTTTGGTGAGGTAGTTCAGGGCTCTCAGAAGTTCAGTTCAGGCCAAGCTGAGCTGAGTTTCTCTTTCACATTTCTAACTCCCAACAATTGGTTACACAGGGGCAAGGATGTAAAGTTTTGATGTATCTTCACACATATCATTTATGCCACATGAAAACTAAACTCTCCAAATTAAGATGTGTTCAGCAATGTGCTATTATTTACAGATATTTAAGACCATAGGACAGCTGATTAACATGGGCACTGAAATGAATTCAGACTACTACTTTTAGCACATTCATAAAATAACAACATTTCAGCTGGCCTGTCTGCCAGGGAGTGGAAGTGCTCATTTTGGTAGACAGCTCTCCTCAGTAATGAAATGTTTTGATTTGAAATGTAAATGTTTCTTTCCAGAGGTTTCAGAAATCCAGCCTGGAAGATTAATTTATTCTTGCCTGCTCCCCTTGCAGCCTGGCTATGGCGGTTGGAAGCCTCTGTACAGAGGGCCGCTATTTGCTGCCACCAGTATGGGCTGTGGTGTTTGGTCAAGAATACTGGCCTGGTTGTTCCTTCCAGAGAAAACCGATCCCTCGTTGCTGAACATAGAAGAAGCTTTATCTTGTGTCAACTACACGAAATAACCATTCCGGCAAAGTTCTTTGCAGGAACCGGTATATCCCTCTCACTACCTTAAATCCTGTAGATACTAGTAAGTGAAGATTCGTCTGTCGCATGTGTTAACCTCTGAAGTTGCCATAGCATTCCTGTAAAATGTTCACTGCTACCAAAAAGAACAAACAAACAAAAAAAACCCATAATAGTTCTTCATCGGCAAAACATTCAAGCTTATTTCTAAGATTCCCTCTAAATTCCTGTGAATCTCTCTCTCTCTGTATATATCACATTGACTCCAAAATGGAACTAGTGCTATTTAATTAAAATTAACTATGTTTCTCCCAATCATGAAAATATGATCAAAGGGGGAAAAAAAGGCAGCATGCATGTTGAGGCTGCTTTATGAATACAGCTTGAGGAATCCTGGCTTCTTACTTTATAGACATGACTTGTATTCAAAAGACTCTCAATTTACCTTGCATCTTTTGGGAAACTAAGAAATCAGTTTTGCCTAATTAAAGTTTTGCTCTCTGTGATTTCCCAGTACAACATGTGGACTGAGGCATTCAGAATGATATCTAATTAACTTGCTATTTTAGTGGATGGTCTCAAATGTTAGTCTGGATCTCTTGCTGTCTGGTATGGCTTCTGAAAGTGAAAGTCTGAGCACAGTAGAATGAAAACACTAAACGCTTGCCAATGTCTGCTGATGGCTGGAAGATGCATTTCCCCCAGCAATTAAATGGCCAAGAATATCATAGAGTTTCAGCTGAAAATCATGGATACCATTCTTGGAGGTTGACAAACTTATATTCCTGAACACTTTTGTGGGGTAAACAAGCAGAACTTTTCAGAGGACCCCTTGCAGAATGGACACTATCACTGGGACCATGCTCTAAGAGCCAGAGGCTACATCAAAATTGTGGTGACCACTTGGTTTCTGGTGTCCCTGGACAGGCTTTCATGCTCCATGTCATTGGTTGAGTCCTATTAAGTCTAAGGAAACTTCTCAAAAAGTTACCACCATGCAGCCATTGAGCTCACTTGGACAGAAGAGTTAGGAGGAGAGGGCTGCTGGTATTTGTTCATTTAAGATGTTTACTAGCCCGTACTAGGTGTAGTAGAGGATAGATGAGCAAAACAGACAGGTTCTTGCCCTCATGGAACTTACAGTCTAGTCGGTTTGGATAAAATAACTGTGATGATCATACGTTTTGGCTATTTAGTCTCTTGGACTTGTAGGTTAGAACTAAAGGTTTGTAGTTAGCCTAGGGGCTCTCCTACACTTGGAAACTCCTCTTTTTCTCATTCATTTGTATTTTTAGATGCAACTGAGTCCACTGGGCCTGAGTCTAAATCAGGGAAACTGGTGGCCCACAGGCCATGTTTGTTTGTACATTGGGAAGTCAGGGAATTCAACACAACCACCCAGATTGCTGATTTTTCTTGAAAATTGGAAGTTCTATGAACACTGGGACCTGAATTTTTGCTTGGAGATGTGCTTTCCAGTTCACCAAAGTCCCCACCACTCCCTATTGCCTTAAATGTGTTCATTGCTGTTACCTACCTGGCTTCTGAGGACCTATGAGTCTGTGAACCCAATCCATACAAATATTATCTTATGTGAGTGGTGAGGTCTTCAACACTGTACTTGCTAAGTGGGGAAGAAGCTAGTGTGAG
This sequence comes from Tapirus indicus, assembly GCA_031878705.1. NCBI lineage: Eukaryota > Metazoa > Chordata > Mammalia > Perissodactyla > Tapiridae > Tapirus > Tapirus indicus. Next base: position 19,367,000 of record CM062934.1, read on the forward strand.
GCCTTGCTTAACTGGAGTTGGGTGAGGGAAAAGCACTGTTACTTGTGGTTCGCAGGACGCTGTGTGAGTGGATATTTCAGTTGTGAACTCTGTTCCAATGTCAGGGATAGATCCATGAATGCCTGAGCTTTGGGCAGAAGTGCCTTATCCTTGTATCTTCCTAGGGTTGAGGTGATCCTTGCCTTTCCCATTTTGGGCAGGAGGAATAAGTGAGCACTCTGGGCGTGATGAGCACAGTGCGGTCCACAAACCGAGCACTCATGCCTCTGGCTCTCTATTTTACAGTGAACTGCAATGAGCAGGGTGTTGGTCTATTAGGATCTGACGCTTAGCAGATAGTACATGGGTATCTCATGCTAAATGGAAGAGAGGTCCAATGGGGGATAAACACTCTTCCTGAGAATCTTGGGAGGGGAAACTCTACATCTATTATGATTCTACCAAATAAAGGATGGCAGCTACTTTAAATTCTTTAGCAACATTCAAATAAATGAAGTAAGACCCAAAGTGACACAGATATGTACACATATGTATATGTATAAAATACACAATCTCCCAAATATGTTAAAAAATGATTTTTTAATAGCCTTAATTTAAAGGCCATGTCTACTCTTTTTCTTTTGCTGAGGAAGACTTAGCCTGGAGCTAACATCTGTGCCAATCCTTCTCTATTTTGTATGTGGGTTGCCTCCACAGCATGGCCATTGATGAGTGGTGTAGGTGCACACCCTGAATGGAACCAGGGCTACTGAAGCAGGGTACACTGAACCTAACCACTAGGCCATGGGGCTGGCCCCAGGCCATGCCTATTCTTTACAAAATAGTAGGAATTTGTAACTATAATGGAAAATAATATTAGTGGCCCTTTTGGAACAGCTTCACATAGTTTTATAGGGGACTCTTAAAGAACAAAAATGGAGAAAAGGGAAATTTTGCCAGAGCTCAAGATAAATTGGCTGTTTTCGCCTTGAATTTTTATAAAGGATGCTTTCAGTTACATCACATGAGCTTCACATAAGCCACACAGTTTTATGGAAGAATTTAAGGGGAGGGAGCCTTGGCCCCTTCCCACAGGGGGAGGGGAGAGCTGCTGTCTGGTGTGGAGGAGACCTGAGAGTTGCTGGAGGACCCCTGGGTTTTACCTCCCCTATCACGTCCCAAATGGACCATGTCTTTCCTGCAGCTCTGTATTTCTTGGAAGGCAGTGAGGACGTGCTGCATCTCTTACCTGGGGCAGTGTTCCTTTCACTAATGCGGGGATATCGGCCTTGGAGTAACCAATGGCGGCTAGGCCATCATCAACATCCAGATCGAACAAGAACTTCCGGAGTGTGTCTGCCAAAATAGGCCCAGCATCTGAGATCCTGGCATTGCGGGTGTCGGCTCCTAGAAGACACAAAGCACTGACTGTAGGGAGAGAGGAGGAAGCTGGCCCTGGATGTAATTCAATCACAAGACGGCTGAATATATAACCTACTGCCAGCTCCCTGACACTGAGGACAAGGGCACTGCTGTGCCTTCACATGGAGGCTGGCCCAGAGGTCAACCCCGCAGAAGACAGATGGGCCAGGCCAGCCTGTGGAGCCAAGCAAGCCTCTGCAGAGAAGTGGGCGGGGGTGGCTAACTTGGCTCTCACATTTCCAATGGGCTGCTCGCCCCGTGTGGTGGGAAGAGGAGCAGAGCCAAGAAAGGAGGCACGGGAAGGAGACCAAGAGAGAAGGCTGGTGTGCGGATGAGGAGGAAGAAGCACTTGTAGGAGGAAACACAACTTATGTAACTTTCAAGGCTTGGAATTTGCTGACATCTAGAGGTATCTGTGTTCAGTGTCTTTTCTCACAGCAACGTCTTAGGAAAAGAAGACAAACCCTTTGCAAACACCTTGTGAGACAAGGATAAATATAAGTACAAAACCTCCAATATTAAACTGCTGAAAATGGATTATGTGTGGCCAGGGAAGAAAATATTTCCTCTCTATAGTTAAAACTTTTTATTTTGGAGTCTGTTGCTAAAGGGCAGGGCAGATCCCTCTAAATAAATATTACAGAACCAGTCAGGTAGAACCGAGAACACAAAGACTCTCAGAAAACAGTTTTTAATATGTAGATAATAATGATATTGGTGAAGGGGGAAGAAGGTTGCCAAGGGTTGGAGATTTGTAAGGGCAGAATTTGGATATAATTAATAATTAATACACGAAATCATAGAGATGTCAGTCTGGAAGAGCCCGGGGGTGCTGCCCTTAGCCAGTGTAGCAGTGAAAGTTCCCAGACAGAGAGAACTGATCCCAAACCCTTAGCACCCCTGCCCCCATCTATTCTAGTCGAATACATTCACTGCCAGGAAGTGAAGCTCTCTACAAATGGAATATACTATCATTTATCATCCAAAATGCCTCATGCTGTAGTGCAAGTCCACTTTCTCTGTATTGTCCAAAAGGAGACTAGAAGGGATGGTTCACCTCCATGCTGAAGCACATTATTAAATCAGCTTTAACCTTTCTCTTCTATGACAGCGAGAACTGTTTTAGTAACTACGAAAAGGTATAAATAGAACCAGATACGGGGCTAGTTGGAAGAGCAGCTGGCTGGACAGCAAACCTTGCCTGACAAGACCACTCTGTAGTCCACAGCAGCAGCTAAAATATGGATTAGGTGGAGAGGCGACACACGATACAGGGTTTATGAGGTTTTCATATTCCTGGGATTGCTGCCATAAAACACACCATCAAAACCTCTGGGTTTCCTATGAAATATTTTAGAAAAAAAGAGAGGGTAGGAAAGAGAATAAATTGGTATAAAGCTAAGAAGATCTAAGATCACGTAGAGAATCAAAATATTTAATGGCTAGATATGGAATAATATTAAACAAAATTTCCTATGCAAGAAGAAAGAATTGGTGGGTTCTTTTAGCCCAGGTTTTGTCTAACAGAGGAATTGCTTTCTCAGTAACTTTGTGGGTTGTCTGCAATGTTAGCTTTAAGTTCTCCAAGATTTTCTCATTTACCATACATCTAGCCTACTATTTGGGCTCCTTCCCTATTTACACTGCATATTTACGAAGGCAACTGAGTCCCAGCAAATGGCTGAACAATATCCTCAGTCCAAAAGGGAAAAGGGATACAAGACCCTTGGTACAGTCGTCACCACATTTTCGGCAGCATGTGCTGGGAAATCAAGCCCTGGGCACTGGTTCTCTGACCTGGGTTTCTTTCATTAACATTCCCTGCACAGCACCTGGAACTCGGCAAAAGCCCCAACGTCAGAGTGTGAGAGAGAAGCGGAGGGGAAGCAGCACACGCAGAGGGATGTCTGTGGTCATTCCTACCTTCTTGGAAATAATCTCTCCAACGGCTGGTGCTAGAAGAGCATAATGAAGTTTTCTTTTTAGCCTTTCCCTTCCTACCCTAAACACAAGTAGAGGAATAGGTGTTTTGAAAGTTAATCAAATACCCAAGTCTCCTTAAAAGAGTTCTTGTCTTAGAAAAATACCAAAATTTTATTTAACTGAAAGCTATCTTTAATATAATTTTATTTCTGGTAAGATCCAAAAGGCACTGTGGGTATCTTATTAGAGACATTATTTATTCCATAGAGCAGCAAACAAATTCTTCTTTTGGGATCTTTTTATAAAGTTTCTAGTTTTTTGGATTCTCTGTAATTGGGAATTTACTGTTACTTCCTAGATTTAGATTCATTTTATTACCTATTAAACATAGCAAAAGCCAATTATAACATTAATAGTATATGAAGAGTTTCACTTTCCTTAGAGATGAAAACAGTGGAAATATTATTACTACAAACTTAACATAAGCACTATTTGGTTCCATTTCATTGTTAATAGGCCATTAGAAACAAAATTACAGAATTTTAGTGCTAGACAGGACTTTGGGCAGGTCACTTACATTTTATTATTAAACTATCTCAAAACCATATTTATAGGTATTATCCTTTATGGTTTGTCCTCAGAAGCAAACCTAGGAAATGCTCCACATATGTGGTCACAGATTCATGAGTAATGGTTCATACCTAATATTTCTGCTGTTTCCAGGTGCCTCTCAGGAGACATCTGTGCCGTGAAAGTGAACACCGCTGGGGAGGTGAGCACCACAGAAAGGCCATGAGGCTGGAGAGAAATGAAATGTGGTGACCGATGGGGCAAAGCTGGTCTTTAACCCGCATATTCTAGACATGAAATTACTTTACCCCGTAATCAAGGTTACTCCAAGTAATCAAGAATTGACAAATATGTTTACGGCAATTGCAAAGAATCTAAGATCTAATTAAATAATTTATTACGATTTTACCACCAGTGGGTGATCCACATTATAATCCTTTGCTTTATATGTCTTCACTAAGCCTGAAATTGGGTAAGACATTCCATGGCTAGAAAAGAAAGAAAGTCCTTATGTTGACATATAGATATCAGAAATTTGAGTTAACAAAACAAAGCTACTCTTATGGGAGAGCCCTTCACAGTCTCTTGACAATATCATTATCTCACAAAATTATACATTCTGTTTTCTTTGATGTATGATGCCTTTGACATTCGGTGTATCATTAACAAAACCTCTGAAATGTTCAAATCCAAATGCTCACAGAATTGTATGCCATTAAAAAGTGTTGATGCAGAAGTTGCCCCCAAACCTTTGGTTAACCTTATCATCTTGAAGAAACTGAGAATTCACTTTGAAATTTCTTTAATAAGCTTCAGAGCATGCGTTTTCTATTTTGCTCTGCACTGCCCTGGCAGCATGCTCCTGCACCAGCTGACGATGTCAGTGGGAGTTTTATGAGCCAAGATGTGCTGCATTAGACATGCAAGCTTGACCCTCCAGTGATCTGTCCCGCCAATGATTGATACATCCTTTCAAATGTTACATACTAATAAGAGTTGAATCATAAATGATTATTCTAGCCTGAAGGGCTATCAAGAAAAGGCACCATGGTTTTTATTTGTGGAGTCTTTTTTGTGATTTAACGGAAAAACTCTTTATATCCTCTTGAATTCCTGGTGAACAAATAGGACAATATTATAGTTTACTAGATGACTCAGAAGATATACGTTATGAGAAGTTAATATATTTACAACTAATACATTGAAAATGAAATGCTCTACAATAGCAAAATGGTCTATAAGTCTTTTAATGTGAGTTATTGGATGACTTTGTGCTTATTCACCAAAAGATCTACATTTCATAGAAAGAGGAAGTATTTTGGTGAACTGTATGATTATCCAAAAAAAGGTGCCCCCTGCCTATCATCTTTCGGGAGGTAGGATGGAGGCTATTGGTTCTCTGAATTGTTGGGTACTTAGGAATGTGCTTTACCTTATGTGGGCTCCACAGTATTCAGAAAATCATTGCTTAGTGTGCTTTCATGAAGGGAAAGGGTTCACGTAGCTTTCAAAAGTAGCTTTCTAACAATATCCAATATTTTAGTTTGATTTATTTTAACAGTTATACATGTTCTTTGTAAACAATAAAAATGATCCATAATCCTATTTCCTCAAGGTAACCATTATAGAATATTTCCTTCTAGTCTTTTTATGCATATCTTTAATTTATGATCACATCAGGCATGCAGTTTGAAACACTGCTTTTGTTACTTAATATTCTTTATAAACATTTTCCCATATCATTTTCTATTCTTCTAAAACATTATTTTAAATAGCCTTATTTTATTTTTTGAGTACTGCACTTTAGTTAACCATTCCCAAACTGTTGGAAATTTAGGTTGTTTCCCGAATTTTCAATTATAAATAACACTTAGGTGAATATCCTTAAAAGGAAATTCTTTGATCATATCATGATTATTTCTTTAGGCTACATTTCCAGAAGTAAAATTAGTGAGTCAAAGGGTATAAACATTTTTCAAGCTCTGGCTAGATTTTGCTCACTTGCTTTTTAGAAAGGTGGTGCCGAGCTATGCTCCTCTCAGCAGCAGAGTTTGAGAGTGACCATTTCATTGCACTCTCCCTAGCAAAGGCTTATTCTTTTTTTTTTTTTTTTTGTGAGGAAGACCAGCCCTGAGCTAACATCTGTAGCTAATCCTCCTCTTTTTGCTGAGGAAGACTGGCCCTGGGCTAACATCCATGCCCATCTTCCTCTACTTTATATGGGACGCCGCCACGGCATGGCTGACAAGTGGTGCGTCGGCGGGCGCTTGGGATACGAACCGGCGAACCTCAGGCTGCCAAGCGCGGACTAAACCGCTGCGCCACTGGGCCGGCCCCGCAAAGGCTTATTCTTAATTCCCAGAGTTCACTGGTATTCAATTTTAAGGCAACATACTAATAAATTTCTGATCGAACAGATTAATTCTGGGCTATTAACAAAGATTCTGATCCTTTTCTTTCTTGTGAGAGATTAGGAGAAAAAAATTCTGCATTTGCGGTTTTAAAAATCCATGACACATGGCGAGGATGTGGAGAAATCAGAACCCTCACCCACTACGGGTGGGAATGTAAAATGGTGTAGCCGCTGTGGAAAACAATCTGGCAGTTCCTCAAAATTTAAACATAGAGTTACCATATGACCTAGCAATTCCACTCCTAGGTATATACTCAATAGAAATGAAAACAGACGTCCACACAAAAACTTGTCCATGAATGTTCGTGGCAGCAGTATTCATAACAGCCAAAAAGTGGAAACAACCCAAATGTCCATCATCTGATGAAAGGATATTTGGTATATCCATACAATGAAATGTTATTTGGCAATAAAAATAAATGAAATCCTGATATATCTGTGGATGAACCATGGAAACATTATGCTAAGTTGAAGAAGCCAGACATAAGAGATCACATATTATATAATTCCATTTATATGAAATGTTCAGGATAGGCAAATGTATAGAGCCAGAAAGTAAATTAAGACTGCTTAAGACTGGGGGGTATAGGAGGATTGGTGGGTGACAGCTAAGGGGTATGGGACTTTTTTTTTTCCTTTTTTGCTGAGGAAGATTCGCCCTGAGCTAACATCTGTGCCAATCTTCCTCCATTTTTTTGTATGTGGGACGCCACCACAGCATGGCCACTGACAAGTGGAGTAGGTCCATGCCCGGGAACTGAACCTGGGCTGCCTAAGCATAGTGCGCTGAATTTAACCACTAGGCCACAGGGCTGGCCCCCGGGATTTCTTTTTAGAGTGATAAAATGTTATAAAATTGATTGTGGTAATGATTGTACAACTCTGTAACTATATTAAAAACCACTGAATCATATATTTTAAATGGGTGAATTATAGAGCATGTGAATTATATTTCAATAAAGCTGTTACCAAAAAAAAAAGAAAATCTATCACCCAATAAACTACATTTGGACTAAGAAAATATCCTGGGACCCTAAGTTAAATTTCTTTCTCTAGTATATTTAAATCTTACCACGTGTCCTAAATTATAAACATTTTTAAAATTTCTAAAGCAATAGCTTAGGTGAAGAAATAAAATCTCAAATTCACTCACCACAGATGAACACCAGCATTTCCAAGGCCAATGCCAGCAAAAGTACTTGCCAAGTGCATATTAGATCTTGCTTCAAGATCATCAGGATTTCTGACAGCCCTGTGGATGATATAAATACCTAACAATAACACATCAACATTGGTATTTCCTACTGAATAAAGAGCCGCCTTAGGGGAAAGATCTGGAAAAAAAGAAATGCTACTTGGTAGGAAGAAAAATTAGGCAAGTTATTCAAACGACATCTTGTTTTCTAAAGGAAAACCGAAGAGAAACATATTTTCTCATCAACGGTTTCAGAAAGGCATAATAAATATGCTGTCAGGCTGCTCATGTGATAAAAGTGCCAGAGGAAGCAAAGCACTGACCCTTGGACTGTGAGAGCTGCTCTAGAAAAGTGCCCAGAGACTCATTCTTCTTCTTCATCTGTCAATGACCTTGACTGCAGCCGTGAATCGACTAGGAGTAAACATATACTCAGAACACACAGCGACCAGACTGGTTCCCTGAAGTGAGTCCCTGTCGCCTGGGGCTACCTGCAGGCCAAATGAAGCCTGACCAGCCATCTTTCTTTCTGTGACCCTGTCCCAAATCGGACCCACTGGAGGCCTCTTTTGGTATCTGTGGAAACTGCACATGTTATTTTAATATTTATTATTGTGGAAGTGGGATGTTATTGTAGGATGAGACTTTGCTTGCTCTATATGTCCCCAAAGTCACTTTGGAGAAGCAAATTCTCAAAGGCCCCTTTCAGGTGCAGCTCAGCATCCCTGCACACACTGTTTGGAAACCCTACCCCAGGGAGGAAGCCTAAGACTGCCAAGTGAATCACTTCTCACTTGCTTTTTTTGTGATTTTGCCTGGAGTAATGCTTCCTGTTGTGAAATAAAAGTGCCACAGCCTTTTTTCTCCTTTCATTTGGAATGGTCAGGCGTTTGTGTCTCCTTCCAAAACCCAGTGTTAGCTCCTTATTCCCTGAATAACAAGATGAAATAGCAGATGACGGAGCTTCAGCGTTTCCTCTGTCCATTCTACCCCTCACTTCCCACTGCCGCTCTGCAAAGCCTTCTGTCCTTGTCAAACACACTGGCTATTATCTGACTTCTAAGCAGTCAAATGCTGCCATGCTCCCTGATGGTCTCTGCAAGCCTGAAATAGTTCCACATCTGCCCTCTGCTCTACTACAAAATGCAGTCCAAGTCCCCTCCCAGTGCAGCTTCCAGCTCAAGGCCGGAGGAGTCACTAGGCTCACATCCAGGCCTAACCTGCCGTGTTCTTCCCCTCCGTTATGTTTAAGCACGAAAGTTGAGTCAGACCTTGCATATGGCTTAATGTCTCACGGATCAGCTTTCATCTCTACGCATAGTTTTGCTCTCTCAGGAGACTATGATGGCTATGTCATCCATAAACCTTTCAAAACCTTTTAGGAAGACTTTTACCTCCTGGGACAGACAACTCTACACATTTCTTTCCTAAATTTAGTTCATGTAAGCTTGCTCAAGGGGTCGATTTCCTGTGCCTTTGGACAGGGTGCTTGGGCACAGCCAACATCTGCCTCTGTGGTTCTCATTTCTGCCCTTGGTAGCCAAATCTCAAAGGATGTCTCCCCTCACCTAGCTTTGGTCCTGCGGCTTTGTTTAATAAACCTTCTAACTGCGTCCTTCATAAATCAGGGGCTCATATTTTGTCCCCTTGCAGAGTTTGCCTTTTCAGACTGAAGGATCCCATTTCTGTCTGTCCTCAAGTGGCTCCCTCCCCACCCCTGTCATCCCCCCAGAGCTTGCTGGTCTCTGCTACTTCTTGACGCACACTGACTGATCTTTTGGTGAACAGGCTTGCTCAGGATAGTTCAGGATCTGGCACATGACATTTTATGTGAGGGTGGAACGTGGGTTTTCTTTTCTGTTTCTATCTCCTCTGGGTGACATACCTCTTCAGATACTTAGCGACCATCCGTAGCGCGTGGACTGACCAAATGTCACTGATCGGGTTGCTGCCCTGGTATGCTGGCCGTGTGATGGGATTTGAAGGGCAGGGGCTCCGCATGTGGTAGGGAAGGGCGGTGTAGGACTCCAGGGCGTGGCTAACAAGAAATATTTAAAATACACAGATTAAAAGTGTTGTCTTCCTTCTTCCCTCCACTCAGATTATAAACCGTCTTGGAAATATTTGGTACTCACTCCACTGCAGATATGTTATGTAGCAGTGATAGTCACAATACATTCCATTAGTCAGCTTCGTGTCTACAAGAGTCATTGCTTATTATAGAAATGAACACAGTGAAGTTTACATTAACAGCACCACAGTGTTTTTGACCAGTAAGTATAAGATTACATATGGCCCCTTCCTGGTGCAAATAAATCTTTATCTTGTTGAATTTTTAAACATTTGAGTTATGAAGAAAAGCACTGAATCTAAAAAATGATTTCCTTGAAAATTTATTTACCATTTTTTACCTTGTATTGATCAAATACCATATTACCCAGGGAGGGTCATCGTTACACTAGCCTCCTGTTATGAGTCTGGTGCCGTGAGTGATAACACAGACCCTGGGGTCAGCCGGCCAGGTGTAAATCCTGGCACCAGAGGTTCCCACTGCAGGCCTTGGAGGGGGGGCGGTCACCACCCTCCCTGTGACTCTAAGACGGGGATAAATAATAGCACATCTTCACGATGCTGCTGTGACAATTAAATGAATTGATACATGTAAAGTATCAATGAATTAGAATAGTGCCCAGCACACTGTAAAACTTATAATTCACCATTATTACTATTACTTGGCCTGAAAAAAAATCCAATTATTTTTTCTTACATGCCCTAAATTCAGGGTTGGCTATTTCGAGAACCAGGCTTCAGAGTTTCCTCCACCTGCTGGCCTGCCATCAGTTCTAGTTAATCAACTGAGAAGATGAGAATAAACAGGACCATCTAGATCAACGATGCACTGGGAACACAATATAAGATGAAACATTTTTGCATGAATTATAGTTTTCAGTCTTAGAATGGAGAATTTATTCTCTTTTACACGTGAGAAACAGATAACGTCTTTTGGTAGATGGATACTATGACTTTATGGTTCAAAACAGGGAATCTGTGGGCAATGCAAGAACGAGGTGTCCACGTGGGGAGGACGGGGTGGCGATGAGTCCACTGAGGTGCAGAGTCAGACCTCTGCTCTGCATGGCATCTCCATTCTGAGCCCAAGAGCAGATCTGTCTCATAGTGGTAGACTCACTGAGCTGAGCCCACAGAAACCATGTGTAAAACCTGGAAGTCTGGTTATGGATTTACAATGAGAAATGTAACTGCTGAGGGGGACAGGCACCTGAGTCTTCCAGATGGCATCTTTTCTTGCTAGCGGCAAGTCCTATGGATGCCAATTTATGATCTGAAGGCCCATGGAGTCCTAACAAGGGGAAATGCCTCCAAGGTTGAATGCCTGGGTGTGTCCATCTTCAGAACAGACCACGAGGCCTCAGGGGTGGATTCCTCAGGCCAGGTGCTCTCTCCCTCAGGCAGTACTTGGAAGGGCAACTACCATCATTCTCCTTTCTTCTGAGCCCGCTCCCCCCTTTGACTGACAGTGAAGTCTTTGGGCCTGTGAGTCATTTACTTAAAAGTGACTGCTTTGGTCCATTATATATTTATTATGCAATTTCTAGTTAGGGAGATCTTATTTCCCTTATTTCCAAGTTATCAGGGGACAACTCTTCAAAGTACTGACAACATTGACCAGGATGGAGTTGGACACAATTTTCTCCAGTTTCTTGGCAGACAGCATGATGTAGTGAGAAAAGCAGACCATGGACTTGGGTAGACCTGTATGTGAATCCTAACTCTGCTGCCTCCTGCTTGTGTGAATTTCATTTAACAGACATTAACTGAATACCTATAATGTGACGGTCACTGTGACAAGGGGCAGGGATAGAGAAGTGAGTAAGATAGTTCTGTCCTTGCCAAGCTCATAGTGCAGTGAGGGAGATGAGCATGTGAAGAGAGAGGTATCTCAGAGCAATGTATAGGCTACCCAAAAGGAAAAAGCAAAGGATGGAGGGGTCAATTATACTTGAGGAGAGGGAAGGGAGGTCAGCATAGGCTCCATCAAGGAGAGAATGCTCCAGTGGAATTGAAAGATGAACTCTCCAAGCAGATAAACAGCTAAACACTGGGGACATTCCAGGGCCAAAGGAATTTGGCCTTCTGACAGTAGGCGTGGAAAGCCACTGAAATATTTAAGGTAGAGGTGTGTGTATATGCATGTGCATGCATGTATGTACGTGCGATGGTCATTTTGCATTCTGAAAGCTTGTTGAGGCCAGTATGGAGGACAGATGGAAGGACTATGGAATGGAAGCAGGGAGACTGATGAGGAGACAATGCAACCGTCCAGGCGAGAGCTGGGGCAGGCCTGAACCAAGGTGGGAGCAATGAAACTGGACACGAGGGAGCAGAAATAAGAGAGGTTCAAGCAGGTCAAGAGACAGGATCTGCTGGCTGGGTGTGGGCACGAGAGAGAAAGAAGTTCGTGCTGAGTCCTGCTACTCACTAAGTTAAGGGACTCAGGAGGAGAAGCTGTGAGGAGTGAGGGGGGATTAAGAGAATGATCAGATTTCATCAAATTTAAGATGCCATGTGTTATAAGTTGCACCATTTAAAAAAATGTACCAGAGGAAGAAAACCATACTGCCATGCCACAGATTTTAAGTTATGTTCTGATTTCAGAGATGTTAGAATATGAAAAAATATGCACGTGCAAACGGAGGAAATAGGGAAGTTTGGGTCATGCTGAATGTGAAGTGCCCAGGGGACCTCTGTGAGGCCACTGGGACAAATGGCCTGGAGCTCAGGAGCGAGGTCTGTGGTAGAAACACAGAGTAGGGAGCCACCAGCATATGGCAGCTGAAGCCAAGGGAGCACATGGCAATGACTCCGGGCGAGTTACTAAACAGCTCAAAGCCAGTTTTCTTTCTCGCATGGCACAGAGCTGTGGTGAAGTGATGATGTGTGTGCAGTGCTGACATGGTGAGCACAGTCCAGCTCAGGACATGTTAGCTCCCTTCCCTGCCTTCTTCCGTGCTGAGGTAGCCCTGGGCGTTCCCTGGGTTGTGTAACCCTAGAGGCAGGCGTTGGGGGTCTGAGACACCACATGCCAGCTCCAAATGCTCCTTTTGCTGAGTCCCTGTGGCCACAGCTGTGGCTGGGGTGGTCCATCCTGAACAGCAGGTGTGCAGCTCACCCAGGACCTCACCTAGTCACCAACCTTCACATCTTCAGTATTTTCACCCAGGAAAGGGGATAATGACAGCCAAGCTGGGGTTGTTGTGGAGCGCTAGTCAATGAATGCTTAGCAAGTGCTTTCAGCAGGAAATACTGTCCACAGACCCAGGTACTGAAAAAGCCCCACCCGGTGGCACCAGTACCTACCAAAGCACATCGAAGCCACTGTTGGCGACCACCCGGTCAGGCATGTGCACGGTGTGCAGAGGGTCGATCAGTCCCAGGGTGGGTTTGATGGCTCGGGAAGCAATGCCTAAGACAGGGATTTTCAATAGAGGCTATCGGTATGGACACCATTTGAAAAAATTAAATAACTTTACGATGACAAATTATCCTAAAAAAAAGTAAAAGATTCATTCTCATGTGGAAAGGCAGCAAGGAGGAGTGGACAGACATCTGGAGTCAGAAACCTGGGTGTTTGAGGAGCTGAAAGCTCCCTCTGGTTCGCAAGAGCCAGGTGTGCACATCTCTTCCCAACTCCAGGCTGAGCGACGTCATTGGCTACGGGAGTATTTACACCACAGAAATCGCCAAACACGACAATTCAGGGCTTATTTACTTACTAAATTCCACAGAGCTGGTTCACTAGCACATCACTGGTTTGGGTCCCTGCTCTGGGACTTACTGTATGTCTTTGGGTAAGTCACTTAGCCTCTCTGAGTTCTCTATAAGATTAAACTCTAACAACACAGGGCCTCAATCCCTCAGAGAGCTGTTGTAAGGATCACATTAGATAATATTTGTAAAAGTCTTTAAAAGACTGTAAGGTAGAATTTAAGCGTTGATTATGATTATTATCTTTAAGAATGTCTAAAGATAATGTAATTTAATTTTAAAAAGAGAAGTTACCATAAATGTGCTGTTGAATGTCAATTTATTTTGCTACAAAGGCCTGGAAAAAGGATATTAAGCCAGACTCAAGGAGAGGGAGATTTCTATCACATTAGCTGAGAGTCAGAGAAGAAGACAGGGTAACAGTGTTACTTGGGAATGGGGCTGAAGGGATCAACTGGGAAGGAGCATGAGGGAACTTTCTGTAGTGATGGGAATGTTCTGCATATTGATTGGGGTGGTGGTTACACGGGTGTATATATTTGTCAAAATCCATCAAACAGACTCTTAAAACGTATGCATTTTATTATATAAAAATTATATCTCAATGCAATTGATTTAAAATGTAAAAAAGATGTCCAAGAAAGGGAATAACCATTTATCATTGACATGCAGTCACTAACTTGGGTGAAAAATGGCAAATCAAGATTCATGGCATTTCAATATGCTTTTGTAGGTAACTCTCAAAAAGAAGTTTATTAGACTGTTTAATATTTTTATATGTACTTGGAAAAAGAAAGAAAATGTGTATATGTACATACCCTTTCCTTAACTCCATAACTCCTTGATTTTTAAATATTGGGATTAAAGAAAAGAGGGTGAGGTTGACAGGTTAAGAGAAAGAATTAAAAAAAAAAATTATGGGCAAAGTTCTTACCAGTTTTTACTTTCAAGTGTTCATAGTCAAAAATGGCAACTCCAGTAGTTTCACTCCCAGTTCCTGATGTAGTTGGGACTTGAAAAAAATAATATTAATTTTAATAAGGCATCTAAATAAAGGTCAGTGGAGATACATAACTCACCCTTAGGAAATAAGGAACAAAGTTAGAGAAGCAAGCTTTGCTGCCCCTGTTGCTCACCTGATGTCTGCATATATATTAACATGCATGTATGCTTCACATGTATGCCTGTGTCTGCATTAACACATATGTATAACAGTATGATGCCCATGTCGGTGTTAACATGCATGTTTAACATGCATGTGTGATGGCAGTGCCTGCATTAATCCACATGCACATCTAACATGTATGATCTGCACTAACACGTATACATGTCTAACATGTATGTGCTAAGTTTGATACCTGTATCTAACATGTATGTATGATGTCTGTGCCTGTGCTGTGTATATATGCCTAACACGTGTGTATCATGCCCACACACATATGTCGATCACATATATGTGATGTCTGTTTCTGTGTTAACAGTGAGGAGCTCTGGGAACCTCAGGCTTCTCCAGCGCCAGAGCTTACACAGCTGCAGCTAGGTATTCAAAGGCAGGCTGCTTGGCCTCTCCAGTAAGAAAACTCATATTTGCCATCTCTAAAAGACATCTTTATTCTCTCTTGGCAGCACGCACAGTAACGCTCTGCCTTTGCTGGGCTCATGGTTTTGTAGTTCTGTCAAGTCTCTAAACTTTACTAATCACCCCTCTGTGTGATGCTGACACAGTTTCACTAGAGGGTTCCATTTGCCACACATCAATTATGCTGCTCCCTGCTGATTGCTCATTCATGTCAAAGCAGTTCATCTGCCATCAACTCACTCCTACCCCGTCACAGGCCCGTTCAGAATGGGGGCAGCAGAGGGAGAGAAGGGAGAGGATGAAACTTTAAACTGATATTTTCCAGTTACCAGTTAGTGCATTTTAGCTATAAAACTTTGAACAGTAATATGCTAACAGCCATAAAGGAGAGGGAAGAAAAGACTGAAAGATCCCAAGGTCTGTGTGGAACAGATGACAAGCTATTCTGATTTGGATTTGTGTGTCTCTGCCCCAGGCAGCCACAACGCAGATGTCTCCCAGAGGGATGCGGCCATGCTGGCCACATGTCCCAGGGCAGAGACAAAGCCCCAGGTCAGCTGAAAAGCCATTATGTGGAAGAAAGGGTTGAGTCAACAGCAGAAAAATAATAGTGAATGTTCCCCTTAAACTCCACAGTGTCTGGCAAAATGGGACCAAACAAAGAGGGGTTTAGAAGACAAACCTGCCCATAGAGGGATCTAATAATACGTAAATGAGGACTTTCCCCCCAACCCCACATAGTGACTTCATAGCTTAAATCTGCAAACTTTCCTACCACTGACCCAAACTATCTCTATCTGAGCAATAATGAAGACCAGAACTTTAAACATGAATGAATTGCTATCTGTTTTGATCTCCATACAAGGTACTACACTGAAATGAGGAAATCAGACAGCTTTGGAAACATATACCCTAAAATTACTGGCTTGCATCTTTCCTAAGGCCATTTGGCAACTGCAAAATAAGACAGACAAACAAAGAGTGTTTACCTGCAATCAGAGGCTTAAGAGGCACAGATACAGGCTTTCCCTTCCCAATGGGGGCATTGACATAATCTAGGAAATCACAGTGAGGGCTGGACACATACAGATTAGCAGCTTTACAGGTGTCCATGGTGGAGCCGCCACCCACAGCAACGTAGGCATCAAAAGCTCCCTTTTTGGCAAACTCAATAGCTTCCATGAAGCTTGGAGAAGAGATAAGAAAAGCCATTATGTCATATTTTTCAGAAACAAACTGCCACGCCATTAAATAAGACCTGGGGCAAGTTTTAAGGAACAGTGATATGTGTTGGCTTCCACTTCAAGTAAATAACAACAATTAAAAAAAATACCTTCTATCGGTTGGTTCCACCCTCACATTATCATAAACCTTAAAGTTTATGCCATTCTTCACTAGGGAATCCATAACTATTTGTACAGGAGGGAGCTGGGAGAGATTCTTGTCTGTCATCAAACAAACATTTTTAGCACCCATGTTTTGCAGGTCCTACAATAACAAAAATAATGTATAAGTTAAGTTTGATTGAACTGTAACTGTAATAGACTCTTCTGGCAAACTTAACATTGTATATTTTTAAAAACAAAGCACTCAGTTCTTTGTCAATTTGCACTTCTTTTAAAAGATATATAACATTTATAGTAGAACACTGTAGAAATCTTAAATACTTGCCATGCCTACTTCCTTTGTAACTCCTGGTCCATATCTAACATTTGAAACTGCCATCTGAAAAAAAAAGATCTAGGTGTATTAGAGAGTTGGCCACTCCATTTCTAAAATCCCGAAATGGTTCCTCACTGTCTAGAGAATAAAGTATATATTCCTTAGCATGGCCTTCCAGGTCATCCCCCATCTGGCCTCAGACTCGTCATACTTCTTTTTTTTTGCGAGGAAGACCAGCCCTGAGCTAACATCCGTTGCTAATCCTCCTCTTTTTGCTGAGGAAGACTGGCCCTGGGCTAACATCGTGCCCATCTTCCTCCACTTTATATGGGACGCCGCCACGGCATGGCTGACAGGCAGTGCGTCGGCGGGC
The DNA here is from genome assembly GCA_031878705.1 of Tapirus indicus. NCBI lineage: Eukaryota > Metazoa > Chordata > Mammalia > Perissodactyla > Tapiridae > Tapirus > Tapirus indicus. The sequence continues at coordinate 19,383,903 of CM062934.1, forward strand.
GCCCAGGATCCGAACCGGCGAACCCCAGGCTGCCAAGCGCGGACTAAACCTCTACGCCACCGGGCGGCCCCTCGTCATACTTTAAGCAAACCTTGGCTCCAGTCACATTGGAATTACTTCTCTTTTCCCAAACACATCATAAACTCTCAAGTTCCCTCAGCTTGAAATGTTTCCCTTCCCTTGCTTCCACACCTAAACTAACTCTCAGGTTTCTTATTTTCCAATTTAAATGTTATTGTCTCTATGTATTTTTCATTCCTTCATTCACTCATCCACCCATTCATCTATCCAACCACACTTGCATGCATGTATCCATCCATCCACCCATCCATCCCTCCATCCATCCCTCCATCCATCCATCCGTCCATCCATCCATCCATCCATCCATCCATCCATCCATCCATGTATCCATCCTCCCATCCAACCAACACTACTGAGTGCCTGCTCTGTTCAAGGCACTGTGCTAGGCTCTGGTAATACAACTATGAACAAGAGAAACATGGCCTCAGAAAGTTTCCAGCTGAGAGAAGAGCTTTTATACTCATGGGTGATGGGTCACTTTTGGCCCAAAGACATATTTTGTTTGAGCCACACTACATTTAAATTTCTTTTTTTTGAATTGGATAATAATCCTTAAAAATCAAGATTAAAAAAAATCCGGGATTTTTGGGATTTCTCTCTCTTGAATAATCGGGCAACACCGGGCCTGCATTCTGGTGTGGCAGCAATCATGTGGGGCTGAGTGTGGGCCCCAAGCTTCCAATGGGCCAGTGCTCTAAGAGCACTCAGCACCGTCCTCACCCAGGCTGCTCATGGAACCGTTAACTGTCCGGCCACTGGTGACATTTTAATTTACGACTCCTGAACTACAAGGAGACAGGAATTTAAACAAATAGTTATACAATTACCGTGTGATAAAAATTCATCAGAATTAACTGTTCCTTTACTCCTGCTTCAAAAGATTACTTGGACCTCTTTTGGGATTGTTATAATTACAAAACTAAAGATGAGTTAGCATACAACATATATAAGTTGGAGAGTTTGTAGAACTGGGAATTTGTTCTCCTTTAATGGCTGTACAGAAGATAGTATTCTAAATACTACTTATGCTATCAGAAGATGTATACTCTATTATCCTAACAAGGTATTTTGCTAAATAGAGCCAGGGCAAATAAGGAGATTAGGGAGCATCAATTAGTAACAGATTTCACTGAGAAAATAACACATTAACAAAAGACTAGCTGTATTTTTTAGGTCATCCATAAAAGAATGGATTGATTAAATCTACCTCAAAGGCATAATCTGTTGTTTTTCCAGAAGGTGGAAGTCCAGGAGCTAGAAATGTAAAAATTAGCATCAGCATAGGCCTCAAACACAAAGCAAAACGATTATTATTTGATAGTAAATTGGTGTTTCAGCAGTGAACATAAGCATATCCCTTGAAGCCAAAAAAAAATTTTTCAGGTTTCACTGTTACATATCAAATGAAAATTAAAACCTGCATTTTAAGAGAACGTAATGCCTACGATGCTGATTGTGTGAAAACAAAGTTAAGATATTTTCTCCACTGAAATTAAAATATACTTTTGAAAACATAATGTGTAAAATCTTCTAGAAAAATCCTCTAGACTCTTGAGTTGGGTTATTGTTAGAGAACAACTATCAGCAAATTCATTCAAAGTCCTGCTTATACTTATAGCAACTGTAATCATTTGTTTGAATTAAGAATTTTTTTCCACAGAGGTTACTCATCACAGTAAGATATTCATATTTTTCAAGCTTATACATATGAAAAATTTAGTTTTCTTCGTGAAATTTAATAAAAATTTTTATAAACTGATATTTCTTTGCAAAGTATCAGGTTTTATTATGGCAAAAATGATATTCTGTCATATTGGAACAACAAGATGGCCCTACTTAATGAATTTTGTCCTTGTTTTTATCTACTTATTGGTATTAGTCCTGGTCAGTTGTAATACTGAAAAAAAGTCTACAGAACAATTTTCAATATCATTTTTTTTTTTGAGAAAAAGAGACTACAGCTAGACAATAATCTACCTTCAGTTCCCTGGCAAAGGTATCCTTAATCAAAATTCAAATTTCTTTGATCCCTACAGGCTTTAAAGAAATAATCTATTACTCCTGTTACTAAAAGTTTAGGAAAAGACATACATTGGGTCATTTTGAAAGTGAGATTATCTTTTTCTAAATTATTAATTTTATTCCCTCAAATAGGAACTTACTGATTCTTTGTTGAAACCAACTAAGAATTGTAGAAAACCAGCTGAAGACAAAATTCTGTATATGTCCATGAGGGCCTGAAAGGCTGGGCTTTTGCCTAGTGGATGGCCGTTAACGACCAGGAGTTCCTCGGTTTGTCCTGAAGCGTGAGTCACATCCTTCCATGGGCTGGGAAAAAGCCCCCAGTTAGTCTATCTGTTCTGCGCCCCAACAGGCTTCCCCATGCTTCAGATCCTGTAGGAGCGGGCCCCCTCCTTTCCATCCCTTGCCTCACAGTTTAGATTTGACCTTTTCTTCTAAGAGATGAAATCAGTTTTTGTGTCAGTAATTCATGTGACATTCTGAGGACATGCTGAAGCCACAATGAGCTTCCTGCTGCTCTATGGACAATGGAGTTGGTAAAGATTAAGATGTTTGTGGGAACTGAAAACTTTTGTCATTATTTTTAATTATTAAGAAATAGAACATTATTTTAAAAATTGATACCAACAAGTTTTTTCCTTCAAGGAACCACCTTGTTCTTTAGCCTCTTTCTTTTCTGGGATGTATTAGAACCTTCCAAAGATTTCGTCTTGATTAATTCTGTTTGATGAACTCAGATAATCTTAACATCAGTGCCACCATTTTTAGTTTTGGCAAATAATTCTATTTAAAATGGAAAAACATTACAAATAGCATTAAATATATGTTTGAGCCAAACACATAATCAGCAGCATACATTCAGCTAACATCATATAATTAGAACTACATATTATCAATTTCAAGTGAAAAGGCAAGCGTTTTCATCAACCTTCCTTTCTCATACCCTGATTTTCTTGCTTTACACTTTGCCCAAATGTATTATAAGTGTCAACTGTGGAAACCGAAATTGTGGCTAGTTTAAAGATACAAAATGTGTTATTACCTTGGGTGTAAGTATGGGAATGAGTTGGACACTGGCATCTAGAGAAAAGAAAAGAAAAAAAAAAAGGTAGAAAAAAAGTCAAGTGAAACTAGAAAACCAAAAGACAAGAAGCCTTAAAATAACTCACACTTCATTCTAGTCTTAAGATGCTATCACAGGAGTCGCTATTGGCAAACACTGAATAGAAAACCCCCCCAGAAATCACCGTGGACGAAAAGTTGACTCAGTCTTCCCAGGGTTGCAGGATCATTCTCTCACGAATTATTCAAGCGGCACTTATTGCGTGCCTGCCTGTGGGGAACAGAGATGAGCATTCTGGGGATACAAGTAAGTTTCAGATGGGGTCCCTGGTCTCCGTGAGATCCCAGCTCTTACAAGGTTAGGAGCTTTGACCAAATTGACCCAAGGTTAACTACTTGCGCCGCATCTCCCATCCCCCACACCCCAGGGAACTTTCCTTGTATTTTTCCATTGTCTTCAAGGGGTTAATTTTTCTTCAAACAGGCTCTGGGCCCGTTCCTCCAGGAAGCCCTCACTGGGCCTGCAGGCCTCCCTAGTCACCACCTCGCGCGTCCGTCCTTTCCGCCGCGCTGCAGCGACCACCGCGCAGGCTCCGCGTGCTGGTCCCCTCCCCCGCGACCACCGTCGTGTCCACCCTCACCCGCTGCCTAAACTGCGCTCACACCTGTCACCTTCTCCCCGAATCCTTCACATCTTCTTAGTTCTCAGTGGCTTCTCTACAGATGTTCCATGTCCTCTTTTTTTGAAACACTCCCTCCCTTGGCTTCCGTATCCCTTCCCTGTCCTGGTCGCCTCCTGTTGCTTGGACAGTCCCTTCTCTGGCTTCTCTTTCTCCTGCTCGCTCTCCGATTGGGACCGTGTCATAGGGGGCTCCGGTAGATACGTGAGTGCATACTCCCCCCCACCCCCCCGCCATTCAAACTTGGAATGAAAACATCTGAGGGGGAGGATGGGGAAGGGAGGAAAACCGTTGAACTCAACGGTGGTCAAGATCTCAAAAACTGCGAAGTCACAACAGGCGTGGGCGGCGGAGCGAGCGCTCCCACGAGTCACGGCTGCCACCTGGTGGGCGCCGCTGGGGACGCCAAGCGCGGCGGGGTTCCCAGGGCAGCCGGCTGTCCGACCACTGCGCAGGCTCCCTCGGGGAAAAGAGCTGAGGAAGGCCAAGGCGCTGTCCTTCACGGGGGGCTTGTCTTTTAATTTCTGCTCCTTATTTGTGGTTTGAATCCCATGCCCTCTTGCCTCCTCGGGACCTCCATCTGTCCTGTATTTCCTCACTTCATCCTTGTCATCATATTTAAGAGTTTCATGCTTAAAACTTTCAACCTCTTGTCCCCTCTGGCTTGCACACCCTCTGGTTAACCCTCCCGGCCTACATTGGTTGGCTCCATTGCCCTGCCTCCCACACATTCCTTGGCCGCCTGAAATCTGGCTGCTCCTTCCACAACCTCCAGCTTTCCTGCTGTAGCCTCACTTCTCAGACTTGTAGCCCCTTGCTCTCACAGCACTGAGCACTGTGAGCTACCCTTCCTTGTGTGGGGGAATCGCTCTTCTTGACTTCCAGGACTCCTTACTCCCAAGGGTTTCCTCTAATTATTCTTTCTCTGGCTCCTTTCCCCCTCTGCCCCTTCCTAAATGTTGGGTTCTATCCTGGCTCACCCCTCACCCTTTGTAGCCAACTATGCATCAAGGCCCCAAATATTTCTCTACCCAAATCCACCCTCTTCTCTGGGGCCCTCTGCCACTCTCTAGTTCCAGTGTCATCTCTCATCTGGATTACTATGGAGCTCCTAACAGGCTTCTCTTGGCTCCACCTTTGCCACACTGTGGTCAGGGGCAAATTTCCAATGATGTCATTTCCTTGTTTAAAAGTACTTCAATTGGTCCGGCCCGGTGGCCTAGTGGTTAAGTTCGGCACACTCTGCTTCAATGGCCCAGGTTTGTGGGTTTGGATCCCGGAGGGTGGACATACACCACTCATCGAGCCATGCTGTGGCGGCGACCCACATACAAAATAGAGGAAGATAGGCACAGATGTTAGCTCAGGGCCGATCTTCCTCACAAAAAAACACAAAAACAACAACAACAAAAAGTACTTCAATGCTCCTCATGGCTCTTAAGATAAAGTTCAGACCTGGCCCTGCCTCACTGGCCCTCCTAACCTCTCCAGCCTGGTCCCCCATCTCCCGGGGTTGAGCTCTTGAAAAATTAACTTTGTTCTTTTCCTTGAACAGGCCACATATTCTCTTTCTTGCCCAGAACTTTGTCCTTGTTATTTCCTCTGCCTGGAACATACTTTCCCTGCTCTTCTGAGTAACTAGTGTTCTTTCTTGTGTCAGTTCAGATGTCACTTCCCCTGTGCAGTCTTCCCTTACGCTGGAGGCCCCAATGGACACACTCTGTGGTCCGTAGAACCCATGCCTCCCTCCCCATTAAAACTGTTATCACCCTGTAGTGTTAGTGCTGTTCTCTTGTTTCCACCTGCCTCTGGATTATAAATTTTGTGATGGCAAGAGCTGCCCTTTCTCACACCTTTATCTGAAGGGGCTGGCACAGTGCTAGGTGCAAAGTAAGCCCGTAATACTGACTGACTGAATGAGTAAATAACTAAATGTAGACACTTAAAATCCCCTGATCTTCTCTCTTTTCCTGGTGTGCCAAGACACACAGCCTGACCTGGGGAAGAGAGAATGGGCTGTGAGCTCCCCCACCTTCTCAGGATGGCCAGAAACCACTGATGGGCTTCTCTGCACTCCTCCTGAGAAGCAGAGGAAACCACAGTTAGAGCAAGCCCCGTATCTACCCACCTTCTGGCTCTGGCCCACTCATTTTGGCTTTCCTCCTGGTAACACCCTCCAGTGCACTAAAACTCAGCCCTGCTCATCTGACATCACTACCAGCAGTTCTTTCTTTCTCCTCCATTATCAAAATTTCCCTCCCTATTAGATCTTATCCATCAGCATGAAAGTGTTATTTTTCCTGTATTATATTAAAAACAAACAACCTTATTTTGTCCCTCTTCCCTCTCCTGTTGCTGCCCCCCCCCCCCAGCCTTTAGCTGACTATACCTGCTCTAATTCTCTTCCCCCATTCTCTCTGGAACCTCCTCCAATCGGCCTTTGCCCCACGCCTCCACTGACAAGCTGACCAGGTCACTAATGCCTCCACCTAGCTAATACACCACTCAGTTCTTAGTTCAGTCCTCATCTTACTGGACCCGTCAGCAGCATCCTCCTGTTCACTCCCTCCTCCCTGGAGACACTGTCTTCCCTTGGCTTCCGGGACACCACTCTCTGGTTTTCTTCCTACTGTACTGGCTGCTCCTGGCCTAGTTTCTTTTCATGCTCTTGACTCTGAACACTGCAGGGTCCCCGAGTTCAGCCTGTGGTCCCTTCTCTTTTCTCTCCACACTCACTCCCTGAGGGACCTCACCTGGCCTCATGGCCTTGAATACCTTCTATGTTGATGACTTCCACATATATCTTTCTGGTTTAGGCATCTCTCCTGAACTCCAGATTCAACTGCCTACTTGACATCTCAATGTCTATTAGGCATCTCACATTTCCCCTCCTGTTCTCTAAAAGCCTCTTCCCTATCCCAGTTTAATGGCAACTTCGTCCTTCCAGTTGTTCAGGCCAAAAAACCCTGGGGTCATCCTTGGCCACCACCACCCGGCCCCCAATGTCTCTGACCTCATCTCACCCTCCCTCACTCTGCTCCAGTCACCTGTTCTGAAACAAGGCCAGGTGTGCTGCAGCTCTGGATACCTTCCCAGAGATCCATGTGGTTTTCTCCCTGCTTCCACTGGTCTTTCCAAAACAGTTACCTTCTCAGTGAGTGTTGTCAGCTGAGCCCCTGAAGATATTAGGGTCCTAATTCCTGGAATCTGTGAATGTTACTTTATATGGCAAGTGGGACTGCAGATGTGATTACGTTAAGGATCTTGAGATCGAGAGATTGTCCTGGATTATCTGGGTGGGCCCTGTACGTAATCACAAGCACCCTTAGAAGAGGGAGGCTGGAGAGATTTGACACAGAAGAAGGCAATGTGACCAATGAAGCAAGATGCTACATTGCTGGCTGTGAAGAAGGGGCCACAAGCCAAGAAATGCTAGGAGTGCAGCTCTAGAAGCTGGAAAAAGCACGACAATGGATTCTCCCCCCTGGCCTCTGAAAGGAGTGTGGCTCTGCTGACACCTTGATCTGAGCCCAGTAAAACTGATTTTGGACTTCTGAACTCCAGAACTGTAAGAATAAATGTGTGTTGTTTTAAGCCACCACGTGGTAATTTGTTACAGTAGCAATTGGAGACTAATATAGGAGGTCTTCTCTGACCATCTTCTCTAAAATTGCATCCCCTCCTCCAACACTCCATCCCCCTTTACTTTCTCTTTAATACCTATCAACATCTAATATACTCTAAATTTTACTTACTAGTTTATTGTCCACCCCACCTGCCCCAGACGGACATGTAAGTGCCAGGGATGTAAGGCTGTTTTGCTCCCTGCCCAGGGACGAGAACACTGCAGATCTGCAGAGACTGTGATGTCCTTCCCTGCTGGGCTTTCTCCCACCTCTTTGGCCACACCTCCTATCTTTTAATGCTGGTTCCTTTTCCTCCATTCAAAGTGCAAATCATTTGCAAATCCAAATGCCTAAGGAGGCCAGCAGGTAAGGGAACAGAGGCCAGAGCAGCTGGCTGTCAGCGCAGCTGTGTGTGGAGTGAATGGTGGGCTGCACTGGGGTGGTTCAGGAAACTGGAGAGCTTGCCCTGTCCAAAGGAGGGGGCCTCCACTCCACCTCAGCCCCGGCAGACTTTTCTCAATGAAATGTGGGCCCAATGATGCCACTTCCCAATTTCCCACGATTTTTATCTGAGATCTCCCACTTTTTAAATGCTTACTCTCTTAAAAAAATAAACATGTGCAGAACAAAGCAGCGTTTTGCTACTCCTGCTCTAATAATGCTCCCCAGGATTTCATCCGCAGCCCTTTTCTTCAGGTTTACAGTTTGCCAAAGTCTTTGCTTCTACATCCATGGTTTCAGCTGTCCTCTGCACGTGTGGGTGAGTTCCCAACTCGCTCCTGAACTCCAGAGCAATATGCTCAGTTATCTGCTGGACGTCTTCATCTGGGTGTACCTGAGACACAGCCAACTCAGAGTGCCCAAGACGGAAGTTATCATCGTCCTCCTAAAGCTCACCCTCCTACAGTCCCTGTCTTGGTAAACGGCCCCACTGTTTACCTGATGCCCCAGCCAGAAACTTCAGCTTCTCCCTCTCACTAATCAGACATAAAATCCTGCTGATTCTAACCAACTCCTCGATATTTGTTGTATCTCCCCCCATGTACCAGCTGCCTCTCCGTGGTGCCTGAAGCCATTCCTTTTTAGCTGGAGCACTACAATTACCTCTAGTCTTTCCTCTCCACTCTTCACTGCCACTAGAAAGCTCTGACAGAATGCTAATCATGCCACACTTCTTTGTCACGCAACCATTCCAAAAACATGTTCGGCATGACACTGGTTCCGAGGGATATGAATGGTGTTGCTTGATAAGGAGTTCTACGATGACACAGATTTAGAACAAAGGGTTTAAATACAACTAAACTTTTTTTTTTTTCCTGCAGGACTTCTCAGAGCCTTTCATGTGCTGATGTATATCCTAACTCTCCACAGGCTGATGCAGCAGTTAGCAGTTTCCCACTTATTTGGCCGTGGGATTCTTTTCTCATGGGGGCATCTCAAGGTATTAGTATTTCACAGTGAGAACTATTGCTTCGATAGCTTTCCATTGTCTACAGGATACAAAATTCCTTAGCGTAGGACTGAGAACAAGGACTGTGAAGCCAGAATATCTGGGTTCAAATTATGGCTGTGTCATTTGCTTAGTGTGTGACACTGGACAAATTATTTTTCTCCATGCCTTTATTTCCTTATCTGTAATATGAGGATAATAATACAGTGTGGCATAGGGTTGTTGGAAGGATTAGAGTTACTATTAACAGTACATGATAGTGTGTAGGACAGTGCCTGGCACATGGTAAGTGCCCCGTGTTAGCTATTTTCTTATTCATGGTCTTTCACCATCTGTCTTCTCTATCCTCACCTCCTTCTACGAAGGTAGGTCCAGACTTTAATTACTTTTAGATCCTGGAACTACATCTCTTGCCTCTGGCGCTGCTCTTCCCTTTGCCTGAAATTCCTCTCTAGTCCCCCTCCTTTCCACCTGTTAGCTCAAAATTTTCCATGTTTTCCCAGGTCAACTTGTGCACTTGCACATTCAGCCTGTATTTATCAGGCAGCTACCATGCACCTGGCATTGCTGGCGGGGGAGTCAGACATGTCATAACGTTTAATACCCTGCCTCCCTGGACATGCCAGGGAGTGAAGCTCCTGGTGATTTCTCACATCCATCTTTCTCCTCTACCTGCTCTGTCCGCTGCGTTCCGCATAGGCCCGATTAACCCCGGTCCCCTCACTGCGATTCCCCACTTGACTTAACACTGCTCCAGTCTTTCATCTTTGTACCCCCAGCACCTGGAACAGTTTTTGGCACATGATATACAACCAATACATATGTCTTGGTCTGTACATAAATTTGTCTTGGTCACTGTGCCAAGTACTCACTGCCTACCACGACGTGGGACCAAGCACCGTCCTCACTGGGCCTTAAGTTTCCTTCACAGTAGGACAAGCAGAGTAAAGTCTGCCTCAGCGTGCCGTGCATGGTTGCATGACACCCTCCGTGACAACGCGTCCCTCCCGGCGCACGGCCCGGCGCGCACTGCGGCACCCCTTCCCCTGCAAAGGAACCCGAGGAAGAATGCTCGGGGCCCGGGCAGGTCACGCCCCCCGGTCCCCTGCCCGCCCGCCGGGCCCGCACTCACGCTGCGCGCTGCAGTTGCCTCAGCAAGTGCGCGACCCGGGCGCGGGCCGCCGCGGCCATGGCTGCGCCGTCTTCCTCTCTGGGGCCCGCCCCCCGCGCCGGCCAATCCCGGCCCCCGCCCCCTCGGCCGCGCGGCCCCGCGTGCTCCGCCAGGTCTCCTGCCCGAGCCCGAGCCCGAGCCCGAGCCCTGTGGGTGAGGACAATTTTCCCACGGGTCAAAACTGCCTCCGCCGCGGAGTCTCACCATCCACCTTTGCAATTGCCGTACAGGTAACTGCTCCGTAGGCTCTTGGCGACTTCCTTAAGTTCACATGTTGGGGACATGGGGAAAGGGAGAGAAACAAGGGCATTCTTTTTCCACTGATTCCTTTAAAATGCTATTTTGCCTTCTTAAGTATTACAGAATAAATTATTAAGACACTGCATTTAAACTGTTTTAACAGTAAACAAGAACCTTGCAAAAAGCCCGAGGGCCCTTTTTTTACAGGGCCAGTGCTGTGTCCATTACTAAATCAACAAAGTCTAAACACAACAAAAAAATCCCCAGACAAAACAGTAACAACAACAAAAAACCCGGACAGTCGAGAAGAATTTAAAAGGTGTTAAATGCTCTATGAATGGCTTGGCTTTTGATGAAGTTGTTCAGGATACCATTAGATAGCTTCATCAGTAGTTAAAAACTTTCCATGGTTACACTAGACTCTGGGAGGGCTTAGCAGTGCCAAGTGCGCCATGTCCCAGTGGAAAAGTTGATCAATGATGGAAAAGTTCCACTTTAACTTAATCAGAAAGTATCCGAAGACAGTAACAATTGAACATCTGTGTTTTTAGTAACCTATTATGAAATCTGAATTAATCTTTTCTTTCATAGCAATTTCTAAAACTTATAAAAATGAGACCACTGAAAAAATGAAATACAAAGACTCCCAATTTTAGTTTCCTATCAGCTGTCAGACTAATAGTGGGTCTCAGTGCTATAATAGCAGCGGTTAGGGAAAGGGACCCAGGATAGCTATAAATATTTCACCTCCTAATGAAACTAGCTCAGGTCAATTTGACAAATGAATCTAAAGATAATAACGTTCCAATTAGGATTTTGTGGGTTTCTTTCTCTCTTCCACAGACAGATCTTACTTGAAGCTTTAAAAAAATTAGGGACATAAATGTTGAGAAGGATTTCAGTATTTTATGTATTAATGAGGATTATTACCATTACTTACTGAAGCCCTTATCATTTATAGCAAATCAATGTTTTCACAGTGTTGAAAAACATGAAATCCTTTTTCAGAGACATCAGTTGTACTACACTTTCAGTATTATATGATACCAAAAGAAGTATGAGCTTTTCTAAAAAAGTGAATTTAGCTGCTTTAAGTTTTTTGGAAAATAAATGAAAATGATCTGTATCAGGTATCCACATTACTGGCTTTACTTAAGATTTCTACCAATAATTAAAAAGTTAAAAGCAACATTAGAGATATACTTTTATTAAATAACCTTTATAACAGTTCCTTTAAGTCCAGTTCTGAAAATGTAATGTTTCCCCCTTACTTTGATAAATACACAATTTGTTATAAAAATAGTGCAGACATCGATCTAAATCTCTAAAATATGACCAACTGTCCCTCACACCGTATCCAAAGTTAAAAAGAAAAAAGATGTCTGTTTGAAAACAGAACTCATTCCCTGTTTACACCAAATTCTTTCCCCAATTCTTAGGTCCTTAAATACATCCTTTAATCTCCAAAGTCTTGGTTGTGGGAAAAACATTAATTCGTAGAGTCCAACATTTACATACTACCTTGAGGGAAGGGCAATCCTATCCCTTCAACCTCAAGCTCAATGAAGGTGGGGGTCACCTTCTTCTGCATCCCCCCTACAGTACAGTACCTAGAACTTAACATTTAGTATAGTTCTTGGTTTACGCGGGTCCGCGGGTGAAATTTACTTCCTCCTCTTTCCTCCTTGATGTTGCCCTCCTTTTCTCTTACCACCCAAGCCAGGCGGCCCAGAATTCATCTTGCCTCCCAAACTCCCCTTCCTCTTTCTTCCCTGGCTGGGCGGGCCCCCTTTCCTCTTGCCCCCAGGACCCTGCCGACCCCCCTTTCTCTTGCCCTTCTGGCTCATTTTCCTCCTCTTGGCCGCCTCCTCCTGGTCCTCCTCCCTCATCTGCTTATTGGTGGCCCTCGTCACGTCCAGCTGAGGCTTTTTGCTGTTCATGATTCGCAGCAGCTCCAACTGGCTCTTCTTCTCGGCTGCAAAGTCCCCGAAAAGGGGCTGAAACTTCCTCTTCTTGCCAGAGCCCCGGGGCGCCTTCTCCTTGGGTAGGCGCTCCTGGAAGCGCCCCACAGAGGCGGTGGAGACCTTGGCCACCTGCATGGCACGGCCCAGCTCCTCCTTACTCTGGTGTCCGGTAGGGTGCAAGCCGGCCGCGCTGGGCAGCCCTGCCTTGTGCGCGCGGGCCAGGTTACGCAGCCGGTTCAGCTCGTTCTTGGCCACCCGTTCCTTCTTAGCCTGAATCCGCTTGGCGAACTGGTCCTCCAAGGGGTCGGCGCCACCGGGTACCTCGATCAGCCATTCCTTGGTGTCATCGCGGGCGCGCTGGTAGCCCCAGCGGCGCCGCCACTGGCCGCTCACCTCGTCCCACACCAGATTGGTCTTCTTTTTGGGACGGATGCCCTTGAGGCGCGCGAACTGCTGCCAGCGTGTGAGCGGTCGCGGCCGGGGCACCGGCTTCTCGCGCGGCAGGCGAGTGGTGGGCTCGGGCAGCCGCGCCACCAGCGCCTCCTCCACGCGCTCCGTGGGCAGCTGCCACAGCTGGTTGATGAGTAGTTGCGTGTTGTCCCGCGCCAGGGCCCGCAGCTCGGCCTCCGGCGTGGGTCCCGCGTTCCGCAGCCCCGTTGGGGGGTTCCGGTCCGAGGCCAGCAGGTTCCCCAGGTCGAACTCCAGCTCCAGCTCCTTGTGCACCGTGATGCGCTGCAGCTTCTCTGCCTCATCCCGCTCCGCCTTTGCCAGCAGCTCCTCCACGCTCTGGCCCTCCATGGCTCTGGATCTGCTCACTCGCTCCGGGGAGACAGTTCAAACCACTTCTCCGCCAGAGCACGGACCACACAACCACGTGCGCTCGCCCAGACGCTGGTTCCGGAAGAGAAAGCTTCGCTTCCGGAGCGCCCGGAACTGGCTCACACCCGCGCAACCCGAGGCAAGGCCGGCAGAGGGCGGTGTTGGAGAGCAGATGGGGTTAGAGGCGGCCCTTTTGGTCGCCCCCGGAGGGAGGCGGAGCTGGCGCGAGGAGCCGACTACAAATTCCAGGGCCTGACTGGGACTCGGCTCCCAGGAGGCGGCGGCGCAAATCTGGGGCCACTGGTTGAGGGGTCCGGAGCGACTGTGTTACAATCTCAGTGTAAATCCGTTCTCAAGTTGTTTAGCTAATCAGCCCTTCTTGGGACCAGGCAAATTATGTTTCACTAGAGACCTGACCCGCTCGTGGGGGTCCTGGGTGTGGGACGAGAAGACACTTCCCGAAGATACACATGAAGCCAAGTGTAGAAGAAGATTGGTTTGCTTTGGGAGCGAGCGGGGCTGGCAGTTAGTCCGCCCTGAGTGGGCGCGGGTGTGCGCCCACCCCCACCTTGCTGATCGCTGGTAGCCCAGGGTCCCGGGGCCGCATCCTCTCCTGGCTTGTGGCAAAAGAGCACCCGCTCTGCAGTTGGACTGCCTGGGTTCCAGTCCTGACTGTGCCACTGTTTGACCTCAGGCTGTTTAACTTGTTTGGGCCTGTTTTAAAACCTGTAACCACCTAGGGCTGGTATAAAGATAAGTTAATTATGCCCCCAGGGGAGCTTAGACTATGGCCTGGAGCATGAGTGCTCAATAAATGTTAGCTAAATACCAATTATTATTTAATCTTCATAATGGCTTTGGGAGATAAGCTGAAGAGACAGTCCTGTACAGTGAGTCAAAACTACCTAGAATCAGATCAGGTTTACTGAACCTATGTAGGACGGGTTGATGAACCTAAGTCATATTTGTAAGTTGATAAATACGAAACGTTAGTGTCTGGTACATAGTAAGCACTCAATAAGTGTTAGCTGTTGTTATTCTCCATATTCCACTGATGACCAAGGAAGGCCAGAGAGGTAAAATGACTTGTCTAAGGTTATACAACTGGAAATGTAGCAGCAGGAGGAATCTTAACTCATGGCATTAAGACTACATACGTATTTTCTGCAATGTCTTCCAGGCTCTTGAAACTCTAAAAGTGTGGTCTCTTGACTGGCATCATAGCATCGCCTGGGAGTCGGTTAGAAATGCAAAATCTCTGGACTCACCCCAGATGTCATGCTTTAGAACCTTCATTTTTACAAGATCTCTAGGTGATGAGCATGTATAGTCAAGTTTGGGAGGCACCACTGATTGTGTGGTTTACAGGTTTTGTTTTCCTTTAATGGAAGATTGGGAGTAGTAAAAAGGGGGTTATGCTGGAGAATTAACCCATAGAAGAGAACATAGTAGCTGTTAGGAAATAGATTCAGTTGAGTTTCTGCTAGAGAGGGCCTTAGATACAGCCCCCTCCGTCACACCTGCCCCCTGAGTTTAGTCTCTTCTTAAGCTCACTATCTTTCTTCAGCTCTCTTTTGTTCGTTCACTCATCAAACATTTAATGAGCACATTTTGTGCTTCAGGCATTGTGCTAGAATCTTCTTTCTTCCTCTTTTCTAAAAGTGTTTTAGGATTTGCTCGGGATTTTCTGATCCTTTGCTGTAATACTCAGCACCAAGTCTTTAACCCAGTCATGCTGTGGAGCCAAGGCTAGGTCAAAAGCCATATAAGCTTGAACCCTAAAGCTTTTGGGATTTGCCATAGGAGAGTTAAGGACATGGATAGCTACTATGGGCTTTGCTTAGCTTCTGATTCATTCATTCATTTAACAAACATTTGAATGACTAACGTGTTCCAGACACTAGATGCAAAGATTATTGAGACCTTATTAAACAGTGGGGAAGAAAGAAAAGTAAAGAGAAATTTACAATATGGCATGATTGAGCCTTTAATAGGAAGTACAACTATGTACTGTCAATCTTCTGAGTTAGGGAAAAAAAGAGCAGATGTCGACAGCTGTTGAATAGTATGAATTCTCAATGGATGAAATGCTGTTTGGTTTGAATCATACAGGTCAGCTCTTAATTGAACTCTAATTGTTTTATGCTCGGTGGTTTTTTACAATCCGAATGGATTTTAATTTCCCTAATGACTGGAGACTGATTTTTACTTCCCCTTTGCTGAACATAGTGCTGGATATATAATAGATATTCAATACATGATTACTTGAAAGAATAGGCCTAATAAATAGACTTTTCTCAATTAAAAAAGGATTAATGTTTGCTGTGTTAGATTCAAGGTGAGCAAAACTAGTAAGATTGGGATTTAGGGCTTTAAAAAAAATCTTATTGAGGCAAGTTGGTAAGTGGTGGTCTCCAGCTTGTGTTCATGTCATCTTTATGTTGGACAAGACTGCAGTGTCAAGAAAAAGAGAGCCTACCAGGGATGAGCAAATATATGTGAAATTATTTTAACAGTAAAGCAAATGGTTGCACATACTGTCTTTTCCCTTTGTTGGTTTTTCCCTTTCTCTTTTCTCTTTGTTGCTTTCCCTTCCTCCTTTTGTCCCATAATGCAGACAGATCCCAAGTTTGGTCATTAGACCCTGCTTCTTTTCTCTTTATACCTGCTCTCAATACCATTTCATGCACTCTCATGGTGTCAGCTGCCATATTTGTGCAGGTGGTTCTTAGAGGTACATCTTTATTCCTTTCCTTTTCAGAGCTTTAGGCTCAAATCGCCAGTCACATGCTGGGCTCTTCCACCATACTCTAAACTCAGTGTGTCTAAGACTACATAACACATCATCTTCCCTCAAATTTGCTTCTTCCATCACCTATCCATCCGCTTTTTTTTCCCTAACAAATGTCTCTTGAAGGCCTTGCATGCCCAAGTTACTGTGCTGGGCATTGGGAATACAATGGTTAGTAAAAATAGGTTTGGTTGATGTTATCATCATTCTAGTCTAGTATATTGGGCTTGAAACTATGACATCATCCTTGACTTTTCTCTTCCCATCTCCAAATGTACTCAGGCAGAAAGTCCTGTTAAATTTGTCTTCATATTGTACCCTTTCCATTCCCCCTACTGTGACCTTACCCCTAGACTGGGTCTCTTCCATCTACTTCTCTGGATCCTCTCTCCACTCTGTTCTCTGCCACTGGTTTCCAGCTGGATGTGGCCGGCAGGAGGCAGTGACAGAAGATTAGAGGGTGTGAAGAGAGTAGGGTGAGGGCACATATGCCCCCAGCCCTCTGCAGATTGCCGTGGGTTGGCTGGTTCCTCTGGAAGTCCATAGCTCCAGTCAGGCAGCTCTCTCCACAGGATGGCAGCCACCCTCTCCTGGCTCCTCTAAGTGCTCCTCTGGTTCTTGCAGGCCTGGGGGTGGTTATGACTCTCACTATTGTAGCACTCTTCTTTTTGAGTTTCCCTAAACCATGCCCACATCTTTGTAATATTCCCTTTGTTGATCTTTCTTAAATTACCCAGCTTGACTGCTACCTGTTTTCTTCCAGGACCCTGACTGATACCCAGGGAGCTACCCCAGGAGTGTCCTAACATTTTCCTGCCTCCATTGTCTCTTCAGGTCAGTCCTGAAGATTTATCTTCCACAGATCTGGCCAAATCACTCTTCTCAAAAACTCCCCTCTCTACCTAACAAAATACTGATTGTTCTTGCTCTTGGGTGTTCACGATCTGGCCGCAAACAGCTCTTTTTACTCACATGGCATGATAGTGCTCCTTAAGTTTGTTTTCCAAATATTTCTTCCCCACTCCTATTTTCCATCTTAGCTTTCTTTCTAGAACCTTAAGAATATTCCTCAAGAAAGGCAAAAATGTTCAAGACAGAAAAAGCAACAATTATATTTCTGTAGCAACTATTAGAAGTTTTCCATTAACAAAGGTGAACCTATAGGGAGATGCCCCCGCCCTGGGACAAATAGGTTAAAGACGTGAAAGTAATACCTTTCAGGTTCCCTCAAAGCATACTTGGGTCAGCAAAACATATTTGTAAGCAATTTCTTTCTTCATTCTTTGGATACTGCATTAACTTAGATTTACTTTCTAAACGTTAAAGAACGTTGGCCCCTTTTCGGTATCGGAAATTATTAGGGATGATTCAACCATTCTTTAATTCTGCTGTGAACACAGTTATTTTGAGTATTTTGTCTAGGAAATTCAATGTGCCAGTAATTTGATTAGATAGAAAAGGGCTCTTAAAATGCTTACATTATTTCCACATGGTTCATTTTTACTGATTTATAATTTTAATTTGGAAGTACTTGAAGGGAAATTTTAATTTTGAAAATTTCTTATTCATAGGCAAAATCTGTGTCTTCATGTGCTTCAGTTTTAGTCAGAAACCTATACAAAAAAATCCATTATTTTGTTTTAAAAAGGAACAAAGACGGTATAGCATTAAGATTTTGTGTAGTTAGTATAGAAGCAGATAGAAAAACTACCAAACATTGTACATTTGCCTAGAAAGTACTTTGGATTTTAGGATAGTATAAATGATGGTAGCATTTTGGAATTGACTTAAGTTGTTTTGCTCTCTGTGAAATACACAATGGCTTCTGTTTTTCAAAAATTGACAAATGCAGTTTTCTGCATTTGCCAAATCTTATCATCACCTGTAAGGTAGGTAAGCACCATTCATAAAACTGCATCACCAAATCCCAGGGGAATGAGTTTGGTGTTAGGTTTTAGATTTGACTTCTATAAGGAGTTCAATATGAGAATGAAATGTCGTTATAAAAAGGAAAACTGAAGTTCCAGAATTTTAGGGATATTTGTGCTCAAAGAATCCAGTAAAGCAAATGTAGATCCATTCATTAAATTATCATTTTCTATTATATTTTAATTTATGAAAGTAAAATTGCAATGAGTAAAAAATCCTTTTGTCTTTTTCTTAATAAAATCTGAACATTTTTTGTAAATAACTTTAGAGTAGATTTATTCCAGATTAGGCAACTGAGTCTTGAGTACCTTTCCCCTCAGGAAAGCAACTTCATTGCCAGGCAACCTTCAATTTATCTGTAATCATAGACCATGTGTGGACATATATTAATCAAATTTTTCTTCTAAATTTCCCCCATAAGCATTATTGAGAATGCACAGGGAAGTTACTGCTATGCCAAATAAACATGAATTCTTGGCCCCTCTTAACCAAGAATTGTTTCTAAACATTATTAACCCATCATTTTTTAGAATACATCTATGAGAAATAAAAACAGTGGATAGAAATACTAAAAATATGACCACATATATGGTAAATTCTGTAGCCTCCACTTTTCTTTTTCTAGGTGTTTTTACTTGCCAAAGGAAGACAGCAAAGGAAACAACATCTTAGTGGCAAGTAGTTGTGTCACTGTGTCCTTGTCAGCATCTAAGAATCTCCAAGAGGCAGCACCGCAGTCTCATCTAGCTCCCTGAGCCACTTGGTAATGCACAAGATCCAGTTGCTTGTGGCATGTGTACTTACCCCAAGGCCCAAATAGGACATATTATTTAGAATGTATAAGTAATGTTCCTGGTTTTTTCCAATATTTATTTCACTTGCTTCATTATCCAAGATGGTATGAATTTTCAGCTGGGAAAGCTGACTTCCTATGGTGGGTCTTGGGTTCCCTTCTCTGAAAAGCCTGTGGATTTTAAAGGAGATAGTTTAGGTCTCAGGCTTCTGTTTATTCATCTGGAAAATGGAGAGTTTTGACTAGATGGCCTTTATGATTCATCTCTATGATCCTTTTCTTTTCTTAAAAATCTATGCTCTTGAAGTGCTGCAATATTATTTTCTTATAAAGTGCTTTCTTTCCTGGTTGTTGATTCAAGTTTTTGACTGATATATCCCATTTTACAAACCTCCCCCTCTTCCTGAGTCATTTGTCTCATTTCCTAGGTTGGGTGTATGACTCCACATAGTAGAACAGCTCCCTTAGTGCAAGGAGACTATGACTATACAAGTGCTCATAGTTTTTTAATAATGTGGAGGATGATTATTGTGTTTTGGAGGTTATTCATGATGCTTTTCTTTTTTCTTTGCTTATCGTTAAACTACTTGGAGAAGTGGAAGGTAGGGTAGAGAATGAGCAAGGTATAGTCCATTTTACTATTTGTTAGTTGTTCTGGAAAAATGTCTTATGGGAAGAAGATATAAGATATATTTGTAAAATATTTATAGAAGTGTTTATAAAGTCAGGTCTGAGAATAAAAGATTGTGGATTGGATTTATCTGTGTCTTTCCTAGCCCAGGATCTAGAACTGATGATATTCTTTGTTTATTACAATTATA
This sequence comes from Tapirus indicus, assembly GCA_031878705.1. Taxonomy (NCBI): domain Eukaryota; kingdom Metazoa; phylum Chordata; class Mammalia; order Perissodactyla; family Tapiridae; genus Tapirus; species Tapirus indicus. The sequence goes on from CM062934.1 coordinate 19,403,352, forward strand.
TAAAAGTTTTAAAGAAAGCTTCAGAGTTAACTCCCTCAAATAATGAATTGGGGCAGTTTTATGTTTCCTAGTTTGGTTTTGCTTCAGAGAAAGCTAGTGAGAGAGTTTCAATATGAGGAAAGTAAAGCAGAATAAAATGTAATAATGTTGCTGGTATGTTTAGTAATTATCATTCTGAGAATGAGTCTTGGTGATTTCTGGCCTGATTTTACCTGGGGACAAATTCCCCAAGGGATCATCACGTCATCTGAAAAATGGGTTAACATTATTTCTCAATTTTAGAGTTCTGTGCATCAGAGATAAATTATTCAAACATGCTTTTGCAAAGTACTCTAGAAATGTAGTCAGGAGAGAGGTTCTGGCTCCATCTCTGCCACTCTATAGTTGTGTGTGGCTTTGGAAAGTCAATTCACCTCTCTGTGAGTCAGTGTTCTTATCTATGAAGTGAGCTTCACTAGCTTCTCCCTATGCCTCTTCTAGCTCCTGTAGCATTCTGTGCTTTTGTTTAAATGGCCTCAGGAGAAAAGAGAGGGTGATGGTGAAACAGACTTGAAGACAGGGGTTCTTAATTGGGGTTCCATGGGTGAGCTTCAGAGGGATATGATCCCCTGATGTTTTATGCAAACGTGTGTGTATGCATGTGTGTTTTTATGAATAGAGGATCTTTTCCCCCTCATCAGATTCTCTAAGGTATCTGTGACTCTCTACCCCTCTCCTACAAGGTTAAGAACTACTGTACTGTAGAAGAGAGAGATAAATGAAAGATAGAGGGAGTAATTGGTGAAGGCTTTATGAAAGAAGAGGAACTTGAGTTGGCCTTAGAGCCTGGGTAGAGTTTGAATAGGTGAGAGGAGGAAGAGGAGCATTCCAGTAGATAGTAACAATATGAATAAAAGCATGTAGCCAGTATTTATGGAGCAAGTATAATGTATCAGGCACTGGTTATAAATCCTTACAATAGGCCTAGGAGGTAATTATTACCAGTACCCTCATTTTATAGATGAGAAGACTGAAGATCATAAGGGTTAATAACTTGCCCAAGGTCATGCAGTTAGTAAATGGTAGAATCAGGATTTGAACCTTTGCAGTCTAATCCCAATCCAGGGACATAAGTGTTACACCATAGAGCTTCCTCTCTCTGGTCCATTAGCGGTTTGGTTTGCCTAGGATGTGTGATTTGTGTTGGGGACAGGTAAGAAATAAGCTTGGCTTGATAGGTAGGGCAGGACCAAATGTGGAATACTTTTAGGATCAAGAAGAAGAATTTGGATTTGATGCCAGAGGCAATAGGTGCCATGGAAGATTTTAGACCAGTGAAGACATACCCAGAATGGTATTTTCTTAATTGTATTGTTTAAATCTTCTGTGTTCTTTTATCTTCTTGAGCTATCAATTACTGAGAGGTATGTGGAAATCTACTTTGATTATAGATTTATCAATGTGTAATTCTACCAAATTTTCAATTTTATATTTTGATGCTATGTTATTAAAGAGCATGAACATTTAGAATTATTAAATCCTTCTGGTGAATTTTTCCTTTTATCTTTTTATCAAAACAGTGACTGTCTTTATCCTTAATAATACGTTTGATAGTACTATAGCTATATTGCTGTTTTGGGTTAGTATTTGTCTGCTTTATCTTTTTCCATTCTTTGTTTCCAAATTCTATATGTCCTCTTTCTTTAGATATGTCTCCTATAAGCAGTATATAGCTGGATTTTGTTGGTAGTTTGTTTTTTTTCAATCAAATCTGACGGTCTATGACCTTTTTGTGTGTGTGTGAGGAAGACCAGCCCTGAGCTAACATCTGTTGCCAATCCTCCTCTTTTTTTTTTCTGCTGAGGAAGACTGGCCCTGGGCTAACATCCGTGCCCATCTTCCCCTACTTTATATGGGACGCCACCACAGCGTGGCGGACGAGCACTGCATTGGCGGACGCCTGGAATCCAAACCTGCGAACCCTGGGCTGCCAAGCGCGGACCAAACCGCTGCGCCATCAGGCGGCCCCAGGTCTATGACTTTTAATTAATGCACTTAGACTATATTTATTGTGATTACTGACATATTGTGTTTATTTCTATCTTATTTTATGCTTTCTATTTACCTAGTCTTTTCTATACCTATTTTTCTCTGCTCCTGCATTTTATTAGCTTGGTTGAGTTTTGTTTCTTTTTTAAATTGAGGTATAATTGACATATAACATTATATTAGTTTCAGGTATACAACATAATGATTTGATATTTGTGTATACTGTGAAATGATCACCGAAGTAAGTCTAGTTAACATCTGTCACCACACATAGTTACAATTTTTTTTTCTTGTGATGAGAACGTTAAGATTTACTCTCTTAGCAAATATACAATACAGTATTATTAACTATAGTCACCATGCTGTAGATTACATCTCCAGGACTTATTTATTTTATAACTGGAAGTTTGTACCTTTTGACCACATGCGTCCATTTCATCTGCCCTCCACCCCCTGCCTCTGGCCATCACCAATCTGTTCTCTGTCTATGAGTTTGTTTTTTTTAGATTCCACATATAAGTGAGAGCGTATGTATTTGTCTTCCTCAATCTGACATTTCACTTAGCATAATGACTTCAAGGTCCATCTATGTTGTTGCAAATGGCAAGATTGCTTACTTTTTATGGCTGAATAATATTCCATTGTATGTATATATACCACATTTTCTTTATCCATTCATCCATCAATGGATACTTAGGTTATTTCCATGTCTTGGCTACTGTAAATAATGCTGCAGTGAACATGGGGGTGCAAATATCTTTTTGAGTTAGTGTTTTTGGTTTTTTTGGGGATAAGTACCCAGAAGGGGAATTGCTGGATCATATGGTGATTCTACTTTTAATTTTTTTGAGGAATCTCCATACTGTTTTCCATATTGGCTACCCCAATTTCCCATCAACATTGCACAAGGGTTCCCTTTTCTCCACATCCTTGCAAACACTTGGTATTTCTTGTCTTTTTGATAATAGCCATTCTAACAGGTGTGAGGTTCTTGTGGTTATGATTTGCATTTCCCTTATGATGAGTGATGTTGAGCACCTGTTCATATGCTTATTGGCCATCTGTATGTCTTCTTTGGAAAAATGTCTATTCAGATCCTCTGCCCATTTTTCAGTCAGATTGTTTGTTTGCTTGCTCTTGAGTTGTATGAGTTCTTTATATATTTTGGATATTAACTCCTTATCTGATATATGATTTGCAAATATTTTCTGCCATTTGGTAAGTTGCCTTTTCATTTTGTTGATGATTTCCTTTGCTGTGCAGAAGCTTTTTAGTTTGATGTAGTCCCACTTGCTGATTTTTGCTTTTGTTGCCTTTGCTTTTGGCGTCAAATCCAAAAAGTCATCGCCAAGACTGATGTCAAGGAGCTTATCGCCTATGTTTTCTTCTAGCAGTTTTATAGTTTCAGGTCTTACATTTAAGTCTTTAATCCATTTTGAATTCATTTTTGTTTTTTGTTTATGGTGTAAGATAGTGGTCCAGTTTCATTCTTTTGCGTGTGGCTGCCCAGTTTTCCAAACACCATTTATTGAAGAGACTGTCCTTTCCCCATTGTATATTCTTGCCACCTTTGTCATAAATTAATCCAACATATATGCATGGGTTTATTTCTGGACTCTATTCTGTTCCCTTGATCTATGTGTCTGTTTTGATTGCTATAGCTTTGTAATATAGTTTGAAATCAGGAAGTGTGATGCCTCCACCTTTGTTCTTCTTTCTCAAGATTGTTTTGGCTATTTGGGGTCTTTTGTGGTTCCATACAAATTTTAGGATTTTTTGTTCTATTTCTGTGAAAAATGCCATTGAAATTTTGATAGGAATTTGAGTTTTCTCTGTTGCATTTTAGCCTCTTGCTAGTTTGAAAATTGAGCATTCTGTTTTGATCCTTTTAGAGTGACACTTCAAGTGTTAAGAGCATAATTGACTTAACTATTCTAAGGTTAAATAACAAGTTTACATTCTTCATATCAAGTATATGAATCTCAGGATGCTTTAACTCTGATGGCCCCCTTTTCCTTAGATATTACTATTTTCCTGAATTTTAGTTCCATCTGGTTTTTATATCCTCCAAATTAATCATCTTAAAAACACTATTATTTTATATAGTCAAAGTTGACCATATGTTTTTATATTTTCTTTGTTTCCCAGTCCTTCTTAGATTTCAGCCCTCCCTTTTGGGTTCATTTTCCTTCTTTCTGAAATACATCTTTTAGCAGTTCTTTCAGAAGATCAGTTAGTGTTAAACACTTTTATTCTTTATATAGCTTTATTTAATTCTCACTCTTGAATGGTAAGTTGGCTGGGTATGAAATTCAGGTTGCCAGTTATCTTTCTCTTAGTTCTTTGAAGAAATATCTTTGAAGATATTTTGTTGCTGTTGCTGTGGCTAAGAAATGCTGTCATTTGAATTATTATTACTATGAAGATAACTTCTGTGGTAGATACAGAGATGTAGTTCCCAGATTCCCATTCAAGGAGAGACTTGCTGTCCAGCTGCAGGGATATCACACAGCCTCTACCTGTCAGCTCTTTCAGGATCTGCCTCAGCTGCAGAGAGCTGCTTTGCCTGAGATCACATCCTTCCTGGGGCAGTCTCCTTTCTGCAACTGAGCAAGGCAGGGATAGAAAGGCCTGACTATTTCAGCCCAATGCAGGACACTCTGAAGGGTAATTCTTGTCCCTGGGTCCCTGCTGGGTTGACTGAGGCTTTGTCAGGCCACATCACAGTGTGACTTCTTCCTCTACTCAACCCTGCTTCCACCCCCTTTCTTTCACTGGAGTTGATCTCTAATAAGCACTTTGCACCCAAAACTCTGTCTCATTTTTTGCTCCTGGAAAACCCAACCTGCATAACTTCTTGCTTCTCTAAGGCTTCATTTAAGGTCTTTTCATTGTCTTTGGGTTCTTCAGTTTCACCATGATGTCTCTAAGTGTGGATTTCTTTTTATTTATCATGCTTAAGATTTCTTTCCTGAATTGGAGGGTTCATGTCTTTTATTAACTGTAAAATATTTCTGATCATTATAATTTTGAATATTATCTCTGACATTTTCTGTTTTTCCTTCCTGGAACTACAAATAAATAAATTGTAATTTATCTTCCAAGTTTTAATCCCTCTTTCTTATTTCCTATTACATTATCTCTGTGTGCTATCTTCAGGGTAATTCTTCAGATCCATTTTCAGTTCACTAATTCTTCCTAGAGCTGTATTTAAACTGCTTTTTACAGTTAACTATTGAACTTTGAATGAACACATGATAGTTTTGATTTGTAGAAAGTCTAATTGTTTTGTTTTCAAGCCTGTTCTTTTCACATAGTATCTTGTTCTTTTCATACTTAAGTTTGTTTTTTGGCTCTTTAATAATTTGGAACATTTATTTTATAGTTACCATCTGTTAGTTCTGTTATCTGAAGTTCCCAAGAGTCTAATATTGCTTTTGTTTGTGTCTGCTGATTGGTTTTTCATGTGTTTGGTAATTTTGAATTTTGCATTTGTCTTCATTAGGGCTTTATCTGTGAGCATACTATGTGGTCTGGATGTAGGGCATGTCCTCCCAGAGAAGTTTTGAATTTGCTTCATCATCAGCCTGGAACTTTTTTTCTATTAAACTTAATTTGGGGGCTCCTACTTGTTTGGGTTGTATAAATCCAAACCCAAGGCCCATATAAGAAGGAGTTCATAGCTAAAATCTAGGTAAAACATTTTTTTTCCATATCTGATCCAGGCCATGTCAGACAAGATTCTTTATTATAATTTCCTTCTACTAGTAGCTAGATTTTTTTTCTAGGTTACTCTTTCATCCATGGCCTTCATAAATCCTGGCTTCTTTGGGGGTCTTGGTTTTAACTTCCCAACTCATATGGACCAAGGCCTTATTCTTTGTGAGCAGTAAAATCAAATCCCTAGGTGATAGAGACCAGCAGTCCATCCCTTTCACGCCCCCAGGCTGCTAACACATCTGCTCTTGAGATTTCCACTCTGGTTTTTAGTTCTTTCTTTGCTTTTGGCTCCTGAGACTATCTTTTCCTTTTCATGAGAGGTCAGCTATGAATTCAAAATTATGTTTGTTCTTTTTTATCCAATATTTTTGTGTGTTTTGTAGCAGGAGGATTTCAGATTATCTAGTCTACAATATTGTTGGAAATGGAAGTGTGGTGTTTGCCACTTGCAGTTAGTGGTGGCATAGCTGATAATGTGTAACATTTGTAAGAATTTTAAAGTATGAAAAATGATGGGCCAAATATAACTTCCACATTAGGAATACTCCTTGGCTATACCATTTAAGAAAAAGGAAGTTAAAGCAGCTGGCCAGTGATCCATTTGCTTCCTTTACCAGGGGACATTACCAGGGGAAAAGAAGGCAGGTGATCTGGACCTCCAAGTAAATACACTAATGATATTGAGTAGGAGGAAGAGCCCTTACCTACAGAATCTTCTTAACAAGATGTTGCTGGCTAAAGGATTATTTATAGTAAATAAACTCAGAATGTATGGATACATGTGGCATGGTTACCTAGAGAATGTCATGTAGGCTACACAACTCTCTGGGAGAGAGAATGGAGATGTTTATAATGTAAATATTCCTCCTGCTATGTGAGGTGATCTGTGAATCTCACTTAGAAGCATCATTTATTTTTCTAGGCTAGAGAGTACATGTCTGTTGTGGGAAGGAAGGACCTATGCAGCTCCCCTGGATGTCTCAGACTTTTTCTTTTGAGCCTCTTGATTACCTATATCCTTGAAATTATTTATAAAGCTTGATATTGCATAAAATCCTTGATTTATGGTAATCTAATTAGAAAATCTCCTTTGTTTAGCCCCCCATCTAATGAAACCACCCACCTCCATCACATTATCCTGTTTTATTGTATCTATGGCACTTATTTATTTATTTTAGTTGTCTGCCTTCTCTCACTTCCCCAAAGTAAACTCTTTGAGAACAGGGACTTTGTTATGTTCACTGCTGTAGCTGTAGTGCCTGGAGCAGTGCTTAGAACATTCTAGAATAGTGACATATTTGTTGACTAATGCTCAATTAATGCCTGTTGAAGGATTAAGATATAGTCTTTGCCCTCAAGGATTTTATGGTTTAGTAGGGAAATTAAAATAAATACATATCAGACAGGAAAAATAGGAATCAAGCCACTACAAGACAGTCAAATAGAATGGTTATGAGGTTAAGCTTTGAAGTCACACCTTAGTACAAGTCCTTGTTCTGTCACTGAGTGTTGTGGACTGAATTGTGTCCTCCCCCAAATTCATATGTTGAAGTCTTACCTCTGGTACCTCAGAATATGATCTTATTTGGAGACAGGGTCTTTACAGAGGTAATTAAATTAAAATTGGAGCATTAGTGTGGGCCCTAATTCTATATGACTGTTGTCCTTATAAGAAGAGAAAATTAGGACAGAGATATACACAGAGGAAAGATGATGTGACATGGAGAATATGGCCGTCTACAAGCCAAGGAGAGAGGCCTGGAACAGATCCATCCCTCATAGTCCTCAGAAGGAATGAACCCTGCTGATACCTTGATTTCAGACTTCTAGCCTCCACAACTATGAGAAAATAAATTTCTGTTGTTTAAGCCATCCAGTCTGTGATACTTTGTTATGGTAGCCCCAGCTAACTAATATACTAACCAACATAGTGAGTATGGATTCAATTTTCTCATCTGTAAAATGAAGAAAAATTACAGTATCTTCATACTATCTTGAGGATTAAATGTGAAAATGTATGTACAGAAACTGAAACATAGAAAGTGGTTGATACATGTTAACTTTTATTTCTAGTATTGAAAGCAGTATTTGGTGTTGTTGGTACATCCTTTAAATAGCAGATTGCCTTATCTTTTACTAGTTTGGAGGTGTCTCCAGACATTCACATTTCCCTTCATTTTGAGTTATGAAAATCTCAGTTTAATAGAATTGGAGTTTTAAAATTTATGGTCCAAACTATTCTCTAAAAATACCTCATATGCAAATTATCACAACCAAAGTGTGATATTTAAAAATAGTTAAGACCATTAGCTTAAGACTATAGAAGTCCATATACAGAAAAAGATCTAAAACAGAATGTCATTTTTTTTTTTAGATTTTATTGGAGGAACTTAAAAGAGATGAAGAGGATTTGAAGGTAGGTGATTTGAATCATATACATTGGTAAATTACAAACTCCATAATAATATATACTATATTCATGTGTAGGCAAAACATTAAACTTGCTTCGCCAAATACCTTTTAAAGATAAAAAGATCTCCGTTTACTTTGTCCAAAGCTTCTTTTGCAATAGTTGATAATGTCACAGACCTCTTAATCTATAAAAAAGGGAGCAGAAATGTCAGTAGAAAAGTACTTTAGAAAAGTGTTGATCAGTGGGAAGGATCAGCGTCTCCAGAAATGAATGCTTTAGGAAAGAATCACATTTGCTTTTCCCCAATTTACTCTAGCTGTGCAAGGCATCCTTCATTAGAGAGTTCATTAGAATTTTATTTAATCATGACTGTTGGAGGTTGGCCTAGAAGAAAAATCTTTTCTGATAGTGGGGTATAATTTTGTTTGTAACACAGGATCTTGAACATTATCGTGGATGCTAACTCTCAGTCTTAATTAATTTGCCAATCTCAGGTCTTGTCAGAAAAATGATACAGCAAATAAATTTGCTATCAGTCATAATGCTAACATGTTGTTCCCCACACAGCACTTTTGAAAAGGCTACCAGGTGGGGTTCCCAAGTTGTTTGTATTGGAGAGTCACCCTCTTAATTTGGAGCTTTTCCATTTGTGGAGGTGGTCGTGTGAGGAGGGGAGGAGAGTGGAGAGGAGGTGCTAATGGGGATGACACATGTGAAATGATGGAAGATTTGAAAGCAATCCTATGTTATATTTAAGAAACAATTTGATTTTATTTTTTAAGAAAATATTTATACAGGTAATACACAAATATATGCTTTTGAAAAATTCAAGCAATGTAGAGTATAGAATTCCTTATCATCCTTTTTCTTCTGTTTCTGAAATTCTCACTTCCCCTTCTCAGAGATAAAAATTGTTAACCCTTGATAAAATTACATTAATGTGTAAGTAAATACACATGTATATAATTTAAAAAACATATATAAGATAATAAATATTCTTTAAGTTTTGTCCTGTGATTTGCCTTTTTTTTTCTCTTAACAATAAATATTGATTAGAATTGGCTAGGTTGTACTGCAGTAATAAATTAAGGCTAAAATTCTGGTAGTTTAACCCAATAAATCTATTTTTCATTCATATTTCATTGATTGGTGGAGGGAGGCATGTCTGCTGCACAGAGTGACTCAGGGACCTAGGCTGTTGGAGGTTTCATATCCTGTTACTGCACCATCCTTGGTTGCTATCATAGAAGTGCAACTGGAGAGCCAGTCATGGGCTTTATACTGTCTCAGCCCAGAAATGATGCATGTCACTTTCCCTCTAAGCCTATTGGCCAGAAATAATCATGTGGACTCTCCTAACTGCAAAGGGTATTCGAAACAGGAGTAAATGTAATATTTGGTAAGTATTACTATCTTTGACAATATCCTATAGCTATTTCAATATCAGTGTGTATATATATATATATATATAATTTTTAAATACCTGCATAGCAATCCATAGTGTGATTGTATCATAATCATATGGAATTTTTTCCCTATTAATTTATAGGAGCTTTTTATAAATATATATGTGTTTATGTGTACATGTATATGTATATATATTTATATATGTGTGTGTTTGTAATATTTCCAGTTTGTGGATTATATTTTAACTTTTTTATAGTTAACTTTTTTTCTTGAGGATGATTCACCCTGAGCTAACATCTGTTGCCAGTCTTCCTCTATTTTGTATGTGAGCTGCCGTCACAGCATGGCTGCTGATAGATGAGTGGTGTAGGTCCGTGCCCAGGAACCAAACCTGCGCTGCTGAAGTGGAGTGTGCCGAACTTAACCACTAGGCCACAGGGCTGGCCCTATAGTAAACTTTTATGGACAGACATTTTCAATTATAATATAGTCACATTTATCATTCTTTACATTTTATCAGTGACGTTTGTGTCTTGTACAATAAATCTTCTCTACTCTGAGATCATAGATATATTATTCTCTATTTTCTTTGAAAATGTTTAAGCTTTTGCCTTTTACACATGAAAATATCTAGAAGTGATTTTTGTGTTTGGTGTAAGATAGTGATCCAATTTTATTATTTCCTTATGGTCAGTTATTCTAGCACTATTTATTTAAAAGTCCATGCTTTACCCCAATAACCTGCAATGCCATCTATGTCATATGCCATTTTAATGTATACAAAGTTGTGTTTCTTAGTTTTCTACTGTTTTGTCTATCCCTGTGTCAATACCAATACTGTCTTAATTACTATAACTTCCAAAAGAAGAATCTTGCTATTCAGTAGGGAAAATCTCCTTTTCATTCTTCTTATTAGACATGCCTTGTCTAATCTTGGGCTTTTGCTCTTTGATATGTATTTTAGACTTGTTTTAAATTCCTGAAAAAGCACTGTTGAGATTTTTATTGGAATATTTGCATCAGTTTGGGGAGAAGTTATGACATCTCAACATTATTGAATCTTTCTATATATTAACACGGTATGTCTCTCTATTTATTTAGGCTTTCTTTTTTTAAATGAAATTATTTCTCTTTATTTATTTATTTTTTTGAGGAAGATTGGCCCTGAGCTAACATCTGTTGCCAATCTTCCTCCTTTTTTGCTTTTTTCTCCCCAAAGCCCCAGCAGATAGTTGTATGTCATAGTTGTGCATCCTTCTAGTTGCTCTATGTGGGATGCTACCTTGGCATGGCTTGATGAGTGGTGGGTAGGTCCACGCCCAGGATCCAAACCGGTGAACCCTAGGCTGCCAAAGCAGAGTGCACGAACTTAACCACTACGCCACCGGGCCGGCCCCTAGCCTTTCTTTAATGACTCAGCAATTCTCCGTAAATGTCTTACACAGCTTGTCTTAGATTTATTTCTAGGTACTGTATATATTTGTTTCTATTATAAATGATATTAATAAACTGTTTTTAACTGTTGCTGGTGTGTAGAAGTACAATTGATATTTGAATACTGATTTCCTATCCAGCCACCTTGCTAAGAACTCTTTTTATTAATTCTAATAATTTATTTTTATTTATTATATATAAAATAATGTCATTGATGAAAATGATATTTTTGTTTCTTCCTTTCCAAACTTTAAACTTTTTACTTTTTCTTATCTTACCGCACTTGTTAGGACTTCCAGTAAAATGTTGAGTAGTTGGGTAATTGTAGGTATCCTTGTCTTATTCCTGATTTTCAGAGGAATATTTCTATAGTGTTTCACCATAAGAATGATGTCCTATATAGAGTGAGGAAATTCTACTGAACTCCTAGTTTGCAGAGATCTTTTCTAATGAGTTAGTGTTGAATATTATCAAAACTTTTCTGTGTCAATTAATATTATCATACACTTTTTTCTTTTTTTTCTGTTAATGTGTTAAATTATGCTTATATCATTCTGGGATAAACCCAGCTTGGTCTTTTTTTATACTGCTGGATTTGGTTTGCTAACATTTTGCTTACATTTCTGTGTCTGTGTTTGTGGATGAGGTGGGTCTGTAATTTTTCCTCTTTGTACTGTCATTGTCTGGTTTGGATATCAATGTTATAGATACTTCATTGGCTAGGTTGGGAAACTTTCCTCTTTTTCTGATCTCTGCTGGAATTTGTATAAGATTGGAACATCTGGTAACTTGGAAATTTGGTAGAATTCACCTATAAAATCATCTAGGTTTGGTATTTTCTTTGTGAGCAGATTTTAAAGTTCTGATTCCATTTTATAAGATGAAGTCTTTCTCAAAACAGTTTTGGTAAGATATATATTTCTAGGAATTTGTCTATTTCTTCTAACCTTCAAATTTATTGGCATAAATTTTTCATAATACTCTCTTAAAAATTCTCTTTATCTGAAGTTATGTCCATCATTTCACTTCTAATATTATTTTGTCTTCTCTCTTTTTCCTTGATCAATCCTTCCAGATGATTTTCTATTTTATTAATTTTTGCAAAGATGCCTTTTTTGGCTTCATTGTTACTCTCCATTGAATATTTATTTTCCATCTTATTAATTTCTGCTTTTTTGTTAATCTTCCTTCAACTTAGATTTTATTTATTTATTTTTACAGGTTTAATTTAAGTTCACTAATTTTCAGACTTTGTTTTTAATACGTAAGTATTTAAATCTATACCTTCCCTACAAGTAATACTTTCACTGCCTCTCACAACATTTTGATTTATGGTACTTTGATTTTCACTCAATTCTCTTTTTTTCCTAGAATGTATTTATTTCTTCCTTTAAATTTAACTTTTCTATGTCTTTATGATTTAGGTATGTTTCTTGGCAGTAGCATATGGCTGGATTTTTAAAAATCCACTTGACAGTCTCTATCTTTTAACTGAGAAGTTTAATCTATTAACATTCACTGGAATTTAGGATATATTTGGATTTGTTTTAACTGTATTTATGCTTTTTATTTGTCCTATTATTCTCCTTTCTTATCTTTCTCTCTTTATTTTGAATGATAGTTTGTTTTTATTCTTCCATTCTTTTTTTCTACTTGTTTAGAAGTTGGACACTGTTTTTTCTTCTTTTCAAGGTTTTACCTGTATTTTTTTCCATTTGTATTTAACTTAGTGAAGTCAAAGGTTAATCACTATCTTAACGCACCCTACCGAATAGTAGAAGGTTCTGAATTTTGATTGTTGTCCATCAAATTATTTACTATTGTTGGTCAGTATTTTAGTTTTATCTTTTTTAAACTCCTAAATTAGATATTATTATGGTTACAGATAATATGTTTAAATTTACCAGTTTGTTTAGATAGTTACCAATATCTTTGCTCATTTTTCTTTCTTGTCTCTTAAAAACTCTTTTGGGGTCATTTTCTTTCTTCTTGAAAGTGTATTCTTATAAAATTCTTTCATTAAATTTTCCTGATAGCATATTCTTGAAGTTTTTGTTTATCTGAAAATGTCTTTAGTTTACCTTAGTTAATGAAAGATAGTTTAGTTGAATATGCAGGTCTAGATTGACAGTTACTTTCTCTCAGCACTTTGAAGATATTTTCACCCCGTCTTTTGGTTTCCATTCCTGCTCTTGAGAAGTGTGCTGTTTTTCATATATAATATATAAACATAATACCACCGTGTATTTTGGTATAACTATATATTTTACTAGATTCATGGATCACCATTATTTCTTATACTTTATCTTCTCCTACAATGAGTTTATTATTTAGATTTAATTTTCTTTTAACTGAGGTGTTCTGTCTTGAATGATTTTCTCAGAAAAGGTGCATAGGTGGTGTAAATTCTGAGTTCTTTTATGTTTGCAAATGCTCTTCTTTGACCTCTTTTGTGGTTTGACCCTGCTTACTGCTGGGCCCACTCTTCCCTTCTTTAAAGGTATTCATGTCAAGACATACCACACCAGAGCAAGTAATTCAAAGCTTTAATACTCACTCAGACGTAGACAAAGTGAGGGAAGTAAGTCTGGGGAGGTGGGGCCCACCAATGAGAGGGCTCTCCAGTTTCCTTATAAATGATATTCTGGCCAGGCAAAGAATTCTTGGATCACAATTCTGTGCTTTCAAAAGTCTCTAAATAGTATCCACCCCCCGCTTTTTTCTAGATTCTAGTATTATCAATGAGAAATATGATACCAATTCTGATTCACTTTTCTTTTTAAGTAACCTCATCTCTCTCTGGAAGTTTGTATGCTTTTTTCTTTGTCTCTGGAATTTAGAAATATCACCAGAATATGCCTAAATATGTCATTTTTCATTAATCCTGTCTAGTACTTAGTGGTGCCCCTGCTATTTGAAATGTCAAGTCTTTTTTCAGCTCAGGAAAACTTTTTTTAATTTGTATTTTTCTCTCTGTCGTAAGATATTTTCTCCATTTGATCTTGTAGATCTAGCTTACTGCTCCTAATTACTACTTTGTTTTTCACTTGAGGTTTTAAATTCAAAAGTGATGTTTATTTTTTTTATTTTTATTTTTTTTGTGGGGAAGACCAGCCCTGAGCTAACATCTGTTGCCAATCCTCCCCTTTTTGCTGAGGAAGACTGGCCCTGGGCTAACATCCGTGCCCATCTTCCTCCACTTTATATGGGACGCCACCACGGCATGGCTGACAGGCAGTGCGTCGGCGGGCGCCCGGGATCCGAACTCGCAAACCCGGGGCTGCCAAGCGCGGACTAAACTGCTGCGCCACCGGGCAGCCCCTGATGTTTATTTTTTAATTCGCCAGAACATATTTCTTCCCTTTAAATAAATCTACCCAAGAATTATCATTACATTTTTATTAAAGTTCTCCTTAGGTTTTCTTCCCTGGTTAAATCTGCCTCAGTGGGAATCACTTGTTCAGGTATGATCCACAGACGCTCTGCCTGGTCATGTCAGCCAGTGGGTTAGATGCTATATGGAGCAGGATTGAGGGTCTCTTTGAGCAGCATGGTCCTTAATGCTAGGGAGGTTCAGTGATCTCTGGCTCTGGTTCCCCCTCAGGCAAGCTCAGCACTGCTCTGGGCTTGGTCAGAGAAGCCAGTTTTCTCTGCAGTGGCTGAGTCCTCCTGGAGTTGTAAACAAGATTCCAGAGGTGTGTGCCCTCCACTGGCTGCTCTGCTGAATTTCCTTGGGAATTAAGTGTCTCAAATGGGGGTAGGATTGCTTCTGTCTTTAACAGTGGGACCCACCACACACGCGCACGCGCGCGCACACACACACACACACACCCCTCTTCCCCCATTAGCTGTTTATTTTGCTTGTTAAATGATATTGAATGAAGCATGACACATGGACGTATTCATAATCCAGCCCAAAGCTACCTTTCTGGCCCTTTTCCTGCTTCTCCTCCATACACAAAGTGTTTCATATGTGCTGAATTATTCTTCTGTTTCCGGAATACATGATGTACTTGCTCAGATCTTCTATCAGAAAATGAGAGAAATAAGAATGGGAGTATTAGAAACATAGACCAAGGCTGACATCATCCCAGAATCGGTCTCCCAACCACATTTTTTAAAAACAAATAAGGAAACCGAGTCTTGTTCAGGGTCACATAGATAATTTTAGTTAATATTAGGCCATGGTGAAATGTGAGTCCTGACAGGAAGGAGCAAGACTGGGAGGACGTGTGGACAGGGGAGTCCTGCCAGTGAGATGCAGGGATAGAGGCAGGGCACCGCAGGAGAGTTGTTGGTTCATTCATTCATTTAATGTGTATCAGCCTGAACTTCACCAGATGAGTTAGGAGATGACAGGATAGAAATGAGTGAGCAATATTTTCAATAGAGAGTAGCTTCATTAAAGATCAGAAATGTGAAAGTGCATCACGTATTGGGAAAATAGAACAATTCAGAACTGCTGCAACATTTGGAGGGATAGCAGGAAATGAGGCTGTGAAGATCAGGTGGGGCCAGATTGTGAAGGGGTTTGCATTTCACACTTTGTGCTATATTTATTCAACCAACATTTACTGAAGACCTATTGTGTGCCAGGAGCCATGCCAGCACTAGGAATACAGGAGTGAGAAAGACAGTGTTCCTGCTCTCCAGGAGCTATAGGAATTAAGGAGCTGATAGAATGAAGTGATTTAAGCCTGTAGATTGAGAAAGTTCACTCTAGTGGCAGTGAAGGGGAAGGAGATTGAAAGCAGGAGTCCAGATAGGCAGAATACAGGTGCCTTAGTTCGAGGGAGCAATGATGCATGCCTGGACTATAGAGAGTGATGGCTGTTGGCAGAGCAGATGTAATAGAGAGACATGCACGGGACAGGGAGAAGGTCAAGGAGGCAGGACCTAGAGAGGGAGGCATGCCAATAGCCTCTAGCCGCAACCTTCCTTGTCTGGCCTAAAGATGGTGGTGATGTTGCTGTGTCTCAGCTCTTGTTTCTGCTTCTTATGGGTTCTTGGAGAGAGAAAGTCTAACTGCCCATCTTACCGCCTGTAGCTTGAAGCATTGCATCGGTATTTCCAGTAAACACAGAATATTGTTAGCCAGGTTAGAGTTCACAGTCAACTAGTTCATCATAACTGACTTTTTGGAAATGCTCCTGTGGAAGAATTCAATTATTTTCTAAGTTTTTGCTAGAGCAGTTAGAGATCCTTTTGAGGCAATTCTGTGAATTATCTCATATAGCTGTTGTAAAAAGAATTGTTAAATAAGGCAATATTGTATAATTGCATGTATAAATATATATAGTTTGAAATATTTAGAGATTTAGTTTTTGTTATCTTCATTATCTTTTGACAGCTATAAAAATAAAGGGAAAATGGCAGCTGCCATATTAACAGAGGATATTTTACCAAATATCCTTTCCCTTTTCTTTTCTTTCTCTTGGCATCTTGTTTAAAGCTGTTTTCTTACAACATGCAACAAAAGGATTTATTCCCTTGACAATATACTTAATAACAAACGATTTAGCAGACACTAGTGATACCTTCCAAATAGTAATTTCTTCTCAGCAAATAAGCATTGAGAACATTTCGTTACGTTATATTTTTCTCCCTGTTTACAGCTCCCAGGTTAGCCATATATGTAAACTGCACACTGCAGCTTTTCTGCCAAGCCTCCATGACAGCATCTCATGCTATTTGCAGCCTTGAGCATGGACACATGGTAGGATATCTTTATTTTTTCCCTTTTCCAGTTTGCATAGATCATGAGTCAACAAATACTTGGTGAATGCCTAATGTGACAGAGTACTGAGTGCCCTAGAAAGACAACAGGATGCCTGAATTGCAGGGGCTGTTAATCTAACTGAAAAGACAAAATACCATCATGGGAAGACATATAAAAAGTGTGGCAAAACTTCCCAGATGTTGTGATGTACCCTGGCACGTGTATTTGCTCCCTTCCCATCATACCCCAATTGCTGGTACCAATGCTCTTCCTGGCCATGTGCTTCCTACTTATCATGTGTAGAAAAAGAAGGGAAATCATTTACCTCAATATTTTGGGAATAAGATCCAGTGTCTCCCAGAAGAAAACAAGATCTGAATGAAGTACCATCTAAAACAAGTAGAGAATAAAAGTTTGAAAGGATATCTCAATATTTATGAAGTCCTTTCTAATCTGTTTAGTAGTAACCAGTGGGAAATAAAAAATGGTATAACTCACAAACTTGCTGCCTGCCAAGAGCCATAAGCTCATGTGTTTAATTAGAAAAAGTCAATGTTTTTCCTTATTTGATGGTGCTACTCCTTCTAGTTTACGTTCAGAGAAGAGGAGTGACTTCCCCAGGGAACCCTGTCCTCCGACTACTGTCCTTGGACTGGGGCCTCTGCTGTGCTCTCCTCCCACCAGCACCAGAGTCCAGGCCAGAGCGGGTGCTGAGGATAATGTCAGAGAGTCATCAGAGTTGGCACTTTCTGATTCTTTACCATTTGCCCTCCCCACCCTCGGAGTCCTGTTCTCTTTGGGTTACAAACGTCAGGTCTGAGTCCATTTCAGAGATGCTGTGGGTCGGTGACCTCAGTCTCAGGCTCTTTCATAGTCATGTCATCATGGTTTCTTATGATCTCTAATTTCTGTTCTGGACTCTCAGTCCTCCTGCACTGTTGCTGAATTAGGTGCAACCTATCAATCAAACTTATTAATGTTCTGTACAATGAAATTATAAAAATATAATATCATTTTAAATTGAGACAAATGAAAGTGACAATTATAATTTAAAAGGTAAAGCTTTTGTTTAGCAGAACTGAAGTCAGAAATACATAGAATTTTGGACAATAAAACCTAGAGATACCACGGATTTGGGTTTTATGATCTAAAAATGGCCTAAGTACTTCCTAAAGATACTTTAATACCAGATTCTCCATAGCATACCGAGTCAAGTGGCTTTTTCTTTTTCTTTTTGATACAGTAGATTGAAAAAATAGCTCCAGGATCTTGAATCTATAAGAACAATTGAATCTAGGTTAGGAATGGTAACTCCAATACTCAAAAGGGCCAGGCAGGAAATGTACATGAGTGAAGCCCACAGCAGCCACACATTCTGACAAACTATTTGATGAGATCTTTGGGTTTATGGCTTCCCTAGTCCAGAAATTTTGAAAATATTAGTTACTATAGGTTAATCTGGGCCTAAAAATGATTACACAAGAAACCTGTTAAGTATGTTTGCATAGTTTCCTGGGACTAGCATTTCCCTGAAAGGATACCTGGCTAATTTTTTCAAGTATCTGCTGTGTTTGTTTCTCTGAGTAACCAGTTACTTTTTAAGGACTTTCCATGTCATTAGACTATAGTATAGTCTCATGAGCTCTTAAACTTCATCAGCAAGCAAAAAATAGGTAAAGAAAAAAATTGAGATTACAAAGAACTGAAAAAACTGTCATGGGAATACAGGTTTCTAAATGTTGACACTGGATAATCAGGTATGGCTGAGAAACAGCAGCATCTTTCCCAAAACATCATGGTCATCCGAACCAAAGTTGTTATAACTCATAGCAAGAGATCCATCTCAAGGGCGAATGATCAAGATTGCTGTGGAGATGATGCAGGAAATGATTCAGAATATTGCCTAGAAGCATATTTCCTTGAGTATTGATAAATTCCATGCAACATGTGTCAGTCTATGGCTATTATAAAATGAATGGATATCAAGGATTCCTAGTGATTCTGTCCTTAGGCTGTGCCCATAATATGTAACCTACCCTTATAGGTGTGAAAGTGGAAACTTCCAAATGACACTCTATGCCACAGTAGGTGGTATGGGTGAGAAAATTGAGTGGTTATTACAAAAGTCAGTATTATTCTGATTCAGGGGATCTGCAGACTATGTTTTGAGATGTTGCTTTAAAATGAAAGAATGGGGAGCATCATAGAGGTTTTGACTTGTTTTCATGATAAGTGGTCTTGTTCATACTCTTTGGAAGCCACCCCTCCAGCTACAAAATGTTAAGATTCCTTGAAGAAAGGAAAATATGTTTTATCATTGTTCAGAGCCCTTTTTTTCATATATTCGTGGTGACTCCCAAGTTTATACTCCTTACCTAGAACTTTTCTTTGAACTCCAAGTGTGTATGTCCAACTGTCAGTTAGACACCTCTACTTGAATGTCTAATAGACTTTTCTCACTTCACACAGCCAGACTAAATCCTCCCTCCCAGCCTGATCCACCTACAGTTTTCCCTACTTCAGTTAATGGCAACATCATTCTTCCAGCTGCCCATGCCAAAAAACTTGGAGTCGTCCAAGGAATTACTTTCTTTTTTCATACCCCATATCCAACTGGATGACAAATCCCCTTGCCTTTACCTTCAAAGTTTACCTAGAAGATGATCATTTTCTCCCACCTCTTGGTACATCCTGTCCAAGCCCTTAACCGTCTCTCACCTGAATTATTGCAGGTCTCCTTATTGGTCTTGCTTCCATTCTTGTTCCCTTATAATTTGTTCTCAAGAAAGCAGCCAGAGTGTTCTTCTAAAATTAAAACCACATCCTGTCCCTCTTCTGCTCTAAGCCATGCACTGGGTTGCCCATGTCACTCAGAGTAATAGCTGAAAAACTGAGATTGACCTATAAGGTTCGAGATGTCTCTGTCCTCTTCTTACACCTCTCTCCCACCTTCTCACTCTCTCCTAGTCTCAGTGTCCTCCACACTATTCCTTGAAGTCACAGGGCCTTTACAATAGCTGTTCCCTCATTGTACTAGTTGCTTAGAATGCACTTTCCTAGGATATCCGAATGGCCCCCTTCTTCACCATCTTCAAGTCTTTGTTCAAATGTTGCCTTCTCCAAGGGCCAACTCTTACTCCTTTATTTAAAACTGTGTCCGCCTTTTCCTCCTGCCCATCTTATCTACCATGAGCCCTTAATCCCCTTGCTCTGCTCTGGTTTTCCATAGCACCTCTCCCCTGGTACAATACTGGATTAGTTTTTCATTGATTGATTGATTTAATGTCTACTGTTTATTGTTCTTTCTCCCACACTGGACTGTAAGTGCCACACGGAAGAGATTTTTATCTCTTTTGTCCACTGAAGTGTCCCCAGTGCCTAGAAAGGTGCTTGGCACATACTAGGTGCTCGATAAAGATTTACTGAGGAAACTCAATGAAATGTTTGTGGAGTAGTTACTAAAAGTCAAGCGCTGTTCTAGTTTCTAGGAATACAGCTATGAATAGAGAGGACAGCTTTGCCTTCTTGGAGCTGATGTTCCTGGTGGGAACTAACTGCAAAAAAGCAGAACTGCAGAGTGTGCAGCATTTTGTATAGAGGACAGCCTGATGGGGCTGATAAAGCAGCCACAGCAGTCAAAGATAGAAGAGAACACCTCTTAGCGGCTCTAAGCAAAAGATAGAGTGGATCTAGAAGGTCTGGTGTGCAGGAAAGCTAAAGCTTCCAGGAAACAGAGAGTGTATTACAGTGTACAAAAGTACAGGAATTACAGAAAAGAAAAGTGATCGCGAAGAAGAAAGAGTATGCAGGAGAAAAAGAAAGAAACTTATGTAAACAGCATATAACAGAAACTCCAAATAACAGTGGCTTAACCACACAATGGTTTATTCCACCACATAAGACAAAACCACAGGAGGAAGCCAGGTATTGGATGGAAGCTTCAACATCCCATCAGCAACCCAGTATTCTATCTCTCTGTTCCACCATCTTCAGCACACGCCTTCTATCCTCAAAATCACTTCCTGGAAGGAGGCAAAGGGAAGGGCAAAAGAGTGCATCTCCTGGCTGAGGAATCTTGCAGAAATTAATGCATTATTTCTTATGGGCTAGAACTTAGTCACCTGGCCATACCTAGCTGCAAAGGAGTCTAAGGAAACTGGCCTTTTAACCTGCGACATTGCCACCACAAATATCTCTACTGTAGGAATAAATGGATAAATTATTAGAAGAAGTTCCAAGATTAAAACACAGGGTATAAAAGAGCCAGACCAAGACCTTGATTTAATCATGCCTGGGAGGAAGGGTTGTTAAAATTGTACTGTCTGCATAATTTGATATCATTAGTTGTGTATATTTGTGTGCCAAGGGGTGATTAGCAGGGAGGGAGATTTCAAAGTTACAAAACTGACGTCTCCAGAAGAGATGGTTGGTTTCAAACTGAAAAAGTGCTTTGGTAGTTATCTAATTAATGCTTCTAACATGGAACATTGACTGTTTTTATGTCCTTTGAATATAAAGAGTATAGGAAACTAAGACAATTGGTGCATCTTTCAGACTACCACATTTAGGGAATCTTTATAAAGAGGATCAGAAGTCACTTTGTTTTAAATTTATTTTAATATTAGTATTTTAAATAAAAAAGGAATAAATGTACAAGATAAAAAAGGAATAAATGTACGGTAAAAAGTAAGTCATTTCCTACCCAGGCCGTTAGATCCCTACCCTCTGGACTTCCAACGCCTCTGCCCACAAGCAGCTGCTCTTACCAGTTTCTTGTATAAGATGGAGCTGTATAAAACTGGTAAACCATATGAAAAAGAATGCTTGATTCTTATTGTTAACAGTGAAAACTTTGATTTGTAGGCAATAAAAGAAAGAGCAAGCTTAGACGATACCACCTTTAGGAACCCTCTTCTTGGTTAAGCCAGGCAGATGTTGTCACTGCCTCTTAAACTTTTCCATGTCTTTTTATAATTATTATATATTTTTTTATTGTGGCAAAACTTATATAACATAAAATTTGCCATTTAAATTATTTTTAAGTGTATAGTTCAGTGGCATTAAATACATTCACATTGTTGTGCAACCATCACCACTATTCATTTCCAGAAATTTTTACTTATCTCAAACAGAAACTCTGTACCCATTAAATACTAACTCCTCCTTCCTTCTCCCTCCAGTCCCTGGTAACCACCACTTTACTTTCTGTGTCTATGAGTTTGACTGTTCTAGGTGCCTCATATCAGTGGAATCATACAATATTTGTCCTTTTGTGTCTGGCTTATTTCACTTAGCATAATGTCTTCAAGGTTCATTCATGTTGTAGCATGTGTCAGAATTTCCTTCCTTTTTAATGCTGAATAATATTCCATTGTATGGATATATGACATTTTGTTTATCCATTCATCTGCTGATGAACATTTGGGTTGTTTCCACCTTTTGGCTACTGTGAATCATGCTGCTATGAACGTGGGTGTACAAGTATCTGTTTGAGTTCATGCTTTTAATTCTTTTGTATCCTTCATGTCTTTTTATGACATAGTATGGTTTATTGTAGTTGATATGTAGATGAACAGATGCTTTAAATTCCCTGTTAGATTCTAATCCCTTGAGAGCAGGGCTCATGATTTTTTTTCACTCATAAACTCACTCATTTGGTCATTTAACAATTTTATATTGAGTACTTGCTAAGTCCTGGGCACTATGCTAGACTTTGGGGACACAGAGTGAAATGATGAACATGACCTCTGTTCTCTTGCAGCGTAGGGCTAGTGAGGGACTTTTTTTTTTCTCCTTGCATCTAGAACAATGCCTTGCAACATTGTAAATATTCAACAAATATTTGTTGGTTTGGTTGACTTCACATGTCCTCAGTGGTTCCTGAGAGTGTCACATCAATGACTGGATAGCAGTAAAAATGTTTGGAACAAATATAAGCTCTATGAGACTAGGAATCATGCCTTTCTTGTTCACTATTGTATTTCTAGTGTATAGGATGATGTCAGGCACACAGTATGGACTTGATAGTTTTTAAATGAATGCTGATGACATAATTTGTTCTAATGAACTCTGCCCATATATTATAGATGGAAAAACCGAGTCGTTTAAGAAAAGTCAGACAAGTAGTGACCAAGTCAGAAATAGAATCTGGGTCTCCTGACCTGCAATCTGATGCTTTATGCTCTCGATCACACTAGTATGTAAAATTAGAACTGATGTTCCACCTTTCTGCGAAAGATGTGAACTTTAATTAGGTGTAATCACACACAGTATGGAGAAGGTTTAAGGCCTTAAAATTTCCTAAAAATGATAATGAATCAGATTCCAAAATAAGCTTGTTAAATGCTATTCTTAAATTAAAAAGATAGTAGCATATGATGATGAATTGCTATTTCTACCGTGAGGGGTGAGGTGTTACTGTGCTGCCCAGTTGGGAGGGCCTCATCAAGTTGTGTCTAACTTTATATATATCTTCTCTGCTCATTCAACTCAACCCCATTCTTGGGGTTTGGAAATGATGTGTAATTCTTGACTGTCAATGAATTATTTAGGCCTTTTGGATCTTTTTGAGCAACCTGGTTTGGAAACATTTAATCCTATGTTATATGAGTTAAAGTTCAAATCACTTTATTTCATTTGGAATTCTGGCTAAATTTTTCAGGAGGGAGAAGGTTGAGTTATTTAATGATTAAAACATTTTGGATTATTTGTGGATCTTAAAGCTGAGCTATTCTAAAAATTTCAGATATTTAAGTTTCAAAAGAGTCTCCAGTATTTGAAATGTGCGAATTCATTTTATAATAAATCCTAAGAAGGGCACATATTGGAAACCCAAGGAGAGCATAGACTAAATTTACACCCAACTTCAGCTGATCAAGTTCTGAAACTACCACTGGTCTGCTGATGGCACGGGGAGTAGATGACCTTAATTCATAAGGCAAACCATTTTGTGTCTATATATGTAAAGAGTTTGACATTTTACTTACAAATAGGATATACCACCATTTGCTGGGGCTTTGGGGAGGGGAAAAAACAGAGCAAGATCGGCGACGGTTAGCTCAGGGCAAATGTTTCCCTGCAGAAAAAAAAAGAGTTTGACAGTTTAAGAAGAGGGAATTGAGCAGAAATTCTCCAGAAAAATTTGAAGACAACAGAGTGCTACCAGTGCTGGCTCCAAAGTTAAAGGGGACTTGGATACTGTTGGAAAAAGAGGAAACCTAATGGTCAGACTTCTTGTCCTTTGTTGATGCTTAGACTTTCTAGATAATGAAATATGTTTTTGCCTTTATGATGACAGGAAATACTCAGAAGCCTTAAGACTTACTATAATTTGTCAGAAGAATGTAGATATTCCATCAATTTTGTTGTGGTCCTGGTGCATTTCCCACCCTTTTCTAGAGTCAGGAATAGAAAGATAAAATGACCAAGTGGTAGCCCATGATGTTTGGTCCTTCACTACCAACCTTATTTGACTTGGGTGAAATATGTACAAGTGTGTGTTGTGGTAGGAAGGATCAGAGCAATAACTAGAGGTTATATGGTGAAATCAAAGAAATGAAAATAGATTTTTGTCAAAAGTGCTTGTCTTGATGACTGACTCAATTTTGATGTGTTGGTTTCCTTGGTGCTGCCCTGTCTGTGTCCCAGAGAATGATGGGGCTCTTCCTCCAGGAGGCCACCTTTTTTCCCTACCTGACATGTGTAATGAAAGAGTGGGAGCTGAAGTGGGAAGGCCTCCTTGTCAATGAGCTCCTCCCCTGATCCTGCCAGAAAACTCTTAGAGCCCACGGAGGAGAGATCAGCAGTTCTCATCATTTTGGTCACTTACACGTATCCTTCAGAAGAGGGTTTGGCATTTTGCAATACAGGTAGAGAGAAGCAATCAGGACAGGGAGAACTGAGGCTGGAGGTAGGAGGAAAAATGGGAGAACAAATCTAGGCTTGAGTATTCTCCCCAACATTTAAGATAGTGAACAGAAAGCTATCACCTTGGCAATCCTAGCTGCTAACAACGTAAACAACTTCTTGAGAGCCCATGTACTATGCCAAGTGCTTTGCAGCTAGTACCTCATAAAATTCTTACAACACCCCATGAAGTAGGCATTATCTTCTATATCCACTTTACAGATAAGAAAACCAGGGTCCCCAGAGAGTAAGTAACTTTTCTAAGATTATACAGCAAGAAAAGGTAGAAACCAGAATTTAAACTCAGGTGGGGTCTGACTCTAAAACCACTCTGCCATTCTGCATCCCCAGAATAAAGTGTTCCCTTTCCCTAACCCCGAATAGCTCCACAAAAGTCCACATATGATCTGAAGACTGCCTCCCTAAGGTTAGTCAAGTGGCTGGCTGGAACCCCAGGACACTCCTGTGCTTCCAAAGGAGTTTGGCAGAAATGATGACTAGGTATGGAACCTGAATATATGAATTTTCTTCACATCATGGAAATTGCTTTACAGAATATTTGGGCTCTTATTGTCCAGCAGAGGTTGTGAGGTTGTGCCACTATAAGAAGAGAGAAGCTTGCCAGACCTCTATTTTTACAGCTCCACATGTTCTTATGCAGTTGTCATCAAGTTGTTACTTTAATACCACAGTCAATCATATATAACGTTACAGCAGAACA
This sequence comes from Tapirus indicus, assembly GCA_031878705.1. Taxonomy (NCBI): domain Eukaryota; kingdom Metazoa; phylum Chordata; class Mammalia; order Perissodactyla; family Tapiridae; genus Tapirus; species Tapirus indicus. The sequence goes on from CM062934.1 coordinate 19,428,699, forward strand.
CACCTGACATGCTCATTAAAACAAATATCACATTTGCATAATCACTGTCAGTAGAAAGATACACACACCCAGGTAGCCAGAAAACTAATTAGGTTTGTTTAAGCAGCAGCCACTCTCCTCATGGCACACATGTTCCAGGAACTTTCAAGGGACTCCTCAGCCTCCTCCTGCCTTCCTATCCTCATTTCTCTTAGAAGAGTCTAGACTAGTGTTGTTAAGTGGAAAATTGTAGAGCAGGATGGAAGGGGGTGATCTGATGAAAACTGAAGCTAGTAGCGAGAGAAGGTGACGTTGTTGGAAAAAAAGGAATATTTCAGAGGGGGTATTACTAAATAGGAGTGAGGCCAAAGGAAGGCCTTCAGGCAGGGCCATCATCTGATATGATATGAGGGTTTCATGTACTTCTTCAAGGGGACAATTTATTCAGTGCTGCTCCCAAGAGCAGAATGGAGCCTGCCAAACCAGGGCCTCCCCACAGTGGAACAGACTGGAAGGTCCAGGGCTTGTGGTCTAACCAATGCCCAGAAACGGGGAGTGCAGGGAGGTTTAGGGTATGCAGAGTATTCCATGATTTCCAAAGTGTTTTCAATACCTCATCTTCTTTGATCATCCTGACCACCGTGAGACAGGTGCTATTGCCTCCCTTTTTGTGGATGAGGACCTCAAATCTGCCAACAGTAAGCAACTGTTTGAGCTCACATATCCAGGAAGTGTCAAAATGGGGACTGGAACTCAGGACTTCTGACTCTAAGACCAAACAAGTGGACATTCTAACAGGTGTGCAGAGCATTGCCCTACTTTGCGGGGAGGGAGAAGCTCTAGCTGCAGGAAGCAGAGGCCCTGCTATGGAACTAGGATTTATGGGTAGTCTTGAGTCTCTAGAAGGGGTCCTTACTTGCCCCTGGTGGCAAGTAAGCAACCCAAGATCCCATAACCAGAAGATCCTGGGGGCCAAGGCAGGGAGAATGGGGACTAAGAGGGCCATCGGTTTGATAAAGCACTGTGCTGGGCAGTTTTTAACAATCCAGGGAAGGTGGGATTATGATATCCATTTAAAAGGATTGGTTCAGCATTGGGGCAGGGCTAGATCTACTGTGGGTAGTAGTGAAGTGGCCTCTGCCACAGGGGTAGGGACATAAGCAGATCATTCCAGGACCAAGGAGAGAGATGGAGGTGGGGTAACCGCCATAACACCACTGTCCAGCAGTGAAACCAGCTGCCTTGTAAAACAGGCTGGATGCAGGGGATGCAGTAGAGGGGAGCCCTATGTTGGAGAAGTAGTGGGAGATTACATGACATTGAAGGTCTCTTCCAAATTGCAGCATCTATAATTCTATAAATAAAGTGCTACTGGTAAGATCTTCTTTCTCTATTGGTGGGCTTATTGGGCATCTGGAAGGTGTCTCACCACACCCTTCGCCACTCCCTACCATCCCTTGGTTCCTCTGGGGCTCTCACTCTTTCCCAAAACAGTTCCCATAATGGCTGCAGATGGATCCTGATCCTAAACATAGTCATCTGTAAAAAGCTAATAGCCCCACCCTATCAGTCACAGCTACTGATTACTCGGCTTTGTGCAGGCCAATATATTCTAAACAGAGATATCCTCTATATGGCAAGTTTCTCAAGGGCAAGGCCCATGCTCATCCTGCTCTGAATTCCCAGCTCCAGTGCTAGAGCCTGGTACATAGTTGAATGACTGGAGAGTGATGAATGAATGAGTGAACGAATGAGCACAGTTGCCAAAGAAGACTTGGGAGAGGAAGGTGGGGTTATCTCTAGGATCATTTCATCCTATTCGAGGAACTGACTGAACCAAAATCTAGTGCTTCCAAAATACATAATCATCTCCTATTCAGCCCATGCTGTGAACTGGGAGGGAGTAATCATGAAGTCACACCTTGGAAAGGCCCCCCAGGGTAGTCCTTCCATAGGTTTAGACTAATCTACAGACTTTTCTTTGTGCTCCAACACCTACCATAATCCCTTGAACATAGAACGTGCTCTGCAAATGTCTGTGATGGTGACGAAAGTGCCAAAAGTCCTTGCAGTAAGTCAGTTTCATGTATTCAGTGGTTTCCTTGCACAGACTCTAAGAACCCAATATAATAAGGTCTAGGGTTTGTTGGGATTGTGAATCATGAAAGCTTGTCCTATACTTGAAAGGAATGTAAATTCTCCATTGAGGCTCACTGCACCTGGGGGTACAGAAATTTTAAAAATAAAAAAAAAAACCAATCCTCATACTAATCTTGCTTCTGAGCTCATCACAGTTTCACAAGATCATCAGTGACCTCCAATCACTAAATTCAGTGTTGAATTCTCCCTCCAAGAAAATACTTCCCCCCCCTGGCTTCTGTTAACACTATATTTCAGTTTTCCTCTCAGTAATGTGACTTCTCCCTTCCCAGTATCTTTCACAGCTCATACTTCTATATTCAGAGGTTAAATTGTTGGAATTTTTGAGAGCTTGGCACTAGGCCTCTTCTTTTCTAACTCTGTACTTGCTCCATACCATGGCTTCAGTTGCCTTCCATACACCAATGACTTTCAAATTTTTATCTTCAGCTCAGATCTCTTCTCTAAGCTCCAGACCCATTTACTGCTTTGACATCCCAATTTAGATATTTTAAAGCACTTCTAACTCAATTTGTCCAAAACTGAACTTGTAAAAATTGAACAGTTTCTCCTAAACTGATTTTCTTCCAGTGTTTTTTATTCCAGCCAATGGCATCACCAATCAGCTGTTTGCATGAGTTATCAGCTTTGGAGCCATTCTTTACAAGTCCTTCTCCCTAACCTCCACACAAAGTCCTGTTGATTTTACCCCCCTAAGTGCTTTTCAAATCCATCCCCCTATTTTCATCTTCACTGCCATCATTCTACTAGGTACTTACCATCAGTCACCTGGGCTAACGAAGTAGTTTACTGACTGGTTTGCATGTGTCTGCTCTGATCTCCAATCCAGACTCCACAGTGAGCTTCCTAAAATACATCTTTGATCACACCACCCCTTTGCTTAAATCCCATGGATCATATCTTACTCATCTTAGAGTAAATATCAGAATCTTTGAGGAGACCTTCAAGGCGTGGTCTGGCCCCTGCCTACCTGGCCAACCCTCATCTTGCCTTATATTTTACTTCTCCCTTCTGTGTTCTAGCTATGCTGATTGGAGCCACAAGCCTTCCTATTTAGTTCAGGCTTCATATATTACAGATGAGGCAACAGACTAAGGGATATTAAATGGTTTGTGTAAGATCAAAGCAGACTCTTGTCTTCCAGGTCAGTGCTCCTTCTACCACACAGCCTGCACTGCTTTAGTTCACGAGTGTTATCCTATTCTGATGTGATCATGAGAGGCCCACAGAAAAGTAGGAAACAAATAGTGTGTGACTGCTTATTCAACTCTAGTGAAATCATTGATTTTACTTAAGTTCTTTTTAAAAATCAAGGATATAGTCAGTCTGTAAAGCTAATAATAGTGTCTTCCTATGGATGAAAAGTCTTCAGTCCATGAAATCATATTTGAAAAATGCTCATGTATTATCCTTGGGTAATGATAGGATGATAATGTGAAATAAAGATTAAAGGTCAGTTGTCAGATGTAGCTATTAGCCAAAAAAGTCTTCCAGGCAGTGATTCCTGAAACCTTTTGAGCCCTGACACGGTTGATGAACAGAGTGAGTTTGAGCTGTGAATCATTAGAGCCTCCTGTCCGACAAGGTTTCCTTGGGTTGCACCCTGGATGCATTCGAGTCCTGAGTTATCTGATATTCCTTTGTTAAACTGCCTCAGAGTGTACTTTGTCACCCTATTATTGATGGAAGGCCAAAATGGCAGTGCTCAATTGTGAAAAGCTTTGCGGACTATTATGGGAAAGTGCTTATTTCATGAATCAATTCCCTTCACTGCCGCAGAGACCGAGTTAATGCTTTCACTCAGTTGGGAAGATATGGACAGCCTATAAGAATGGTCTTGAGGTGGGAAATGATGAAGTGATCATTGTCAAAAGTGAAATGGATGACATATTGTGAATAGCTGTGCTCTATTAGATGAGTCCACGGTTAGGCATTGAGGAGAAAAGCATTTTTAGCCTCTTTATCCTCTAGGATTTTTTTAAATTTTAGAATTTTAAAAACAAGCATTAGAAATGACCCCTCCAAAGTACTTTTGAAGTTTACCAAAGGTTACCATGACAACTAAATTACTGCCTGACTAAAGAAAGTGTATTTAATGATGTTTTTCAGTCCATGTACAAGTTTCCTGTTTATTAAAGAGAAAATGCCAGGGGTTGAGACTATCATGCTCTTTGTTAAGGAAGAGAATGGACATTCTCTGGAGGAAGTGCAGACTCTTAGCGATATGAAGGAAGTGTGTCAAAAGCCTCCACATTCATCTTCACATAAGTGCCTGGTAACATTAATAGAATGAAAGTGTTCAATGGGACACCATTGCTCCTTGCAAGAGAGTCAGAACGGCAAAGTTTTGACTCTAGAAATGGCTTTAGGATGATCTGGTGGTAGCTTCTTTTCTACATAATTTTTGTGTATACCTATGTTCTATGCATTGTATTTCATACCATACTGGGTGATTTTTTTCATGATCTGAGAGTAGAAGCGGAAACTAAAGTCAAGCCTTGTTACACATTTTCAGAGGACTAATGTTATATAATTGCTGCCCTGGGATTTCACTTCAAGTTTTATAGACTAAGTTTTTTGTCATTTATTTGTGTATTCTTAGAAAACTCCTTGTTTCTTTGTAATGTACTGCAAGCATTTATCATTAAAACACACTAGACTTTGGTGAAGAAAATAGCAGCAAAGCTATTTGAAAGTTTTTGTTTTATTTTCTAAATTCAAGTGCTTATAACAAGTGCAGATATGTATCATTTCAACCTGTATTCATTTATTTATATATCCAGGGGATTTTTCTTCCTTGACTCCATTTGAAATTACCACGCCATTATATGCTTAGAAGTATCAATTCTTATGGTTGGAAGGAACTTTAAAGGTAATCTAGTTTGACCCTCCATACCCATCTAGCCTCAGTTCTGATACTTCTAATCTGATAGTTAAAAATCATTCATCTTACTGTAGCTTGGACTCATTGGTCCTAGTTCTTCCATCTGTGTGACAACCTTCAAAAATCTGAGCATACGCAACCCCATGTTTTTTTCAAGATGATTCTTCTCCCAACTAAATCTTCCCAGTTCTATTAATAATTTTTATATGAAATGAATTCAAAGAAGATTCATTGGCCTGTGTCCTTCGTTGTACTTAAAAATATTTAACCTTCTTTTTTTTTAGAATCTCACCTTTGCAAGGCATTGTGTTTAGTATTTTACTGTTAGAATATGCTAAATATTACTAGATGTTTTCCATTGAATTCTCAAAACAGTCCCATGAGATATGCATTATTAATATCTCCATTGGCAGATGAGGAAACTAAAGCCCAGAGTGGTGAACTAACATGGCTGAGTTGCTGGAGTTCCCATACCCATCTTTCAAACTCTGAATTCCATGTTTTTAATCATCACAATAGATTGGTTCCAATTTATTAATGAGCCTATTAAAGGGTCTTATCTGGAGGCAATGCATGACTCTAGGTATGATCCCACCTGTATAGAGCAGAGTAGAATTCCCTTTATTTTGGAGACTTTCCTTTTGATAATGTAGCCAAGATCTCATTAGTTCTTTGGCAAACACATCATGCTTTTGATAACCAAATAATCCCTTGGTTCTTAAAATATGTGCTCTTATCAGGATATGTCTTCCCAATTATATTTGCATGGTTTATTTTTTGGACATGAGTGTAGGAATTTGCATTTATATTTATTAAATTTCATCTTGTTATACTTGGCTCATCATTTAAGATCTAAATTCATCACTGTGTACTGAGCAAATGCAATTTTCCCAGCAGTTGAAATATGGTAGGTAAACCGAGTCATCATACAAATGGTAGTACAGGTATATGGGACTCAACCTGTGAGCTCAGTCAGTACCATATTCATGTTGACTATTTGGTTTCAGCAAAATATAGCATATCACACTATATTAATTCAATTTGCATTTTATTTGATTTTGTAATGAAAGCAATAAATCCTATAGCTAATGTTAACTGATTACTCATTAATACTTTACATGGATTATTTAATTTAATCCTGAAGCAACCTATGCAATAGGAATTATTATCATTTCTGTTGTATAGATGAGGAAACCAAAGCCTAGAGAGTTTAAATAACACTCAAAAAGACACCATTATAAATGGTGGAGCTAGAGTTTGAACTCAGACATTCTAATTTTAAGTGCCCAGTCTCTTAGCTATTGTGTTTTATTTATTTTGTAAATTTATTTTGTTTTTATAGTTGTACAAGAGCTAGAAATATAAATACATATAGCTATTTTTGTATTAGTATATATTTAAGTAATGTATAATAAAAACAATTTAATTTAGCTTTAGGCATTTACAAACACTTTTTTTTCAAAAGAGTTCATTATATATATTTGATAAACTCTGTCAAGGGTGTATTTAATCAAAATTTTATGATAAGCAGAGCTCAGTGTGTGAGACTTGGGTGGGGGTTGGAAGTTGGGGCCATGTACTGCGGAGAAGAGGGACTGGCCATGACTGCAGACCATTCTGTCCAGGGAGATGGTCTAATCACTAGGCCATGAGCTTTCTGAGGTTAGTACTGTGACACCAGTGAAGTGCTGGAATGAAGATGGGAATTCTTGGCAGACTAAATGATCACTCAGAGTCAATAAGGAAAGGTCTACTCTATATATGAAGACATGAAATGTGTTTTAGAAAGTTAAAAGAGAGTAAAAGATTTAACATTTTATTAATAAAATTCACATATACAAAACAGCTTGGTCCACCAAACTCCTGCTTTATAGCGTACTTTCTTTGGAAGAAACTCGAGCTATTCTATGGTGTGATTCTTAGGTTCACAGCCTTACGCTGGTTTTAGGCTGGCTGCAGTTGGGTTACCTATTCCCACCGTCTGCTCTAGACTTTCCAATTTTATAGATATGGGGTAAGTCTGGGAATTTTTACTAAAAACCAAAACTCCCCACATGAGTTAGATGCATGGCCAAATTTGGGAACCACTGACCTAGACCATCTTCATTACTATAAGTGAGATTAGTACAGTTCATCAGATATTTTCAGTCCTTCCTTCTTTCTGATCACATTGTTGGATTGCCAACCTGGCCTTTTGTGGTTCTGGCCAGTAAGCTGAGCAGAAATGATCTGTGCTACTTTAAACCGGGAACATTTACTTGTTGATACTAGACCCTCAGGGCGCTCTCTTTGCCTCTGGCATGGGGATCAGAAATGTCCAAGATGATGACTGTTTCATCAGTCCAGATCCCTGAGTGACTGCAATGAGCAAAGCCACCCTGACACCTGCAGAGGACATGTAGTATGGGCAAGAAATATACCGTTGTAGTATTTAGCCACAGAGCATAAAATAAACCTATTCTGACTGACAGATCATAATATTTATTTGCGTAATGTTAAATTGTATTTTATTGAAGTAGTCCAAGCATAATCAAAATATCAAATAGTACTAAAAGACGTATTTATTTAAAAAGTCCTTTGTTCCTCCTTTCTCAATTCCCTAGTCTGCTTCCCAGAGGCAGCCATTTTTAATCTTTGACCTTGTTATATCTCTTTTTTTTGGCTTCATATTTCTTTTCTTTTTTTTCATGGCATGAGAGGGAGATAGGCGCCATTGCAGATATATAAGTGAGGATGACCTGGAAGGATTTCTAATACTTCATGGTGTGACACCAGGGACCTCAGAGTGACTCACCTGGAAGGTCATCCTTCAGGGGAGCAGTAAATAAGATTTTCCAGTTAACCTGTGACCTGCAGGATCAGAAATCCTTCCAGAAAATCCAGGGAGAGGTTTGCAGATGCCAGGGAAGGGAAGAAAACCCCATATAAGGATAGCATAGTGAACAGAAGGGTTACCTTGGACATACACCTCCCCCAAAGAGGAATATAAGCCCAGGAAGCTCTAAAGAGGGAAAGTATTTAGGCCACTCAGATCCACCCATATTCCTAAATAATAGATTTATCATGTTATTTCTTGATTTATCTTGTTTAGATGTTAATCTCTTGTTTTGGTGGTTGCGTACCTAGTTCTGTTCCACCATGGTCACCTAATTTCCCTGCCCCTAACTTACCAGTATTATATTTTTGGATTAAAGATCAGTTTTGCATTATTATGATTATGTAAAATGATTCACTGTTGAGCCAAGAAGTGTTCTCCAATTGTATTTCCTTTCTTAAACAATGGTGTTGTTTTCTCTAGAGTTGATAACTGCCTAATTTTTTTTAGTTTTTCATTTGCTTAGTTTTCTGTATATCTATGACTATTCCTGCCTTCTCCCCCTCCCCAATATTCCATATATCTGGCTTAGCAATAGTTTTTCCAAAATCTCCGACATATCAGACAATATATTAGTTCCATCCCTCCTCAAGTCCCCCTCTCACAGTCCCCTGCCCTTTTGCTCTGATTAGGACTGGTGTTCTCTAGATCTGGTCTACCACAGTCAGCTTGGGATTTCTTTTGCAATTTTCCTGTGTTGGATATCATATCTTCATTTTTCTTGGAACTCCCTTAAATTGCAGAAGCCCTTACTTCAGTTCCTTCCCAAGAAAGGGTGCGTGAGAAGTAATTTTTTGAGTACTTGTTTGAAAATGTCTTTATTCTGTCCTTACATTTTTATGATAGTTTGGCTGGATATATAAGTCTAGGTTAGACATGATTTTCTCTCAGAACTCTGAAGGCACTTTCCTCCATTTTCTTCTAGAATCCAATGTTGCTGTTGAGAAACTAATGACATTTTGATGGTTCCATTCCTCTGACTGTGACTTTGTAAGGAGTTTTATGTTTCCATGATGTTCTGAAATTTCATAATGATGAGCTATAGTATAATTTTTTTTGTTTATTGTGCTGTGTACTCTCTGGTAGGCTTTGGTCCAATTCTGGAAATTTTTCTTGTATTCTTTCTTTGATAATTTCCTCCCTACTGTTTTCTTTTTGGAAAACTTCTATTGATTGTGGACTTTCTGGACTGATCCTCTGATTCTTATTTTTTTTGCTCTTCATTTCCAACTCATTTTCTTTTGGTCCCATTTTTTATTTTGTTGGAGATTTTCTTCTTTCAACACCTCAGTAAAAATTTTCATTTGGTTGTAATTTTAACTTCCACAGTGCTTCCTTATTCTCTGATGCTTCCTTTTTCATAGCATCCCAGTTTTGCTTTATGAAAGTGATGGATTCTTTTATTCTTTTGAAGATAATTTTAGATTTTAAAAGGGTTTGTTTCATTTTCCTATATTGCTGTGTTTTCTCCAGTCTCCTTTTCCCTTTTGTTTTGGGTTTTCTTTCATGTTGGAAACTTTCCTTAAGTATTTTTCATCTTTGGCTATTCATTCTTACTTAAAAGGGAGGCAATGAAATGTTGATCGGAAGCTCTGGGTGCTTGTGGAAGACTTGCCAACTATGGGTTTCATCTGGAGAGTGATCTCCAAAAGCCAATGTGTTAAAGTATTTTGAGAGGGCACCTTCAGTTCCCTATAGAAGAATGCTACAATCTCTTCCTCTCTAGAGGGTGTGTGTGTATGTGCCTGTCTGTAGTTATTCTGGGAGTGAGGTGGGGGAAGTGGACTATCATTATCTGCCTTCCTTTCCACCCAGTTTTTTTCTGTCCTATTATTGTGTCTGGTGTACTCAAGATTAGGGCTTCCCTGACTCAGTATCTTCAGAGAATGATCCTTCTGTTTTCTGTGGGGGAAGGATAGTTACTGATCTGGCTGTGCAGTGGCTGTGCAGTGAAGGAGGCTGGAGATCAACCAATCAGTACAGGCTTTTAAGGTATCTTCCTGTTTTTAGCCTCACTCCTGTTCTTGCTTTCAAGTGTTGAGCTTCTCAGGGGCTGTGCAAGGTACACAACTCTTCTCTTTTCTGGCCATATTCCTTTTCTGTGGGCTCTAAGGTTGGAACACCATCCACTCTTTTAAGACAGTCGCCTTCTACCTGGTTTCCATCTTCCAAAAATATGTTGAAATCTCTCATCTGCTGTTGTCTTCTTTCCTATTCTCTTTCCTTTTGGTTAGGTACCATTTAAATTCTTTTTTAAAAAATTGTTTTTATAGGTTTTGAGAGGGAGCAGAGATAAATGACAATCCTCCGTGTTTAACTGAAAGTCTACCACTCCCTCAAATTTCAGAGAAAAAGGAAACTCTGGGAGGTTGATGGACTTCCTCAAGGTTATACAGTGTAGCATAGTGCAGAGCATAGGCTCTGGAGTCAGACAGCCTGATTTTGAATCCTGCACCTGTAGCTTACTATTTATTTGACCCTAGGCAACTTATTTAACTACTCTAAGCCTCAGTTTCCTCAGTAAAATAGGGATAATAGTACCTACCTTCTAGAGTTGTTATGAAGATTTAGTGATCTACTTCATATAAAGTGTTCAAAATAGTGCCTGACAGAATAATATGTGCTGAATACATGTTAACAATTATTATTATTACTGTTATTACTTGGCCCTGCCTTCCTGAGCTCAAAAATTGCTGTTTGGAATGTAGAATTCATTGGACATCATTAGTCCTTTTTCTACTGCTAGTATAAGCACTATACATGTTGGCCATCTTTTTTAATTTGGTGCATTTAGCTACTCATTGCACATATAACAGAGTCAGAGTCATTCCCTTTTGTTGAGCTGACCGTTATTAATTCCGGACTTCTGTTTCATGAATGTGTATGAGTACAAATGGATAAAATTGCTTTCATAATGAAACCCAAATCAGGTGTGATAGAAGAAAACACCAGCATTAGCATGGAAGGACTTGGGCTTAAACTACCCCTGACTATTAGGTGACCATGAGCAAGCTGGCCTGACTTCCTCCAAGCTCCGTGGGAAAGAGGATGTTTTCTTGTGCAGATCACCTCCAGAGCTGAGGAGACTTCTTTCTTTCCGGCAAGGGCTGAGGGTGTTGTCATCATACTTCTCAGAAAGCAGACACAAGGGAGTGTGTTCTGGTGTTGGGTGCTTGAACTCTAGGGGTCTAGCTGAGGTCAGAGGAGCTCCTGGACATTTGCGTGGGAAGGTTTTTCCAATGTTGGTCAAGGTGCTTCCCTCAGTAGTGAATCTCTGGGGTGTTCAATGAAATACTCAAAAAACCAGCCTGCTAGAGAATGAAAGTGCTTGGGAGAGGCATAAGAGATACAAGTAGGATTAGGAAATCAGAGAATCACTGAGGGGAAAAGCTGGAGTAGGGGTGGGATGCTTTTTACTTTTTGTTCTGTTTATATATGTTCCCACAGCCTGAGCTTCATTCACCTCTCCATAGTAAGGAAGCACGGGAACAGCCAAAGCTAGGAAGAGAAAGCCCAAGATGCATGATGCGTTTGGAAGAACAAGAAAATGGTCCCTGTGTCATCTACTACTTAAAGAGATTATTTTCACTTTTTTTGTTGGTTTGCTTTAATCTCATGGTTTTGGCATGACTGTGACCATCTCAATGTGGGAATAATTCTGTACTCTCTTTAAGTTGAATATCTAATTCCCCTTTCCTTCGCTAGAACATTTCCTAGAACCAATGATAAAGTTCTAACAAAATCAGAACCCGTGTGTCATCCATGTTCTCTATATTGGTGCATTATATGTAGTGTTAACATTTGACTCTTGACCGTTGAAGTCAAGGCATGAAGTATTGACCCATTTCTCCTCAAAGAATCTCTGTGGACATGGACTCATTCTTCCCTGATGGTGAACAAAGCCAGCTGTGGGCTCCTTGTCAGTGAGGAGACAGAAATCAGAAGTGCCTTGTTTAAAGTCTCCTGGTGAACCATCAGGAATAGATCGCAGCACTACTAGCAGTTATTTCCATATTTGAATTATTAGTATAAATATTAGATATGCGGAATCCAAAAAATTCATATGTGTTAAAGGATACGTATTTTTTAGGATCTCACCAATATGCTGCACCTTAAGCATGAATCAGTGTCCAACTGACAGTCCCATTAGAATTTGGGAAGCATGTTGGTACTCCACCTAGGAGCTTGTGATACTGAGGAAACTCCCTGGGAACTTCTGGGTCTCCATTTATCCTTTTAGCTTTTGTTTCTAAGTTGTCACATTAATATATTGCAAGAAAGCAGAGAGAGAGAGAGAGAGAAAGTGAGAGAGAAATTCACTTGTTTCCTTTGGTTGCTAGCATTTTCCCACAGAAAAGTTAAGTTATTTGAGTAAGGACATTGAGTGTGTAATCAGCCATTTAGAGTGAATGGAAACCTTAAAATTTGTCATTGTGCCTACATTTAGCCCACACTTTAAGTGGTGAGTACTGTATGATGAACAGAAGGAGAGAAAGTCATATGGATTTGTGAGTTGATTATAAAGTTAAGAATAACAAATAAGTATATCTCAGGGTATTCAAAATACAGAAAACTATATTTTGGGGCCTGATATTGGTGTAGATATTAGCCAAGATCTCAGTTTTTTTTCTCCTTCCAGAATTTGGGCCAAAACATGGCACAATGTTACTTGTGCTTAACAGTTCCAACAGATGTTTGGTATAAACAGAGGCAGAAATAAATAGCTAAGGTGAGGTTGTAGAATGATTTGCAGGTTTCTTTTTGTCTGTACTTCTATCTGGGAGGACAGTGGAGAGTTAAGAGTGAGGGCTGTGGAGTCAGACGACTTGATTCCAATCCTGGTGTCATGGGCTGGGGTCTTTGGATGGAGTTTAGCATGCAGGGTATTTATAGGGATTGACCCCTGTGGACAGGAGAGGGAGGAAGGCTTGGGCAGAGCGAGGTGAGGAACTACAATGCAGGTCCAACAAAGCCTCAGCCCACCCCACGCGGAGCCCTGGAGTGTGTATGGCACATTACAGTTGTCCATCAGCGAGCCCCAAAGGCCAGACCTTAAAACCTCAGCGGTAATCAGCCACTGGGTTTGGGCTCCCATGGGAAGGATGTGCTCTTGGGTGAGGTGCTCTCTGCAGCTGAGGAAGATCCTGAAGGAGCTGACAGCTGGAGCCTTCACTGATAGCACTCCCAACAGCTGGGACAAGTCTTTCCTTGAAGCGGGGTCTGGGTGGCACATCTCCATGTCTGTCACTACCAGGCTCTCTTTTTAGAAACTATGTAACCTCAGACATGTTACCTTAGATCTCACTGGGGACTTGGTCTCCTTATCTGTAAAATGAGGATAGCAACAGTACCTATCTCATAAACTTTTTGTGGGGATTTAGTGAATTATTGTGAAGCCCTTAGAACTGTGCCTGGCACATAGTAAGCATATCAATGTTAGCTATTATTCTGTTAGGTAATCTTCCCCTCTCCCCCAACAGTAGCCCATTTAATGGAGAAAGGTTGTAGCATTTTCAGACTTTGCTAGATACAGTTCACACTCTGGGGAGAAGGTCATGACAGCCCTTTGTAAAAGAAATCATAATTGAGATACTTCATGTTCTCCCCTTGTCACTTGAAATTATGTGATCTATACTAGCAGAATGTGCTAATGACTTCTGAGTAATAGAATATTAACAACTCCTAATAAGCTGAATATAGTTAGAGAGCTATTTAGAAGTGATTTGTAAATTACATGATTCTGTTCTTAATGCGTGTGCATTCCCCTCATAAAATAATATTTAAGGATTGATAATTAAAGGACTAAGTTTTTAACCCTGTAATGATTCTTAAATGCTCATTTCTACTGTTTTTTGTGAGTCTCAATGGAAGTTTAAGGCCTATTGGAATTTTTCAGTTTCTATAGCTTTGAATTTTTCAAGTTCTCTTTGAAAACCACTGAATATATCAAATAAAGCCCTTTAAATTCCATTCATGACTGAATTTGAAAGGATTATGCTCTCATTTGAAAAGTGGCAAATTACCAATGATGATGATGCTATTGAATTATCAAATAGGGAGAACTATTGAAGAAAATGGGTGGGAGATGAGGAGATAGGAAAAGGAAAATCTGTTAGAAATAAAGACCAATTACTTCTTTCCATCTAGTTGTTCATTGAAAAAATATTAATCTAGCACCCACTGTGCCCTAGGCAGAATGCTGGGTGCTGGGATGAATAGAACATGAATCCTTCTTTTGAGGAGCTTATGGTCTACTGGGGTTGCATTTGGGGGGGTGCAGCAGGAAGATGTACACAATATTACAGATATTGCAATAAAGATACAGGGTGACATTGAGGTGGGAGGCCTGCATTTAGAGACTGGCCTTGGGAATGCCAAAGAAGGAAGTGATATCAGAGATACCGTAAGTGAAGAATATGAAGTACTTAACCGTCAATCTGCCAAGGGAATAACACAGAGGACTACTCAAGTAGAGTTAGAATTTCAGCCCTGATGGTAGAGAGAATGGGAATATTCTTAGAAAAAATAGACCATTTTGGGAAGATGCTAGATTTGGTTTTAGACATGTTAGTTTTAAGTACATTGGAATATCCAAGTGGGAATACTTATCAGATAGGTATGCAGGCTTGTGAGGGAATTCATGGATCAGAAAAGAAAATAAAACTAAGGTTGCATTGATAAAGTCAGAAACAAAGTATATATTTATTCATTTAAACAGTTTGAGATAAAATGTGTACTGAATATTCCAAAGTAAAATTTTCATAATCCTATTATTTATTACATTGAATTTTATTCAGTTGAAATGGCTGAAACGAACCACATAATTATATGCTTCAAGCTTCATTTGCCAGCGTGTCTGGATCTGATTTGCTTAATTTTTCTCTAAGAGTGGCTAGGCTCAAAAGCATGAGGCTTACTAATCTTTTAAAAAATATAAAATACCACTTTCTTGTCAAAATTCAACCAATGGAGAACTATATACAGTATGCAGTGGAAGACTACTCTCCTTAAGCCCCAGCCCGTCCTACTCCCCAGAGCTAATGACTTCTATCATTTGATGTGTATCATTCTGGTCTTTTAAATGGAAATGTAAACATGTATCTGTATATTTTATATAAATGAGTTCTTGCTGAATATATTGCCTTGCATCCTACTTTTTTTTTTTGCTGAGGAAGATTGGCCCTAAACTAACATCTGTTGCCAATCTTCCTCTTTTTCTTGAGGAATATTTGCCCTGAGCTAACATTTGTGCCAGTCTTTCTCTATTTTGTATGTGGGTTGCCACCACAGCATGGTTGACACCTACAAGTGGTGTAGGTCCGTGCCTGGGATCCAAACCCACAAACCCAGGCTGCCGAAGCAGAGAGTGCCAAACTTAACCACTAAGCCATGGGGCTGGCCCCTGCATTCTACTTTTTTTGCACAGAATAATATATTGTGGACTGTTTTCTTTGTTGAAACACATATATGTTATCCTTTTTACTTACTGTGTAATATATACCTTTGTATAGATGAATTATAATTCATTTAACCATTCCTCTGTGGATGCATGTTTACTTTGCTGTTTTTCAAGTTAAAAAGTGTGCCTGCAAACGTCCTTCCATGTACATCTACACACTCATTCTAATAAGTGTCCTAGAAGTGGAATCACTGGGTCAAAGGGAATCCACATTTTAAATTTTGATACATTTGACAAATTGCATCCAAAGAGGTTGTACCAACTTATACTCCCTTACAGGCTTCTTTTTTCCCCCAATAATTACAGCTGATTTTTATTGAGTTCTTCCTCCATGCAAAGGAATTTGTGTACATTATTTCATTTTAATCCTTAAACGAATCCTTTGAGGTAGGTGCTCTTATTGTCTTCATTTTGGGGTATAGGGAACTGAGGCTCAGAGAGATTAAACATGATGCCTAAAGTCACATAGCTAGTAAGCAGTAGAACCCAGAAATACTGGTTTCAGTGTTTGAAAGCAGTTTAATTTTGGAACTCATGCCCTTAACCATTGTCCCATCCTGCCTCTTCAAGGGACAAAGACCACAAATTTGCAAACTACAGGGGCCTCTGGAGTACTAGGCTTAAGGCTCAAATATGGTTCCCATCTTCCTGAATGCCAAAAAGAAAGGGAAATAGTTACGTAGAACTAAAGTTAAAGGCTTCTTTTGAATCAGATTGTCATTTCTCCATGCCTATAGCTCTCCAGCCATCTTGTCTTGCATCCTGCTTGAGAGAAGCCATGTCAAAGACCCTTTATTGAATCAGGTCCCTAAAGACCCAAGTTCCTGGGGGCAAGTGCTCAGGCCAATGTTGGCCGCACTTATTGCAACAGTCTTCAGCATCTGCTGATGGTAGCACAGTTTATGTTCGATATTCTGATGTGACAGGTTATCTGGGCAAGGGAGACAGAGGAGAGAAACATGGCTGAGACCCAGTGGCTCTCCTTGTGAATATTTTAAATCCATTTAAATAGATTTCTTTTTATCCCCTAATTTCCTATTGATGACAGCACTGAAACTACTTGTCTCATTTTTCAAATCAAAGCTTCCTAAAGCAGAATGGCCTGGAGACTGAACAGCTCTTGAGACTCTATTAATCACAAGGGTTGGGGTGGAGAGCCCAATAAATTGTTCAGGGAGTGGAAAAGTACTTAAGACTCAAGACCACCTCTCCTTCAGCCACCCTCTTCACACTGCTGCTTTGAAGCTGGTTTCTTGTGAAGAGTCTTTTTGGTTTTTTTCCTCAGAAGTGATTTCATAAGTACCTTCTTTCAATACACACCTATCACTTTCTCTCAAAGACCTTTGCTGGAGTCAGGCAGCTGTGCCCTGGACCCAGCCGATGTGTCTGCTGTCAGAAGATGTGACTCTGAGAAGGCATCATGAAGTCTGGAGTGGTGTGGGTTGGAATCCTTCCTCAGCTGTTGTTACCTGTATGACATTGGGCAAGCCACTTCTCTCAGTTTGCTCATCTGTAAATCCTCGCTGTCCCTATTGGGATAATAATACCTGTCTTCCAGGGTTGTTTTTAGGATGAGTGATAATTCTCTTTCTCTGTTTGTTGTTTGGCAAATCACTCACCAGGCTTGTCCTTCATCTATTGCAGTAACTGCAGAATTTCCATAGAGCAGTGGCTGGGGCAATCGTCTGGTTACATTGTGCTAGTTTGGTAGGTGTTAGGGCTTTGAGGCTGCTCTCCAGGGCTCTTTACATAAGACCAAGAAAACACTAATTACTCATTTCAAAGCTTGGAGTGGGATGCTGATGGAGATTACATGGGTGGGGCTCTAAAGCCCCTAGAGGGCCCCTTGCTGTATCCATTGCTCATCAACTTTAGCTCCATAAAACTTGGGCAAATTATTAATCTCTCTTTCTCTCAAATTTTTTTACTTGTAAAAAGAAGATAACAACAGTCTCTGCATCTAGTTGCTGTGAGGATTTATGACAACTTCATATCCCCATTGCCTGCTTTATTTTTCTGTTTAGGTACTTTTCATGATCTCACTATACAGTTTCCTTGTTTATCTTCCTAAGTGTCCACTTTCCCCAGTGTAAGCTCCATGAAGCTGGAGAGTTTGTCTGTTTTGTTCACTGCTCTGTCGCCTAGCACAGCACCTGGTACCTAGCCGATACTAAAGAAGTATTTTGTTGAATGAATGAATATGGAATGCATAGAGCAGTGCCTGAAACATAGTAGGCATTCCATAAATGTGAGTTCCTTTTAAAGAAATCATTAGCTACTATCTGTAAATTGGGGATAATAAAATATCTACTTCATAGAATAGGGTAAGAGATGTAAATAGTATACCTGGCACAGCATCAGTAGACCCTCAATCAATGGTAACTGGATTCTGTATGAGTGACGATCAGTCATTTTCAGCTAAAATATTTTGTGAAGAAAGCACTTGTAGTAGTTATGTTCTCTCCAACTCTGTGTTTGAGCTCACCCATTTTTAAAAATTTGACTTCGTCCTTGGGTGAGGGGTGAGGAATAGGGGTACAGTGAGGGGCTTGAACAGGCAGTGGGTGTTAGGAAATGGTAGCTATTTTAAAGTGAAGCCAGTCCGTGCCTCCAAGAAGTATTCAGTGAGTCCTTAATTATGTTTTTACACTGTGCTGAGCATGGAGGTCATGACAAAGAAAGCGAGAATGGCTTCCTCTCACAGCCAATCAGGAATCAGCAGCTTTTCAAAACTGCAAAGCCAGTTCTCATGGGTGGCTGTTGGAGGTGCCCTTTCAGAAGACTTCAAGTGACCTAGCAGTTCTCATGTAGGAATTTATGCTCTAGCTATCATCAGTGATATATGCGAAGGCACACACCCACCTACCCACCCATGAATAGTCATCACAACATTAAAAAAGATTTAAACCAATCTAAATGTCCTGCAAGAAGGGGTTATTTAAACAATGTGTTCAAATAACGGAATACTATTTGATTATTAAAGATAATATGTGGAAGTATCTTTATTAGGAGGGAAAGATATTCACAATATGTTTATTAAAAAAAGGTTACAGGGGCCGCCCGGCGGCGCAGCGGTTTAGTTCGTGCTTGGCAGCCCGGGGTTCGCGAGTTCGGATCCCGGGCGCCTGCCGACGCACTGCTTGTCAGCCATGCCGTGGCGGCGTCCCATATAAAGTGGAGGAAGATGGGCACGGATGTTAGCCCAGGGCCAGTCTTCCTCAGCAAAAAGGGGAGGATTGGAACAGATGTTAGCTCAGGGCTGGTCTTCCTCACTAAAAATAAAATAAAATTAAATTAAAAAAGTTACAGTATGATCTAAATTTTGAAAGAGGATATTTAAAAATAATTAATTTACATGGATACTAAAATTTTTTATTATTTTATTTATTTTGTTTTATCCTTATTTTTTAGATACACATAGGTATTAATATAAGCACATAGAAATCTGGAAAGATATACACCTACGTGTTAATGTTGTCAGAGGGATGGCTCTATTGTCTTAGTGGTTATTTGTATTTTCTACACTAAATTTTTCTTTATTATGTAATTTTTTAAAATTATTGCTCCATAATTTATCTCTCAGTGATTACACAAGAAACTGGTAACATTTGTTTCCCCAAGGGAGGGGAGCTGGGTCTGGGGAACCGGGATATGAGGAGGAGAATTCACTACATATCATCTTTACTTTTGAATTATAAAATATATGAATGTAATACCTATTAAAAAAATTAAAAAATTATAAATAGTGGCCTGAGAAATAGCGATGAGCTCCTTGACTGGACTCTCTATGTGGGTAAAGGAGCTCTTTTGGGCAAGTGGTGGCTCCCACAAGTGGGAGATGGTGGCTGGGGCCACAGCAGCTGGCTTGGAGAGGACATACATGCTCCTTGTGGGAGGGGAGACCAGGCAGACACAGCAAATGCCTGGAGTTAAACTCTGCTGCTGACTGTGCTAGTCTCTTCCTTCCCCCTGAAGAATCATCCAGAACTTGAGTGTATCTGAGAGTCCAAGATATTTATCTAATAAATTTATTAGTTTTTTTCTTAATACAAAAATAGTATATATATGTTCATTGTAGAAAATTTATAAAATGTAGACAATGAAAAAAATATTTGTAATCCAATTATAAAGATACCCACTATTTATATATTAATGACAGTCCTCAATTATTTATCAATGTGTATAAAATGTGTGGGTTGTGTCTGTGTGCATGTGCATGTAGGAGATTACACAATGCATAGTGCTTTGTAACCTGCCTTTTCCCAGTGAATATTTCTTTTTTGAGAGGGCTGAATAGGGAACAATACAAAAAATGTTTTAAGATTTCTTCTTTTAATGTTGCTTCTGAAAGATATAAATATTAGCATAGAGAACTGTGGTTATTGAACAGACTCATTCATTCATTCATGCATGTATGACCCAGTGTTCCTCCATCCTGACTAGCCATTGTCTGTGGTCTAAGGTCTCATTTACTTAACGATACTGAGCCCCCCCAACACCTATATTGGCAGGTAACCCAGACTTTGCAACCATGGTGCCCCTTAGGATTGATTCCTTCTTTGTTTTGAATCTTCTATCACTTCCTCTCCACTGGATCATTTCCATCAGCATTCAAACATATTCAAGCCTCTCTTATCTACCTATCACCCCCCTTAACCTGCTCTGCCTCCAATATTTTCCGTTTCAGTAAATGCTATCCTCACAGTTGCTAATGCCAAAAAGCTAGGAGTTATCCTTAATTCTGCTTTTTCTTTTTCCTTCCACATTCAATCCATTAACAAGACCTATGGACTTTACCTCCAAAACATACCCCTGATTCATCATCTACTTTTCTCCAACTTCAGTGTCATTATTTGCCTGTGTACGGTAATAGCCTGTTTAACTCATCTTGCTACAATGCATTCTCCACACAGCAGTCTCCAGTGAGACCTTTGGAGACAAATCCAAATCCAGTATCTCTTTTCTCTGTGTAGAGCCCATCGATGGCTTCTTCACATTTAAAAGAATCTTCCATTTCTGGCACTGGCCTGTTGGCGTGGTGGTTGTTTGCGGGCTCCACTTTGGCGGCCTGGGATTTGCAGGTTTGGATCCTGGGCATGGACAGACACAGACGCACCACTTGTCAAGCCATGCTGTGGCGGGCATCCCATATAACGTAGAGGAAGATGGGCGTGGATGTTAGTCCAGGGCCAGTCTTCCTCGGCAGAAAGAGGAGGATTGGCAACAGATGTTAGCTCAGGGCTAGTCTTCCTCACCAAAAAAAAAAAAAACAAACAAAAAAGAATCCTCCATTTCTTATGGCCTCCAAGGTCCCTCATGGGCTGGCTCTGTCCACATTTCTGACCTTGCCTCATCTACTTTCCCCTTTAGCCACTCAGGCTTTTTCCTGTTCCTTGAACACTCCTGTTTCTTTTGCTGCAAGGAAGCTTCACCAGGGCAGAGACCACAACTGTCTTCTTTATTGCTAACTCCTCAGTGTCCATCCCAGTTCCTTGAACATAGGTCACTTAGGTCACTGAGGACTTATGGATAAGGAAATGTTCGAGCTGGATATCAAGGATATGTAAGACTCTCCAGGCTTGAGAAAAGGACTAGAGTCTGAAGAGAATAATGAGAAGTAACCTTGTTGAATTGGGATATAAGGTATATGTAATGGACCTGTATGAGTTAGGGCTGGAAAGATAATTCTGGATCTGATCATGGGGGATCTGCAATGCCAGGTTAAAGTGTTTCAACAGTTCATCTGACAAAGAAAACACCCCCCGTACCCTCCAGGGAGCAAAATGATTAGAGCCATAAGAAGATAAAGTGGTCCATGGTCTCAGGTGCTCGACAGTGGAAATGAATGAAAAAAGAAGGGACAGATGTGAAGATTATCCTAAAGAAACTGTCAACAGGAATTGATAACTGATAGGAAGGGACTGAGTATGAGATGAGGAACCAGTGCAGATTTGAGCTTGGATGATTCAGAGAATGGTGGCACTGTTAATAGAAATAGAAAATCATGAAAAGAGGATATTTTTTGAGGCAGAAGATGATGAGTTTGGTTTGTAACCTGTTGAGTTTAAGGTACCAATGGAATATGCAGTTTGTGATGGAATTTGGGACTAAAGGCAGGATTAGAGATGTAGTTTTCACTCATTCATTTATTTGTCCAGTGAATATTTATTGAGCATCTAGTGTATGCCAGGCACTGTATCAGTCATTGGGAATACAAATATGGAAAGCATAAATCCTGCCCCTGTGAATTTCCTTTTTGCTATATCCAGATTTTTGACCCAAGACTAAAAGGAAGACATTCCTCTATTGATATATAATTTTAAATGATCAAGATCAACAAATAACTATTGTAATGTGCATGAATGTTTACATTTTTTCAGCTCTTCTATGATTATAGGCTTGTATTAGAAGGGGTTTCATCATGCAAATATAATTGCTTATAATTTATAACTTAGGATTCAAGGAAATCCTGATGTGATTATCAGAAGAAACAGTTTGAATAGCTACATGTGTTTTTGACCCATGATTAGGTCATCTCATCTACATATCTAACACAGTGAAATGGCACTGGAAGAGGAGCCAGAAATACTGACTACAGTATGCTGGAATTTGGAAGACTTCTGTTTCTCATTGAGGCTCATCAAAGGGTATAAATTCTGTGGATAGTTTTAGCAAGGGCGTCAATCTGGAGCCATCTTCAAAAGGGAAACAATACTGCCTACACTCAGCCTCAGAAGAAGCGGGGATGACTTTTTGATGAGATTCTTATTACTATTTTTCTGTTGGGAGAGGTTGGAGTATTGAAGGCAAGTTGAGGACAACTGGGGAGAAATCAGGAGGCAGAAATGCAGGGCGAGTGGGAAGAGTCTTGAGAAAAGGGGACAGACGTGAGTTTAATTATAATCATGCACTTTAACTTCATTATCCTATTTTATTTGCACAATAGCATGCAAGTTTGTACAATAATTATTTTTCCCACTTTACAGAAGGAAACTGAAGCTCCAAAAAGTTAAGTGACTAAGGCTATAGGACTAAAAGCTAGCAAAGCTAGGGGTTGACCCAGGGCTTTGATTCCAAGTCTAGGATTCTTTGCACTGTACTGAACTGTCGGGAGATGCTGTATCCTCTGGTGCTCTGTCTCCTCACTACACCTTTACTCAGGCTCAAAGTTGAGCTTAAATGTCCTTCCTTCCCTCTTCAAGGTTCAAACCCTACTTACGGTCACATGCCACCTTCTCTGTGAAACTTTCTCAGATCCTGTCAGCTAGCACTCAACAGCTCTTTGTCTTTACCTCTCTTGTGGAGGCTCTTTTTCTCTATGAATTGTGTCACACTCTTTCCTGGCATTATAGTATTTATTTATATGCATGTTTTATCTCTACTGGTAGACAGTAAACCCCTTCAGGATAAGCCCTGGATCTGAATCATCTTTATTTTCTCACAGTACTTAGCACAATGCCTTGTAATAAATATATATGGAATGAATGAGTGAATGAGTGAGTGAATGAATGAGTCTTCATGTCCCCTGATGTGAACCAGCTGGATAACTGCCAGGAGCAGGCCAATTCAGAGCAGGACTGATGTCACCTGAGTGTTATGGAGGAGGATAGCCAGATGAAAAAAGAGGGCAAGATTTGTTTTACTTTATGCAGACAAAAGATAGGAAGATGTAGAAGTAGTGAATGGATAAACTTAGAACTGAGGTGCAGTCTGTACAATTGTCTGAAGGTCTTATGAATAAAATTCCATCCTTAGCTCATGTAAATTGGAATAATTAGGACTCTGTGCTGTGTAGTTGTGTTATTTGGCACAAAGAGAACAGAAGTGTATTAGGTGTGTTTTAGAGAGGTCGAAAAAGACCAAGGATAAATTGAGACCATGGCCTTTTCCAGTCATTTTCACTTTGGGCACACACCGTGAAATGGGCTGATGTCTGAATTATTCGTTTTGGAGTCACATGATTCTGTCTGCTGCTAGACTGCCGGGTGTACTTGGAGTAAAGGCAATCAATTCAGCAGCTCAATAGCTCACTTCCAACAGACTGTACTGAAGAAGTGTTCAGCATAGTAGTGAGAGAGAACTGAAGATGAAGGATGAGGAAGCTAATGGAACTGCTGCCACATCCCTGGATGAAATCACCCCTTTGCCAAAGAGAAATTAATCACTCTCTCAACCATCAAGGGGAGGAGGACAGGAGAGCAACTCAACCTTAGCCTCTTCTGTAACTGCTTTGAAGAGGAGTTAAAGATTATGCAGCTTTAAAGCTTGGAGCCAAATAATGTGGGTTTAAAATATGAGAACGTGGGGACGATGCTTTTAAGGAATCCATATGTGTGTTGTGTAATGCCTTCTGGCATTCTCTTTCACTGACAGTTTCCTGAAGAACTACTAATTAGTTCCCTTATTGCAATGAATGCAAAAAGTGGAAATCAGGAAATTCCAACTAAAGTGCTTTAACACTATTTTGACCAAGTAAATTAAAATCAACAGGACTTTGGAATTTAAAAAGCTAACCATTTGAAGGCAATTGTTATTTTTTGCAGCAAAGCATTCTTGAAAATGGCATTGTAGACAGATTGTTGTAAATCAGATAATGTTTTCCAATAGGAACAATGTTGTACCTGGGAGTTTTATAACAATATCACAAAAGCAATGATAATATTAAATTTGAATCCTCTATGATAATTGAGAATGGAAAATTTGTGGTCCAGATTACAGCACCTAGAGTGATCAAGTGGGGTTATACATTTTAAAATACTTTATAAAATAAAAAATATTACATAAATTCTAGCTATTATTATTAAACATGGAAATAAGCATGTATTAATTCAAGAGGGCTGTCCCATAAAGACTACACAAACTAGAGCTTTTTTATGTTGCGTGTACAGTTTAGCCTACAGTTAATATGCTACTTAGAATAAACAATATTAAACATCTAATTAGTGACAATTCTTCTTGGTTTTCTAGAAATTCTAAGCTTTTCTTTTCTTTAAAAAAGGGGGTAATTTGAGTGATTTAGGTCATTTCCAAAAATTAGAATTGCTGTTTCCTTTCTTTCTTAATATATTTCTGATGAGAAAGTTGATACTTTAAATAATTTGATTAGCGTATGCTCAGTTTATATGGCTACTTCTAATGATGCTTTCCTCCATTTTCTGAAGTAAAAGGCAGACTCACTTCCTACTACCTGCAGTCTTTTCAAATGTACAGGTGTTATCTAGGCTAGTGTATTGGGAGGACATTTATTCATTCATTCAGCAAGTATTTTATTGAACATCTGCTATATACCAGATACTGTAGGTACTGGGAAGCAAGAGTCAACAAGATGGACAAGGTGCCTGTGTTGAGAGAGCTTATGTGTCAAGAAGGAAAAAAATAAGGTAACGAGATAGAGAGTGACTGGGTTAGGGGGAGATGTGTGTGTTGGGAGCCATGTAGATTGGGTGCCTAGAGAATGATTTTCTGAGGAGGTGAGATTTGCTTTGTGATTTGAATGACAAAGAAAAGTCAGTCATATGACAGTGATCTGGGAGTAGGGGGCTCCAGGAAAGGGAACAATAGCAAGCGCAAAGGTACTAGGACAGGGATGAGCTTTGCCAGATAAAATACAGAATGCTTGGCTAAATTTGAATGTCAAATAAACAATGAATATATTCTTAGTATAAGGATATCCCAAATATTGTATGGGTCATACTTATACAAAAAATTATTCATTTTTATCTGAAATTCAAATTTAACCAGGCATCCTGTATTTTTATTTGCTAAATCTGACAACCCTAGCCTGGGGTGTTCAAGCAACAGAAAGAAGGCCGGTTTTGCTGGAAAACAGTAAGCAAGGGGAGGGTGGTAGGTGATAAGTTTGGAAATATTGGTAGGGGCTGGATTGTTTAGAACCTTATCATCTGAAGTAAAGAGTTTGGATTTATCCTAAGTGGAATGAGGAGCCACTGGAGAATTTTAAGCAGGGTGATAACACAGTCTGATCTGCATTTTAACAGCATCACTTCTGCTCCTGTGTATAGGGAGTCAGAGAGGAAACAGTCAGACGATTACTGCAGAAATCTGACAAAGGGATGATGGTGCCTGAACTGGGATGATAGCAGTGGAGGCAGAGATAAGTGGATGAATTCAGAGAGAAGTAAAGCCATCAGGACTTAGGGCAATGGATATGAAGGGTGAGGGAAAGAGAAGAATTGAAGAGGACTCTTAGTATTTTGGTTGAGCAACTAAATGGAAGGGGTTGACATTTAAAGATTTGGAGAAGATTGGGGGAAACAAGTTTGTGGGAAGGAAAAATCAATATTCTGTTTTGAATCTGTTAATTTTTGAGACACTTATTACACATCTAAGTAAAGATATCAAAAGGCAGTTGCATAAGTAAACCTGCTCCTCAGGGGATTTGTTAGGGTCAAGATATAAATTTTAGAGTTTTCAGCATATATATGATTTTAAAAGCCATAGGACTGGATAAGATGCTCTTGTTATTTATGGTAGTTATGGTCTATAAGGGTGCTGTGAACAGGGAATTAGCAAATATTGAACCTTTGCTCCTAGAGAAAACACAGAGTTAGGTTCCTTTGAGCCTCTAGTCACAACATTTTCATTAAACAGTCAACACATAATCTTGTTTTACGTGTATTTCTGTTTATAGACACCTTATTTAATATTTATTGTTGATTCATTTACATTGAACTGACAGCCAGCAGCACTAGAACTCATGCCTGAATGAAGCTCATCAAACACATATATTTTCTCCCTAAGGCACATGAGAGCCTTCATGTGCTTAGGAACACTACACAGCACTACACTTGGGCGTTAACCAGTGAAATCACCGACAAAAGGCATAAAAATGCAAAAAATGTGGTACTAACTAGACTGTCAAAAGGACGCTTGTTTACAGGAAGAGGGCTGGAACAAGAAGGAAGAGAGTTGCCTTGTTCTGACTCGACTTGGAATGTGTGCGTCAGGGGACTCCAATTTTTTGCCATTCTGCATAGGTCCACAAATGACCATGAAAGTGGTTTTGAGCATGTATTTTGAGGTTACAAGTAATTTTAGTGAGAAGGCTAATTTACAAATACAGAATCCATGAATAATGAGTAGTGATTGTGTACAGAGAGGAACAAAGGGCTCAGGCTTCCATTTGTTGTAGGCCACTTGTACTATGCACCACTTGCACCTGAACAAAACTGACATGC
Organism: Tapirus indicus; assembly: GCA_031878705.1. Classification (NCBI taxonomy): domain Eukaryota; kingdom Metazoa; phylum Chordata; class Mammalia; order Perissodactyla; family Tapiridae; genus Tapirus; species Tapirus indicus. Next base: position 19,455,254 of record CM062934.1, read on the forward strand.
CTGTTGACCCTCTTACCTCCTACTACCGGCTGCATTTGCTCTTCTATGATATACCTGATAAAATAAGTAGCACAGCTTTTAGCACATAAAATAATATCATTCTTTATTTCAGTAATTCATTCATTCCTTCAATGCATATTTATTGAGCACCTGTTCTATGTTAGATTTAGGATATATGCAATTTAGATATACTATTTTTACTAAAGATTACTGCTGATTAGAATTATATTTACTCAATGAGTAATAAGCAGAAAAGATTCAGCATGAGATCTATTCACAGACACCACAAGAAAGAGAAGAAAGTAATAAGATACAGAACGAAGATTATACTTCAGTTAAATTATTCTAAGTAAAGAGAGGATTTCAAGAAAATACCTTTTCTATGCTTTCAGAGAAATTAATGGGAAAATAGACTTTTTGTGGAAAGAAGGTCAAGGAAGAGAGAATTATTCAAAGATGTAACAAATGAGCAGACAAAGCTCTGAAAGAAATTGAAAGTAAAAATAAATCCACTATAAAATTTAAAACTCCCTGAGAAGCAGCAAGAAATAGGATACTGCTGAGAAAAAAATAGGTCAAGGACATATAGAACAGTCTTAGAGAAAATTTCACAAAACAAAAAGAAAAAAAAACCCAAAGAAATATCAGTGATTAGAGAGAAGATGATAGCTATGGAAGACAAAAAAAATGATCCAACAGAAGCATAACATAATTTATTTGAATAAATAAATAGAACAAATGGAGAAAGAAAAATATTAAAAGGTATAATAGCAGAAAAATTTCCCGAAAGTAAGGAAACATCTGACATAGGAAAAAAAATGAATATGTGATGGTTAATGTTGAGAATATCCTGGTGAAGATATTCAAGGTCAAGAAAAGTCTCCCATGACCAACTAAGCAAAGGAAAGACATCATCTACCAGGGAGAAAATATCACACTGGCCTCAGACTTGTCCACAGCAATATTAAATGTCAGAAAAAAGTGCAGTAATTTCTATAAAGAGTTTAGAGGTGAGAATTTTATACTCAGCCAAGTTATTTTCACAAATAAGTATACCAGAAAGGCATTTCCAATACACATTGTCTCGGGGTATTAAAGAGCCCTGCTTCAAAAGAAAATCTGGTGATGAACTGTGAACAACAAAATGGATACATCACAGTTGAAAAGAATTAGAAATGGGAAAGCCGTGGTATGAACTGACTAGTGGTGAGCATTTAATATATTTAAATAACCTACTAAGGCTTTAAAAGGTAATCCTTTTGAAGGGAAATGAAGGTAGCAATTGTAATTTGACTTTCAAAAGGGAATTAGGTTCTGCTTATAATTCTTCAAGCAAGGGATAGATGAGATCACTCAGTGAGTTACTTTCACTTAATTCTAAGTCTGTTCTAGTTCTATCCTGAACTTTATATACTAGTTGTTTTGAATTTTGAATATTTTGAGAGAAAATATTATGAGAACCAAAAGAATGAGAAATAGAGGATAATGAAAGTTTCTACTTGCCAAAATTTCCTAGAAGAATGATTTTGAACCTATCTTTAATGCTGAAGCTGACTCTTAGAAGTTTGCCCTGGAACCAGGTATGCTTTCATACAGCCACTTTTCTCAATCCTCCTTGCCTCCTGTTGTGACATAAGCCCCAGCGAAGTTTATATACAGGGCACACACCCCTGTGCGTATCCAGGGGTGTGGCAATTTCTGAGAGCTGTAAATCTACCCTTTCTCCACTTCTCAAGAAAGTCTCTTGCAATGAAGTGAGTGCATCAGTTAGGGTGATTTCAGCTCCAAGGAACACTCAAAATTGCTCGGATAAGGGGATTTATTATTTCATACAACTAAATCCAGAGTTAGAGTGGGTCCAGAATTGGTTGGTTTAGCAAGTCAACAACATCAAGACCAAATTCTTTCTATCTTTCCACTCTGCCGTCTTTGATGTGTTTGCTTGTGTCTTCAGGTTTATCCCCTCATGGCCAAAGATGGCTATAGCAGCGCCAAGCCTTACATCCTTATAGAGCCATGCCTGAAGTATAGAGGACAGGACAGGACATCCCCTTCTTGTCTGTTTTTGAGAGTGCAGAAGACTCTGCTGGAACCTCCTTGAAAAGATTTACATGTCTCATTGGCCTGAATTCCGTCATAGGCCAATTCCTAAACCAAACATTTGTTGCAAGGGAAATGGCAGAGGGGCTCACCTCTTCTGAAGCTGAGTTCTGCAGGCAGGGACAGGCAACCAACAGTATCTGTCAGAGTGAAAGTGACATTTTAGGAGTAATTTTCAGTTGGCTGTAATTTATATAAATACATGAAAAAAGTGTTCTTTGCACCACAGTAATTGTTGTTACAGGCAAGATCCCCTGATAAATGCTAAAATCAATGGGTGAAACTTTAAGGAAAAACAGGATATTTGCATAGCCTGAAACTATTTTCCCGAAGATATTTATTAATTACTATGGTGTTTTGGGCATATATCCACAAATTCTTCTGCCAGGAGGTGGAGCTTAATTCTCCTTTCCTTGATTGTGAGTTCCCTTGATTCCCTTGAGTTAGAAGCTTGCTTTTAATGAATAGAGTATGCAAGAGGAAAAATAGTAACTTTACAGTGGAGAAACCTGGCAGATACTGGTTAACCTTGAACATTTGGGTAAGATGATATGTAGAGTTACGTTCATATATATATGTAACTTTGCATATAGAGTTACATTCTATATGCAGATTTTTTATTTTAAAAACTTTTTAATAAATTTTAATTAAGTTATTAATCATCAATCAATTAAAATCAATTAATTTAATAAATTAATAAACATTTTATTTTTAAGAACATTCATTTATATATATCCCTACATATAGAGTTACATTCTATATGCATATTTTTTATTTTAAAAACTTGCCACTAATTTTATAAAATGTGGGAAATCTATACGATTCATTTTTTAGTAATAGAAGTGAAATTAGAATTTTTTTAAAAAGGAGGATATGAATTAGGAGTTTTCCTTATGCTGAAACATAATGTTTTATTCCTTTTGTCCAAGACTAAACATGGACCATTTCAGCTAAAGTAAAGTATTTGTTAGATTTACCAGTGACTGAAGACAGGGTTGGGAGAGACTTTGATGAAAAGCCTTATACTGTTTGACTTACTGCATTGGCAAATCTGATTGTAATATATGTGAGGATGAATGTTTAAAAAGTGAACACAGAATTTAATAAAGAAGAAATAGAAAAAGACAAAATATCAGAATACAAAATAAAGACAAAACAGGCTAATTTAAAAGGGACCCAGGATTTCCCAGCCTTATTACTGTACTTTGCCTCATGCTTGCTGAATTTTTCTTGCTATTACCTGAAATGAAGGATGATCTTAAAATAAATGAACAAGACATTGTAGCTTTCCCAAGGCAATATTGCAGCTATATCAGGACACATGTAGGAGGTTGTAGCAAGGCTGCTGGGTGAATTTTAATTCAAAGTTTATTTAAAAGCATCATCTTAATTCTTCATAAAAAACACCAGAATAACATAAAGCTATTTTCAGGTTTCATTTTAGTTCTGGATATTTAAGAAAATTTTAAGAGTCACACATACCAAAAAAGAAAGAAAATCACTGAAGACCTGTTTGTTTCAAAAAGTTGGTTGTGGTCAGGAGTCATCCTATAGGATTCAGAAAATATTTTCTGGAGCTAAATGAAATAGAAAAGTTTACTTTCAGTCAGTTTCAAGGAATGTTGCTTCAATCAGTGAGATATGGCATTTTTGTGTTTACTTTGATTTTCTTCATCATTGCATATTTTTCCCCCCACAGTGAACTTTCACAGCTTCTACTTGGCTGTATCTCTTCTTCCTTCTCTTGGTGATATTGAGGTGATAGCAACTGATACCTCAATATTTTTTATTGAAGTTATTTTTACAAATAGTGAAGCATATAGGTCTTAAATGCACAATTCCGTGACTTTTGACAAATGAATATACTTGTATAACTGCATCCCAATCAAATAAAGAACATTTCCATCACCCCGGAAAGTTCCTTTATACACTCAGCAAGTCAACTTCCAACTCCCATATGCAGTGTTATGATTTCCATCACCACAGATTAGTTCGCCTATGTTTGAATTTCATACACATGGAATCATTCGGTATGTGTTTCTGTATGTTTGGCTTCTTTTGCTCAATGTAGTTTTGGATTCATTCAGTTGCTGTGTGTATCAATAGTTCATTCCTTTATATTGCTAAGTAGTATTCTGTCTTCTGAGTAGTATCCACTGTTCTGTTGATGGGCATTTGTATTGTTTCAGTTTATTGCCTATTATGAATAACATTGCCATAAACATTCTTGTACTAATCTTTTTGTGGACATATGTTTCAATTCTTTTGAGTAAATACCTAGGAGTGGAATTGCTGAGTCATAGGGTAGGTTTATGTTTAACTTTATAAGAAACCGACAAACTATGTTCCAAAATGTTTGTATCATTTTACAATTCCACCAGCAATATATGGTATTTCAATTTTTCCATATCCTTGTCAATATTTGTCATTGTCATTTTAATTTTAGCCATTCTAGTGGATATGAAATGGTAACTCATTGTGGTTTTAATTTGCATTTCCCTAAGGACTAAAGAGATTGAGAACATTTTCATGGCTTATTGGCCATTTGTGTATATTTCTATGTGAAGTGTCCATTCAGGTCTTTTGCTTTTTAATAACTTTTTTGGTCTTTTTGTTATTAATTCATAAGAATTAAAAAAAATATTCTGGGTATTAGTCCTTTGTTGGATATATTTTCTCCCAGTGTTTTCATTATTCTCTGGGCATTTCTGGATTCTAGGATATATGTGTATTTAATTTGACTAAGTAATTCCAGATTGCTCTCCAGAATGGCAGTAGTCTATACTCCTACTAGGAGTGCATATTCCTACAAATGTTTTGCATAATTCAGCTTTCAAGTTGTTACCAATCTACAAGGGTAAAGTAAGAACCCATTGTTGTTTTATTTTTCATTTCTCTGATTGCCAGTGAACTAAAAATCTCTTCTACGCATGTTAATCTTTTCAGTTTTCTCTTTTGGTAAATTGCCTATTCATATCCTCTGCCCATTTTTCCTATTGGGCTTGCTTCCTTTATCTTATTCATTTGCAAAAGTTATATGTTATATATATTAATCACTTGTCAGTTTAGGAAACTGAAAATATGTTATTTATAATTTATCAACTTTATCCATGTTATCCTCTGTTGAAAAATAATAATTAATTTGAGGTAATAAAAGCTATCATTTGTTGTGCTAGATCGCAAAGATATTTTCTTCTATTAACTTTATATTTTATGTTTTATATTTAGGTTTGGAATCCATCTTGATTAGGGTGTTAGCTAGGAATCCACTTTTATTTTTCTTCACATAGCTATTTTCTTAAATAAAGAACTAAGTAATCTGTCCTTTCTCAATGATTTGTGGTGCTACATTTATTGTGTGTTATATTCCTGACTCTGAATTCTGTTCCATTAATTTTGTATGTTTTACTTGTGCCAGAACCAACATGTTTTTATTAATATGGCTTTGTAGTATGTCTTACTATCTGGTAAGCTCCCCTAATTATCCTTTTGATTGTAGGCTGACAGCTATTTTTGGACTTTTAAATTTCCATATAAACTTGGAATAAGTTTAATAGGTTGCTCAAAAAAAATCCAACTGGAATTTTCATTGGGATTGCATTAAATGTATATATTCAGTTGGTTAATTATGATATCTTTATAATATTAAGTTTTCACATTCAAGGATAGTGAAGTGACTTTCTATTTAGTCAGTGGTCCTTCTATGTTTTTAATGAGAGTTTTAAGGTTTTCTGCAGAGTTCTTGTGTATCCTTGTTAAGTGAAATACTAGATATTTTAGAGTTTTGTTGCTCTGCTGAATGGTATCATTTTTAAATTATATTTTCTAATTGGCTATTGCTGGTGTGAGAAATGCTATTGATTTTTATTGATGAGTTTGTATTTCATTTACTATCTGTTGATACATTTGTATTTTCTAGATTGACGATCTTATCATCTGTGAATATTTTTATTTCTTCCCATCTTACCCTTATATCTCTTTATTTCTTTTTCTTCCCTTTTAGAGTTAACCGTAACTTCTAAGACATGTTAAACCATAGTGGCACTCTGCTGTTATTCTTTATCTTAAAAGGAACGTGTGTACTTTTGTTCCATTAAGTATATGCTTGCTGTAGTGTTTTGGTATAACCTTTACCAAGTTAAGAAAGTTCTATTTGATTTCTAGTGTTACTAAAAATTTTAAATAGTCAAAAGTATTGAACTTATTCAGATTCTTTAAGATTTTTTTTAAATTGTGGTAAAATATACAAAACATGAAATTTACCATCTTAACCAATTTTTAGTGTATAGTTCAGTGGCATTAGCTACATTCACATTATTGGGCAACCATCGCTACCATCCATCTCAACAATAAATCTTTTCTACTCTGAAGTCATAGATATATTATCTTATATTTTCTTTGAAAATGTTTTAAATTTTGCCTTTTACACATGAAACTATCTTGAATTGATTTTTTTATTTGGTGTAAGATAGGGGTCCAATTTTATTATTGTCTTATAATCAGTTGTTCTAGCACTATTTATTTACAAGTCCATCTTTTCTCCACCTTCAACACCATCTCTGTCATATATGTTTTTGGAGGGGTAGGGAGGCGGATATTTAATTTTTTATTTAATTGTGTTAAAATGCACATAACAAAATTTACCATCTTAACCATTTTTGTGTGTGTGTGAGCAAGATTATCCCTGAGCTAACATCCGTTGCCAATCCTTCTCTTTTTGCTGAGGAAGACTGGCCCTGGGCTAACATCTGTGCCTATCTTTCCTTTACTTTATATGGGACGCCACCACAGCATGGCTTGACAAGCGGTGTGTCAGTCCATGCCCGGGATCCAAACCTGCGAACACTGGGCTACCAAAGTGGAGTGCATGAACTTAACTGCTGTGCCACCAGGCCAGCCCCCTCAAATGATTTTTTAAAATTGACTTAATCATATGCTTTTTTTCCCCTTAATCTGTAATATGATGAATTACATGGACAGGTTTTTTTGCATCCCTGGGATACAACTTACTTGATTATGAGTATTTAAAAAAATACACTTTTGGATTCAGTTAGCTAGTATTTTATTTAGGATATTTGCAACCATGTTTATAAGTGAAATGTCCCTAAAATTTCCCTTTTTTCTATTGTTCTTATCTAATTTTGAATAAAAGATTATACTAGTGCTATAAAATGAGTTGGGAATCTTTTACTCTTTTCCTATTTTCTGTATCAACTCGTATAAGATAGTTTTTGTGACAGCTTGGAAGAACTTACCTGTAAAACCCACTAGGGCTGGGATTTTTTTGGATTCAGTTTCTTTTATACTTATTGTGTATTCAAGTTCACTATTTCTTTTTGCACCAAGTTTGACAACTTTTATTTTTCTAGGAATTTCTCCATTTTATCAAGATTTTAAACTTTGTCAATGTACCTATTGTGTCTTTAGGTATTTTCTTTTTTTCTGTATTTTATTTATTTCCATTTTGTCTGTTTTTCTCTTTGATTAGTGTTACCAAAACTCTATTTTATAAATTTTACAAAAATTAATATTTGTTAATCTTTTTATTTTTTTTCTAAAATGATCTATTTTTTCTGCTATCTTTATTATTTGTTTCCTTCTTGTCTCTTTGATTTTGCTCTGTAATGCTCAACTTTTTGAGTTGAATCCTTAACTCATCTATTTTTGATATTTGTTTCCTGGTAAATACATTTAAAGCAATAAATTTTCCTCAAGTATGACTTAGCTGCATTCCATGAAGTTTTGACTTGTAGTATCTTCATTATCATTCAGTTCTAAATATTTCTTTATTTCTGTTTTAACTAAAGAGTTATTTAGTAATATCATAGTCTCTAAGCATATGAGGTTTTTTGAAAAGGTTATCTTTTTGTTATTGATTTAAAATTTAATTGGACTATGGTTAGAGAGCTGTCTGTAAGATATTAATTATTTGAAATTTATTGTTCTTTTTATGGCCTATCACATATTCAATTTTTGTTAATATTCTGAGTATGCAAGAAAAGGCTAGTCACTTTTCTGTAAATCTATGTTTTCCTCTTTTTTTTTCTCAGGGTCAGTTTTGAGGTAGGGAGCCAGTAGCCCATGCAAGTTCAACATCTTTAAACAGGTTACTTTCATTTTTATCCATTTAAATTCCTCCTCAGTGAAATGAGATTTTTTGACCATTATAGAAAGATGTTCTCTGTGAAGTCAACATATAGATTTAAACATTTCTCTATTGTTCTAGAAATAATGTATTTTGTTTCCTCAATTTTCCTAAAGAGATAGGTCTTTGGAAAGTTTAAAACTAGAAATCCTGAAACAACTCAGAAATAAGTACAGAATTTAGATTATTAGGCCCATCTTTTGGGAAGGACTTTGCCTCCTTCCCATCTCTACACTCTGCTTCTTGTCTCTTCTCACCAGCCACACACAGCAGAAACTTGGCTGTATCCAGATGGCCTCTCTTATTTTAACCTGAAGGACTGGTGCAAGTAGTAAAAATGATGAGCAGTTACTTTCCAAAGAGGGGTTTCTATTAACTAGGAGACTGTTTGTTCAGCAGAACTTAAGATGAATTGGGTTATGCAGATTTGGTGGTATAAGCTGGAGTTCTGCTGAACTGTTTTTCATAATTGTGGAGGAAGGCCCCAGGATCAGAGGAAAATGCCCAGAGATAGTTGGCTGGAAAGAGAGACTTAGGGAGAACTGAAATATCAAATGGAGCATTTTTAAATTAAATCCTGTGGGGTATATAATGTGATATCCTCTCTCAGTTTCTCCTATGAAATCTTAAGTAAAATCTACATCAAGGAGGATATAGGAGCCAAAGAGTACAGATAACATTTATTACACCATTGAAACAGTAGGGGAGGAAAATCTTTTCCTCTACCCTCTTAGGTTCAGAGGGTGGAGGCCTATGAATTAAACTGACAAAAGACAGATTACCAGGAGAAAAGGCATACAAATTTTATAGATATTAATATTTTTATGTGCACAGGGTCTTCACAGAAAAGGAGTGAAAAGCCCAAGAGGTAGTTAGACCAGGGGGCTTATATAACATTTTAACAAAGGGTGATAAATTGTGGAAGAGTGACTAAACAAAGGAAAAGGGAGTTTCTAGGGGGGTAAATTGTGGGAAGGTGACTAGGAAATGTATGGGGGAAACTAATGGTAGATAAGTTTGTTGAGGCAGACTCGTCTTGATGTCTGTCATCTCTAGAGAGTCATTCTCCTCTTCCTGGTATGGAAGATGGGGCACCTTCACAAATGGAAATTTCCTTTATGAAAGGGAAATTCATGCCTCTTTTTAGTCAGATAGGAGGAGGGCAGAGAGCTCCTCCTGTGTTTGCTGTTTCTCAATTGCCTTCAGCTCAAAATCATGCCTTTGTGGCATATTCTGATCCCCTTCGATATGTTTTACAATCAGTAAGTCCTTGTGCATCTTGCAGATGTTCTCTTGGCAAGAGTTCCTTGAGGTTTTTAGATCCTTGCCTTTTTTAAGTTCAAGGCAATCTGCTGCTTGAGGCTGTCCAACCCCTTTCTACCCTCCCCACCCATACCAGTTCTCCTGAAGACTCAGTAGTAAAAGCAAAAGAATAAAGGGAGGGATTTCACTAGTCTAGGGAAACTAATTATATAAATTCAGTCTGTCTTTTTGGAAAGTTACTGAATTATCTCAAAGGATATAGAAATCAATTTCTAAATCAAAGTCACATTCACTGCCCATTAGCACTTTCTCCCCTCCCCAAACGCTCCTCCATTTGGTTAGAGTCTATCATAGGCTGTGAGTTGGAACAGCATACCTATTGTCTTAGCTCCTATTGAGCACTCGCAGTTGATTCACTGCACCTCAAAAGCGGTGGTTCTCTGTGACATTTTGAGTCCCTGACCTCTTGCATTGACTAATTGTCAGCAAAGGATGCGAGGAAGGAAACTCAGTTCATTAGTTCATTAATTCACACCCCTAGGCCTGTGTGGCAGATGGAGAAAGCTTCAACCAAAACCTGGGCTCTAGGAAGGCTTCCCTGTCAGTCAGGAGCTGAAGCAGCAGTCAAGATAGGGACCGAGACTGCTTAGCGCGCCTGGGCAGAGCCGCTCTCCTTAACAGGGGAGAGACTCCCAGCCTCCCACGGTGCAGGAAGGAGGCAGACCCCAACTGCACTACATCCCTGCTTCTTCTCTGTCCTTAAAGCTTGGTTCAGCGGTTCAGCATTTCTTTGTGATATACATCACTTCTCCTACCAGCTGTGAGGGCAGGAGGAAAAGCAATTAAGGGCTTTATTAATCACCAAGTTCCCACTGAGAAGGGTCAAACTGCAGCAGGATTTGACAAAGCAGCAACAATTCTATCACCAATGGAGTTATAAAAGTAGGTAGCTCGACATTTTAGAGCTATATTTGGGCTTATTCTTTCTTAGCGCTAAAAATCCTTATTGAAAGTGAACATCCCAGAGGTGATTAAAAACTTGCCTTTCTTTGAGTTTTGGAATTGTTTGAGTTCTAACAATATTTGAATTTGGCGAGCTTTGAATCTCCTTTGGGAGGCTGCAGCAAAAACGCGTTAGATAATGTATCTGTGCTTTTACATAAGAGAAGAGAAAGGGTCTCATTGCCTTTTATTATAACATCTATACTAGAATTTCTTTTTCACTGAAATCTATGGAAAGTCAGGAAAATGTTTTATGGAATTTGTTATGTAAATGCATTTAAAATATCTGTTACAGGATTAGCACTACTCAAAAATTTTGAAGTGGGCAGTGTTCCTTTTGGTGACTACAACCCTTCATCCCAAACCAACACTCGCACAGGGGCCTGCTGATTACTGCTCCTGAGTGATGTGACTGCTCTTTATGCTGTACTTTTCTCGTATGGTTCCTATATATTAATTTACTCAGTCAAGAAATATTTATTGAGCATCTATTATGGGCCAGGGATACAGTAGAGAATAAGCAGACATGTTCTCCTCCCTTGTGAAGTTTATAATCTGGCAGAGAAGACAAATACTAAATAATTAGAATTATTTAAACATAAGTTATAGACATCACATCATTTTACCTTTAAATCCATGAGTATGTACATCAAAAAAATAATCTCACTTTTTCTTGCCTGTGCTGTGAATTATGTTATCTGTGTTGCAGGCAGGAGGTGTTTGGCTGAGATACAAAAGACCAATCACCTCCCAGTTATATTACTGACTCTGATATGCTGCCTTATCTGGGGTAGAAGCTTTAGCAACACGTTTTGGTTAAAATCGTCTTAGAATGTTTTTGGAAACTGCTTTGGCTGAGCTGATGGAATGGGGAGTGGGAAGAAGGAAGAAAACTAAGTATGAAGAACTTTAATTTTATAGCCTCAACCAAAATACTCTGAATGCAGGAGGGCAGGAGGAAGCACAAGAAGGACTAGAAGAGAAATCCCAGGCAGGATCAAACAAAACATTCACTGGGACAACTACAGCCCCAGGTAGGGAACAGAAGGCTCAAATTTCTCATTTGCATGACATTTTCTTTCATTTATCCCCTAATGACTCTTTTCTAGTCTCAGAGGGAGCCTCCTTCACAGGGGACCATGAGAAGTGATTAGTGTTTCAACAGCCTCTTGAGATCTACCTAGGGAGAGTACAGAGTAGAGTGTAATGGTTTAGGGATGAGACCAACCAACAACTTAGCTGGGTCACTGGGGCAGCCATTGAAAAGCAAAATAACTAGTTACCCATTAAGGAAAAAGTGTTAGCAGAATGCCTAGGGAGAAAGTCAAAGAATAAAGGGATAAATGGGTGTTTTCAAGTCCTAGGTCTATGCCTAGATTAATATTTCCTTTCCCTAATGTCCCAAACCACTTCCTTCTTTGCACAATGCCGTGGCCATTTAGGGCCAAGCAAAATAACTCATCCAAAATGTACTTCTCATGTTCCTTCTGAAAAAATACTAAAAGGTATATTAGTTTTGTTCAAAAAATCAAATGCTGGGGCCGGCCCGGTGGCGCAGCGGTTTAGTTCGTACTTTGGCAGCCTGGCGTTCGTGGGTTCAGATCCTGAGTGCCCACCGACACACTGCTTGTCAGCCATGCTGTGGCGGCATCCCATATAAAGTAGAGGAAGATGGGCACGGATGTTAGCACAGGGCCAGTCTTCCTCAGTAAAAAGAGGAGGATTGGCAATGGATGTTAGCTCAGGGCTGGTCTTCCTCACCAAAAAAAAAAAAAAAAAAAAAAAAAAATCAAATGCTGCACAACACCCAGCAGAAGTGGTTAAGTAAGATCAGCTAAGTCTGTGCCACACTATGGTATTGAAAAAGTTGCCAAGAAACCATTGACCCTTTGAAAAGATTAGCTCCTTTAAGTCATTAATAATCAATCAACACTTGCCTATTTCTTGGTGAGGAGGTCAGCACTCATGAGGTGGGGTTTATCACGATTTATATTTCATATAATGGCTTGATTTAAAACAATATGTCGTAGTGATTAAGGGCATGGCATGACCTGTTAAAGATAAACTGAGGCATATTAAAATGTTTATTTGAATTTATCTGAGCAAAAATTGATTCTAATCAGGCAATGACAAAGCAGAAGTGGTTAGGAGCACTCCACCAACAGGAGCTTGGGGAGAGATTTTTATGGAGAAAAGGTGGAAGCAAAGTAAGGAAATTATTGATTGGCTATAGCTTAAAGCCTAGCTGGCTATTTAGGGTTGATTGTCCTTAGGTTTTGATTTTGTAACCTTGAGGCATTTACTGATTTAGATTTTGGTTTGCTAAAGTAGACTGTAGGCTGCCATAGCATTAGAACCACCTCAGTCTAATGGCCTCCTTGTTTAATTAATTTAACAGACCTGAGAGCAGACATGACTGGCTGACTGGGTGCACATCTGACTCCACTATTTGCTAGTTGTGTGATCTTGGGAAAATTACTTAACCTCTCTGTTCCTTGCTTTACTCATCTGTTAAGATAGGAGTAGTTATAGTACCATGATATAGGGTTATTTTGAAGATTAAATGGCTTAGAACAGTGCCTGGCACATGGCCAATGCCCGGTAAGGTAAGTATTATTATTTGAGTTGTTTAGGATAACTTTTCTGCTCTTGGGAACAGACATGATCCAACTTTAATTTGGCTGGCAGCTGTGACTTGCTTCTGTCAGTTGCACTGATGGGAGAGGCATGAGCATGTGGATGAATCTTTCCATAAGTCCATTTGTCTGGTTTGTAATAAAGTAAATGTAACCCTTGGGTCCCTCAGAGGACTCACCCAGTCTGTATCATAATAAAAACACTTATTATGTGTCAGGTACTTTATATGCATAATTTCATTAAATCTTCACGAGGACTCCATGAGGAAGTACTATGGCTATTCCCCACTTTACAGCTGAGGGAACTGAAGCACAGAGAGGTGAATGAAGAAAGTGCCCAACATCAAGCAGCTGGTAAGTGGTGAGTTTTCAAGCCCAGGCAGTCTGACTCCAGAGCCTGAGCTCTTAACCACGATGCTGTACTGCCTCGACCTCTTCTGACTCAAGCCGTTGCCAGAAATATGAGAGACCCTGTGGAAAGCCTGGACCCTGTGGGAAGCCAATAGCAAGGCCTCCATTTGCAAATAAAATGCTCACAATATCACAAAAAGCACTTTTACCATTTGATGGAGGAGAATCATGCATTGGCAGATGCAAGAACCGGATGATTCCTAAGGTAACTTCAAAACTTAATGAAGACCTGAGATGGTATGCAACAGATTTCAGTAATCCCGGTCCTTCAAGTAGTTATCAAGGTCACTTGCTCCTAAGCATGTGGGTGGCCTACCACAGGACTCTCCAAGTCTCCTACAATGTCTCCTACTGCTGGGATCACCAGATTCAGCTTCTCCAGAGATATTCATTCACTCTGTGATCATCTAGTCTCTTCCAGCTATTTCCACACATAATTCTCAAGCTAGTTCTGTCAACCTTAAAAATAAAGCATGCAGTTAGTTTACCAGTGAAACAAGTTTATTTGGGAACAGCCAAAGAATTACAATTCAGAAAGTGCAGGCTATGGGGGATCATAGACAAATCCAACAATCAAAGGAGAGGAATGTTATTTTATAGGGAAAAAGGAGGAAATTGGGAGGGGTTGTTTTGAACAAAAGTCCATTGGAGAAAAGCAAGAGTTCAGGGTGGTGATGGTTTCTCATTGGCTGAGTTGCTGGGGTGGTCATTTGTGTTTGGGATGCAAGGTACATTTCTTCCTGTAATTGACGATTCTTTCCTGTTGACTTCTTTCTTTTGGGGTCTGTAATTAACTGTCTTTCTTGTGATTGACCTCAAGTGGTACTGCATGTGAGCTCCCCCTTCTGGCTTCCTGACTCCATTTTAAGTGAGGTTTTCCTTTATTAATTTAACATTTTAATGAGAGAGTTTAGGAATTCCCTTTGAGCAAGGCACTGATTAGTAATTGTATTACAACACAAATGTATTATCTTACAGTTCTGGAGGTTAGAAATTCCAACATGGGTCTCCCCTGGGCTAAAATCAAGGTGTCAGTAGAACTGAGTTCAGTTCTGAAGGCTCTAGGGGCGGATCTGTTTCCTTATGTTTTCCAATGTCCTTCGCCCATAGTCCCGCCTTTCTCTGTGTTCAAAGCCAGCAATGGCCTGTAGAGCCTTCTTCATATGGCTTCTATTTGCACCTTCTTCTGTCGTCCCATCTATCTCTGACCACAGCAGGAAAGGTTCTCTGCTTTTAAAGATTCATGTGATTAGAGTGGGCCAGCCTGGATAATCCAGGAGAATTTCCCGAGTTCAGGGTCCTTAACTTTAATCACATCTGCAAAGTCCCTTTGCCATGTAAGGTACCATATTCACAGGTTCCAGGGACTAGGACGTGGACATCTGTGGGAGGCCATTATTCTGCCTACCATAGGAATGAAACTGAAACTGGGGTGTCTAGCTTCATCAGTTTAGAGTGCAAACAATGTCACCCTATAGTGGTTTTTCAAACTGCTACCACCTGAACCCTCACCTGTCCTTTTAGCCAGATGTTCTGGGTCTGAGGTGAGGGTGGGAGGGGGCCCTACTGTGATCAGTCCGTGGACCCCAGGGACTTAATCCAGGAGGTCTGCATTGGTTAATATTGCCTTGCAGGGAGGAAAGTGGTCAGTAAACCTAAGAGCACTGTTCTGCCTGCTTCTGCTCACCCCCTGGAGTCATCACTGCCCTGACCTAGGCATCCAGTAGGCTCATTCAAGTGCTGTGACTCAGAAAGCACAGTGATATTGAGGTTGCCAAATACAAAGCTCACTGCCACTGCCACTGCTACTCTGGCAGAACTGATTTAGGGCAAGATGTGAAAGGGGAATGCCTCCCTCACCCGGGGGTGCCCCATGCCCAAGCAGGCCCAGGTTCTCAATGATAACTGCCTTTAGTGAAATGGACTTTCCAGTGTATTCATGGATCAACAGGCACTTCTCTGGTGTTAGCTGCCTCCAAGGCGTTGTGAGATCCCTTTTGACTGCCTGACCCCTGACCTCAGGGTGACCCTGAGGAGTATTGTTGAACTCTTCCTCCTCCCAACACAGGTCAGATAACAGTTGTGGTAACTTTGAAGCAGGAAGAAAAGGAGGTGCGATTCTCATTTTCTTCCTCTTGGCCCCCAGCCGAAGCTCCTGGGCTTCTCATGCAAATTTATCCACCCTCTTGGGCAATCTTTAAGCTTAGTCTGCCAGTGGGGTAGGGGTGGGGTTGAGGGAGTTGGGCCCTAATGCCAGCACATATCTGTTGAGTGACTCAAGGATACTTTGGTGACTTGTCCAGGAAAAATGAAGGCTTCAAGGCAACTCCATGTTGCTACCATCGGATACCAAACAACAATTAGCAATTTCCAAATGGCAATTCTTTTAATAAAAAATATTTAAAATTTCATTTCACTGGGCATCACAGTAGGGCAACAGTCTTCAAACTTTTTTGTTTCAGGACCCCATCACACTCTTAAAAATTATTGAGTCTCCCAGCTTTGGTTGATGTGGGTTGTATCTATTAATACTTTCCATATTAGAAGTTAAAACAATTACACATTATTTACTTGGGAAAACCCATTACATAGTAATATAATTAACACATTTTAATGAAAACTAACTATGTTTTCCAAGACAAAAAAAATTTGTGAGAAGAGCCACCTTGTTTCACATTTTTGCCAATTTCTTTTATATTTGGCTTAATAGAAGACAGTTCATTTTTCATATCTGTTTCTACCTTCAATCTGTTGTAATATCACACTTTGGAACAGCTACCCTGGAGTTATTTCAAATCATATGTGTGAAAATGCTTTGGAAAGGTAAAGCACCATTTTAATGCTAGGTCTTTGCTGTTTCTATACGCTGCTGCTAAAACAAGAAGTAACAGGAAATTCCTCCTTTGGCACTCATCACACCTCTTTGACTTAAACACACCAGAACTCAGCCCACCCAGAAATGAGGTGTTTGTTTCCTCATACAGAGTTTCAGAAATAACATTCTCACAGAAACTTATATGAAAAAAGTCCATTATTTCACCAAATACCAAAGAAAATCTGACTCCATGCTAGACAAACTGTAGTTCCAAGAATTCTATGAGCTGTAGTTGGAACATCTGCATATGACTCCATAATATGTTAAAAAAGAGTTTCTACTTAACATTCTTTCAGTCTACTCTGTATACCTTTGAGAGGTAGATATTTTGAGGCTCAGAAAGATTAATGGAAAAATGACTTGCCAGATGTCACACAGTTCTGATAAGTGGTAAAACTGGGAATCCAGCCCAGGTTTTCTGATTCTGAATTCAATAGATCTTGCATTATATTACAATGCCTCTAGGTGGTTTATCTCATGTCTGTGGGGCTCTAAAGAAGAGGGAAGTAGGAAAGATGTGTTTTATTTAGGGGTGGAGGGAGGGAAGAATATAGAGAAAAGTTTTAACCCTGGCTGTAACCCACACAGCTATGAGAACTGTTGCCTTTAGGGATCATGGTGTCTTGGGATTTGGAATGGGAATATGTAAGACACTGGATTATTGGCAAGGGGTAGAAGACGAGGATCCTTAAGTCAAATTTTCTTCTTCGCAATTCTGTCTAACTCAGTCTCTGACTATATTGTGGTTTCTTCAGAAATCTGACAGTGAAAGAACCCAAAGATAGAAAATTAGAAGATGCTATTCTTTTGCTGCAAGTGACATCCAAAGATCATAAGTGATTTATCCATCTAGTTACCAGCCAGGCTCAGAATAGTGAAGGACAAGAAATGATTGCTTGTTGAGTTTTTCATTTCTCTTTGGATGGCTCTCTTTTGTCTTCCTCAACAACCCTCAGAAGCATTTTGTTTTTTCAGTATGACATAATCAAATTGATACTTCCCAGTTGTCTTAATTGAGGTGTCTAGAGCACAAAATTGTGTGCAAAGCCTTCCTTTGGGTCCCATGATACCCACTTGCCTGAGCTCCTTCCTACCTCTCTGAATGATCCTTCTCAGTCTGTTCTTAGGCTCCTCTTCTTGGCTAGCCCTTGAATGGTGATGTCACATGAGACTCCCTTCTCTTTTCCTTGATTCATTCTCCCTACTCAATGCATCTATTCCCTTGGATTCTATATTCACCTATTTGCTGGTAATTTAAAAAGCTTTATCTCATGTCCAGATTTCTCTCTAGCTTCAGATTGATCTATCCATTTGCCTTTTGGAGGTCTTACAAGCTCTTGATGCCAAACATGCCCAAAATGGAACCCATTTTTATTGCTGTCCCTCAACTTATTTGTCCTCTAGTGTTCTTCATGCAGCAAGTGGCACCATTATTTATCTAATTATACAAGTCAGATATTTAGGAGTTATGCTGGACATCTCTCTCTTTCACCCTGCAGGGGAAAACTCTATTTATCTCCTCTACTCTCAAAACTTCTAACACCAGATTTGTGGGAGTTTTTCCTGCACGAAGCAAGTCTCCAATTCTCAGTGGATACTAACTGGGTGTCCTACAAATTTAACTCAATTCTGACACTGTCTGTCTGAAGATGGCGTCATATTCCACAGGTTAAGGGCTTAGTCCCACAAGCCTGCCCCCACTTCAGATGCCAATCTCAAGTCCAGGTTGTCACCTGTACTTCTGACTGACTGGCTATAAATTGGGGTTCCCATTGGCACCACGCTCCCAGCACCTCTATGTTTTCACTAACTTAGAAACTCATCAAATTTTATTGTTCAATAGTTTTTAATAGAGCTTAATCTCCAGCTCTTCCCTCCCCCTTTCGAGAGGTTGGTGGGTGGGGCTGAAAGTTCTAATCCTCTAATCACTTGGTCTTTCTGGTGACCAGCCCCATCCTGAGGCTATGTAGGGGCCCCATCCTAAGTCACATTAGCCTAAATCAGTTGTGCTCAAAAGGAGCTCCTTATGAATAACAAAAGACACTCTTATCACTCAGGAAATTCCAAGGGTTTTAGGAGCTCTGTGCCAGGAATGGGGACAAAGACCAAATATATTTCTTATTATACCGCATACCTCTTATAGACAATCAATGACCAAGTTTAATTCTGGCCACCTTAATATTAAGCTGGGTTTATTGCAGTGACTTCCAGAATGGGGAGAGGTATTGTTACCACACAGAATTGGGGTTCTCTTGCCTGAGGCGCATAAACAAGTCAATTGATTATGGCATCAGCCTTTGGGAAAAGAGATCAGCTTTATTATGAGAGATCAATCTGCAGGGAGACAGGGGGCATGTGCCCTCAGATCTGTCTCCTCAACTCAGGATTTGGGGCGAAATGTAAGGGTTAGGGAGAACAGGCTGGCATGTGGAAATACTGGTGGGTCAGGTTTTGATTGGTGGGCTTCAAGGATTTATGGCAAGGTTCTAAACATTTATGATAAGATTCTAAACATTTATGATGAGGTTCTAAACATTTATGATGAGGTTCTAAACATTTATGGTAATGCGGGGAAGGAATTTTAACTCTTGATCTTCCTGAATGATGGACCCTTCGCTTCTGATGAGAGTTAGACTTTTAAGTTCTAGCTGTGTTCCAGTCCTTTGGTTCCATGGTGATTTTAGGTCAAGATTTCTTCTCTTGTGCATGCTCTGGCTATGTGACTTTGCAAAGTTTTGAAATCAATTCTTAATTACTTTGTTGATAAGAGATGGGGTCTGTTTGAACTGGCTCTAAATGGGCCTGTGTTTACAGTCTCTCTCAGCCTCTAGTTTTCATACTACCAATCCATGTACTACAGCCTTGTCTTTCTGAAATGTAGACCTGATCATGCTACTCAACCTTCTAAAACTCAGCAGGTCCTCATTGCTCTTAGGGTATAATGTTATTTTCCCACTTCATCGCTTGCCACTCCCTTTCCTTGCATTCTACATACCAAACAATACTAAATTTTTTTCAACTCCTAGAGTGAACCATGCTCTTTGTCTTGCTTCCTGATTTTACAAGTGTAGTTTCCTCTCTTGAAACAATTTCCCCCTTTTCTCTACCTCTGTGCCTGTCTAACTCAATCTTTAGGTTTAAGCCAAACCATCAGTTCTCAGGGAAGTCTTTTCAATATCCCAAGGGAGGGCTGCCTCTGTGTGCTATGTGCTCACATAGCACACAGAGCTTGACCTTGGCCCTTATCACAGTGTGTTGCAATTGCCTATTTACTTATTTGTGTCCCTGTCTGTGGTGTAAGCTCAGTTAGGGCAAGAACCACGGCTCCCTTGTTCATGGTTTTACCTTCAGCATCTAGCACTACTTTTGGGATACCTTATAAGTGACCTTGGGTATTTAACCTCCTTGTGTACTTCAGTTTACCAGACTGTGAAATGGGACTAGAAATAGTACCTATCTCATTGGGGTTCTCTGAGCAGTGTCCATATATTTAGAACTTAGGGTGGAACACTCAAGTGTTGCCCCAGTAATCATGTCTGAATAAATTCTGTCATGTAACTTTGGAAACCTCTCACCTTGGCTCTCAAAGCCAATATAGAGAGAGCAGAGCTGAATGATTAATACATGGATTATGAAGCCAGGCTGCCTAGGTCAAATGTGGGTTCTTCCACTTACTGGCTGTATGACCTCTGGTGAGTTATTTAACTGCTCAGTGCCTTCTGGTTTACCCAACTATAAAGTGGGAGTAGAAATTGTATCTACCTCATAGCGTTTTTGTGTCCCTGGTGCATAGTAAGGGCATTGTAAATGTTTTTAAATGAAATAAAAAATATAGAAAGGAGGAGTGAGAATGTGCAGACATTTGGTACCATGTGATTATCAGTGACAGCTGATATGGAATGACTTCTCTGTGGATTATGGCTCCCAATCAAACTCCAGAGCAGGCCAACATCAGTGGCTCATTTATCGGCTGTCCACACCTGCCAGTGAATAGTTTCCAAGAGAAACTTCCTAATGAGATGCAGCCTGTTCTCTAGGGGAGTACAATGTCTGTGAAGGGGGTGCATGAGCACTGATGACTTTCAGTTTACAATCCACATAATTGCTACAATTTGCAATGGCATTTAATGTGAATAAATGGCAGCAGATGTAGGAGATAGGATAGGTTCGAAGGGGCCACCACAGGTGGGCTGTCCACAGATGTGAACTTTGTGTCCGGGGTTTGACAGACTTTGGGATTGTTTCTGACAATGGGAAGAACAACTGCCCTTTGTCTAAATTCTTGTCACACTAAGTCTGAAGGTAAAAGCTGACATATTTGTGATAGCTTAGTTCATTTACCTTGGAAAGCACAAATGTCCATAATTAGCCCCTAGTTATTCAACATGTGGCTTCTCTTCTGTTCTCCCTCCTACTGTTGAGCTTTTGCCAGTTTGTATATGAATTAGCTCATGCATAAGAAGGCATTAAATCAAATGTGTCCATCTCACTACTCACTAACAGCCCTGGTGAGAGAATTTTATGCCAGGAAACTACAACCATTGGCCAAGACAAAGTATTTGGAGCAGCTTTGTGTAATGGGTTTAATTTTGTTCCCCCCCAAAAAGATATGTTGAAGTCTTAACCCCCAGTACTTCAGAATGTGATCTTATTTGGAGATAGGATCTTTACAGAGGTAATAGAGTGGGCCCTCATCGAATATGACTAGTGTCCTTAAAAAAAGGGACATTTGGACACAGAGATACACATACATAGAAAGATCACACTATAAGGAGTTACAGGGAGAAAAGAGCCATATATAAGCCAGTTAGAGAGGCCTGGATCAGATCCTTCCCTCACAGCCCTCAAAAGGAACCAACCCTACCAAAACCTTGATCTTGAACTTCTAGCTTCCAGAACTGTGAGACAATACATTTCTGTTGTGTAAGCAACCCAGTTTGTGGTACTTTGTTATGGCAGCCCTAGGAAACTAATACTGGATTTAAATTCCTGCTTAGGTATTTATTGCTCCTAGTACCACTGTTACTTGTGCCTCCCTAGCTTTCCCCAGCTAGGAGCCTGGGTGAAGATAATCAATGGGTGTGAGTAACAACAGTGATATTTGGTTCCAGCCTCTATTAGCAGAACTGCTAGACTCTAGTCTCCTTGTCTACCTCCTTTGGTAGCCATTAAAGAGCTCTTGCTGTAATACCTGATGCTCATTTCCACTCTGACCTGTGTCCTTAGCCATTGTTGACCTAACCAGATTCAAAGAAGTCCTGTATAAAAGGAACCTATATATCTCTATTTGACCAACATTTCTGAAACTTATTTGGCCGCAGAACAATTTTGTTACATAACACTTGGAGCGTCTTTTGGGAATTACTACCCACAGTATTTTTGATCTTCTGGGAAAAGACTAAGGTGACTTTTCAAGGAGAAATCAGGATTAGACACAGAGGTCTTGGAACTCCCTTGGAATAGAAATTATAGTCATCAATCTAAGGCAGTTGATATTTTAGACCAGATAATTCTTTGTTGTGCGGGACTGTCCTGTGCATTGTACAATATTTAGCAGTATCCCCGGCCCCTATCCACTAGATGCTGGTAGCACCACCTCCCACTCATAATAATCTAAATGTGTCCAGGCATTGTCAAATGTCCATTGGGGAGCAAAATTGCTCCTGGTTGAGAAGTAGTAATCTACAGTCATTTAGAAAGTTCACAAATTGACACTCATTTTTCATATTAAAAGTACCAAGATAGAGGAGTGAGCCAGAAGATTGAGTTGTGTGTGTGTGCCTTGGGGAGGGATAAGGTAGAAAGGAGCCTCCATGGAGTCATTTTCAAAGAGATGCAGGAAAGGGACAAAAGACAAATTCAGGCCCCATTTATTTTGAGACCTCTGTGAGTTTACTGGGATCTTAGTAACTTCCCCATTTTTGCTGATTTGTTATTGCTTGGCTATTTCTCCACATATCAAGTGTTAGTAAAACTCTTCTGGAAAAATAATCTGTGTTTTAGGGAACAAAAACTATGAGAGAAGGTACACACATAAATGAAATCTAGACTTGAACCAAAACAAGTTTTTTTCTGCCTCTGGGTCTTTGCATAGGGTACTCATTCTACCTGGAATGCATTATCCTAGGATCTTCTCAAACACTGCCTTCAAGGAGAGACTTTTCCTGACCCTTCTCTTTAAAGTAATGCTCCTTGGAGGAGTTTGGAAGATGGCAGCCTAGGAGGATCCTGTGCTTGCCTCCTCCCATGGACACAACAAACCTACAACTACTTGTGGAACAGTTTCCTCTGAGACAGACCTGGGAACTGGATGAAAAGAACCTCCACAACAAAGGACAACTCGTAGAGGGTTGGAAGAGGCAGAGGTACAGTCCTGCTGAGGAAAAACCACCCCCTAGCTGTGGTGCTTCATGGTCAGGAGCGATCTCAAAGGTATGGAGCTTTTCCTGGAGGAGCAGGGGATTCAAACTCCACATTAGACACCCCAGCCCTTAGATCCATCACAAGAGAGATGAGACCCCAAAACACCTGGCTTTGAAAACCAATGGAGAATATGCCCAGGAAAACTATAGAACTTTAGGGAAAGGAACACTTGCTCTGAAAGGGCCTACACACAGACTTGCTCAACCCAGAAACCAGCACAAAAACATCAGATAGATAAATGCATAGTCCATTGGTAAAAGAGACTTACCTACTAATCTCAGAGCATATCCCAGAGAGGCAGGAGGTAGCTTGGGCCCCCTGTCAGGGAATGAGACACTGGCAGCAGCCATTTTTGTGACTTAGTTCAACTGTGCTGACACAGGCATGGACAGGTGTCATTTTGGAATCCTTCCTCTAGCCTGTTAGTGCAGGGGCCTACCCTGCCCACTAGAACACCTGAGGCAGTTGAGTGCAGCCAGGCAGTGCAGGCAGCCCACCATAGGGAACTGCCCCACCCCCCAATGAGCCTGCAGCCGACTTGCACAGCCAAACCTCACAACCAGCCATATAGGGGATCTGCCCTGCCCACCAATGTTCCTGAAATGGTCATGCGCTGCTGTGTAGTGGGCCTGCACCACCCACCAGTGTGCCCAAGGCAATTGTACACTGCCTGGCTGCATAGCCAGCCTTTGCCTGAGGCTGCCCCATCCAAGAGCAAGCTACCAACAACTGCCACTGGGCTGCAATCCCAGCCACACTGGGGGCCTGCCCCACCCACCAGTGAGCTTGAAGCAGTCGTACACCACTAGACCCTGAAGGTAGCCACAGCAGGGGCCTGACCCACTTATCAATGAACCCGCAGTAGTTGTGTGCTACCAATCCTCACAGTGAGTCATGCCAGGAGCTTGCCCTACCCATTAACATGCTCATAGCAGCCACACATGGCCAGGCCTTGCAACTAGCTGGCCTGGGGGCCAGCCCAGCCTATGCACATGTCTATGGCAATAGACATAATAGAAGCGCACACACAGTCCACAAAGGGGACACCTCTGGAGCATTTGGCACAGGTGACAAGAGGGGAGCATGCTGCTGAACCCTATAAGACATCTCCTACCTAAGACCACATTTCCAAGATCAAGAGACATAACTGATCTACCTAATACATAAAGCACTGAGAAGTAGGTAAAATGAGACAAGGGAAAATGTTCCAAGTAAAAGAACAGGACCAATCCTCAGAAAAAGAACTAAATGAAACAGAGATAAACAATCTGCCTGATAAAGAGTACAAACTAATGGTCACAAGGATGCTTACTGAACTTGGAAGAAGGATAGATGAACAGTGAGAACTTCAACAAAGAATTAGAAAATATAAAGGAACCAATCAGAGCTGAAGAATACAATAATTGAAATGAAAAATTCACTAGAGGGAATCAACAGCAGAGTAGATAACACAGAAGAATGGATCAGTGATCTGGATGACAGAGTAGAGGAATCACCCAGGCTGAACAGAAAAAAGAATTAAAAACAATGAGGACAGTGTAAGGGACCTCTGGGACAACATCAGGCATGCTAACATTTGCATTATAGGTGTCCCAGAAGGAGAAGAGAGAGACAAAGGGGCAGAGAACTTATTGAAGAAATAATAGCTGAAAACTTCCCTAAGTTGGGGAAGGAAACAGACATCCAGGTACAGGAAGCACCAAGAATTTCAAACAAGATGAACCCAAAGAGGCCCACACCAAGGTACATTATAATTAAAATGTCAAGAATTAAAGATAAAGAGAGAATCTTAAAAGCTGCAAGAGAAAGGCAACAAGTTACATACAAGGGAAACCCTATAAAGCTATCAGGTGACTTTTCAGCAGAAACCTTACAGGCTACAAGGGAGTGGCAGAATATATTCAAAGTGCTGAAAGGAAAAAAAAACCCTACAACCAAGAATACTCTACCTGGCAAGGTTTTCATTCAGAATGGAGGGAGAGATAAAGAGTTTTCAGGAGAAGCAAAAACTAAAGGAGTTTATCACCACTAAACCAGCCCTACAAGAAATGTTAAAGGGACTTCTTTAAGTAGAAAAGAAAAGGCCACAAATAGAAATAAGAAAATTATCAAAGAAAAAATATCACTGGTACAGGCCAATATATAGTAAAGGTAGTGGGCCAACCCCCTATAAAGTTAGTATGAAGATCAAAAGGCAAAAGTACTAAAATCATCTATATCTACAATAAGAGGGTAAGGGATATACAAAATGAAAAGAGGTAAAATATGATGTCAAAAACATAAAAACGTGGTGGGGGGGAGTAAAATGTAGGACTTTTAGTAAGATGTCAAACTTAAGAGACCATCAACTTAATAGAGATTACTATTTACATAGGTTATTATATGTGTATCTCATGGTAACCACAAAGCAAAAACCTATAATAAATACCAAAAAAATAAAGAGAAAGGAACCAAAACATGACACTAAGAAAGTTATCAAATCACAAGGGGAGAGAGCAAGAGAAGAAGAAAGGAACAGAGAAGAACTACAAAAATTCTAGAAAAAAGTAACAAAATGGCAATAAGTACATACTTATCAATAATTACTTTAAATGTAAATGGACTAAAGGCTCCAATCAAAAGACATAGGGTGGCTGAATGGATAAAAAAACAAGACCCATATTTATGCTGCATACAAGAGATACATTTCAGATTTAAAGACACTCAGAAACTGAAAGTGACGGGATGGAAAAAATATTCCATGCAATTGGAAACAAAAAGAAAGATGGGGTAGGAATCCTTATATTAGACAAAATAGACTTTAAACAAAAACTGTAACAAGAGACAAAGAGGGACATTACATAATGATAAAGGGAGCAATCCAACAAGAGGATATAACACTTGTAAATATCTATATGCCAAACATAGGAGCACCTAAATACATAAAGCAAATATGAACAGACGTAAAAGGAGAAATTGACAGGAACATGATAATAGTAGGAGACTTTCACACCCCATTTACATCAATGGATAGATCATCAAGACAGAAGATCAATAAGGTAAGATTGGCTTTAAATGACAGATGTGTCATCTAAGACCAGATAGACTTAGATATATACAGAACATTCCATCCAAAAACTGCAGAATACCCATTCTTTTTGAATGCACATGGAACATTCTCCAGGATAGATCACAAATTAGGCCACAAAACAAATCTCAATAAATTAAAGAAGACTGAAATAATGTCAAACATCTTTTCCAACCACAATGGTATGAAACTAGAAATCAACTACAAGAAGAAAACTAGAAAAGTCACAAATATGTGGAGATTAAACAAAATGCTACTGAACAACTACTGGATCAATGGAGAAATAAAAAAATACCTGGAGACAAATGAAAATAAAAATATGACATACCAACATCTAAGGGATACAGCAAAAGCAGTACTAAGAGGGAAGTATATAGCAATACAGACCTACCTCAAGAAATAAGAAAATGCTCAAATAAACAATCTCACATTACACCTAAAGGAGCTAGAAAAAGAACAAATGAAGCCCAAAATTGGTAGAAGGAAGGAAATATTAAAAATCAGACTGGAAAGAAACAGAAGAAAGACTAAAAAGACAATAGAAAAGATCAATGAAACTAAGAGCTGGTTCTTTGAAAAGATAAATTGACAAACCTTTAAGGTTTGTCATTAGACTCATTAAGGAAAAAGAGAGAAGGCTCAAATAAAATCAGAAGTGAAAGAGGATAAGTTGCAATGAATACCACAGAAATACAAGGAATTATAAGAGACTACTATGAAAAGCTATACACCAACAAATTGGATAACCTAGAAGAAATGGATAAATTCTTAGAATTATACAACCTTCCAAAACTGAATCAAGAAGAAACAGAGACTCTGAATAGACCTATCACTGTAAGGAGATCAAAACAGTAATCAAAAACCTGCCAAAAAACAAAAGTCCAGGACCAGACGGCTTCTCTGGTGAATTCTACCAAAAATTCAAAGGAGATTTAATACCTATCCTTCTCAAACTCTTCCAAAAAAATTGAAGAGGAGGGGACACTTCTTAAGTCATTTATGAGGCCAACATTACCCTGATACCAAAACCAGACAAGGACAATAGAAAAAAGGAAAATTACAGGCCAATATTGCTGATGAACATAGATGCAAAAGTCCTCAACAAAATATTAGTGAATCAAATACAAGAGGACATTAAAAGGATCATACACCATGGTTGAGTGGGATTTATTCCAGGGATGCAGGGGTGGTTCAACATCTATAAATCAATAAATGTGATACCACATTAACAAAATAAAGAGTAAAAATCATGTGATCACCTCAATAGATGCAGAGAAATCATTTGACAAGATTCAGCATCCATTAATGATAAGAACTCTGAATAAAATAGGTATAGAAGGAAAGTACTTCAACATAATAAAGGCCATATATAACAAACCCACAGCAAACGTTGTACTCAACAGTGAAAAACTGAAAGCTCTCCTTCTAAGAACAGGAACAAGGCAAGGATGCCCATTTTTGCCACTCTTATTCAACATAGTATTGGAAGTCCTAGCCAGAGCAATTAGGCAAGAAAAAGAAATAAAAGAGATCTAAATTGGAAAGGAAGAAGTGAAACTGTCACTATTTGCAGATGACATGGTTTTAATATGTAGAAAACCCTAAAGAATCCACCAAAAAACTATTAGAAATAGTAAATGAATAGCGTAAAGTTGCAGGGTACAAAATCAACATATAAAAATCATTTGCATTTCTATACAGTTCCAATGAACTAGCAGAGAGAGAAATCAAGAATACAATCCCATTTACAATTGCAACAAAGAGAATAAAATACCTAGGAATAAATTTAACCAGAGGTGAAAGGCCTATACACTGAAAACTAAAAGACATTGTTGAAAGAAATCGAAGAAGACACAAAGAAATGGAAGGATATTCCTTGCTCATGGATTGGAAGAATTAACATAGTTAAAATGTCCATATTTCCTAAAGCAACCTAGAGATTCAATGCAATCTCTACCAAAGTCCCAATGATATTTTTCACAGAAATAGAACAAAGAATCCTAAAATTTATATGGAACAGCAGAAGACCCTGAATAGCCAAAGTAATCCTGAGAAAAAAGAAGAAATCTGGAGGCATCACACTCCCTGATTTCAAAGTATACTACAAAGCTGTAGTAATCAAAACAGCATGGCACTGGCAGAATATACAATGGAGAAAGGAAAGTGTCTTCAATAAATGGTGTTGGGAAAACAGGGCAGCCATATGCAAAAGAATGAAAGTAGACTACTATCTTACACCATACACAAAAATTAACTCAAAATGTTTAAAGACTTGAATGTAAGACCTGAAACCATAAAACTCCTAGAAGAAAACATAGGCAATATGCTCTTTGACATTGGTGTTGGCAGTATCTTTTTGAATATGTCTCCTCAGGCAACTGAAAAAAAAAATAAAAAAATAAACAAGTGGGACTACATCAGACTAAAAAGCTTCTGCATGGCCAAAGAAACCATCAACAAAACAAAAAGACAACCTACCAATTGGGAGAAGATATTTGTAAATCATATATCTGATAAAGGGTTAATATCCAGAATATATAAGGAATTCATACAACTCATCAACGAAAAAATGAACAACCCAATTGAAAAATGGGCAGAGGATCTGAACAGACATTTTTCCAAAGAAGATATACAGATGGCTAGCAGGCACATGAAAAGATGTTCAATATCACTAATTATTAGGAAAATGCAAATCAAATCCACGATGAGATATCAACTTCAGCACGTCAGAATGGCTATTATTAAAAAGACAAGAAATAACAAGTGTTGGAAAGGATGTGGAGAAAAGGGAACCACTGCTGGTGGGAATGTAAATTGGTGAAGCCACTATGGAAAACAGTATAGAGATTCTTCAAAAAATTAAAAATTAGAACTACCATATGATACAGCTGTTGCACTTCTGGGATTTATCCAAAGAACATGAAGACACTAATTTGAAAAGATACATGCACCCCTATGTTCATGGCAGCATTATTCACAATAGCCAAGACTTGGAAGCATCCTGAGTGCTCATCAATGGATGAATGGGTAAAGAAGATGTGGTATATATAGACAATGGAATACTACTTTGCCATTAGAAGGATAAAATCTTAGCATTTGTGACAACATGGATGGACTCTGAGGATATTATGCTAAGCCAAATAAGTCAGATGGAGAAACCCAAATATCATGTGACTTCACTCACATATGGAAGATAAACAAATACATATATACAGAGAACAGATTGTGGTTACTAGAGGGAAAGGGGGGTGGGAGGGTGAAAGGAGTAAAAGGGGCACATTTGGAACAGTGACGGATGGCAACTAGATTTTTGGTGGCAAACACGGTGCAGTCTATACAGAAGTCAAAATCTAATGATGAATACTTGAAATTTATATAATGTTATAAACCAATATTACCTCAATAAAAATAAATAATAAATAAAGTCATGCTCCCTGAACCAGAAATTTATATTTTTAACCTCAGTGGTTAGTTTTCTTCCAATAAAGGGACAAAGATTTTTTTTGAATTTTATTTCATGTACTTTCCTGCAAATGTTTTCTTGTCTGTTGGGTATATGGTAATTTCATGTATATTACCAAAAAGTGAATGTCATAAAATCATAAAGTATGAGATAAAGAAAATCCTCTTAAACACATCTCAAGAGAAAAACATCAAGTGGGCCATTTTGTAATTTATATACTGTCGATAGACTATAATGCAATTTCTGGTTTGAGTCAAACATCCAAACATTTTGCCATTAGTGTATTTTTCATAAATTAACAGTCAGGTATTAGATATAAAACATTGTGTTTCTTAGAACCAGGCTCAGTGATTTGTAAAAATGATAAACTTGTCAATTTATAGTGTTTTTTGTGTATCATTTTGATAGTAGTTGCACTGAGTATTTCAATATATGGATGTGAAGTCACAGTCTAATGGTATCAGCATTTTACCACTTTGAGTGAAGTGTGGAAAGCTTGCTTCCGTTTAGGTCCCTTTACCTTTTCCACTTTTAAGTATCATTGTCTTGAGTATCAGGTAGTGTGATCATTTTTGTTTCATCTATCAAATACAATTTAGAAAACTCATGAGGAAAAGGGTAGTTAATTCTATTTGCCCATATTTTTGCTCTTTCTGTTGTTCTTTCTTCCTTCCTGATGCTACAAGTTCCCTTCTTTTATCATTTTCTTTGTGTTTGAAGAACTTGCTTTAGCCAGTCTTTAAGGGTCATTTTGCAAGCAACAAATTCTTTTAGTTTTCTTTCCTCTGAGAATGTCTTTATTTCCCCTTTATTCCCAAAGGGTTGTTCTGCCAGACATAAAATTCATACTTGATAGTTCTTTTTCTTTTTTAGCGCTTGAAAAATGTTCCACTTCCTTCTTGCCTCCATGGTTTCAGATGAGAAATCTGAGAAATCTGCTGTCACTCAGATTGTGTTCTCTATAGGTAATGTCATTTCTCTCTGGCTGCTTTTGTTTTTTTCTCTGCCTTCAGTTTTCAGAAGTTTACTTAAGATGTGTCTTAGTATAGATTTCTTTGGGTTTATCTTATTTAGGATTCACTCAGCTTTTTGAATCTGTGACTTTATGGGATTTTTGTGTGTGTGTGAGGAAGACTAGCCCTAAGCTAACATCCATTGCCAATTCTCCACATTTTTGCTGAGGAAGACTGGCCCTGGGCTAACATCCATGCCCATCTTCCTCTACTTTATATGGGATGCCACTACAGCATGGCTTGAAAAGTGGTGCGTTGGTCTGTGCCTGGGATCTGAACCTGTGAACCCTGGGCCACCAAAGCGGAGTGCGCAAACTTAACTGCTATGCCACCAGGCTGGCCCCTGGGATTTTTTTTATTACCAAATTTGGGAAGTTTTTAGCCATCATTTCTTGTAATACTCTTTCAACCATTCTCTTTGTCCTCTTCTAAGACTCCAGTGATACCAATGTTGGCTCTTTCGTTGTTATCTCACAAGTCCCTGAGACTAGTTTTGTTTTTTTTCAGACAATTTTTTCTCTTTTGTTCATATTGGGTAAATGCTATTGATTTGTTTGTAAGTTCACTGATTCTATCCCATTATCTCCACTTTGCTATTGAATCCATCCAGTCACATTTTAAAATTTTGGTTATTGTATTTGTCAGTTCTATAAGTGCCATTTGGTTCTTTCTTATAACTTCGATTTCTTTGCCAAGATTTTATATTTTTTCATTTGTTTCAAGAGCATTTTTAATTGCTTTTTGAAGTGTATTTATGATGGCTGCTTTAAAATCCTTGTCAGACAATTCCAACATCTGATTCATCTAGGTGTTGGTGTCACTTGATTGTCTTTTCTCATTCAAGTTGTGATTTTCTTGTTTCTTGGTATGATGGTTGATTTTGATTGTATCCTGGATTCTTTGCTCTTATATCAGGAGACTCTGGATCTTATTTAATATTTTAGTTTAGCAGGCAGTCACCCTGTTTAGGTTTAGCATGCAAGTCCTCGCCTACTTTTGTAGACTGTGGTTTCAATGACAATTTAATTTACAGAGTCTTTGTGGTACTGTTTTGGTCTGCTTGGATTATCTGGTGCCCTTTTAGCTTTAACAGATCCCTGCTGGTGCTGCCTAAGGGGGTAGGAGGAGCTTCCCCAGCCTGCATGGATTCCTGGTAAAGACCAAGAGCACTTCCTGGGTTGAGCACGTGTTGTGTCAGAATCCTGTGCCTCCTAACTGCCCAGTATCCTTCAGATAGGGTTGTTTTAGGCCCAGAGAGGAAGAGAAGCCCTGACCACCTCGTGTCAACATAGCTCCAGATAGATTCTTCTTGCTGGTTTTACCAGGCTTGCTCAACCCAGACATTTTGTATTTCAACACCCTGATTATTTCCTTCATAGCGCCTGTTATCTGAAATTACATTTATTTATTGTTTTGCTTTTTCACTGTCTGTCTCCCACACTAGAATATACCTCTGTGAGGGCAGAGTTTTTTTTCTTTTTTTCTTATTTACTTCTGTATCCCAGCACCTAGACAAAATAGGTTCTCAATAAATATTTATTGAAGGAAAGAAGAAATCCCAAGAGATAGAAAAGATGATGAGAGCTATAAGAAGGAGACAAGAGTAGACTGAATTCTTACATTATTATTGTTTATTTTGGGCAATAGGGCTGAGATTTATTTTTTTAAAATTTATTTTATTTTTTGAGTAGTTAGTGAATTTTTATTTTATTCATTTGTTGATTAGTTCAACAAATATTTATTGAGTACCAAGCACTGTGCTGGGCATTTAAAGTTAAGAAAAGAGGTCTGTGCCATTTTGGGCACCACAGTCTACACAGGAAGACAGGAACTGAAAAATAAATAAGCAGTGCAGTACGGGTTGTGAAGGAGAAATGCAGGTTCTGGGGCAGCACATCTCATCAGGGTCCTGTGGGTGGGGAGAGGTCTCTAACCTTTCACATTTGCACAGCTCTATGTAAATATTTGCCAAGAGAGTGTCTGCACCCCAGAGCTGCCCAAGCTGGAACACTGAGAACTCCATAATCTTGGAATCCTCACCATCTCTAATGCTGTCTGAACACTTTTCAGGTACCAGGCACCCAACCATTGCTTTCCAAGCCTTGGCTTCTTTAGTCTGCATAGTAGCCCTACACCAAGGGCTCTATTATTGTTACTCCCCCATTTTACAAATAAGGAAACTGAGGCTCAGGGAGGTCACCTAACTGGTAAGGGGTGGAACCCAGGTGGCTGCTTCCAGGGCCAATGCTGTTAAACCCCAGCACCTCCCCTGGGAGGAGAGCCCATCTCCTCCCCACTCCTCAGCCTTGGGTGCTCAGCTTGACTTCCCCTTGCCTTCCTGGTGCACTGGTTGCCTGAGTTGCCTTTCTCCAGCCTCAGTTTTGGTAGAAAACAAAATGCTGTTCACAGTCAATGCTGGGATCAAGGAGGATCCTTTTCTCTGGGAACCAAGCCCTGGCTAATGGCCCAGATGGACTGTCTGACGTTCCTGACCCAACTGATGTCCACAGGCATGGAGTTAGTACTGGATGTTCCCAACCTAATGGGCTATTCATTTCACTGATGGCTGCTGCCCTCCTCGGGTCCTCAGGTTCATCAATGAGAAGAAAGTTCCAAAAGAAGGATTTCTTCATATAGAGATTAAGAGGGTGGACTCTGGAGCCAGACAACGTGGGCTCAAATCCTGGCTCTGCCACTTACTAGTGACGTGACCTTGAGCAAGACGCTTCCCCTCTTGGGGTCTAGGTCTCTCCGTCTGTTCCTGTCTGAGACCCCTTCCGTCCCAGTATCCGTCCCTTCCTCCTCTCTTCTCAGGTCGTGTATTGTTTTCTACAGACCCTTGCTTCTGGAAGGAGGAGACTCTCAAGGCTCCACAGAGTTCCCAGGCCTCATAGGCAGCTGGAAAGGAAGTGTCTAAGCCATAGGGCTCCCTCGGCACAGGCTGCTCTGGTTGGGCCCCAGAATTCTGGGGAATGTGCTTTGGGAATGAGAATGAGAGCTCAAGGGCCTAAGGAGCCTCAGGACCTTCCTGCCACAGGGCCGTTGCTCTGCTTAGGTGGGTCTCTCTGTGCACCTGGAGGTAGGACTATGAGTGACATGATGTGTATCCTGTCTGTATGAACTCACCCGCATGTCTGTGTTTGCCCCTCTATTAGTGGTCTTTTGTGGCCATGTGATGGCACAGCCTGTCTGTGGGTGATGGTCCATGTGGTTCTGTGCCAGAGGGGGAAAGTGAAAGGGCCTCTTCAATAATAATCAAACGTACCTATAGCTGTTATTTATTGAGCCCTTACTATGTGCCAGGCATGGGCTAAGTACTTTATATCACTGTCTCATTTTATCCTCATAATCATCCCAGGTAGGTGTGGCAGACTGCATTTTTCAAAGATAGCTCCAGTATTTTCCATCCCACATGCTCTTTTTACAATGCAGTATTGATACTCTTCCCATAGAGTGATGAGCTTTATGTCCCCTGCCCTTGAAATTGGGTAGACCTTTGTGACTGCCTCGACCAATAGAGTACAGCAGAGGTGATACTATATGACATCCAAAACAAGGTCATAAAAATGCCATGTACTTACCTTGCTGTCTTGGGTCACTCGTTCTTGAAACCTGGCTGCTACACTGTGAGGAAGCCCAGGCCACCTGCAGAGGCTATGTGTAGGGTATTCCAGCTGACAGCTCAGATTATGTCCCACCCAAATGTCAGCATTTATTGCCAGATTGGTGAGTGAGGATGCCTTCAAGGTGATTATAGTCTAGCTACTATCTGACCACAATTACTTGAAAGACACTGAGTGAGAATTACCTAGCTGAGGAAACTGAGGCTCAGAGAGTTGAAGAAGCCATGGTCATGTAGCCACTAAGTGGCAGAGCTGGATAAGAACCCAGGGTCCTTAATGTCCTGAGTGGAAAAATGAGGCAAGGAGATGATTTCTTCACAGACCCAGACTTTATCTGTTGGCCCAGAGGGGTCCAGCTGGGACCCAACCTCAAGGGCTATTAACTATTTTATTTCTACATGTTATTGAGTTCCTCTTCTGAGCCAGACACTGTGTTATGGATTGTGAATTCAAAGTGAGTAAAATGCAGCTTTTGTCCCCAAGGGGCCTGTGGCCTAGTTGAGGAGACAGAACTGTCAATCTGTGTATTCTTCAACACTGGCAAAAGTCAAGAGGTTGCTATATGAAACATTGAAAAGATTACCTGGCTCAGGGCAGTCTTTCCTACCTCCTCAGCTTTGAATTTATCCAAAGAGATCAAAATAAAATAGCAGTATCTAATTCTTTCCAAAGTTAAGCAAGGGTTCCTCTTGCATGACTACTCTGAAAAGGGGTTCTAAAGATCTTAGGCTTTTTACTTGAGGGGAAGAAATGATAACCAGTACATCCAGTGTCTGTCAGAAGGAGGTGGGTAGATTCCTTCATTTCTGCTATATTTTCACAAATAATTGTTGGGTAGTAATCATGTACACTAGGCTAGAGATACAAAAATAAGACAAGACAAGGTCCTTGCTCAGAGTCTACTGTGGAGGGAAACATGAAAACTGTTAGAAGACAGTAAGATGGTCACTCCGATGGAGGTAGGGATAGGTGCTGGGAATGTGGGGGTAGAAGTTTCTCCATCTGCAGTGGAGCCAGGAAAGCCTTTCCAGGGCAGTGAGGCTTCGAGTTGGCCATGAAGAATGACAACTTTACAGATGTCCAACCAGGAGGAGGGCAGCCCTGCTGGAAGGAGGAGCCTGTGTAAATGGTCAAGAAGGCATGGTATGTTTGAAGATCTACAAGAAGTTTAGTATTGTCGGCACGAAGAAGTAAGAGGGACAAGAGGTGAAAAAATAAGTGGAAAGTGAAGTCTGGGACCAGACCATGAAGCGTCTGTTTGCAGACAAAGGTGTTTGCGTTTTCTTGGCTGGAGTGCTGGTTTTCTAGCTGCAATTAGAATTATCTGGGAAACTTTTATAAAAGACCAATGCCTGGTCCCAGTCCCAAAGATTCTGATTCAGTAGCTGTGAGATGAGGCCTAAACATCTGGTATTGTTTTCAACTTTTTACTGGAATAAAATAAACACATGTGTTCAACTTCTACTCCAGTTGTACCTAGTCACTGGCTGATCTCCAAATGTGCTGTTTTATTTTTCTTTTCTATGTCTTTTTTCTTTTGTGCATGATCCTCCTAGAATGTCTTTATTTTTGACCCTGTT
Organism: Tapirus indicus; assembly: GCA_031878705.1. Taxonomy (NCBI): domain Eukaryota; kingdom Metazoa; phylum Chordata; class Mammalia; order Perissodactyla; family Tapiridae; genus Tapirus; species Tapirus indicus. Next base: position 19,490,855 of record CM062934.1, read on the forward strand.
TTTCCAACTCTTAGTTGGCTATCATGACTTAAATCTAGCATCACTTTCTTCTGGAAGCCTTCCTTGATCTTTCCTGGCAGAGTTATGAATCCTTCCCTGTATTTCCATAGCACCTTGTACATAATTCTCAGTGAGTGGTGTCCAGTTGACCTACTTGGGTCTTGGACAGAATTCCATGACTGAATTATCCCACCCAGACTGAATCTAATGTGGGAGGCAAAATTGGGTGCTAATATCAGAGGGGGGAATGGATGCTGGGCATCAAAACAGCAAATGTGCTTTTCAATATTGTATAAACCTGTGTTGTTCCTGAAAATATTTAAAGTAGTTGTATTTCTACTAGGCTATGAGTTCCCTAAGGGCAAACACTGTGTGGTGTTAATCTTTGAATATTTAGCTCCAAGTCAAGTTCCTGGCTCAATAAGTGTTTGTTGAGTGAATGGTCCTTCCCTCAGTTTTAAAGATACAAGTTTATTCTGAAGTCCACTCTGAATAGCATTCATCCTTTCTAAAGTGTTTCCACTCTATTCTATCAGGCCCCCAGGACTTTAAGAGTGGAGAAAAATTTGCACAATGGCTTTTAAAATTATCATCAACCAGAAAACATCTTTGAGAATCTCTAAATCAGCTCATTTCCATTTGTCCTCCTGAGAAAGTGATGCTAGAATGTAAGTGTCCGTGATGGGATGGACAGTGGCCAGGCAGCTGGGATCCAAACCCACTGATCCTGTGGACAAGTGCCCTCTGTCCCTGCCAGAATTCATGTTGGAGAGAAGGAGGAAAGTAGAGGTTTCCGGACTCAGAATGAGAGGTGCTCAACACATGTTGAACAGACTGAGTTGACAGGCCACTACGGAGGTAGAAAATGTTGCTTTACTTCTGCCCTATCTGCTGAACTTTCTCTAAGGATCTCTTTTAACTTATATTTAAAAATTGGAGGGAGAGAAAAGCTGATAGTCAAGGAAGTTTACATTTAAGTGCTAGTTTATAAGCAAATTTCCAAAGTCCTAGGTCATTTCAAAGTTGCCTTTCAATGGATATTGTAGTGTTTCCCTGGAGAGAAGAATGTGTTCCATCAAACTCACTACTCCTTCAGGGGCAGGCTTGGATTTGGCTTTATGAGCAGTAATGATTTTTTCATAAGGTGCACTTTGCTTCCACACAGGGTGGTATGATTCATAAAATAAAACTCTTATGCCTTAATTGTCCTTTCCAGGAATAAACCCTATTTCCTGCAGCTATCATTCCTATTGTAAACCAGTGAGGTCCTTGTGCTTAATACTGTGCAATTTATTGTTATCTTGTGTAGCCACATTAAATATCACAAAATGCTTTCGAATGGGAGATGAAAGAGAAGAAGGAGAAGGAGGAGGAGAGAATAGATGGCAGAGTAGCACCTGGTGGGGCTGAACCTACCCCTGCTCCCCGAAGAGAATGTCCCCAACACCCAGATATCCACTGGAGCTCCGGGGAAGAGGACGGAGCAGATGGTTGAACTTGTTTATTGAATTGACCATCTCCATGGAAGTTTGCTCTGAGTGATCAAAGCACTCTCTAGTGCTGAAGAATGAAGGGCTCACCTCAGAGCTACTCTCTCCTTCCCTCCTCACTCCCTTATAGGCCAGAACTTCTCTGGGCAGCTTGGATTACTGGACTACTTATTTGACTCAATGGAAACAATGAGTGTGGTAGTGGCCTGCCTGGCATCCATTCCTTTCCCCCTCCCATGGTAGCAGCACCTTTAAGAGAGGGCAGGTGACCAGGAATCCTGCTTACCTCCGTCTCTCCCATCTGAGACCTCATGGCTGGCTTACAGGAAAGAGACAAATTCTTTGGCACAAGATACAAATAGGCAGCATAATAAAAGTGATATTTTGGGAATAATAATTTGAACGGCAGAAACTAAAGGCATGGAGTGAATTAGCAGCCAATTAGAACAGTTTGGCAGGATATGGGCCTCAACGAGGAAGACATGTGCTAGCACTATTATTTAGAGAGAATTTGGCCAAAGAATATACATACACTGAGAATCTATTAGGAGCCCAGCCTTGTGCCAAGTACTTTACATATATTATCTCATTTATGACAAAAGTAATTCCCCCTCTAAGAGCACCCATACTTTTCTGCTGTGGCACTTTTCACAAATGTTAACTGTATATTTATTTGTGCGGTTAGTTGTTTTAATGTCTGGCTCCACCCACTAAATTTCCAACTATGTGCCTGTCACATAGAGATGCTTGAAAAGTTTGTTGAATGAGTAAATGACTATGTCTTAGTTACGACTCTCGTGGAACCTAGATTCATGAGAAGAAACCTCATGGAATTCTAGGAAAATCTGGGTAACCAGTATGCAGGGAGGGGCTAAGCAGGGCAGCTCTGGGAACCTTGGCATCTTGACCAGTAGAGAACTTAGCTGTCAACATGGCAATTCTCAATGCTTCTGCACTGTGGTTCTCAGTTTAAATTCTTGAGAGAGAGATTCTGATTGGCCCAGCTTGGGTCAGGTGTCCACTCATGATCCAATCAGCTATGACCAAAAGGGCAGAGTCACATAGCAGGTAGCATCTGCAGGATTCCTCCCTTGTGAGTGTGTGTGTGTGTGAAGGCAATTCTCAGAGAAAGAGGGTTACTGGGGCTGAGAAGGTAACCTAAATGGTGTTGACTATGATACAGGACTGGAGTGAAGAATGTGACCTAATGTATACAGATGTTTTGAAAGATGTGCATGTGGCACGGTGTCTGGATGCCATGGTTCAAGTCCCAGACTCAACACTTACTTCCTATGTAATCCTGGGCAAATTACTTAATCTTTCAGTTCTTCAGTGTCCTTATCTGCAAAGTGAGGATCATGACAGTATTAGTCGCTTAGACTTGTTATGAGTTCTAAAAGAGATAACGCATGTGAAACATTTAGCAGTGCCTGGGATTGTAAGCACTCAAGAGATATTAGCCAGCATCCTTCTTACAGTGGAAGATGAGGAAGTTCCATCTAGAATATCTTTTTTCCTTTTAGTAAAATAAAGAACCCCATCAGGACTCTTTTAGGACAGTTAATTTCTGGAAGACAGTAGGACTTAGTGTGATGAAGAATTTCAAATTTGGAGAGATATGATTTCAACAAGTCCAAAGTGTTCATAAGATCATTTGATCCTCAATTTTAACAGCTTATTAAAACACCAAAGGAGATTTAACATCAGTTGCTACACAGGCCCTTAAAAAAATCAGTTTTTCCATACTTGCTAGTTGAACTGGCAGTGAAGGACAAAGATTGCATTTCAAAATCATTAGTTCTTCACCCAGACCCAATATTGAAGGCCAGGACCCACAGGCCTGTGCTAATAGGGGAGAGATGAGTTAACCACTGGGCAGTTCAAGGCTCCTGACTAGTCACTCTACTAAATGCTTTAGGGATAAGGTGAAAATCTTGTAATCTGTAACTGTTGTAGCAGGCAGAACAAGCAATTGGATATGCTTATGGATCTATTTAAATCAAAGGTCATTGATTTTATTTCTTCACATTTAGCAGCACATGATAACCTGAACACATATTACAAATGTCAACCTGCGCTTCTCAAAGCCTAATGAGTTCTGCGAAACATCAGAAGGGGCAGTGAGGAGCAGCTTAGAAAATGGCTCTTCAGAAACTTTCTAAAGTGATCATGCTATCAAATGTGTGGGTTTTTTTTCAACTTAATCATGTTCCCCTTTTGGTTCCCTGAGGTCTGGGTACTTGCTTTACATGTTGATGACAACCTCCATTTAAGGTCAATTTATGTAAGAAAATATTATATTATGATTATAATAATTTCTCTGAGATTCTGATTGCCTTTTGATTCTGTTATTTCCTTTGGTTGTCAGGTCATTTATCGTTTAAATGCAGATGAATTTGCAGGTTGAAGTTAGGTTGAAGAGTTCTTTAAAAACGTTCCATTCTAGCTTTCAGAGAATCTTAGCACTGGAAAGCAATTTAAAGATTGACTCGCCCACACTCTATGTATTAAAGATGAGAAAACTGGAGGCCAGAGAAGTTAACGATTAGTTCAATGTCACTCACCTGTAGAGAGCAAGAGATGGACTCTGGATTAATAGATGAAAGTTCTCTCCACTGAATATCATGATCAGAAAAGAAGTTAGACATCCTATAGAAACATTGGTTACTGTGAGGGTTATTTTGTTTTATATTTTGTGGCTTTGATGTTGTTGTGCAGACAGTTCAACTTTTTATATTCATTTTCCAAAATGCTTAGAGTTCTCACTAGTATACTTCTAGATAGAAGGTTCTAGATACTTCTACAGATGCAATTTCATGCTTTAATTTTTGTGGCTGAGATATATGGCTTTGGCTAACTTAATGACTGCTGTGATTCCACGTGCTAGTTTAAACCCAAAGACTCAGGATTAGTCATTGGGTTGACCAATATAATCTCATTTGCTTACTTCCATTTCATGGATGGGTATAAATACATTGTATTCATTACAATTTTTCTTCTTAATTATGAGATAAATAAAGCCCTCTAACCCAAGGATAATGTTAAGAAAAGGCTACTGAATCAATATATGCTTTTATTAAGATGATAATTTTTTAAACATTGGGAAAGGCTGAAAAGCTTCCCTGCAAGTAGGTCTTGCTTGCCCCCTTCCCCATTTCATGTAGCAATTTTGCTTGGGGAGCATTCTTACTCTTTTTAAAAACATTTAATTTTTCTTTTTATTGTAAAGTGTACCATGCACATAGAAAAGTGTATGAAAACCAATGTGCATATTTTAAGTGATTATTGTAATAATTCCTTAGCTTTTCTTTATAGTATTACCATGTGTTTGTATTTTCAATAAAAAATAAAGTGTTAAAAACTTTATATTGTTTTATAAAATGGGATCATACAGTGAGTATTCTTTCATTCTACACTATGTGAGTGGAATTCATTAATATTGTTGCATGCAGTTGTAGTTTTAAAATGTTTGTTGCTATATAGTATTCCAATTGTGTAAATATTCTACAACGTGTTTATCCATTTTACCGAGGATGGATATTTAGGTTGCTTCCAGTTTGGGGCTATTATGAATGATGTGTTGCAAACAAACCTGTATGTGCCTTCTGCTAAACAAGTACAAGAATTTCTATAGGGTTTACACACAGGAGGGAATTGCTGGGTCACATTATATGCTCATCATCAAATTTACTTATAATAATTACTATAAATGCCACTTTTCCAAAGTATAGTCTATCCTCATTATTTGCCGATTCTGTGTTTGTGTCTCTCCTACTTGATAGATTATATTTATAACTTCACAATCAGTACTCAGGCTGCTTCCATGGTTAATTGCGGACATGCACAGAGTGGCAAAAAATCTGAGTTGCTGATGTGCACATTCCCAGCCGAGGCTGAATAAGGCAACACTCTGCCTTCTTGTTTCAGTTCTCTTACTATAAACAGGTGTCCTTTACGTGTCTATTAGTGCCACGTTTTTCATTTTTTTGGTGCATTTTGTTCATTTCACTGTGTAAAATGACCCCCCCAGTGTAGTGCTAAAGTGCTGTCTAGTGTTCCTAAGTACAAGAAGGCTGTGATATGCCTTAGAGAAAATATGTGTTAGATGCTTCCTTCAGGCATGAGTTATAATGCTGTTGGCCTTGAGTTCAGTGTTACTGAATCAACACTATATATTAAATAAGGTGTCTTTGAACAGAAACACACGTAAAACAAGGTTATATATTAATTGGTTGATGAAAACATTGTGACTAGAGACTGGCAGGAAACTAACCCTTTATTTCCCCCAGGAGTAATGGTTCAGTGTTTGCTAATTCAGTGTTTGTGGCAGCTTTATAGAAAATAACTACTGCAAATAATGAGAATCAACTGTAGTTGGAAATTTATACTTCTACCAGCATTGTTTGAGAATTCCCAATGAGCCATATTCTTGAAAACATTTATTAATGTCAGATTTTTGAAAATTTTGCCTGTCTAGTAGATGTGCAATAATATTCCACATATATGTTTTGTGATAATTTCCCCCTATATGTGACTTGCCTATTCATTTTTATTAACTGTGTGTGATTCTCTTTCTTCTTCTTCTTTTTCAAGAAGGTCTTGACTCTCTTAAGTCCTTTGCATTTCCATATACACTTTAGAATAAGCTTGTCAATTTCCACAAAAATTTCTTGTGGGATCGTGATTGGCATTGTGTTGAATCTATGGTTCAATTTGGAGGAAATTGTCATCTTAACAATTTTGACACCTCATTTTTAAAGAACAAAACAACCCTGTGGATGTTGGTTTAGGTAACAAAAACAAAAAGTAAACATTTCAGCCATTGTGATATTTTTCCATTGAAAACTAGCTCAGATCTACTCTTTTTTCCTTATGTGAGAAACATTCCCACCTTAAATGAACAAACAATGTAGAGCCTCTCTTTGCCCTCCTATTTGTTCTGAAAAGAATTTCCTTTCTCTTTTTCTTTTATTTTTTTATTTTTGTGAGGAAGACTAGCCCTGAGCTAACATCTGTTGCCAATCCTCTTCTTTTTGCTGAGGAAGATTGGCCCTGGGCTAACATCTGTGTCTATGTTCCTCTACTTTACATGGGATGCTGCCACAGCATGGCTTAATAAGTGGTGTGTGGGTCCGTGCTCGGGATCCGAACCTGCCAACCCCGGGCCACTAAAGCAGAACATGCCAACTTAACTACTACGCCAATGGGCCGGCTCCCTCCTTTCTCTTTGTTGAATGTATTGTCTGCCCAATCAGAAAAATGAAAAAGAAAACAAGAAAATAATTAAAAAACAATAGCTAGATTATATTACTGCATGTTTTTCTATTAATATTATAGGTTAAGAGTGAGGAAATAATTTTTCTCTTAGAATAGCTATTTTAGATTTGTTATTGCGTGAGATACCCCAGATCTTACTTGTTTAGTAATATCAATTTCCTACAATATTCACTGGCATTATGAAAGGAATTTCTAAATAAGTATTTCTATTTTCTTTTAAAAATACACTTCTAAGATAGCAATTATTCTCTTATGGGCCTGCAATAAAACAGAAAATAGAGGGTATAGAAATCAGAGGTTATAAATGATTTACTTCTTTTAGGTTTCTATACTCCTTCAAAATGAAGATTCTTATAAGTCATGAATACACTTTAAAGACAATAAATTCAGATTACATCTTAGAGTTATACTGATCTACAGTCTTAGAGGTTTTTTTTAAATCTGAACTGGTCAGGGGTCAGGCATAGATCTCTGTTAGAATTAATAGTGAGCATTTTCCATTTTTGGATTCATCTCTCTCCATGTGTTTGATCTTTTTATTCATAGTTGCTTCAGACTTGTCAGTAGCACCTGTGCTTTAAGTTATTTTTATGACCCATCAACCAGATAGTAATTGAAATCCTGCTATGTGACCTGTGCTAGGTGACATGGGGGCAGGCAAAAGATGTACAGGATATGGATTCTGCCTGTTATAATCTTACAGCATATTTGGGCAGATAGGACCTAGATGCTGGCAACATACCATAGGCTATCAAATGCATAGTACAGACAATCAGAAGAGAATTTAGTTGTTAGAACATGTCAACCATGATGCACACAGTAAGTGCACAATAAGTTAGAAAAGGGAGACTGTCATTCTTTCTTTGGAGATTGCATTATCCTTTTTTCTTTTCAGCTCTTATCTGAAAGTACATATTTATGTATTTGTTCACTATTACATTTTTGTCTGTCTAGCCACAAAAATGTAAGTTTCATGAGGAGTTCAGGTTTACTATGAGAACACCTTGTAAACAAATAGTTACATACTGTGGGATAAACGATATGTGAAAAGGATCCTGTGTGTGCTGTTGGAACACAGAGGAGCCAGTAGCTCTGCTTCAGGGTGGAGAGAGAACTTCCCAGAAGGGATAACATTTGCCCTGTGTAAGAAAACCCCAAGGATATATTTACAGAAGTGGACTAATGGGTCAAAAGGAGTGCATATCTAACATTTTGTTAGATAATGTTAAATTGCTACATTGTGTTTTGTAGAATGAATGGGAGTTTATCTGGCAGAGAAAGGTGTACCAAGGGATGATAGTTCCAGGCACAGGGAACAGCAGGAACGAAGGCACAGCATGTGCAAGTGATTATGTAGTTTGGTGGGATGTGTGATGGGGAATGGCCAGATACAGAACTGTAAAAGAATGTAGGGCCAGGTTAAGAATTAGGTGAGCTGAAGTTCTCGGGGCAGACTTCTCAGTGAAAGTAATCCACTGCAAACTTTAAAATCTCAATAGGATGTCAGATAAAGATGAGTAGGGTGATGAATCCATTTCTGTGGATTGTATCTTCCCTCCCTGCCTCCTTCCTTTCCTTATTTCCTGCATGCCTGCCCTGCTTTCCTGCCTTCACACATTTCTTGAGTACCCATTCCAGGCCAGACACTGTTCTAGGCACTGAAGAGAACATGGCAAAGTCCTGCTCTCATGGAGCTTGCATTCTAGTGGGGGAGACACAGGATAAACAGGGGAAGGAAGGAAGGGAGGAAGGAAGGAAGGAAGGGAGGGAGGGAGGGAAGGGAAGGGGAGGGAAGAGAAGGAAAGGAGGAAGGAAATCCAGAGGGTGTTAACTGCTATGAGGGAAAAAATTAAGTAAAGGAGAGTTCAGGGTGAGAGGGAGACGGCCCAGACGACCTGGAGGGCGGAGGGTGGATGCTCCACACCCACCTCCTGCCAAGGTCCTGCCCCTACCCCTATTTGGTGCAGCCCAGCGTGATGGGATCATTCTCCTCTCTGAACTCAACTTCTTCTGATTTTGAGGTACTTATCTGTCGCTGCCTTCCATTTTCACTTTTCCTCTTCCCTGTTTGATTGTAAGCTCCTTGAGGACAGGGGCTGAGTTTTTTCACGTTCGGATCCCACACTAGAGCACAGTGCCTTGAAGCACGTGACCCTTATTTTTTAAATAAATGCCAGTGTTGAAAAACTTAGCAAATTACATTTTTTGTTCTTTCTTTTCCCTTGTTTCTCAGGTCATTTGCATGAAACATGGTTACTGCTGCTGAGGAGTCCTTTTGCTCCTGCTGTGTAGTGCCTACCTGCATCTTCAGTCCTTGTGGTGACAGCCACATTGTTCCACTTGTGATAAGATGAAGGGCCCCTTGGATTGTGCTCCTACCTCATAATGAGAATTACCAGCAGGCCTGGATAGATTCCTAAGTAATGTGAGCCTGCTCTCACATAAATGTCTTTAATAATAAATGATGAGAAAGGCAGAAGGTGCAATATATTTATTTTTTATTATGGAACATCCCTGGAGACTTCCAGTGCCCCAATTTAAACTGAAAAAGAAAGAAAGCTAACCTTTTGGTCCTTTGGTTGCATATCATGAAACAGTTTCAGTTTGGGGTGAAATAATGACTCCTTTGGGATCAGAGGGATTTCCAGGGATTATGGAGGCACCTTGTTTTTTGGTTTAATAGCAGACAGTCTCAATACGGGTGATGTTAGATTATTTGTGACCAGTTGATGATTAGAAATATGAATTAGAACCACTCTGAAAACCTTCAGAAAATTATAACTATTGGTCCTTGTAGGAGAAGTTACCTTTTTCCAATGAGGCAGTAAAGGCTCTACAGTATCAGATTCTAGAAACGTGGAGTGTTATAACTGGAAAGAAGATTAGTGATCCAGCCTCTTCATCCTATAGATGTGAAAGTGAGAGCCAGAGCCATAAAAGGACTTGTTGAAGATCACACAGCCAGACGGCGATTGAGACATGTTACAGCTTAGGTCTTTTGACTTGTTCACCTTCCCCTCCGTTACTGATATGTGATAATAAAAGAGCTTGGTGGATTGTAAAAGGTTACACACATGGAAGCTGCTACCATCCCATCATCTCAGTGAGCTGCTTCTTATCCTAATTTGACCTCCCTGGACCTTCTTACTTGTGTCTAAAATAGGTGGCATTAGTTAATATCCAAGTTCTCTTCTATTTCTCAAATTCCATTCTTTCATGGCTCTTTTTTTTTTTTAAGAAAATAGAGACAGTGGTTGAAAGAACCTTGAAATTCACCTAGAACCTCTTGACTTTTGCCTCCATTGACTCTCCTTCTTCAGTCTCATCTCTTGCCACTTTGTGCCCATCCCATCCCCTGACCTACCAGCGGAGCTAAAGTACAGCTCCCCAAATGCCCCAGGTTCTCTCATTGTCTCAGAGCATCTGCACACGATGTGCCCTTTGCTGTCTTTGCTCTGCTAACTCCTGTGTGTTCTTTAAGGCTTGGTTTGAGCATCAACTTCTCAGAAAGCCTTTCTTGATGTCCTCGTACAAGCTTCCCAGCACCCAATGCCTCCTGCTATCACAGTGTTTGTCACACCGTATTGTAACTGTCTGCTTAGATCTCTCTCTCTTTCCAGGCTGTGAACTCCTCAGCTCTGAATACCAGTGCCTGCACTGTGCCTGGAACATAGGAGAGGCTCAATAAATGTTTGTTTAGTGGTATGTAGCTAGATTGCTGGTTTGTTATCTCCAAGGGATGACTAGCAGTTCCATACTGATGTCTATGTCTTGTCTTTCAACAGATTTTGACTTTTGGGCATTGGCTACTGGGCATAGCCGGTTTGTGTCTTGGATGAAATAATGAGGTGTTAAGATCCATTTTCCATGAGCCATCTCTAAACATTGCCCCTGTGAAGTCCCCTGGTGCCACTTTGCTGATGGAAGGAGCTCAAGTGAATGACTTCTGAGCCTTCATCACTGAGGACAGCATGAAGCTAGTCACTTGCCATCTGGCTACATCTGAGCATGTCAAACCATGTTCCAAGGAGGGAGCTCCAGAAAGATATGTTGCAGGCCCCAAAGAACACATGGTTCCTTGGGAGTTTACAAGATCTAGTGTACACAGGCAGCCTCTTTAGAGTTCTGGGGAGATAGGTGTGAGGCTTCTCTCAGCAGCTGGAAGATGGGAAGAGCCCAGACGTTCTCTAAAACTCACAGAGGTTTTTCCCTCTGAGTTCACTGAGTGGTTTCTAACATGTGTTAACTCAAGCTGCTGCTAATTGCTGCTGATTACTGGTAATTTGCTGGCAATAGCAAGTGACTGTCCTGGCAGCAGCAAAGCCATGTCCCAAGATAGCAGGAGTAGGGATAGTATGGTGTAAATGGCACTAGGGTGCCGAGATCCAGAAGCCCAGATTGCCTAGCAGCCCAACAAGCCACTTAGTAAGGGGAGCCCAGAAGGAAAAGCTCACTTGGGAGCCCGAGACTACCAAGAGTATGGAAACAGAGGCATGATTCTGGCAGGAACTGGGGTTCTGCTGTGTTAATTTTCATGCTCAATGACGAATGGAAATTGGCCACCGAGCTTGAGGAAAGTTGCTTCTCAACACCTTAGTGTGTCAGAATTCTGAATGAATCCAGGATAAAATAATGGACTTAAGGAAATTCAGGATTTTGACAACTTGATCAAAATTAATGGAGAGCGTGCACACAACATGTAACAGAAAAGTAATTCCAGACTATTGAGATTACCTAATAACTGTTGCCCCACTCCTCCTCTCTCCAGCATAGTTATGAGGGAGGCTTTCCCCCTTCACCTCTGCTTTTCCTTCTCTCCTGGGCTGGGGTGGGGATGTGGATGGGGCAGTCCTTTCTTCCATTCATTATTGAGCTCAATGACTGCAATGAAGTAGGCTCTAGGGATGTAACATGAAACTGGATAGAGCTTAAAGTGTTTTAGTCCTTCTTGCTTTTTTTATTCCTCTGAAAATTTAATCCAGCTATTGACCCTACCTGGATGCTATTTCCTTTCCTTTGGTTGAGGTGGGATGGATGTGTGTGTGTGAGAGTGTATCCCTGAGGCAGGTGAATGATGTTCCAGGAAGGAGACCAGGGTACTTTCTTGGTAACTTGGGGGTCAACGGCAGTCATGAAGGGAAGGAATGACTTGGCTTGGGAGCCTTTGGATCAGAGGGTGCCTCTCAGGTCTGGTTGGACTGGTTACTCTTTGTCAGAGTGAGGTTACCACAAATAAGCATATTTGATCAGTAGTTGCATCAGTTGGGACTCTAGCAGGAAATAGATGGCACACAGAAACAGTCAGTTGAAGAGAGTTTAATGAGTGGATTTTTTTCAGAGATATGGGCAGGGCTGAGGAAATCAGCGAGGGATGAGGAAGCACCAAGCCAGTAGCAAATAGTGGAGAGTACCTTCTGATTAAAATTTAGCAGTCCCACGGAGCTGCCACTTGGACACAACATTCCAGCTGAGGACTTAAGCATCTGACCATTGTGTTACAACATTTCCTTCTCATTGAAATGTCTACAGATAGTATTAAGCCCATTTTACAGATGAGGTATGTTAAGGAATTTGCGTAATACCACACCTCCAGTAAGTGGGGGAACCGAGATTTGAACTCAGATTTATCTGAATCTAAATGCTGTGTCCTTGCTGGCTGAAGCCATTACATCTCTCATTGAAGGCAGTAAGAGATAGGGGGAGAGGTGGCATCATCCTTACCTGTCCCTTTTATTAGGAAAGCAAAACTGCCGTAGAACTCCCAGCAGACTTCCACTTATTTCTCACTGGCCAGAATTGTGTTACATGACCCCATTTCTGTGGCCCCTTACATGGCCCCCTTATATGCCCGCCCCTCACTCCAACTGCCAAGCAGGCTGGGAAAGAAAATGTCTGGCTTTTCCATCCTATATAGTGGAAAGTGACAGGGAGTAGGAGTTGGGAATGATTCTTGGGTCAACCAACTAGTGGCTGACTTCCTTTTTCTATGGTTTTGGTGGCACTTTCTTTCTTTAGATAACTTGACACATTCTATCTGGTTTTGGTCAATTAATGCAACTTTCTGGGCATTTCAGGTGACAGCATACTTCTGATATATTATGTATTGATTTTGCAATTTAACTCAATGCATTTTTATTTTTCCTATCTGCGTTTATGAGAGACACTTCACAGGAAACCCTGTGGGTGCTAATAATAATGCCTATGGTACCAGGATTAGAGGTGGAGTGGAAAGCCCTGAGCACACTCCCTGGCACATAGCAGATATTTGGCAAGTGGTGACTATTGTCATTATTCATCATTTCTCCCTTTGAATGGGATGTGGATGATAGAGGAAGATCTTGGAGGGAAGTGGCTGGCTATGCAGTGGTGTTGACAAATGGGGCTCGGATATGTGAAGCCTGGTTTGAGACACCAGCATGATGCATTCCTGGCTAAGTGTGGGGAGTGGATGCAGGGGCAGAATGCATTCATTCAGAAACTAGCTAACGATTGTAGGGTGCTTTAAACTGACAAGGGCAGGAGAAGGAGAGAAAACTACAGCCATACAAATCAGTAAAATCAGTTCTACAGAGAATAGTTGTTAAAAGCAGGGTAAAATTGTGGGTGATTGTTGCAGTTCCCATGAGAGACAGTTGGGGAGGGAACTGGAGATTGTAATGCTCTCCCTGGACTTACCTCATTGTGTTACAATCATGTCATATTTATCTTTACTTTGCCTTGCCAATATAGGCTGAGATAGGATAAACACCATCCTAATTTTCCCAAAGGGGATGGCAGTAGTTTCCAGACCTAGAGATGACATCAAGTCTAGATGATGGCTTAGATGAAGAAGAGACGTTCTCGGGTGCCCATGTGAGGGGTCTGTGGAAAAGAACAATAGTATCGCTTATATAGCACTCACTGTGTGTCAGCCTGTTCTAAGTACTTTACTTAGATTATTTCATTTAATTTTCACAGTAGCCCTATGAAGAAGATACCGTTATCATCTCCGTTTAACAGTCGAGGAAACTGAAGTACTGGGGGATAAGTGACTTGACTAAAGTCACACAGCTCATGGTGGTTTAAACCCAGCCAGTCTGCTCTGGAGGCCAGGCTGATTCCCTGTGTCAATATAGATAAGTTATGTTAGCTTAAACTAATTTCTTTCTTTGCTAGGGTTACTTGACTGGCAATTAGGGGCAACATAGTTGTAATATGCACTTGCTTTTGAAATATTCAATTCTATTATTAAAGATGAATAAACTTGTAAAACGTAGGTGAAACATTTTAAGGTGTATTAGATATAGACAAGCAGTTAGTAAGTAGAGCATGTGTTTGTCAAACATGAATGGGAAGGAATAAAAGGACCAAAAGATATCTAATATTCATGAGGTCCTGGGTGCTAAATATTCATTATACACTAAACATGCATGGGATATATGAGATACTAAATATAAAAAAGGCACAAAGTATTCAAATTACTAAATGAGAATATAATATTCCTGAGGCCCTAATTCATAGCAGCCATTCTGGCCCCTGGTGTCCTCTGCCAAAGAAGCACAAATAAACCCAGGTTTGTTCATTGGCTAACTGGTGAGCTATAGCTGTGGCCAGAGGTATAGCTGTGGCCAGAGGTACTTGTCCCTGCATCTTTCCAATGGAACCAATGTGTGTTGGGCCCAGGGCACCCTCTGTCCATGGGCCCCCTTGCTCAAATCTCAATTTTGGTCTTATAACCATGCCATCAGTGGGAAAGGCTAGTGTGTGTGTGTGTGTGTGTGTGTGTGTGTGTGTGAAAGAGAGAGAGAGAGAGAGAAGACAGATGAACATTGCTAACCCAGGATTTAAATGAAGGTCCTTCTACCCTGTCTGCACTTTATCTTAAGTGTGTTAACTTATCCTGGTCTCTTTTCCCTTCTTTCTCACTGTGTGCTATAAAGTGATTTTTAACAAACCATTCCATGACCTTGTAGGATTTTTGGCATTCTGGTAGTCTGTAATGGCATCAAGATAATTTCCCACAGGACAGAGGTAGACATGGGCTATCAGAATCTCAGCAAGACCCTGGCAGTTGTACATGAGATCCATGTGGGCAAGCCGAGAGGCACTACAAACAGAGGGATTCCTGCCTACTGCTGGTGGCAATGTTTTGGGACTAGTGGCCCAGGAAGGAGGTTTCTGGTGCTGCTCCATGTTTCTGGTCTGTTATGGTGATAAGGTAAAGACACAGAAGGTAAGTTAATCAAATTTAAAGACATGGTAAATATTGAGAGGTTTTCATGTTGGAGAGGGGTTTCATTTGTTCTGATTCTATGAGTTGAGCTCTGGGAAATCAATTCCCTTTTGGGCCAAATGACGGGATGTGAGGGGTGGGGAACGTGGGAACTGGCTCATGGAATGTAACGAGGTGCGGTTTAGTCCACAGGGCTCTGAGTGAGGTGAGGCAGGGAAGAATGAGAACAGGGCTCAGCCCCCAGAGGTGTGTATGGCAGGAGGGAGGTAAGAAAACAGGTCCCAGGTGAAGAGTACTATAGAGCAGGAGATGAACAGAAATCAGGGTGCCCCAGTAGAGGGGAGCAATGGTTTCCCCAGGGAATATAAAGGAAGCTGCTATCCCCCAGCTTCCTGGGAACCAAATCTGTCAAGTATCTAAGGGTCTGCTACGCCTGTGGTAAGCCAGCCTGGCTCACTAAACCTCTGTACTAATGAGATTTCTACCCCCAAATCTCTCCTATATAGCAACTTCGGAGCCTGAATTCTCTTTCCATTTTCCCTCCTGAATCCCCAACCCCCTCTTTGCTATATATGCCAGTGGAATAACTTGAGAGTAAAGATTGTATATAGAAAATTTTTTTGTCTTGTATGTGAATGGTGACTATCCTCAGGTCTGTGGGTAGCAGTATATATAACCTTGTCTTATCCTCACAAGTATTTCCTAAACAACATTCTGGCTGATGCAAGAGCTGGCATTGCAGAAGCAGCTGTCTGTTATGTTGTCTCCAATGACAAATGACAGTATTCCTCCCTAATTAGGAATAGGATGTATGTATGATTTATATCCTCAAGCTATGCCTCTCCAACAGATGACGTCTCAGTTGTTAGTATTTGAAATATTTCTTTATAAAGCCTAAAGTTAGTACAACAGAATGTGAATGGCAAAATGGCAGACATACCAGGTTCCGGTAAAAGTCCTTATTATCCTGTATCTTCTTTATGTATGAAATAAATGTGCCAATATATGGCATCTAGAGATGTCTAGAATCATAGAACTTTAAAGCTTCAATGATCTTTGTTCAAATTTGGGGTCAATGTCTTCATGCTTGAAGGATATTTTCAAATGGGTTGTGGTGGTTTTATTGTTAAAAAGGACATGAATCATGCATGAATAAGTAGAAAAAGATCTTAGAATTATTTCAAGGGAATGGAAGCTTAGTCACTTAAAAATATACTTTTTTCTTATTTATTTATTTATTTATTTTTGTGGGGAAGACCAGCCCTGAGCTAACATCTGTTGCCAATCCTCCCCTTTTTGCTGAGGAAGACTGGCCCTGGGCTCACATCTGTGCCCATCTTCCTCCACTTTATATGGGACGCCGCCACGGGATGGCTAACAGGCAGTGCGTCCGTGGGCGCCCGGGATCCGAACTCGCGAACCCTGGGCTGCCAAGCGCGAACTAAACCGCTGCGCCACCAGGTGGCCCCCCACTTTTTTCTGATTATAAAACGAATGCACATTTATTGTAGGCAATTTTGAAACAAAAATATGTATAAAGCAGAAAATAATATATTCTTAATACCCAGAATTAAGTTAACTGTTAACATTTTAGGGTATATTTTGCTCTAGTCTTTTTTTCAATATATCTCAAACATATGTACTCCTATTTTTACAAAATTGGAATAAAACTCATTATACTGCAATATAGTTCCATGTCTCTGCTTTTTTAAAAAAACCTTAACATTGTATCAAGAACTTCCCCCCTGCCACTAAGTATTCTTTGGAATTATGTATATTTTAAAGTTTATTTATTCCTTTCTTGGACATTATGGTTTGTTTTTAGGTTATTAAAAGTGTGGTCAAATATTGCTGTTTTTACACGCCAAATTGTGAAATCCCTACTCCCTATGTGAGGAGATGGAAAACTTTGAAAACATGAGCAGTTCATGTAAAAGCAATTTTAGCATTAACATTGCTTGCTTGCAATGATTTAGCCTATGAGGGCTCTTTAGGCACACTGTTTTGTTTTTTTGACAGCATGGGTGTTTGTTTATTCTACATATGTTTGACTTTATACAGCCCACTTCCTCCAAACCCTTCCTTTTTGTGCTCTGATTGGAATGCTACCCACGTCCCCTTGGTGATTGATGTTAGCTAATGGTGCTGATCAATTAAATCATTGGTGCCAACTTCAGAAAGAACGCCTTTTATTCATGACATTCTTTGACTAATAGATTCCTCTTTGAATGTCACATTTCCATAGTAAGATGTTTCAATAAGTTACTATTTTTTAGAAAGTTGTTTCATAAAGAAAGGAATTTAAAAGGAAAAACCCCTTACCTTTTCTGTATTACTATTCACCCTGTAACTGAAGGAAGCAAAAGCGATGGGAAGTCACCCTGGCCTGGGCTTGGTTGGGTGTGCATGGGCACTCCTCCTCTGGGCCCCTGGACTGCCCATGGTGGCTGCCCTTTGATTGTTCACTGTGACAGGAGCTATTGATCATTCTGTTTCCACTTAATATTCCCCATAGAGATCTGATTTCTCTCTGTGTTAACTATTAAACTAACTTTGTAACACAGTGGTTTTCAAACTATGTTCTATAAGGCATGAAGGTGGAGATCTCCCAAGTTACCTGAGAGGTTGTTAAATATGCTGGTTTTGGACCTTAACTGTAGAGATTCTGATTCAGTAAGTCTGGGATGGGGTCCACATTTTGAGAAGCACTTTCCTGGGGAGGGGGCTGGGTAGTGGTAGGCAATGGGTGGGCTTTATCAACCCCTCCCCCTGTTCTACCAAAATAGAAGTTTTAAAAAATCTGAAAACTGCTTTCTAAAGAATGCTGTGTTTACTCTACCTTAATATAAGCTTCAGAAAAGCAATGACTTTCAGAAGCTTATAGAGACGTTGAGAAGCTTACCTCTTGTTAGTGACTCTGTAACACAGGGTGGTTACCAGTGTTGGCTGGAGTAGAGCAGTTATTATCTAAGTTTTCTGTCTTCCTAAGCTGTCCTTTTCCTGCTCCTTCGGCTAGAGAGAGCAGGCTCTTGTGTTGGTTTTTTTTTTGTCTGCGCTTGTTGGTGTTTCCAGGTTACTGACTTATCAAGCTCCAAGTGTGGGCTTTATGAGACAAAAGAAAACCCAAGGAATTTACCATTATGTTGTTGCTTGGGTCCTGAGGTAAACTGTAAAATGCTTTGTCTGCTACTTCTGCCTTCCTGCTGTCCTTCCTCCAGTCCTTTACGCCTCAGAGATTGAATCAGCATTCTCTGTGATGTGCAGGGTGATGCTCGTGGATGTTTTCATGAAAAATGAGAAAAAGGGCAGAAATAGTTATGTAGTTTTTGCAATAGCATAAAAATATAATAGTAATGTGCTTCATAATTTTTGGTGTGGAGGAGTCATCCCACACTGACATGTGAATATGCTGTTCCTTTCAAGTGGGTTGTTGAAAATAGGGAGAGTAATTTATTTAAAACAATGTGTACATTATGTGGTCAGTAATTTTATATTTTAAATACTTCACTATCGACACTGTGATGTAAGTGCATGTATATGAATTACCTGGATTCTACTCAAATTTGGGCAGTCAGTTAACTTAGGCAGCATGTTTGTTTCTAGGGATGGTTAGTTGATATTTAATGAAATGACACACTTTACAGCCAGCCCTTCAAGCTTTCCAGCCATCTTTATCTCTGACCAAAATGGGAGTAGACATTCTGTTAATGTTACAAATGGATTCTCACTGGTGAAATTAACGATTTGCTGTTTTGTACAATGGCTATTAGAAATAGTTTTTTTTCATTGCTAAAGTTGTTGGTGATTAAAATAAATGGTTCGATCAAAACATTTTAAAGACACTCTCCCATTCTGCATGACAGGGTATAAGAAGCTAGGAAGCCCATCTCCCTTCATATTTGGGGTTTCAGGGAGGCTTGTGCCTGAGGCTTCAATATACTATGGTCTTGTGTTCCCACAATTTAGAAGATTCTGATCAGTTGAGGCTTAACTGTATTTTGCCTGTAGAATTCATGTTTACTTGAATATATATATATATATATTTTTTTTTTTGTGCAAACTGTGGTTAAAACACTTAAGAAGATGGAGTCTGGACTTCATCTAGCTAAGAAAACAGGTTGCTTTTGTGCTATCTGCTAATAAATGCTTATATTTGTGGTCGAGTTTTATCTGAGAACTGCTTTATCTATAACTTTCCACAAATACAAGCATTTATTAACAAGCTGATACAAATGTACTTTCATATAACATTTATGATATCAAGATTACGATTGAACAGTCTTTTGAATTATTAAAACAAATCATTCAACATTACAAGAAAACTCCTCTTTTCCTTAAAGAGAAACCCAATTTTCTGATAATAAGAGTCAGAATAAATATAGGCTCGATTTAAATTTTATGATAACTAGTATATATTTAGCTGACAATATAATGGCTAGCTGGTGCTTTGTCTTCTTAAACATCTATGCCAATAGTCTTTTTATTCTTTTAAACATTCTTCATTAAATAGCTAAGGAAGAAGCTTCTGTTTCTGGAAAGATGGAGTAGATTTACTATTCCCCCTATTTCTTCTGCTGTACAGTACAACTCCAGACTCTGAGCAGTATATATAAAACAAATAAAAGAAGATTCTGAAAGATGAAAAGAAGGCAGACCAGCTAGGCATCTCAGGACCCAAACAACAACATAACAGTAAATTCCTGGGTTTTCTTTTGTCTCATAAATCCCAGACTTGGAGCTTAATAAGCCAGTAACCTGGAAACACCAACAAGCACAGACAAAAAAAACTCCAACACAAGCCTGCTCTCTCTAGCCAAAGGATCAAGAAAGGGGCAGCTTAGGAAGACAGAAAACTTTTAGCTAATAACTGCTCTACTCCAGCCAAACACCACAGAAAAACCAAGGCCCCACCTTCACCCACACCAGAAAAGACTCCCACCCTCTCCATGCTGTAACAAGTAAACGCCTTTGCTGGAGTGGTGTCAGAGGAGATATATGGAGTTAGGACTTTCAACACTGCCCAGTGGCAATGAGACCACCTCCCTGCCCCCCATGGGGTCAGTAGAGGTATAAG
Source organism: Tapirus indicus (assembly GCA_031878705.1). NCBI lineage: Eukaryota > Metazoa > Chordata > Mammalia > Perissodactyla > Tapiridae > Tapirus > Tapirus indicus. Next base: position 19,510,908 of record CM062934.1, read on the forward strand.
TTATCTATATATATAATGTTATACCTAGAGCAACCACTAAAAAACTATAGAAAGAGGTACATTAAAAAATAATATAGATAAATCTAAATGGAATTCTAAAAAATATTTAAGTAACCCATAGGAAGACAGGAAAAAGAAAACAGAAATGGAAAACTGGGAGGACAAACAGAAAACAAAAAATAAAATAGCAGGTGTAAGCCATAACATACTGATAATTACATTAAATGAGAATGATTTTAATATACCAACTAAAAGACAGAGATTGGCAGAGTGCATTAAAAAACATGCCCTGACTATATGCTGTCTATAAGAAACTCACTTCAAATATAGCAATATAGAAAAGTTGAAATTAAAAGGATGGAAAAATATATGTTATGCAAACAATCAAAATAAATTAGTGGCTATATTAATATTATATAAAGTAGACTTCAGAGCAAAGAAAATTAGAGTCATAAAGGGACATCATATAATGACAAAAGGTCAATCTACCAAAAAGAGACAGTAATTCTAAAGGTGTATGCACCAAACAATAGAGCTGGAAAATATGTGAAGCAAAAACTGACAGAACTGAAAGAAGAAATAGACAAATTCACAATTATAGTTGGAGATTTCAGTACTCTTCTATCAACATTGATAGAACAACTAAACAAAAATTAGCAAGGGTATAGAAGAACCCAACTACATCATCAGCCAACAAGATCTAATTGACATTTATAGAAAGCTTCACCAAATCATAGGAGTATACACATTCTTTTCAAGTGCCCATGGAACATATACCAAAATAGACCATATCTTAGGCCATAAAACAAACCTCAATAAGTTTAAGAAAATAGAAGTCATATAGTATGTGTTGTTTGGCTACAATGGAATTAATCTAGAAATCACTAACAGAAGGATAACAGCAAAATCTCTAAGTACTTGGAAACTAAACAATAGACTTCTAAATAATAACCCATGGGTCATAGACTATTGTTAAAGTAAAAAGAAATCGAACCAAATGAAAGTGAATATACAACATATCAGAATTTGTGGGACACAGCTAAAGCAGTACTGAAAGGGAAATTTGCAGGATTAAATGCTTTCATTATACAGGAGGAAGAGTCTCTAATCAATAATCTAAGCTCTCACTTCAAGAACCTAGAAAAAGAAGAGCAAAATAAATCCAAAGCAAGCCGAAGGGAGGAAATAATAAAGATAAGAGCAGAGATCAATAAAGTTAAAAACAAAAGTAGAGATAACCATTGGAAAAAGCTGGTTCTTTGAAAAGATCAATAAAATTGACAAATGTCTAACAAGAGCAACAAAGAAAAAACAGAGAAGATGCAAATTACCAATATTAGGAATGAAACAGGGGTTATCACTATAGACCCTAGAGATATCAAAAGAATAATAAGGGAATATTCTCAACAACTCCACATACATAAATTTGACAATTTGGATGAAATAGATCAATTCATTGCAAAACACAAACTACCACAGCTCATGCAATATGAATTTTGACAATTTGAATATTCCTGTAATTATTCAGGAATTTGAATTCATAATTTAAAACCTCATAAAATAAATCTCCAGACCCAGAAATTTTCACCAGAGAATACTAGCAAATATTTAAGGAAGAACCAAAACCAATTCTACACAATCACTTCAAAATAGAAGAGAAGGGAACACTTCCAATTCATTTTATGAAACCAGTATTACTCTAAGACTAAAACCAGACAAAGATGTACAAAAAAGAAAAAGAAAACCATAGACCAATATCCACCATGAATATAGACACAAAAATCTTAACAAAATATTGGCAAATAGAATTTGGCATTCTATAAAAAGTATTATCCACCATGACCAAATGGGATTTATTCCAGGCATGCAAGTCTGGTTCAACATTTGAAAATCATACAGTGTAATCTACCATATTAACAGGCTAAAGAAGAAAAATCACATGATCATATCAATAGATGCAAAATTTTAAAAAATCCAACATTTTTGATTAAAAAACCTCTCAGAAAAATAGGAATAATGGGGAATTTCCTCAACTTGATAAAGTGAATCTACAAAAATCCTAAAGTTAACATCAAACTTAATGGTGAAAGACTGCATGCTTTTCCCCTAAAACTGGGAACAAGGCAAGGATGTCAACTCTCACCACTCTTATTTAGCATAGTGCTGTAAATTCTAGCAAGTGCAATACAGCAAGAAAAGGAAATAAAAGGCGTACATATTGGAAATGAACAAATATATCTGTCTCTATATGCCAATGACATGATTGTCTATGTAGAAAATTCCAAGGAATCTACCAAAAAAACCCCTCCCCCTAAAACAAAATAACCCCCAACTCTTAGAACAGTTAAGTGAATCCAGCACAAAAATTGTTTTTCTATATACTAGTAATGAACATGTGTGTACCAAAATTGAAAGTGCAATACCATCTACAATTGCTCAAATAAAAAAGAAATAGGTATAAATTGAACAAAAGATAAATAGGACTTGTATTCTACAAACTACAAAATAATGATAAAAATATCAAAGATCTAAATAAATAGACACATTATGTTATGGATTGGAATTCAGTATAGTAAAGATGTCAATTCTCTCCAAATGGAATGAGCATATTTAATGCAATTCCTATCAAAATTCTAGCAAGATTTTTATAGATATAGACAAGATTATTCTAAAATTTATATGGAAAGATAAAGGAATTAAAACAGTTAAACAATTTTGAAACAGAAGAATAAAGTGGGAGGAATCACTTTATCCAATTTCGAGGCTAATTATAAAGCAACAGTAATCAAGATTGTTTGGTATTCGTGGAGGGGTTGACACATAGATCAATGGAATATAATAGAGAACTCGAAAATAGGCCTGTACAAATATGCCCAATTGGTTTTGACCAAGGTACAAAAGCAATTCAATAGAGGAAGGATAGACTTTATAACAAATCGTCTTGGAGCAGTTAAACGTCCAGAGGCAATAAAATGAATCTTGCCTAAACTACATTCCTTGTACAAAATTTAACTCAAAATGGATCATGGACTTAAACGTAAAATGCAAAACTATAAAGCTTTTAGAAAAAATTTAGGAGAAAATTCAGTTTGGAATCCAGGGCTAGACAAAGAGTTCTTAGGCTGGACACCAAAAGCACAATTCATAAAAGTAAAATTGATAAATTTGACTTGATCAAAATGGAAAACTTTTGCTTTGTGAAAGACCCTGTTAAGAGGATAAAAGAAAAGCTACACACTAGGAGAACATATTTGCAAACCACATTTCTGGCAAAGGACTAATATCTAGCATATATAAAAAACTTTCAAAACTCAACAGTAAAAGAACAAATAATCCAGTTACTAAATGGTCAAAAGACATGAAGAGACATTTCACCAAAGAGGGTATACATATGGCAAAGGAGCACGTGAAAAGATGTTCAATATCATTACCCATTAGGGAAATGCAAGTTAAAACTACAATGAGATATCACTCCCCATTTATCAGAATGGCTAAAAAAAAAGAAATGATAATACCAAATGCTGACAACAATGTAGAGAAACCAGATCACTGACACATTGCTGGTGAGATTGTAAAATGGTACAGCCTCTTTGGAAAACAGTTTGGCAGTTTCTATCTATGTAACTATTAAGTTATTTTTTATAACAGCAGCAGCTGGTAGCCATAAGAGCTTCCAAAAGTGACCCATCTTTCTTCTGATTGACTTGGTCTTTTAAAAAATGTCAGTTACTTTCCATGAAGCTATGGTCAAACCTGCAAGCCTGGAAGCCATCTTGTCTCAGGCAAAGATGCCTTTGTGTATCTTTCACTCTAGTGCATTGATTTTAAGCCATGCTATTATTTCTGTGTTCTTGGATGATGATCATTATAACTTCCAAATTTTGACAACATTTTTTTATAGCTGTAATAGTTATTGTTTCCTCCAGGACATTGACTTTGAATCCATTTGGGGCCCCTACTGGGGTTTCCCATGGCGGGACCTGAGTAACCACTGGGAAAAAGGCAAAGTTAACTCTGAGTTTCCCACCTGCCACCTCTATAACCCATGCTCTAGCTGTGAAGCCAAAGGGAATACACTGTTAGCCTGTATGCACCTGTAACATGAAATATCTCTGGAAGCCCCACTGAGTTCTCAGCCCCAGAGGCAGTGAAGAGGACTTGAGTGACCTTCATTGCTCCATGCTTTTAGGCAAGTAGAGTGTGGGACAGAGAGAACCAAAATTCCTAGGGGGGTGTATTAGGGTGTCTGAGTCCAGAGAGTCCTGCAGGTTCTGCCTGGTTGGTTGACTTCCAAATCCAATATGTTTCCAGGGGATTTTTTCCCTGTTGAAGGTCACTACTTGGAGTATCTCTCCTCTCTGGAACCCACATGTCACCTTCATGGGGATGATCCAAATCAAGCCTATACCATTCAAAGCCCCAAACAATGCTGGCTTGCCATTAACAGTACATTTCCGACAGGAGAAGGATGGTGGTTTTGAGACAAAGGAGGATATTTAGTGTGTACTCTCTGCCTGACTGCTTTTTAACCCTGGGGGTCTGGGCTCTTGCTAATTTGTCTGATTGTCCTAGTGTCTTAAGCTCCGGGAGTGAGAAATACTATATACTGGGTTGGAAAGGTCAGCCTTGCCAGAAAGAGATTCCATCCTTGTTAACATCTTGGCTTGATTAATCTCTGCTGTTTCTATCTTCCCCTCAGTTTTTGTTCACTGGCTCTTTGGTTCACTGATTCTTTTACTTGCTGAAATTTGGAAGGTGGAAAAGATTTTAAACTTTGAATTCCCACTATTTGGGGTCCAGGATGATTTTTTTTTTTAAGATTAGAAGTATTTGGATAAAATCAAATTTTTATTTTCTCTTTAAAATACTGAGTATCCTCGGTATTTTATTTATTTTATCATCAGTCAAATCCACTATAAGTTTGTATGTGTCAAAAGATTGTTTTGTATTATAGGATTCTTCAGGCATGAGTGGAACTTATTTAGCCAGTTGTATTCAGCATTCATAATGCACACATAGATATTTAGTCATTTTTGATAATAAAAGCTTCTTAGGATGTGGAATGACATAGCTATTCATAATGGAAAGTTGCAGTTGGTGGAAAATAAACTTCATTTTTGAGGCAATAAAATGGCAAAAACAATAACAGCTTACAATGCTTAAAGACCACAATCCCTTGTAGGATCATGTACTTATACAATAATGAAAAGAAAAAGAGAAATGAGAACCTGCCCCTTCTGAGAGTTTACTTTTTTCACTCTACATTTCCAGGCCGGAAGCCACAATTTTTTAATCGTGAGTTCTTAGAAGAGCATCATTTTCCATTTCCTGGACAATATATCACACAGTGACTCACAGAGCTGGGGAGTGCAGGGCAGGCACATCAGGTTGCTCTAACTGAGAACAAGACAACATGATGTCACAGAGTCAACTCTGTGTAATACGTCATCCACACAATATTACCAAGCAGCTCTGGTCTTGATTCTGAATTTCAGAAGATGCTGCAAAATGCTGGAGGGAAGAATCTGTCTTATGGAATTGTCTACTGCAGGCAAAAAATAAAAATCAATTTGATCCTTTGGAGGTACTTTTATTCCCAAAGGATCCCAATGTACTCAGCTCCTGCCCCAGGAGTATTAGTCACACATCTCCGAAACGTCACCTCCTCTGTGCTAGAAAAGGCAGGCCCCTCTGAGGCAGCCTTCTCTGCACCAGGTTTTATTTTGAGTGGGATGTTAAATAGTATTCCTAGTTAAAATGACAGGGGAAATTGTAGGGAGACAAAACGTAATTTCCCATGTTGGAATTTAACCAAGACATAGTGGTTAATAATCTTCCTTTTCTGGAGGATTATATGATTTAAGGGAAAAAGCCCGTCTTTATTGCAGAAGACATAATGTGAGTTCACAGGGACTTGGATAGAATGAAAAGTTTGGAGGAAACAGGTCAGAACATTGGAGGAAAGGTGAACAGTACCCAATAACTAGGAGAGGAAATCAACCAGTACGTTTAAATGAATGAGAAAGCTGTTAGGTCATCATCTGTATGAAAATTTGTATTTGGTGTTTTAGAAGTGTTTGTTAGAATTGAATTGGCCACCAAATGACAAGGTACAATTTCCTCTTGAAGATCTTGAATGTTCAATATCTTGAAGATGAAGAGTCCTTAAAAGACCATCTGCTCCATCTTCTGTGTTCAGGTTGAATTCTTTAAAAACATTTCAGAGAGATGAGACTCTACCCTACTTAAAGAAAAAATCCTGGGAAGGAATATCAGAGAACCAAAGGTAACATTATCTAAGTGAAGTTCCTCAAGTTTCAACTAAACCCGGGTTCTTGTTCTTCATTTAGAGGAGATGAAAAGTAGCTCTTCACTGTGTGAAAGCCATTCGTACACTTGAAAGACATTGTTATGTGGCTCTTTTTGCTAAAAATAATCCCATTTCCTTAGAAGATTTTCTAAGTTTTATTTCCTAATTTTGACCTCGTGAAGGTTAACGAGAGGATCTGATACGGAATGGGAGAGCACTTGAAACCTGCCAGAACATTGCTTATTTAAGGCATTTTTACAATTATTATTTCATATTCATTCTGCAGAACAGAGCTCTTTGTTAGGGAGATGGCAGAGAGCTGAAGAACTGACAGGATAGGAAAGAGCTGTGAAACGTTTGAATTTACCTGTCTGTAGCACAAGAACCAGTGATATGTTGTAAACTAATGACAGGAAATGTAGCACAAAAGCAACCTGGATTGAATCGGGCCTCCATGTGGCGCCTGTCAGAAGTGCCTCAGAGCATGGCATCATGGGAGACTCTTGCTGGAGCCAATTCTCCTGGTCCAGTCACTGGCTGTGAGGTTTCAACATGGCTGCTCCTGTTTCCCTCCCAGCCCTGCTACCAATTGGCTGTCCCACAGGACACTTCCTGGGAGTGGTTAGGATCAATTCCTCATGGAACAATTGCTGTCACGTCATAGGTTCAAGTTTGCGAGGGTAGTGTCTAGAGGCTGTTGATTCCCTGTTTTGCAGTCTGTCCTTGATCCATATCAGTTGCAGTAGGGAGATGGTGCTGTTTGGCTTTAGCTTCTTTCTCCTACATGTGAATCACTGCGTTCAAGGTAACACTATATGTTAATTTGGTCATTTTTAAAACAGTAAAGTTATTTGTCTAAATAACATATAGTCATAGGAAATTTAAAAATCGAATACCTAACTATGATAAAATATAATTTTAACTAACCTTGAACTCACTTCAGTTTCTGCTTAGGCTAATCCTGACTCTAAGAAAATATTTAAAAACATTCATTCAACAAATATGCTTTGAGGCGTCATTTGGTACCAAGTACTGTGCTAGGCGCTGAGTTTGCCATAAAGAATAAGACAAAGTTGATCTCTGTCCACAGAGAGATGATAGTCTGCAGGATACGGTCTTCTAATGGATTGAAAACCTCTTCTGGAATTGCCGTTCTTTCGGGATATGTGGTACCTAGGGTCTGGCTCTAGTTCCTGAGAGTTCCAGAACAGGAAGTATGCTAAAACCTTTTAAGTAGCGGAAGAATCAAATTTAATAATGTACCAAGTGAAGGCAGGCTTTCAATGTCCTGCTTTTTGTTCTCGGAAGAAAATTATTGTTTGATCCTTTGTTTCCCTGTGGTAAAGCAGAAGAGAGAAAGATGAAATGTAGGGTCATGTCCACAGCATAAGTCTCATGATTTTTTTTCCAGAGGGCCCAGTTGCGCTAGTAGTTTCAGATGAACATATTAGTTTCATGTAGTGATTCTCTTACCTATATCTTCTGTTTCCCTGTGATTTTTATAGTGTTGCCTCTGAGACAGTTTACTTATATTTTCAAATAAGTAATTATTATAAAATATTATCATTAAAAATTGTACATGTTCATTAAATTTGGAAAACATAAATATGCAGAAAGAAGGAAAAAAAGTCCATAATGCTACCACCTAAACATATCCACCATTTATATTTTGGTGAACTGTTTGCTAGACTATATTTTTCTTTGCATAAGTTTTATTTAAAAATGTGAAATAACGTGTGTTATGGACACTTTGGTTCCCTTTGCCTTTTGACTTAGCATAACATCTTAAACATTTTCCATAGTATAACATTCTCTTCAGACTCCTTCTTCTTATTATGTCATAATATTCCATTGAGTGGAGTCACCTTATTTTATTTAACTGTTCTCTCATACATAGACTTCCATTTTTTCACTATTATGAACAATACTAAGATGACTATTGCTGTGCAGAATATTTTAATATATTAATATTTTAAAGCTAAGAAGATACTGGTTTATATCAAAACGAATTAATCAAATACACTTGAATAAGATATAGGGCCTTAAAACAGAACTCTAAGGGGCTAGCACTCCTGAAACTTTCTAAACACCCTGTAAGCCCCTCTCTAGTCACCCCCCTCCTCTATGTAAAGGGGAGTCTTGTTGCTCCTGTAGGTTTCTCCTTTCTCCTAACAACTATGTCATTTCCCCCATCCAGCCTTGCCTGAATCGAGCTCTCATTAGTCAGGTTTTCAAATGACCAGACCGTCTTTCTAGAAGTGGTTCAATCAGCCCGTGTATTGCTGTCTCTAAGTGAAGCATAGACATTGGCAACTGTCTGATAAATTTACCTCAAGCTTCCTAGAAACAATTTAGCTTTGAATTGTCTAGTTTGGTTGGCATCAAGGATGTTCTAATTTGGTAATAACTGGTTACATTTTGTCAGGAGAGGGGGCTAAGCCCTCTCATTGGCAGACATGTGGAGGAGTGGAGGGAGGGGATGGCTGGATAGTGGGCATGGAAGCTCCAAGAGATGTGGCTTGGAAGTGAGGGGACAGAGTCTAGGAGGAGGTCAGTGAGGGAAAGGCTGGTAATGGCTCATCTGGAGTCAGCTTGCAGCATAGCCACAAACGATGGATTTAGCCATGCTCATGTGCTTGGTTGAATGTCTAGGTGAGGATGTGGATTGGAAAGGAAATCTCATGCAGCATATTATATCTACTTTGATTGACATTTCCTAAGATGGACAATTGGAACATTAAGGATTTTATGGGCCAGTACATGCTTTTGAGCTATATAATGGCACATAATTTGTATGATATATTGAAATGGAAAGTAAGATGTACATGATTGCTTTAGATAATTTTGACATTTGATTATGATACCTAAGTTTTGAGTTTGAGAGTTTAAGTAACAACCAAGACCAATGAGCAAGAGGACATGAAACATCACTGTCATCCCACCCACCTATGACCATCCAGACTTCTTTGTGCCACAGCACCACATGCAGGAGCTGCTCCAGGTGGGGGAGGTAAAAACAATGTGTGTGAGTGTGTGTGTGTGTGTGTGTGTGTGTGTGTGTGTGTGTATGTTGGTGCATATTACTCTAGTATGAGCCCCCAGTGGCAAGACCCTCGTGGCCATTCTATATTCTTAGAATGAGTCATTACTACTGCTCAGTGGCCCAATGTGCCCATGATGGGTATGGCTCTGCAGACCTATGTACCCACTTGTCATTGGAGCTTCCTTGGAGGTATCTGAATTTGGTCAAGGGTGAGTGAGTATTGCTTGACTGTATGTAAGCTGTCACTACTACCAGTCAGGGCCACCTTGGAGAAATGTCCTCTCTTGCCCATCTGCATGATTCCTCTTGCTTAGGAAGCAGTGGGCAGCATTTGGGCACCAAAGAGGCTGATTCCCAAATGCCAACCCATTTCAACTCTCTGCTTTTTGGCGTTTGCGCAAGCGCCATGGGAAAGCATGTGCAATTACATCCTGCCTGCCAGGCTGGGCATGTAGCTGATTCTCCCACGGCCTCTGCTGCAGGCAGGGGATCACACTACCGACCTGCTCTCTGATTCTGTGGGAAGAAGATCTCTGGTCCTAATCATGTTCCACGTGCACAGCTCTCATGCTACTCAGGGACCAAGAAATAAAAGGGGTTTGAAGAGAGGTGTGGGTAGCTACATGTGTATAGTTGCAGTTTTCTTTGTGGTACTTCTCCCCATAAGGGTTTAATTGCTCAAAGGTAATTGAACCACATAAAGGTCATGAAAGCCTTATAAGGGAGACTAGATCACCCCACCAACACATCCATTATCATTCCTGAGGCATCTTCTTATCCTGGCTCTGTACAGTGGAGTGGTGTGATGGAATATAAAGAATCTGGGGTATTGTTCATGGTGCCAAACAAATTCTTGTCTTAGAGAAGTGCCCAAAGCTGTAATGTCCACTCAGTTCAATTTTAGTGGGGAGCTAAGGCACTCTACCGGGTCAAAGCACTTATTATAAAAGGCGAAGAGCCTTTTCTCAAAGCTGACTTTTCTAGTTAAGCTGCTTACGTGAGCCAAACTCACTAGAACTGACTCAACTCTCCTCTTTATTTAGCATATCTAGTCTCAACCATGTGGTTAACCTGGACCAGACAAATCAGTTCTCACCAGGCCATTCTCAAATGTTACCCTGAAATGGATTCTGTGAAACTCTTGAGGAGAAGTTATTGATGGATGGAATCAGACCATGGGCTGATGAGGGCCCATAATAGGGTGGGGAGAACTTGATTTGAAGAGTGGGATCAATGTGGGTAGATGACTGTGATGTTACAAACCTCAGGAGTGGTGGTTGTTGGACTTTTGTTTGTGCTTTTTGTTTTTGTAAGGGAGGAGAAGTGATGTCTAGAAGTGGGGAGCAGGAAGAATGTCCATCCACCTGCCTTGGTATGTGGGAAGCAAGTAAATGAGCAACCTCCACTGAGAGCCCTTCAAGAAAGATGATCCTCAATACTCATTCAATAAATGTGTGTTGAGCACATCTGGATGCTAGGAAAGCAATGTGTCTGTGCAGTCATGATCTGGGGAGATAAACATGATACAGCACCAAGATCAACACCCTTCCGAGCCAGCTTTTGATGAAGTCAAGGAGGGTCAGTCAGATGGAGGTAGAAGTCTGTGGAGTCTGAGGATGTCCAGTAATTCATTTATGATGGACAGGGGTCCAGGGTTAGGGGGAAAGCATTGGAGAGAGGTAGCAGGGAGGGTCTAGGTGAGGGAACCCAGGAAGTCCCTCTCTTGTCTCTTTTACTTCTGCAGCTGCTTCCTGCTTCTTTTCTCCACACTGGCTTTCTCTACTGCTTGATCCACTTGGCAGAAAATGTCTGTCCTCAAAGCCCCTGGGTCCTTATATCTCCTGTGCTCAAGGGACCAGCCCAGACTGAAACTGGGCACTCTTACCCCTCATTTCAGATTTCCAACTCTGGCCCAACTTAGCCAGGAGGACGGGTTGCAGACTACAGATATGCCTGGAATGGTTAGCTTAGCCAGGGACATTTTCCAGAGAAGGGATTTTGTTGAGAACTGGGTGAACAGCCTAAAATATGTCTTCCCTGGGCTACTTTTCAGGAGCTTAAGGGTTAGGAAGGATGTTGGGCGTGAGTCCTCCTGTGTAGTTTGTACGGGGACAGATGCACTTGGCTTCACTGGCAAGTCCCCTGAAGTCCCCTTCAGACAACTCCAAAGGCAGAAAAATGCCAAAATATTCTCCAGCCTAGTTGGATTAACCTTAATACATAATAAAGAGAAAGCTTGACACCTCTACTCTAGTATTAAAAAGAATCTACACTGGCTTTCCTTCTCCTGAGCAGGTCAACGGTAATCTGCAGCATATTATTCATAAAGTATAGTCTATCTTTAATCCAGATGAAAAATGAATATACATCTAAATGACAAAGTAACATTTTATTAATTTCTCTCCACCAGCTAATCTTCATATTTGTGCAGTTCTTATCTTGCTGAACAGGAGTCCTCCTTGTTTCTTAGACACTCTGTTGGGGCATCCAAAGGCAATCCATCAGAGCTGGTGCAGCCGCTAGCATCCCTGAGTTGCTGGGCCTGCATCACTTTCCTCATTTCCTGGTACAGACAGCAACATCAGCCCTGTTATTGATGATGGCAGGCTTGGCCTTTGGTGTCTGATGGATGGGGCCTTGGCCTGGGTTTATGGATTATATTTTTAATGAGACACAGTCAAACTCAGAGAACCTGGGTGGATCCTTGGCTTGACACTCTCTGCTTGGACAGACCCTGTCAGCAAGATGAGGCGGGTCTATTTTTAGAGGAGATGGAAGAGGCCTCTTAGGGGCAGAGGGAATAATTCAATAATTCAATTTATCCCTGTATTCATTTACTCCATTCATTTGTAAGTTCACATTTTCAGCACGATATTGTCCACTTGATGCACAGTAACGATACAATTATGTGGACCCTACCCACAGGGAGCTTTCTGTCCAGTAACAAGCAAGTTCCATCAGCATGAGTACTTCACTAGGGAGTAGAGGCATTAGGAGAGAACTTAGGAAACATACTGACCTGCACCTCTGGGAAGCTGAGACGGCTCCAGGAGGAGGTTGTGAGTAAGTGGGGATACGAAGGATGAGTGGTTGTCACCTGGTAAGGAGGGCATGGAAATATTGTTCTAGGTACAGGACACAGCTACTTTGGAAACAGTTAGAACAAGGTATGTGAGAGGATCTATGGAAGCCCAGGCGCACAGGTGTGGGTATGGTCTGAGGCTGGAAAAGGAGCCATGCTGTGCAGGTCTCAGAATGGGCCAAGATGGTGGGACTCACTCCCAAAGGGAATGGGAGCTACTGAAAGGCTTTAAGCAAGAGAGGAGGATGAAGGCTCTTCTCCTCCCTTAGTGCCTTCAACTCCTCCTACAGGGTCAACAATGCTTTAATTAAACGTTACGAGTCCAGTTTGATAAATGTTCCCAGGCCGACACTCATTTTATCCATGTGCATAAATTAGATGTGAATTAAAATGAAGAAAATTCGTGTGTTTGGTCCTGTCTCTGGGGTCAGCTAAGGCCCTTTCTCAGCTTCCTCTTAATATATGCAGTTCCTGCAAATCCTTGTGACTCAAGTCCTGGACTCCTGTCCAGCATGGCCTCTCACCTTGGAACAAGAAATGTCTTCTGTAGGAGCCCATGACATATTTTTGTCTCTGCTCGCCTGGTGGGAGCTGAGTTACTTTCTCTGTGTCGTTTGTGCACAGTCTGTGGGAAGTGCGGGACAGGAACCCAAGGCACGGCTGTTACAATGAGGCTGTGCCCCGATCTGCTGGAGGCTTACTTGGATACAGGGAGGTTATTTTCATCTCTAGTGCTGCTTCATTCTGTGCTTCCATTCAGGTGGCCTTCTTGCCTCATCCCACTGTTTACGTCAACAACTGAGGATGGCAGGGGGTGGGGGAGATGATTGAGGAAAATTTCAGTTATGTCAGTCAGATCTTTATGTCCTCTATGCTGGAAGTGCAAGAGGACAAAGCTAAGTTCCATTCAATTCAAAGTTTTAAGACTTTAATTTCTGAAGACCTGAAGGTGTTGAAGGTGATTTAGCCAAAATCACCAGGGGCCCCAGAATTGAGCCAACCTGGGCTGAAATGCTGGATCTGCCACCTACTGACCATATGAGCATTTGGAAAGTGACCCCTCAGTTTCTTCTCCAATAGAGTGGGGACAGAGGTTTGCTATGAAGGCTTTTCTTTTCTACTTTTGTTGAGATGTTTCCATGTCTTGGCTGTTATGAACAATGCTGCAATGAATATGGAGGATGGGGAGCAGATATCCCTTTGAGATAGTGATTTTATTTCCTTAGGATACATACCCAGAAGTGGGATTGCTGGATCATATGGTAGTTATAGTTTTAATTTTTTGAGGAACCTTCATACTGTCTTCCATAGTGGCTGCACCAATTTATATTCCCACCTGCAGTGCACAAGCGTTCCCTTTTCTACACATCCTCGCCAATACTGTTTTCTCTTGTCTTTTTAATAATAGCCATTCTAAGAGGTGTGAGATGATATCTCATTGTTCTGATTTGCATTTCCCTGATGATTAGTGACATTGAGCACTTTGTCATGTACCTGTTGGCCATCTGTATGTCTTCTTTGGAAAAATGTCTATTCAGGTCTTCTGCCCATTTCTTAATCAGATTATTTGTTTTTTTGCTCTTGAGTTGTATGAGTTCCTTACATATTTTGGATATTAGCCCATTATCTGATATACATTTGCAGGTATTTTCTCCCATTCCATAGGTTGCCTCTTCATTCTGTGGATTGTTTCTTTTGCTGTGCAGAAGCTTTTTAGTTTGATGTAGTTTTACTTGTTTGTTTTTGCTTTTGCTGTTTTTTTGCTTTTGGTGTCATACATAAAAAATTGCTGCCAAGACCAATATCAAAGGGCTTTTTCCCTATATTTTCTTCTAGGAATTTTATGGTTTCAGGTCTTATGTTTAAGTCTTTAATCAATTTCAAGTTAATTTTTGTGAGTGGTATAAGATAGGGGTCTAGTTTCATTCTTTTGCGTGTGGATATCCAATTTTCCCAGCACCATTTATTGCAAAGACTATCTTTTCCTCATTAAGTATTCTTGGCTCCCTTGTCAAATATTAGTTGACTGTATATGCATGGGTTTATTTCTGGGCTCTTGATTCTATTCCATTGGTCTATATATCTGTTTTTATGCCAGTACCATACGGTTTTGGTTATTATAGCTTTATAATATAGTTTGAAATCAGGAAATGTGTTGCCTCCAGCTTTGTTGTTCTTTCTCAAGATTGCTTTGGCTATTTGGGGTCTTTTGTGTTTTCATATGAATTTTAGGACTATTTTTTCTATTTCTGTGAAAAATGCCATTGGAATTTTCATAGGCATTATATTGAATCTATAGATGGCTTTAGGTAATATGGACATTTTGACTATATTATTTCTTCTGATCCACAAACATGGGATATCTTTCCACTCATTTGTGTCTTCTTCAGTTTTTTTCATCAATGTCTTAGAGTTTTCAATGTACAGATCTTTCACCTCCTTGGTTAAATTTATTCCTAAGTATTTTATTGTTTTTGATGTTGTTGTGAATGGGATTGTTTCTTTATTTCTCTTTCAGATATTTCAGTGTTAATATATAGAAATGCAACTGATTTTTGTATGTTAATTTTGTATCCTGCAATGTTACTGAATTCGTTTATTAGTTCTAACAGTTTTTTTGTGGAGTCTTTGGGTTTTCTATATATAAGATCAAGTCATCTGTGGAGACAATTTTAGTTCTTTCTTTCCTATTTGGATGCCTTTTATTTCTTTTTCTTGCCTAATTGCGCTAGCTACAACTGGTGTGAAGGCTTTAATGGTACTTAACAGGTGCTCAAAAAAAGCCCTTTGATATTGGTCTTGGCAGCAATTTTTTATGTATGACACAATTATTAATGAACTGATATGTAATAAAAAGATAACCATTATTAGTATAACAATCAGTGGTGGAAAGCAAAGGCTTTAAGGATGGGGAACTCATATCCCTGAGAACATTTAAAGAATCTCTGCAAAATGGAAGTGGCGAGATTCTTCCTGAATGAGTGCGTTCCCACCTGTGCTGCATTGCCCCTCTCAACCTGATCATTTACTTTGCCTTCACCATGAAGGATATTAGCACATCCAAAGGATGTGTATGAGACAAATTGGAGTTATGCTGCTACAAACCCATCAGAGCACACTGGGAACAAAAGAGTGAATCCAAACACAACATTAACTGACTAGGCTCCCTTGGGTGAGCAGCCCTGCACAGAGATGACAGCCCTGTTTCACAATTCGTTAAGTTGGAAATGAAAGGGTCAACAAAGGCACAATCTCAGGTGTGCCAGTTATTGAAAGACAGCTGTGCCCTATACTTCCAGATGAATCTTCAGCATTAATATCATGGCTGATGTAGAAGGAAGCGGTTTTAATTTTAAAATGTGTTTTGAGAAGGCCAGATGCTGCAGACAGAAGCAAAGTGCTGGGCACCAAGCAATGCTCCTGGCTGCTCCAGCCACAACAGAGAAGGGGCCAGCTCCAAGTGGCCTTTGACGTGCAGGGGGCGCAAATGTGAATAAGCAATGGCAGCTTCAGCCTCACGATTTCCCCACAAGCTGGAAGAGAAGTAAGCTGCACATTGTAGCGCTGAGTCTACTGTTGCTGTTCCACTGCAAGGATCTTCATCTAGAAGAATGGGTTCACAGGGCTCAGAGAAAGGTCAGTAAGGAAACAACCACAAAAAATCCTTCTTTTTTTGGCAACCATTCACCAGTGGAGTTCGAAAGATGACATTCAGGACAAAGGTTTGGAGCTCAAGTTTCACCCCATGAGTTCCTGTCTTTGCTGAAGTTTCCAAGTTTCCAGCTGTCGGGACCAGGCTCGCTTGAGACAAATGGACTAAATTTGCCAGCTCACCTAGTTGTCCTTGAGGCTAGAGTCTGGACAGAGGTCACTCAAGTCTGCTGACCATGTGTTCCCTTGTAATCCTGTGGCGAAGGCAGGTAATGGGGCCAGCAGAACAGCTTGCAAAATCCATCACCATCTGTGTTCATTCATCAAAAAACATTTGATGCCCACGGTGTACCCGGCACTGGGCTGAGTAGGATTGGGGGTTACAGAGATGAAAGTCTCGTTTCCTTTTCTTAGAGTCATGGTCAGGTGGGGACGCAAACAAATGGACTTTATGGTACAGGGTGATGAGGACTAGGCAGGACACCAGGAAGCACAGGGGAAAGGGTGCCCAGCCTAGCTAGGCCAGAAAGTGATAATCAGTTTGTAGCTTTAGGACTCTTGTGAGTTGACTAGTGTCCCCTGCAAAAGATATGTGGGAGTCCTATCCTCTAGTACCTCAGAATGTGACCTTATTTGGAGTTAGGGTCTTTATGAGGTAATCAAGTTAAAATGAGGTCACTAGGGTGGGCCCTAACTTAATATGTGTCCTTATTAAAAGGGGAAGATTTAGGGCCAGCCAGTGGTGTAGTGGTTATGTTTGGGTGTTCCACTTGAGCGGCCTGGGGTTCGCCAGTTCGGATCCTGGGTGTGGGCCTACTCACCACTCATCAAGCCATGCTGAGGCGGTGTCCCACATAGAGGAGCTACAACTATGATACACAACTATGTACTGGGGCTTTGGGGAGAAAAAAAGAAAAAAGGAGGAAGATTGGCAACAGATGTTAGTGCAGGGCCAACCTTCCTCACACAAAAAACAAAAAAAAAAGAAGAAGAAAAAAGAAACAGCTTCTTTAAAAAAAAAAAAGAGGGGCCGGCCCGGTGGCGCAGCGGTTTAGTTCGCGCTTGGCAACCCGAGGTTCGCGAGTTCGGATCCCGGGCGCCCGCGGAAGCACTGCGTGTCAGCCATGCCGTGGCGGCGTCCCATATAAAGTGGAGGAAGATGGGCACGGATGTTAGCCCAGGGCCGGTCTTCCTCAGCAAAAAGAGGAAGATTAGCAATGGATGTTAGCTCAGGGCTGATCTTCCTCACACACAAAAAAATAAATAAATAAAAATAAAAAAAAAAAGAAAAGGGGGAAGATTTAGACACAAAGACACACACACACACAGGAAGAACTGAGAAGATTGGAATTATGCTGCCACAAGCCAAGGAACTACCAGAAGCCAGGAGAGAGGCCTGGAACAGATCCTTTCCTAGTGCCTCCAGAGGGAACATGGCCCTGTGGACACCTTGATTTCAGACTTGGCCTCCAGAACTGTGAGATAATAAATTTCCATTCTAAGAACCAGTTTGTGGTATGTTGTTATAGCAGGAACTAGGAAACTAATACATGGACTCAGGGGTAATCCAGGTGGAGAAACAGAGGAAGCGAGCCCTCAGGCCAGATGTGGAGACAAGGACGTGGTGTGTTGTTTTTGGTACAACTGAGTGGGGCCTTGGCAGGGTTGAAGTGGGAGAGAGCTGTGGGCCCCTCTCCTCTTTCTCCACTTGGATAATCCCTGAGTCCTCGTATTATGTTTCTAGTTCTTACTGTAACAAAGGCTGCAGAGGAGGGTATTGCTTAAATCTTGAAGATCTTGGTCTGATGCCTCACTAAGGAGTGTGTTATCCTAAAAGAGATGCGGAGCTACAAGGAACTCTGTTACAGCCCACTTGCCCCTTTGGCAGCATTGTGGAGATTGAGCAGCAAGAGGCGGAGCTCAGGGAGGGAGGCACTGGCCTTCCTCAGAGGCTGCTGCAGCGACCCTGGTAGGGAGTGATGAGACCCAGAATCAAGGCAGGGACTAAGAGGAGAGGGATGGGGAAGGTGCTGTTGAGGAGATGGTGACTGGGTGGCTGTCATGGATGAAGGAGGGGCTGGGGAGCTGAATGGCCTGGGGGACTAACTGGATGCTGGTGATACTCACTGATACAGGGAAGACAGAAGAAGACCAGTTGCCTGCGGGGAAGATGAGTGCTGTTCTGTGCCTGCTGAGTTTGAGGAGCCGTGGAACAACTCAGTAGAGAAATCCTGCAGGGCCCTGGATAAATGCAAGGAATTTAGGCTCTTGCCTGGTGTGGACAGAGTCACCTGTGAAAAGTGTGGAAAGGAAGACAGAGCTGAGGGTGGCCTAGAGGACCAACCGAGATGCTCCCCACCATCTACTGTGCTCAGAGGGCCATGTTGCAACCTGAAGAGGCCCCATTCCTTCCATCCTTCTCTATGACCAGGGCCCTGACTGGGAACCCAGGGTCACCCTGGAAAGACCACAGCTGGCCGCTCAATCCTGCTGACCCAAGCCTGGGCTGAGAGGTGTTTGGTCAGGGGTCAGCCTTTGGGGAAAAACCCATCTTAGAAGTCTGAGCTAGTCTGCCAGTCTGAGCCTAACAACTCCTAAATCCAAATGCCCATTTTTCTGATCTTACTGATATTCATCAGTACTTACTGTACTTCATCACTGTAATTATGAGATGTCAGGTGGTGTCAGTAGAAAGAACCCTGAGGTTCAAATCTGGAGCCCTCATGTGGGGTCTGATTCTGCCACAAGGGGATTGTGCAGGCAGCTTCATTCTGCTTAGTCTCTGTGTGCCTCAGTTTCCTCACCTCAGTGCCAGCTGTGGTCACCATCAAATCAGATTGCAGAGGGCTAAATTGGGACGATACAGGAAAATGCTTTGACCTCCCTGAAGGAAAAGTACCTTGCAACTGTACACTTTATTATATTATCAGTGTTATTAATATCTTCCCTGCTGGAAAGACTGCTGTATTGTTTTCGACTCTCTGCTGGGAGGTCATGCTCAGTATTTGATTTCTCTCCATTCATATCTCACCTTTTCCCAAACCGGCTCTCTTTTAAGACTCAGGCCCAGATTACCTTAAGACCAGTTTTCCATTGGTGTTTTTCTGTCACCGTCTTTTCAAGTGACTCTTGTAGCACTTGATCTACTTCTATTGAAGAACATGCTCACTTTCTCCCGGCCTGAGCTGAGGGCCTGGCCTCTCTCCCAATAGCTGCTGCTGCATTCAGGAGGGATGCACTCATTTTCCCATCTCATAACTAGGTGAATTATATTATACTCAGCTCAGGACCTGTAAGCCAACCTTTCACAGTGAGAGGGCAGAACTGGATTTCTCATTAGAAGATGCTCAGAAGGATAAAGGGAAAGGCTTTATTACTATTAATATCAACTAACATTTATCAGATGCCCAACAGGGCACAAGGCTCCATATAGCACAGAATGGCACAGCCTTGTCATTATCCAGAAATTCTGGGCCATTGACCAAATGAGGGAGAAAATCATCATGAGGATTCCAATCATCAAAATACCTTTTGGATACCATAACTCCCAAACCTGGCTCTACATCAGCTCCCCACTCTGGAAAAGCAGAATCTGCAGGGCGAGGTCCAGGAATCCGTCTTTTTAAGGAAGCTCTCCAGGGAGATTGAGGCGCATGTTTGAGTTT
The DNA here is from genome assembly GCA_031878705.1 of Tapirus indicus. Classification (NCBI taxonomy): domain Eukaryota; kingdom Metazoa; phylum Chordata; class Mammalia; order Perissodactyla; family Tapiridae; genus Tapirus; species Tapirus indicus. Next base: position 19,530,659 of record CM062934.1, read on the forward strand.
GAGGACTGCTGTCATGCTCCGAGAGGCACGTCGTGGACAGTGCTATCAGAGATTGGAGGAATCTGATCGCCCTCGCCCGTCTTCCTCCACGCTTACTCTTATTCATTCATTCAACAAGTATTTTATTGAGGGCTGGCTCCAAGCCAGATGCTGTGCTTCATGCTTGATGCCCTGGCCAACACACCGAGGAGCAGGAAGGACACAGTCTGCTCTCCCAGCAACTGAGGATCCTCCGCTGTGAGCTCACCGAGGCTCAGCTGTGAGAGAAGGCCTGCAGTTCTGCAGAAGGGAGGTCAGAGTCTCTGTGGCTGGGAGCATGCGGGACTGTAGAAATGGGGGAAGAGCCATGCAACTCCTCCCTTCTGCCTTTCTGCCACACATATTTATGGAGGCAACACTTTAGGATGTGGAGCCAGGTCGCTCTGGGTCCAAATGCCATACACAGGCAGTGTGGTGCTGGGCCAGTTCCTTCTGTGACATGGAGCCTCCTAATGTGGAGAGGGGGGCATGAGGGCATGAATATTCAGTGTGAAATTGGGGCCTGGACACAGGAAAGGCTTGATGAGGTGATGGGACAAGATCCCCCTCTTACTGAGCTCACATTCTGGTGGGAAGAGGAAACATAAGTAAACAATTAGGACAAAATAAGTTCAGATGGTAATACTGCCATGACACAATATAATCAGGTGATGAGATGGACAGTGACTTTTGGGGGGTTTGGCGTGTTAGGGGTGACCCCTCTAAGGAGGTGCTGGCTCAGCTGAGACCCGACAGCTAGCCTTGCAAAAAGCTCAGGTGAGAGGGGCATCCCAGGCTGAGGGAACAGCAGGGTGAGCTCAGCCCTTAGGTCATGAGGGAGCTCTGGTGGCTGGAGCGCAGTGAGCAAGGGGAGAGCGTGGGAGGTCGGCTCAAAGAGGCAGGCAGGGGCCAGACCTTGTAGGGTCTGCTGAGGACTTGGGATTTTATTTTAAGTGAAATGGGAAGCCATTGGAGGGTTTTGGGCAGAGGAGATATATGATTTAATTTAAAATTAGCCACTTCATTATCGCCAGCACCCACCCAAACCTGAAGCTGGGTAGGTTTCGGACACAATTTCAGATTTAGTTAGAAATTGGTAACACTGGGCCTTGAAAATCTAGCAAGATTTAAGGTAGACTCTTCTTCTTCATCACTCTGAAGACACTGCCTACATCTCATTCCTGTCGTTCCCTGGGACAGGGCACCAGTTACAAGACTCCTCTGGTCCACCCTTCTGTGTTGAGGGTTGCAGGTCGCTGTCAGGGAGTGGTGCCTTGTGAGCAAGCACCTCGGGCCTTCTTTAAAGCCCCCGTCCACCCATGGTCCTTGATTCTGTCTCCCTTTCCGAGATGTGATGTTTTACAAGGTTAGGTTTCTAAGCCTATGTTTCTTCACTTGTCTCTGGTTTGCCTGGAGACCTGTGTCCAGGGCAGCCACCAGCTCATTCATAACTTTTTGGGGCTTGGTGAGGTGGTTTGGTGCAGCTTGGGTGTGGAGGTGCGTTGCTTTTCTGCGTGACTCGCCCAGCACTCAGCAGGGCCTTGGGCTGGGGTGCAAGGCTTCTGTCACTGTTACAGCACTTCAGTGGGGAAGGGAAAGGAGGGCATGTTCTTTCTGGATTTTCCTGGGGCATTCAAGGGAACCCCCTGTGGAGTGTGTTTGCTGGCTTATTTATGATACTCCTACCTCATTCCAAATATGCTTTAAGATATCTAACAAACATATGTAAAATATAGATTAGAAAAAGTTGAGAAAGAAAGAGGAAAGACAAGAGTGGAGACAAAATGGTATAGAAATGAGAACAATTAGAAATGCAGGATGTAAAACCTTTATACTTGCTTATGGTTGGACAATAACTTTGCTTCTCTCACTAGCAACATAAAGGACAGCTCTGCCCCTGCCTGCCGCGGGCTGTCAGTCTCCACGGCTGACAGATTCATGAGGGGCAGAGGTGCGCTGGGTCCCAGCCTCAACGTGTTGAGTGAGGCTCCTCTGCAAACATATGTCCCTCTTGGGGACAGTGCAGACTGGGTAGGCAGGTGTTCATGGGTCAGGGCTTCCAGAAGTGGCAGAATTGAAGCAGAGAAAAGATGGTGTGCTTTGGGGCGAGGCACGTCTCATTTTTAATCCCACTGCTCTGTTGCTTAGCGGTGTGATGTCAAGCAAATTTCTTAACCTTTCTGAGCCATGGTTTCTACATCAAAAAAATGGGGCTTCCCATTTTTTGAAAATATGTTTGAAATAATGCCTACCTTGTGAGGACTGAATGATCTGTGTAGAATCATAGAATGTGCTCCATGAGTGTAGCCGTTAGCATTGTTACCATCAAGATGAGCATGTTGAGTGACAATCAGCTAATATTTATTGAAATATATGAATATCTGTGCTACCTTATTTATCCCCACCACAACCCTGGAAGGAAGGCATTGTTACTCTTGTTTTAAGATAAGGGACTAAAGACTCAGAGAAGTTAAGGAATTTGCCTAGAATACCCAGACTCCATCTGCCCTGCCCTTAAGAGGTTAAAAAAAAAGTGCTCTAGGGAGGAACTTCAATCCTGCCCAGGGAGTACTACAGTAATATTGATTGTAAAAATAATAGGTAACCCTTACTGGGCACCTTTTTGTGTTAGGCATTGTGCTTATGCATTTTACATGAATTATCTTAATCTTTGAAACAACTCTCCAGCATGGGTATTGTCATTATGCTTGTTTTATCAGTGAAGACACTAAAGCTCAGAGAGGTTACCCTAGCAAGTTGAGAATCCAGAATTCCTCAGACGAGCACAGGAGACCGTTCATTTATTCAACAACTAGTCGTTGAATAGCTGCCATGTCCCAGGCACTGTGTTAGGTCCTGAGGATTCCATGATGTACAAAACAGACAGGGTCGCTGCCCTCATGGGGCCTGGGAATCTTGCAGAGGAGACAGACAGTCATATCCTGCGGGGGGGGGGGGCTTGGATCTTGGTCTCTTGTCTGTAATCCTGGGGTTCTTTCTCCTGTACTATGCTTGGAGGGGTGGCTACAAGTTACCCCCCCGCCTGCTGGTTTGGTCTTAGGCCATTCTTATTTTTGTAAAACCAGATGGAATTTCATTAGAGCAAATGTCCTCATTCTCTGGACTGGTGTTTTTGTTTGTTTTAGCTGTAGACCTCTTCCTTCAAACAGAATCTTCCATATGAGCCCAACTGTGAAACAGAACAAAGCTGGCATTTTCTGGTTGAAGCTGGAGGTGGATATCCCCTCTCTTGCTATTGCCACTGGGGGTACCTCTCTAGACCGAGGAGAACCCACCTTGAAACTGCTGGTCTAGATCCTCATCGGAGGGGAAACAGGTGTGGAGGCATTTCATTCAAGGAAATGGAACCGTCGTGGGAAAACTCGTCCTTTTGATTCTCTTTCTCCCTTTGGCTTCACCCTGTTTTACATTATTATTGCTCACTCGCATCTTTACATGAAGGTTGACAGAAAAAGTCAATGTTGTTAGTGAACAGCTTGAAAAAGGCTTATTTGGTAGGAGACTGGAAATGGAAATAAGACATGGGGATTTTCCGCTGATTCAGTTTTCTGAGCTCTGTCAATCCAGTAACCACAGAGAACCAGGAACTGTTGCAAGGTCCAGGGTATTTTTTCCCTCTTTCAGTCATTTTTTGTTGTTCTGTTGTTTTCCATATTTGTTTTTAGTGTTTTTAGTTTTAAATCCCTTCATCCCAAGATTCAGCCACCTGGATCCATAAAGCTAATAGGAGAAAGAACTTATTCCTCCCCTTGCTCCGTAGGCATGAGGACTTGTCCATGTGACTACGTACATATAGTCACATAAATACATATACGCACACATATATGTGTATTTAGGGGAGGAAGAACTTTTCCTCTACCCTATTAGCTTCAGTGTGTGGAGGCCTGCGAGTTAGACTGACAAAAGACAGATTAGCAAGAGAAAAGACAGATGTTTATTCATGTAAGTATGTGCATGAGAGTTCACAGAAAAATGTGCCTCAGAGGGGTGGTTAGAATTTGAAGCTTATTTACCATCTTAATAGGGGAAGGTATTAGGGAGAAGGACACTTAAGGAAAACAATTGACTTCTTAATAGGGGAAGAGGTAGGGAGCAAAGGGCACTTAAGGGAAAACAAATGACCTTTTAGAAAGATAGGCCCTTAGGAAAATAGATAGGAGATAGAGTTTTTTGGCAATGTCTGTTTGGGTGTAGTGATAAGAGTCAGTCTTCCCTGGTTCCCTCTGAGGAGGGGATTTATGACAATTCAATTATTTTGAGTTCTTTTGGGAAGTTTTGCTTTTAGGCAGAAAAGGAATTTTAGGAACTCAAATACTTTCAGCTCAAAATAATTTTTATGCCATAGTGGCATATTTTGGATCCCTTCATGGCATATATGCTTCCATGATCCATGCCCATATCCCATTAGGCACAGAAATAACAATTGGTGAGAAGGCATCTGCGAATGATGGTGTCATTTCCAGATTCCTTTTCTTGGTCAGGGAGTTAGGCCCACTCTGAGCAGAGGTCATCCATTTCTGTCAGTGTGGCGTTCACATGCTACCAGGTATATGTGAGAACTGGAAAATCGATACTTCTCACATTTATATCACCTTCTTCTGTTCATTCCATAAAGAGTTTTTGATTACTTGCCAGATACCAGGCAGGTGCTAGCAGCTGGGAATATAAGAATGAAAAAAATCCCCACTTTTAAGGAGCTCAGAGTGGAAAGACAGTCATGAAACTCATAATTAAATATTGTGTGATAAGTATTAGAATAGAGAAGGGCCCACGGTGCTATGGGAACTAGCAGGGAGAATTCTTAACCCTGCCCAGGGTGGGGGAAAGCAGTGAGAGAAGACGTCACAGGGGAGATGGCTTTGGAACTGAGTTTGGAAGGATGGATGGGAGATCACCAGGGGTACAAGGACATTGCAGGCAGAGGAAATGTATACAAAGGCATGGGGGCACGCCACCCCATGGTGTGTTTGAGAATTACTGGTGACGCCATGATTAGAGCATAGGTATGTTACTGCGGTTGGGTGTTAAGGGGGATGCAGATGATGAACCGAGAGCTGTCTGCGGCAGGCCAGGAAAGGCCCTTGAGGCCCTATCAAGAGAGTAGAGAGTGGGTTGGAAGGAGAGGGCACTGTAGGCAAGGGCCCAATAGCAGAAGTGGAAATAGAGTTGTCAGAACAGATTGCGATTAATCCTGAGAATAGACTGCATTTGCAGAGAGGCACTTTCACTATCCACCTGGCTAGGCCAAGGGGAAGGTTAGAAGTTAAATGGCCCCGGACAGCAAGTTGGAAAAAGTTGAGCATGCTCTGGAATATCTTCTTTGGCTTCTAGCTTTGATTATTGTTACAGCACATGCATAGCCAGGAAAGAATTATACATGTGTATTTCCCAGCGGCTGTTGCTAAGCCAAAGGGAAAAGAACATTTGCATTTCTTAAAGAATTGATTGAGATTCTAAAGCCACACTGGAAGGTTAATAGTAAAAATGCACAGCTTGAAAGACTTTGCTTTTTGGCATGAAAGTGCAGACCAGATTGACTCTAACTGTGACACAGTTTTTAATTAAGTGTTTATAATGAGACATTTATAGCCACTCAAGAGGCCTTTTTGGTCCTTTGGGGAGGGGACATGAAGGAAGAGACGTCTGTGATTCTAGCAGAAATTAATATATAAACAGACCTCAGTGTGTGTTTAGAAAGAATCAAATAGGAGGAAGCACTTTGTGATGTGAAACTTGTCACACAAATTAAAACTGAATACAATGGGGGAAAACTTGGGAAATATACGTAGGTTAACTGTTTTTCACTTCAAAGCATTTACTATTGGAAACCAGCATTAATATTGATTGGGAAATTAGATAACACTTTCAAGTTAATTAATTCACATTGACTTTGATTTAATAAGCATCATGTTAAGTAAATACCAAATGTTTCCTTAAGCAATAGAACTGGAAATTAACTACCATGAAATAGATGAATCCCTATTTCTTATGGAGTCATTAAGCTCAATCAGTAGCTTGATACTGAATCCACAATGACAGGACAGGCCAGTGACAGGGATTTGGCTAAAGCTAGAAATTAGACCAACTGAGGTTTGTAGCCATTACACTGGTGCCCCTTTTCAGATGCAGCAAGAAAAACAGACTGTCTTCCAGAATACTCCCTGAACAACACCACCAGAGTGAGTTCCCATTTTGTACAGTCACACAGCACAATATTCTGGGAAATCAGTAAATATTCACTCCCTTCAAAATTGTGCAGACTCTGGCTATGGTCCTTCCTACACTTGTCTTTCCAGAAGCAACCTGGCTACCTCTTGATGCCTCTCAAGGGCTTGGAGCATTCTTATTTGCCCTAAATTTCCCTTTCTCTGACTCCAGTGCAGGGATTGATTAGGACCTGAGAGCCATTGGGAAATGAACCCTGTTTTTGTTTTGTTTTTAGTTTTTACCTCTCAGAAACAAAATCCGGCATATTGAGGGTATACTAGTGTCCTTCTATGCCAGATCGCTGACCAGGGGACAGCAACGCGGGAATTTGCCTCCTACCTTGTACACACCACATTGAAGTGGCAAGTTAGAAGCACACAGAATGAGAACCCGTGTAAAGAAGTCTCAATTCTCTCTCTTTCCATTTTCCTCTGGGTTAACAGATGCCATTAGTCGGCAGGTACCACGGTAAGCTCAGGTGGAGCAGCTTCGGGAGGTGCCCGCTAGATCTCTAGAGAAAGTTCTGTTCGGTTGGTACTGCACTAAGAAAGCTCTCCTGCAGGTACTGGCCTCTCTGCAGTTCCTAGGTCTCAGGGCCTGGAACGCTCTTTCCTCTAAGGAGTTGGAACATGCCTTCAAGTCTTTGCTCTGCTGCTACCTTCTCAATGGGGACTCATCCTCAGTATAAAATTGCATCCTCCCAGCACTCTCCTGCTCTTTTAGCCCACTGGACTTTTCCTTTTCCCACAGTGCTGTCACTCTCTAGCATACCATGTAATTTCCTTATTAAACGTTTTCTTTATTATCTGTCTCTCTCCCCTAACGCTGCTGGGATGTACGTTCCATGATAGCAGGCATTTATTCTCCTCCTCCTCCTTCTTATTTTTCTTTTTCTCTTTTTTTGTGCTGATACCTCTCAAGTTCTTAGAACAGACTGGCACAGAATATGTATGCAAATATTTATTTTGACAAATTATATGCCTGTGAAATCGTCACCTTGGTCAAGGTATAGAACTTTTACTTTGCCCCAGAAAGCTCCCTTATGCGCCTTTCCAGTCAATCCAGAGGCAATCAGTACCACACTGTCTTGATTATTGTAGCTTTATAAGAAGTCTTGAAATCAACTAGTGAATTCCCCCACATTGTTCTTTTTTGATGTTGGATTGGCTATTCTACATCATTTATATTCTCATAGCATAAATTTGTCTATTTTTACAGAGAAGCCTGTGTGGATTTTGAATGGGATTGCATTAAACCTATAGACCAATTTGAGGAGAACTGACATCTTAAAAGTATCGAGTCTTCTAATGTATGTACATAGTATATATTTCTATTGACTTAGGACTTCTTTAATATCTCTCAACAGTATTTTGTAGTTTTAATGTGAGGTCTTACACAGCCTTTGTTAAATTTATTCTTAAGTATTTTATATTTTTGATGCTATTGTAAATAAATTTTGCTTTTTGAAAATCTATTTTTTTGCTTATTGTAAATAATCTTGCTTTTTCAATAGTTTGTTGCTGCTATATAAAAATATAATTAATTTTTGTGTATTGACCTTCAAAATTCACTTATTCTAGTAATTATTGTAGTTTTCTTAGGCATTTATATGTACACAATCATGTCATCTGTGAACAAAGATAGTTTTACTTTTTCCTTTCCAATATTTGCCTTTTATTTTTCTGGCCTTTTTGTTTTACTGTACTTATTGCAATGTTTTTTTCTCAGCTTTATTGAGATATAATTGACATATAACATTGTATAAGTTTAAGGTATACATATGTGATGATTTGATACATGTATATATTGTGAAACGATTACCACAATAAGGTTAAATATCCCATCTGTTACCTCATCTAAGTACAATTTTTTTGTGTGGGGTGAGAACATTTAAGATATACTTTCTTAGCAACTTTAAAGTATATAATATAGTATTGTTAACTATAGTCACCATGATGAATATTAGATCCCCAGAATATATTCATCGTATAACTGGAAGTCTTTACCCTTTGACCAACATCTCTCCAATTCTCCCACTCCCCAGCCCCTGACAACCACCATTCTAATCTCTGTTTCTATGAGTTTGGCTTTTTTTAGATTCCATATACAAGTGAGATCATACAGTATTTGTCTTTGTTTGACTTATTTTACTTAGCATAATGCCCTCAGGGTCCATCCATGTTGTCATAAATGGTAGGGATTCCTTCTCTTTTATGGCTGAATAGTATTCCATCGTATATGTATATATATATATATATATATATATATATATATGTGTGTGTGTGTGTGTGTGTGTGTGTGTGTGCATGTATGCATATACCACATTTCTTTATCCACTCACTTGTTGATGGACACTTAGGTTGTTTCCATGTCTTGGCTATTGTAAATAATGCTGCAATGAACATGGTAGGGGGATGCAGATATCTCTTTGAGATAGTGATATTTCCTTCAGATATGTACCCAGAAGTGGGATTTCTGGATCATATGGTAGCTCTATTTTCAATTTTTTGAGGAACGTCTCTACTGTTTTCCATAGTGGCTGCATAGGGCCCTTTCAGGAATTCCAGGTACAAAGATGGGAATATCTCTTGCTGGGACCCTGGACCCTCAGGACTACTGGCAGAGGGACAGACTGTGGCTGTGAGGAAGGTGAAGCTGTGTGTAGGGCCCTTTCAGGATCTCTGGAAGCACAGATGGGAGTGTCTCCTGTAGGGTGCCTGTACCAAGACCGTTAGTGGACTGTAGCTGGGTACAGCCCAGTTACAGGGCCCTTTCAGAATCTATAGTCTGACTGAGTTTAGCAGGCTTACCTCCAGGGGCTCCTGGACTGTGGCCTAGAGCGGCTGGAGCTGGTTCATGGGCCCCTTCCGGGTCCATAGCCAGGATCAAGGTCTGTATGTCTATTACCCTACACACAGATGGGTGTGACTCCTCCTGAGTCCCTTAGCATATGGTGCTGGTGACAGAACCAAAGCCAAACAAGACTATGGCTGAGTTCTCAGGGGTTCTGAGCTGTTTCTGGGTCTGCAACCAGGACCATGGTAGGCGAGTCAGCCACCTGGGTGTGAGGAGAGCCTGCTCTCTTTGGTCTTGGACTGCACTGGGGTTTCACAATCTCCTACCTGGATCCCAAAGCTCCCACAGACGCACTTTTGTCCACGGATGGATGCCAAATTATTGTTGAGGAGGGGATACGTGCGAGGGACATCTTTTCCTTTGGCTTTAACTTACGTTTTTAAAAAATTGAGGTATAATTGGCATAATATTATATTAGTTTCAGGTGTACAACATAGTGATTCGATATTTTTCTATATTGCAAAATGATTATCATAATAAGTCTAGTTAACATCCGTCACCATACATGGTTAGAAAATTTTTTTCTTGTGATGAAAACTTTTAAAATTTACTCTCTTAGCAACTTTCAAATATGCAATGCAATATTGTTAACTATAGTCCCATGATATACATTACATCCCCATGACTTCTTTATTTTATAACTGGAAGTTTGTACCTATTGAATCCTTTCACCCATTTGCTCCCTGCCGAGGCCCCCCTCCCCGCCTCTGGCAACCACCAATCTGTTCTCTGTATCCATGAGCTTGGTTTGTTTGTTTTATATTCCACATATAAGTCAGATTATACGATATTTCTTCTTCTGTGTCTGACTCATTTCACTTAGCATAATGCCCTCAAGGGACATTCACATTGTCACAAATGGCAGGATTCCCTTCTTTTTTATGGCTGAATAATATTCCACTGATCACATTTTCCTTATCCATCCATCCATTGATGGACACTTAGGTTGTTCCTATATCTTGGCTATTGTAAAAAATGCTGCAATGAACATGAGGATGCATATATCTTTTTGAGTTAGTGTTTTCGTTTTCTTTGGGTAAATACCCAGAAGTGGACTTACTGGATCATATGGTAGTTCTATTTTTAATTTTTTGAGGAACCTTTATACTGTCTTTCATAGTGGCTGCACCAATTTACATTTCCACCAACAGTGCACAAGAGTTCTTTTTTCTCCACCTCTTGGCCAACACTTATCTCATCTTTTTGATGATAGCCATTCTAATGGGTGTGAGGTGATAGCTCGTTGTTTTGATTTGCATTTCCCTGATTAGTGATGTTGAGCAGGTTTTCATGTACCTGTTGGCCATGTGTATGTCTTCTTTGGAAAAATGTTTATTCAGATCCTCTGCCCATTTTTTAATCAGATTTTTTTTTTGCTATTGAGTTGTATGAGTTCCTTATATATTTTGGGTATTAATCCCTTATCAGATACATGATTTGCACATATTTTCTCTCATTCACTAGGTTGCCTTTTCATTTTACTGATGGTTTCCTTTGCTGTGCAGAAACTTTTTAGTTTGATGTAGTCCCACTTGTTGATTTTTGTTTTTGTTGCCTTTGCTTTTGGTGTCAAGGGAGGGACATCTTATCTGGCCATTTTGCTCTGCAATGTTGAACAGAAGTGGGAAGAGTGGATATTCTTGCTTTGTTCTTGACTTGTTAACTTTTTCCATTTCCCCAACTGTGTGTAACCCAGTAGACATGTCTTACTTTCTGTTCCTACCTTTGGGTTGGTGCTTTCAGCTATTGCTTTTTCGGACTAATATTCCTATAGTAGAAATTCTGCTGCATAATTCTGGAATTTCTACTAATACTACAAAACTGAGCTCAAATACTTGTGGAGCCTTCTCTGACTTCCCCAAACATAGAGGCTCCCCTCCCTATGTCCCTTCAGAGTCCTTCACATATATCTTCTTTATAGCAGTAATCACATTGCATTGTAATTGTTTATCTCTGTCTCTCTCTCACAAGACTGTGTCCTTGAGGGACTGTGCCTTACTCATCTTTACACTCTCAGAACTGTGCTCAGTGCCCCCCAAATGCCCATTGATGAATATATGAAGAAATTGAATCAAGGTTTAATAGCCGAACATATTTTTACCTTTCTATTTGCACTGGAAATTTGTTCCTTCTCTTTCTGATGATATCTGTGTGTGTGAGCACATGCCCACCCTCTACCCCTGGGGATATTTCCTTTTGTGTCCTCCCCTCTTATCTTTGTATTGGTGTCTCTGTTGCAAATTTCTGAATTTCTTGGAAGAAAGGATTCTGTGTAGAAGAGAGTGTAGATTTCTCTTAGACGGTGACAAGGTAAAGGGCCCAAATTTGCTGTCTAACTGTAATAAAAGAAGAGGTATTTATTCGAGATTCAATTCGCTTATTTTTTCTTTGTTGTGGAATGTCATGTGATACTTATGTTTACTTTAAAGTGAAATGCACTGACGAATGTCCTCCAGAACTAGGATACAAATTGTATTTGGATTCTAAGTGACTGGGTAGACCTGGTAGTTTGACCTTATGAAGGTCAAACTCTTCGCTGATGAACCTACATATTCTTTTTCTCCTTCTTCTAGTATTCCTCTAGTATTCACTACCAAGGTAGTGGTGATCTGGGTGAATTATTCAGACAATTTTGCCTGAAAATACCTTTTCTTCTCAAATGATGTCCTTTTACTTTTGTCTCTAAACAAAGAATTGAGAACATGTTTTTTAAAAGATTTCAAATGAAGTGACATTGCTTTTCTAGCTTGAACTCTCTCTTTACTTCCTTTGGAAAAGGGCTTGGCTTTTTCCCATGAAAATTTTACGTTATGTCATTTTCTTTTCTCAGATTTAAAGAATAGAGCCGAGAGAAAGAGCTTAGGAAAGTCAAATTAACCATATTTCTTCCCAACTAGAACAATTGTGTGATTTGCCTCCTGTGTTTCCTTATAACATTCATTGACCATGTAGCAATTCTGATAAGATGAAGAATTAAATTAAACTCTATCATTTTAAAATATAAAAGTAGGTAACCACATTTATGGCAGACAAAATTTAGTCACTTAGGCAAATTTTAATTATTTATTGCATTGGTAATATGCCTGTAAGACTGATGTCTTAATTGTCAAATAGAAATCAAAAATAAAATACAAAAAATATACAGTGAAAAATTACTTAAATTATATTTTATAGGTTAATAGAAATGTAAAGTTTATTGTGGAAATTAGATAATTAGGGAAACTGGATAATCTAGTCAAAATCCTCATCTTATAGATAAGGGAATGATAATCCAGAGAATTTAAGAGGCAGAACTGACATGTTCTAGGGCTTTTTATGCTGTTGTGTTTCCCCCAAAAGGAAATAAAATTTTGATTGTTTGAATATTGTTGTTTATGAAATTATATATTATTATCCAAGCAGTAAATAACTACATTCTTGTAAAAGATTCAAACAATAAATAAGGATACAGGATAAAATATAATAGTCTCCCTTTAAAGTCCTGCCATCACCTGCACATGCACACGCACTCACATATTTCCCTATTCACAGTTAATGACATACCTTTCTAGTCATTTCACCACTCTTTTACATACCTGTATGTACATATACACATATGTCAATATAGTGATTATTTTGTCTTGTTTTGTTTTGCAAAGAAGCATCTGTGACTTGCTCTTTTCCAGTTGATGTATCTTAGACATCTTTTGTTTCAGTACAGTTGATCAACTTTATTCTTCTTAATAACTGTATAGTACTCCATAATATGAATTGCTATAATTTATTTAACTATTCTTCTATTGCTAGATACTTAGTTTTAGGGCTCCTCCATTCAAGTTCTTACTATTACAAACAGTGTTAAAATAAATATCCTTTGACATATGATGGGGTTCAGGACATGCTACCCCAAAATATGGTGCCTTGGCATGTTGAGTATTGTAAGCTGAAAGAATTTGAGAAATGGCAGGTTCAGGAAGTACTCTCTGACCTTCCCCTTCTATCCTGAAGCAGGTCCTAAGACCCTCGTGTGAGAGACGCCCTCCCTATACATGGAGGAACGGGCATCCTTATCTCTGAAGATGGAGGGATACTAGAGGAACTGGCCTTGCCAAGTTTCCCCCAGTTTACTACCCTTAGCTCACACTCTTTGGTATCGCATTTTCTCACAACTTTCCACTCTTCATCAAACCTAGTATAAAAATGCTCAGCCTTAACCACTTCTTCAGGTCTTCATTTCCTTATGAAGGCTTCTGTGTCATGTAGAATTTACATTAAATACATTTATATGCTTTTCTCTCGTTATTCTGTCTTTTGTCAATCGAATTTACAGGGTCCCGGGCAGAGAACCTAACATGGGTAGAGGAAAAGATTTTTCCTCCTCTTCACCTCAAATGGATAGCTAATAACCTTCAAGCTATATATTGAATATTCTACTTCACTCTCCTGTCCCTGATATGAAATGTCAGATTTAATAATAAACAAATTCCAGAGTTTGCTCATGCATGCATGTATATGTATGTGGGAGTGGGGGGGGGGAGGGACAGTGAGAGAAAGAGAGAAAAAGGGAGAGAGAGAGATTACCATATTAGATTTTTTTATCTTCTACTGATTAATTTGTCTATTTCTGAACCTATACTATATATTTTAATACTAATGATCTTATAGTATATTTTGAAATCTTGTAGGGAAAGTCGTTGTTTTTCTGTTTCAAAAACATGTTGACTGTTTTTATATATTTTTTCTTTCATGAGAATTTTTAAAGCAGCTTGTCAAGTTCTCTAAAAATATTCTCTTGGGATTTGTGTTGGGATTACATTGAATTTATGGACTGATTTTGGGGGAAAACTGGCAACTTTAAAATAATGGTTTTTCTCCTTCTGTATTCCAATCTTCTGTTGTTTTTCAGTTAATTTTTATAGATCCTATGTTAGATTTATGGCTAGGCTTGTTTGTTTGTTTACTGGTTGCTGGTTTGAATAGAATCCTTTTTTAATGACCTTTAAAATTGATTATTGCTAATATGTAGGATTTTGGGGGGTGGCTTATATCCTACAACTTTATTGGTCTCCTATTAATTCTGATAGTTTTCAGTTGATTCTATTGGATTATACAACATTATTTTGTACAAATAATGACAATTGTTTCTTAATTCTTTTTGTCATCTTAATGCATTGGGTAAGAGATTCAGTACAATGTTGCCTAGCTGCCTGCATCCTTGTCTTCTGATTTTAATAAGAATTGTTTTTACATCAACTCTAAGTAAAATATTTGCTCTACATTTCTAGGAGATGTGTTTTACCTTATATAGAATAAGAATTCTTCTTATAATTCTTCTATAGAATTCTTCTTATATTCTTCTATAGAATAGAAGTTTCCCTCCTACTCCTAGTGTGTTTTTTATTCAGAAAAGGTTTTAAGTTTTATCAAATACTTTTTAGAGTTATTTGAAATGATCAAAAACTTTTGCCTGTAATCCGTTACATCAACAGACTTCCTAATAAAGAATCCCTGCAATCCTGGAATAAAGTCTGCTTGAATATGATGCATATTCAATAACTATTTTATGGATTCCATTTTCTAATATTTTACACAGGAATGTTTACAGTCATGCTCATCAGTGAGAATGACCTATAGTTGTGTGTGTCTGTATGTGTGTGTGTGTTTGCTATTTTTACCCAATTATGGTATCCAGGTTAGGATAGACAGAATGAGTTGAGAAGTTTCTCATTTATGCTCTGAAATAGTGTGAATAATATAAAATTAATTATTATGTTATTAATGTAAAATTGATAATAACATAAAATTTCTCAAACATTTTGTAGAACTCACCCCAAATCTTGTGGCTTTAGTGCCTTCTTATCAGGGCAAGATCTATGACTGCTTTTTCATTTTTCTCCATAGATACTTATCTGTGTGACTTTCTACCTCTTCTTGAGTCAATTTTGGCAATTTTCTTTTCCTTAAAAATTATCCATTTCATTTAGGTTTTCAAATTTATTTCTAGAAAATTTTACATAGTATTTTCTTATCATTCTAAAAATTTTCTGTATATATCTCTATTTGTAATTATTTTCTCTTTCTTACTTTTAATATTTTATGTCCTTTTTTTTTTGTCTTCAGACTGCCAGTGGTTTATTTCTTTCTTTTCTTTTTTTTTGGTGAGGAAGATTAGCCCTGAGCTAACATCTGTTGCCAATCCTCCTCTTTTTGCTGAGGAAGATGGGCCCTGGGCTTACATCCGTGCCCATCATCCTTTAGTTTATATGTGGGACGCCTGCCACAGCATGGCTTGATAAGTGGTGTGTAGGTCCACACCCAGGATCTGAATCTGCGAACCCTGGGCTGCTGAAGCAGAGCGTGCGAAATTAACCACTATGCCACTGGGCTGGCCCTGCTGTTTCATTTGTTTTTTGAAAGAACCAGCCCTTGAATTTCTTGATCATGTCTACTCTTCCCTGTTTTCCATTCTATTAATTTTTCCTACATTATACTCTTTATTCCTTCTTTCTACTTCTATTGATATTTATTTTGTTGTTCTGTTTATAGTTTGTGAATTTGATGCTAAGTTGATTTATTTTCTAATATATAGGAGTTTTAAAAGAATATCTATTCTCTTTTGTGGTGTATAAAGTGATGTTTTATCTACTAGATCTAGCTTATTAGCTATGTTATTCAAATGCTTTCCAGTCTGATTTTTGTCTGCATGACTTGTCAACCTCTGAGAGAGCTAGATTGAGTCCTCCCACCATGATTATAATTTTGTTATATATATTTTGTTTTCTCAAGTATATATGTAGATATTTTAGTGAAAAGTTGGCAGAAATTGTAATAGGGTCTATTGGCCAGATGCTAATTAAAAGCTCCGTTTGATGAGGTGTTTCTTAATAATTCCACAAATATTGCTATTTTACCTAGAAGTGGTTTCTACTAAATCCTGCCAATTCTTTAGATTTAAATAAATCACAATAGTGTCATATTGCTTAATAACCCTAGCTCTACCTTGACATTCCACCTTGTCATTATAACTAATTTGTGGTTTTTTGTCCTTTTGCCTCTATCTAGATTTCATATTCTTTGAGAGCAACTTTTAAATTCTTTAGGTCTAAAGACCAAGAACATTGTACTAAAAAGTAATAGTCTTTTTATTTTTCTCTTTACTCTCTCTTATAACCACTCCTTAAAGAGCTGATGAAAAGGTGATTTTCTTCTTTCTTTCCTTCCTTTCTTCCTGCTTTATTCCTTCCTTCCTTTTCCTTTTCTTATTATGTGGGTTGTGTTGGAAAAAATCTAGTGTATTAAAGGATGTGATAAAGGATACAGATGAACAGCCAAATGAAGAGATACATAGGGCAAGGTGTGGGAGGGTCCCGAGCACAGGACTTCTTTCGTCGTGGAGTTGGGGTGCATCACCCTCCTGGTATATGAATGTGTTCACCAATGTGGAAGCTCTCCAACTCCATACTACTGGGATTTTATAGAAGCTTCTTTATGTAGACACGATCAATTATTAACTCCATTTCTAGCCCTTCTCCTCTCTCTGGAGGATGGGGGGGCGGGGCTGAAAATTCCAAATTTCTAATCATGACTTGGTCTTCCTGGTGATCAGCCCCCATCCAGGAACCATTCAGGAGCCCACGTAGAGTCACTTCATTGAACAAAAGATGCTCCTAGTGCTCTTACTGCTTAGGAATTTACAAGGGTTTAAGAGCTCTGTGCCAGGAATGGGGACAAACACCAACTATATGTATTTTTATTATAAATCACAATATCACAGGTGTATAATTAATATCATGGTATGTATCTTGTTAGCTATCATTGACTTGAGTTCTATATTTTCAGCCATTCAAGTTTCATTTTGCTAATTTTTATGTTCTATTATTTTCCACTTAAGAATTCTAATGCAATCATATCAGCTCAAATAAAACATATGTTCTTCTTATTATTTATAGAAAATGAGGAGCTAGAATTGCCATAGCACTTATTGTAAGCATTTTCCCAATTAATATTCAGTGACTATTTTACTGAAGTTACTGTATGACAGACACTCCCATTTTATGGCAGTTCTTGTATAAAGATTACCTTGTATTTCTCCAACTAAAGTAAATTTATATTCTCACAGGAGTAAAAGGAATAATCACTATGAAATAGAAACTTGGATAGGATTTAAACCTGAATTCCTCATTTGCCTCCGAAAGTCACTACTTTCATCACATTCTCTCCTACTTGAGAATCTACATCCAGGGTAGAACTGAATTTTGAAGGGCCAAAAGCTTATATAATTTTTATATTTCTCATTAAGAAAAAGAACACAAGGGGCCGGCCTGGTGGCGTAGTGGTTAAGTTCACACGGTCTGCTTTGGCGGCCCAGGGTTCACAGGTTCAGATCCTGGGCGTGGACCTACACACCACTCATCAAGCTATGCTGTGGTTGTGTCCCATATACAAAATAGAGGAAGGTGGGCACGGATGTTAGCTCAGGGCCAATCATCTTCAGCACAAAGAGGAAGATTGGCAATGGATGTTAGCTCATGGCCAATCTTGCTCACCAAAAAAACAAAAGAATACAAAATTAGATACAGAATTACTTATACCAAGAAACCACAAGAAAGTACAGATTTTAAAAGAGCTGATAAACAAATATCACAAAATTAAATGCCTGACGCATTGCTATAGAATTTTTCCCCTACCTTTTTGGCCTTAAATTCTTTACCGTCTCTTCATGTAACAACAAATTTGTAATATTTTCTATAGCAAGAGTGAAAAGACAATTCAGTCTTCTCTTTCTCATGGTTGATTAACAAACATTGTTGTTATCATTCCTGGTAGTTTTGAAAAGTTTCTCTCAGCTTCACAACTTGTTATATCATGTAAATTTTTAGAACTGATGACAAATACGGGAAGCCTCTGTCAATTTTCTTTCTGTGAGCTGTCACAGATGTGTCTGCTCTTTGTAGTACAGCTTTGTGTTCTGCACTGTAAACCCAAGGATTTCATGTATTGTTTAAGGAAGTTGGATACGCATGAACTGAAACAGGGGAACTGTTTGAACATGGACAGTGGTGTTGATGACACTGTGTTTGAATCCAGCACTACCGTTTACTGGATGTTCTCAACTCTTGGTTATTAAACTGTGTTCAGATAAAGAGGAGACTACTGAAGTGCTTTCAAGCCAGGTTTTTAAAAAGTTTAAATAAACTTTTTATTTTAGAATAGTTTGGTTTATAGTTTCAAGCTACTTTTCAATGAGTTATTTCATTTGGTCCTCTTAATATTGTGAGATGAGCATTTTGAGATTTAATGGGATATGAGGATCTTACCTAAAGTGACAGTACATGTCATTATGGGCTCCATGCTTAACATCCAGCATCTGTGTTAACAGCTTTTATACAATAAACATTACTGAGGGCAGTGGCAATAGTTATAAGATCATTATGTAACTCACCAAAAGCAAGTATCTTTAAAAAAATCCTCTTTCTTTCTTTCAATCCATTATAGTTGGGTCAACTTCTCTTTATGAGTTTAGTGAATTTCCTTGACAATTCATTTCTCTGTCTAGGCTGTAAAGTGCTTAGTAAAATCCTCAGAGGACAATCAACCCCAGTTCTCTTAGAATGGCTCTCTTTGGGCACAGCAGAGCACTGAGGAGCTGTGCTGATCTCTTGAAGATTGGTTCCATTAAGTGACCACCAAGGATAAGAAGGTAACTTTGCAAACGACCATGGCACATTTATCTTTTAATGCAATAACTTTCTCTTGATAGACCTACCATAATTAATTGGTGAAGGAAAATCAGTTTGAAAGAAGGAAAATATATTGTTAAGAGTAAATCATCACATATAGAGAATGGTGAATGTCTGTTCTCTCTCTGTTACCCAAAATGATATTAAACAGTAATGGAATAAAGAGTGAGAAGGAAGAAAATAATAGAAAAGTTAGCAGAGCCATTTGTTCCAACTTTTAAAAAATTTTGTATCATAAAAAAATACTTAATCACTGCTAAGATGTCTTTGCCATCAGCAGTATAACATAGTGAAATGAGCAAAGACTTTGGAAAAGACAGAACTTGATTCAAATTCTGGTTCTCTTGGAATTCACTACATGATATTGGGTGAGGTATTACAACTGTAAGAAGGCTTAGTTTTCTCATCAGTGAAGTAGGGATGATTGCAAGCTTGCAGGATTGTTGTTCTCATGGAGAATGTGTGCAAAGTGCCTAGTATACTATCTGGTATGTTGCACTCGTGTGACAATATAAGCTATGTTATTTTTTTGCATTAAGTTGGAGGACTTCTTCCTTATTAAAAAATAAACAAATTAGAGCCAGCCCTTATGGCCTAGTGGTTAAAGTTTGGTGCTCTCACTGCTTCGGTGGCCCTGGTTCGTTTCCCGGTTGCGGAACCACACCACCCTTCTGTCAGTTGCCGTGCTGTGGTGGTGGCTCACATAGAAGAATTAGAAGGACTTACAACTAGGATATACAACCATGCGCTAGGGCTTTGGGGAGGAAAAAAAAGAGGAAGATTGGCAACAGATGTTAGCTCAGGGCGAATTTTTGCCTGCCAAAAGAATAGTGGACAGCACATTTAAAATAAGTAAATTAATGAATTAATTAAAGAGACCTATCAGTGCCTTATTGTAGTTGCAATGGACAGGCAGAACAAGGCAATCCATTGGCTTTTCTGGTAGACTAATAGGCATATTGGGCTAAGATGACAAAGATATAATAAAAGTTGTATTGAGCAGGCATTTCCCTAACATAGTGTGATGGTTAATTTTGTGTATCAACTTGGCTAGGCCACAGTACCGAGATATTTGGTCAAACACCAGTCAGGCTGTTACTGTGAGAGTATTTTTTAGATGAGATTAACATTCAAATCAGTAGACTTTGAGTAAAGCAGATTACCTCTATGATATGGGTGGGCCTCATCCAGTCAGTTGAAGACCTTAAGAGAAAAAGACTGAGTTCCCCAGAGGAAGAGGGAATTCTGCCTCCAGACTGTCTTTGGACTCGAACTGCAACATCAGCTCTTCCCGGGGTCTCCAGTCTGCCAGCCTACCCCACAGATTTTGGATTTGCTAACCTCCAAAATTGCGTGAGCCAATTCCTTAAAATAAATCTCTCTCTCTCTCTTTTTCTTTTTTTTTTGTGAGGAAGACCAGCCCTGAGCTAACATCCATTGCCAATCCTCCTCTTTTTTTTTTTGCTGAGGAAGACTGGTCCTGGACTAACATCCATGCCCATCTTCCTGTACTTTGTGTGGGACGCCGCCATGGCATGGCTTGACAAGCAGTGCGTCGGCGAACCCCGGACTGCCAAGCGTGAACTAAACTGCTGCACCACTGGACAGCCCCTCTTTCTTTCTCTTATTCTCGCTCTCTCTCCTTCCTATTGTTCTGTTTCTCTGGGGAACCCTGACCAATGCACATAGATTAAATATTGATTTGTGATGACGCTGCAAGTTTATGTAGGGGCAACAGATTTGGTTGCAGTCCTGCCTCTCTTTGGCTTAATTCTCTTGTCCTTTTTACCCTCATTTTGATTTTCACATTTTTAGGGGACAGATACCTATAAGCCTTTGCTCCGTATTTGCTCTTTATGTTATAGATGATCAATAAAAATCAGAAAAGAGCAAATGTTGAGTAATTTATAGCCATTTACAAAGTGTGTTTGTACACATTATTTAATACAGTTATTCTGTGGGGTAATTAAAAGTATCCCTGTTTTATAACAATAAAAACAATATTGAGTATTTCTTGAGCTCTTCTGGGCTGCGCATGTCACAGAAATAGTCTCATGTAAGCTTCACAGCAACCCCTGTGGCTTGGGTGCTCCTACTACTTCTAATTTAACAGTGAGCACCCTGAGGCTGGTATCCAATAAGTGGCTGGGCAAGAACTTGAACTCTGGTCAACTGTTTCCAAAGGAGCCTGTGCTTTTTTCTCCCATGGAGAGGTGCCTCTTTAACTTTTCCCCCCGGGCAGACAAGACACATCTCAGAGCCCTTTTGTGCCGTGGGTCTCTGTGCTAGTGTCAAATTTTTGGAACTCAGCTAAAAGTATGGTATTCAGTTGGGACAGAGATCGAATGACTCTGAGCTGCAAAACCAGAGCCTTGAGTTAAAGATTCTCATTTACGGCTATTAATATTGAAAGGGACGAGATGTATCTTTGTATCAGTCATCAATTTTCTCCTGCCTTCACAGTGGAACTGCAGGTCAATTCTGGGGACAGTTCAAGGCACCTGAGGAAGTCAGAGGAAGCAGAGGATTAGAGAACTTAGGAGCTGTAGGGCTTTTAGCTTCTTATCTTTCTCCCTCGTTTGATAGATGAGGAAACTGAGGCAGGGGCATTAAGGCACCTGCTCAAGGTATGTTAGACTGGAGCAGCTAAAATTTATTGTGCGCTTGAAATCACTTGGAATCTTGTTGAAGTGCAGGTTCTGATTCTGTAGGACTGGGATGGGGTCTGGGAGTCTGCATTTTTCTAACAAGCTCCCAGGTGAAGCTGATGCATCTGGTCCAGAGGTTGTGCTATGAGTAGGAAGGGAGACTGAAGTATTAGTACAGAGCATAGTAGAAGTGAAAGGAGGGAACAAGGTCTTAATAGGTCCCATAATAGGTGGTGATGGGGTAGGCTGGTCTCTACAGTGTTTGTTAATACATAGTAGACGCTCTTTCAAAAACACTAATTTATAGATGGTGACATGATTTCAAATGCTACCATGGGAATTAAGAATTTTAACAGGCTGAAACAATAGACTGATTTTTAATATGCTTGAAGTTACGCTGAATGAATATGATCCAAAAAACTTGTACTAATACAGAATGAGGGCAATAAAATTTAATAGCTGCCTGTATGAAAAGCAGCTAAAGGCTTTAGCTGCTTATAAGTTTACTGAGTCAATAGCATGATATGGTTGCATTAACAGAAATGTAGTATGTGGGGAAAGGAAGGTGATGGTTTCCTTTCATATAGCACAAGTCAAACATGCCTGGAAGATGTGCTCAGTTTAGTGTGTGTCACATTAAGAGGGAAATTAGAAACCTAAAGTGTGTCTTGGTGAGCATGTTTGGGGACTCTCGGAATGATGCATTTGAGTAATAGTTAAAGAAATTTGGGGTTTAACCCGGAGATTAAAATGTCTTACAGAGTAATGTAAGGCCTGACCCAAGTATTTGAAGGGACATCATGTGTATAATAATATTCGGCTTGTTCTGTGTGAACTAGAAGCAGTAAAAGTGGAAACTAGAAAGAGATTACAACACAATCTAAGGCATTGGTGGGGAAACTGAGGAAGAGAACTGGGCTTGGAGTTGAATTCCAGCTGTGTGACATCGGGTAAATCACTTAACCACTCTGTCTCAGGCTGCCCATTTTTAAAATGGGGAGAAAAAAATCTTTCTCCTTGGTCATTATAAGGAGTCAATGAGATAATATGTGAAAAAATACACCCAAGTGTGGCAAAGAATCACTCAATCACTTTTTAAAACAACATCATAGAACTAAAGCAGTCTAGCCATAAAACAAACTACCTCAGGAAGCAGTGAGTTCCCTGTCACTGGAGGCATGCAAGCGAAGGACAATTAACCCCTTGGGAATTTGAGATGAGAACCTTGCATGGAGGTTTGCTGTCAGACAGGAGGTTGATGGACAATGAACATGATTTATAGGGTCCCCTCCAATTTAAGGCTGGCTTCACCACTCTCTTTTCCTGGCTATTAAAAATGCAGGTGGAAAAATTGCTTCATTCAGTTGTAATACTATTCACCTCTCAACCCAAGATAGGGAGGCAGAAATGGACTTTATTTTGAGCATTTCATTCCCTTCTCCCAAACTGGATCATTTCCTTTGAATTCTAAAATGGTACTATTTCCGTTTTGTGAGGATATCAAGGGCATACGTACCGTACAGAGTAGCTTTCTATGTGGTGTGATTTGAGGAGGGCAAAGCAAGATTCAATTGTACCAAATTATTTTTTCCATTGGTCCCGCTGCACATCTTAAAATTACTCTATTATTGTCATTCCTTTGTACAGAGCTATCAAAATGTGAATGTTCTCCAGGGTGACTAATGCCTCAAGCCATTATCAGTCATTAACATCTTGGCCAGACTTAGTTTGATCATTAGTGTGTTGTTCGGTGCTCATGAAAATGCACTCTTCAGTTCTGCTGTAGCCACAGCTGCTAGCCCCCTGGAACCTCCACCATGTTTGCACCAGGTCACGTTTCCTCTGGGCCAGTCCCAGCCAATGATTGACTACAGCGAGGGTAGTGACACAGGTGCGTTCCTGAGAGATACAGGTCTCCTCCAATGGGTGACTTTGACTCCAGAACTCCCCATCAGCCCAGCTGTGCCTTTCTAGGACCTGTGCTTCAGTCCCAGGCTCTTCCTACCCAATCCCCTCCCTTGCCCTCTCTTTCACAGGTAGCAGAACCTGCATTGTCATCTGAAGGCCTTCCCTGCCATCTTCTGCTCCCTCCCCTTTATCCTTCACAAGCATTTCCCTCAAAGAATCTCTTGCATATCCAGTCCTTGGAGGACCCAAACTAACACAGATGGTGCCAGGAGTGGTCTGAGAAAGCAGGTGGTAAGATGGCGTTGTGTAATGGGCTTACTCACAGCCTGGAGGGCAAAGAGGGCACCATCCTGAGTGATATATGGGGCATGGGTAATCCCTGGCACGGGGAAGAGGCCCAAAGTGTAAGCTTTACACCAGTGGTGACCTGGGAAAACGTCCTAGTGAGGGGAAGCCCCTTGCAGAAGCAATGATTCAGCATTTGAAAATTATGGGGAGAGAGGGAATGTCTACAAAGACAGTGGAGTTGGCTGGTTATTACTTAGTTGTACAGCTACTCTGCCGAGAATGAGACAGGGGCCTTTCTATGAGAAACTGAGGGCCTATGACAGGCAGTTGAAGGCTAACCATGAGAGCCAGAGGCTCTCTTTGATAGTTTACAAAAAGACCCAGCTGAGCAGTGTTTAGAGACAATTGCAGAGCTCAGAGACATTCGAATGCTCAGCTGAGGCAGGTCTGTCATACTAAGGTCAGAGCCCTGGCTGAGAAAACCTGGGATGCTGCATCCATCTGGATGGATGTCTCTGAAGACTTCCCTGAACCCTCAGACATTTCCTAGTGTAAGCTAGCTCTTCCCCTGTGCTGGCAGGTGCTGTAGAGGCTTCATATCCACAAGACAATAGGAACTGCTTCCACTTCCTCACCTGGCTGCTAGGTGGATGACAGGTTAAATCCCAGCATAACCTGGCTGGGACATGCTGGGTCTGATGAAGGAGGAAAGAGATTATACACTGAAGGAGCTTCAAGAATTAGCTAGAATGTACCTGCCCTCAGAGGAATACCTCTAGAACTAGATTTTGAGGGTGCTTGATCAAGGGGGCTGGAATGTATCCCTAGATTAACCAGAATTCATTTTCTTGGGGATACTTTCTTGGGACATGGGATTTAACACCTCAGCAAGGACTCCAGGTGCTATAGACTAAATGTTTGTGTCACCCCCTAAATTCATATGTTGACACTCTAATCCCCAATGTGATGGTATTTGGAGGTGACACCTTTGGGAGGTAATTAGGGTTAGATGAGGTGATGAAGGTGGGGCCCTTGTAATAGGATTAGTGCCCTTAGGAGAAGAGGCATGAGATCTCTCTCTGAGTGCATGCACCAAGGAAGGCCATGTGGAAGAGATCCCTCACCAAGGAAGCTGGCACCCTGCTCTCAGACTTCCAGCCTCCAGAACATTGAGAAATACATGTTTTGATAGAAGATTGCAAGGAAGTGAGAGAGCAAGCAATGCCAGAAGTTCCACATGGTGAACCTGGCTCCCTGATTAGGCTCCACAGAAAGCTTTGGGTGCCTGGGAGATGAAGGTGCTGGTTGCCAAGGAAGGGAGGGAGGGGCACAGAGGTGAGACCAAATGTGACCATTTCATTTTAAGGCCAGTCCCCGTTCTAGGTAAATCTCAGAGTAAAGTTTTTCAAAGGAACATTAAAGGCAACGGTGAGGAGAAGTGGTCCTGCTTCTCTGAGCAGAGCTCCCCACACCTGGCTTCCTCTGGGAGCACATGCCTACCCCTCAGGGCCCTTCAGAGCCTCTCACGAGGGGCTGTGAATCAGTCACGCTCTGAGGAGAGCAAGTTCTTGGATCAAAACAATGTGACTAATGGCCGTGGAACTTTCTGAAGAGCCCTGAACATTTAATTATTATGAACAATTCAGCCCATTTCAAATGAGGTTTTCACAAGCCCCACGCACATCAGAATTTGCTCGAGAACATGAAATAAAGTTTTCTGTGGCGTTTGCAATGTGGCTGGGCCCCCACTTATGCTGGGCCCCACTCTGAGCACCATCAGGGCTTGTCTACAGATGACACTCTGTGAATTTCCTCCCTGACATGTGGTTGGGGACAAGGGACAAGGGGAGGGAGGGAAATGAAATAGGGAATAACTGGACAGAACTTTATTCTCTTTGACATGTGGCCTTCTAAGTTAAATCAAAATGGCACTTTGAGTCTGTGCTCTCATTGGGCTGATGTGAAGATTAGACTAAATGCAAGAACATATTTAATGCACATAGAAAGTGCTGGCATTGAAGTGCTCAATAGATACTTATTGATAATAATGGCAATATTATCTTTTTCATGTTGCCCTTCCTCTTCCTTATAATACACTTTCTTCTTCCCACCTGCCTAATATTACCTGTCCTGCTGCTTCCTCCTTGAAGTCTTCCTGACTTGGTCCAGCACACTCTAACATGTTCTTTGCTTAATGCTGTGAGAACTTACATCTCTACCCTCATTGGGTACAGACATTTTGCTTGTATTCTTCTCCAGGCACATATCTTATCTCACTTGGGGAGAAAGGTAAGGCAGTGGAGGTAGAGGTTAGAGCATGGGATGAGGAGCCAGAATGACTGGGATTCTATTATTTATGAGCTTCATGAACAAGCAACTTGGCCTTTCTAAGCCCCGGTTTCCTTATCTGTAAAATGGGAATCTACAACTTACTTTATACGTTTGTCATGAGGATTTAGAGATGAATACACAAAGCACCTGGTACATAGGAAAGAAATTATCTTTATTTGTCATCTTATTTCTCTTTGTATCTATCAGAGATTCTAGCAGGAAGGACACAGTATTCACTTCATAAATATTAGGGCTAAAACTGAATTGCGTTTTTGCAGTCATTGTCTGTGCCCGGGAACCAAACCCCAGCCACCAAAGCGGAGCCTGCCGAACTTAACCACTAGGCCGCTGGGGCTGGCCCTGCAATCATTTTTTAAGACACAGATTGTTATGAAACTGGTGCTTCCCATACTTTCCTGGGCATATGAATCCCTTGGAAAATCTGATTTGGTAATATGGAGTAGGGTATTTTAACATGCACTCAGGACGTTCTGCTATTCACACCACTAGGGAAAACTGTTGTAAAGTAAACTCAAAGGATGCTTTAAACCCTCAAATGTTATGTAAGGTTATCTGTTTCATAAAAAGAATGGACTTATACCAGCCTCTTAATAATTGACTCTCATTGCTGCCCAACTGATTTGGGCAAAGTGACCACCCTGAAGAGGTGGTCATGTGTGGATAAGTGGTATTGCCATCTAGCTACCATTGGGTCAGAGACATTAGCTGCTATAGTGTGTACTGTGCCTCTAAGTGGGCTCCAGATGTATTTTCTTAATTGAATGAAATCCAAAGTTTCAATTCATTTCAAAGCTGCATAATGTGGTAATTAGAAGCCTAGTTACATCAATGCCCTGAATGGAGATCCTAGGGTTGTCTTACAACAGTCAAGAGGCCTGAGCAGATAATTACAAGCACTTTGCTGTGATAATTGCCAATCTCAGAGAGCTCCAAGCAGAGAATGCCTGTGGAACCAACGGCTTTGAAAAGGTAAAGCACAGCTTCAACGTCAGGCATTGTTATCAATATAGAGATTTTGTCTTTTACGAAGCTGGGGTTGTTAGAAAGGATGTTCTTTTACATGTCATTGGTTTCCCTTTCATTCATCAGTCCACAAAGAAATGGTTTTAATGAGGCATGGGCTGGGCTGAGATAAAGATGAAAGTAGAGCAAGGGTCAACGGGGAAGGAAAAAGAACATTCAGCCCAGGAGCATCTTCCATTGTGCAAGGACAATCTTGAAGGAGATTTCCTAGTAGAAGCATTTGCAGTTTTAATAGTGGACTTGAAATTTAAGCTCAATCTATTTCCAGGAAGCGAAGGAGGTATCCTGAGAGATATCCAATGTATCTTATATTCAGATAGATTCAAAACTAATAGGCAACAACACCTGAAATATTTCACAGGGCGTAAACCCAAGCAAAATAACTCTGGAAAAGCACCTGGTACTTTATCTGCTCAGTCCTCAAAATCAAGCCCAGAAATCCAAGAGGCTGTTTTTTTAATTCTTGGAGTAAGAACTGGAAGACGAGCCCACCAAGCAAGGATATGAGTTTGTGAGTTGCACATACTACCTCATAGCATACACTACTTGGCGTCATTCCTTATCAAAAATATTCTTTCATTTCTGTCTTAAAACGAGTGGTGCTATCTCCAATAGACACTATATTATATTACCTGAAAAAAGTGAAGGCCTCCCCCAACCCATTGAACAAATGTTGGAGAACAAAAAACCCCAAATCTGCTCTCTGTCTTGCTTTACAGAAAGTGTTTTGAACTATTGGTGATATTGATGTCACACTCTTTAGGTGGTTGTACATATGAGATTTGGTTGTTACTGAGGAGTTTTTTATGATGAGAAAAGTCATACAAGTGTGAGTGGATGTGGCCTGCAAGTTGAGATATTACATCACAGGGACTCAAGTTGGGAGCAAGTTTTGTGATGTGTCTGACAAGAGATTTTCACATATTGAGGTATGTGGAGTAGCTATTCTGGTTCAAAACTGATTCAGCTTGAATGAAAGAAGCCTGACTTGTGGCCTATCAAATATACATTTTTACATCTGCTTTAACCATTATAATATAGAGTGTATTAAACATTATCTCAAAGTAAAAGAATGCACTTTCTTTTTTTTTTTGCTGAGGAAGACTTGCCCTAAGCTAGCATCTGTTGCCTATCTTCCTCTTTTTTTTGCTTGAGGAAGAATAGCCCTGAGCTAACATCTGTGCCAGTATTCCTCTGTTTTGTATGTGGGTCACCACCACAGCATGGCTGATGTGTGGTGTAGGTCCACATCCAGGATCCGAACCCATGAACACGGGCTGCTGAAACAGAGTGCACCGAACTTAACTACTATGCCATGGGGCCGGCCCCAAGAATGCACTTTCTTAAGATAAGAATGCATACTTCCCCTCCATGATGCCAGTATTGGTAATGCCCGAATTAGTGATCCTGAAGATATGTTCCCTTTCCCAGACATCAAGGCCATGTTGACCTGTTAATTTGCAACTGAATATCTCTTTGAAACTCTGATGAATATGTATCCTGGGCATGTTTAATGTATGTTCTTTGTTCGAAATAGATATAAATCTGTACTGAAAACCATGCTTCTCTGGAATTCTTTCTTCCTGTGTGGAAACTGCCTTCCCTGATTATAATCCTCAGTTTGACTCAAGGAAAACTCACCTTATCTCTCTTATCTATAGAATGGTTATTGGTTGTTTTGCCTTGACTTGTCGTATGTCCAGACTGGTATGTGAGATCAGGACCCTTAGAGAGTGAGTTCACCTAGCTGACTGCCCAGACTTTACATCTCATGGTGGTATTCATGAAATAAAAGAATGAGATTTTTCTGTGGTTTTTAAAAAAAGATTTGAAAAGAAAGGTAACCCAGTGTTGCTGATAGAAGTAAAGAGAAAGTTGAGGTCGAAAACAGTTACAGTTCTTAACTAGAAAACAGAAGTTTGCGGTAAATCAAGCAGTGGAATATGAAACTCAGCAGTGACCTGGTTCTATGAATATAAGCAATTCACCATATATTCTCCACAGAAAGAAGAAACAAGTACTTTGAGAAACAATTTCAGCTGGTGTCTCAGCTAGTACAAAAATTGCTCATCAAGTGAAAGATAAAATTTTAGTGGAAATTGAAAAGACAATTTGTGGCATAATGATATGCACAAGAAGCCTATGTCTGTACAGAAAACTGATTTGGGTGAAATCCAGAAATTTCCATAATAAGTTCTTGGGGATTTGTAAAAAACTAGATACTTGTCTTTCAAATGGTTTAGGTATCTAAAGAAATTTACATCTATCTATCTATTATCTATCTATCTATCCATCCATCCATCCATCCTTTCAGTCAGTCTTTTTTAAAAACAAGGAGTGCTGTGTGCCAGGCATTGTGCTAGGAGTAGGGATATAGAGTTTAAAGGACATAGACTCCTAAAGGAGGAGATCTAAGGTACATTGCCATGGAAAACACTTATTAAGGAATAAGGACCGATCTGGTATAGGATTGGAAAGAATGTAACCCTTATGGTTCGCCTCTTCTTATCCATTTTCCTCTCACTCTACTTTTCTGCATTAAGGAATTTGACAGGCAGGCAACTCCACTCAACCTTATCCACCCTTGATTTTTTCTTCCCAAATATTTTTCAAATAATCCTTGATTAATTGACCCTACAAATTATACATCATGGGGCAGCTTGTCAACAAGATATACAGAGCTTATACAGGAATGAAAGCAGGAATTCTCACCTTGGTTTTCTGTGACTTCCTATGGGTTTCTGGTGACTTGAGAACAAGCATTAAGGGCTCTTTCTTGTTGCTGAATATGCTTTCCACATGGATAGGAGAACCACCATGGGTGCTGATGGGTAAAGTGGTTAAAGAAGGAGGAGCCTGAATCTGGGACTAACTTTATATTTTTCAGGGTCTCAATTGCCTCATTTTATTCCACTCTTTTGCTCCCTTTCCTACACTAATAATAATAATAGCAAACATTATGACACAGTTATTAAAGGACCTTTCCTATATTAACTCATTTATTGGGTACCACTATCCTAGGAGGTAGATACTGTTATTATTCCCATCTTACAGATGAGGTAAAGGGGCCCAGTGAGATTAAGTAATTGTTTGAAATTGTATAGCTAGTAAACTGCAAAGTCCAGATTCAAACCCATAATACCTGGCCCAGAAGACTGTAACTACCCTGCCTCTCACACCAAAGTTAACCCAATGAGGGAAATTCCCTCAACCATCATATCCTCACTCACTGCTCCATGTGACAAGAGACTCAATGAGGTCTTCCTCCCAGTGGATCTTCTATTGACTGTTCATCTCCATCTCATTTGATTAACTCATTTGGAGAAAGGGCAAATATCATCAAGAGCTTTAGAGTATATCTCAGCGGGAACTGGGAGAATTCTAAAACCATTTGCAAGTATGTTCTGGTTGTGATCCTGGTTCTTTGTCCATTGGATACAATAAAGGTAATTGAGGTAATAAAAGGTCCTTAAAAGCAGACACTGTGTGTTCTCTTAGAGATATGTCTCCCTCACTTTGCAACCAATTGGTAATGAGTTTCTATCTGGTGGGCAGAAGCAAGGAAAGCTGTTTGGCTTTTAAAGGTTTCAGTCTCCCCCATTCCGCACAGGTGACTAGTGGGTGTTGGATGTGATGGAGGGTCTGCAGAAGTCCTGGACTGGTGCCAGGTCACTCCTTCCCTTTCTGAACATCCCCAAACTCCTTTTACTTTCTCTTTTTAAAGCAGTAATAAAATCCATCAGAAATAAAAATCAAAGTTCTCCTCTGAGCTCACAAAATGGGTGATCCAGCTCCTTGTAACCTTGACCTTTTCTCCTTTCTGTGAAACATTTTTTTGAAACTATTTTAAGTTGTTGAAGGAGCATTCCACTTGAAGAAAAGGTTAAAGCAGTCATAACTGGGCTGAGGGGACAAAAATCCAGGAGAGTGAGCTACGGTTCCAGGTACTTCGTTGACCTACTTCTGCCAGTTTTGCAAAAACAGTGCAACATCCTCACCCTTCGAGTGGTTGGATGACAGTCAGGGCCATCCAGGACAGGCATCCTCCCTGAGTCTGGAATTCATCTCTCTGCCCACCTGTCCAGATGACCTCTCTGAGGGACCCTGGTGGCCAGGCTGTCCTGAGCATCAGGAGAGCAGAATGACTTCTCCCACTGAATATATTATCTGTGCCTTTTACTCCTTTTTCCTTTCTTTTGGGACCTCAAAGGGTACATTTTTAAAAATTAATTATTTTAATTATTATTATTTTTTTGCTGAGGAAGATTAGCCCTGAGCTAACATCTGTGCCAGTCTTCCTCTACTTTATATGTGGGTTGCTGCCACAGCATAGCTGACGAGTGGTATAGGTCTATCCGAACCCACGAACTCAGGCCACTGAAGCAGAATGTGCCGAACTTAATCACTATGCCACTGGGCTGGCCCCTCAAAGGGTACATTTTGATTGAGGGGAAAATACAATCCAAAAGTGAACTCATCTAGATGTGGTCACTAGTGTTTTTGTCCCAGCTATGCTGGATCTGATCTAATCAGATGCGTTGGGACACTGAGAGTATATGGTGCATTGCTTAGATTCCTAGGACCAGGTCACAACTGAATTTCACATTCCACTTCTTGATTTACCCAAACTTCTGTTATCTGTTCTGTTAAGAACTTATAACTGTTTTTGAACTCAACTTTCTCTCTACTTCTGTCAGCAAGGGAACCCCATTGTTCCCTTTTCCTTTATTTTCTCTCATTTTCCTAATCAGGACAGTTTCTTCTGAAATAATCCAACCTTGGACTGAACTAAAAGAAAAGATATCTGTCTGCTTACATGTCTGAATCTTTAAGGTCATAGACTGTGCCTTTCCTAAGTGACACAGTGACACAGAGCAGAACTCAAGAAATGTCCATTAAGTAAGCGAGTAAACATTCGGGCCACTGTTCTGCTCTGTAAACTAGCTGCATCCCATCCATTCTCTCCAGTGGCTGTAGTAAATTTCTTGATTCTTGGTGCCATCTCCTTAAGTGTGAAGCCAATGCTTTGCCACATACTAACTGTGTGACTCAGAGCAGATTTCTTAACCTCTTAGTGCCTCAGTGTCCTCATTTATAAAAATGGCCCTAATAATAGGACCTACCTCATTGCACTGTTGGAAAGATTAAATGAGACAACCCATGTGAAATCCTTACAGCATTGCCTCGTTTGTAGTACCTGTTATTCCTGGTTCAATGCCCATGCTTCCTGCAGGACACCCAGTTGAATTCCTCCTTTCTGTTGACAGACACCTCTAATGCTCAGTATCCTTTCAGAGCAGAGGTGACTGGTCTGTCTGTAGACTGAGGCACCTGGCCTCTGACTGCCATGTGTGAAACTCTGATGGCTCCTGCTCCACCTACTGTAAGTGTGTGACAAAATACTCCAAACTTAGAAGCATAAGATAACAACAATTTTATTATGCTCACACATTCTGTGGGGCAGGAATTCAGACATGGTGCAGTAAGGATGGCTTGTCTGTTCTACAGTGCCTGAGTCCTCAGCTGGGAGGCTCAATTGGCTGGCGGCTGGCATGACTGAGGGCTTTGTCACTGGCATGTTTGACACCTGGGCTGGTGTGTTGGTTTCCAAGGGCTGCTGTAACGGAATACTATACATTGGGTGGCTTAACACAAGAGAAGTGTATTCTGTCACAGTTCTGGAGTCTAGGAGTCTGAAATCAAGGTGTCGGCAGGGCCATGCTCCCTCTAAAGCCACTAGGGGAGGATCCTTCCTTGTATCCTCCAGCTTCCAGAAGCCCCAGATGTTCCTTGGCTTGTGGCAATGTAATTTCAATCTCCGCATCCGTCTTCATGTGACCATCTTCCCTGTGTGTCTGTGTCTTCACATGGTGTTCTCCTCTCTCTAATAAGGACATATGTTCAGGGCCTACCCTACTCCAACATGACCTTGTTTTAACTAACTACACCTGCAATGACTCTATTTCCAAATAAGGTCACATTCTGAGGTACTGAGGGTTAGGACTTCACTATATCTTTTTGGGGGACACAATTCAACCACATAACAGCTGGGATGACTCAAAGGGTGAACTCAGCTGGCACTATTGACCAAAGCACCTACATGTGGCCTCTCCAGGTGGCTTGGGCATGGTGGCTAAATTCTGAGAAGGAGTATCCTGAAAGCGAGTATTACAAGACAAGCAGGTGGGAGCTGCATGCCCATTTATAACCCAGCCCAGGAGTCGCACTGCATCACTTCTGCTGTACTCTGTTGGTCAAACCAGTCACAATCACCCATATTCTACCTCTTGATGGGAGGAATGTCAAAGAATTTTGAGACCAAATTTTAACTCTTCCCCTCCCCCCAGCACACACACAGCCTGGGAGTAGTATTTCTGAATTTGCTCATTTTGATTTCCATATTAAAATACAGAACACAGGATCTCCTCTGAGGAAATAGAAAAGTTATTCTCTCCCACATTCCCAGAAAACGTTTTTCAGTGTCACTTTGAAGATGGGATACTAGGCTGAAGTAGTATATCTTTATATTTTAATTTAAAAATCACCAAAGAATTTTAAAGAGGAAAAATTAGACTGGGAAAAAGTGTTTTTGAAAAAAATAATTTTATTATGAGCTGAAAATAGACGACATGACCGAAGTGATTACGAGCTGTTGCCAGGAGGCGGGAAGAGTCTGTCAGGTGAGAATGCGTGATCCCACCGCAATACGAATCAAGGCTGCAGCATAAGCTTAGTTGTTACTGCTTGATTTTAGAGAACAAACTGCCAAAATATTGTGGAGAGATGATGTGAATGTCAAATCATCCTATTTTTTTCTAATAGATTCCTAAATACACTCAGCACATACTTTCTTACTGAGCTTTTTAAGACGGGGTCTGGGAAAGCAGATAAATATGTGACCATCTACCGTGGGACCAGGTAGTACTAGAAAATATGACTTGCTACGTAGGTTTAACAAAAACACGTATCCAGATGTTCATAGCAGCACTATTGGCAACAGCCCCCAACTGGAAGCTACCCAAATGCCCCTCACAGCAGATTGGCTACAGTGTGGTGTTCACAGTAGGATACTGTACTGTATGGTGGTGAGAATAATCTGCAGCTCCCCCCGACAATCTCACAAACAATGATGAGGGAAATAATACAGATACATAAAGAACATACCATACGATTTCAGTTTTATAAAGCACAAACCCAGAAAAACTTATCTATGCTGTTGTAAGGCCAGATAACAGTTACTCTTGGTGGAAGAGTGACTGGAAGGGGTGAGGGAAGGGCCTTCTGGTGATTTTCTGTTTCTTGATCTGGGTGCTGGTTGCATGGGCACGTTCAGTTGCGAGGCTGAACACTTCTGATATGTGCACTTTTCTGGATGTATATTTTGCGCAGCAAAAACTTAAAAATAAAGTATTTGCACTTGAATGACCACCAGGCTAAGACAGAAGAGTGAGTATTATTAGAGAACACACAAAGAACTCTCATTGAGACCTTCAGCACTCATGTCCAAATGACTGATTTTTTTGGCTTTTCTGGTGATATGTTTTAATTCAGCAAGATATTTTCATTTTTATTACAGTAAAATGGGTATTGTCACCTAAATCTCCAAAAAGTTCATGTAACTTTGGTCTTTGCTTAAAGGGAGAATCAAGGAATATAGGGACCTTTGGAGGCAGAAAATTGCTCGCTTGTCCCTTTCAAAGGACCCAGGACTGCAGAACTGGAGAACCATTGGCTGTATCAGCTGGGGAGGAGAGGGAGTAGGGAGGACAACAAAAATGCCCATATAAAATACGGGCTTTGCCAGATTGCCCAGTCCCGTCCCTTCCCTTCAGATCCAGGGCTCTCTCTGGCCAGGATCTTCCAGGATTCCAGTTTTTGCTCCACCTTCCCTCCCTCACTTCCATTACCAATGTCCTCTTTCCCCAGGATATTCACTTGGAATTCTGTGAAAACTCATTTTCCTTTGGATGTCATCCTTGTTTTACTTCCGCCACTGGGACTAATGGCCACCTTTCTTGAGAGTCTTGCTATTTTGTGACAACCACCTAAGCAGGTTTCCTTTAGGCCCATTTGCTCAAAGGCCATAGAGTCTTTTCAGGATGCAGACCAAGCTTGCAGACTCCCTTGCCCTGAGATAAGCTAGTTGCAGCTTAAGTTGCATATGGTACACAGCATGTTTCCCATGCATTGGCAGGGAAGGAATGGAGTTCATTGGTTATTTTGTCGAGTTGGCAGCAGCTCCCTTGAAGAAGACTTTGTCACTTGTGCTGATTCAAAAGAGTGTCTAACGATGGGAAAAAGCAGTCTCGGGCCAAGGCTTGACTTAAGCAATTTCTTGAATGAAGCCATTAGGAAATGTTCTTGTGAGCATGGTGTGCACATCACTGACCAAGAAAGTTTCCCTTTGGTTTGAGCAGCACTCTGCTTCCCCTGTCCTGGTGAGATGGGCAGCACATCTAATTTCAGCTCCTGGGGCCTAGCTCTACTCTGCTCCTCAGCTGTGTTTGCTTCTCTGTTCTCAGAAAGCAGCATTTTCCCTTGGTATAAACTGTGAGGCACCGTCTGAGCAAGCAGATTGGTTACTAATAAGGAAACTGGCACTGACAGCTTTTTAGGCTCTGATGAGAGAAAAGAGATGTCCTCACATCAGAATGGTTTAACTCTCAATGTAGCATATCCACTGGTTGAAATTTAGAGAGAGAGAGAGAGAAATTTAATTGTCAGGCTGTGGTATGTAGTGTCAAAGTTACTTAGATTATGAGAAATATGTCTTTTCAACAGTTTAAAGGCCACAGCTCTCATCTTTTTTTTCTGGTATGGGCAGCTCAGACAGGATCCAGAAACCCCAGATAACTCATAGTTTCATCAGACACTCAGCAGAGGAAACAGGAAGTATCTGACTGTAGAATTAGCTATGGAATGTTCCCTATTAGTCATATGATTCTATTAGCTCAGCTCATTCCTGTCAGATTAATAGATATATCAGAGATATTTAGAATTAGAAGGGTCCAGAGAGAGAATCTGGTCCCATGTTCTCATTAAAAAAATTTTTTTAAATTAAAAATAACAAACAAACCTAGGCCCAGAGAGATGAAGTAACTTGCCTGAGGTATTTTGTCAGTGACAGAGCTGGGACTGGAGTTCAGTCTCACAGCTCGCAGCCCCCTTTTCACTGCAGCGCTCTGATGACCCACTTCCTGGAGAAGTCTTTGAGAGTCAGAATGACTTCTTGCCTGAGAGGTACATGTCTCTAGGATAAGGATTCTTTGGGGAGATAATCAAGAAAGAAATAAGATGAGTCAATTGTCTTTTGCCCCATGCTCTCCTTTCTCCATGAATCCAGAATGTCGAGCCATTTTCAGCATCCATGTGGGGCTGGAACTGGACACCAGGGACTTCTAAAGAGCCTGCTCCAATCTGAAATGACTCTGGGGAAGATGGCTGTGCCCTAAGCCATTCCTGGTATATATGGCCTTAGCAGGCATGTGGGAGCATCTGTAGATGGGGGCTGCTCTGATTTAAGCCTAGCCATTCAATTCTTCATGGGACCCCCAAAGCCACCCCAAATCTGCACCACGATTCCCAAACACCCAAGAGATTAAAATTTCTCCCTTTCTCCATGAAGTCCTTTTGACGTTGAAAGACCTAGGACAGAGGCAAACCTTTCAGAGACTTTTTGCTGGGGTTTATATTTATGTCTTATCAGACTTTGGACATTACGAGCCTGTAGTATTTACCTAGATAAATTGCCTTTCCTATGGCATTGTTTATCCTCAGAAGATATCCACAGTAAGTGCAAGAGAAGATTCTGCTGTCTTCTGCACTGCAGATGCTCAGAATTTTGCCGGGCAGGGTTTACAGCTAACAGTGATGGAGTGAAGGAAGTCGCAGGCAACAGTGTGTGCCACACACATCGCAGATCCTGGCACAGTTAACTGAGCTGACAATTCCAAGTTTCTGAGCCTATCTGCATGACTAGTGCAGCTGTCAGAACTAGAGGGGCAACCTGGGAATCCTGGGGATGCTTTAGAAAGATGTGAGCTTTTAGACATCCAAGCTCGTCTGTTTGCCTATACACATTCTTAATGTCTATCTTCCATTTCCCAATTTATTCCATGAGTATTCAACTTTTGCTGGAGACTCTTGGAACAAGCTGATATATGGCTTTTCTTTAGCTCCTACTCCATGCCAGGCACTTATACATACATCATCTCAGTTGTGCTCAAAATACTGTTTTGTGTTAGTTTCTCTTTCTTACAGATCCTGAAACTGTGGTTCAGAGAAGTTAGGTGAATTGCTCAAAATGCACAGAGATGCAGAGCTGTGACTCAACCTGGGTCTTCTGATTTGGGGTTCTGGGTAGTTTCTACCATATCTGCCTATTCTAATAGTGTATCATCAATGACTGAAATCATTGACAGGAAAAATATGTGGTTATTTTACCAAAAAGAACTCATTAAACTAAAAATCTTTGGTTTTGTCAACATTCTAATTTAACTATACTCAATATGTAAACAATAGTGATTTGATATAATGGATGATAAATGCACTGCCATTTATGGTCTACCTAGAAGTATATTACACGTCTTTTGACAACAGATTGACCTTCATTGTTTGGTCCAAACTAATTTTAAAATTATTTTCTTGTTTCCTGGGCTCATATCAATTTAAAAGAGGAGTAATCTGGATAGCAGACAGAAGTCAGCCTGGGACCATTGTGGGTCATAACCCTAAGTACCCCAGTGTAGGCAAGAGTAAACCAGCACCACAACGTTACTGACTAAAACTACAAGTGGAAAAAAGCAGAAAGCATGCATCAGACATCCTGCAAAAATAATGAAGTTCTTTAAGAGTCATATAGTCCTAAATCTGGGAACCATCACAGCTAAGAGGATAAGCTTTGGAATCTGAGAAAGCTGGTTCATAACTAGGCTCTGCCTGTCACGTACAAACTACAAGCAATTGGGAAGTGAGTTAAACCTGAACTAAACCACAGTTTCCTTCTCTGCAAAGTGGTGGGCTGTGGAGTATAATGATACCTCCCTCATAGGACTTTTGGAAGGCAGAAATGCCTCTTAGCACAGGGTGGGGTACGTGGAAAGTGAACCGTAAGTAGCAGCTATTGTTATTATTATTAAATATGATGTATGATGATATGAAAAATAATAACATCATTTTATACATTTTCACTCAATAAATTAAATTTATATCAGGCAAGCTAAGGAGTGTCTTGAATTAAACGTCTGATGAGAGCTTAGACAGGTTGACCTTTACAGTTCATTCCAACCCTGAGGGTCTTGATTTTATAATCCCTTTTAGGGGTTGAGTACTAATTCTAAGCAAGATCCTGGTGTCATTTACTTTCAATTAAGTGGAATATTAATGAATAGATAAATAAAATATAACTGAGGAAGAAAACCACAGATTGAATGCTTGCATTTATCCCCACTCTTGTGCAAAACCTCACAGTAAAAGAATTTAAAAATGCATGAACCTATAAGAACAAGAGAAGGGAAGAGGTGATGAGAGAGAAAAAATTTTGGAAGCTGGAAAGCAAATGGAAGGGCAGTAACATGCTTAGTAAATTAGGAATAGTTGAAAGTTGCTTGTCTGCAGAGGGAAGCAGCCAAGAAGAAGGCATGAGAGAAGAGCAAGCCAATTTTGATGTGGAACCTTGGAAAGGCTTAGAATGGGAAACACCTGGAACTGCTGAAGGCAAGGGTGCTGAGCAGGGCTGAAAGCAGGAGGCTTGGTTGAGAGTTTGCAAAAGGAGCACTGGGACCCCAGGTCTCTCCTTGCCACTTAGCCAGGTGGCCACTCAAGCCCACCTCTCTCCCAGCTTTTCCACAATCACCTCTGGCCACCTCATAAGAATTTTTCTGATATTGCCATAGCCTTTTTTAGTCCACTTTACCCCAAAGCGTGGTTACAGAACCTTCTCTTCATTCACCAATACTTACTAACACAACAACATGAGGTAATAATGTTCAACATACTTTACTACAGAGAAAAGGAAAACCTAAAACAAGATACCATATGTCACTATTCCTGAATTTCATCGTCATGTCCTGTGAAGATGGTCCTCTAGTGGTTCTCTCTCTCCTCTGTCCTTAGCCTCCTGCCACAGAACAAAGGTCTACTCTTCCCCATGCTTGGAAGTCTCCTTTATCTTTTCCTCCCCAGACCTACAGTCAAAGTAAGGGAAAACCTGTTGACAATGTAATAGACAATATAATAGTTGACAATATAATTGATGCATCTTGCCCAATCTGAAGACAGAATTTGCCACTGTTAGAGTAATAAATATTGTCCATGTGAAGCATCTACAGTTGGAACATTCCTTCTGTTCAGGGCTCTGCAAGACCAGTGAGTAGGTACTTCTATGCATGCTTAAAAAAGACTCACCAAAGCAAACCACTAAGAATAAATGGGGAAGGACCTGCCCCCGAAGATATATTCTAAATTCTACCCAAAAAAGCAGATGGTTCTAACAGCTCTCTAGAACCGGTTTTTTTTCAACCCCAGATATATCAAGATTGAGAACAATCTCTGAGCAACAAGAGACTGTGGGATCCATCTCTAAAATGCCATTTGGTTTTCCAATACATTCTCTTTCTGATTTCCCGAGACAATATTTGTTGCTCCCTTTACTGGTGTTTTCATTCTTGTATGTTTATACAAACAACAATAAGGTTATAGCTCTTGTCACAGCATACTGTTGTTATTTGTTCGTGGAACTGTCTATCCCCATAAGCTGTGAGCTCTTTGAGGGCAGAGAGTATTTTGTTCATCTTTATATTCCTGGCACATAATAGGCACCCGGTAATTCTGCTGCTGAATTGACTTGGCTGTGGTAAAAGAACAAAATGCTTCTCCTTAGTCAGCATTTGTTTTCCAGGATCCATTCCAATATACTTCCAACTCAAAACTGTGATTTAAGAGATAGGCAGAAAGTAAATTGAACTGAATGTTTTGCAAAAACACCTTGTCTTTAAAGGTAGAAAAAAAATCAGCCACCTTCCCAAGATAGCTATTCTGTCCCACATCTTGAAGCAATGAAATGATGAGTGCTGTGATTAGAGAGGACCCTTGGAAAATAAATAAAAATCCAACTCTAGTAATGCAGCCATAAGCTAGGAGGGAGATGACGAAGGATATCATTATCATCCCGATATTTTTAGAAGTTCTTTGGTGACAGGTCAGATTTTTGAGAATCGGGAAACGATAAAAATAATCTTGTTATTCCACAAAGGAGGCTCTATATATATCAGGCCAATTTTGAGCGCTGCTTGAGAATGTTGAGAAAATATTTTTAAGTGTTAGTGAAATGATAGGCTTTGAGGGCAGACCCAGCCTTGCTTTATAAAAGATTTATCTTGGGTGGGGGTTTGAGAGATTTTAGTGATGTGGGCATCATAAAAAATCTGCAGTGGATCCAGGTTTTTATTTCCCAAATTTTCAAGAGGAAAGTCCACATGGTAGAATTTCATGAAATATGTGGAAAACTGAAAGTTACCTTTGCAATTTTTAGAGGTGCTTTAGGGACTCCTCCTTGCCCCCACAAGATGACCACGCTGTCCAGATATTAAAAGGCATCTTCATTTTTCCCTACTTTTAGACTGCAGGATTCTGTAGGACTCCTTTTGCAGCTTCCATTTGTAGCTATTGCTAAGTGGCCCCATAGCCATGCATCTAAAGGGGCTTAGGGCTCCCGGTTTCAGGTAGAAATGACTGTCTGTTTATTTGGAATGTTTGCTTCTTTAAATATTCAGCCATCTGACTCTTTAATTGTTTAGGATTAGTCATAAGTTAAGTAGGACAGAAAAGATGCTATAAATAGTTTATTGCATATCCATTCAAGAAATTTAGGCTAAGTTTTATATCCTAGTCACTAAAAGAGAGACCCTGTGTGTTTATTTAAAACATTGTAATTTCTGTTTCATTTAGAATATACGAGTATAATGTAAAAAATAGTTCTATAAGATTTACATGTAAGTTGCTCTTTTCCTCATACTTATTTTGCTACCTTTTAATTTCTTGTTTTTCCTAGGTCTGCATTTGAGCCTTTGAAAGTATTTCCTTTATGTATTTTTAAAATATTTTAAAAAACGTGTTAAAAATATAAGTCCACACATCAAGGAAACTTTGTTCACTTATTTCTTTGGAGTGGGAAGGTGATCACTGTCAATACTCTGAGTTTATTTTACTGAATAGTATAATTTTGATAAATTGGGTCTCACTGAGGCCAATGAGATCTGACTATAAAACTGAAATAATATTAAAATGTAATATTGAGAAATAAGTAGAGGCTGAAAGAAAAATAGTCTATTTTACTACCTAAAACACAGTTGACAATAGGACTTCTAACAGGCCTATGTCACTCACAGTGTGCCCCAGGACAGTCTGACCCCATGTGTGAATGACCTCAGGGGTTGCCTCTTTGAAGTGATTTGAGGAGTTCTGAGTTATTTGCTTCAAAGTGGCCACCACATCAGTATACCTGCTGAGGGGCCCACATGTTCCTACATCTGCCAAGCCCTTAGATTTGGGCACTCAAGGCCTCCTGCAGGATGCCAATGTGTTATTGAGAGGGACAGTACATCAATACATAGCATCTGGTGTCATTAGTTATCAAGGTAAGTGGCCTGTCTCCTAAGCGTGGCTCAGAGAGAAGAGGGAAGGAAGAGGAGATCTGGAGAAACGTTGTTCTGACCTAACTGGAGGGAGCACTTAGGAGCTCTTCTCTGGGCAGCAGTGTTGGGGGAGGGGAAAGAGGACACTTAGAAAAGGAAGGAGGAGGGACAACATGGGGACCAGGGAGACCACAATGACTTCACAAGGTTGCTATGAGGCTGCAGTTTCCAATTTGACAGAGCCACTTGGAATAAGTAATATTTTCAGTGGGGATTTATATAAGCGCTCTCCAGTTTCTCATGGAGTTTCTGCAGGTCAAGGACTCTGTTGTTATATTGACAGGAAATGTACCCTCTTTAGAAAGTCCGCAGCCCCTCTGCACCAAGCAGGAGTCTGATGCAGGTAACTTGAGTGGTCTAGTACTCCCTGAAAAGACAGGTATTGGGAAGTTCTCTGTGGTAGGCATGAGCAGCATCCCATCCAGAATATTCCTAAAGTTCCCCATTCCTGACAGTCACTTTTCCTGGAGATATTCTCCTTAGTGCAGCATGAGAAAGAAATGCAGGAGGAGCATCTTGTTATGACTTGGGACTTGCAAAAGATGTCAAGAATGAGGGTGGGTCAAACATATGGTAAAGTGCTGTAGTTGGGGGTCCTGGTGATCACAGCCAGTGCCCTTTGGATGCTTATACTGCATTGGTGCCAGTCACTTAGGGTGGGTCTTTCCAGGTTCTTCAATGAGCCCTCCAAGCCTTGGTGAAGTGTGCTGACAGATGGCCGATGTTCATGAGCCCAAGTAGAGAAGGAGGCTGTAGTTTGCCAGCCTCCTCCATCAGATTTCCAAAGGAGCTAACCTATAACCATAGGGCAGTGCATTTATATAAACATCTCACTGGGGGATTGCTTCCTAGACAGAGCATTTTTCTTACTTTTCTCTTTCTGCCCAAGCAGAGGCATAATATAGTGGGAGAGGCCCATACAGAGTGGTATAGAGTGATGAGGCCATGCATTCAATCACATTCTAGCAATTTAAAGCTCATGTCATTCAGGACAATTAATTTAGTCTCATTGAGTCTCATCTCTAAAATGCCGATGATTATAATTGCTTCATGGAGCTGTTGAGAAGAGAAAATAAGGCCAGGAGTGAAAATCTGACATTTATCAAAATAATGTTTGTGAAATTCCCAGTGACATGGATTGGCTTCTGATCAGATAGTCAGCCTTTCTGAACAGAAAAATTCCAGGATTCCTCCTGAGTGGACTAAGCTTTGGAAGCACTTCCCATGGATTTTAGATATGAAAGAAGTCTTAGAAATCATCTTGTTTGGCCATAATACTTTATTTTGTATTTTAAATTTATTTTTTTATCAAAGAATGTCTGCATATAGTTTTAAAATTAAATATTTATAATGAAAAGCAACAGTTTCCTACCCCCACTACACCTCAAATCCCACTCTAGAAGATAATATCTTGATGAATTCAGTTTTGGACATTATCTTGTATCTTCTGCTCTGATATATGGAATTTAGTTCATTATACCTACCATCTCCCTACCCATCCTCCTAATATAGTCTTATCACCGTTTTTAGTTTCTTCATGGGATAACTTTGTAACTTCAAAGAATATACAATTTTATTTCCAAATTTATCATGAGGCTATAATCCTTGACTTCACACTTTGAAAGATGAAGCCATTAGCCCACGCCATTCCCTTCACCCCTCTCCACTGCTTCCCACCTCCCAGTTTCCATCATGTGAATTACGTCTATGTTGCTAGAGTTGATGACATTTACGTTCTCT
This sequence comes from Tapirus indicus, assembly GCA_031878705.1. Taxonomy (NCBI): domain Eukaryota; kingdom Metazoa; phylum Chordata; class Mammalia; order Perissodactyla; family Tapiridae; genus Tapirus; species Tapirus indicus. Next base: position 19,574,132 of record CM062934.1, read on the forward strand.
TTTATGATCGTAATTAAGTGTCTCATGCCTTATTTATAGGTTGCTTATAAAAGCTTAAAATCAATAAGCTGTTTCCCTAAGTATGGTCAAGTAAATGTGGTTTGCTGTAGAGCCAAGTGGACCACAATGGTTACATTGCCTCTCTTATACAGGATTTTGTTTTTCTAGGAGGTTCTAATTGAACTTTTTTCTTTACCACAATTTTACTCTTGTCATTTGCTAATTTCAAAATTTAAAAATTGTATTAGCTATCCTTCAAGTCCTCTTTTTTTCCCAGGAACCCTCCACTCTCCTCTTCTGATCTACACTGGTCGATTTCTAGATTTGTGTTCGTTTCTTATTCTGGAACTTGTCTTCTTTGCTTTTCTGGGTTGATTCTCCTGTCTCCTGGATCCCAAGACTTCTCCTTTTTATTTCTCTCTCTCTTTTTTAATTTACTTGATGAGCTTAACTACATCCTCAAATAATTTCCTAAAAACAGGACTGCTCCTAGGTATGTGAGGCCTCAGACAAATAATTTTTGTGGGACCTCTTTCTACATAAATAATTTGATTTTAAAAGTATGACAATTCAGGGGCCCATATAGCATTTTATTGGAACAAATTTGGAATATTGAATAGAGATGTGATAATTATATATTTAATATTCAATCAGTGTATGTGAAAATTCTTCTTTATTCTCTGTGTTCTTTATTGTCAGATGCACTGTTCCTGGCTATCTCCCACCATGAGAAAAAAAGTAGCAATAGTGTTATTACTCACCATGCCATGCTCTTGGGAATGTGTTTGCATTGAAACAATATAGATCTGTATTTCTGCAATTCTGTAATTCCATTTATTGAATGCTGGTTATTTATTTAGGATGCTTATTTAGGATGCTGCATCATTCATCAGGCCACTCATGAGTATTGGCTTCCAATGACTCCCTCAGAGGTTGTTGCTGTATTTCATTGATGATGACCACAAATGCAAGTCTTTGCCAGAGTATGCAGGAAAATGTGAACAACAGTTTTTCTGGTTACATTGAATTTACCATTTGGAATTTTATAACATAAACATAGAACAATACATCTTCCAGCTCTGTCTTCTCTCCAATTCTTTATGTGGTAATCATTGCATTCCCAGAAAGCGATTATTTTAATGTTAACTGCACCTTGCCTTCCATTCACGGACACCAGCGGAGAAGACTGTAGGGAAAATGAGAAGAGCAGCCTCATTGGCACAAGAAATGTCTGTTCCTCATCAGGCATGATGACTTAAGCTGACCTGGGAAAGCATGATATCCTTACATCAGTGGAGGTAGAAGAGGACGTCAATCGGGCCACAGAGAGTAAAGGATGCGTGCTGCCACCCTGGGTTGCCCTTGGTGCTAAAGGTCAGAGGCAGCACCATAAAACAAAGCCAGGCAAGAGCTGACCCATGGGCCTCACACACACAGCTCAAGCCAACAGTCAGTAGTTTTAGCTTCAGCAGACCAGAACCCTGTACTTAGCCTGTGTTCGATGTTTAAGAGTCACAGCCCAATCTTACATGATTCTGTGGAAGAAATATGACACCAGGCAACAGGAGCAATCCACTTGCCAGGATGCCTTCCCGGAACAAGAGTCAGCCAGCCACCTCAAGACAACCCTGTGGCATGAGTCTCAGAACTCCTTGGGGCATCTGGGAAACTCATGTGCAGGGTAGATGGTAGGAGAGCACCAGGAAGGGGATGAAAGTGGACTGGGGCCCACGTGGGTCCCAGACCAGGGTAGGGCACCCCACCAAGAGGGCTCTGCTGGCCCTGACTGGTCCTAGGCACCAGAGGAGGCCTTAGGAAATTTCAAAGAAGATGCTTCTGGAGACCAGATCCCACGCAGAACTAGATCCAAGCTTGGTTCACCCTATTCCACACTGCTAAATCCCAGGCCCAGGAGGGGACTTAGAACTTCAAGGAAGACACTCCTAAGGGGCAGGAGTCTCAGGGTGGTATTGCTTGCAAGTGTGAAATGTAATATCAGTTTGTGCATTTCTAAAAATGACTTTTTCCACCCTCATCCTTGATTGTTGGGTTGAGTATGGAATTCAAAGTTGACAATTTCAGAACTTTGAAGGCCTTTGTTCCACTGTCTTCTTGGATCCAGTGTGGCTGATGATGAGAGGTCTGAAGCTGGTAAGAGTCCTGGTTTTTTTTATAGGTATCTTAAATTTCTCTCTTTCTTGCTGAAGCTTCTTGGTATCTTCTCTTTATTACTGATGTACTGAACTTTTATAAAGCTGGGTCTAGAAGTGTATGTGCACGCATGTGCATGCCTGTATGAGACTTAGGTAATTCATTGCCTTGGGCATTTGATTGGCATCTTAATTTGGGCACTCATGTCTTTGACTCTGGAAAAATCCTTTGTGATATTTCTTTGAAGATTTCTTCCTCTTTGTTTTCTCTTTCTGTCATTCCTATTGATTGGATGTGGGGACTCTTGGATTGATCCTCTGTACCCCTTACCTTTTCTCTCATTTTTCCACATCTCTTTGTTTTACTACCTGATGGTTTTATTAGAATTTATCTACCATTTATTTGAATTTCAGAGTCATATTTTTATTTTACAATAATTTTTCCTTGCTAGCTATTTGTATTTTGTTGATGCAATAACTTTTTTACTCTTTCTAGGAATGTTAATTAAAGAATTTTTAAAGGTTAAATTGTGTTTCTAAATTATGTCTATTTCTTTCAGATTAAACATATTCTGCTTGTTTATCTTGCTCTCTTTTGTGTTGTAGATTTTTCTCAAAGTCCAGTGATCTTTGGCTGTTCCATCATATTTAAGAACCAGACAACAAGCTGATCTTGAGCTGTGTGTGTGCATGTGTGTGGCAGGGGAAGGGGGAGGAGGCAGTGCTTACAGTCTGGCACTTCCCTTTAACGTGATGTGGGGAAGTGGGCAATAATCCTGGGGACCCATAATTGGCAGATTAGAGGTCTTTTCTTTGTGGGCATTCCATTTCTTTGGAAAAGAATCCTCTCATTACTTGCACAGTTAGGTGTATTAGTTTGCTAGGGCTGCCAGAACAAAATAGGACAGACTGGGTGGCTTAAATAACAGAACTTTATTTTCTGAGTTCTGGAGGCTGGAAGTCCAAGATCAAGGTGTGGGCAGGTTTGGTTTCTCCAGAGGCCTCTCTCTCTCTGGCTTGCAGATGACAATCTTCTTGCTATGTCCTTTCAGAGCCTTTTCTCTGTGTGTGCACTTCCCTGGTGTCCCTCCCTCTTATAAGGACACAGTCTTATTGGATTAGGGCCCACCTGAATGGCCTCATTTTAAGTAGATTACCTCTTTAAATGCTCTATCTTCAAATACACTCACGTTGTGAGGTACTGGGGATTAGGACTTCAACATATGAATTTTGGGGAGACACAATTCAGTCCATCACAATGGGTAGAGGGATATCTGTCAGCCTGCCAATAAGAGGAAGGTTTGAAAGTATGAGATCAACTGTTGAGTCTGGAACAGGGTTGCTTAACTTTGTCACTTTTGACATTGTGGGCTGCATAATTCTTTGTGTGTGTGTGTCGGGGGGTGGGGGGTGGGGGAAGCTGTCCTGTGCATTGAAGGATGTTTAGCAGCATCCCTGACTTCTAGCCACTAGCTGCCAGTCATGACAATCAAAAATGTCTTCAGATATTGACAAACATTTCGAGGGTAGGGCAAACCTCCCCCCCGCCCCCAAGTTGAGAATCAATCTGTGGCTTTCTCCAATCCTTTATCACAACAGTGTTCCAGAATCCCAAGACTCTCAAGGTGTAATAGGCAGATGGCTGTATTTCTTTCTTTGTTATATAGTAACAAAGCCTGTGGTTTCCTCCACCTTGTTTGATCAGTCACCACCCCATCCTATGTTTCCCATCTTCTGGAAATTTGATGTCCTGCATCCATAATGGCTTTTTACGATTAAAAAGTTTAACCTCTTTTTTCTTTAATGTTTTAGGAGGTCTTAGGACAGAATGTAGATGAGTATGGATGGTCAATGCACTATTTTTAAGTAAAGACTCTCTATCTCACCCCCCGAATTATAAATGAGAAAACTGAGACTCTCAGAAAAGAAGTAATTTGCATACAGTTGCATCTAATAATAGTAAAAAGACAGGATTGGAATCCAGTTCAATTGGCTCCCAGTCCAGTGCCCTTTCCACTAACTCTTCTCTGCTGTTTCAGCATGATTTCCTAGTAAACACACTGCCATTGTCTTCAGGGAGATTTTCTCTCTTTAAAGGAAAAAGTCCCCAATAAATTACTGGATTTTTTAAAATCATAAACTCTAGTAACAGCAAAAGCTTTTGGGAGGAACCCTTCACCCCAAACTTTTGAATTCTTTTAAAAAGAAATTAAACTCCAATATCAGTAAATAACTGTTTAAAATTGGGAGAGTTGAGAGTAGATGGCTACTCTGCTCCATCCTCTATTAAATAATTACAGATAATACAGTAGTTTCCTTCTTTCCTTCCTTCCTTCCTTCCTTCCTTCCTTCCTTCCTTCCTTCCTTCCTTCCTTCCTTCCTTCCTTCCTCCCTCCCTCCCTCCCTCCCTCCCTCCCTTCCTTCCTTCCTTCCTCCCTCCCTCCCTCCCTCCCTCTCTTTCTTTCTCTTCCCCAAACTCTCTGGCCGAGGACAAGCCTTGCAATGGGGTGTGTGTGTGTGTGTATGAATGTGTTTGTGCACATATATTGGATTCACTAAATTGGGGTTTGCTCAAAAAGGAATAAACAGAATTTTACAAGAAGAGTCCAGAGTACAGCACTATTACCCAGTGCTTCCTTTAAGAACAACACACGCTCATTCAATTTTGCTGATTTTCATCCTTTGCATCCACAACGCACTATGAGGTCTCTTCTAACACCTTGACAGATAGTGATTTGACCCCACTCACCCCCACCCCGTTTGGGCTGACAGTACTGGCAGCCTGCTGCCTGGAGGGCTCCTGCTGCCCATCAAAGTCAGCTCTGATGAGGCTTTCAAAACACACACATGTGTCAGGTGCAAGAGAGCTGCACTGATGGGCCCAGACCCTCTAATCCCACTTCCAGGGAGGGCCAAGAAATCTGTCCACTGGAACCCGTGACCTTGACCAGCTGAAGGCACTAAATCCTGGGGAGCAGAAAGGGTACTGTGGACTGTGACTCCAGGGATCCAAGAAAGCGAGAGAGGATTGGAGACCAGTCTGCAGGGGAAAGTACAGCCTGGGAAGAAGGAGTGCAGGGTTCAGTCATTCTTCTGTTACCACATGGGCTAATCTGTTTCATTTCTTCAAACATTGTAAATTCTGATAGACGGGATTCCTCCATATTCTTTTTTAATATCCCTCATAGGGCCCAGTGGATAGTTTCTGAATACTGGTTGATTGATATGTGTATCCTAGTCACTGTTTCAATAGCGCTTACATGGGGATTTCATTCATTCATGCATTCAACAAATATTCGTCAAGTGCCTACTTTGTGCCAAGCATTGTTTTAGCTCTGGGTTAGAACAGTGAACAAAACAGACTAACCCCCTGCCTTTGTGGAGAGACAATAATCCAATAATTAAGATAGATAGAGTATGAGTGCTAAGGAGGACAGTAGAAAGGGGATTTCAAGTGTGTGGGGAGAATGGGTTAAAATTTTAGAAAGGGTAGTGAGAGAGGCCTGAGTGAAGATCTGTGTGGAGACCTGGAAGGTTTCCTTGGCTAAGAGGTGAGAGGCGCTTTCTGTCAGGATCACTGTGTAGTAGACTCAGCTCATCACTTACAAAGGGCGTTTTTGTTTGGTTGGTTTTTGTGAAACATCTTTCTTCACCTCTCAGAGGGATCAATGTTCTGTTGCTTCTGTCTCGGCCAATCCCTTCACTTAGGTGCTGGGCTCCATCTTTCCCATCTCCTTAAGATGCTTTTACTCATCAGCCCCCTTTCTGCGGGCTCAGCTTAAAACTTGCTTTAGGGTTTTCCTTCTGAACAAACAAACAATAAAACACCCTTCCTGAACGCCGCATCTATTTCCTCCTACCACTTTATCCTCTTCTCTCTTTTACAGCAAAACTTTTTGAAAAAATGGTCCCAATTTACTTTCTTGACTTCTGCTTCTCAACCCATTGCTAGATGAGTTTTCTCCAAACCATGAAGATTATACTTGTGAGGGTCACTGTACGGATTATAAAGATGGTCATTGAGCCTTAAACCACCTTTCTAGACTTTGCTTTGGGATCCTGGGGCACTCAAAAGTGTTTATTATCATCATCATTTTACATGTTTTCCATCTAGGCCAACTAGCCTGTGTATGTTTTCTGAAATACACATCTTCCCTTGTCATCTCCCTGCTGACTGCCCATCAGCCCAGGATCATGCCTCAGGTTCAGAGTCCTTCAGGAGCTGGCCCTTATCAACCTCTCGAGCTTTGCCTTCCAGCACTTTCCTGTCTGCACATCTTCATACACTACAGGAAACCAGCTGCAGCTCCTGGAACACTGGGAGCTTCCTCACAGCTTCGGTTCTTTCCACGCGAGGCTGCCTGGCTGGAATGACCACCCTTCCTCTGCATGTTGACCATTCCTGTTCTTCCTTCCAGTCTCTTCTCAGGTATTGCCCTCTCTGTGCAGTTTTCTCAACCCTTCCTCCTCCCCGCTGTCAGAGTAGACTCCTTTCTCTGTGCCCACAGAGCACTCACCGTAAATGTTGTTGCTGTTAACATGTCTTCCTCGGTGAGCAGTCAATACCTCAAGGGCAGCAGGGATTTTACTGGTTCATTTTTGTCTCCAGCTTCTAGCATGGGGGCTGGGACATAGTAGATGCTCAGCAAATGTTTTGGGGACTAGTAAGAATTCTTTTCGGTACTTTCTGGCCAGTTGAGTTCGGAGGTTAGAACCTGAATTGGGGCCTTATTCTGGGTATAGGTGTATCAGCTGAGGGACACACCCTGGGGACAGTCACAGAAACAGAAGTCACCTATGGCAGGTTAAATTTGGCAGGGTGATCTTGGCTGCCTACATTCTCTGGGATAATATAAGAAAACTCTGACAAAACAGTGTCACCTGCTCTTGACCTTGAGAATCCTACCAAATGTTGGGGAAATAAGAAGCAAGACTCACAGCAAAGGCAGCATGCTAATCAGCTCCCTGTGTCTTGTCTCATGTTGTAAGAAAAAAGAATCATGCAAATGTTGTATAATTGTTTGTCTTCATTATGTGAGCTTGTTCCTCACTTCATTATGCACAGAATTTGCAAGTTGCTTTCTGCCTTCCTCCCGTTTCAAATAGCTGATTTGAAATTTCAAGAAAGGTACATATTAATTAACAGGACTTCATATAGCAAATATTAATTTAGAAACTGGTGTGAGGTGTAAACATCAACTTATAACATCCATTATAGAATGAGAAGCTGTACAAATGTTTTTAAGGCCCGGAGATGTGGGGAGGTTGGAGTCTATTTTGAGGCTCTGGATAAGCACATTTGTTAGTAGACTGTCCCCATTGCTCCTGGGAATGGCAGCGAAGGATGGGCGGAATGGAATGTTCCCATGGTTTATACAGAAGAGGTGTGAGGATTAAAATTAAAGAGGAAAAACTAACAGCAAACAGCAGAATGACTATGGATAATGCTTGGAGAAGTTTCTAGGGATGTTCCCACTGAGCCCAGGCTTTTTAGTTAGTGTTCTCTTGAGTGACATGAGCACAAACAGTGTGGTAGTCCTCACAATCACACCCTGCAGTTAGTGCTGAGCCCAGAGGCAACCCAGGAGCGTGGCGGAAATATGGGGCCTATTCCTTCAAAACCATGTGGCACCACTCCTCCTCTCCCTAGAGCTCCTGGGAGGCCTGAGGGAGAAGCAGAGAGAGAGTGGAGGAGCTATTTGAGGATCCCCCCCACCCCTCCACATATCGGCTGGGAGACATCAGCCAAGTTACTTGCCCATCCTAAGCCTCTGCTTCTTCATCTATGGCATGTGGATAATAATATCTACTTCCTAGCAGGGTTCCAGCAAGGATTAGAGACAAGGAAAGTAAGCCTTCTTGAAGAAGTGTAAATAAGGGAAGCCATTATTTCTGCCAAAAAGGAGGGAGCTGCAGTGTCCCAAGTTCCCAGAGGAAAAGACTGAGTGGCTAGTTAGTTCCTGAGAACCTGCTTAGCCCCTTTCAGGTCCCCTCAGAAGATTTCTGATAAAACTCCAGCAAATACAAACATGGGTTGGCATTTTTTATTTCATCAAAACCCCAAAGCCCCAATTTTCAGCCACTGCTTGTGTTTATTCTTAGTCTAATTCTTAATTCTTAGTCCAGTACTTGGCCCAAAGAAGGTGATCAGTGTTGGAGAGAGTTGTGGTTTCGGGGGCCCCGACGTTGCTCTGGGGATATTACTGAGACTTGGATAGACACAGGGCCCTGCTTAGAGCCACCCCTCCTTGGTACTCCCAACCTCATCCTGATCAGTCTCGCCACCCTGGCCCTGGCCCCGGGAGGCAGCCTGTGTCTATGGGAGTGGAGGTCCCGGTGGTACCACGCTCCATGATCAGGGGCTGCCCTGTGATTGGGCACAGAAATGGGAGCAGGAGGAAAATAGCTTTTTTAGAAAAATCCAAATCACCCAGCTTCAGTTTACTCTCTCCTCATCTCCCCACCGAAAGAACCCTATGAAAAGTTCAAGAGCCCAGGAAGATGGCTTTTAAGAAAGCAGTGAAGGAGCCAAATAAATATATTTGTGCCTTTTCTAAATTTAGATCAGTGGAGAGATGTACTGTTTATAAGTACTTGAAAGGTGTAAACGTTAGAAGGTAAGAGGAAGCTGAAGGGCTGCAGAAGAAACTGTATCTCAGTGTCTGGTGGAACAGGATGAACATGAAATTATCAAGGAAATGAGTCCGGAAGAGGCCTGCTAGTCTGGGGCTGGCCTCCTGGGAAGGCACAAAGGCAGCTGTACCTGTGCTGTCCCCACCTCCTCCCTCTGCCTGGGACAAGGGGGATCCTCCAGGGATTGATTCAGGGAGACTGATAAGATGAGTAAAAGGGGATTTTTAAAATTTATGATGAATGATTATTTCCTATTGCCTAACCTTAGAGCAGAGACCAAGAATGGAACGATAGTAAGGTCAGCCAGGAGCAATTAGGGACGAATAGATGGAGCACAGGATGTGGAGGAAAAAATGAATTCTCAGCCAGTTTGATGTGCGTGGTTGTCCAGGTCACATCTGGAGACGCTGACGGGTCCACAGCAGCCTGTGGGGCAGTGGAGGCTCCCACTGGGAAATGAGGGACTTATTGATCTGGAATAGAAAAGATAAGTAATATTCTGGTATTTTGTTTTTAATTAGCAATGTTAATTGTTGTTTTTAACCCCTCCTTAAGATGCAAAATTCCCCTTTCAGTGCACCTGTTTTCAGTTAAATCAATAAATGATTAGATTGAGAATAGAAGTTTCAACATGGAAATAATCCTTAAGTGAGCAGACATTTACTGAGTGGAGAGAAATCAACTAAACAGATATTTCCCAAGTCAAAATGATGCTATTCCTACGTAAAAATGTTTGAAAAGACAGAGAGGAACCTGAAATGCATATTACTGAGTGAAAGAAACCAGTCCGAAAAGGCTGCATATGGTATGATTCCACGTATATGTCATTCTGGAAAAGGCAAAACTATAGGGACAGTAAAAAGATCAGTGGTTGCAGGGGTTGGTGGGAGGGAGGGAGGAAGAGACAAATAGGTGGAGCACAGAGTATTTTTAGAGCTGTGACACGATTCTGTGTGATACTGTCGTGGTGGATACATGACATTATGCATTTGTCAAAACTCACAGAATGTACACCACAGAGTGAACCCTAATGTAAACTATGGATTTTAGTTAATAATAATGTAGCAACATTGGTTCATCAGTCGTAACAAATGTACCACACCAGTGCAAGATGTTAATAGTAATAATAATGACAATCACAGGGGAAAACTAAGGGGAAGAGTGGTGGGGGAGAAAGAGTGTATGGGAACTCCCTGTACTTTCTGCTCAATTTTCCTGTAAACCTAAAGCTTCTTTTAAGATATAAAGTCTATTAATTAAAAATAATTTTTAAAAAATCAGCTGTATGGCTGAAAAACCTCTGGTATTAGAAGAATAAAAGCTTAGTGATTAAACTTATTTTATTTCATTAGTAAACATGTATTAAGCGTAATGAATACTGGGCACAGTGCTCGGCTCTGAGGAGCTGAGATTAGATAGAATCACTACCTTCAACCATAACAACAACCACATCATTAGCCCAACAACATTCATAATGTTTATTGAATGCTTCTTATATTCTAGGCCCTGAATTCACTGTCTCATTTAATCCCACGATCTTAAGAGGAACAAATAAGGAAACTGACATTTTATAATGGTTTGACAAATAAGGAAATAAATTTGGAAAATTTAAATAACTTGTCGAAGGTCACTCAGCTGGGAATTCTTAGATTCAATACTTACTGAGGTAATTTGACAATCACTATATTCAGAAATCTAGCGTGTCCCCACAGGGAGGGGGAGCCAGGTCACATTGTTTTTTGTGTGTGTGAGGAAGACCTGCCCTGAGCTAACATCCGTTGCCAATTCTCCTCTTTTTGCTGAGGAAGACCAGCCCTGGGCTAACATCCGTGCCCATCTTCCTCTACTTTGTATGGGACGCCGCCACGGCATGGCTGACAAGCAGTCCATCAGCAGGCGCCCGGGATCCGAACCCGCGAACCCCGGGCTGCCAAAGCACAACCTAAACCACCGCGCCATGGCGCTGGCCCCCGGGTCACATCCTTTATTCTATTTGCAAGGCTGCTTTGAAAAGTTTTGTTCATAGCGAAATCTTTAAGTAAAGATATTAGAACAATTCCATTATAAACAGGAATCAGATATGGTGTTCTCCCTCAAAAAGCTGAAGAACTCTTTTTACAGAAGAAATCTATCAGATTATATAATTGTAATTCTCCATTCAAATAAAAAAAAATCCCTTCATTGCAATTATTGTTGTTGCTGGGAAGATAAAAGTACATTAGCACAAGGCAGAACTTTACAGCTATTAAGAACAAAGTACAAAGAAAACAAGTTGGAAAATGAGGTGAGGCTCAAATATGTATCTATATTTAACTTTATATGAATAGGAGCATTAACTTCACTACAGCTTGAGGCCATTAAATCTTTTCCATTATCCTGGGAACATTGTTGCTCAGATCACTTCTAAAATTTATGCAAAAGAGAAGAATGAATGTGGCAAATCAGACAGATCTTTCTTTCCCACACATAGGTTTCATACAACCATCCTTTCGAGGGTTTATTGACTCACAGTTATGAGGCTACCTTGAATTGATGTAAACTTTCTCTTAAGTAGGACTTAACATAGTCAATCTCCAACAACCAACAAACACCACGTATAAGCAATGTACTAGGAGTTACAGACCACAAAGAAGTGGGAAGTGAGCTCACAATAAGCTGGGTGGCAGACAGACAAGCACGCACATATGAAAAAGTAACAGTAGACCTCATGATGGAAGCTAACCTTACATTCTCCACAGACGGATGACAGAAGCCTCGGAGATGAGAAGAGCTTGCAGCAAGGTTCACAAAGGTCTGAACCCACAACCAGTAACAACATCTTTGAAACCCACAGCTCCTGAATGTTGGCCCCTGTCATCTCTGTCCACCCTTGCAGCCCTCATTGCCTACTGCCTCTTGAGTAACCAAATTTCCTTTATGAAAAACCCATCACCCATTGCAATCAGTTTTATCTAGGACACTTCTGCCTTTTCACACCCGAAGAAAGTCCTCCTTTGCAAGCCAGGCCCACAGATTTCCCTGGGCTAAATGACAGTAGAGACCAACTCCTTCCCCTGACCAGGAAGTGTGCAAACAGATGTGACCATTTCATGGGGAATGAAGGAGGGCTCATCAGCTCCTTACTGTAAGGTGACCCTTCCCAGGGCAGGTAATCCTCAGAAGCAGTGGAAATAGACTCGGTATAGTCTTCCTATACATTCAAACCCTCTCTTCAAGGGTGAAAAGTGTCATTTTTAAATTTTCTCTCAGGAGTGATAGAAAATTACTTAGTAGCTCTAATCATGCACTTAAATATGGCTGGCAAAAAAGAAAGTATAGCTGAACTTCTCATAAAATGCCTTGGCTTATTCTATTTCCTAACTAGTCCCATGATAAGCATGCCCTGTAGTCAAATAAGTCTGGGAAATGCTGAAGACTTAGGGATTTACACTGCAGAATAAAAATTTTAAAAACACTAGAAAATTCAGAAGTAAAAAAATGTGTTTAGCTTTTCTTTAAGCATCTACGCTTTTCCCTGTTTATAACACCAGTAACATTCCTAGCAGGGCTCTTTGGAAATCTTTCTTTAGAGTCAAGAAATGTTCATGAATATAAATACCTATTCAGGATGCTTGGTTGATGGATTTCTTTCTTATGACCAACTATTGTAAGATGATTAGTTCCTGCAAATTGCCCTTCATGACAGAAAGTTCACACACATCCCCTTGCTGCCCTCCATCCATTATCTGGAGACTAAAACAGAAAATTCGATGTATTATGATGTAAATAGAAAGGTCAGTCATGTCTATCAAGACAAGGGCTTGTTAGAGAAGCAGAAACATGCCCCTTTTCAGATGCTCTGAGTCATCTCCCCAAGGTCAGTTACTTCCTAACTTCTGGAAAAATAAAGGGACAGGTAACAAAGTCCTTGCCATTTTCTGAGGAAAGGAGATAAGGCATCCAGTGATGACTTCTGGATGCTGAGAGCATTATTGACTGATGGGTAACTGAAAGGAAGCCCTACCCCCACCAACCCCTGAACAGGAGTGTGGCTGCCCACAGGTAGTATCCTGGGCTCCTGGAGCAATCCACAGGTGACCCTGCCATTGTCTTGTCCAGCTCCCACCATCACTGGCATGGGATGCTCATTCTATGGAGGACCAGTGCTAATGACCCAAAGACCATAACTCATTTGTCTGCCTCCTCACCCCTCCAATCTACTCCCACACTGCATTCAGAAAGTTCTTTATGCATGTGTGTTTACTTCCCCTCCCTCTGAGACCCCATTAAAATGATAGTATAAACCCCAAATGATGAAGACAACAGGGTAAGGACCATAAGCAGGTGAGAAGGTTTAACGAACTTCTGAAAAAGGAGAGCAGAAAGGATGAACTGCTTTCTGAGGAAGCAGCTGTAAAGTGTCTGCAAAGGGGTAGCTGAGGAAGGAGAGCAGAGAAGATGGAGTGGTTACTGAGGAAAAAGGTGAGGAAGCCGTTGCAGAAGACACACAAAGGGGCAGGCGGCTGAGGAAGGAGCCCACCTGCACAACCCAGCAGGGGCTCAAGGCCTGGAAACTCCAAGTATCACCAGAGGCAGGAATGAGAGAAGGGGTCCAAAAAGAGAGGATACCTGAAAGTCGATATCTGGAAGAGTCAATACCTCTACCAACATTTCTCATCCCATTTGGAGAATGTTGAGCATTCAGATGTCTTCCTGTTAAACGGCAAAAAGTAAATAAATAAACAAGCATTTGCAAAATATATTGTTATTGGCTGAATTATGTCCCCCCAACATTCATATTTTGGAGTTTTAACCCCCAGTACCTCAGAACGTGACTGTATTTGGAGATAGGGCCTTTAAAGAGGTGATTAAGGTAAAATGAGGTCATATGGGTAGCCCTAATCCAATATGACTAGTGTCCTTATAGGAAGAGGAGATTAAGACACAGACTTGCACAGAGGAAAGACCATGTGAAGACACAGGGAGAAGATGGTCATCTGCAAGGCAGGGAGAGAGGCCTCAGAAGGAACCAACCCCGCTGACACCATGATCTTGGACCTCTAGCCTCCGGAGGTGTGAGTAAATAAATTTTTGCTGTTGAAACCACCCAGTCTGTGGTACTTTGTTATGGCAGCTCTAACAAACTAATATATATATTTTCCTTAACTGAAATTGGACAGCTCCAGAGAAAAGTTCTCTGTAATGTGACATTTATGGGTATCCCCAAAATAATGGCTGTTTCACTATCTGATCACCCTAAAAGGAAGGCTGCTTGGTGACAAAGTCCTTGTCCTTCACAAAGAGTTCCCAGTCAGCTTTGTATTGCTTAATTCTTAAATATGAGAGTGAAACCATTCATACATAGGGTTTCCTTAAGAGATTTAAGGAAAGTCTCCAACATAAAATAGAGAAACCAAGGTAAACTTTTAAAAATGACCATGGATGGAATAGATAACTCAAGAAAAGAAAGCTTAGAAACTTTCTGGTTAATGTTCTTAAAGAAATTTCCAAAAGATATTACACTATAAAGCGAGAATACGAGCTATGAAAAAATGATGGAGAAAGAATAAAGAGCCTGAAGGTTGAATATATGGTTATAAAATAAGACTAATTGAAGAGCTGAAGGATATTTAAGAGCCCTCCCAGAAAGTAGAACACAAAACAAAGAGTCCTAAAGGAGAGAAAATAATAAACATAGAGGGCCAATGGAAGAGGAAGATCTTATAATAGTAGTCCCAGAAAGAAAGAGCAGAGAAAAATGGAGGAAATTATCATAGAAATAATGCAAGAGATTTTTCCTACACTTGAAAAGCAAGAGTCTTCATATTAAAATGAATAGATGCAAAAAGACCCAACATCACTGTAAAATTTCAACAACAAAGACCCTAAAATCTTGAAGTGAGAATGAGAGGAAAAAAAAGGTCCTCTAAAAAAATGAGAATCAGAGTGACATTGGATTTCTTATCAGCAGCACTTGATGTTAAAACACAAGGGAACAATACTTTCAAAGTTCTGGAGAAAGATTATGTTCAACCTGGAACTGTATACCTTGCTAAAGTATCACTCAATTATCTGGGTTATATAAAACCATTTTCAGAAATGCAAGAACTCAGAAAATGTACCTACCATACGCCCTTTCTTAGAAAGTTATCTGTGGATGAGCTGTAGCAAAATAAATGCAGAAATCAAGAAGGAATAAATCGTGTGATTATGGACAGTGAATTCACTTCAGAAAAACAGTAAAGAGAAGTCCCAGGAAGAGAGCTGTGCATCAGATTTAGAAAGTGACTAGTCTGAAAGAAGCAGGTTAGAGTGTTCAAGGAAAGGGGTTTTAATAAGAGGGGGAGGGCTTGATAGATTACTTGCCATAATTGAACATCTGAAAAAAAATGGGAACAAAATTAAGATAGTAATTCTAGGAAAAACCAAACTGGGAACACAAAAAAGGTAATTGGTAATTGTAGAAAAACAAGAACAAGAAAGGAAATATAATCAGAGTCTATGACTTTGTTTTGCAATGAACAATCTTTACATAGTCAATAATTAAAAGCAATATTGATTTTTAAATTTTAGATAAATCTAGAGTCAAAGCACAGAATAATTAACTATGGTTATAAAAATAGGAACACTGACAATCTAGAAGTAAAGTACAAATTGAGAGAGCCTGGGAAGTCAAGGTGCAGGAGAGGTTGTGAAAAGTTGAAAGGGATACTGATATTCTCACTTTACAATCTGGGAAGTTAAGACATATTGTTTATATTTGAAGGACCAGGAAATTATTTTGTGGATGTATTACTTAAAGGTGCAAGGGTAGGATGTAGGAAAAAAATTAAAAAGCAGGTCGTTAGGATAGTGATCAACAATGAGGAATGAATAGAAATTGTGGTACGCCTCCTTGTTGGAATATCATGCAGTCAATAAAGTGGGTGTCATTTATATATAGGAAAGTGTTTGAGATGTTATTTTAAGTGGGAAAAAGTAGATTATAAAGTTTTAGTTGTAAAATGTTATCTAGTTATTTCTGGATCATATGCTTATGGATGATTTATCTATACTTCATTCATTCAACAAATTTTCTGTAGTTCATCCATTCAAAAGGTTTATTAGGTATCTACCATGTTTTGGCTCTGTGCTAGGGGTTGGAGTAATGGATATGGCAGTTTATAAAGACAACCAAGTCTCTGCCACATAGTTTACAGTCCAGCAAGGAAGAGACATATGGTACCAGTAACGATTAAAAAATGTGGACTTTATAATAAAGGACATCCATGATGTTAGGAGAACATAGAGCACAGGTCCTAAACCTAATCTAGGAATCTGGCAAAGATTCCTTCAACCCATTACTTTTAAGTTTTAAATGAGTTGTTTTTTTAAGCAGAGATTCACAATTAGGAACACACTGTTATCTCAGTTATGTAAAATGTATGATCTTAGCAAAAATTCTGAAGGGAAACAACAAAATGTTAACTGAGATTATTTTAAGATTCTGGAATCTGCAGAATTTTGTATTCTTCTTTATACTTTTCTGATTTTTCCAAGTTTTCTACAAAGAGGATGAATGGCTTTGATAATCAGAAGAGATTAATAAAAGTTACTGTAACGGGTGAAGTTAGACATTTGTCTTGTTGGAGATCATTTCCCTAGCCTAGCTATGGAAGCAGAAGGTAGTTAGTTACTAATCTATCTGAAATACAGCTACAAACAATTACCAACCCACTGTCCACCCAAGGCATTTTTAAAGGCTGTCATTGGAGGTAGTAGATTCCTTTCAACAAACATTTCAGTTTGCAAACTTGGAGACTGTCTTTGTTTTGTCTTTGTCTACGAACTTTGCTAATAGAAGCACATGTTGGGATATTCCTCAAAAGTGCAAGGAGATGCAGATGACAGGAATAAGCACCAGTCACCTATTATTTCTAATATTTCTTTATTCATTGGACTGCTGTGCCATTTCTAAGTTTAACTATACCCTATATTATGTTTTTATTGAAAAATATGATTTAAAATGTGAAGTAATTTGTGCTCATATTTCTTGGATTGTGTTTTAGATTCTAAAAGCATTTAAATTGATTCTCCAATGACTCCTTTCAAGAAGTTATTCCTACATGTAAGATTAAATCTGTCAGTGGTGATTTTTATGGACTTGAGCATTTAGTTTACTGTACATGTAAGCCTTCTGCATTATGTTATTTCTCCAATTACATGTTTGTATCATTATTTTGAGAATAACATCACTCTATACTTTATCAAAAGATCTCTTTTTTCTAAGGTTACCTAAGGAGGAAAATCAAATTAATGCATCTTAAGTTGGCAATGCATTTAAAAACTTCATGTTATAATTACCAGATTCAGCTGAAAGGTAAACTGCAGTGTGTGCACACAGAGATTTAAAATCAGGTGCTGGAGCATCAGCATGCATAGAGAATCTCGATATTCTCATGCACTAGGAGATTTATTGATATAAGGAAAGTCTAAGAAAAAGTACCTCAGGACTGGTATGTGAATATGTCGATTTACTGAAGTTCATCTTCTCAATTCAAATTGTTCATGTGTCTCTGCTGGAAAAGGAAGTTCAAGGGTATTGTTATATTATGGAAATAATACAGGCTGGTAGTCAAAAGAACTGGGTCTAATTCTGACTTTACCACTAACTATTTGAGTGACTTCCAGTAAGTCACTTAACCTCTCTGGTTCTCATTTAAACCAAATGCTCTCTTGATGTTATTTCTAATGTGAGTGTTCAGTGATTTGATGAGATCTAACTTGTGAATAAATTGTGGTCACTAGGGGCTGCTCTGCACATTCCTCCTCCCCTGGGCTCTAGTCAGAGCCACTTTGTCCCTAACCAACTACCTACTCTAGGGAAATCTCATAGCGGGGATTCAACAGTGATGAGGGAGCTATACAAAAACAGCATCCTCCATATGACCCAATAGGAGAGAGATCTGAAGGGGTACGGGGTTAGTCCAAGCCCAAACCATGTTGTGTTTTCCCTGGAGGAACCTCCCAGTCCTCTTCAGCTAAAGCCATAGTCTTATCCCTTTCCCAGTTCTTCTTCTGTATCCATTTACCTGAACTTCCTCTTCCAAATCTACTTTCACCTCCAGACTGACATCCAAGCTGAAATCTGCCAATGGGGACAGAGAAGGTTCATAAAGGAAAGTAAGCATAAAAGTTGAGATCCATTCCAACTTAAAAGAGAAAAGAAGCCCACAATAACAAAAACTAAGGTTCTATATGCCCTCTACCAACATAAAACACAGCTTTCCTCTAAAAGCTTATAATCATGGTCTTCTATTAACAACTCACATCTTTCCCAGAAGACACATTTCTTTCTCTGTTCTCTTGAGTCAAAAGTACGTTCCGTTGCACAATGATTCCACTATGGGCTGACTTCTCTGGAAACTGCCAGAATTTCTCTTTCTACCTTCCTTTTGTTTCTAAGAGCAGTTGTGGATTAGTGAAGACACAAAATAGGAGTTGAAATACGCATTTCATCATTTGTCATGTTAGCTACAAAGGAAGCAGCAGAGGTAACCAGAAATGAGGAACAGGAAATTTCTGATAAACAGCTCTGATGGTTATCTAGAAGCTGAACTGAATCATAGACACCAGAGTTTGGAATTGCATTTTGAATTGCAGAGTTAGAGGTAACTGCCTCCCACCTATATGACAGTGTCAATTTAATTTGAAATTTGAGTGTGGTTTTATAGGCATTCCATTCTGTGGTAGTGCCAGAGAGCATTTTACTTATCAGGCTCCCATGGGGCACATTTGAATTTGGAAAAAGAAATGATAAAAAAAACCCCACAATCTGGGTGCTTCTGATATGGATACTACCATGGATGTTAATAGTATTTGGAAGTAAAATGAATGAGGTTAGCTTTTTACAGACTCAATATTCATCAATGAAAACATGGAGCTGATGAATTCAGCCCTGTTATCAAGCAGTTTAAGTCTTTTCCAATAGAATAGGAAGTTAGAATGAATGCTCTCTTATTGGGTTTGTATCAAGTAGACTAAATAAAGATTATTTAACTCATGCACCTCTCACTGGTCCTTTCTCTCTCTAATTTGGGAATAGAGAAGTCCACAATTAATTTCAGATTCTGAGAGCAGAGACAAAGGAGGAGCAGTGAGGTTCTGGAAAAACTTAAGATCTTTGCTGCACCCGACTGACCCTGGTTTGTGCCCCTTCATCATGGGGGTAGCTCTTGCCATAGTTTAAAAAAAAATTAGCTGCATTTCAAGAGACTTATTGGCCTTGCCTCTGCAGGCTCATAATTCCTTTATCTGTTCTTGGGAGGGAAAAGCAGATAGAGGCTTAAAAGCTGGATGTTCCTGCACTCCCATATCTGTTCTTCGTTCTTATCCAGGCAGAAAAGTGATGGGACGCTTTGTCTCTAGCAAAGGGATATTTTCAGATACTGAGGTGTTGCCTGAGACAACTGGTCAGAGAAGTTAGGAGGGAGAGGGAAGAGGAGGATCCAGATCCACCCCCTATAACTGGTTACCGCTTTCCCTACAGGACTGTGCATTGACAGACCTCCCTTCCCTCACACTTTCCCTTCCTCTCTCATCTCATTCGCTGTCTCTTTTCTGCCCTCAGTTTGGCCTTTCATAGTAAGAGGTCGGTATATTTTCACACTAGGGAAATTTCATTCAAGAACTTTTGTCAATGGGCAAGTCATAAGGAGCCCTTCCATTTTAGGGCTCGTTGACGTCACCAAGGAGGCGATAAATATCTGTTGATATAATTGGATGTGAGATTCAGTGTTGAGATAGCAAAAATTCTGCCCCTCGTTCCCTGGCAGGGCCCTATGATTTATGCAGGAGCAGAGGCAGCACGCAATCGAGCTGTCAAGAGAGCGTCAGCTTATTAGGCAAATGCTGCGTGGTTTCTGAAAAGGGTCGACGCTATAAAATCCCACTCCAGGCTCTGGTGTGGAGAAACTCAGAGTCCAAGTCCATTGAGAGACTGAAGAGAAAGAGGAGAGGGAGAGAAAAAGAGAGTGGGGACAGAAAGGAGAAGGGAAGAAAATCCCTGAAAAAGCTCCGGAGACGTTCCTCTGCAGAGAGGCGGCAGCGCCCGGCTCACCTGCAGAAGCGCCTCAGAAGGTAGGGAGCGCATGGACGGAAACGCGCCTCCAACTTTGCACTGCTTGAGCTTTCCACGATGTGCGCCGCGGAGTCCCTATGCGTGTGTGTGTGTGTGTGTGTGTGTGTGTGTGTGTGTGTGTGTGTGCTGACTGTGCCTCAAGATTCCAATAGTAACTGAGATGTGGCAAAAGCAAACTTAGACGGCTGCTCATCGTTACCCGAGCTGCCACTTACTCCTCGCTGACTGTGTAGACGAGCCTCCCATCGATCTCGACCCCCGAGAGGAGGGCGCAAGGGCAGGGGTGAATAAAGAGGAGGCGGAGGCAGCAGTTCTCAATTTGGTGGAAAACACTGAAACATCCGGAAAGGGGAGGAGGGGTTAGAGCAGCAGAGATCTTTAATTTGTAGATCTTCTCTAGAGCTTGGGGAATTAGTTTTGGGGATCGTTAGGGAGGGGACTCAGGGACTGTCACTTCGGAGGTCTCGGAAGGAGAAGGGTCACGCCAGCCGGCTCCCTCTCTCGCGCCAACTCTAGAATTCCTCGTTCGGGCGCTTCAGCACCGCGGACAGCGTCCGCCGGCGCCCCTGAGGCACGCCAAGAGTGTCCTGTAGGAAGACCCCCGAGTGCGCCTCCCGCTTGAACTAAACTCTGACCAACTCTTATTTTCTCTCTCCTTCTCTCATTCCGCCCTCTGCCCACCTCTGTGCCGCAGCTCGCGCCCCTAACATGCGGCTGCCGCTGCTTGTGTCCGCGGGCGTCCTGCTGGTGGCTCTCCTGCCCTGCCCGCCATGCAGGGCCCTCCTCAGCCGGGGGCCCGTCCCGGGCGCCC
Organism: Tapirus indicus; assembly: GCA_031878705.1. NCBI lineage: Eukaryota > Metazoa > Chordata > Mammalia > Perissodactyla > Tapiridae > Tapirus > Tapirus indicus. Next base: position 19,594,824 of record CM062934.1, read on the forward strand.
GGCAGGCGCCGCAGCACCCCCAGCCCCTGGCTTTCTTTCAGCCGCCGCCGCAGCCCGAGCAGCCCCAGCAGCCGCAGGCTCGTCCCGTCCTACTCCGCATGGGGGAGGAATACTTCCTCCGCCTGGGGAACCTTAATAAGAGACCCGCTGCTCCGCTCTCGCCCGCGTCCTCCCCTTTCGCTGGCGGCAGCGGCAGCCGCCTTTCGCCGGACGAGGTGGCCGCCAACTTTTTCCGCGCGTTGCTCCAGCAGCTGCCGCTGCCCCGGCGCCCGCTCGACAGACCAGCGGGTCCCGCGGCGCGCGGCGCCGAGAACGCCCTCGGCGGCCGCCAGGAGGCACCGGAGAGGGAGAGGCGATCCGAAGAACCTCCCATCTCGCTGGATCTCACCTTCCACCTGCTCCGAGAAGTCTTGGAAATGGCCAGGGCCGAGCAGTTAGCGCAGCAAGCTCACAGCAACAGGAAACTGATGGAGATTATTGGGAAATGAAACGGTGCGTTTGGCTGAAAAGATTCTGCATTTAGCACAAAAAATAAAAAAATAGAAACAATACGGTATTCTCTACCATAGCATTGCTGTGATACCATGTTTATTTTTATATAGCTTGAAACGTAGAGGATGTACAGCGAGAGCCTGTACCTCTTAATTAGCATGCACAAAGTATATTCACCTGCAGTAACAGCAACACACTGTTATTTGTATTATCTACTTTTAGTTTCCATTTCCAGGTGTCTTTAATGGTGTTTTAAAAAGACTATAGACCCGGGAGGAAACGTGTTGAAGAAGCTGACATAAGTCACCCAATTGATTTTGCTATGGTCTGAGCCAAAGAGAATGTCATTCTCTTGGGTGGGTGAGACAAAATCTGTAAGCTCTTTGAATCAACTTTTCCTTGTAAACGTTTCAGTAATAAAACATCTTTCCAATTCCTTGGTCAACTTGGTTGTGGAAGAGAATGTTGAATACTTATATTTTTAATAAAAGCTGCAGAGGTAATTGTGACTTTATTTTCCTCTTCAATGTTCGTAGGGAAAATACTCTCAGCTCCCGGTTTCCCCCAAACTGACTTCAACACAAGAAAAAATAAAACTCCTTGCATTTTATATTTTCTACTAAAAATACAAACATATGTCAGTGGCTTACACAGATCTAGCAATTGCCTTGAGCTCATCTCTGCACCTTAAGAATACTCCTCTGAGATTGGCTTAAATTAATTTGGGAAGTTGCTTCCAGCTCCAAGACTTGGTAATTCTAAAACCGGAAGATTGATTCATAATGGAAATAACATTTAACCCTGATTAACTATAAGATGTGAAATAACTGGGGAGGGTGGGGAAGGAGGAAAGGAAAAGAGGAGAAGGGTTGAGGCAGGGCATTCCTCCAAACTACAGGGTCACCATGCTGCATTTTTCTTTTCTAAAAAAAGGCTACTACTTTGGTACCATAAAGTATTTTTTTTTCCAACCTATTTTCCAAGGCCTTCTTCTAATAGGAGAAACTTGATAGCCTCTCCATTGAAAACAACTAAATTTAGTTGCTATAAAATTGCACTTGGGAATATTTTTCATATAAAGAATATTTTGACATTAATAACTTCATAAATACCCTCCTTATTTATGTCTATGCCAACCTTAATCGATTTAATTCTTGGAATTAAAAACTATCTCTATTGACTTCTAAAATCAACAGTGCATCTAATTAGTTTCACAATGCATTCGCCTTTGGTAGTTTAGTTATAACTCAACAAATTCAACTGAATGTTTAATACTTCGAAATTATTTTGGATGTACGAAGATGCTTCTTCCCTTGGGACCCTTTAAATACACTTGACTAATGGATTAATAAGATAATATGAAACACTGAATTAGTAATTATAAGACTAAGTTGTTAAAAACAGCATTTATTTAAGAGTTCATACAGAGTAAAGTTATACTTATGTTTTGAAGGAAGCATTATGGTGGGACAAATAAAGCATGATTTAAATATATACATATATATATATAAAATGTGAATTGTGTGTGTGTATATATATATATTTAAATACATGCAGTTTTTCTCAGTTTTTCACCGATTGGTGACACACTAGATACATGAGAAAGGAGACAGTTCCTATTGGAAAGTCTTTTTCAATTAAAGTGACTGATATCTGCACATCTAAAACTAAGATTAGAAAAATGTCACAAGAAATGTCCTAGGCCTTCAGACTTCTGGACTGTGAAAGTGTCACCAGAGTCAAAGAACATTTCTGGATATACATTCAGTGACATCTATTATGGAAAAGAGGAAACCTTTATGAAACATTTCATACCTTTGGTCAATGATTTACCTTTTGTCCATATATTGATAAATCAGTCACTTCTGAATTAACACTGAATTTCACTGACCACCTGCATTGTTAAAGGGAAAGAGAATAAGAGCTACTATGTTATAATAACAAAAGCAGTGCCTATTAGAGACGAGAATGTAGTGGCCACTTTTTTTAACACTTGCCACTTGTTACTGACGCACGCACACACATATCACACCTACACACCCTTCATAATGTTTCCCACACAATAGAAGATTTGCATCAGATCAAGTTTCTTTTTTCAAATGTTTTCAGCAACTATTTTCTCAAAGTATTGTTTTCCCTCAATGTGTTAGATAAGTCATCTGGAATTAAAGGTTTTTTTTTTTTGCAGAAATCCTATTCAAAGGTCCCTTTCATCATCTGCGTCATGTTAATTTCATCTGTTCCCTGCTGCCTGTGTGCATCTCAGCCAGGCAGAGGGGCAGCAGTTGGAATGAACATCATTCATTCAGGGAATTCAACCAGGAAAAGGAGAAGACATGGCGAGCTGGCTCAGAATCAGCTCCATTCCCACTCCCTGCAGCTGCAGCCTGTCCCTGGAGGGGAGGGTTCTCAGATCCAATCTGCAACAGAAGAAAATCTGAATCAGAGGAAGAAGAGGCTCGTCCTTTTTGGACTGGTCCAGTCACTCTTCTACTGAGGAGACAGGATAATAATAATAATAATTATATAGGACATAATTATTATTAGGGATGGAAAGCAAGCTCAGATTATCTTGGCCATGGCCAGGAGCCATGAAGGTAATTCACACTTATGATCCAAAAGGGGGCAACAGTAATGCATGCAGTGGAGGGAAGCCCTCCGGAAAGAGTCTAGGCTATTCGACTTTTTTTTTTAAGTCTACTTGTACAAGATTTACTGAGATGAAAGTCACATTGAAACTAAAAGTAATTTGGGTTTAGAAAAATCTGTGGAATAAATAAAATCCTAATTTAAATGACATTGCTACATCACATGACATCCCAGGACATATTATTATAATCTCTTCACTGCTAAAGTATGAATTTCTATCAGGATATGAATACATAAATATCATAATTTTTGTAAACCTGTAGGCTTAGTTTTGAGCAAATCATGAATGAAAGGACTTTTTTTCTCTAAGCAATAAAATCTAATAACATCAATATTTCTAAAGAGATATCTATCTTTTATATAGGCAACTCCATAAAAGATATCTATTTTTATAGATACCAAATACAAATTGTGATTTTGAAATAATTGATCAATTTAATCTCATAAATGAAATTTATTTGTTTTGAGTTTAAAAAATAACTTAATGATGCAATGAGGGACAATCATAAAGAAGTGTTGCTGAAATGAAATTTGATGTATATACTCAAACTCCTTACATTTCAAGGTACCATGACAAACACAGTTCTTACTAGGAGAACTACAAAGATAGGCTAATATATTCTGATGACTTCACTGGAAAATTATCCCACTGGATTAGAATGCCACTGACATCAAAGCAATGAGGTAGGCGCATGCATTCAGCTCAGAAGCTCTGGTGATCTCAGGAAGCTGCTGTATGAACGGACAGTACTTGGCACAGGCAAAGCAGAACTTTGGTAAGTATGTTGCTTTGTTGCCACTCAAAATAGTTTCGAGTGAAAAATGAGTGTTTGTCCTGCACTTTACCAGATTTTTACCCTAAATATATGTTTTGGGGTAATGTTTCAAGTTCAGTAAAATCATCCCAAGTCCTTATGACTTTGGGATTATCCCTCCCACTGCCATGTTGCTCACTGATAGAAAGTTAGGAAGGACCATGAACTCCTATTAGCCTCAATAGAATAAAACTGAAGCATGTAGTTTTCTATGAAGGAAGAGTTGAGACATCAAGTGCAACTGGGCTTTTTAGAAAGGCTGCTGGTAGATTCTGTTGGTAACGGGTTAGCTACCTCACTGTCTTTGGAGTTGAGGTGGAATAAACATCATCCTCACAGAATCCTGTGCCTACTGGTGCACATCAAACTCTCCTCTTCCCCATCATAGTCACCTTACACTCATGAATCCTAAAACAACCCCAAGTGATCCAGGCAGATTGTTGATGTGTAAAGTGCTTTTCTATAACCATTCTATGAGTGAGGAGTGAATTCTGCCCAGATGAACAGACCATCAGGGTCCAGTCTGTAGCCTCTTTTCCATGAAGGCAATTCCTAATCTAGAGGAAGCTTCCATGACAGTTGTTCTGAAACAGCTAAAGGGTGAGACTAGTTGGGTCAAGTATTTTCTGCAGAGGATATAATCCTCGTGAAACTGCTGGTGGCTAACAATGTGGTGGTTTAGCTGTTAATACCCTACAGCCTTCAAAACTTGGTATTAAATAGCTTGGGTTTGCTGCTTTTACACCCCCATGTTTTCAGTCAAGTATTAGATTTTCCTCCAAACAATGTGGGCCGATGCTGTCTTTCAGAGAAGAAAGACCAGTGCAAGAGTGGGGCCGAGAGCAGAGACTATCCTGAGTATCTTTAGGTGATTACACCATCTCCTTGGTCTTGTTTATGTAAACTTGAGGACCTACCAACCATCCCAGCAAGGAAGTTTTATGCAAAGAGGCTTAGCCTGGTTCTGAATCCCAGACTAACCACTTATGAGCTGTATGACTTGGACAAGTCACTTAACCTCTCTGAGCCTTAGTTTTCCCTTTTGTAAAATAGAGATGAGACCGTCTTTCACAAGGTGGTTGTAAGGACTGAATAAACAAAGTCACTTTGCACATGCCTCACTTATATTAAATGTTTCATAAATGTCCATTTCCTTCTTTCCTCCCTCCCTCCCTCCCTTCCTTCCATTACATTAATGAAGAGGCTCCTGTGCCATGCAGAATCACATGGGGCCTACACGTGAGAAACTATATACAACAGCAATGACCCCCAGTAAGGAAAGACAATTGTATTTGCAATGCTTATCTTTGCAGAATTCCATCATTTATATGATTAAATTCCTTTGGCATGTTGTAATCATGGTTATCCATGTCCCTGTCCAGTGTATCTCCAAGCGGTCCAACTTTATATATGGCTCTCTCAAAAAGAAAGAATGAGTTAAAGATTTAGAAACCTCCTTTCTATAAGCACAACCCATTAAATCATAAGCAGACATTTCTCCTATAGCCTTCCCCAAATGGAATTATATATGTGTTCCTTTAAGTAGTTTTCCGAATGCTGGCTCTCCTCCATTATAGGAAGTGCTATTTCTTGGGAATAATATGTCTCATGAAGCTGAACAAAGGACAGAGAATGATAAGCACTGATCTCCTCGACCTGCTTTTGAGTTTGGCCTACATTCCAGTTTAGTTTGAGGTGTATAAAAAGACGAAGAAAGGATTGTTAGTCCCATATTATTTCTAAATTTTACACATTTTCCTCAGGTGACAGACAAACAAACAAACTTACAACCATCATTTAACACTGCTCTATCACCACAGAGTTTCAGATAATTTGAGAAATATGAGTTTTGCTCATAAGTAAAACCAGGAAATGGAATAGGGAGGCAGCATTTTGCCTCTCTCTCAACCCTGAGACCCAATTTGGTCAAGATCCACAAAAGACCAGCAGAAGGAGTGATACACCTTTGCTTAGAGGAAGGACTATTTTTCTCAGATGAACCTGACCAGAAATTATGGGTATTCATGAACCAGAAATATGAAATCTTTTATTTTCCTTTGATTTCTTTCCTGTTACTATCAAATGTCCTTTGAGAGGAAAAAAATTAATGTCAGATTATGGTACAAGGGTATCATTTCACTGAGGAGGAGCAGGGTGATGAGAGGTACTTCCAATCCAGACCTGTGTGGTGGGCAGGCATCATCCTTGACAAGTTATGTCATCTAGAACCATTTCTTGTTGATGGGGATTAAGGAGCATGCATTCTGCAAGAGTTTTGTGGACATCTGTCTCTGTGTGCAGGACAGTTCCAGGTTGTGGACAGTGTTTGCTTGGCCTGAATGTGTGGCTGCATGGTATTTTGAAAAAAACTTGAATTAATTGCAAACATTAAAAAAATCAGGAGCAAGAATGTGGAGAAATAGAAACTCTTGTGCACTATTGGTGGGAATGTAAAATGGTGTACCTGCTGTGGAAAACAGTACGGTAGTTCCTCAAAAACTTAAACATAGAATTACTGTATGATCCAGCAATTCCATTTTTGGGTATATGCCCCCAAAAACTGAAAGCAAAGAGTCACACAAATATTTGCACACCCACGTTTATAGCAGCACTATTCACAATAGCTAAGAGGTGGAAGCAACCCAACTGTCCATCAATGGATGAATAAATAAACAAAATGTTGTAAACACATATAATGGAATATTATTCAGCCTTAAAAAGGAGGGAAATTCTGACACTTGCCACATCATGGATGAACCTTGAGGACATTATGCTAAGTGAAATAAGCCAGCCAGAAAAAGACAAATATTGTATGATTCCACTTATATGAGGTATCCAGAGTAATCAAATTAATAGAAACAGAAAGTAGAATGGTGGTCGCCAGGGACCATGGGTACAGGGCAATGGGGAGTTGTTGTTTAATGGGTACAGAGTTTCAGTTTTGTTAGATGAAGTTCTAGAGATTGGTTGCACAACAATGGGAATATACTTAACACTACTGAACTGCACACTTGGAAAGGGTTAAGATGGTAATTTTTATGTTATGTGCTTTTTGCCATAATTAAACTTTTTTTTTGAATTAGAAGACTTCACATTGAAATTTGGATTTGCACGTTCTCTTGACAAAGTAGAAATTTAGCAACTCAGAACCTGCATGGAGAGCTGAGCAGTGCTGCCCCTTTGGACTGGGTATGCTCTCTCTCTCCTGCTTTCCACAGTGCCCAGCACTCCCTTTTACCTCCCCTGCTGCAAGGCTGGTCTCAGAGGCCATTTATTACTGTGCTTGTACAGTTGCTATGCTCAGAGTAAAGAGGAAAGCAAACTGTATCATGCATTTATGCTTCTATCAACACTTTTCTTTTACCTGGCCTGCTTTTTCATGAATGTTACCTTCTTGGTCTCTAAAGGCACACAAGCTTGTTGCTCTTAACAGAAGGCTAGTTTTTAGTAGAAAGGTGTCAAAGAGTAAAATGCTCAATGGAGTCTTTGGCTTGATTTTTACACTAAACGTTATCAATTTTTTAAAAGAGCCAACTGCTTCTTGTGGCAAGACTCTTGACAGCCAAAGCATGAAACTGCCATCAATGTTCAACTGAGGCCAGATGTGTCCCCAGGCACTTAGTACGGGGAACATAACTGGGTGCGGGTCAGTGAACATGCTCTTGCTCTGGCTTTGGGGCAACACCCATAGCTCCCTTTGCACCCATAGCTCCTAAATGCATCCTGCATTACCTGATTCACTGAATGGACAGAACTAAAGAGATGCTTTCCCGATATTCACTCAGGCACAAGTCTGGGTAGCCACATTCAGGAGGGAAATTATATTTTTAGCTGGCCCAAAGTAAAAGAGAGAGCTCTGCCAGGTCATTTTGATCAGTAACCAGTGAGTGCCCTCGTGCTGCCTCTAGGCTTCCCAGGGCCTCCATGAGGTGCCAGCCCCAGCCCTTCCCCCAATGATCATTCTCTACACCACCCACGATCCTGATCCATTAAAACGTACCTGTCCTGTGTTCCATTCTGTCAGGCTTATCCAAGCAATAGTAATTCATCTGATAAACTGAATTGCAACTCAGACATTAATGGATGATGATGGCTTAATGTAACCCCTGCCAGATAGCATTTTACCTAGAAATATCCATGCCTTCTTGAGGGATGACTGTTGTGGACATGTTAGCCACTATGCCAGTCCACTGAAGGGGATATTGGGGGCAGTGAGGAAATTTGTGTCCAGGCCCCTACACCTGGGCCTCCATCTCCTCTCTGCCACTGTGAATGTCTATCACAAATTCAACCTGACAGAGGATCTGGTGACCACTGCATGTTAAATGCCAATCCTTCTAGGCCAATCCAAAAGAACCTTTGCCTATCTATAATAAGACTCATTTGCCTTAAAGGAATGTGGCTAGGATGGGTAAGGCTAGACTTGAGGCTGCTGAGTGGGCGAACACCCTGTGTCTATCCTGCACCTGCTGGGCTGGGTCAGAGAATCAAAGCCAGATGCTGGAAACATGTGTGAGTAGGAATGCTGAGGTCATGTTAGAATGTTTATTCTGAAAGAGTAAACCCAAGCATGACCTACTCCCCTACTTAGCATTCCTGAACCTCAGGCCTTTGGATAGCTTAAGCTTTATGGATTCCAGTCTGGAAGAGAATACAGCCAAGAATCTGCGCCAGTCATCGATGCCTGAGAAGTAACTGAGGCGTGGTCTGTGACTCAGAGCCAAGGGTCAAAGCCTGGAAACTCTGTTCGGCAGGTCTGCCATCATGGGCATTTCTTTCACAGGAATGCAGACGTTTCTGCTTGGTGGCAGAACAACCAAGATATGTTAGAAACAAGCACAGGGCTGTGAAAATATAGCACGCTCTCCATGAATGCTGCAGTAAGAAGAAAATAGGTACCCCCCCAAAGAGCTCTGGAATGAAAACCCTCACGAAGAAGCATTTTTTCTTGGGAGGATTTACAGCTGTACACACTGAGGGTTGAAGGGATGGATGAAGGGAGTGGGTTGGGGAGCTCTGTTGCCATTAACTGCTTCCTTCTTGCTAAGGGAAGATCAGAAACCACAGTAATTTCCTCAGGCCCATGAAACAAGAAGAAACTAAGTTCATTCATTTTTTCTTAACCTGGAGGAAGATGCACTGTGTATGCTGTTTGGTTTGTTTTAAACATGGTGTTTAGGAATTGATGGGGTCAGGTGGAGAGCAGGAAGGAGAAGCTAAAAACATTGATGTTACAGCCTGGCAAAAACTTAAAGCCAGGCTTCTTCTCAGATACAGACCTGACAATTTTGTGTCCAGTACAGTGTGTGTGTGTACACATCCTTTCTGAAAGGAGAACTGAGTTACAAAGAACTGCTAATTAGATCATTAATTCCTCACAAACAAGGGCTTCTTTGCCTTGTGTTAAGCAAATAGTCCAGACAGGTTCTCCTCAAGAGCCATTGGAGGTCAATAGTGTTATTATGCCCAATTGATGGATGAGAAAACTCAGACTCAGCAAGGTTGAGGAACTTGCTCAAAGGAACTCAAAGGATCAAGTGCTAAGAGTTGTTAATAGTGACCACAAATCCAGAGAGAAAAGGGGCAGCTCGTGCTGTTAAACACATGAGACTCAGGGTATGGGCCGATTCTACCTCTAGAAGTCAGACAGAGAGAGGCAGGTTGGTCAGCAGCATGGAGTGCAACTGAAGGATTGGGCGCTCTCATCTGCAATGGACAGCCGCATCCCTGCAAGCAGTGGAGGCCTACAAACAACCTCTCTGCGCACTGCGAGGCTGTGCCAATGCGTCATGAGTGGTGAGTCAAAGCAGAGGAGCCCTTGGTCACACTAGTTTTGCTTTAGTTACATCATACCAGGTAAAGTGGGGATTCACTCACTTTTCCTAGATGTAGGCGTGGCCTCCATTATACTGCACTCCGTGGTAGAGGACAAGGGAGCACTGGGCACCAAGCTCCCAGCTGCTCTGTGATCTTGAGTAAGTCACTCATCCTCTATGATCCTCCACTATAAAATGGGGAAGTTTAACAATTCCTACTATACAGGGTTGTTGTCAGTTTTAAATGAGAGAATCTCTATGAAAGACTCTGTAAATGACAAAGCAAAGTATACACATTAGTTAAAGCCATTGCCGTGTGGCACTGGTTTTTTTAGATGCATTAACATGAGGGTGGATTAATTCGTTGCTTTGTGGGCTGTAGTGGGGAAAAAGGCATTTCAAGGAAATCACTGAGATACATAAGTAAAGACAGAAAAAATCCACAGGATGTACAACACTAACAGGGGTCTTAGGTTAAATCAGAATAAGAAACAATTTAAAAACACAGGAAACAAAACTCAATTAGCTATGTCATAACCACTCCCTCAGAGAGCTCTCCCTGGTGCCCGCATTACTGATTTCACAGACTTGTAGAGCTATAGGCACAGGTTGCCAGGGGAAATGAATTCATTACACTGCTCACACACAATTTACATTATATTTCCCTCTTTAAAATGGATACAGCTATTTTAGCTTCTTATTAAAGTGACGTTTACTAAGGATGCTATTTGATTCTGGGAAATGTAGTCTATAGTTTTAAGTGTAGATATTTTTTGATCCTTCTAGAAAGGCCTTCAAATTGACAGTTGGGATGTCACTTTCCTAGTAAGAAAAAAAAGGCCAGAAGAAGAAAATTGCAGTTGTAGGATACAAATGAAAAAGCATTAATAATGTTAATATAATGATATAGTATCATTAAAACTTGTTTAAGAAAAAACTTACTCTCTTCTACAGTGCTTTTTATGTAAAAATACCTGCATTTCATTATCACAACTTCTTATAATTTCCAGGATTATTAGGTCCTGGACAATGTTAGGTAGTAAGTGTAGCCCAGTCCTGAGCACAGATCAGTTTTCTCCATATATTTACCGAGTGAAATTCCAGCACAGTCAGGGCACCTGCCGTTATCAGCGATTTGTAAACGTGAATCTCCTAATTTGTCAAAACACAAGCAATCACTCTGGTAGGGATTTCTGTTTGAAAATAATTTGACACCCTGAATCCCTCAATTAAATTTGAAGAATATAATTAAATTTTCATTGATTTCAGTTTGTTTTGGAAAATTAAATAGATCATTTCAAAGAACACAAGGACCTACAGTCACACTCATGGGAAATCATGTTCTTGGTTTCCTGCTTTATTTGTTTTGAATGTTCTATAATACCTTGTGAAATTAATCTAACTCAGAAAAGAAGCTTTCCAGCCCTCTAGCCTCAAGCATCTCTCACCTCTCTCTGGTGGCAGCTGGAGTTGATATTTGCCCTTGAAATCCAAATGAATGGTTTGGTCTTAAAGGTCACTTACATGAAAATAATTTTATATTTTTGCATGTGACAACTTGTGGAGACCCAGGGCTCCACTCTGCTGCTTCTCCTTGGAACTTTGGCCTATTGTTCATCCCAGTTTAAGAAACTATGTATTTTTTGTTGTTGTTGAGTTGTATGAGTTCTTTATATATTTTGGATATTAACCCCTTATCAAATATATGATTTACAAGTATCGTTTCCCAATTGTTAGCTTGTCTTTTCATTTTGTTGATGATTTCTTTTGCTGTACAGATTTTTAGTCTGATGTAGTCTCATTTGTTTATTTTTTTCTTTTGTTTCCCTTGTCTGAGGAGACATTTCCAAAAAGATACTGCTAAAACTGATGTCAAGAGTGTACTGCCTGTATCTTCTTCTAGGAGTTTTATGGTTTCAGGCCTTACATTCAAGATTTTAATCCATTTTGAGTTGATTTTTTGTGTATGGTCTACTTTTGTTCTTTTGCATATGGCTGTCCAGTTTTCTCACCACCAATTATTGAAGAGATTTTCCTTTTTCCACTGTATGTTCTTGGCTCCTTTGTCAAAAATTAGCTGTCCATAGATATGTGGGTTTATTTCTGGGCTCTCAATTCTGTTCCATTGATCTGTGTGTCCATTTTTCTGCCAGTACCATGCTGTTTTGATTACTGTAACTTTGTAGTACACTTTGAAATCAGGGAGTATGATGCCTCTAGCTTTGTCCTTTTATCTCAGGATGGCTTTGGCTATTTGGGGTCTTTTTTTGTTCCACATAAATTTTAGGATTATTTGTTCTATTTCTGTGAAAAATGTCATTGGAACTTTGATAGGGATTGCATTGAATCTGCAGATTGCTTTAGGTTGTATGGACATTTCAACTATGTTAATTCTTCCAATCCATGAGCATGGAATATCTCCATTTCTTTGTGTCTTCTTCGATTTCTTTCAACAATATCTTATAGTTTTCGGTGTATAGGTCGTTTAACTCCTGGGTTAAATTTATTCCTAGGCATTTGATTCTTTTTGTTGCAATTGTAAATGGGATTATATTCTTGATTCTCTTTCTTCTAGAACACATGCAACTCAACAACAAAAAACAAACAACCTGATTGAAAAATGGGCAGAGGATCTGAATAAACATTTTTCCAAAGAAGATATACAGACGGCCAACAAGCACATGAAAAGATGTTCAACATCATGAATTGTTAGGGAAATGAAAATCAAAACCACAATGAGATATCACCTCACGCCTGTCAGAATGGCTATTATTAAAAAGACAAAAAATAAGTGTTGGTGAGTATGTAGAGAAAAGGGAACCCTTGTGCACTGTTGGTGGGAATGAAAATTGGTGCAGCCACTATGGAAAACAGTAGAGAGATTTCTCAAAAAATTAAACATAGAACTACCATATGATCCAGCTATTGTATGTCTAGGTATTTATCCAAAGAACACAAAAACACTAATTCGAAAAGATATCTGCATCCCTATGTTCATTGCAGCATTATTCACAATAGCCAAGACTTGGAAACAACCTAAGTGCCCACTGATGGATGAATGGATAAAGAAGATGTTTTATATATACATACACACACACACACACATATATTCAATGCAATACTAGTCAGCCATAAAAAAGATGAAATCTTGCCATTTTCAACAACATGGGTGGACCTTGAGGGTACTATGTTATGTGAAATAAGTCAGATGGAGAAAGCCAGATACTGTATGATTTCACTCGTACGTGGAAGATAAAAAAAAACAAAACAATAACAACAAACACATAGATGCAGAAAATAGATTGGTGGTTACCAGAGGGGAAAGGGGGAGGGAGGAGGGCAAAAAGGGTAAAGACAACATTTATAGAGCCTGGTTTGAGGACTAAGATGGTCATGGGTTTGTTTTCCTTGACACTTTCCACACTAGCCTTTACCTCCAGACATCCCTTCTGTTATTTTAGAGTGAAGAGTTCAAAGGTGTGGGTGACCCACATTGTCCCTGAGTTTCTGTCTGTCTCTGAGCTCATGATATGCTAAACAGATAGGATCTGGGAACACTTGGGACAGGAGAAGAGACCATCTACACCTTTTTGTCAACACTTGGGTTGGGAACCTCGGACCTTCTCAGCCAAGAGGACAAGCCCAGTGCTGGAAATCCCTGGCCTATGACAGGGTAGCCTCTGCAATTCTGTGGAAACTGGTTGAGACAGGACAAGGAGTGAACTAGGGCATAGGCGTGTCATGAAAATGTACAGAGATATTAGATCATAAAGCAACAAAACTACAAAACTAAACATTTACAACAAAACTAAAAATAGGGCCCCAAAGACCAGTGACAACTAATCATGAGATCATAAAGTTCAGCCTTAAAAGTTACTCAAAAGCATCCGGCACCTCAGCCATCCTGGCCCTTGCTATGCAAGCGCTGTGCTCAGCCGGGGAGACAGGCTTGTTGGATTTAGGCTGTGAGGCTTTCCCCATGGCCAGCCATTTGGAATGCCATAAGGATGTCAGCACCTTCCTCCTCTAGGCTCCTCCTCACTTGCCCCCTATCTTTTCTAAGCTACCTCAAAAGATAGTATATGCGAGCAAGGACCCTCTCTATATCCATTCAAGCAGGCAGACAGAAAAAATAGGAGAGATAGAAAAGAAGTTATTTTTTTAACACTTATCTTGGGATAAATTCTTCAAGAAAATATAACAATGCTAAATATGAAGGTACCTAAACAGAGTTTCAAAATACCTGAGGCAAAACTGATAGAACTGCAAGGATTAAGAGACAAATCCACTATTGTAGTCAGAGATCTCAAAATTCTTCCCTGCAATTGATAAAATAAGTAAACAGAAAATCAGTAAGGATATAGTAGACTTGAACATTCTCAATCAACTGATCTAATTGACATTCATAGAACATTCCACCCAACAACAACAGAAAATACAATCTTTTTGACTGCACATGGAACATTCACCAAGTTAGATCATATTTTGGGCCATAAAACAAATTTGAATAAACTTAAAAGGATTGGAATCATATAAAGAATAGTCTCTTTCCATAACAGAATCAAACCGGAAATCAAATAGAAAGACATCTGGAAAAAAATCTCCAAATATCTAGAAATTAAACATTACTCATCTAAATAAACCATGGGTCAAAGAAGAAACCACAAGGTAAATTAGAAAAAAAAATTTTTTTGGTGAGGAAGATTGGCCCTGAGCTAACATCTGTGCCAATCTTCCTCTATTTTTTTGTATGTGGGATGTCACCATAGCATGGCTTGATGAGTGGTGCATAGGTCCGTGCCTGGGATCCGAATCTGTGAACCCCGGACCACCAAAGCAGAGCACACGAACTTAACCACTATGCCACTGGACCAGCCCCTAGAAAATAGTTTGAATGAAATGAAAATGAAAATACAACGTACCAGATCTTGTGGGATATAGCTAAAGCAGGGATTAGAAGAAAATGTATAGCATTAAATGCTTATATAAGAAAATGAGGAAGATTTCAAATCAATAATCCAAGCTTCCACCCTAAGAAACTAGAAAGAGAAAATTAAACCCAAAGTAAACATAAGAATGAAAATAATAAAGAACAGAAATGAATGAAATAGAAAATAGACAAAAAATAGAGAAAAGCAATAAAGCCAAATAAAACCAATAAAGTGGAGAACTTACATTACCTGATTTGGAGACTTCTATAAAACTATAATAATCAAGACAGTGTGGTGCCAGTAGAGGGACAAACACACAGATCAATGGTACAAAATGGAGTCCAGAAGTAGACCCACATGTATATGGTCATTTGAATTTCTACAAAGTCAAGATAATTCTCTGAGGGAAAGGATAGTTTTTTCAACAAATAGTGTTGGAACAAATAAATATCCATATGAAAAACAAACAAACAAAACCTGATCCTTACCTCATATATACAAAAATTAACTTAAAATGATCTTAGATCTAATTTAGGAGCTAAAACTATAAAAATTCTAGAAGAAAACATGGGAGAAAATCTTTGTGATTTTGAGTTAAGCAAAGATTTCTTAAATAGAACACAAAGAGCACAAATCATAAAGGAAAAAATGATAAATTGGACTTTATCAAAACTAAAAATGTTTGCCCTTCAAAAAACACTGTTAAGAAAATGAAAAGGCAAGCCACAGACTGGGAGAAAATATTTGCAAAACATGTCTGATAAAGGTATTTTATCCAAAATACATAAAGAAGTTTTACAACTCTCTAAGAAGACAACCCAACAAAAAGTGGGCAAAATATGTAAACAGATACTTCAAAGAAAATATAAAAATGACTAAGAAGCACATGAAAAGATGCTAAACATCATTAGTCATCTGGAAAATGCAAATTAAAACTATAAGAAGATACCACACACATCCACTAGAATGGCTAAAATGTAAAAGATTGACATAATGCCAAGTTCAGGCTAGGAGAAGAAGAACTAGAACTCTTTTACATGGCTGGTGGAAACAAAATTAAATAGCCATTATGGAAAAGTTTGGTTTCTTATTAAGTTAACCTTGAACTTACCATACAATCCAGCAATTCTACTCTTAGGTATTTACTCAAAAGAAATGAAAACAAACATTTACACAAAGACCTATATGTGAATGTTTATAGCAGCTTTATTTATAATAGCCCAAACTGCTAACAACACAACCATCCATCAAGTGATGAATAGATAAATTGTGATATATCCATACAATGGAATACTAGTCAGAAATAAAAAGAAATGAGTTATTGATATGTGGCAATAAAATGGATGCATCTCAAAAGCATTATGCTAAGTGAAAGAAGCCAGTCACAAAAGTCTGCATACTGTGTGTTTTCATTTCAACGACCTTCTAAAACCGGCAAAACTATAATGACAAGCAAGACACCAGCTGGGATGCAGGGAGGGGATTAACTGCAAAGGCACAGGAGGGAACTTTTTGGAGTGATGGAACTATTATGTATTTAATTAGGGTAGTGGCTATACAATGCTACGTAATTGTCAAAACTCATTGAACTGTACACTTAAAATAGGTAAATTTTTTAAATCACATATCTGTCATCTCTTCATTCATGTAACACTCTGTGACTGCCTCTACCGTGTACATTCTAAGTCTTTGCTCTACTGGGCAATGAGGCCTATAAGCACCTTTAGGTGGACTTCAGAGTTGAACCATCATGGAGTTTATGGCATCTACAGGGGTAACAGCAGCTGTGTAAACATTCAGCTAAATGGGTGCCTAGGAGGAGATTTGGAAAACTGTTTGAGAAATGAGATTTAGGTAAGAGTTTCAAGGCAAGAAATATATTTTGAGAAATGAAATGGGCTATCAATTTCAGTGAGAATCTATTGTTATTATTGTGACTTAGAATGCTTTGTGTCAGGCCTAAGTAACGCCCCAATGAAAACAACCTGAAACAATTTATAAAATTCTTAGTACTAGATTTTTCACTCTCTAATGTTGTGTAAATACATGAATCTTTTCATTGAGTAGTTGCTTTGTTTTCCCGGTGAGAAAACTGAGGCTCAAAGAAATTAAATGCCCAGAGTCAGATGCAGAAGTGGTAGCACTGGAACCTAAGTCCTTTTTCCTAATTTCATTGATCTCTCCGGTGCCCTGAGACTTAGCAGAATTTCTACCCAACTTGTTTATCTATTTTCAGACTTGAAGAATGGAATGTGAAAAGTGGATATTCTATTCTTGAAACAACAAATAGCTATGAGATGGTAAAGCTTTTAGGGTCTCTTACAACTACAACTTTATGCTCTGGTGAAATATATGAGCTGCAGTTCTTTATAGAGGCAGAAATCGCAGAGATTTTAGTGTCAAACTCCCTACCTCCAAAACAACTGGCTCTCATTGGGGTGTAGGTGGGGGAGGGGTCCTCTGACCTTGAGGCCCCTGCCTTGGTCCTGCTCAAGGATCAGCCAGAGTAGCTGGCAAATTAATCACCAAATAGGGAGACATTTCTCTGGACATCCCTATTTTCTGAACAGCTCCCATTAAATGGTTTAGACATTCTTCCACACAAGGCCACTAAGCCTCACTGGGAAGGGAGAAAGGGGAACAGGGAGGGGCTTTCATTGTTGCTGCTCTCACTTCTTGAAGAATCTATCTGCCACATAAATTCCCAGTAAAATACCCAATTGTCCATGGTGGTGGGGGGTGGGGGTGGTCACTGTGTTGACAACCAGGTGCATGAAAATAGTGTAGGAAGAGGAAGGGCAGTGGATGGAAGCAGATTGGACCAGAAAATTGCCACAATGAGGCATGTCCAGGAGACGAGGCTCAAGAGACTGCTTTCCAAGGGCAGCTGACCTGTCTCACAGAGTCCTTCTCCCCACCTTATTATTGCCCCATCTTTTGAGGTTGACTGGGGTGTAGTGTAATTTTTTCAAAATAAATTTAAAAGTTAACACATGAAGTAGATCAAATGTTATTTCTACCAAACTGTCTTTGCACTGACTGAGCATACAGCAGGCATGGCCCAGAAGGGTGGAAATTTGGAGGGCAATTTTGCAGCTAAAGACCAGTTCATGTAGAGGGGCTTTGCATAGTGTGACCTGTGACCTCTTTCACGGGGGTTTTCTGGGAGGAATAGAGCATGACAGGGTTCAAAGTGTGTCCTGCAGGAGGATGAATGGGAACCAGGGCCTTCTATGAGATCCAAATTTGCCATAGAGCTGAATCCAGACCTTGCTGAGAAATTATTTTTTCCTTTGAGAATGAGGGTGGGGAAGGCAACAATGCTCCTCTGATCTACAAAAAGCAGAATCCCCGTTCACCACCATGGAGAGAGCTGACGTTTTTGCCATGACCAGTTTCTAACACATAACCTGGCTGCGTGATTAGGTGAAGAGAGTAGGTACCTGATAAAGTAGAGATCATATGGCATCAGAAATCACAGGAGTAAAAGCAATGGCAGGTTTCACTGTGTGAATGGCCATGAGGAAAGCACCTGGAAACAGAACATTTGCCTTCTTGAAAGGTTTGCGGTTCTGCTGATGGGGGCTGAAGTGAGTTTGCAGATCAGCAAGTGAGCCTGAGATGCTTCTGAGTTTCTAAGGCAACCTCATTCCCTGACATGGGATCATATAGTGAAACGAAGTAAGGCCACCAGTGAATCAAGGAGAACTTTTGTATCATATCTTAAATGTTCAGAGAAAGACTAATGATGAAGCATGAAATTCTAACAAGCTAACCTTGCATTGGACAAATATTAATCTAGTGAGTTGCATTCTGAGGTGGTAAAGGTGAACCAGGCCTGCAAAAATTTCAGAGGCCAGGAATCTGATACTGTGGTGAGGTCTCTACCGATCTGTCCATACCCCCCTTGAGGGATCAGACAGGGTTACTCCATCATGAACAGGTTTTCTTCTGTATGTGAAAGGACCTTTCTCAAATACTGAGAACTAAACAAACAAGGGTCTTTGCAATACTGAATGTCAATTCACCCTACTCTTTCCCGCCCCCACCTGCCTCACCCTCATCTCACCAGACAGGCATGTGAATGACAGCATACATGACACGGGCTCAGTGGATGGCAGACAAAAAGCATGACTCTCCCCTGCAGCCTCAGAGAAGCATTACAAGGATATATAGTGACAAATCCCCAAATCTGAATTCTCAGAATATAAGCTGAACTCTTCAGACAATTATTCAGATCCACAATTAGGATATTCCAATAAAGCACAGAGTTTTCTCTCTTTCCATTTGCCCCACTGAGTCCATGGCCAAAACTTCCTCCCACCGCTCTTCACCACAAATAATGACAGGAGGAGGAGTTATGCACCTGAGCAGACTATAAGGACACTCGGAACATTCTAGGATGCGCAGATTTCTGGCTAACAGACATTGGGAGCAGGTCCTTCTCATACATAGTTACAGACATGACAGGGACCCAGAGAGATCCTATCACCATTGCTGAGCAGATAGCTAATGAGGCAGAAAGAAGCTATGATGGGAGCTTCCAGAAGAGTCAATGTCAACTCAGGGAAAACTCAATGAGCCAAAAATAGCTGAGGCCTTTCAGCACCAGTCACCCTGAATTGCTTCTGAGCCACAGGCCCAGGGAGCTGGGTCTCAGGCTGAGCAGGGTCATTTACTCAAAAGTAAATGAGGTTTGAATCTTTAAACATTATTAATAAACTGATAATATTCAAAAGCCTATTAAAGGAGTAAGATGTCAGTCTCTAAGCAAAGCTGAAAACAGTAATCAAGAAAAGGCTTGACTATGAGAAAGCTGTCTCAAAAATAATATGCTATTTGTTGGCTTTATGAGTTTGCTTTGGTTCTAATTCTTTATGGCGGGGAGATAAACATTGATCTTCTGGCTCTGATTCATTCAGATCTCACCTGGCTGCAATCCCCTTGATGTTGCTTCACCCAGGGCATCTTTCTCTCAGGGCCCTCCTCTCCCAGGGGAGACACTATAGTCTGTCAAAGAGACTGGAAAATCACCTAGTCCACCTGCCCACCAGTGCAAGAATTGCCTAGTATCCCTGACAGGAGTCATCTGGCCACCTCCTGAGCACCTCTGGGGTAAGCAGACAGAATGCTGCTACTTAATCCATGGAAACACTACATATTCTTGAACAAGTCCTTTGCTGCTCCTCCCTCTACTTTAACAGCAGTGACTTCTCACAGCATTATGGACACCTTTTGAAACTGGCCTCCCCAGTGGCCATTATGGAGGGTCGACTCCTATTGGATCACTGAATAATTGCCCACTGAGTCACTGTTCTGAGTCAGGATGCCCCTCCATGCAGGATTAGATAATGGAGCAATTCTCCTCAGGAATGTGCCTTGAGGCCACTGTGTGTAGGGAGCTTGAGGCCACAAATATTGTCTAAGAAATTGGTTCTTTTTAGATGGTGAGCCTCAAAGTTGGGGAGAAATTCATCTCTGGTCTTACAGAAGAGGAAATTATGGAAGAAACTACATGAGATGTTAGTCAATGGAAAAGAAAATATTTCCTACCCATTAAAGTAAAAATCAAGCACTGAATCTGACGCCAGATGTAGTGAAGTATAAGAAAAGCCAAAAGTGCTAGGCAGATTGCTAACTCCTGTGAGAAAACAAGAAGAAAGCTTCACTGATATTATCACAAATAATATTTTTCAGCATCATTTAGATGGATTTTTCATTTTGGTTTGATGCCCTATTACGTGCTCTTATTATGGGATATTTCACTACTGTTTTCAGAAAACAGCTCCTCCCCACTCAACTTCCACTAAATATGTAAGAATTTCCATCAACTTTCTAGAAATCAAGTTCCCATAAAGTTTCTAGGAAACTTTCTAATCCATTTTTTAACCTTAAAACTACTTCAAAAAGTTTCCTCACATCAAATAATTATTTTTGTCACCTTTCATCTGTGAAAATAAATATATGGCACAAAAGCATGTTACTTTTAATTTTCTGAAAATCATTTTCTTTTATTACCTCATGAAACTGACATTCACTTGAGCTGATACAGTCAAGATAATGAGTAATTTTCTACTTTTTGAAAAAATGCTGTCTGTTGCTCATAATCACCTGACGACCCAGGAGCACGGAACTAGAGAGTATTTCTCTGACAGCCCCTTGTCTGGGCGACACTCACACCCACATATCGTTTAAGAATGTCCATGGTATGAAGTAACCATGAACATTCTTCCTTGTGAAGAAACTGTAGAAGATTTCTTCTATGAAATCTTTGAGCCATGCAAACATCTAACCCAGTGTTAGGAAGGAGACATGGACTTCAAGCTTTCCTTATAAAAAGAAAAAAAAGTATTAAGTGACTCTTTTAAAAAATTCATTGGAGGAAAACCTGTGCTTTCTGCCCTCGGGAGCACATGCTCAGGTAGCACTGGTTTAATCAAGCCAAGATGATTTTTGTCGAGCCATAGCCAGCACACTCCCAGAATCCATGAATCAGGGGTTGTTTTCCAGAGCAGACTTAAAACTCAATTCAAACGTGCTCCTTGGCAGTTGCTGGGGATGACACAAAAGAAGATTAGTCTTTGGAAGCCCAAGGAGGACACAGAAAAGGTGGAGCAAGGGCAAGTGGCTGTTGCAAAGGAGAACCAGGGACACCAGCCAGCCACTGCAGACAAAGCAGCTTTCAACTGCATGCCTAAGGGCCAGGCTTGCTTGCACCCCCTCCCCTGGAAAGCTAGGTGTGAGGTCACCATGCACAGGCAGAGGGAAGTCAAATTTTTCCTTTTTTGTATAAGACTTAAAAAAGAAACCAATATAAAGCTTAAACAACAAGCCAACATTTTGGGGTGAGTTGTTTCTGTTTTTCCCAAGGCCACAGTTTCTCTCTGCCCTTTTGGAAGCCCTTCCTCCTTGCTGTGGTTCCAGCGGGAGCCTGGCGGCAAGGGGAAGCATTCAGACACGAGCATCAACACTAACCTGAGAAGTGGCAGCAGGTGAACTAGTTCCCTCACCGCTCCCTGTTGCCCTCTCACTGGCTGCGGCTTCTGCCACTTCTGCTTTCTGCACATCCGAGTCCTCAGAACCTGGAGGCCCTAAGTGCCCCAGACCTTTGCTCCCCGGGGTGGAAGGTGGGTTGGTGGTGGCTTTCCGAGTTTGGCCTTTATACCAACTAGGGTAAAGCAAGGGATCCGCAGTGTCCGTTGCTGCAGGGACTGGAGTTTCAGACTCTGTGGTCTGCTGAGAGCCAGTGGACACAACCTCCCCCTTAATCAGGACAGATAAATTCAAAAGTTAAAAAAAGAAGAGAAAGAAAAGCAGTTGATTTTAGTTCCCTTTGGGTTTGAAACTGTGAGCTCTCTGTGCAGTGCCTAATGTCGTGCATGTTTAGTTCAGCCCACCCTCCACAGGCGCTAAGGAAGGAATGCTGACAGCGCCCCCCGTCTTGGCATCTGTGTGTGCTGCTTCTACTTTTCTGGGCTTGCCTTTCACTAGGTGGTAGCCCGGGCAGGCAGACAGCAGAAGGCTAAAATAAAGGTTGTTTATAAAATATCAGATATGGGAGAAAGGTCAAACTATTGACCAGAACTAATTTTTGACATTATATGTGGGCCCCCCAAACCTCTTTTCTAAAACTAAAAATTGGTCTTATTGATCAAATCCAAATCTCATTTAGCTATCACATCTCTTTCAATTTCAGTGCAATTGGTATACCCAGAATTTCAAGATTCTAGAAACTATAAATAGTATTTTAGCTTGGTTTCCTATGGAGACAGAACACAGAATATAATTCCATCTCTGAGTTCCCCTCTAAGGTTTTGTTTCTGTAGATAATTTCAATCCACCTTGAAAGCAAGTGCAGAACCAGGGCTCCTTTTTGATGGGTCTGCATTGCCCACAAACTCAACAGATTGGGACCTGTCTGCTGAGGTGTCAGGGAGTCAGCACAAGGATAAAAACTGGTGACATCTTATAAACATAAGGTCAGCCAACCGAGTACAGCATCTGGGATGAGCTAATTTCCTAAGAAATTTTTAAAACAATTCTGTCAACACGATCTCATCAAATGACAGATACACAGAAAACTAGGCTTCATTTGTTTGCCCACTAAATGAAAGATTTAGTTGTATTTCAGGGTAAGTAATAGGGACATAAACTAGCATGGCTTCTCTATTTACTTCCTTTATTATCTACAAAAAATTTAAAGATCTGAAAGTAAAGTCATTTTTATTTCTCACCCTATATTATTTCTCACCCTATACCCTATATCTGTATTCAGAACAGACTCAATCCTCATGATATTGGCTCTCTATAAACCAACCTGTTGCACACACACACAATTTCCAGACAAAGATTGTCTCAGATTTGAGGGTGTTATTGGCGGGAAAATCATGTTAAACTAAGTCTTGCCAACCAGTTGTAACAACAAGAAACCTGCTGAATCACTCACAGGATGTTTCTCCCTGACATTGTGACTGCCCCCAAATCTTTTGTCTTCCACGTACATATGTTTGACATATACTCATCTTTTTCTTAAAGTAGAATAAATTATTTAGGCTTTCAGCAAGGAGGTACACTTACATGTTCTGTAGGAAGGAACTCAGGAACCGTTACCTGTGTCCTGGGGTCATCCGCAGCAGGTGGCAGGGCTGGAGGTGGCTCTGGGGAGGAAACCGGAAGTGGCTCTGGGGCAGCCTGGAGCTCTGAGGCCAGCTGAGAGGGCTCAGAGGCTTTTTCCGGACTTTCATCTCCCCCTGATGACTCTGTTCGAACATTTTCTACCTTTTCCACTTCTACTACCTCTTCTCCTCTATCTCCTTCTCCTTCTCGTTCTCCTTCTCCTTCTCCCTCTCCTTCTTCTTCTTCTTCTTCTTCTTCTTCTTCTTCTTCATTTTCTGTTAAGGTAATATATTTTTTAAATCATTATAATTACCACCGCAGCCATGAAAACAATTGATGGACAGTACTTAAAACCCAGGTTAAGGTCAGAGCTAGAGAAATCCTCTCCATCAGACACTTGACAGTCACGCAAGTACGCTGTGCTGGGGCCTTGTGCTTCTAGTTAAACGTGGACAGGACAAATGTAAAGTGGAACCAAATCATTACCATCTTCCTTACTCCCTCCCCAGTACAAAGTGCAGTCCTCACCACCACTGTGAACCGTCCATCCACCTCCCAAATCCTGTTCACATTTTTATCATACTCTGTCACATCTGCAAGCTCCTGGAGGGCTGGGATTTTCACTTATTTATTTCTGTCAAATTAAATGGAAATGGACCTCTCCTCTCTATCTAACATACAAAACCCTTGTCTGGTTTTAATTTCTTACCTCCTTTGATCAGTGAATACTGACTTTTGCCACAATTAATGCCATGACTCTTTTCTTAACCCATGCATGATCTTAATATTCCCTCAGGCAATATTAAGGACAGACAATATTAAGCAATTTTTTTAAAAGATCCATCCTGAAGATCTGCTTCTAAGGTTACATCTGTGGACACTGATATAGCTTCATGGCACTATTAGTGGTCTAGCCGAGGAGTCTCGTCATCTAGATGGGATGGGATGAATCAAGACAAAGTTTTGGTCAGCTCTAAGGTTATTTTCCTATTTTCAATTATATCATCAGGATAAATTTCCAGGGGTGGGATTTCTGGGCCAAATGTTAGGGATGCATTTGTAACTCATGGAAGACATCTGGCCACAAAGACTCAGTTTTATTTCCAGTTTGTGACTTATTCTGTGACTCACTTCTATTCCTGCCCTCTAAAGTTTAAGTGGATATGCTACAATATCTATCTAAATGTTAGAAATGTTTTATTTTTATCTTTTATCTTTAACCTTGCACCTGATGACACTACCTCATTGTGGCTAACACCTTGTGTAGGGTGAAGTTGAGATATCATCATCACCATCAATGATTAAGTATTTGACTATTCAGAGTCAAATTATAATGCCAACAATAGCATTATAATAGGCACTAAATAAACACTGTCAACAAACTATATGATTCTAGAATGACATAGAGCTTCACACTGGATTATGATCCTTGTAAAACTGTCGACCTCCATTCTGGAAGTGATTCTGAATCCACCTTTCCTCCCACTGAACCCTTCTGCAGCTTTCACACAGCTGCAGTTTTGGCCAAATGGTCACGAGAATAACAAACCTCTGTAAAAATCAATTTCGCGTATTATTTTTTCTTCTCTATTGAGGTTGACTGTGAAGTGGTTCATGTTCTCATAACCATGTTCTATTTTTTCCATCTGAAATGCCTTCGATGCTTCAGAAATTCTGCAACAAAGACAAGTCGCCACTTTCTGTCACTGTTTAAAGTCTGATAGCCTTGGGTAAAAATGAAAAGTGTTTCCATAAGATGAAAATTACTTACTTTTGTAACAGGCTTTTGGCATTCTGTGAAAGCAAACAAAAGACAGGCTTACTTAAATTCTTTTCATCAAAGATGGTGTTGAGACTTAATTCTTTCAGTTGCTGACTCTGAAAATCTCATAGCTTAGTTTCTAAATGCTGTAGATAACTGCTGTTTTATACCACAACCCTCTTATGTTTAAGCAGCATCATGGTCCCTTAAATATACGCTTATGAAATTATTTAAACAGATGGAGAAATGAGCACATAATGGGCTTATATTTCAGTTGGTAAAATAGATCAAAATGAGATGCACATAAAATAACAAAAATGTGACAACTAATTCTCCACCTTCTTGGTTAGTTTCCTCTGGTGCCAACAGGAGACTTACCTGCAGAAACACTGCCATTTCTGGCTCATCCATGAACTGGATTCCTGACTCAACCAACTTTGATACATTCTCCAAATGGTCAGAGTACTTTTTGATCAGAGCACGGACATGTTCCAGTTTCTCCTCTTGGGTTCGGGTAATGACTTGGGTCATTTCATTCTTCCGCTCCTCCAGAATGCCATACAGGTAATCAAACTTCTCACAAAGTTCCTGTTTCTGTTTTCTGCAGCATTCCTGTTAGTTGAGTTAGCTAATGTTAGAAAACGTTTGAACGAGTGTCTATTTGGAGAAATCACCTGGACATTTTCAGAGACAAGAAAATTTACTTACATAGGATATTTTCTCTTTTCCCTTAATCTGTCCCTTAGGTATAGATACCCATGGTGTGGATGCTTTGAAAATCCCATTTTTATCAAATTTGATACATAGACAATCCAAAATCAATCAAACTGGCTAAATGGATCAATGATTTTTCAACCTTGTGTTTTTTATAAATGAAGAATTTCATAGAAATTAGGACAAGTCTTGTTATATTGGTTATATAGCTTATAGATTTACATTTTGCTTTGGAGTGAGCATGTGTGTATGCATATGTGTGCATGCGTGTGTAAGAAAAAACTATGGTACTTCCTGTATCCTTCAGTCTGTCTCTGCTCCATGTACACTGCTACTGTCCTAGTTTTAGTCCTCCCATGTAAATTCTGAAGCTTCCCAATGGCCTCTGCATCTGGGATTTCTCTCTTCAAGCCAACTCACACACTGCAGTCAAATTCATTTTCCTGGAGTACAGTGCTTTTTCTGTTATGACTCCCATTGCCCAAGAATAACATTAAACATAACTGGCTTTCAAGCCCATCCATGACCTGGTTCCAGTATTCCTTCATAATATTCTACCATTCTCCATCACATACCCTATGTCCAGCAAAAATGAACCACTCACTTTCTTTGCTCATGCTCTCCCTTCTATTTAGAATGTTCTTCCCTAATTCACAGTTGCAAACTGTAAGCAATCTTTAAGACATTGTTGAAATACCACTTCTTCCATAAAGCTTTCCTTGATGTCTATGACTAAATGTCATCTTTTAGCCTTCTGAAATCCCATAATAGTTACCACTTATGGCATACACCTGTATCCACCAGGTCCTCTATTTATCCAATACAGTCTAAGAGAGGAAATAGCGGATCTGGTCTTTGACTCCTGGAGGAAAAGGCTGTATGGGAAGTCAGGCTGGTGCATTTGTATCGTGTGGCTGAAGCATCTCCAGTACCATTCAGCTCCCTTTACTCTGAGTCCATGTTTAAATCATAATTAACTTTCCAGTTGGCCTGGTCATTAGCCTTTTGGTTTTTCAAGCTCCAGTAAGCTTGGTGTGTGTGTGTGCCAATCCCCCTGGATCTGACCATCTCTAGGTCCAGGACCTTTACAGCTGAGAGCAGGTTTTGAGCCATGATGATACAACCTCCCTCTCCTACCTAGAGAAGGCTTCTTGGGAATCCCGACAATTTGTCTCTGACATTTCTGGCATTTATATGACCCTTATTACATTTTTTTTTTCATTTTAGGAAACATTGGTCTCTTTGATGTCATGTATCACTTTCTTCCTTTACATGTGTTTCTTAAATATCTAAACTATTGTCTCTTTGAGGATAGAATACTCCACAAATTTGCAAGGAAGACATCCCTCACTCCACTGCCTCCCTTGAAACACAGTCAATTCTCATCACATTTTCTAACCAATTATAATGCATGAAGGCGATCCAATGGTTCAAACCATTTTAATAGTAAATACTAGTTATTGCTGTCCTCTACTCATTCGTTTGTTTCTTTAACAAACAATTCTTAAGGATGTCATTTGTATCGAGTACTGTGCAAGACTCTGGGGACCCAACAATGCATTAAACATAGTTCCTGCTCTAGAGTTGCTCACAGTTCACTGAATGAGAAAGATTACGAGCCAATAAAGTAACATAAGCTAGTAGGCTGAATAATTGAAATATCTTAGAGATTTATACCAGGTTTTATAGAAGCATAAAGGTGGGGACATAATCAACCCTTTGTGTGGGTGGGGGACATTCGAGGGGAGCAGGGGGTTTGGCTCAGGACAAGCTTCTTAAAGGAAATGGTGCTGGAATTTGGCCATAAATGATGAGTAGAAGCAGAGGAGGTGCTGAAAGGAGATGAAAATGCGTGGAGTCTTGGCAGTTTCAAGTAGCAGGACAAGGGCCCACACAATATATCCAGATATGGACATTGCTGGGCTTGCCAAATTTTCATCCATTTCTATGCCTTTAGCTTGAGATTTGGACTATTACAAGGCCTAGGAATTGAAGCCTGTTAGTATCTCCCAATCAAACTTTCCTTCACCATATTACTTTCTGTTCTAAGCTTACAGACAACCATGTGCCCACTGCATTCCTGAAATATGCCTTTGTGTGATCATACAATGGTTTCTAGCTTATTTTTCTAAACTGAATTGTATACTTGAAACATTTATAATGAATATTATATTAAGATGTGATAATGGCAGAATGTTTAACAAAAGTTTTCTTCTATATAATTTAATATGTGTGAACATTCAAGTTCACAAAAGCCAAGTTATTTGCAGTGAGACTGATGTGAAGTCATGTGTCATGGCTAGTATATTCTTTCAGGTCAAATAAAAATTAGATCACTTATGTCCATATACATTTTATTTAATGGTTTAAATGGAATAACTACTTTATTATTATATTATTTTCAATTCCAAGTATTATTTTATTTCTATTCTAGTTTTTTGATGATTCATACTATATTGAATTTTAATAAAATTTCTGTCATTTTAATGGCAACTCTCATTTGCTTATACTTTACAGTGTAGGAAATGCTACCCCTTGCATAGTATATGCTTAATTATTATTATTGTATGACTACATACTGTGTAAAGCACTTACAATATTACCTGGCACATAGTAGGTACTATGTGAGTGTTTATTAAATTTAGATCCAATTTTCCTGAATTCGAATTATTCAGTTGTGGAATTTTGAAGCTGCATGGATTATCAGAAGTAACCTGCTCCAAACCAATCATTTCATTCATGTGGAAACAGAAACCCAGTGGAATGAAGTCACTTTTTCAAGGCTTCTGCCATTTATTGTTGGTGCCTGGCCTAGAGTCCAGATCTCTGAACTCCTGGGTCATTGCTACTCCCACCACACACAGCTGCGACATACTTTAAAGTAAGTTGAAAAGAAATTTATGTGAACTGCTTATGAACTGAATATGTGCCTTTTAACAAATCCACTATGCTGAAAGTAGGCTTTTAAAGGCAAGAAACCTCAGATTGTCTCAGAATTATATTCATTAGTTCATTCTTTCAACAAAATTCACTAAGTGCTTACTATGTCCAGGCATCATAAGATCTAAAAACCTGCCATAATTTTCCTGTGCTCAGGAGAATGGTAGAAAAATTATTATATTTTCTGATTTCTAGCAAAAAACCCTCCCTCATTTCTTTTTTCTCTTGCTTAATGTGCTTTTAATATAATTCTATGCAAAATATGGTAAGAGATCTGTTTCTGAAATAGGAAAAATGCATGCTTCTTCCTTGGAATTATGAAATTGGTACTTACAAACTTTTAGAAGTTAACTTAAGATGTTCAGGTTAACCTAAAGTCAGATGTAAATGAAAAATACTCCACGAAATTGAAATCTTCTATTTTTTTCATACTCTCTGAGGTAGAAGCAACACAGGAGAGACTGACATGGGCATCTCTCAATCTTTCTTACTACAAGACCTTCAAAGTGCTATGAAAGTCAGTTCATCAACTTGCCCCCTGAGGTAATTAGGAAACAGGTATATGCTATGATAGAAAAAAAAAATGCTCTTGGAGGCCACCTCGCTGCTGAGAGTGACTACTCTGAATGTCAGTACCCACTGTGCCTTTGCAATTGTGGATCTGAAATGCTTTCAACAGTGTCTTTCTAGTCACCTAAAAAATGGAACGGGAAAAATGTGGACTTCTGCATTATCAAAATGTCGCAGATTTCACACTTTAAAGGATGATTTTACCTGCAAATCAGGATAGCAACCATGTTTATCTCTTCTTCACAAAAACTTCCTCAACTCAAAGATTTCTCCTTGCTTTTAACCTACTCTTTCACTTATTTGAGTAAAAAGGCATGTATCTTT
Organism: Tapirus indicus; assembly: GCA_031878705.1. Taxonomy (NCBI): domain Eukaryota; kingdom Metazoa; phylum Chordata; class Mammalia; order Perissodactyla; family Tapiridae; genus Tapirus; species Tapirus indicus. The sequence continues at coordinate 19,624,453 of CM062934.1, forward strand.
AAGCCCAGTTCCAGGCTGTTTCCGCCTCCCGTTCCCTCACTTCTCTGGATAGTAACTGAATCAAGGTATATACTTTCTGAACTTTCAAGTTTATTTTTTCAAATATTCTCCATTTTCTTCCTTTTGATGTCTGTGGTTCCTATGTCCCCTGTGGTGTGTGTGCATGTGTGTGTGTGTGTGTTCCGTGCTCACGTGAGCGTGTTTAGCAACTGAAGTAACTTCATCATAGATGTGCTAGGAGTTGGCCTCTGAGCATATTCAGATGCAAAGCCTGGGACTGCAACATAACCTTCCTCCTGGGTGGGCCAGGGCAGTTATATTTATTGGCTTCTTAGAAGAACCAAATAAAAGTTGTCTGTAATTCTTGAATGAAAATAAAATCCATCCCATCTCTAGGGAGAACCCAGTATGCATGCAATATAACAATCAGGGGTGATTTTATAAATGAAAGACTGTTCTGCCCATATTGAAATGGTAAAACGAGTATAGGTAGAATGTTTGTTTCTGACCAATGCCATAATATCTGCATGAAAAAAAAATCAAGTAGTCATTTGGTTGTTTCCTTAGATGTGAGTAGGTAACCTTTAATATTTATCTAAAAACCATTATTTAGCTGTTGCCTTCATAGAAATGTTAAAATTGACAGACTCAAATTTTTAGCCACCCTTATATTTTAGTGGCAATAAGATATGCGATGCAAAGAGAAGCTTTTCATGGAAAAAAATCGACATTAGACGACTTTATACTAAAGAGTAGATAGTCTGTCTAGCCAAGTAGCATCATCCCATCGTTTTTAATGGCCAGATTTTCAGAGGCTCGCCGTTTCGCAGGCACTTACTACTCTCTGAAATGATCTTGTTATTCATTTGTTTTATGCCTAACTCCTTTACTAGAATAAAGCCTTCCTGAGAGCAGGAACCTTTTCTGTTTAGCTCATCTCTATTTCCCAGCATCACGTGTGCAGAATATGGCATGTAATGTGCACATGAGAAATATGGTTTGAATGACTGAATGAATGAAACGTGATTTGTGTCTAGGAGTATTCAGCCCTCACTCAAAAGCTTCTATTTTGTTCCGTTCCACATAAATAGGTATTTAAGTGGATACTCCAAGCCTCTGCTTCATTCAACACTCAAAAGAAAACAGCAAAAAAAAGCTATGCAAACTTAACGAAACCATTTAACCTCAGGACAGTTTTTTTATCTGTACAGTTAGGGATGGGAGTGGATGATTGCTAAGGTCCCTTCTGACTCTACAGTTCCGAGACTCTACAACTTCAGGTAAATGTGGAGATATTTAGAGTCCTCAGGCTATAAAGTGCCTCTTTCCATTCCTGGCCAGTTTCAGAGTGGTCACTCCAGCACTAAGACATAAATTACATATCCTAGCCCTGCAACATCAGTCCCAGCTTGGGAATGTGCCATGGCCACAACAGGAAAAACCTAAGACAATTGTGACCACTGCTGTTACCATGTAAGGAGTATGGCTCTGGGACCAAAATAGAGCTGAAGATAAGCTCTTAGCCCCACCACTTGTCACTGAGCAACTGTGGCTCTACTTGGCCTACTCATATCTCCACCACATTCCTCCAACACTTGAGACAGACTTGTTCAGAGCTGCAGTTCTGGGTCTGGAGATGCCCACGCAGCTTCATTTGAAATACAGTGCTTCAAAATTCCCTTTGTTAAGCCAAACAGGGTTTCCTTCTCCCTCCCCCCACCCAAAAAAGAAAAAAAAGCAGAAAGTAGATTAATAGTACTAAAGAAAGAACTATATTAAGGTAGAAAGATCCTCCCCAAGAAATGAAGTCTGACCTTTCATTTGTAAAAGCCCCAATTACTAGCACTTGGGAGAATGCTCTGAATGAGACCAGGATGAGAACCCTGGTCTCTGAGGGCTGCTCTAGAAAAGGGAGAGACAAATGAGGACAGTGCTGTCCCTCCAGACACACAGGCTGGAGTTCAGCCCCTCTCCTACCAGCCCAGATCCTCCGTGTAGTGGTCAGAGGGACAACTCTGCTCAGTGGCCATGGATCTCAGGACTCCCAAACTCATGCTCTTTTCTACCATTCCAATGCCACCCACTTCATGTTAGAAGAATAATTACGTTATAATTTATGGAATTTCTAATGCTTACTCCTGGGGTTCTTGGCATTAGGGATTTTCTGGGTTAGTCCAGATCATTTAGAAACTCCTTGAGTAAACCCTCTGAAGGCTGAGGGCCAGGTGAGCCCACCCTGACTTGAGCCCCACAGTTTGGTGAAAGCCATGCGACCAGGGCAAGCTGTGCAGCTGTTTAATTCACTCCTGTCTGCTGGGGATAGTCAGCATGTTTCCCCGAAGAGGCTCAGCCTCCCTGCTTGCCAATATTTCGAGTTACCACAAAGCCTCTTAGACAAAGAATAGAGCCGATATCTACTTCCACTCATTTTCAATTATTCGCACTGTAGGGAGTTGCTTAGCCCTGCCACTGTAATTGACCAAGACCCCGATAATCTTATTCTGACACTATTTAACGATGCTCCAGGTGCTCCAATGGTTCAAATGATTGTTAGCATCATTAGAATGAGTGTGATCTTTTCAAGCTGACTGTGAGGATGATACGAGGTGATATTTATTGAGCCCCTGGTAGGTGCCTCTCACCCCAACTTAGTCACCATAACAACACTGCGAAGAAGATATTATTAACCCCACTGTACCACTGAGGAAGTTGAGAAACAGACAGCTTAAGTAACTTGCCCATGGTCATATAATTAAGTGGCAGAGCTAAAATTCAACTCTGAAATCTGTTCTTTTAAGTGTATGTTACATTGCCGTAAAAATTCTGGTATGCTTAGTAAAATGATTCTTATTAAATTCATCCTTCATATTTGTAACTGCATGGACAATGTCTCAAAGCTGTTTGGGTAAAATTACTGTTTTGGAAATAGAATAGGTTGGTTCTCATTGTAAAACCATTGGAGGATTTTAGTAAAGTTGTCATTTTTCAGATATTGGAAATACTCAAGATCAAATATTTATTATTCCTTTTGTAGCTGTTTCCCCTAGACAGGCATCCATACAAAACAGGATTATTTCTAGGCATGCCTGCCTGCTGCCTTGGGAGGGCCAGTATTAATAGCTTGCTCTCTTGGGTATCCAGTGATGTAGGATAAGTGCCGTTTATAAAGACTACAAGAGGGAGGTTATGTTTTCTAGGGATGAGGAATGAAAGTCAAGCACATTTTTCTGGAAGCAGAGAGCTCCCGAGGCAGTACACTTCTCCACTCCCACCAGCACCTCCCTACTCAGTCCCAGCTCATCCCAGAACATCTCCAGGCCTGGAAAGACCATGCTGGGCTCGTCTAGAACAGCCCAGAAGCCCTCCAGCAATCTGCAATCCAGAGCTCTGGGGATTGAGCCACATTCATCCAGGAGGGCTCAAAAGACCCAGGGTTCCTTCACCCACCATCAGCCCACAGCAACGAGGGAAAATGCCACTCCCCTTTGACACAGTCCAGACTGCCCTTTTGTGACTGTAGTCCTTCTCAAAGTCACTCTCATCACCACTGCAAACTCACATCAACTGCACACATCATTTTTAAAGGATAACAAGGAGCCCGCAGTGTAACTGCCCTAAGCTCAGCAGCTCTCCAGGGCTGGTCCTGGGCCACGTGTCTGCCCAGCCAGCCCTGCAAGACATTACATGATTAGGGACAGAATTAGACATGCGCAGGGAATGGGCACTACTACCAGAGGGCAGGTGTCAGGGCCCCAAGTAGGGAGAGTTGAGGTAACTAGGAAGGATAGTGCCCACCCTAGGGGCTACTCCATTTCCCGTCCCTAGAGAGGTTCTTCACCAATCAGAAGAGAGGATTCTTTAACAACAGCTTCCCACTCCCTGGCCGGGAACCACCAATGGCTTCTCACAAAATGTTTCCAGGCAGGCGGTGAGCAAAGCCAGAAAGGAAAACAACAACCCCAGGCGGCACAGGAGACACAGGAGCTCTGTGACCCTGACCCTGGTACAGAATTCACCTGCTTGGCAAAGTAGGACCATTTCACTCCGAGCCCAGGACCCAGTGTGCTTCACTACGCGCTGTCTAGCAGGCTGGGGCCAAGTGAGCCTCTGGAGTTTTGCCCACTGATATGGGCCTGGCTCAATGGGAGACCACCTTAGTGATGATAGGTGCACGATGTGGCCATTTGTGGCAGTGTCTCTGTCCTCAGGGCCTCTTCAAATGGAGGATATTTGCACTGAGTAGGAATCATAAAATCAGAGACCTCCCTGGGGCTCTGAGCCAATCCCTACATTTCCAGACAAGCCACCTAAACTGATAGGAAAGAACTGTGCTTATCTGAGCCACGTTCATTCATTCTTTATTTATTTTACTGGTTATTAAAAATTTCAGGCTCGGGTCCAGCCCCATGGCCTAGTGGTTAAGTTTGGTGTGCTCCGCTTCAGTGGTCCGGGTTCAGTTCCTGGGTGCGGACCTACACTAGTTGTCAGCGGCCATGCTGTGGCAGCAACCCACATACAAAACAGAGGAAGACTGGCACGGATGTTAGCTCAGGGCAAATCCTCCTCAAGCAAAAAAGAGGAAGATTGGCAACAGACGTTAGCTCCGGGCAAATCTTCCTTAGCAAAAAAAAAAAGTCAGGCTTGCTTTAGAAAAATGTGAAATACAGGAATATATAAGGAAGCCCTTGAAAATCACGTGCAGTCCCACTATTCACTGCTCATAACCTTTTGGATTGGGGCATTTTTCCCCCTATGAATGTGTAGGGGGGTAATTTATGAATATATACATTCTATATTGTTTATATACTGCTTTTTCTTCTTACTTCTTGAAGGTAAAATCCCAGAAGTGAAATAAACCAGTAAAAGGGACAGACATTTTTAAAGTTCCTGCCAATTTGCAGTCTCATCTTGAAGTCTTGCAGGGGACGATTACACACCCTCCTCCAGTAACCTATGAAAATGCTTGTAAACAAGTGTGTCATGTTTGACAAATGTTTGTATCAGGAATAATAGGGGAAATAATCCTGACCTTCACTGCCAGGAAGTTCTTCCTGATATCCGCACTAAATCCCCTCTGCTGACCACTTCAAACCTGTTCCTTCTTGTCTTGTTCTTGGTGAAAGAAAAAACAGCTGCTTCCTGTTGCGCCCCTGACCTCCTCTAGGAAGAAGACAGTCAAATCTCTCCTCGCCCTCCTGGTGTCCTCTGATGCTGGCTAAATGGAGCCCGAGTAGTCTGCATTTGCTTGAGGCCAAATGTGACCCACAGGACTCCTCTTCTACTTAAGTTCTCCACCCTCAACGTCCCCGACAGCATGCCTGTTCACCCGACAGAGGTCTCTGATGAGGGCCTGACCAGAGATGAGTATAGAGATTACTTCACTTGCCCACAAGAACACACTCCTATTAATACATGCCAGACTCAGCGTGGTCCTGCACGGGCGTGCTGATTCATGGCTTAATGAGGAAGCTCTATTTGGCCTTTACTGTAAACAAGTAAAAATAAAAAAGTTCATATTGTCCATTTTGGAATCTCTTTGGGCTCTTCACCAAGAGAAAACTTTCCTTCTATAAATGGATCCCAGATTTATCATGGATCTTTTCAGGAATATGAGTAGGGAGACGAGGGGACATGGATGTCAGTGATGTGTAAATCTAAACTGGGATGATTATGGTCAATGTCTTGAAGTCATTGTCTAGGAACTGGCCTTTGGCTTTTGACAGAATTTGCTTTTCTAATGATAAAATAATAATATTAGGGCATTTATCAGGGACTCACCAATGCCAGGCACTGTGCTGAGCATTTTGCTGATGCTTATTTAATTCCTCACAGTAACTCTACAACCTGGGTACTATAATTGTCCCATTTTTACAGAGAAGAAAGCTGAGGGATTGAAGGTACATGTGAATGGATCTTAAAAACATAATGCTTAGTTTAAAAAAAGTAAGAAGGGGGCCGGCCCTTAGTATTAAGTTCACGTGCTCTGCTTTGGTGACACGGGGTTTGCAGGTTCGGATCCAGGGCATGAACCTACACGCTGTTTGTCAGGCCATGCTGTGGCAGGTGTCCCATGTATGAAAAAAAAGAAATTGAGAAGATGGGCACAGATGTTTGCTTAGGGACAATCTTCTTCAGGAAAAAGAGGAGGATTGGCAATGGATGTTAGCTCAGGGTTAATCTTCCTCACACACACAAAAAGTAAGAAGCAGAAAGAGAAATACAACACAATACCATTTATAAAATTAAAAGACGTGTATAAAACAATATACATTTTATAAGAATACGGGTAAACAGAACATGAAACATGTTAGGGTGGCTATTCACAGAGAAGAGAACAGGAGTGGGAAATGGGGATAAAAGGAAATAGATAGGTAACAAGAGGGGCCTTGCCCACAGCAATGACAACACACCATGAACTGAGCAGGACAGTCCCTCAACACTCTGCACCTGAGTCCAAGTGAAAAAACAACCCCAAAGCTTAGAGCAGGGAGGGAGTAATAAACTGCTCTGGGTTACAGAGCCAGGGACCTGGTCTCAAACCCAGATGTCTCGCACCTGTCCCCTGTGCAGCATGGTTTAACTAGCCTGCGAATCTTCAATTATTGAAAAGAGGTCTGCCACATAGCTAAATCTCTTTAGGCTTCAGTATTTACACAGTTTATACTTAATGCTGAGGAAGAGTGGATTCACAATATTTCTTACATGCCAAACCTAAGTGTGAGCTAACCAGCCAGTCATTCATCCATTTGTTTATCAAGTTTTTATTGAGTGATTATTTTATGCCAGGCACTGGGCCAGGCAGAGGGCAAATGGAGATGAAGAAGCCAGAACTCTGGCCTCAGTGAGCTCCCAGCTACTGAACCATTCTCTCCCCATAGTCAGGCGGATCTTTCTCCTCCTGCTAGCCCCTTTGCAGCCCCACTGTTAGAACACAGATACGCTGCTCAAATTTGCACATGACTTTCTAAAGCACTAACTAGCATTTCTTATGATTGGATTTCCACAAAGAAACTGTGCTATGATGGTGGACCACACTCATTTTCATTCGTGGGAATTGATTTTTCTTATAGCTAATCTTTCAAAATGAGTTGACCAAGACAGAATACCACATGTAAAAACAACCCTAGTAAATGTGGTAAAATCTGCCTTGTTGACTCATGTGGTAACTTCTCTTCCTGTGCCAGGAGGTGAATATTTTAGAGACATATCAGGAAGAAGATCCTTCTATAAGGAAAGAATGGGGATTTCTGGTGTTGAGGAAGCCACAGAACCTCAGGATTTCAGGCTCAGTTTACATTCCCTTGGAGTCACTCGACTTACCTCAATAGTTTTACAGGTGTCCTCCAACTGGCTGATCACTCCCTGGACTCGGTCATTGCTTCCCACAAGGACAGCAATGCCATCACTGAGCTGGGACTAATGAAGAGAAAAGAGAGACGCAAGATCTTAAGGATTTTCTAGTCAGCACAGATCATGGAATAATCGAAATATTGTCCTCGTGGGTTCCTAATCTAGGGTCCATGGAACCCCTAAGGAGTAACAGTGGGCCTGAACCTCCTGATCTTGTAAATAAAATGCTGTATGGATGTGCAGATAAATGCATTTGTCTGGGAAGAGGTTTCATAGTTTTCATCAAATTCTTCATGGAACTGTGGCCCTGCTAAAAACATTAAGAATGCTGAATTATAGGCCATAGATAGAGAATAGCAAATTCAAGCTAAAGAATTCTCAGTATTGTTTATAAATGGAATGGAGTTCAATATGTGATATGAGGGACCCAAAATGAATTATTTGCCTAGTGCAGCTCAGGATCAGTTTCACTAGGGAAATATATATAGTAAATATTCATTTATTCACTTAAGCAACATATGCTTATCATGCACCTTCTATGTCCTAGGTGCACGCAAATACTCATATACTACACTCAGTCATTACAAACTGGAAACTGTAACATTCGACTGGTTCTAGGGGAAAAATTTCAACTTGAAATTCCTCTCAGACTCTTTTGACTCGAGGAGATTCCATTGTTCATACTTACCTTCTTCCCAAGGCCAGCCTATGGAGCACCAGGGGGCACTAATGGGGATTCAGGAAACCTACATGCTTGGTCCATCTCTGCCTTTAACTTCTTTATGATGTTGGGCAAAACATGTAATCAACTTGGACCCTAATTTTCTCACATATATAGTGGGGAGATTGGACCAGAACAGTGGTTGTAAAACATTTTAAAGCTGCAGAACCCTTTCTTCAATTGGAGGCTAATAGGCAGGTAGGTAAAAGTGAAGCTGCTTTGGCCAAACAGGAGTGGGGTGGAAGTCCTGCCAGTCGGTCCTTCTATCCATCCCACGTGAGTCTCCAGGGCTCTGAGGGAAATAGTGTGAAACTGGTGCTATTCAGTTCTAACATGCTATGATTTGGGGGAGGGGTGGAAGGAAAAGGGGGAATAAATCATAAGTGGATGGAAAAATAAATGTTATAGTTATCTTGCTAAATCCTGTTTCTTTAGCAGTTAGTACTTACTGGTTGCAACTGGAGTTGCCCAAAAGTTTGGCTTCCAAACTTAATTCCAACTCTGATCCTCGCAGAAAACACTGACCAGATGTGGAATCTATGATTCTAACAGAAAGAAGCTGAGAGGTGTAGCTGCTCACATTCTAGGTGCCTAGAGTGGCTGCATCCATTTGAGCACACGACTCCATGTTTATCTGCATCAAATGGATAAGTTCCTACTTCCCCACAGGTGAAACCAGGTAAGCAAGTTAGTGATAAGCTGAGGGATATGCTGTATTGGGTCAGAAAGAGGCAGCCGAGAATGAGAGAATGAGGCAGCCGAGGCTGAGGCCCTGCAGTGGGGGCGTGTACCACACTCAAAGGAGGACTGTCAGCAACTGACCTAGGCTGACATGCTAGGAGGCCAGTTTAACCTAGCCTTGAGGGCCAGCAGAAAGAAATGTTTTAAAGTTGATCTTTAATGAAATGCCATTCATCAAAACTCTCACCCACTAGGAGTGGGGGAGAAAAGGCCTGGGGGGGGGGTGGTGCAAAAAGGACCCTTTTTCATTGATGAATGAAGAAAAATATTCTGTGACTGGAGTAAAAAGTTATCCTTTTCTTATCTGTAGTCTGAACTTCAATAAGGTTTGAGCAGCTTGAGCTCGGACTGAGTCCCATAATACCACTCGTCTTCAGCAACCTCCAGAGGGCACAGAAACAGCCACCCTTCCCCTTCACCCACCTTCCTAACCCTCCGTATCCCTTCCCTCTCTGGCCCTCCCCACTATCTTCCAGAGAACCAAGTGTATGGCCACATTTGCGCAGCATCCCTTCCCGCTCCATCCTCCATGCCTGCCCAGCCTTAGGGCCCCAGTGGCCTCCCTCCACAGCAGACAGGGAGCCAATCACACAGGCACTTGGAAAGGGCTGCAGAGGAGGTTCTGGAGGAGCTCTGTTACCTTCTGCCTCTGGAACACGTGAGTGAGGGGAGCCACCTGGCAATCCTTGTGTGCCCCAAAGACCTTGCACAGAGAGCAAGTGGGCACTTCGCAGTTCAGACAGTAGATGTTGATGCGCTCCTCTTCGTGTTCCTCACACATGGGCTGGTCCGACTTCTTTTCTGGTCTGGGAGGAGGTAGGCAGATCAATGTGTCAGCTCCCATTGGGGCAGACCAGAGAGGGGTGATCAGCATTGCAAACCTCGATTAGTCCTTGCACCCCCATCAACCCTATACCAGAAGACTCCCAGGGTCCCTTTCGTGTGCTCAGAGCCCTGCACAAATTCAGTTTCCCTACTGGTTTAGCAGTAGTGTGCTGGCAACAGCCAGCCAGGGGATGGGGACATGGAGACTTTGATCTGTAGCATTTGCCTGTTTCTGTGGTGTGACTTTTCCCACCATTGCTAATGTCATGGTTTAAAAACCGGCTAGTGCAATTCCTAAAAGTTGAACACTGGGCTCTTCCATTAGGAGCGTGCTGTAGAGCACTGTCTCCACACGCTTACGAGTCTCTCGAGAGATACTTTCCAGTTATGGGTAAAGGGGGAGGCTGCTGATAAAGTAAATCTCAAATGTGCACCAGCCCTACAGAGGCTCTAGATTCCACCCCTCCAGCCTCTGGCCCCAGCAAACACCTTTCCCACCAAAAGGAGTAAGAATAGGGGAGGGCTGGGGGAGACCAAATCTCTGATTATTAATTTACCCACTGGTTGGAAGTAGCTGTGGGTGAGAGGGAAAATGTCAGCATGTGCTTTCTTAATTTCTTTGGGTCTCCTCCTGCCATTAGCACAGAAAATGTAAATAACTTCCTGAGTACTTGACAGTGGTTAAGAGTAGGTAGTATGCACTCAGTGAGTGTGAACAATTATACTGAATACTTTACGCAGTAAGAAAACTCCCGAATGCTGGTCTGGGATATGGTGGTTCCTTGGAAGTGCGAATCTCACTTCCAAGTTTCAGTTTTCCCATCAGGTCAGCATTAACTAAAACTTTTCAGAGCTGCCCAGGTAATCATGGAGCATTGGGTTTGTATGTGCTAGTGAGATGATGACCAAGCAATGAAGAATCGAAAGCATGAGAGAGGGGGTGACAAGTCATTGCTGCTTAAGGATAATCTGTTAGCTGTGTGATCCCCTGGAGCACATTCACACCACAGAGCAGGGCCCTATATATTCCCCTAACCTTCAGCATGGCTTAGGTGTCATGATCAAGATCAAAATTATGGCAAATTATGCTGCTTTAGGCTCCCTCTGGAGAACATTGTGAGAGATGTGGGATTTTTATATAGCCTGTCTAAAAACTGAGGCTGTTAATAGTCTTCAGAGGTATTCGAAAAATTTAAATACAAATCCAAAACCTTTCTCATATCCCCAAACACATGTTTACTTAGAAGCATCTCAGATTTGGGACTGGATTTTCTCAGCTGTTATCAAGATCCATTTTTTAAAAACTACAGGTTTTTATGGGCTATGAAATCAATTACGGGCCATGAAATCAGTTTATGGGGTCATGAATAGCATTGTTAAAATCAAAATAGAATAGCAAATACTGTGAGCTACATGTAGCAAGGATAAGTATTGATATGTGAAACTTTTGTTTCAGGCGTACATAGATATGTATGTGTGTACATATGTGTGTGTATACACGTATCTATGTATACTTGAAACAAAGTATATATTGCATATATCTATATTCATCCATATATGTAATAGTCACTGGATCACAAGGTAAAACATAATTCCGACTGTGAACTGCGAATAAAAATGTTTGAAAACCATTGATATTGATGTGTGGTATCATGTAGCTGCAGCCCCAGAACTTAGAGAAAATCAGAGAATATGCCAATTTACATCTATAAGTCACTAGGTAGAAGTCAAGTGCTTGACATTGGGCTACTTGGTTGGCAGAAGCTCTGGGTCTGGTAAGGAAGTTGTACAGAAACTTCCAGCTTCAAGATTTTGGAATCTGATCTTTGTAAAAGGAATTTTTACCTGGTCTTGTAGCAAATATGTTTTCCATGAAGTCTATGACCTCCTGACTTGATTTCTGCCTTATGCTTGGAAGCTAACTGAGGAAAGTAAACTCCACACCTGAAAAAATTATCCCACCTCCCAGGTCTGTCTGTTTCCTCCACTAGAATATGAGCTTCATGAGGGCAGGGGCCATGGTCTTTCTTCTTTTTTGCTGGATCCTCAGTGCCCAGAACAATGCCTTGTGTAGAGTGGGTGCTCAGTAAACATCTGTCGAATGAATGAGTGAGAAATGAAAGAGAATTTGCCAAATTAATGGACAGTATTCCCTGTGCTCTACCATAAAACCACTCATCTGCAGAAGGCATGTGAAATCTGGAGAAAGTCCCCAGTCCCTTGACACTCATGAACGGCAAAGGAAGAGACTAGACAGCATCCTGAGGACTCCATTTATAAATGACAAAGCCCTCCAAGGCTTATCTAGAAACGAGGAATGGCTATTTGGTCTTTGCTTGGTCAGAGGCTTCTCCACCTCTAGAACCTTCCCTCCCATGTATTTCCACCTTGTAATAAATGTCAAGCAAGTGTCTGGAGCACATTTACTGGAAAATGGCACAGGCAATACTACTGTGGCTCACCTTCCTTGGGCATTTCCTGAGGGCAGCCTGCTTCTCATTGCTGTTCTGATGTCGATAGCTCTGACCAGAACACAGGGATATGCAGTACATGCCAACACTGGAAATGTGGAAATAGCCATAAGGCTCTATGTTTTGTTTTTGATTGTGATTATTTATTTTTTCACAGTGCAATACAGACTGAGAACTACTTCCCATATTCCTTATTAGGTTTTTCTTGTTTAGGTGGCAACACAGACCCAGAGGCAACCCCCACTTATAAAAATAAGTGTATAATGAAAACCTTTAGACAACTTAAAACACGTAGGAACAGACTTGGGACAAACGTGGTGCAGAGAATAAAGACGTACATGCACTTTCACGAGGTGAGGGCGGCTGAGCTCACAGCTGTGGTTCAGGGTTCAGTGCCAAATACTGGCTGGGGCCCCCAGCCATTCAGTGCAGGCTAGACTCAAGGAGTCTGTATCCTGCTCTCTCTGGTCTCTGAGATTGACGGGACCATCCTAGAGTTTCCTGAAAGGTGGGCATCTGGTCTTGGTGAGGCATTTCAGGCAGTACTTTTAGAGTCAAACTGATCTTAAAGCTTAATTCCAGCTTGACTTCTCCATGTGGTGGCTGTGTGGCTTTAGGCAAGTTACTTAACCTCCCTCAGGGTCAGCTTTTACTCATATTTAAAAATTGGGCTAAGGGTCTTCTAATTAAATAAGGCAGAATGAACACATACATTTATTTATTTATATTTCCTGTTGAAATCCCACAAAATGAGAGTAAGGAAATAAAAAGGTATAAATCACTAAGGACAGAAAATGAGCATGATGACAGCAGATGAGCGATGTGAACTAAATGTTGGAAATTGGGGACATCTGGATGAAAGGAAGTGACCTACTTGAGTGGCATCTCAGTTCTGTTAAGTGCCTGCAGGGGCAAAGCCTACAAGAAGCAAGCTGACTTGAGCTGTGGAACCTTGGAGAGTCTCTGGAACGGTGGAGGCCAGGTACTCTGAAGGCAAGAGTGTGGGGGAGGCTAAAAAGAAAAGGACTTTTTACACATTTTAGAAGATTACTTGAGGATGTGCTCACAAAAACAGAACAGTAAACCAACAAAGGGGAGGACATCGGATCCAGGAAACAAGGGATTCAACCCACGGGAGAGTAAACATAAAGTAGAAGGTAAAGCCCAGCCCCACGATGGCACAGTCCTAATCTACAGTGACGTCAACAGATAATGTCTAAAACTGAGAAAGCAAGAGCTAGGAGCGTACTAGTAGTACACCTATGTCACTAGGTGATAAGTAGCAGAAAAGCAGCTAAAAGAATTTAAAGTGGTTGACTCTGGGGAGAGACACTTGCAGGTGAAGAGAGAGTAGAGCAAGAGAGTAGTCCTCATTAAATGCCTTGTAGGACTCTTTGGTGTTTAAAATTACATACATGAATTACTTTGAGTAAAATATTAAAAACTTTTAATAAGGTGGTAACAATAACCATAATCACAACCTCACAGGATTGTTGTGAGAATTAAAGAATTACACGTGCTTCGTGTGTAAAGCGCCCTGAACAGTGGTTGACGTAAACTCAGCATATATTAGTTTTACTTACTATATTTCAAAGTTAATTATTATTATGTTATTAATATCAGCGAAATTAGTTCCTTCTTTCATCGCCCCCTCCCCCAAACTGTGGCTAGTTCAGCACTGGGCAGAATTCTAGATAAGAAGCCCAGGCTTTGTCAAGACCTACAATCTCTAGCCTTTCTGTGGGAGGTCAGAGTTGAGCAGCCCCTCCTCTCTCTGCCCCCACCTCAGTGACTGTGGGCCGGAGCTCTGTGTATCCAAGGTTATTCCAGGGTCACCTGATGTACCCTGAGGCTCAGGGTTCTGGGCTGGTAAGGCTGCCAATCTCCAGGGAACAACTGGGTTTGTGCCCAAGCCCTCTGTGTGACTTGTGGTTTTGCTACTAAGTGTCCCAAAGGCAGGTCTCAAGTTCAAGAAACAACAGCATAAGAAGAATTTGATAATCACAAAAACACTACTAGTGCACTCTGCTGCGAGCTTCATTGTTGGAAATTTGGTCATTGCTTTTATACAATTCGCTCACCTGGGCACTATTTTTGGCAGATGCACCACATAAACTTTATAAAGTCAGAATGTGTCTCGCAGTTTTACTAATGCTACCAGTTTTAACATCTCCTCTTCTCTGGATTTCATAACAATTACTATTATTATTTCACATGTTTTAAGCTCTCACTGTGACAAGTAGCAAGAAAATTATTGCAATAAATAGAACATGTAAGAAGATTTGTGGTGTTGCTTAATCAGCTAGCACTTATGGGGCAACTATTCTGTGCAAGACACTGTAGTGGGCACCGAATCAGTTGTTATGTAAACTCCCTTAGTAATTGTTTGATTATTAATTGGCTGGTTAATTTTTTTAAGAGACAGCGTGTGTATTTGCATTTTAAAATAATGAAATACAATGAGATCAGCTCTGTGAAGCAGCAGCAACAACAATAGTACTTCCCTTCTTCTCAAGAGACTTTGGAAGTGAGGGAAATGGTCGGATCCGCATCTCTGCAACATGTCAATATGTCATCAGCAATTCTTCTTCCCCAAATCCATCTACATCCAGGCACTATCTAGTGTAGTTTTCTTAAGCAGAAACTAATAGCCATAATGATTATAAAAATTATACGTTAGATTTATAGAATAACTCTCCTTCTTAGAGCCTGGCAGATGTTCCATAAATACATGTCTCCTAATAAGAATCACAATGAGGACATTTCTAGGTGTTCCCAGTATTGCTATCAAGCTTTGTGGACTGGACTGACGTGTGTTTACAACTGAAAAAGCGCTCTTCACACCACGCCTTCTAGGAATGAGCTCCCGCAGCCTTGTCACTAGGAAAGGTACAGTATAGCCAATATGATTCAATGAGTAAGAAGCCTTTATTTTCAAGGATGTATGAATGGATGTATAAACTGCATATCAATCAATCAATTGGTAAATGCAGTGTGCAGTAAAAGAGTGTAAAAGAGTGTGCAGTAAATACAATCTAGAGAATAGGGAAACATAACCAGAACTCCATCTTTTTTTCTCCTGCATGTCTCTAAACTAAGTTGCTAAAGGCCAGGACTAGGCCTTGCTTTGCAACTTTCCAGAGGCAATACCATGACTAACTATGTTAGAGGATTTTGTTTATATAATTATCATCTAGATAATTTTTTTTTTTGAGGTGAGGAAGACCAGCCCTGAGCTAACATCCGTGCCCATCTTCCTCTACTTTATATGGGACGCTGCCACAGCAGTATGGCTGACAAGCAGTATGTCGGCAGGCTCCTGGGATCCGAACTGGCGAAACCCGAGCTGCCAAATGTGAACTAAACTGCTGCACCACTGGGCCGGTCGTCATCTAGATAATTTTAAGGTGAGACTGTCTGAACTAGGAACTGGACTACTTTGGAAGATGGCATTTCCGTTAATTTTCTGTAAAGTTTTGTGCTATAATTTTTCTGCTATGTAGAATCTGCAGCTACAAAGGACCTGTGAAGGGCAGAAATGTCTACAATGTATGTAATACAAAGCTTGAGTGGGGAGCAGCATTATGCCTCTTTCATTCTCACCATCTGGACTGGATTAGTGTTAATGAGTTACTTCATTCTGAAATTGATACAAAAGCATGGGCACCAGCTCCCTTCTCTCCTCCCATGAGAAACTCTCACTCCCATTGGGAAGGACTGACTTGGAAAAACATTTTCCTATAAAACAATTAGCCGGTGATTGGTAAACAAGTATTCAGTGTAGCAACTCACTAAAACAAACACAAATAAGCAAAAACAAGCTTCAGATGGGTTTGGCACAGGGAAGAACCATACCTGGTCGACTCCTGCTTGTAGATGTCAATGATATTTTCCACCAGCAGGTTCCTCTGGAGTCCGTATATCCCATGTCTGTCCAAAACCACTTCATGTCTACAGGATGGGCAGCGGAATCGGCCCCCCGATGCCACAGTGGTGCCTCCTCTTGTGGGCAAGTATGGGTTAGAGGCCTATTCTTGCCAAGCAAGAAAAGAGGAATTGAGTAATGCTTTTCTGAGACTTGTTTTCACTCTGTTACTACAAACAATATCAACTTCTACTTTAAGCTTTCCATAAGATAATCCCTTAGGGCCTTATCAGCAAGTGGTCCTAAAACACGGGGCCAGCGCTCATCCACAGTCAACTGCAATGTACCATTTTCAGCATGAAGTGCTTTTTCCATCCAACATTTTCATAACCAAAAGTTCCAGCCAGAAACCCCAACATTAATGTCTTTGGCAGTAATTCATTTACAATTCTGAAACAGATTCAATGCTTTTGGTTTTTTTTTTAAACAAATATGATTATTAGTATTGAAATAAAACTAGATTTGGGAGTAAAAAAGAGGCTGACAGCACAGCACAAAGCAAATCACTAAAAAAATTGTTTTTCTTGAAAATGAATGCAGTCTTATAAAGTTTTCTAAACAAATTAACTTCAGAGTTAAGCATCTGATTCAGAAAGGAGGGAATCTTTTCCACCCCCTAAATTCTCAACAAACCTACCTGGAAAATATCACTGGCACATTTCCTACACAGGTTGTGCTGACAGGGGAGAATGACCACGGGTTTCGTGAACATCTCTAAGCAGATGGGACAGATGAGTTGCTTCTCCAAGTTATCCATGGTCTGCTGCTCTTTGGAAAAAGACTTGTAATTCAAAGATGCGCTCATCTCCTGGCCGTCCCCGTGTGCACTGCCAGGGAAAGGGTGCTCTGAATGGTTCCTGAAGGTGTTTCCTGGAAATAATTCCAAGGATTGTGTGATCAAATGTCCTTTACGTTTCTTTTGGTGGAGGACATTATTTCAGGCCCAGGTTCAGAGTGGGTGCCGGAGCTGTTTTTAGCAGCCGAGGGTCACGTGACAGTGGGCTGACTTGTCCATATAAGCCAGTGACAGGAGGATGGATTCTGACAGGTGACAGAGAACAGAAGCCAACATTCCTGCCCCAGGGGGTGGGTGGGAAAAGAGTGGGTGGGAAGGAGGATTACAAACCCCATTTAGACAGGGTTGTGAGGAAAAGGAGGTTGAAGCTGACAGTTGTCAACAACAAATGCAAACGTGCATGCCTAGTCACTGAGCCATGCGCTCCGTGAGCACTCAGTAAGAACTTGATGACGGGTTTCTCCAGGACCGGGGAGAACGCAGCCCAAGAGTCTAACTGTACAATGAATGTCATTTCTGTCTTGAGAGTTTAGGAAACAAGTCGCCAAAAGTAGCATGATCACATTGTCTTAGGTGAAAACAAACAAAACGTGTCTTGAAAATCATTATCCTGGCTTCACAGGGGCAATCATCTAAAAAGACTTGCATAATGTTAAATATTTCATCTTTGTGAGGGTTGTGGTCTGGGCAAAGTTCTAATTTAAAAACTGATTTCAAATCTTTTCACCATAAAAATGTCCACAAAAATTAAAAGTTCCAAACACCAGTTGATGATCCAATTCTTTTTTAAGTTGTATAATAAAACTCTAGTATGCTTTTTTCTCTTCCACATTGCTCTCCCTCCTCCGTAACCCTCTCTCATCCTGTACCCTACCACCACCCCTACATACACTATAAAACACAAAGAAAATTTGATAATCTTTAAAAATTTAGTTTGCAATAATAACCAGTAATGGAGTAGTAACTGGCACATGGGGTAGCAGACCCATTATTTCATTTTGCCATATAGCAGGGGACTGATGACAGATATCAGTGCCACTGCCAACTTAGGTGAAAATGGAGTCCTGCTTGCCGTACAGTTGATTCTGACTTCTAGTGACCCTGTTT
The DNA here is from genome assembly GCA_031878705.1 of Tapirus indicus. NCBI lineage: Eukaryota > Metazoa > Chordata > Mammalia > Perissodactyla > Tapiridae > Tapirus > Tapirus indicus. The sequence goes on from CM062934.1 coordinate 19,642,389, forward strand.
TATCAGGCAATGCTATTCATAGGGTTTTCATGGCCAATTTTTTCAGAACTGGGTGGCCAGTTCCTTCTTCCTAGTCTGTCTAGTCTGGAAGCTCTGCTGAAACCTGTCCACCGTGGGTGACCCTGCTGGTATTTGAAATACCGGTGGCATATGCAGCCAGGTGGTGTGGTTCTCTGACCAGGAAAGGAACCCGGGCTGCAGCGGTGAGGGCATTGAATTGTAACCGCTTGAGCACCAGGGCCTGCTTCTATACCTGGGTTTTATCTGGTCTGAAATACCCACACCCGTTTGCATTTGCCTCTTCCAAGTTGATTTTTTAAATGATAGTTTACCTGGTCATTTCTGAGATTCTTGGTTTGCTCTTGAGTCATAAATATCAATCCTGATGTTTGCCAGGATTTTGTGAAACAACTGTTTCATCAATATATATTTCATTTAAAAGTTTAAAATCAGATCAAAATTGAAAAACAAACACGTCTCTATTTTTTATATGATGAATTTGCAGCCTTATTTCTCCTTGATTTTAAAAACCTCAAACAATGAACATATTTGGTTAACGTATCCCCGGTGTGCACTTAATTACCAGTAAAGAGTGAGTTGGTGTGACTGGTTATGTGTGATCTTAGTGCTGTGTGCACTGAGAGCTTATTGAGAATCTAATCAGCTCAATTAACTAATAATAAGTTAACTGCCTAGGCTAGGTGAACTGAATTAACTCAGTAAAAAATTTCACCAATTCCCTTCTTCTCTGTAGTTGCTAAATCAATACTGAAAGGAACAATGGAAGCAAAGACCGTGAGGCCCAGGAGTGCCAGGAATGCTCAGAGTGCACGGTGCTTTGGGCTGGAGTGCAGAGCATGCTGCTGGCACACTGGCAGGCCATGAATACTGTTTTTAACACTTAATAAATTAGGCAACAGGAAGTCATTAAAAGTTTCTCACAGAGAAACGTCTCCATGGGGGCTGTGCATTGGGTAGATGAATCGTGCAGAGGTGGTTGGATAGAGTGAACGTGACCTGGCTAAAGACCAGATGGGAGGTTGTTGCCAACAGCCTAGGTGAGAGGTCAGGATGCTTTGGCACAGGGTGATGGCAGTGGGGAAGGAAAGGAGGAAATGGACTCTGGGGCGGCTATGAAAGTAGAATCCACAGAGGTGACTCAAGACGCCCTGAGTCTGAGCAACCGCCGATGACGCATGAGAGGCTGCACAGTGAGTTGGTAGATTGGCCTCTCCAGCTCCGATGTCCACTCTGCTTTGTGATCTTGGGAAAGTGACCTCACCTAGCTTGATTTCAGTTCTTTAATCTACAAGTGAGTAGGGTTCATAACCTAACTTAGCAGTATTGGTAGAAAAAAACATTCTGAAACAGTATTAATTTTGACATTGAGAGTCCCAAATTTAATGATTTGATATTGAATTGATCCCTATCCTCTCCTCTTTTTCACTGTCTGCTCCTTATTGCTCTCTGCCTTTCACTTTTTCTTAGAACTGCCCCTGGAGGCTACACAGGAAACTAGCAAGAATCCCATAGGAATAAGAGCCACGTTGATGGATAATAATCACCTTCCCCTCCTCATCCTCTTTTCTCCATTCTTCGCTCCTCCCCACTCTCAGAGACCAGCAATCAATGGGGTGGGCATGTGAGTTGGAAGTGGGACATGGGAGTAGCACTCTGCTCTAGAGAGGAACCAAAAAAAAATTTTATTCTGCTCCCAAATCATTCACAGAGTCTGAGAGATAGGGGAAATTCTGGAACTGAATCAGAATTTAAGTTAGCTTCAAGGCTCTGGGATTTGGAGTGGACCTGGGCCTCCACAGAGACATGAAAACCAGCTCAGTCTCCTGAATGTATCCTATAGGATACCTATATAGGAGTGGTGCATGACTTCCTCCCTGTCTCCTACCCTCACCCCACCACACACTAGGACAGGGGTTGAAACCAATCCAGGGCAGTTACACAGGGAGCTGCCTTAGCTGGAAGCCCTGATTACCTCTCATTCTTGAGTCCCACCAGCCTGGGGCAGGAGTATGTTTAGACATTCGGAGAAGCTGAAGCAAAACCACCACTGTTCTCACCTCCCCCAGCAGTTTCCCAATTCCCGAGATACATCAGAGGAACCAAGATGGGTCCCTAAGAACCTGAGTATACACCCAACAGTGGACTTGGTACTGAGGGGTGACAATCGAAAGAGAAGACTTTTGCCCTCTTTCAACCTCTAACTACCAGGCCAAATGGACCCAGACTTCAGGGCCAGGGTATAGGAGTGAAATGTAGATCTCAGTGTATTCTTTATCTCAGGAAGGGAGAAAATGAGATTCTACAATCTGTTACTTTTAGTGCTATACCACCACAACAAACATAATAAATATGTACAGAGTACCAGTCTTAGAATAGTTCTCTGTGATAAGTATTATCTCCATTGAGCTGGCTGTGGCTCAGTGAGGTTAAGTAGTTGCCCAGTGTCATATGGCTGCTAGTTGTGAGGCAGATTCCAAGACGTATCTTTTGACTATAGAGCCCATGACTTCATCCACTACGCTGCACCACACCCATGCTCTACAGCACACTGTCTGTTAGAATTTTCTGCAACGATGTAAATGTTCTACATCTGTGCTGTCCAACCTCTAGCCACAGGTAGCTACTGAGTTCTTGAAATGTGTATTCTGCAACTCAGGATATGAATTTTAAATTTTATTTAATTTAAACTTGTGTTTAAATAACCATATGTGGCTAGTGATTACCATATTGGACACTAGCCCTAGAACATGAGATATTAAAAAAGTCTTGGGGGAAATTGGAATGTACATGAAGGATTCTCCAACAGGAACTGGGTCCCCCCCTTTTGGTAGATTTTGTACTTCCTGGTTAGGGTGATATGAAACTCCTGTAACCCTAGAATAGTTAGAAAAGCAAATCAACTCTTCATTCAAACTTGCAAAATAAGATAGAGCATTCTGGGACTAGGAGGCATTAGAAAAGTCCCAGGGAATCAGCATCAGGAGTGCTACCCTTCCTGAGGATTCCAGAATGTTGTCAGCATTTCATTTACCTGTGTCTTCTCTGTCTCTTCAGCACAGGTAATTGCAAATTCAGGTACTTGAAAATAATCCAGGTACTTGAAAATAACCCAGGCTTAGCTCAAGGAACTAGCTAGCCATTCATCAAACAAAACGGAAGACTTATGGTCAGACGGACGGTGGAGCTAGAGGGAAGTAAAAAACAAATACAGTTTGAAGCAAAGCAGTGAAGCAGATAGAGTGTAGCTTTGGTGGAAGAGAAAACAAGAGGAACTAGAAGGCTGATCTTACTTCTGGATCAACCTCTAAGGTAGAGAGGAAGGAGAATTCTTCCTTCTTGTTCCTACCAGAAGTGAGAAAGTTGGTGGCTGACTACATCATTAAAACAGGGAAGGAACACCAGATGATGTGGATGTGGAGGCAAAGAATTGGGGATTGCTGAAGGAGGTTTAGTTAGACTGGAACACTTGGGCATGAGTGGACTGAGACTTTCAGGTCAACTCCAGCACTGGTGAAATCTCCTCAAAATCACTTTAGTCCAGTGCCAAAACAAAGGCCAACGCTTAATACTCTTCAGACCAGGTCCTCTTAAACTAAGACAAAGAAGTCTTTAATTCCTTCCTGCCATATCCATTCGTTCATCCATCCATCCCTCCTTCCCTCCCTCACTCCCTCCATTAGTGACAACACCATAGGTGACCAATGGGGAAAAGGCAGCACTTCATTTGGGATTTAGATGAACTGGTGTTCCAAGCACCAGGCTCTGTTGATCAGTCCTGCGAGATATAACCCATCTGACCACAGGAGACATATGTAGAGTAAAATGTTATTTCTTTTGGTATCCAAAAGAGGTCAGGGTGTGGTCCAAAAAAGCACTAACCATTATTTGGTTTAAGAATTTGTCTCATATAACAAATAAACTTGAAAATATATATACATACTTGAAAAAAATACAATTCAGAACTCTCTTTCCAGTAAAAGGATTCTTGCAATCTTCTTACACCAAGGACTCAACTCATGACATCTATAAAATACTTAACATTTTCCTTCTGTCTACAACGTCAGTCTTTTCAATTTAGCTGTCTATCTGGCAATAGGTAGCTTAGATATGTGATTTTAAAAGTTTTAATGAAAAGAAACATTTTACAAAATCTAAAATAAAAAAGAAATGAACTAACTTGAAAAGTGCTTAACAGAAGCTAACACTGTGGCATTTCTTTCATTAGATAGTTTGCAAAATTCTGGCTTTTTTTTTCTTTGATAATTACTCCTCCAATCTGTTGTTTATAAATTTTCCTTCATCATAAATATCTCTGAGGAAATGTTAGAAAACTAACTTATTGTACTTTCTTCTGAACATTTCTTGGCATAATTCACATACCGGAAATAAACAGCGATAGTCCCAATGAGTAGCAAATACTTTAGCCTAAGACTTTCCCAATGGCCATGAACTCCCTACCTTGGCACCAGGCCCTCCCTGACTTCACCCTCAGTAGACACAATCCCCTCCACCTCCCCTCCGCCCCAGCCTCCTAATTGATTTCTCTGAATTCACTCTTGCCTTCTGCAATCTATTTCTCATCTGTCACTCCCTATTTAAATCCCACTGATGGTCATATTACCCCCCGGATAAAGACATTAATCCTCACTATGGCCCCTAAGGCCTGACGTGATCTAGATGAGCCATACATATGATTTAAAAATTTTAGTAACCACATTAAAAAAACAGAAACAAATGAAATTAATTTTATTAATATATTTTATTTAACCCCAAAACATATAACTAGTATCATTTCAATATATAATCAATATTAAAAAAATGAGATATCTGTGAATAGAGATAGTTTTACTTCTTCCTTTCCAATCCGGAGGTCTTTTACTTCATTTTTCTTGCCTTATTGCCCTGGCTAGAGACCCCAGAATGGACATCCTTGCTTTGATCCTGATCTTAGGAGGAAAGCATTCATACTACTAAGTATAATGTTAGCTGTGTGTTTTTCATTGATGCCATTTATCAGGTTAAAGAAGTTCCCTTCCCTTCCAAATTTGCTGACAGTTTTAAAAATCAGGAATGGATGTTGAATTTTGTCAAATGCTTTTTCTGAATCTACTGAAATGATCCTGTAGTTTTTCTTTTTCAGTCTGTCTACTATTATGAATTACACTGATTTTTGGATATCGAACCAGTTTTGTATTCTTGGAATAAATCCCACTTGGTCATGATGTATTTCCCTTTTTATATATTGTCGGACTTGGTTAAATTTTGTTAAAAATTTTTGCATCTATGTTCCTGAAGGATATTTGTCTGTAGTTTTCTTTTCTTGTAATGTCTTTGCCTGGTTTTAGGATCAGGATAATGTTGGCTTCATAGAATAAGTTGGACAGTACTCATTCTTCAATTTTCTGGAAGTTTGTGTATAATTGGTATTATTTCTTCCTTACATGTTTGGTAGAATTCACCACTGAAGCCATCTGGGCCTGGTGTTTTCTTCATGAGAGAAATAAATGAGTAAATACATGTAAAGTAACTAGAACTGTGCTTGGCTTATAGGAAGTGCTGAATAAATGTTAGCTGTTAATTTTTTAAATTCATCTATATTTTCAATTAAAAATAATATATGTTTATTGCAGAACTTGAAAATATTTTAAAATTTTAAGGAAGAAAAAATCACAGTAATCCTACTATCCAAAGATCATTACTGTTAACATTTTAATGCATTCTCCAGTCTTTTCTATAGATAATTTATGCTTGTTTACATTGTTACTATTTATATTGCTCTGTGCCTACTTTATTTACCTAGCATTCGATTATTAACCATTTCCCATGTCAACAGAAGTTCTTAACAAATATAATTTCAATGGCTATACATATTCCATTACATGGTCACACCATTATTTAACCATCATTTTGTATTTTTAGAATTATTCTATTTTCCCTGAAAGTAGATGCAAGAACCTCTTTCCTGCACTTCCATATATATTTATTTAAACACACATTCAGACCTTCAGAATAATCCCTCCAGGCCTTCCTTCTATGGTGTGCTGATAACATACATTGATAACAGTTAATGGTTACTCTGTGTTTACTACTACGTGCCAGGCACTGTAATAACAGCTGTACGTGTTATATCTTAATTAGAAGTAGGTATCATTATTATCATCCCTATTTTACAAATGAGAAAACTGAAGCACCAAGATGTCAAGCAACTTGCCCAAGGTCACCCAGCTAGGGAATGGCAAAGACAAGAAAGGCCGTCAGGTTTCACAGCCCACACGACTAACCATTAAGCAATAGGGCCTCCGAGCTTATACCTTCAGACTTTTTGTATGGACTCCATTCCACACCTGAGTTGCTGATCCTGAAATATTGTTTGAGTTATTTCCAGCTCACTTGCCCCAAACATTGTTCTCTACCTAGATTTGGGGTGCTTTCCTTCCTATTCCTTCAACTTATTACCCATTTCTTGCTCTTTTAGTCATTTAGTTTCACTGCCAGCTCCTCTAGTCAGCCAGCTAGAACAACCATAATCCCAAGTGAAAACGGGAACATATCTCTGACAAAAGGATTTTTTTTCCTACTTTGTAAATTTGTTTTTACAAAAACGATGATACGTTTTAAGTGAATTAGTATACTTTCAATTAAAAGACTTTATTGAAAAGAATGAGATAAAAATGGAGATTGCCCTAAAAAAATGAAAGCTATACCAATAAAACATAGCAGGTTGTATGTACAATGTACACACTGGTAACAAAAATGTACAGGTTGCCTAGAATCCTAAAATGGACATGGGATAAAAGAACTATCATTTATTAATCGTAATCTTCAAAAAAGATAATATCTCTGCCTTTGTCTAGAAGATTTATGTTTTGTGTTAAGAACTGCAGGATGCTTTCAACAGCTTTTTAACGGCTATATTCCAGAAAATTAGGATAGGGAGAATTTATTGCCAGAAAGCCTTTGTGTGTGTTCTGCTCAATTTCTGAATCTTTCAGTGAGTGTGTGTATTCGTGTGTTGTTTGTTATTGTCTGGTCTTTGTTTAACAAAATAGACTACACTCAAGGGCAGCGCTAGATAGAACTTTTCTCCAATTCATTCCCTCTCAGTGGCGGTCTCTAATTAACTCTCCACAGTTACTTCCCAGGAGGAAAATAGCATTAAAACCCACCTCCAACAGCAAGCCTCTGGGTCTAGGGCCTTTCTCCACTTCCTCCCCTCTCCTCAGGTACCCCTGGCTTTATCCTATCCATGTCAGATCTGCTAAGAGCTGGGCACCCCACTGTACACAGTTGAGGTGTAGCAGAATAGTCCTCGCTTCCTCGGCTTAACTTAAGTTTAAAGTAGCCTTTAACTCCTTTTCCAAGTACTCTTGGAACTCCTTTTCCAAGTTCTCTTGTTTTTTGTTTTCTTTTTCTGTCAATTCCCCTTAATTATGGGTAGTTGAGACTCAGATGGGTCCCTGGAAGTGCAGCCATCAATCACTAACAACAAAGGAATCAGAGTGGCAACACATATGAGTGCGATCTGTCGCCAGTTTTGGAAAGTAAAAGAACCAATTTTGCGCACCGCCCAAAGTAAATGGGTCTAAAATTTTAAAATTGGAAAAATTAACTCCGCTAGCACCCATCATCCCTCGTCTGGGAAGTTTTACAGAGCCTCAAGTTTGCCGTATCCCTCTCTTGCCTGATGGCTGACTTTCTGCGCTTGTTCGAGTTGAATGAAAAATGAAAGGAAAACTACCAGCTGGGAGGAGGAGGAAAAACTGGAGGATGCGGGCATCGATCCCGCTACCTCTCGCATGCTAAGCGAGCGCTCTACCATTTGAGCTAATCCCCCACGGCTGGGCACAGCTGCTTATCTCTTCCTCTAGAGAAAGGTCAGAGGATTTAGAAGCGAAAAATATTCTCGACCACATTCTTGATTTCCCCTCATGGCTAAAGCTGAAGTAACAAAATGAAACCGTCTCTCCTTCGAGCCGGAATCGAACCAGCGACCTAAGGATGGCCGCAGATACGCGCCTACAGTCCTCCGCTCTACCAGCTGAGCTATCGAAGGGAGCGGAAGCACCACGTGTCGGCTCCTCTCCATAACGTCTAGTCATTTTCTAGGCTCCGTGTACTTTCTTCCGCCTTCTCTTCGTAATCCCTAGGTTCCTCAAGCACAAGATCCTCCTCGCGGACCTCCCACATCCTCACGACAGCCGGAGCGAGCACTCGCGTCGCCCACCCTGCGCGGGGCTCTGAGAAGGTCCGAGGCTCCGGCGACCTGGCGGTTGGCCCGGGACACGCCACGTTGGCTTTCTCAGTGTGACTCGGGGCTCAGGAAACGCTCAAGCCGGTTTAGAAACAAGCACAAGCCGACGCCGCAGCCGCCCCGCGGGGCGCAGACTCACGGCAGCGCGTGGAACTTGGACGGCACGTCCCCGCTTCCGGGATTCGCAAAACGTTTCACACGGGGGAAGCTGGCATAGGCCAAAACTGCAGCGACAGGGCAAGGATTTCCAACCGTTCTTCAGAATGTAATGTGGATCAGAGAAGATACTTGAAGACTTTACGGTCACTGAGGAAGACATAAATCACAGGAAGTAGGGAAAAAAACTGCACGCGTCTCCTTCGAGCCGGAATCGAACCAGCGACCTAAGGATATCTTTTAGTCAAGCGGCCAACTACAGTCCTCCGCTCTACCAGCTGAGCTATCGAAGGGACGGGTAGGTGATACTCCCCCTCCTGAGATTCAATACATAAGAACCAGAGCGCGCCCAAACGTTAGCCAGAGATCGAATTGAGCATGCGTAATGGGGGCGGGGCGGGGGGGGATGGGTGCCTCTGTGTTGTTTTACGCGTGCGCACAAAGACACCTCGACTCGCTCGCCGGAGCCTGACTGGCCCGGGACAATGCCCCCGACTCGCATGTCCAGGGCGCGTGTGGCTGAGAACCAGCGACTCTGACGCCACCCCCGCGTGCCTGTCGCACTTTTCCTAAACTACCTGGTGTTGGAGGTGACCGTCGGGTGTGACCTCATCACTTTGTAATCTATCTATCCCGTCAGCCTTCTCGATACGAGGGGCCAGTGGCGCAATGGATAACGCGTCTGACTATGGATCAGAAGATTGTAGGTTCGACTCCTGCCTGGCTCGGGTTTTTGTCATCCGAGTTTTTAAAACCAGAGATTATTACTCCCTCTGGGTTCTCCAAACCACAAATGCCGAAGTAACTTACTGCCCTTCGAGCTCGGAGCCGTCGCGCCGCCCTTCCAAGGCCGCCCCGTCAAACTCGCGAGATGTCGAGAGGTTCGGGGGCGCTAGCGGGACGCCGGTGCGTCGAGAGCGCTGCGGCCGTAGGCGCAGGCCGGCGCCGGGACGCCGAGGCTCGGAGGGGCGGGTCTCGCGAGCTCCAGGTCGGAAGCCGGGCGGGGCAGCCGCGGTGAGGCCCGCAGTTCCCGTGACCGAGCCGGTGAAACTACCGCAGCTCAGTTCGTCGGGTCTTGTGAGATATTTGAAGACTTGACCGTCACTAAGTCACTGAAGAATCTGCTCCCTCATCCTCCACAACGCGGAGGAAAAAAATTAAGGTTATTTACGGTGTCTTTTTGATCCAGTTCTTGTTGTACATTGCATTTTAACAGAGGGTTTGAGCCCCTCCTCGGTTGTAAGCACAGCATAAACACCGTCTGATGACTTGGTTCTGCCCTCAAGGTCTTTTAACCAAGAGGGCATAATGTTGGTTTAAGCAAACTGAGTTTTTATTTTGAGGTTATTATATTAATCTTATTTGTGGAGAGGAGTTTAGAATTATTTCTTAAATTTCCCCAAAGAAGATAGCAATTCTCAAAAGCTTTAATAAAATGTGAAGCTTGGAAAGAGATAAGTTAGGGAAGAGAAAATGTGAAGTTAGGAAAAGGGCTAGTTTTTAAGTGGGAAAACTGTTTTCTTAATTAAGCCTACACAAACATGGTTAAGAGAAGCTAAAAATTTAGAGGGGGGCAAGCACAGACTATTTGAACAAATGATGGTGGGTTTTATTCTTGTTTCCTAGTAAACATTTTGCCATTTTTATCTGTAAGTTAAAAGAAATATACCTTTGTGGGAAGTTGAGGAGATAATGTTGCATCCTTCCCCCCAAGTTTGTGGTCAGAACCTTGTAAATTGGGCTAAAAGGAAAGAGCCTCCGCCTTATTCATACCTTCTCCTCATTTACAAAGTTAGCAAGTAAGGCTTTTATTATCTGCAGAGGTCACTGTCATGGCCACTTTGGCAGAAACTCTGGCTCCTTGGTGTATCCCCTTGTTGATGCACTCTCTTCCCCAACAGCCAGCCAGACCAGAGTAACACGTTCCAAGAGGGCCAAGATGGTGCATAATTTCTGGCTCTCTTACTTGTGACAGAAATTCACACAGAGCTAGTGTAAGCAGGAGAGACATTTATTATAATGAAACAGGGGTATCGCAGGGAAACCAAGAACAGAAGGTAACTGGGCCTCCTTATGGTTTTTCTCTCAGTGCCTTCTGGGTCCTCTCTATGCTTCTCTAGTGCACACAGTTGGAAACATGGTGTTCTCCCACCTCGGTGATTCCTGACCTTTATCCCTCACAGTCTATTGCTGTAGACTGAGTTTGTGTTCCCCTAAAATTCATATGTTGAAAATCTAATGCCCAAGGTGATGTATTAGGAAGTGGGGTATGTGGAAGGTGATTGGGTCATGAGGGTGAAGCCCTTATGAATGGGATTAGTGCCCTTATAAAAGAGGCCCCGGAAAGATCCCACCTCCCTTCCACTATGTGAGGATGCAGTGAGAAGTTCCCAGGCTGCAACCCAGAAGAGGGTCTTCACCAAACCTCATCATGATGGCACCCTGATCTTGGACTTCCAGCCCCCAGAACTGTGAGAAATAAATTTCTGTTGTTGATAAGCCAGCAGTCTGCAGTATTTTGTTACAGCAACCTGAATGGATTAAGACATTGATCAACTGGAGACTCACTTTTCTTTCTCAGTCCTGACTGCAAAACTCTTTACTTTTCTGGCCTCAGTTAGATGCTCACCCCTGCCCCCCGAAATGTGTCCAGGGGCAAGGATAACATGCAGCCAGCAGGGCTGGCTCAGCTCTAGCCGTCTGGTTGGGCAGATATGATTGCATACCCTCCTTCCTGGGATCCTAATGAAAAAATAATACAGATATACAAAAAGAAAAAAGCATATTGCAGCATGGAAAAGAACAGTAGGTACAATCAGTGAACCTGAGATATTAAATAATTTCTGGGATATAGAAAGCAAATGGGATTGTATGGACACATAGCCCAGAGTGGAGAAAACCACAGCTAAGAATACACATTCTAGAAGCTAGCAGAGACAGAGCTCTTCTCTCCGTTGAGCTCCCAAGGGGTTCTAGGCACAGAGGCAACTGCACAAAGGTCAGAGACCCACAACATTGTGCAGCTGCTGCTACATTTGTCCTCAGCTGGAGCTGCTTGGAGAACAGCTTAAGCAGAATAGATTTGCCTGGGGAGAGCCCATGGGGTGAGTATAGGGCTAGGGAACGAGGCAGAGTAGAATCTAATAATAACAGACATGGAGAGAAAGATAGGCCACTCCATTCTCAGAGTGAGACCCTCTTGAGTTGGCAGTTTGGGGGATCTTGGGGCAGCATGGCTGTTTCCTCCCGTGCACCATTAATGCAAACGCCTGCTTGTCCCCAGGACCAAGCCATTTTACACATACAAATCAGTGTAGTCCATTATTCATGAATATGAACAAATGTCTACCAGACATTTGAGAGAAAATAGCAAAACACCTTAAAAAATATAAAGTGCAAGATGAACAAATAAAATAACTGACCCAGGAGGAAATAGAGATAATGCAAGGAATAGTACAGAACTATTTTTTTAATGCTAATTAATACCCTCAGGGACATCTGAGAGGATATTGCAGCAATAAAAGCCAGAACAAGATGATATGAAAAGGAGCAATGAGAGAATAATTGAGTTCTTGAAAACTTAAAGTGGGATTGCTAATTGAAAAATAACATATTGGTCCTGGCTAAAGATCAAGTTTGGAGATATAGAAGATAGAATGGAAACTATCTCCCAGGACACCGGAATATAGAGAGCAGAAAATATAAAAGTAAAAGCATGGGGGATAGATCCAGAAGACACAATGGCTATCTAGTCAGAGATCCAGAAAAAGAAAGTAAAGGCAATATAGAGAAAGGAATGGAAGAAAGACAGTCATCAGATCGAAAGGGCCATCCAAGTAGGATGAATGAAAAGCAACCATGCCTGGATACAGCCTAGTGAAATTTAAAAGCATTGAAGGGGCCTGCCAGGTGGCTTAGTGGTTAAGTTCACATGTTCCACTTCGGCAACCCAGGGTTCACCGATTGGATCCTGGGCATGGGCCTACTCACCACTCATCAAGCCATGCTGAGGCGGCCTCGCACATAGAAGAGCTACAACTCTACAACTATGATACACAACTATGTACTGGGGCTTTGGGGAGAAAAAAGTAAAAGGAAGATTGGCAACAGATGTTAGCACAGGGCCAATCTTCCTCAAAAAAACAAGTAGAAGCATTGAAGATACAGATAAAATCCTAACAGCTTTCAGAGATGGGGACAAAAAGAAACAAACGAAAAATAGGCTGGCTACGTAGGAATGAGAATCAGTTTATGATGAGACTTCTCATCAGCAATACTGGATGGTAGAAGACAGAGTAAGACCTTTGAAGTTCTGTGGGGAAATAATTTTGAACCTAGAGTTGTATAACCAATCAAAGCAGTAATCACATATGAGGACAAATAGTCCACACTTGCAAGGTCTCATAGAGTTTAAATTCCATGATTCCTTCTGAAACAAATAAAAATAAATAAGCATTACTTGAGGATGTTATACTGATTGAGTTCTCTAGGAAGCAGAAGCTGACAGAATGAGAGTACAAAATTTTTCTGGAGAGTAACATCTGTGCATGGAAAAGGGTAGGACACAGGATTGGGTAGTGGTAGCAATTAAACAGTGATGCAGACCTGACAAAGTCTCTGCCAGCCCCCTTGGTAGCTGCAGAGAAAAGATTTCTCTTTAGAGGAGTCCTGAGTTGGGCAGAAATGGCTAGGCCCTCATATGACCATCTTGCCCAGTCATTGGCCAGAGGCTGATAACCATGGCTGGAAAGCTGAGGTGGACCCTGAAGGAGTTAATACTTGGAGGCTCTCTGTTATCCATCCTCTTTGCAGCTGGGTCAGTGAGTCCTTTCTTAAAGGCAATCGAGCAGCACATCTCTGTGTCTGCCACAGATGTACTTCAGCAAAACAAGAATCCAAGAAAGGAATACACAGGATTTAAGAAAAAACGGAACCAACCCAGGGACTCAAAATAAATCCCAGGTTGATAGTGATGCAACAAGCCAAGAAATTAATCAGGACAAATTGGGAAAAAGCAAAAAAGGTCAGAAGGCTCTGGAAGACCATCTTTGAAAGAAGTGCATTTTTTCATGATAGTAACGTGATTAAGGACTAGGAAGACCTTAGAGATATGATAGAGGCATGTTACTTTTCTCAAAAAGCAAACCAAAGATAATTAGGAATTTCTTTAAAAAATACAAATCACTTTATAAATAACTCATGGTCCAAATATAAAGCAAACAAATCTGGCACAATTTTGAGAATTGGATGGCCTGTGTTGTGGGCTAACGTGTTCCCCCCCACTTCTAAATTCTTGTATTGAAGCCCTAACCTCCAGTACCTCAGAATGTGACTGTGTTTGGAGACAGAGCTTTAAAGAGGTAATTAAATTAAAATGGAGTCATTAGGGTGGGCCCTCATCCAATCTGACTTGTGTCTTTATAAGAAGAGATTAGGATACAGGGAGAGAGAGACACCAGACATGCATGGAGAGACGACCATGTGAACACACAGTGAGAAGGCGCCCATCTGCAAGCCAAGGAGAGAGGCCTCAGAAGAAATCAGACCTGCCGACATCTTGATGTTGGACTTCTGGCCTCCACAACTGTGAGAAAATAAGTTTCTACTGTTTAAGCCGCGCAGTCTGTAGTATTTTGTTATGGTAGCCCTAGCACACTAATATAGGGATGCTGAAGAAAGAGAAATTTGCTTTCTTTTCTGCATTCTTTGGGATTGTTTGCATTTTTATTTAACTATATGCAAGTTATTTTATATAACGTGTATGGGGCAAATAGTACCATAATTGTCATTTAATTCGACATCTAATAAAAATTGCTTAAAAATGAAGGAACTGTTGCTCAAAGGTGTGAAATGGCTTACCTTCAGTAACAGACTTGAGCAATGGCAGACGAGATCTCAGATATCCTGAGTCACCAGCCAGGACTCTTTCCTTGGCACTACTCGGTCTCCCTGTCCCCAGTTGGACACTTGAGTTAGAGAGCCTGGACTGCTGGACTGCTTCTGGGGAGGAAGGAGGTTGAAAGGCGGCTTCTGATGTCAGGTCAGAGGATGATCAGGACATTCTGGGAGTAGCAAAGTGTTCCATTTATTAAAGCGAATCTCTTTTCACCTCTAGAACCCAAAGATCAAATCCCTAAAAGTTGTTAACAATGGCGCTCCACAAAAATCATGTGAAGATACCCTGGGACCTGAAGAAAAAAGCCATTGTTCAACGTGAAAAATACCTTACACATAGGCACATGAAAGAACTTTTAAGTTCTTCCTTTCAGTTGAGGAACTCATTCTACAGATCAGGAGGTTCTACCAAAAAAAAGTTAAATAATTTCTTCAGGATGACCCTCCAGATTGGGGGAGCAGGGCTAAACTCAGGTTTGTTGATTCCTCACCCATGGCATTCCATAAATATGTACATCTCCGAGAAGGATGTTTGTGAGAAACCATAGAGATAATGTTTCCAGGGTCAGAAAGGGAACCATTCTGGAGAACTAGGGGAGATCTAGTTGATTCTTGTTATTTGTGGTAGCTGGGTTCTATAAAGTCACCTCAAACACTGATTTAGTGAATACATACTGAACCATTGCTCCTGGAAGTACAGGATGAAGTTCCTGTGAGCCTCTGTTTGCAACATTTTCATTAAGTGATCAATACACAACCTTGTTTTATGTGTATTTTGGTTTAGACACCTTATGTAATATTATTATTGATTCATTGACATTGAACTCACAGCCAGCAGCACTATTACTCATACCTGAAATAAAGAAGCCTGTCTAACATACATATTTTCTCCATAAGGCACATAATAACTTCTTGCACTTAGGAACACTAGACAGCACTTCAGCACTATGCTTTCAGACATTTTAAACAGTGAAATCACCAACAAAAATGCAAAAAAAAAGTGTGGCACTTGTTTACAGTAAGAGAGCCGAAACAGGAAGGCAGAATGTTGCCGTGTTCAACCTCAGCTGGAAACATATGCACAAGGCAACTCAAATTTTTTGCTGTTCTGTATGTGCCTGTGAAAGACCAGAAAAGCACCCTAAGTATTGATTTGGGGGTTACAGATAAATTTTAGCCATTAGGCAAATTTGCAAATGTGGAATCTGTGATAATGAGGATTGTCTATATTATTAAGCCAGACTAAATCCCAAATTATAGGCCAAATCACTACATCAAAAGATCTTAATGAGACTAAGCCCCAGCCCCCTATTTCCATTAAGGAGGTTAACAGGAGCCATTTGTACTACAGGGCGATGGCAAGACTGACCCGTCCACTTCCCTGGGCTCCATGAGGTAAGCCATTTCACACCTTTCACAATCAGGGAAAATGGGACTGTCATCTTGTTCTTACAGTGTCTTTCTCAAAGGTGTGATGGGGGGGCAGGTAGCAAAGGATGTTGCAGGGAGATTTTCTTCAGAATATACTGAATGTAAACACTTCTTTGACATTAAATAAATATGTGCATCTGACTTTACAGAATCAAATGTCTTAGGGACCCTAAAGCTAGACTACCTGAGTCCAAATGCTGATTCTCCTGTTATTAACAGCACTGGTTAATTAATGGCTCCAATTTTCCCATCTGCGATATGGGAAATAATAGTACCTACCTCATAGGGTTGCTGTCAGGATTAAATGAATTAATCTATATGAAGTGCTTAGAATAGTGTCTAGCACATAGTAAGCACCATAAATATGTTTGCTATTAAAAAATATACTGTTTTCTTAGCACTATCTGCATGTCCTGGAAAATTATGGCAGAAACTTTATCAGAATTTTTAAAGTCACATTTATTTACTAATATCAACTACTCTAGAATCACTTTTTTAAATTAAAAAAACAACTTTTCAGGGGCCGCCTGGTGGCGCAGCGGTTTAATCCACGCTTAGCAGCCCGGGGTTTGTGGGTTCGGATCCCGGGCGCCCGCCGACGCGCTGCTTGTCAGCCATGCCCTGGCGGCGTCCCATATAAAGTAGAGGAAGATGGGCACGGATGTTAGCCCAGGGCCAGTCTTCCTCAGCAAAAAGGGGAGGATTGGCAACAGATGTTAGCTCAGGGCTGGTCTTCCTCACAAAAAAAAAAATAAAAAAAATTTCACTCACTTGATTAATGTTGCAGTTATTGTTGAGTCAGACAAGAGAAAGTGGCAGACATAGCTACCAAGGCCACCAGGCTTCCCAAATAAGGAGGTACCACAAGGAGTTGGAGGATGAGGAGGAGACAGAGGAAGTCTTTGGGAATTTGCTCTTGAGGAATTTTCTTTTTTGTTTGTTTGTTTTTCTTTTGTGAGGAAGACCAGCCCTGAGCTAACATCTGTTCCAATCCTCCTCTTTATTTGCTGAGGAAGACTGGCCCTGGGCTAACATCCGTTGCTAATCCTCCTCTTTTTGCTGAGGAAGACTGGCCCTGGGCTAACATCCGTGCCCATCTTCCTCCACTTTATATGGGACGCCGCCACGGCATGGCTGACAAGCAGTGCGTCAGCGGGCGCCCGGGATCCGAACCTGCAAAACCCCGGGCGGCCGAAGAGGAGCACACCAACTTAACCACTACGCCACCGGGCTGGCCCCTTGAGGAATTTTCTTGAGTCTTTGAGGATTTACTTGAGGAAGTCACTGGGAATTAAGTAAGGGCGATGCCCTAGAGGAATCTTCTTGAGCTACAAAGGCACTTGAAGGGAAATAGATAATTTCTCTTCATAGATAATAAAAGTAGTGATTGGAGTGAGTATTCTTTTGAAAATAAAAGAACCCTGGGAAGGAGCTGGGCTGGGAGGTGGAAAGGGTTAGTTTTCAAGACGGACAAATGTAGTTGGAAATATAAGATCATCATGGAGAGGTAATATAAATATCATGGACTCAAGAATCAGCCTGCTCTGCCCCTTATTAGCTGGGTGATCTTGGCCAACTTACTTAACCTTCTGTGTTTTAGTTTCTTAGTCTGAAAAATGGGGAATGATAATGCTGATAGTACTTGTCTCACAGGTTGTTGTATTAAGTGAATATATAAAATATATAAAGCTAATATAAAGCTCTTATGGCAGTGTCAGGTACTAGGCACTATGACTATTGGTTATTATTGTTCATTCGACAGATTTATTTTTAATTTATGAAAGAATGAATAATCCATTTCAAATACAAATGCACCTGTGATCCTAAAAGCCAGCACTTTCCACCTCCTTTCAAATCCTTTAGTTTGGGGGATGGGATGCGCTGAGAAGAGGTAAGAGAGAAAACTAAGAAAAGCAGAAGGTAAGCAAGGAAGTGAATCATTTTTATTTTCTATTAAAACTTTACCATCTTACTCAGAATAATATGAATCTTTCAGGTTTTGGTAACTAAAAATTTAATTTCCTAGTATGCTATATAGTGAGTTTAAAAAATAAATTCCATAGGAAATACAATAAAGAAAGTTGAAATAAAGTCATTTTATATAAAACTGTTATGCTAATAAGTTTATCAATATATAGACTTACTATTTTTCATTGCCTGATTGCTTTCATTTGTTACTTTTAAACCTAGGTTAGCTTTAAAATATTGCTTTCTGCAATTATAATAAATAATCCTGAAAAATACCTGTTTAGTAAACAGTATATATACATGCCCAAATAGATCATTCTAAAAAATTTAAGAAAATGTTGGAATTTCATTCCCAAAGTGAAAATCTGCACTAAAAATTTCCCCCAATTATTCTTCAGCAGAAAAGAAAGTGTATTGTAGATGAAGCTGAGAAGAGTTGAATCTGGACAACATCTCAGGAGTGGAGATATTTGGGTACCAGAGCAGATTACTAAGAAGTAAAAAGAAAAAACCCTCCCTAGGTAAGATCCCCTCTTCCTGGCCTTGGGAACAAGGATGTGCCTGGGGGGCTCTCAGGCATTGGGGAAGCTAATAATTGGATTTTCAACTATTAGAAAGCTCAGTTGGCAGCCCAGTGGTAAGCAGAAAGTGTTAACAGCTGTCCTGTTACTGCTGATTTGATTCTAGGAATTTAGTTTTGCTTCTTGGGGACAGCCCTGGAACAGCATGAAAATTCCAGAAGGTTGTATCACACTTACCTGTTCATTTGGCACTGAGCATGTTTAGGTCTCCTTTTGGAGAAAGGCTTTTCCCAGAAATGGCATATGTTGTGAGATTTAAACAATTAATCAACAAGGTATTTGTTAGTTTCCTACTTTATTTTTAGCACTGTGCAAAATATTTAGCACTGTATAGACTCTGACTCTAAGAGGTAGTTCTAGAAATCACTGCTAATTTGAGCCATCTACAGTTTGGAAATGGCTTTGGTTTACAGAAACTGGTTATTCATGACCTAATCTAAATTTCTGGTGCTTTGTAGTTTAGAACTGCTCAGGAATAATATGAAGAAGAATGTTACTTGGGTGCTTAGGAGGGCTGCAGGCTGGAAGAGGATGGGTTTTGGAAAGGAGGACTTGTGTTTGTTGAATAAAGTTTCTTTTTCTCTGCTTGGAAGAGGATTGGTGGTGCCCTGAAAATGGACATTTGCCTTCATATCAATGAGAAGGGAGGGCAGGCTACTGAAACTTTAGAAAGATAGCTCTGTAATTGGGTCAGAGACTTGGTTGGGCACCAAGCTAACATATTAATTTTTGTATTAATTTTGTATGCTAAGCCTCTCTAAAAACTAAGGATTTTAGCAGCTTTTGAGTTTCTAGCAGGTAGGAATTTCTCTATTCTACAACAGGTTAAACATTTACTCATTTAACAAATATTCCCCAACTGTCTACCATGTGTCAGGCACTGTTTTAAGCACTGGAGATTCAGCAAGACACAAAAACAAACAAAAATCTTTGCCCTTGTGGTGTGGCAGACAGACAACAATCAAGATAAAAAGGATGTTAGAGAGAGGTCCTAAGGAGAAAAAGTAGAGAAGAGAGTAGAAGCGTGAGGAGGGGAGGTTACAGTTCCAGGCAGGGTGCCTGAGAAAGCCTACGGAGAAGTGACACTTGAGAAAAGATCTGGGGGAAGTCTCTTCATGCTCTAAATACAGTGTATGTTTTAAATTAATCTAACTCTCACTCAGTGCTGCAGTTTAACAGGGTAGCAAGACATTTCACCTCAGCCAGGTTTTGAGAGTTCCTCTCCTTCCTAGAGATGTAAGGGGTCTGCAGGGGTTTGTATGTTCATCCTCCAAGGGAGTTCCAAGCGCCTCATCTTCTCCAGCCTGGTTGCTTCTGAGGTCCAGTGTCCAACCCTGCATGGCTCCTTTAAGGGTTCAGATGTGGGCACAGGAATCTTTTGTTATGGCTATGAAGCCATGACTTAATTTTGTTACCTGGGCATCCAAGTGCTGTCTCATCATAGGGGCTCTCCCCTGTGAGGACACAGGTCTGGGCTACTCTGGGAACTCCCCCCAAAATTCCCAAACCCATCTTTAGTCCATAGCCCCTCATGATGGGGCTACTTCTCTTCCTCAAATTTCAGCATGCAACTTTCTAACAGCCCAAGCTCCCAAACAAAAGCCTGGATGGTTGTTTTCCAGGTGTCTGACTACCCTTGTTTTTAACCTCTAACGCTACAGTAGCAAGAAAGTGACCTTTTAAATATGAAATTCTGAAAGGGGGAACCCTCATTCCTTTAAGTCTCCTAAAGCACTAAGGACAAAACAAAATTAATGTCTCAATAAATTACCTTGCCATACATTCAAATCATGAATGTGGTCACTCTAAATTATTTCTATTTGTCAATATACTCAGAGAACTGTTTGAAAAATACTTTTATTCCCCCTTTGGCTATTAGAATTGTGATTATTTGTGCTTGAAGTTGGGGAGAAAAAAGACATTCCTTTAAGAATATGCTCTTACCCAGACTATTTCCTATCTCTCCCTCCCCTGCTGGTTGGGGTAGATTCACAATAGTTCAGTTTATCTAGAAGACCAATAAATGTGAAGGTTGAGAGTTGACGGTGGTGAGCAGAGAGGTTAGGAGACTAAGAGAAATGAGGGTCAAATGGAAAGAAGGTACTTTGGAAGTGAGAGAGGGGAAGACAGGGAAGGAAATGGAATACTGAGAAAAAGGGACAAAGGAGAAGATGAAGTTAAAGAGACTCAGAATGAGAAAGTGAAAAGAATAAATATAGAGTAAGGAGTAAGGACAATGAAGAAACAAGTAAGGAGCACTGATTCAGTTTTAAACTCATAGAGTTTTGGAGGTGAGAAGTTTGACACAAGTGTCACTGGATGAAAATTAAGGTGGTGGCAGAGCTGTGTTTCTTTCTGAAGGCTCTAGAGGAGAATCCATTTCCTTGAGTTTTCCAGCTTTTAGAGGTTACCTGCATACCTTGGCTCATGGCCCCCTTCCTCCTTTACCTTCAAAGCATGTCTCTGACCATTCTTCTGTAGTCATACCTCTCTCTCTCCATTGCCAGGAAAGGTTTTTGATTTTTAAGGACCCATGTGATTAGATTGGGCCCCCTTGGATAATCCAGGATAATCTTCCTATCTCAAAGTCCTTAACAATCACATCTGCAAAGTCCCTTTTGCCATGAAAGGTGATATATTCACTAGTTCTGGGAATTAGGACATGCACATCTTGCGGGCCATTATTGTGCCAGCCACAGAGATCATATAGCCTTAACTGGTCAAAAGATCAGGCAGTGCTTTACCAGGTGAGTGTATTTCAAGGCTAGGCCATGTCAAATGTGTTTTAGCAAACATACCATTTGAAAGGTAGAAATAGAATGTCATTTACTCTCAAAGAGTTAAGATATGTATATTTTGGTAAAGAAAAATGCACATATATATGTTTTTATTATGTTCTAATGTAAGACAGCAAAAAAATAAATGGATGACTTATGAAACCTTATGTGAAATTCCCTACTCTGGTAGCCTGGAGCCCAGGATTACATAGTGAGCCACTGAAGTGGGCAGTTCATTTGACCCTGCATGAACCAAGGCCATGCAACTATTACTGAGGATCATGGTCAGCATGTTCCTTCTTTCCTTGATGCTTCTCTGGTAATATGCCTATGGATTCAGAATAACTGCAGGTGATTCTGGATGGCCTCTTTTATTGACCCCTGCAAGATACTTCAGTGGCCCCTCCTCAGATAAAGAGTTGATCCTTGCTTCTACGTAACTAAGGGACATTCTGTAGAATTCATTTCCTCATTTATAGGCATTCATGTGCTTGCTTTTACCACATATCATTGTAACCAGAAATTAGCCCTTTGTGGGGAACGTTGGCCAGAGCCCCTGTAGGAATTTAATTCCATTGTCTGATTCATGCCCTGTTCTCATCTTAACCACTCTTGTACCAGCTTTCTGGGTAAACTGGGAGTGGAAGTAAAAAATTCTATGTGAGAAAGGAAAATAAAAAGAGACCTCAGAAAGGAAATGTAGTAGTTCAAATGTCCACAGACAGGACTATTTATCTCACTGTTCCTTTCAAATGGAAAATAGCACTTGTTTGTTGAATACAGAGTTCTGAGCACTTGCTGGTCACCTGGGCTGGTAGTACTGGGTATCTTCATGGGTCTTGTTGGGTGAAAGAATTTGTATATATAAGAAGTCACATTTCCTTTGCCTATGTGTATCAACATATACAAATTCATGTAAAACCACCTTATATTTGTTCAACACTTCACTTTTCAGAGTTCTTTCACCTCAGCTATTTTATCAGGTCTCACAGCAATTTGGAAGGTGGTCAGGACAGGTAGGAAAATGGAGTCATAGAGTGATTAGTCATATTATTCTCATCTCACTTGGTCACAGGGCTAGGTAGTGAAAGCTTAGATTAGAACCAGTTTTCTTAACTTTCAAACCAGAGTTCTTTCTACTTGATTATGTCAATTAAAAAATAATTCCAGGGACTCATGAGTTAGAGTAGAGTTTTAATGACTTCAGAACTGCCAGTGCTATAACACCAGTTCTCACTTACAATGTATATTTAGCCTCAACTGACTGTAATTTGGTGGGGGGTAGGAGGTGGGAATAAGAAACAAAGAAAAAAGAAAATGGCATTTCATGCAATGTTATATAAACACATAGAAGATCTTGAAAAATGCAATGTTACGTAAAGAACTAAGAAAGACCTAGAAAAAACAAACACTTTTGCTGCTATTCTACTTTATAAATAACACATGGTTTCGACCACATGATGAATATAACGATCAAACAAGTAAATGCAGGGATCACCTCTGAGCTTCAATGTTTAACATGCACGGAGCTAAGCATTTTCTGGTCAATGTAATTAATCCCACCAGAAATGAGGTAAGTGATATGCCTTTAAATTTAGGCTATAAAGTTTAAAATTCTACCCTTTACCGCATGTGTTTCTTTTCCTTAGTCTGTCTAATCTAGGCCAGTTGTACAAAAATTACTTTTACTTAAAAATGGTCAGCACATTTCTTGGGGCTGGTTTGGGCTCAGAATGATTTTCAGGATCATTGATAACATTTAACCAGGTTGAAGTTTTGTTTTTGTTATTGTTTTTATGCCAGCCAAAAAGTATACACAAAACCTGTTTCTTCTTGGTTTTACTTGTCAGTTTTCAGTAAATGACAATTTTTAATCTTTCAAAAAGATACTTTAAAATAATGTGATTTGTCTTTTTACCTGATAATTTCTTCCTGCCTCTTGAAATATTTCTGTAGCCATAACGAATATTGACAGGGAAAAATCTCCACACACACACAAAATTCCTCCTAAATTCTCATGTATATTTTACTGATGATATTTGTGGCAAGTATGAATATTGCATTTAATTAAACAGATGAAAAGTGGCTTCTGTTTGGAATACTACTTTAGTCTGTAAGGAATGAGGTCTGGCTCACACAAAGGGCAGCCTCATAAACCTGTACACTACCACTGTCTTACCTCATGCAAGGAGCATAAAGCAACTCTTTCAGGCCTTTATTCATCAAAATGGAATGTGTTTCATTAGGAATTCTACTCAAAGAGAGAGACTGCATACCAAGAAAATTATGCAGCAATCATATTCCCTAACCTAAGAATTAAATACAAATGTGGAAAAGTTCACAGCATTTCATGCTACCTACCCTCCCCCCATAACCACCTGGAGACTGAACCAAGTACTTCAGTTCTGAAGCAAGAGGAGGTACTGTGGACCCTCAATGGGCTCGATATTAAGAGTCTGTGCAATAACTTCGAGGTTCTTCTCTGATTAGCTGTGTTTTCTCATTTGCATTTGTAGGCTGGAGAACAACTGGAAAGTCCACATCTAAAAATAAACAAAGCAAAGCAATAAACACCCTCTTATATTTCCTTTAATAGGGCAAATGATGGATATTTTTGTTAAAATGATGATTGGCAAATCAAGTCAATTCATAAGATACTGAGGATGCCTGCCCTTTAAAAGGACTTCAAAAGGGAGAAGACACTGTCTTTACTCTTCATTTAAGTTCTATCATTTATAGAATTATAAAACCAAAGCACTGAACCCAGCTTTCACCTTAAGGCAATTGCTAAACCTGGTGAACTTAAGCTGTAGTTTTCACTATCTTGTGGGGATGAGGACAGGGCCACCACCTATGTCATATAAACTCTAGTGTATATCTATATGAAAAATGCCCCCTAGAGGTGTGCAGTGGACAATTGCATATATGGCCCTGGTGGGAGAGAGCTCAAAATCTGGAGCTTGTTTAGAAGAGTCTAATAGGAAGCTCCCCACATAAAGCTAGTACCCAAAATGGTTATGCACTCTATAAAGCACCATACCCCTAAGTCTGCATTTAAATTGTTAGTCTTGAGTTTTGGTGCTGAGTTGAGGGAGGAAAGAGCTCTCCTAAAAATGTTTAATAGCAAGTCAGTGAACACACATATTGGCAGGCCAAATTTACAATACCTGTATATTCTAAGAAATCTTAAGCTGATAATTTAGTTTAAAATGGTTTAGTACATGATGTGTTCCCAAGCACATAGCAGAAGTGAAAAGTCCCACCTTCAACCCAGGCCTCAAAAAAACACTAAAAAAAATGCAATAAACATGAACTCGTATTAAAAACAAATAGAGAGATAGGAGAGAGATTGAGAAGGAGGGAGGGAAGAGTACACATAGGAACAATGCACACTGAGTGAGAGCCAGTAGAAACAACAGAAGGCCAAATCAGACCCAGAAAGACTTCAAATCTTTCACTTATCAGACACAGAATAGAAAAGAATTAAAATTTTTTTAAATGAGCAAATCAATTTTGAAATTAATAAAAAAGAACTTCTAGAGATTAAAACATGAAATTTTAAAAACTTGATGGATGAGTTTAACAGCTAAGGAGAGAGGTAGTGAAATGAAAGACAGATATGAGGAGATTAATCAGAAAGTAACACAGAGAAACAAAGAGATAAAATATGAAAGAGGATAAAATAAAGAATAGAGTGATAAGGTCTAACTTATATCTAATAAGACTTTCATAAAGAAATGAAAAGAAGATTAGAAGGACTATTTGAAGATTTAATGGCTGCAAATTTCCTAGAAAGTCACTAATCCACAGATTTAAGAACCAGCCAGGATAAATTAAAGAGAAACTCATATTTAAAACATCTTAGTGAAATTGAAGAACACCAAAGACAATGGTTTTAAAAGCAAATCTTACTTCTCAATAGAAAATATGGAAACCAGAAAACTATGGAATTATATTTTTAATATGCTAAAAGAAGATATCTATCAACCTAAATTTGTTGACAAACCCTTTTATTGTTACATTGCTTTTTTTGTTAAAGCATGAAATAAAGGTATTTTCAGACAATAAAAGCAGAACTTGTGCCACCAGGAGACCTAATTTAAAAGATGTAATTCAAAAAGAAAGTGTTACCAGATGGAAAATTTGTGCTGTAAAAAGGAAGGATTAGTAAAGAAAATGGTAGCTATGTGAGTAAAGCTAAATGATTATTGACTATGTAAAGCAATAATAATAATTTATGAGGCTTACAATTAAGATAAAACTAGAATACAATAGTGTATAAATGAGAAAGGAGGAGTTCAGAGTTAAAGTGTTATAAAGGTCTTGTATTTTTCAGAAGGGGGTAAAGATAAGAATTAACTTTAAACTTTGATAAGAATGCTTGATAAATGTCTAGGGTAACCCTGAAAGAATAGAACAGAGAATATAATTTCCAAACTGGAGAAAGGAAAGAAATGAAATATGAAAAAAAAATCTATCAGTACAAAAGAAAGAAAAAAGTGAAAGAAAAGAGAAAGAGAAAAAAAGTGTCAATTTAAAGTGATAATTATAATAATAAAATGTTAACAGAAAGAATGTATGTAGTGCTTATTATGTGCCTAGCACTGTTCTTAGCACTTTATGTATATTAATTCACTTAATAGCAGCACTTCAAGGTAGGGTTATTATTTTAGTCATTTTGTAGGTAAGGAAACTAAAGCACAGAGTGTTTTAAGTAACTAGCCCAAGTTACCCAAGTAGTAAGTGGTAGAGCTGATATTCAAACCTAGACAATATTTCTTAGATTCTGTTCTCTTAAAGACTATGCTATACTCTCTCTCACAAGAGTAAGTTAGTAGAAAAAAAAATCAAAATATATCATATAATAAACAAATGGACTTAATACTCTATTAAAAAAAAAATATTGTCATACTGAATAAATTCCCCCAGCTATATGCACTTTACAAAAGACACATCATAAAACATAAGGACAAAAAAAGTTGAGAGTAAAAAGGTGGAAACACTTACCACACAAACACTAACAACAAGAAGAAAGCTAATATAACTATATTTTAACAGACAAAATAAAATATGACAAAAAGCATTGCTAGTGCTAAGGGGTAACTACATAATAATAAAATATTCAATCCACCAAGTAGTTATAAACATTCTAAACTTATATACACTAATAACATAGCCTCAAAATATATGAAGCAAAAATTGACAGAACTTCATAGAGAAACAGAAAAATCCATCATCACAGTGGAAGATTGGAATGCTTCTCTCAGTAATGGACTGATGAAGCAACGCAAAAAAATCTTTAAGGATATGAAGAATTTGAAAAGTACAGTGTTGTGGACTAACTCATGTCCACCCTTCCCCCAAATTCATATGTTGAAGTTCTAATCCCCAGTACCTCAGAATGTGACCATATTTGGAGAGAGGGTCTTTAAAGAGGTAACTAAGTTAAAATGATGTCCTCAGGGTGGGCTTTAATCCAGTATGACTGGTGTCTATATAAGAAGAGGATGTTAGGACACAGACACACACAGAGGGAAGACCATGTGAAGACACAAAGAGAAAATGGCCGCCTACATGCCAAGAAGAGAGGCCTCAGAGGAAACCAACCCTGTGACACCTTGATCTTTGACTTCCAACCTCCAGAATTGTGAAAGAATAAGTTTCTATTGTTCAAGCCAGACAATCTATGGCACTTTGTTATGGCAGCCCTAGCAAAGTAATATGTTAGCTTTGTTTAATAGTCATATATGAAACAGTGAACCTAATAAATGCAGAATGTATAGTTTTGAAGCAGTGTGGAACATTTATAAAAACTGATTAAGTTCTAGGCTGTAAAGCAAGCCTCAAGACATTTCAAAGTATTATATCATGCTGTCCACATTTTCTGATCACCATGCAGTTAAGTTAGACACAAACAACAATAAAGAACCTGGAAAATCCCCACAGGCTTACAAATTAAGACACATATAGGCCTAACTTATAGATCAAAGAAAAAAATCATAATGGAAATTAGAAAATATTTAGAACTCAGATTATGAGAACATATATGTGTGTGTATTTATGTGAAGCTAAAGTGATACTTATAGGAAAATTTATAGCCTCAAATGCTTAGTATCAGAAAAGAAGAAGGGCTGAATACTAAGAAGTATAAAAATTGAGAAGTTAGAAAATTAACAAAAGAATAAATTTAGAAATAATAAAGAACAGAAATTAATTAATTAGAAACAAATATGCAAGAGAACCAACAAAACCAAAAGTTATTTATTTGAGAAAACTCATAAAGTTTTCAAATATCTGGCGAGAAAGGCTAAAAAAAAGAAAGCAGAAATAACCAATATGAGGAATGAAAAATGGGACAATAATGCATATACTGTAGATGCTTAAAAAGTAATAAGAGGAAATTTTGAAGAAGTAATTTTTTAATCATGAAGAAAGGAAACCTAAATGGCCTATAAACATTAAATACATTGAGTCAGTAATTTAAAATTTGTACAGTCACACATTAGCCCAGAAAGTTCTACAAAATCCTGTAGAAAGAAATAAATCCAATAATACACAGACTCTTCAAGAAAAGTTAAAAAAGGAATACTTCCTAATTTATTTCATGAGGGATAATTTGATATAGAACCCATAAGAAAGTTTGAGAAAGGAAAATTATAGGCCAATCACATGCATTAACATAGATATAAACATCTAAAACAAAATATTAGCAAACCCATTTCATAAAAAACTAAAATAATTAATACGCCAATACTGCACGGGATTTATCTCAAGAATTCAAGCTTGTTTTAATGTTGGAAAACCAATTCATATAATTCTTCACATTAACAGAATTAAAGGAGAAACATCATGCCCATCTGAATTGATGAAGAAAAAAGTATTTGATAAAATTTCACACCCATCATAAAGTTCTAACAAAATAGGAATAAAAGACAACTTTCTTAACCTGATCAAAAACTGACAGCAAATCTCATAATTATGATGCAATCTTGAAAGCATCTTCTCTTCAACATTTTACTGGTAGTCTCAGCAAACACAGAAAGGCAAAAAAAAAAAAAAAAGAATAAATGATGATAAGGAATGGGGAGGAAGTATCAAAACTATCACTATTCACAAATGATATGAATAGTTATGTAGAAACCCTAAAGAATTTACAGATAAATAATTAGAGAGTTTAGCTAGTTTCTTGGATTCAAAATCAATGTTTTAAAAAAAAGGTACATTTCTATATACCAAAATACAAGTAGAAAACTAATATATATAATTTATTCATTTATAATTGTGTAAAAATGGATAAATGTAACAAAAGATATATAAGATATATCTTTAGTGAAAGCCAATGAAGAAGACCTAAATAAATGGAGAGACGTATCACATCATGCATTAGAAGATTCATATTCTTAAAGATGTCAATTCTACCTAATGTACAGTGGCACTGCAATTCTAACCAACATCCCAAAGGTTTTGTTTAAAGAACTTCTGTTAAAGCACTTGACAAAGCTGATTCTAACATTTATATGGAAAAGCAAAAGGCCAAGGATATGTAAGACTTTCTTGAAGAACAAGTTAGGAGGACTTGCCTAAACAGTATTAGGAATTGTTATAAATGGGCCTGGTATTGCATACAGATAGACAAAATGACCAATGGACAAGAACAAAAAGCCCAGAAACTGCTCCATATATCTACTGAAACTTAATATATACCAAAACCAAGAGTAGAAATCAGTGTGCTGGGACAATTTGTCTTCTATATAGAAAAAAATGAAATGGAATCCTACATCATATCACATGCAAAAATCAATTCCAGGTGATAAAACATGTCAGTGTGAAAAACAAAACTATAAAACTTTGAGAAGACCTTATAGGAGAACACCTTTTTGTCCTTAGGATAGGGAAAGATTTCTTAATCAAAACTCCAAAAATCACTAAACATAAAGGCAAAGATTGACATTTTGACTACATTAAAATTAAGAACTTTGGTTTATTAAAAGACACTGTAAAGAGTGATACACCAAGTCATAGACTGGCAGAATATATTTTAAACAAACATAGTCAACAGAGTTAATACTCAAATATAAAGAATCAGTAAGCAAAAGGCAGATGATATAATAAAAAACCTGCAAAAGATTTGAACGTTTCATAGGAGAAACCCAAATGACCAATAAGCATATGAAAAGATATTCAACTTTAAGTAATGAAAGAGATAAAAATTAGAGCCACAATGGTAGACCATTTCCCAGTCACCAGAGTGGAACACATTTACAGTCTGGTGATGTCAAGTGTTGGTAAGGATGTGGAACAACAGGAATTCTCACTCACTTAGCAGGAATGGAAATCAGTGCAACAGATTTGCAGGACAACTTGGTGTTAGCTAATAAGTTGTAAATGTGCATACCCTTTGACTCAGGTATTCCACTCCTGTGTATATACCTACCAAACTCGAGCATTCATGCATAAGGAGACATGTACAAGAACATTCATAACAGCACTGTTTGTAATTGTAAAAAAAAGTGGAAACTACCCAAATATACATTAGCAGTAGAATGGGTGAATAAATTATAGGATATTCTCACAGGAAAATACTATATAACAATGAGAATGAATGAAAGACAGTCACAATGTGAATGAATCTCAGAAATATGATTGAGTGAAAAAAAGCAAATTGAAGGATAATTGTTGAGTATAAATCCTTTCATTTAAAGTTCAAAAATACCAAGCAATATACTGATTAGGAATATAGATATATGTAGTTGTAATACAAAAAAAAATAGTAAGAAAATGATTACATTGCAATAGCCAAGACATGGATGGAAACAACCTAAGCATCCATTGATGGGGTAATGGATAAAGAAAATGTGGTGTATATATACAATGGAATATTATTCAGCTATAAAAAAGAAGAAAATCCTGCCATTTGCAACAACATGAATGGACTGAGTGTATTATGCTAATTGAAATAAGTCAAAGACAGACAAGGGCTGCATGATCTCCCTTATATGTGAATCTAAAAAAAAACAAAAAAACAAACAAAAACCAAACTCATAGAAAAAGAGATCAGATTCATGGTTACCAGAGGTGAGGAAAGGGGGAATTGGATGAAGTTGATTAAAAGGTACAAACTTTCAGTTATAAGATAAATAAGTACTGGGGATATAGTGTACAATATGATGACTATAGTTAACACTGCTGCATGTATATTTGAAAATTGCTAAGAGAGTAAATCCTAGAAGTTCTCATTACAGGGAAAAACATTTTCTTTTTTTTTTATCTATACGAGATGATGGATGTTAACTAAACTTAGTATGGTAATCATTTCACAATATATGTAAGTCAAGTCATTATACTGTACATCTTAAACTTATACAGTGCTGTATGTCAATTAAATACCTCAATAAAACTGAAAGAAAAAAAAGAAAATGACTACAAATGATTTAAGATAGCAGTTACTTCTGAAAAGGGAAAAGCAAACAAAGAACTTAAAAGGTAATGGCAATATTCCTTTCCTGAAAGGTAGAAAGTCAGGTCATAATATTTGTATGTATTTAATATTTAATGAAAACAATAGCAGATAAAGGAGTTAAGTGAAACACCTCAAAAAGTTCAGCCACTAGCTAATAGAGTTGGGGCTTGAAATGGGATTGTCTGGCTCCAAAGCCCTCTGTCGTAGCCACTAGCAGTGTACTGCTCTCAAGATCGCTGGCATAAAAGGCTGATAATCAACTTTGCCATTTCCCCACACTTGGTGAATATTGGTGCCTTGCTTAGGCCTGTGGCATCCTCCATAGGTGAATTTGCAGGGAACAAAGAACCTTCTCCTTTTCTGAAGGAAGTGTATTTAGTTTCCTTCTCTAGTCAAATCTTGGTCTACCCCTCTCCTCTAATATATATATTTTTAAATTGAAGTGTGATTCACATAACATAAAAGTAACCATTTTAAAGTGAACAATTTAGTAGCATTTAGTACATTCACAATGTACTAAATGTATAATTCACCACCTCTATCTAGTTGTAAAACATTTCCCCAAAAGAAAACCCAGAACCCATTAGGCTCCCTGTTCTTCCCTTCCCCCCAGGCCCTGGCGACCACCAGTCTGCTTTCTGCCTCTATTGGATTTACCTATTCTGGATATTTCATATAAATGGAATCATACAATATTTGTCCTTTTGTGTCTGGCTCCTTTCACTTAGCCTAATGTTTCTAGGTTCGTCCACACCGTAGCATGTATCAGTACTTCATTCTCTTTTATGGCTGAATCATATTTCACCTATCCTCTGCTTTGTTTGCATGTTTCTCCTCAGAGCCTCCTGGGTTTTTCTCAATTCCTTTCCCCCTCTTCCTAGTTAAATCCTACTACTCTTGCTCTTCTCTAGTAAACTGTCCAGGATTCCAGCTTCTTTCCACCTATCACATTTCACATCAGTGGTATGAGCCCTTGTCTGAACATATCCATTTGGGGTTACACAAATATGATCTCTGCACAACTTCTGCTTCATTCAATTCCTTGATAAAACTATTCAATAGAACAGCCCAATGTGACTACACCTGCTTTGCCTGGCATCTAGAGCACCATTCACCGTCTTATCCACAGGATATAGGGAGATACCATGCCAAATGCTTTGCTGGTATCAAGACTCATCCCTTCTAGGGTTCTCCATCCCCATAATCTCCTACCCCTTAACTCCTCCTCATTCTTTAAGTCTTCAGCTTTAAATGTCACTTCCTCAGGGAAGCTGTACTCACCTGCCTCCAGGTCAGGTCCTCCAGTGTTCACTATCACAGCCCTGTGTGTCTCCTTTGGCAGGCTTATTATATCTGCAAATTAACTAGCTCTTTGTGTGATTGTTTAATATTTGTCTCCCCATCTCCTTGGCAGGATCATAAGGGCCAAGATAGCAGGAAGTGTCTTTCTTTTCTCTAGCCCCTAGTATAGTGTCAGGCAAATATTAAGTGCTAAGTAAATGTTTGCTGTTGAAAGGTTATCTTGACAAATATGTTTAGCAAATTTGCTCACTGAATGTTGGCAGCCAAAAATTGAAGGAGGCTTGGGTCCACTTTTAGCTGCTTTTGGGGTAGCATTCTGAGTTGACTCACTCATCCTGCTCCCCTGGCCCAGAGCCTTGATGATGCTTACTTGACATATTCATATAAAGAAGAAGAAAGGGCTTTGGACTAGTTGCAAGAATTATTTTCCCTGAATTATTTTTAGAAATTGGTTCCTTTTGATTGGGGAAAAGGGAGTAGAAAGGAGATTGAGTGGGGGTTGGTGAAAAGAGGAAGGATGAATTTAATCTCTTACTTGGTGCCCTTTTCCTGGGCCATAGAGTGTGATGAATACTGAACAGTAAATGTAATAAATATCTCAATATCTTGGCCGAGAGCAAGAGTCTAATTACAAGCCATATGGCCTCTTCAGCTCAGTGGCTGTGAATTTATTTGGGTCTCTTCCAGGTGAGTAGCAAGAACCGTTAAGCAATCAACAGATTTTTCTATGCACTGAATCTCACATTTTTAGATCCAAGGTCAACATTATAAAATCTTTTCCTTTAGATACTTATTCTCTCTCCTTCAAAAAAAAAAAATTGGAGAAATCATGACTCCACTAGAAATTTTGAGAGTTTAACTGGGAATTTTCAGTCCACTGCCTTCAGCTTAGAAGAAAGAAACTGAATTTAGCTCTTGTATTTTTGGTTTGCTTTGCCGGGTGTTTAGAGATAACTAGTTCCCATTTATGCTCTTGCTCCTGTACCTTGTTACACTGTCTCACAGATGACACACAGTCCCAGGGAACAGGGTTTGATCTCAAGATGGTCTATAAAGCTGTCTTGGCTAGCAGAATTCTGATTTCATTGGGGATCAGCTAACAGAGGAGTAGAAAGCCTAAATGAGCTTGTTTTAAATATACCACTCAAAATTTCACAAAGTGGAACTTCTAATTTGTGAACATTTGGAAAGAAGAGAAATAACCTGGTATCCATTGCCTTTACCTTTCAGGTTTCAAGTTTTCCAAGATAAAAAAAGGGGATGGACACCCCTCCCAAGACACTATCTCTCTATTTGATCCTGACTGATTCATAAGAATAATAGAATTCCCTATGTTCCTAAGATCCTACTAGGAATATATTTTTATTTTGGAAAAGAGATGGGAACCAGTTTACAAGTTCTGGTTTCCAGTGAATATTGAAGATGCCACTGTTTTGAACTTTCTGCCCTTTGTTTCTTAAGGGTAGAAGCTGGATTATACCCTTTCACATAGCTGAAAGAGACACAATAACCCAAGCAAATCTCTCTCTCTACTACCAAATCCCACCCTATATGACTACACTCGAACAGAGATTGGTACCATGTTACAGCATCAAAAGGTATCTTAGGCTTTAGTTAGTGTCAAAGGTAGGCATGTTTGAAATATGCACATAACAAAAAATATCCAAGAAAAATCATAAGTTTTAGACATAAAACTAGAATTATTAAACTATCTCAAAGCAGGTGAAAAAACATTTCTAATGGTTTTTTATAAGTCAGGTAGTTAAAAAAAGGGTTTGATATTTCAAATTTGGATTTTCATAAATTAAGAAATATCTACAATGTCCTATAGGACACGTTATCATGTCCTTAAAAATGAAATTTGAGATGTTTAATCACTGAATTCAAATCACAGATATATTTCTCTAGTTAGCGCATGTTCTCTTTTTTTATTAGTCTTGAAAGGCATAAGGTGACAATAAAGTATTAAGCAGCTATAACTTTTATTCTGGAGAGAGGATTATCTCATATTAGTTTTATTATACTTTGTGTCTTGGCATTTCTGGAAAGTCAGGGAGAATAATATAAGAAAGAATGTTAACCATACTTCTTTAAAAATCAATACTTACACATGAAAAATAAATTTCCAGTTGTAATCTTCAATTACTGGCCAAATCTCTAAGCACAATATAATCTGCAGCATAGCATTTAGATGGACAATTAATATAAAACTCTTGCTCCACCCATTCCTCTCTACCCTACCCTATCATCTCAATTAGCTTCCCTTTTTCCTAAAAGCAGGGTATTATGTTCTGGAGGCATTATGTCTTATTCATTGCCAGTGAGTATCAAGCTTGAAATCCAGATTTATAGCCCATACAGGAAATATTCTAACAGTACTGACTACATAATTTGCAAAACCCAGTGCAAAATAAAAGTGTAGTATAGCTGATTCAAAATCTAAGAATTTCAAGATGGTGGTAGCAGAACAAAAAACCAAATATTGGAAATCCTAGCCAGTGCTTATTAGGCAAGAAAAAATAAAAGACATACAGATTGAAGTGGAAGAAATAAGACTGACTATACTTGCAGATGACATGATTATCTACATAAAAAATCCCAAGGAATTCACCCCTACACAAAAATACAAATTAATAATTGAGCTTAACAAGAACACAGGATGCAAAAATCAACACACAAAAATGATTATAAATACTTGTGATAAACAATTGGAAGCCAAAATTAAAAACCAGTGCCTCTTACAATAGCTCCCCCCAAAAGGAAATACTTAGGTATCCATCTAACAAAACATCTACCAGCTCTGTATGCTGAAAGCTACAAAATACTCATAAAAGAAATAAAATGAGACCTAAACAAGTGGAGACACATACCATGTTGGTGAATTGGAAAGTTCAACATAGTAAAGATGTTAATTCTTCCCAAATTGATCTACAAATTTAATGTAATTCCATTAAAAAAATCAGCAGGATTGTTCTGTAGATTTAGACAACCTGATACTAAAATTTAAATAGAAAGGCAAAGAAACTAGAATAGCCAAAACAATTTTGAAAAAGAATCACACTGTCTGATTTTAAGACTTATTTTAAAGCTGTAGAAAGCAGGACTGTGTGTTATTGGTGAAGGCATAGATGCTTAGATTAATGGAACAAAATAGAGAGTCCATAAATAGACCCACAGAGATATGGCCAACTGATTTTTGACAAAGGTGCCATGACAATTCAATGGAGAATGGATATCTTTTCAACAAATGGTGTTGGAACAATTAAACTCCATATGCAAAAAAATTTAAAAAGCCTCAACCTAAACCTCACACCTTATACAAAAATGAAGTCAAAATGGGTCATAGATCTAAATGTTAAACATAAAACTATAAGACTTTTAGAAAACATTGGAGAAAATCTTCATGAAGGGGTTAGGGTAAGAGTTCTTAGACATGACATTAAAAGCACAATCCATGAAAAAAATTGATAACATTTTTGTCAAAATTTTTGCTCTGTAAAGCAGCAGCAAAAAAAATAGTATGTGGATATGATGACATTTTTGTAAAACAAAACCCCATAAATATTTACACGAAAATTTTACAGTTTTGTTATCCTTGGAGAGCTGGTGCCAGGAGGTTGGTGTAAACTTACCTTTGACTCTATACCCTCCTGTGGTGGTTGAATTTTTATGAGTATCTCTTACTTTCCTACAAGGTCCCAAACCTCCCTATCATTGGCAGCTTTCAAATAAGGTTGGGCAATAGTCTGCTAGAAAAACTGTGGGGAGATGAGAGTTGACTCCTTGGATTCCTTCCAACGCTAAAACCCGAGGATTTTATGATTAGATCCAGCATAAGATAATTAAAAATCTCCTAAGTAAGAAACTGTTTGCCACATTTTATTTAATTTCAGAATCACTGAAATAAAATTCTCAAAGCCCCAATGTCTCACCAGTGCCTTCCAATTTACTCAAATCTTGATGTATGCTGCTTATCATTTTCGTAACTTGATACATGAGTGACTAGTAGCCCCTTTCAAGTGTATTTTCTTAAACAACTTTAAGTGGGTTCCCTTCTTTTGCAGAACAGAGGAAACCACAGTCCATTTATTGGATCACAATCCAGAAAGCATAGTCTTCACATGGAATCTATTTTTTCATCCTTACAAGCCTTAACTTACATTAATTTTACCTGTAAACTACATAAGTCTCTGAATTAGTGGAGTAAAAATCTGAAACTAACTAATACACCTAATTGCAAATAAAGAATAAATTCTCACAATGAAATGTTAGACTGAGGAGCAGTGGTGGATTTACTGCACAGTTAATGAAATGTAAGTTTCATGGACCTTTATCTGTGCAGACCCTTGAGGGTCTGTTGGGGCCCTAGCAATGTGTTCACATTTTCGTTAATTTGCAAAAGTACGATATTTTAACCATAATCAGCAACAACGCTGTTTCTTTCCACTGTGACTTTCCCTCCATCATGCTTTTCTTGATGAGTGGCGACAGAGGGGCTATGGACATTTTGGGTATTTGGTTAAGGAGAAAAGAGTTAGGGATAGGTTTCGTTTGAATTTAGTGGGATATGTTTTTGTGGTTTGCAACAACTCTGTGTATAGTTGATTGTTGCTAGTCATACTGGCATAGGAATGGCTTTAGGAATACTCTTATAGCTCACTGTGCCAATTCACTTGCTGAAGGAACATGCAGATCCACGCCAGAGGTGGTGTCACACTATATGAATGTGTCCAGTGGTCTCTGATCTTGGAAGTATTGGGTGATGTAGGGGCAACAAGGGTTGAAACGTGCAGAGTCAAAAAGGGATCTATGGAAAATTCTTCCAAATCTTATGTCTTATATCTGAAATAAACTAGATAGAAGTTTTCCCAAATTTGACAACAATCCCTAAAAGTTTAGACGGCATTATCAATAATGAGTTGTAAAACCCAAAGAAACTTTTCTAATCTACCAATAATAAAAATCAAATTTTGATCAAACATGCTAGAGGGAAGACAGAATTATTTTTCTGTTCTTCCTACAGAAAATGACATTACAAAATTATTGTTAAATGAAGAGGCAATCAAAGAATATGCATCCAGAAAACATAGGGGAAAAGTATTATAAAGATATGCCAGGCAGTTAGTTAAACTATTGCTATTTTTCTAGATTTTGTAATATTTATGGTATTTGTCAGTTTTTAAGCTTTGCAATTTGTTGTGATTTCTTTTTCTCATTCTAAATAAATATATACTTTCAGACCTAATTTTTTAT
Organism: Tapirus indicus; assembly: GCA_031878705.1. Taxonomy (NCBI): domain Eukaryota; kingdom Metazoa; phylum Chordata; class Mammalia; order Perissodactyla; family Tapiridae; genus Tapirus; species Tapirus indicus. The sequence continues at coordinate 19,679,484 of CM062934.1, forward strand.
TTTGTAATTTTGTGTTCTTCTTCTAAAGGAGGACTGCTCGAATTGTATATGTTTCAGGCCCTACAAAACCTGGATCAACTCTACATAGGAGCTTTTAAATATTTAGGAGTAGGATAAAGCTTTCCTTTTGGTTAAGGATTCTTAGTAACACAGTCAAATGGGATCATGACTGACTTAGTCTAGAATCTGACCTCTGCAATGGAATTGGAAGCTCTGGGGTGTGAGAACTAACAGTGAGAGGCACATAGATTTATCACCAGTCACCCTGCAGGAAGGAAACCTGGGTGGAATTTGGCATCAAGTATGAATTTCTGTTCCAGAAAAGAAATCTTCTGCAAAGAAGTTTTGTTGGAATGACCTGGTGGAGCTTTAATCTAATTTAAAACAGGAAAGACTTTGAGGTTTTTCAGAGAAGTAGGAAACACTGGATTTGGGATATCTAGGTTCAATTCACCTAGTTTTGGTTTCCGCACTATAAAGGAAAAGTTAAGATAAAGTTGACACAGTGGATGATGATGACAATACTCTCCTATCTCACTGTCCCTTCCTATCCTCTGTCAGTGACTGAGTACTGGACTAGACTGATGGATGTTATGGGAGATCCTATGGACAATGGGGCCAGTGACCCCTGACATGATCTGGTAACAGTTTATCTTCCTCACAAGAGCAGGTGGGATTAATGCACTGGGATCGTCATTCTTAAGCAAGTTATGTCAAGGTCACTGGCCTTTCCCTGAAGAGGAGTTTACATATATCTACCTGTTTAACCCATTTATGAATAACACTGCTTGCTTGCTCTTTTCAATATGTATGCCCCCATTAAAAGATTAACTTGTCCTTTTATATACCAAATAAAGAAAAAAAATTGTAATTGTGTTTCACCATGGGCTCATAATTTGGCTCCAGGGGCAGTAATAAAAAGTTGTAAGAACAGCCCCTCTGTTTGCTGGACTGGCCATCCAGTGTCCCCATAGGAAGGGGTCACAATTTGCAGGAAAATCCCTTCTGTCCTCTTCAACCTCCCAATCCTAAAATGGTCTGAAACTAAGTACAATTCATATGATTGAAGACTCCTTCCTTCAAGCTGAAATCAGGGTGGTTAATAACGATATTACTTAGCATCACATTTGATAGGGAATAAAAGGTTAGTAGAAGTCTTTAGACAGTCTCTGTGCTTGATGTCGTGGAATTTCTGTTTCATTCTGATCAAAAGAATCAGAGTATGGTACAGTCCAGAAAACTGCACCATTCCTAATTTCAGCAGTTCTGACAACAATGAGCCACTCTCTGAATTATCAAGTAATTCTTTTATTTGGCTGTCCAGGGTTCTTTGTGATTTAGTGATAAATTCTGTAATTCAGAATAATGATGCATTCTACAGGAGAAAATGACAGTAGGACTATGGCTGCAAGACAGAGAGGACAATGGCAGGTTTGACTCCAGCTTGTTTAAACGAAGGCAATTCCCAGAGAACATGAAGTATTCCTGGTGTTGTGAAATCTGTGAGATTTTATCATTTTTCACATTTTTTCTTTATTATTTCCAGGTAGAATGAACTTGAATAATCAAGTAATATATCATGGCCATGCACACACATAGATAGACTTAGCAAAGCAAATACTCCCATTTAGATAGGACAATATTCTTGTTGTGGGTTTGAGGCTAGCTCTGAATGTGTGGATTTGGAAGGAAGCTACATTTCTAGGTAAGAGATTATTGTCTCCCAGTTCTACCCAAAACTCATTATCAAGTAATCAAAAAATAGAAAAGTCAAGGTTGTTGACTTTTCTTGATGTCCATTACCTTCTATCTGAATAGAAATTCTAAAGTAACAGGCTGAAATGCTTTTCCCAGAAGAAATTTTTACCTTAGTTCTCCTATCCCTGAGCACTCCCACCCAAACCTCCTTGAACCCAGAGCTCACTCTCTTGTAATGAGACCATGAATTGTACTACCTTTGATTTGTGATCAGCATATTTCATGATTTCTCTCTAACGGTGTCAGGTTTTGCTTTTCTCTGTGGCTAGTAAAGGTAACTGTCCTTTCATCCTCTCCAAAATAGGTACCAAAGCTGACTGTCTCTGGGATTTCTCCCATTTGGTTTTTGGATCTCTCTCACTTTAGTTATAACCACCGTCATGGGACCTAGTGCTTGGTAGGCCTATGAAGGGGCACCCACTACCTCTGCTCTCATCTTACTCCACCTTTTTCCATGTCGGTCTTGATCTGCTCCTCAAGATCCTCTGGGGACACATAGAAATCCTCTCCTGGCACTGAGGATTTGGGCCGGCAGCGTCCACAGCAGCAGTTGCAACAGCAGCACAGACAGCAGCAAAAATAGCAGCCAGTCAAGAGGCCAAGGATGACAAACAGGGTCTAGGAGAAACAGAGGCAAAGAAAAATAGGGATGAGGGGTGGTGGGATCTGGGAGAACCCCAGAAATTAAGTGTGCACCATGCACCTTCAGAGGCCTGAAGACATCACAGTTCACACCAAAGACCACGTATTCACCCTCTTCCTTATTCCATGCAGGAAATATCTTTTTAGTTTCCTTGGAAACAAATTCTTCGTAAAGTTTGCCTAACAAGTTAACCCAGGAGGAAATGACTTGTAGCCAAAATAACAAAGTGTGACATTTTCTTCTTTATTCTTAAGTTATAGTGATCATTATTGAGTAGAGCAAACAAAACAACAAACCAACAAACATAACCTCTACAGGTCAAATGAGCTAAGCAAGGGAACTAATCATTCTCACCAAAGAAGAGCTATTGATAGCCTCCTACCACCCCTACATTCCTCCCAGTCGCCAAGTCCTGCAGAGTCTCTCTCCTCAAGATCTCTTGCACCCTCCCCCTTGTCTCTATCCTGACAGGTAGGGCTTCAGAACAGATCCCATTATCTCTACTCTGGACACTTCAGTAGCCTCCTAACTGGCCTCTCTGCCTCCACTCTTGCCTCCTAATCCACTCTGCACACTGCTGCTGGAGCTTTCTGAAATACATGTTCTCTAGAACCCATGCAGCCACTCTCCTGCCTCTTAGAAAAGGCTGGAGCTCCTTATGAATGGTCATCTGGCCTCTGCCAACCCCTCCTCGCCACCAGCATGGCCTGTTCCTGCCGTATGTGCCATAGCTTCGCTCTACTAGTGAATTCATCTGCCTAGACATCCCCCTCCCATTCCCCAGTCATCTATCAAATACCCACTCCATGTTTAAGATTCATCTCAAAGATCCTCTCTCTGACATCTTTCCTGATTCCCCAGCCCCAGAACAATTACTCCCTCCTTTGTGCCCCAACTGTACTCCGTACAAACTTCTACACCGTGCTCTTTTTGTTGACACTTTAGGACATTGACTGGTTTATAGGTCTGTCTCATTTTAGACTGTGAGCTTCTTGAAGGTTAGAACTATGTGTGAGTCATCTTTCAATCCCTCCTACCTAAGGGTTTAGTACCTGGCATGTGGCAGATACTTAATTAATACCTACGGAATTAATGAATATATAAAGTAATTAACAGATAAACAAATGATTTGTTCTTCCTGGTGAACAGCACCGGAATTTCCTCACAAGCATGTGAAAGGTTTGCTCACTAAGTTTGCCATCGCTAAAGATGAAAAGGAACTCTCCCAACCCCCCAATTTGAAGTTAAAATAAGACAATTTTTGTTAATTGAGCAAAATAAATGTATGATTTTATTAAAAATATGTTATTTCAAATAGAAAGGAAGTGATTTATACACCCTTGAATCAGAATGCAGATTTCATCTAATAAAGGGAGCAAAGAGGATAAAGATCACTGCGTGTGTCTGCAGTCCTTCAATAACTTAAGGCAGAAACCTTTCATGTTAAGGAACTTCACCTGCCCCATTCCCCTTCCTGGCCCCGGAGTCCGTCCATCTGATTCTGGCCCCAGTTGTGGGGTGGAGACTGTGGGGAGCTTGAAGTGAGGGAACTTCAGTCACACGTTCACACCTTTTTGCTAGGGTTACTCCGCATTTTTGTGGACTTAGGTAAATTACTCTGAAAACAAAACTGCAACACCCTCCTTCTCACCAGCTGCCTCCCAGACCCTCCTGTGCAGTGTTCCTGAGCCGGTGCCCCACAGGCTCCTCCTTTCTTTACCTACTCTTGTCCTTTTTGTTTTTACTATGCAATTCCCATATTACTCTCTTCTCTGAAAATTTCCTTTAATTCCTATACTGTTTTGTTCTTTAATTGTTCTAACTAGATTGTTAGCCTATCACACAAATAATCTAGCCTTACCTCTTACAGTGCTTAGCAGCACAGTGCCAGGCACAAGAAAGTGTCCGATAGTTTTTAAATACGTTTTCCAGGGTACACTGATTAATTCATGCAATGCTACCTTAATATACTGTGTGCCTGGCCACTCTAATGGGCACCGTCCAATTAAGCTTTGGCACAAGCAGAAGGGAAAGTAGATGTTTTGTAGCCTTATTTTTAAAGAGCCACATCAGGAATTATTTTATATATCTCTTACACTACTGGACAGCTTCTGCTTGTCTATATGAATTTCGATCAATTTTGTCAACTTCATGGGCAAGGAAACCTATTCTCATTTTTATGCAGGCAGGCCCCAGTATGGAATCAGGTGCTAGTGTGTAGGTTATCTAGAACTCCAGATGTACCTTCCCATGGAAAGAGTGTCACGCCTGGAGGGTAGGTTCCTAGGCAAGCCCATAAAAGCCCATATTGTTATATGAATATTCAATCTATCATCATAAATGACATTGTCAGTATGTACACTCTCATTCCAAGTTCCAGATCTGCTTGGCAGGAACTTGTCTCACTCCCAAGTCTTCAACAATAGAGAAAGGGAGTTTCATTGGGAATCTCAGTTACCCCCAAGAAAAGGAATTCTGGGGACTGCAGAAGGCAAATGAGGCTTTAGGTTGCAGACTCTCTCCATGCTTATGTACAAAAACATATTCTCTCTCTTCCTGCATATATAAAACTCTTCAATTTAGCAAAATTTATTTCAGTGAAGGAAATAGTGATCAGAATACTACTGAACATGAAACCTCCTCTTTGCAGATTTGCAGTTTTTTAAATTATTAATTACAACTCATATGTGGACTATATGTATGGTTCATATGCAAATATACTTTTTTCAGAAGATAACAATATTACAACTCATAAAAAAATATAAAACCAGCACCAAACATACATATACTAGGGGTTCCTAGGAAACCACAGAAAATGTACTGTCAAAAGTCAATCCTGATCACACTAAGTCCTTAAAAATGTTGCCTTTTTCTTGACCAGATATCTTCTTTTTCTCTCTGTCTCTCCAACTCCCTGTCCCCCACTACTTAATTCTCACCTTTTCCCTTCATTTCCTTCTTCACCACCCCACAGCAGGCTCCACGTGAGCTTATGACATAATTACTATTCTCCCAGGTATTGTGTTTGCTGATGTACCTATGCTATAGATAGTAAAGTACATGGCTAAATTTGTCCCATAATTATTTATTAAACAGTCGTCACACTAGTAGATTATTTTTGGTTTTGAGCAATGAGTCAGTTCTTAATTAGTCATTATGGCGGGAGAGAGGGTAGTCAGAACTAACTTGAAGCTTCAAATTCAAACATAATTAATGTCTAAAAGTATTTTAAGTCATGCTGTATTTTATAATTATTTGAAGAGCTAAAGCATAAACGATCCTCAAATAACAGCTTTCAGTCGAAGCAACCTCCTTTTATTTACAAGAATTTAATAATATAGTAAGGTTAGGCTTTCTTTGAGATCGAGTCTAAAAGAGTGAATAATATGATCTTTCAGGAAATTGTTTTTGAAGGAAAAAAATTATAATTCACCTTTGCCCACCAGCTTGACAGCATAAAGTAGGTATTAACATTTTCATCTCCAAATTGCTCGGCCACATAGAGTCCCAGAGATCCATACTTGTCGTATATATTTCTCTTTGACAGGTCGGTAAGTATTGTGTGGGCGTTGTTGATTTCTTTAAACTTCTCAGCAGCAGTTGGATCATCTGGATTCTTGTCTGGATGGTGTTTCAGGGCCAATTTTCTTTTAAAATTAAAAAAAAGTGAGAAAGACTGTTATTTGACAAGAATTGCAATGACATTTTAGAAGGGTGCTATTCATTTGTACATCCTTTATACGAGCAAATACGCTTAAATAATGTTTCACGCTAATGTAGATTTAACTAAGCAAGTTTTCATGAAACGTTGTGTCTTGTTTTTAATATGCAGGCACAATAGTATTGTTTCTCCCCTCACATCCTCAAAGGACTTCTCAGCAGCTGCATAGTTGTCGAGTCTGAGACATTTTGTTGTTGGCAAATATGTGAAGTTTATTTTTACCTGTGAGCTGATCAGTAGTCCACCCCAACATGCAGAGGCCTTTAAGAGTTCCAGCACAGGACCAATTTACACCAAAATTCCATTTAGAACTGGAAGAATTTTCCAGAATCAACAAAACTTCACACCACATATTCTCAAAGTTAAACTCAACTATCAAAAAAACCCCCTAATATATACTCTTTTGAATAAACATTATGACCCCTTCACAAATCTTCCACAAATCCTAACTCCCTTTGTTTTTCTGAACAAATACTGTGACTTCCCTTGTATTCAAATATATACTTGACTTCTTTTTAAATAGGTCTTTCCACTTCAAATAATCTGTAGAAATTTTTTTACTTTCTATTATTTTGATTATTTCTTTTTTTTTACTGAGGTAACATTGGTTTATAACATTATATAAATTTCAGGTGTACATCATTATATTTTGATTTCTGTATAGACTACATCATGTTCACCACCCAAAGACTAATTACCATCCATCACCACACATGTGCCCAGTCACCCCTTTCACCCTCCTCACTCCCCCCTTCCCCTCTGGTAACTACCAAGCTAATCTCTGTATGTATGTGTCTGTTTGTTGTTGTTTTTTATCTTCTGCTTAGAGTGAAATCATACAGTATTTGATTTTCTCCATCTGACTTATTTCGCTTAGCATAACACCCTCGAGGTCCATCCATGTTGTCGCAAATGGCAAGATTTCATCTTTTTTTATAGGTCAGTAGTATTCCATTGTGTATATATACTGCATCTTCTTTATCCATTCATTCATTGATGGGCACTTAGGTTGTTTCTAAGTCTTGGCTATTGTGAATAATGCTGCAATGAACATAGGGGTGCATATATCTTTACACGTTTGTGTTTTCATGTTCTTTGGATAAATGTCCAGAAATTTAATTGTGAGTACAAGGCCCCCTCTCCTCTGTGGATCATAAAGCAATTTTTGAAGGGTGTGTTGCATTGTGTGTGTATGTGTGTGTGTTGGGGGCTGATTTGGAGGTATTCTTTATTCTTCAGTTACAGTCAAGTATAAAAAGGAACCTCTGAAATGGATGTAAGAACCGAGCTATGATAGTCAGGCTCTGGCTGGTGGCCATTTCCCTCATTTTCTTCTACAGATTATTTAAATAATGATTAAAGCCACATTCAAAATTGAGTCTGTGGTATTTTTTTCCACTACAAAGTCCATTAATTTTATGACTCTCTACTGGAAATTTCACATGGCCTATTCTCCCTACTGTGCCCATATGGTATATGTAAGAATATACCCTAAGATTTCCTCTATTGTATTTTTTAGATCAAATTATTTCATCTTAATGAAGTAATAAAAGTCCATAAGTAGAGCATAAAAGTAAAGTATACTTTATAAATCAATCTACATGATAAACTGAAAAAAATCACACCTATTTTAGGAATTAAAGTATTACTGGTTAGGATGTAGGTGAACAATTAAGCAGCTCAGCATCAGGATGCTTAAAAAGTACTAAAATATTAAAAACTATAAATCATGGTGTATAATCCATTCTAACTCTAAACTTAGAATAATTAAAAAGAATAAAATAATGATCGTCCATTTTAAATTTGTTTAACCAAAACATTTTTCATCCTCCTTTTTGAGATATGTTTACGATATCTATAAATTCTTATAGATGGGACCATTGGAGACATGTTTTTTTTATGTGCAGAATTTATGATGAAATCTTGTGCTAATAGCACAAAATACCTATTTTGTCATTTTCTACGATGACAATTTATTGTCATTGTTAATGTTTATAAACATTTAATAATGTTTACTATATGCCAGAACTATTGTAAGCATGTTATAAATATTAATTCATTAATCTTCACCACAACCCTATGAAGTGGTATTATAATGATCCCATTTTACCAATGGGGAAATTTAACCACAAAGAGATTAAGTAACTTGCCCAATGTTACACAGCTAATAATTAGAGCCAGGCTTTGAACACAGGCAATTTGACCCTGAGCACACGCTCGTAACCACCACTATGCTGCCTTCCATATTTATATTTTTAAATTTAAAAAGTAAGGTACACAGAATGTTAGTAGGCCATGGTAAGGACTTTAGCTTTTGGTCTAGGTGACATGGGAAGCCATTGGAATGTTTTGAGAAGAGTGGTGTGACCTGACTTTAGTTTTAGAAGGATCACTCAGTCTCGGGGAGGATAAAGGTAAAGGCCAGGAGACTCTTTTAGGGGAAGTTCAGGGTGGTTCAGACCAGTGTGATTGTGGAGGATACAGAGAGAGGTGGTTAGAGTCTAGGTATATTTTGAGGGCTAGCTGATGGATTGGATATGGTGTGGAAAAGAAAAAGAGGAATCAGGGATGGCATCAAAGTTTTAGCCTGAGCAAGTGGAAATTTGGAGTCACTATTTAATGAGGTGGCAAGAGATTTTTTTTTTCAGAAGTAAGGAATGGTTTGCTAGGATTCAGAAGTTCTATTTTGGACACGTTTGAGATGCCTATTAGACTTCCAAATGGAGAGATGGAGGTAGATAGACATAAGAGCCTTCTGTTCAGACGAGAATTATTGTGGAAGATTTACATTTGGGAGTTTTCAGCAAGTAGATGGTATTTAGAGCCATGGAACTTGAAAAGATTCCCAAGAGAGTAGGTCTAAGACAATTCTAAGGACTGAGCTTTGGGAAGGAAGAACCAGCAAAGGAGATAAGAAAGAAAGACCAATGATGCAGAAGGAAAAATCTGGAGAATATGGGGTCTTGGGCTCCAAGAATTTCAAGGAGGAGAGTGGTCGCTTGTGTCAAATGCCACTGACAGGTCATGTCCGATGAGGACTAAGTACTGACCACTGGGGTTAGTCATATGGAATCTTTGGTGACCTTGACACACACATACACATGAATACACACACATACACATATATATAAACACACATACATATACACACACATGCAGACAATTGTATATATGTCTTTATATAGGAAAAAGAAAACTGAAAAATAAGGAGAAAAGAAAGAGGAAAATGGAATGTTATAACCACAGTTAACAGTGCTTATGGCTGCACGTTGGGATTATGGGTGATTCTTTGTTTTGTTATTAAAAATATACATATTACTTGTGTGGTTTCTTTCTCTAAGCATTTTAAAGCTCCAGTTACAAAGTTTGTTCTCTTTTAATAGCTGAAAGTTTAGAGTTTGCTCCCTTAAATGACCCATTGCCAGATTAGAACAGGGAAAAAAGGAAAAAAGAAAGAAGTTCTCAAACTGCAATGATACAATGACTATCATCAAAAAGCCTCAAGTGGATTCTTTAAGCACATTAATTTTAAGGATGCTATATTCCTGGAATTCTCACTCTGTGCCCTGAAATACAATTGCAGCATTGTCCCCTACTAGTTCCCCAGATTATATCCAGGACCATCAAATGCAAGGGCTGTTATTTCTGCCTTGAAAGAAAGAAATCCCTGGAAAATGCCTCTTTACATACATTTTCTTGTTTCTAGGATTCAGTTGTAGACTGATACACACTGTCCAAGACTTAGCCAGAGAAACCTGGCTTCTTGTCATATTTTAAGCTGCTTGGATATGTGTCAGCTCACAAGGGCAGATGCACTCAACCATTTATCACATTCCTCCAACAATAGAGTTGGCAAATTCAGAGGGCTGGAGCAACTCCATTTGCAACAAATCCAATTCCTGGTCATCAGCAGCATTTTGACTCCTCTTGGCAGATACTTTTGGCTCTGAGGAATCCTCAGGAAATGTGGCTAGCAGAAGCAGCTGCCAGAATTACACAACTGCTCAAGGAGGTAGTTGATCGATGACCCACTCCCTTGGGAATTGTCTACAGACCAAGAAAACACGTATGGAATTTAGGGTGAAAGGAAGTGCTTGGAATACATTTAAATATAATATTCACCTATTCATTTTAAAGATCTTTCTTATAATTTCTCATTTTATACTTAAAAGAGACATATTATTCAACTAGAATGTGAACCTTTAATTCTAAATCTCTCTATACTGTTAGTCACCTGTTAATCTGTTATGGCTATAAATAACATTGGAAATAGCAACAATGCCTCTAATTTCTACTTTGAAATCCAGTGACAGCTGTCAAATGAAATGTATAGTGAATCCAGTGAGTGGCAGATAAGATAAACACGGGGTTTATAGTTGTAATTACCTAAGGCCTCTAAGATCTACCTATTTTGAACCAGTGGAATTCTAAGAGTTATAATGTTTTGCCCAGTTCTCTTCCTTGCCGCATCTAACGCTCAGGTAAGATCTACCTCCTACTCACTACCAGTCTCTGAGTTGCCTAAGACCTGATTCTGACCATGCTACCCCAGCTCTAGATCAAATCTATCTCCATGGGTTTGGAATGTCAGAGGAGACCTTCTTGTTTGGGAAGGCTGGCCTCTGAGCCTCAGGGAACTAAGTACCTCCATGACATGGCTGTGTTTATAGGTGCCTTTCCCCACTCAACATGTTTTCAGCTGCTTTCTTCAATTACTCTCTGTTGCTTATTGTTTTAAAGATTTCCCCATTGCTGTGTGCTTTCTGCTAATCTCTCTCAGGCACAAAGTTTATTGCCCCTCCAGTGTCCCAGAAGAAAGCCACCTGCTGTCTAAGACAAAAGAGTAGAAGAGGGAGGGTGGGGCATTGATTTCTTCCTATATCCTAGAACATTTAAAATTACCTTCATGGCAGAGCCAGTATCTACTGCAAAGGTAGCAACAGAAAGCAAAATCTCAGCTCATATGAGATATAGACTATTCTTTGTAGAAAAAATTGGGTATGATGGGAAGGAGACTGGTGGTAGATAGGAAAAGGAACTGCTATAAACCAGAGTTTGCAGGTGAACACAAACCCTCGATTAGTAACCCCAAGGTGTATGGCAAGTGTTGCAACTATGGAACCTGACAGTGTGTCGTAATACTGGAGGTTCAGTGGAACTCCCGTGCTCTCTTGGACTCAGGCAACACCCAAGTGAGAATATAAGAAACCAGTATATGAGTTCAATGTACACCTCCCTGATATTTGGTATTGACAGACATTTTGATGTTTGACAATCTGGTGGTTTGTATATATACCTCTTTGTGGTTTAATTTGCATTTTCCTTATTACCAATGAGGCAGATATACACGCTTTTTGGAAATCATCTAAGTGCATGCTAGTCTTTTACCAGTTTTTAGTTTGATATTTAAAATTAATTTGTAGGATTTTTAAAAAATACATATTCTGTATATGTATATCCTTTTTCAGTTATATGTATTGAATATATATTCTCCCTTTCTGGGGCCATTTAGTTGTTGTTGTTAGTTTCTTTATGGAATCTTTTGATGAACAGAAATTCTTAATTTTAATTTAGTTGAATTAATGAATCTTTTCCTGAATTCAGAAAGATATTTTCCTATAAACTCTATAACTCTAAAATCCTTATACATTTGCCTTTCACGTGAAAGTCAATGACCCATTTGTAGCTGACTTTTTAATGAGGTGGAAGGTAGGCGTCCAAACTCATTTTTAAAATATAGATATCCAACTGTCCTAGCACCATTTATTTAAAAAGTTAAAATCCTTTCTCTGTATTTCTAGGTTGTCTTTTCTGTTCCACTGGTCTATTTGGCTATTTCTGGGCCAATAATAGTCTTAAATATGACACCTTTAAATATGTCTTAATATCTTATAGAGCAAGTTCTTCCATATTGTTGCTCTTTAAGAGTTCTGTGTCTATTCTGGGCCCTCTGCATTTCCACATAAATTTTAGAATTATCTTGTCGGTTTACACACACATACATACACACACTCTATTGGGATTTTTATTGCAATTGCATTAACACTATAGATTCATTTGGAGATTGACATTTGTACAATATGTCCACTTATTTAGAACTTTTAAATGATTCTCGAAGTTTTATAATTTTACCATTTAGGTCCTGCATATATTTTACCATATTTATTCCTAGGAACTTAATTTTGTGTGTGTGGTTTTGACATTTAAAAATTTTTTCTTAATTCATTGCAGATATAAAAGATTTTTATATATTGATGTTTTTTATCCTACAAACTTCTTAAGCTCATTTATTAATTCTAATAAATTGTAGGTTCTTTTGCATTTTCTACATACACAATCATGTAATCTGCAAATAATGATTTTTTTTTCTTTCCATTAAATTTTTCCTTATCTTATTGTCCTGGCTAAGACCTCCAGTACGATGCCAAATAAGATTGACTATACCAGGCATCCTTCTTCTTTCACCAATTCACTAACAGTGAATGGATGCTGAATTTTATCAAATGCTTTTTCTGCATCTGTTGAGAAGATGTGTTTTTTTCTCTTTTAATCTGTTAATGTGATTGGTTGATTTTCTAATGCTAAATGAAGCTTATGTTCCTGGGATGAACTCAACTTGGTCATTACACATTATTTTTTATTTATTGCTGGACTCAGTTTTCCAATGTATGAATTTAATCCCCCAAATTTTCCTCTAAGTACTACTTGATCTTCATTCCATAAGTTTTAATATGAAACATTCAGTTCTAGATATTTTCTAATTTTAATTGTGGTTTATTTTACCCATGGGTTATTTTAAGTTGTGCCTCCCAATTTTCAGACATAGAAATTTTCTAGTTATCTTTTTATTTTTGTTCTCTAGCTTGATTGCACTGCAGTAAGAGAACATATTGTCTATGATTAAAGCCCTCCAAAATTTGAGACTTGCTTTGTGTTTCATTATATGTTCAATTTTTATAAATGTTGCATATGTACTTTAAAAAATACATATTCTATACCTATTGGGTGCTTTGTTATTATACAACAGCATCAAATTTTGTTTGCTAATTTTTTTGTTCAAATTTTCTATATTCATAGTCATTTTACTGATCTATCAAGCAAGGTATGTTAAAATTTCCCACTATGGGAATATAACAGATACTTGGATAAAGAGAACAGATTAGTGGTTACCAGAGGGGAAGGGGGGTGGGGAGTGGGTGAAGGGACACATATGTGTGGTGACGGACAATAATTAGACTACTTGGGATAACCAGAATGAAGTCTACTCAGAAAATGATAAACAATAACATACACCTGAATTTTCACAATGTTATGAACCGTTATTATCTCAAGTTACTGGGAAAAAAAATTTCCCACTATGACAATAGGTTTGCAAATTTCTTCTTATAGTTCTGTCACTTTTTGCTTTCTATATTTTAGGCCATGCTAAATTCATGATTGTTATATATTCCTGGTGAATTGAACTTTTATTAATATGAAATATGACTCTTTATCTGTAGTAATACTTTTTGTCTTTACTTTGAAATTAATAAAGCTACAACAGCTTTCTTTGAGTAGGCATCAACATAGAATATATTTTCTCTCTTTATTTTCATATTTTCTGTATCTTTATACATTAGATGTGTTTTTTGTAATCATCATATAGTTTTGGTTTTGTATTCACAATGACAATCTTTTTCCTTTAATTGAAGCATTTAGTGTATGTTTATTTTTTAATATAATTATTGATGTATTTCAGATTAAATCTACCACTTCATTATGTTCTTTTGTCTCATCTAAAATATATTTCCTTTCTTGCCTTTTTTTGTATTGATTCTTCTTCATTATTTTACTTTTTCCCTTTGTTGCTTTGGAAATTTCACATTCTTTTATTATTCCTTTTAGGGTCCTCCTAGAGGTTACAAAATCCTTGACTTATCAAATTCTAATGTCAGTGGACTTTTGTCTTCCTCCAAGACAATATAAAAATCTTAGAACACTAACATTATTACTCTCCTCCCATCTTAAGTGTTGTTGGTAGCATGTACTTTAATTCTCTATGTCTCTTAAGCCCTCACGAATTATTATTTAATACAATTAGTATTAATGATATTTTATACAATTAATATTTGTGTCCATTTACTTACATATTTTCCAATTTTATTGCCATTAGTTATTTTCTGCATCTATGGCCATCTATCTGGGATCGTTTGCCTTCTGCCTATGAATACCCTTTAGTACTCTGTTAGTGCAGATCTGCTGATGATTAATTCTTACAGTTTTTGTTTAGCTTAAAAATGCATTTCTTTCACCTTCATTTTTGCAAGGTATTTTCCCTGGATATAGAATTGTAGGCTATCAATTATTTTCTTTCATCACACTGAAGATTTCAGTCCATTGTCTTCTGGCTTCCATTATCTCAGCTGGAAAATCTGCTGTAAGTCTAATTTTTATTTTTTGAAGGTAGTCTGTATTTTTTTCTCTGGTTGCCACAAAAGATTTCCATCTTTGTTTTTCAGCAGTTTTTCTGTGATGCACTTGGCTGTAGATTTCTTTTTATTTATTCTGTTTGGCTTTTATTGGGCTTCTGCTACATACGATACCATTCACAAACCTGGAAAATTCACATACATTATGTTTTCAAATAGCTTTGCCCTTATTCTCTTTCCATTCTCCTTTTCAGGCTCCAGTTGCATTTATCTAAGACCTTCTTAATGGATCCTCTATGTATTTTACCTTTTTGCATTGTTTTATGTCCTTTTGTAATTCTTTCTGGCTATTTCCTTCTGGCCTATCTTCCAGTCAGCTCTCTAAACTGTTAAAACCCTACCTTTGAGTTTCTTGAGTTTGGTTGTATTTTTTCAGTTGTAAAATTTATCTTTTCATTTAAAAAATCTGAAATGTCCCTTTTCATAATTTTCAGTTCTCTGTGAAAATTCTCAATCTTGTATTTTATCTTCTTGATCATAGTTATTTTAAAATCTGTTTCTGATCATTCTAATACCTGAGGTTTTCCATGGTTTTGTCTGTATTGGCTCATTTCTGTTGATTCTTGTTCGTATTATCTTGACTTCTGTGCTTGATTATCTCTGTTTGCCAGCTACTGTATTTTAAAAACTTTTAAAGAGTATGACATATAGGAAAGTTGTTAAGAGAGTAAATTCTAAGAGTTCTCATCACAAGGGGAAATGTTTTTTCTCTTTTTTTTTCTTTCTTTCCTTTATATTGTATCTATATGAGATGATGGATGTTAGCTGAACCAAGTGTGATAATCATTTCACAATATATGTAAACCAAACCATCATGCTGTACACTTTAAACTTATACAGTGATGTATGTCATTTATTTCTCAATAAAACTGGGAAAAAACTTTTAAATAAATAATTGGAGGATGAAGAAGATGTTATCTTATACCAGAGAGCATTTTTATTTCCTTCTTGTAGATGTCTGGAGGCACTTGCAAAACTGAGATCATCTCAATCCAATTTCTTAATCCAATGAGAAATCCAATTGAGGTTTTCTCAGTCACTCAGATGGCTCAAAGTTCAGTTACAGTCCACACAACACTGGTGTTCCCATTGTCTATTGCTGTGGAACAAGCTACAGTAACATTTAGTAGCTTAAAACAACACACATTTTATTTATTTGCCTACAAAGTTGTTATTGGGTAGGACTTGGTGGGGACAGTTTTTCTCTGCCCTATTTGGCTCTGGCTGGGACAGCTCAATGAGAGCTGAAGGATCTTCTTCCAAGATGATTTCACTGAACTGCTGGTAAGTTGGTGATGGCTGTGGCTGGGAGCTCAGTTAGGGCTGTTGTCTGGGGACTCTGTTCTCCTCCTCATGGCTTATCCACAGGGCTAGGTGAGGTGCCTCACAGCATTATGGTCTCAAGGTAGTTATGTTTCTTAAATGATGGCTAGCTTAAACCAGATTGCAAAACCAGAAGCTTCTAAGCTTTTTTAAGATTTAGGTACAACATCACTTCTGCCACATTCTATTGGTTAAATTAGGTCAGAGAGTCAGCACAGATTCAAGAGGGCTATACAATGACATGAACACCAGGGGAGATGGTTTATGGAGGACCACCAAAGTAATTGTCAACCATAGATGGTTTACTGCCCTTTCTCCTGGGGTGCAGCACTTTGGAGTCTAAATAGAATTGCAGGACTCCCATTCTTGTTGGGCCAGGGAACAAGTTTTTTCCTCCTTCTGTAGAGTCCTGCTAAGCCTCTCAACTTCTCTTTTTCCATATCATGGCCTAGTCAGCAGTAATTCTTTACTCCCAAATGCTTTTAAGATGTATATATAGAAACATAATTTTCTTTCAGTTTTTCTAGTTGTTCTCAGCAAAAGAGAGAACTGATACAAATTACCTAGTCAGTGATAACCAGAAACTCCTGTTTCAGAAGGTCCTGGTGCCTTTTATGTTTATGTTCTTTCAAGTATATGTTAATTCCACAAAAGGCTTTATGCCACTTAGAGATAAATGAGCCAAAGATCGCCTCTGTGTTTGACCCCTACGTTATTTCTTTCTTTACTGCAGGCTGAGACCCATTAGCTTGAAAGTCCACTGGTGCCAAACTCAAATTTTTGTATATTCAATCATTTAAAAAATATCCCAAACAAGAAGACTATTAACCATTTAGAGCTGCCTGCTTTACATACCTGTAACACCTCACCCCATACCTGCTGGCCATTGATAAGATAGAAGCTTGTGGTTATAAGACTCTAAGCTGCTACGGCCCTTTGGAGCTCTCTGACTCAAAGACCCCCCTGTGCTCCTGAGTGACATAACCTAGACATGTAAACCCCCTTTCCAACCCCTCCCTCCCCTGGAAGTTCCTTTGCTCTCCTCGCCTACTGAGGGTGGCCCCAAGCCTCTGGATGGTCTCATGCTGTGAGGAACTTCCGCTCTCATGCAATCCTGTTCAAGCACCGCCTGGCAAAGCTTCTTGTGTGTTACTGGCTCTCATGATTATATCTTTTCCTTTGATCAGCCCCCAAATCTCTCACCCCCCTACAACCATATCGTACATTCGTATACACTACAATTTCCCTCCCCACAGGAAGCTTTAATACAGTATGCTGCTGAGAGAAAGCTGAAACAAGAGTGTTAATGGGGCTCAAGGAAGCAGGAGCCACTGGGCCAGGATTAGTGTAGAGTCAAGCGACAGAATAGCAAGGTCAAGGCAACATTTGGCTTCAAATCACAAATAATGATGCCAATACTACCCCTGCTGTGTAATTATTTCTGAAACACCTGCTACCATAGTATATAATTTACGTACTTTGACAACCAAGGCTCTCCCAGGGCCCTCTGAAGGCCACATTACACAGTCCTATGATTTCCTCACATTTACAGATGGAATATCTGAGCAGCTCACCACAGCAATTGTTAGAATGTTCTCTAGTTTTCTGGGATCCACAGTCACATTTGTGATTCAAGACAGATTGCACAAGATAACAACAGGAACCATAAACAATGATCTGTTTCAGAGAATTGGTCTTTACATCAAGAGTCAGTGCTGACCTCTAGTGGCAGTTAAGACAGTATTACCACTGTACTTCAGTCATATCTTGGCAAAGAATCTTCCCCAATTTTTATGAGAATGTGTAATAACGACTTTATGAAGCATTATGCTTGAGTATTTTTTTAATATGAGAGTTAAACATACCTAAACTTTTCAAAAGTTCAAATGCCAATTCATAGAGCTTTGTTTTAGATAGTTTTCAGGTCACTACAATTCTTTTCTACGGCTAATTTTAAGAGCCAGCTCTTTACTCTCCCTAATAAGGTAGAATAGACTAGAATATTTATGCAAAAACAGTAGATAAAATGTGTTCAATATTAGAAGTATTTGTCTACACTAATCATAAAAGTACTACTTTAGGGAATGAGGACCTGAAGTTCTGACACCAGTAGGCCACCAACAGCCTTCAGCAGGCCACTAAGATCTTTGCATGCTGTATTTTAATCCTTTCCCCCCTCAGCCCACAGCTCACCCAGAATCTGAGAGCTGCATACAAGTCACGATCTCTGTATCTGGCTCAGGTTCCCAACAAAAGTATTTGGCCCTCTAACCTTATTACATTTACTGAGGAAAATTTTGTATTCTTATTTTTTTGAAGTCAGCCATCTCCACTGAACTCTGAACATCAAGGGAGAGTGAGACTGGGATGTAGGAGAAATGTCTATACAAACCTTGTCTCCTACTTGCAACAGCAGCTCTCACCACTGGTTCTAGTCAAAGCCCTCAGCAGGCACTTGCTCTCTGTAGGCCTTCCTCCTGCTGCTCTTGGCTCAAGCTCTCATGATAGTGAATCATGGCAAAGCTTCTAGCAGCTCCTGGCACTTTCCAGTGGCAGGCCCAGCCGGTAGCTCTGGTAGGGCTCCCAATGTCTCTAATCCTCAGTGCAAAAACATATAGCATAACCCCCTGATACATCTCTGTGTTAAGCATTCACTTTCTTATTCTCCCTAAACTCATTTTTGCCCTAAACCCATTTTTTAAACATACCAGGACTTGTTCTTCCAGACTGTCAGTCTCACTGACTTAACTTTCTTAACTACACAGTCTGAACCTCATGGTCATTCACATGAGTGCTATTCAAACCAACTCATTCAGTTCCTTAAACATCCTGATTTCCTGTCATACCCCCAAGGAGATGACTCTAGCCATCCACTACTCCCACTTCCTTTTCTGGCGTGACGAGCATTGCTGGAGAAGATTGCAAAACCATGCAAACTGGGGCCAATAAAGGCACAAACTTCCCACCCCATTTGAGCTTCCATGCTGTCACCAATCCTTTCGTTTGACCTCAGTAAGTTCCCTCTCAGTCTCCTGTGGGAGATGTTCAAGCTTTTAGCACTTCTCCTTGATTCCTCTTTGTCATTTCCTCACCGCCTCAACAAGAAACCCCATTTCCTACTTCAAAAGGGGTAAAAAGGTCATTGGAAAGAAAATCCTTCTTCACACCCTTTACTTCTCCTCTTCCTTTTATTTGGAGGGAATAAGAACCCTTCCTCTTTAACCCCCGGATACAACTTTACTAAATTTGTTTATTAGTTCTAACAGTTTTTTGGTGGAGTCTTTAGTGTTTCCTATATATAAAATCATGTCATCTGCAAATAGTGATGATTTTATTTCTTCCTTTCCAATTTGGATGCCTTTAATTCTTTTTCTTGCCTAATTGCTCTGGCTAGGTCTTCCAATACTATGTTGAATAAAACTGGCGAGAGTACTCATCCTTGTCTTGTTCCTGATTTTAGAGGAAAATATTTAAGCTTTTCACTGTTGAGGATGATGTTAGCTGTTGACTTGTCATATATGGTCTTTATTATATTGAGGTACATTCCCTCTATATCCACTTTGTTGAGAGTTTTTATCATAAAAGGATGTTGAATTTTGTCACATGCTTTTTCTGCATCTATTGAGATGATCATATGATTTTTGTTCTTTACTTTGTTGAATTTGGTTTGTTTCATGTTTGCATTCAAGATTTATTTTCAGATTTATGTTTGTAACATAAAGCTCTTTTAACCCAATATTGAGAGTTCACAAGACTTGTTTTCTCTTCTGTAGGGTCCAATGACATGATACTCAAATCTGAAACACATTGATCCACCTCCCTACAAAAGTCTAGGCTTCTTAACATGGTTACAAGACTCCCAAAATCATACCCCGGGCTACCTTTTGTCTCATGTCCTCCACTCACAGCTTGTATATTGTGCTCTAACATGACCATATTATTGGTAGTTTTTCAGACAGACCCCATGGCTTTTGTCCCCATCTTTGCTTAGTCTGTCCCCTCTGTCTGGCATGCCTAACATTGCTAACCTTACATTCTTTCCCCAACTTCCACATTTTGGTTTTCCCAGCTATTCATCTTTACTCATGATCAAATAGTCATCTCAAAACATCAACTTCTATGGGAAAACTTACCCTGAACCTCTTGTCTTCTCTCATTGTATTTTCTTCTGTCTTTGTATCTGGATTGTGCTGTATTATCCGTTTTATACCTTCCTAAATGAAGATGTGTTTTATTCCTTATTGCAGCCCCACACTTAGCATAAGCTGCCACAAAGTCAATACTCATGAAATATTTGTGGAATGAATGAACAGATAAATGAACTAGAAAAACAACACAGCATGATATTTCTATCTACACCCTCAGTTCTCTTTTGAAATATCATGAAGAGGAAAAAAAATCATGTCTTTTGCTCAAGGCGAGCTTTCACATTCCCTAGATTCTGGAATTGTCTGAACTGAACTAGCAAAATCTCCAATGAGGTTCTATTGTTTCCCCAACCCAAACAAAGTAATAGGAGTATCTGTGTAGGTCTAGTCTTGGACACCTTATAGTATCTTCTGCTACAGAATGCTAATACTGACTCTAGCTGACAATTCACAATTCTTTGATCTGTGTGCCTTACTCAGGAATAAAAATATAAACAACACTCATTGAATAGCATTTTTATATGAATGAACTTTTAAATTGAGTGAATATTCGAATCTAGGTAATATGCTCAATTTGTTTTAAGATCATGGTCAGAAACAAACATTCATACAATAAACTTTCAATAGTGTTTTTCAACTGAGATAAAATATACATAATGTAAACAATTATTTATATTATGTAAATTTTATCTATTTTGATTATTTTAAAGTGTACAATTCAGTGATTTTTAGTATATTCACAATGTTTTACAAACATCATAATTTAACTCCAGATTATTTTCATTAGCCTAAATAGAAACTCTATGCCTCCTAATTCCCGCATATCTCCATTTGCTGGCAACCAGTAATCTACTTTCTATTTCTATGGATTTACTCTGTGGACATTTCATATGAATGGAATCACACAGTATGGGTTCTTTTGTTTCTGATTTCTTTTATTTAGCATGTTTCCAAGGTTCATCCATGTCATAACAAGTCAGAGGACTTCATTTCTTTTTGCAGCTGAATAATATTCCATTATATGGATTACCATATTTTGTTTATCCATTCATCAGTTGATTGACATTTGAGTTGTTTCCACTTTTTGGCTATTATGAATATTCATGACAGGTTTGTGAAAACATGTTTTCAATTCTCTTGAGAATATAACTTGGTGAAGAATTGTTTGGTTATATGTAACTCTATCTTTAACTTTTTAAGAAACTGCTAGACTTTTTCACAGTGGATGAAGCATTTTACATTCTCAGCAGAAATGCGTGAGGGGTACAATTTCTCCACATCCTTCCCAACATTTTTTTATGACAGCCAACCTACTAAAAGTGAAGTGGTATCTTATTGTGGTTTTGATATGCATTTTCCTCAAGACTGATGTTGATTTTTTTCAAGTGATTATTGGCCATTTGTATATTTTCTTTGGAAAAATGTCTATTCAAGCCCTTTGCCCATTTTCAATTGGGTCGTTTGTCTTTTTCTTGTTGAGTTGTAAGTATTCTTTATATAGTCTGGATACTAGACACTTATCAGATATCTGATTTGGAAATATTTTCTTCCAATCTGTAAGTTGTCTTTTTACTTTTCTGATAGTAATACTTAATACTTTTCTGATAGTCCTTTGGTGCACAAAAGCTTTTAATTTTGATGAAGTTCAATTTATCTATTTTTTCTTTTGTTGCTTGTGTTTTTCTGTCATATTTAAGAAATGGCTGCTTAATCCAAGGTGATGAAGATTTACACCTATGTTTCCTTCTGAGTTCTATAGTTTTAACTCTTACATTTAGGCTTTTGATCCATTTTGAGTTAATTTTGTATATGCTGTGAGGTAGGAGTCCAAATTTATGCAGTTGTCTTTTAAATCAGATAGGAAACAAAAGGAGTTACAAACAGAATTAACACATTAATTCTCTTATATTTATTTATGAAGTTACTTTTACTGCTGTTCTCTAATTCTTCATGTGGATTCAAGTGACTGTCTGTCTAGTGTGTTTTCATTTCAGCCTGACGGACTCCTTTTAGCATTTCTTACAGGGAAAGTCTGCTAATGACTCAGTTATTTATTTATCTAAAAATGTCTTGATTTCTCTTTCATTTTTGAAGGATAGTTTTGCTAAAGATAGAATTCTTGGTTGACATATTTTTTTCAGCACTTTAACTATATCATCTTACTGCCTTCTGGCTACATGGCTTCTGTCAGAAATCAGCTGTAATCTTATTGAGGATCCCTTACACGTGATGAGTCACTTCTCTCTTCTGATTTCAGTGTATTCTTTGGCTTTGAACAGTTGATTATGATGTGTCTCAGTAAGGATTTTCTTGAATTTATCCTACTTGGATTTCATGGATCTTCTTGGATGTGTAAATGAATATTTTTCATCAAATGTGGGAAGTTTCAGCCATTATTTCTCAAATATTCTTTCTGTCTCTTTCCCCTCTCCTATGGGACTCCTACTATGTGTATGTTGATATGCATGGTGGTGTATGCAGGTCTCTTAGACTTTGTTCATTTTTCTATCTCTCTGTTACTCAGACTGTATAATCATAATTAGCTTATTTTTAATTTTACTGATTCTTCCTTCTGCCTACTCAAATCTCCTACTAAGCCCTTCTAGTGAAATTTGCATTTCAGTTGTTGTACTTTTCAACTCCAGAATCTCTATTTTGGTTCCTTTATATAATTTCTACTTTTTAATTCATATACTCTATTTGGTGAGACATCATTTACATCCTTTCTTTTAGTTCTTTAGACATGGTTTCCTTTAGGCTTTGAACATATTTAGCTTATTTAAAATCTTTGTCTAGATATGTCCAAATTTGGAGCTTCCTCAGGAACAGTTTCTATTGATTTCCCCCCCTTTATATGGGACTTACTTTCTTGTTTCTTTACATGCCTTGTTTTTTTTTTAACCGGACATTTTGAATATTATAATTTGGCAACTCTACAAATCAGATTCTCCACTTTCCCCATAGTTATTAGTTGTTGCTTGTTGTAATTGCTGTTTGTTTAGTGACTTTTCTGACCTAATTTTTTAAAGTCGGTATTCATAGTCATGTGTGGCCACTGAAGTCTCTGTTCCATTAGCTTAAGAGTCAGCTAAGGATTAGGCAGAGATTTTCTTACATACCTGGAACCAATAATCTCCCAGTTTTTGCAGCTGGGCTCTCTGTGTGTGTTAGGGCACACCTTCAGCACTCAGCCAGGCAGTTTACAATCCTGCCTTAGCCTTAACTTCTTGCTTGCACAGCTCTTCAAGGTCAGCCAGAAGTGAGAGCTTAGGGCTTTCTCAGGTCTTTTCTGAGCATGCACACAGCCCTAGGCATGTGAATAGCTTCTCGATTTCCAAGAATATGTCAAAGCTTTTCAAAGCCCTTCTTCCCCAAAGCATCTCATTCACCAGCCTTTCCTCCCGTTTTTTTAGTGAGTCTTCTGTTGCTCCAACTGTTATCCAATACCTCAGGCAGCAATGACTAAAACATTTGCCTAAAATGTTTTCAACAAATGCCACCCCCCCTTCATAGAAGCTTTAGCGCTGGATAAATTTTGATTTAGGTGCGATAAAACAAGCTTTTTGAGCAGATCTTCCAGGGAACCATCAGACAGATCAACCAATAACAATTATTTACAAATGAGGTCTTTTCTGCTCCCTCTGGTACCAGTACTGGTACTGGTACTGGGAATGCAGGCAGTTATTGTTAAGGTTACCACTGAGCTGAGGAGTAAGGTATAGGACTAGGGCAACTTAAAATGCCTTGAAGTTCACTCTTCTTACCAAGATTTATCTTAAAAAAAAAAAACTGCACCCCAATTGCCACAAGTTTTTGGCTAGTTTTCAGATTCTGAAAAGGTTGATTCTGACAGTTGTTTTCAGATTTTTAGTTGCTTTTAGAGTTCCTTACTCCACCATTTTCACTGACATCATCACCTATCAATACTTTTCATATCGACACCAATTTCAGTAAAATGTATTAAAGTTTATAGAGAACATATCCCTTTGAAAGTATACTTAAATTATTTATTGCTTTTGTTTCAAGAATATTGATAGACGCAAAGTAGATTTAAGGAACATTTTGGTACCTAATAGATGTACCAATTTTCAATGAGATCAAATAGTATTGTACTTTTGTACTCTTGCTTTTAAATTTATATTTACATAATTTCTTTCAGTTACTGTATTAGATTATTTGGCTTGATGCCCATTGCTAAAGCACCTAGGAAGACAAGCGTTGCCTTTTATCACTGCCTTATTCATTTATGCTTTTATGCATGCATTTGTTCACCAATTATTTATTAAGCACCTCGTCCATAGCTATAGGTGCAGGGTATGTGGCAGGTAACATATGCTGAATGATTTTATTTTATCAACAGATGACTTAAGAAGCAGTTGAACTTAACAGTTAGTATTGCCAGAAAGAGGTACATTACATTACCTTAGGACCTAGGAGGACTCCCTCACAGATCTTACTATTTTAGCCATCAGATGTATAGAATTTTGCTAGTAAATACCAAAAGCTACTTCTACCCATTGCAAGGACAGAAGTCACATTAGCTGGGATCATCCTCTGGGTGTGCTGTTAGTGGAACCACTTCTCCACACTGTCTGGAACTTAAAGCTCTGTGCTTATTTTGGATGTCTCTACTTACTTCTGTCTTTAAATCCCAACCTGGATCTAAGGACCCTAAATTTCATTCCCAGCTTCCTTCTCAGACATTGACCTTTGCTCCATCCTCCAGTATGGCCCATCACTCAGATTCTGGCCTTTCAATCCTTTGAATTCATGGTAGCTGTTCTAAAATTAGGGATGTAATGGTTAAGAGCAGCGGGCTCTGGAGTACTGACTCCCAAGTGCCAGCAGTAACTCCACTACTTACTGCTGTGTGACTTTGGACAGCAGCTTAACCTACCTTTCTAAGCCTCAGTTTCCTCAAGTGTAAAATGAAAATAATAATAATACCTACAATACAGAGATGTGAAAATTAAATAGAGTAATGAATACAAATCACTGAACATAGTGCCTGGCACACAGTAAGCATTCCATATGTGTTGGGGTTTTTTTTATTATTCTTGTTCTTAATGACTCATGTGGCTCTTGGACTTGTCCTTCTGGTTTTTCTTTGATTACTTTCAATATAAATTAGTGTAAACTGTACTAAAATTAAGACTGCATTCACTTTCTTGGGGAATATTTCTCTAATCCCTAGTCCAGATCAGCTGTCTTTGTTATATACTTTCAAGGAACCATACTTTCTTCTCCAGAGCACTTTATCTCATCGGTAATTATACACTCATTTTTGTCATCATTTGATTAATTTCTGTCTCCTCCACTAGACTTCAAGTTACATGAGATCAGTGACCATGGTTTGCTTGTAATTGTATCCCCAGAATCTAGCACAGTGCCTGGGACAGGAATGGATGATAGAATGAAGCATTCACTTTCATTTAAATGATTAATATGAATCCTATGCTCAAGTTAGTCTATTACACTCAGCACAGTCTCCCATGTTTTGATTGTCTACCAGTATGTATCTTTTAAACCTTACCAAATCTAAGTCTTTGTAAGGTGAGTTCTTTAAATGGTATGAACTATGTGTGTATATATAGATATAGATAGACACATATAGATAGGTAGATAGATAGATAGATAGATAGATAGATAGATAGATAGATAGAGATATGTGTATTCATCTCACAGCATAACATAAATAAGCATCTAATACTAAACAGATATTGAGTTACTGAGTGAGTGAAAAAAAAAAAGTCATTGACCATAATGATTCTAGTGTCCAGGAAAAACTGAAGTTGAAGCTGCATGAAGAACTAAGAGGATCAAGTGGAAGATTTGCATGGGAGAAGGGAGGTTATGTGCTAACCTGGTAGATAACTGTGACATAGCCTCATATACTCTTCTTTTTAGTGGAAGGTTTTAGAATTCAGGAAGCAAATTAGTGCTTGATAGAGATTAATTTCAATTTATCTTGTGAGCTTGAATCATCACTTTGCCTTGTAAATATTTACAATTCTTCTATTAGCTGTGCATTCCCCTGACGTTTACACTTTATTCATAAGCAGCCTCTGTTATGACCTGTAATTGCTAATAAAGATGGGTAAAAGCACCACAGATTGGGGTTGCCACAGATCACTATGGAAATGATACTCTTTCTTGCTCCTTGTGAAAACAGCATTTGCCTCACTTTGGTCTACTTTGAGGCAACTCACCTCTTCAGAGATAGAAGATTATTTCCAGAAAGTTCCATGTAAAATTGAATAAAATAGTAGAATCAAATGAGTCCCCACTGCCTTGTGAACCAGGGTATTTGGTATCTTGTCAACAAGGAGAAATTAAGCTCATCCACGAGGCACAGAGTGGTGGTCCTGGTGGTCTAGTGGTTAAGATTCGACACTTTCACTGCCATAGCCCAGATTCATTTCCCATTCAGGGAAACACACCACTGGTCGTTTATCACACTGTGGTGGCTGCGTGTTGCTGTGATGCTGAAAGCTATGTCACCAGCAGGGTCACCCATGGTGGACAGGTTTCAGTGGAGCTTCCAGACTAAAACAGGCTAGGAAGAAGGAACTGGCCACCCACTTCCTGAAAAATTGTCCATGAAAACCGTACGAATAACAGCAGAGCATGGTCTTATACAGTGCCGCAAGGTGAGAGGATGGCACTAAAAGATCGGGCAGGGTTCTGCTCTGCTGTACACAGGGGCGCTAGGAGTTGGAATGGACTTGTTGGCACTAACAACAAATGAGGCACACAGACCCAGGTGCTGATGTACAAAACTAGTTCACTCTGATTTTGTGGTTCTTTGAAGAGCAAAGAAAGAGCTAGATCTTTATCTGATTTCTCATCCAGTAGGCCAGCATTTTGTTAGGCTCCTGCACCAAGAACACCAGGGAAACCAGTCAGCCTCCTTTCGGGCATCTTAATCTTGTTTCTATCTAAAATGTACACATTTCTATCTAAAATGTACACATCAGTGTAAATAAATGTTAACATTTGTTACATATGAGATTTTGAATACTCAAGACTTACATTCTCTAAATTGCACAACTGACTCTATCTTCTACAGAGCTTTCCCTTCCTATCCCCTAACTAATTCTCACTTGAAGGTCCCACAATCATACAAAATGCACTGTGTCCCAACCTGAAACTGTGGTCTTTCTTGCTGAATGGGCCCCTCTCTATTTACTGGTTGGCAAATGAAACCTTGTTCAGCTAGGTGACCAAACATTTGAGAAACGGTTCTGAAGACGCTGAGAATATAATCAAAGAGAAAATCCACAGGCAAAATCTATTTGATGACCAATTCATTCTTGCATTTGGTAAATAATAGCATGGTGCTAGGGCTGGAAGTGCAATGGAAGACAAAGCACAGTGCCTGCCCTCAGGGAATTGATCAAGTGGTAGGAGCAGAAAAGAAAAGAGGTATTACAACCTGTGAGGACTTGATGCTCTTATGGGACAGCACAAGGGGCGCTGGAGCATATGGAGGGCCTCAAGGAAGGCCCCCCACAGGCCTCCCTCCCCAACCCACCTAAATGGCTCCTTGTAATCATTTTGGGTAGGATGTTTGGGTTTCTTCTCTCTCTCAATTAGATTCTAACTTTTGGCTTGTATGTCCCTTAAAATAATTTTGAGAAGTTGTCCTCTTCACGTTCTTAACTTGGTATCTAAAATTTTTTATGTTAAATGTAAACAGATGCAAAGGTGTAATTTTCAGCATATTACAAACATTGGCATGTTAAAATAAAAGTTATAACACTATTTTAAATGTATTCAGTAGAATTTAAATGTCACAGAATCTAAATATCCCCATGCACACATTCACTCTCACACAAAGACACACATACACACACACACACACACACACATTTCTTGGGGAGTCTCCTTGTGCCCATTCCCCAGCAAAATTTGAAGAATGCCGCTCTAGAGGGATGTTTCTGTGACTTGTGATGTGTCCTTTGTGGCACCCAGTACCGATGTGCCAGACCTTGGCTGAACACTTCACATGTATCATCTCATTTAATCCTCAGCAACCTCTGAGGTCAGTTTCATTATCTGCATTTTACTTAAGAAGAAAATGAGGCTAAGGGAAGTGTTTGAATCCAGGTCTTTCTGACTTTATACCCTGCACTCTTAACTGCTACTTTATACTTAGAATTCACTGCAACTGAGGGATTTTAGTGTTAAAATCTGTGTGGAACACCTCAAAGAGAATAACTTACAGCACCCTCTGGAAGTTACTGCACTCCCTACCCTCCTGCCTGCCTTGCTTTTCTCCACAGCACTTACCAACATCTGATAGATGGTCTGTTTTACTCATTCATTTATGGTTAAGCCTCTCCCCACCTCCAGCCTAGAATATAGCCCCCAGAGTGCAGGGATGTTCTCTGTTTTGTTCACTGCTGTTTTCTCAGTGCCTAAAACAGTGCCCAACACATAGTAGGTGCTCAATAAATGCTTCTTGAATAATGAACAAGACTTGCTGCCATAAAGCCATTAAGACTGTGAGAGACTCTAGTCAGACTAGTGGTTGCTAAGTGCTCTGATCAGTCTTCCTGGCTTCTGCTATAATTA
Organism: Tapirus indicus; assembly: GCA_031878705.1. Classification (NCBI taxonomy): domain Eukaryota; kingdom Metazoa; phylum Chordata; class Mammalia; order Perissodactyla; family Tapiridae; genus Tapirus; species Tapirus indicus. Next base: position 19,708,122 of record CM062934.1, read on the forward strand.
GGTAGCAGTATGAGGTATAGATCAACTATCTGATTTTGGAGTGAAGGGTTTTTATGTGCCAGTCAATATCAAGAAAAGAAGAATATAACCACACATCTAAAGTGCATGCTGAGGAGCAGTAAAATGGCAAACTATATTTACCTCACTCAAGTTACTAAGGAGAACATGGAATCAGGTAGCCTTGTTGTAGGGTTACGATAGGGATGCATCTTTTAACCATCACAGCCTACCATTCAGGGCTGGAAGTTTGAGCACATCCAGGCATGGTTGGAAGCCTGGCGACTGCAGCCTCCCCAAAGTCCCCCAGGGCTGAAGAGCCTTCCGGAAGGGAATCCAAATAGTATACCCTGCTGGCATGGCCACAGCTGGGTAAATTTGACGAACTAGTGGGGCAGCCTGACATAAGGTTATCTGGGGGTGGGATGGAAACTCCAGAGTCTTCTGGAAAAGAATGCATCTTAGGGAAGAAAGAGCTAGGCATGATGAGCTTGATCTGGGAGCAAAGCTGTATCTGTCAGAGAGGATGGAGGTTCTAAATATAGCATCATTACTGCTAGTCTCTGGCTCACCCCTGAGCACAGGTCTGGGTCCTATAGAAAAAGAGATCTACAAGAAAAGATGGAAGGAGCTTTTCTACCAAACTTTGACACTCCCTGGGGCTTTAACAGAGGGTATCACAAAAAGGAGGGAGCCATTCCCTACATCCAGCCTCCCAGTGGCACAGCCCAGCAGGCATTGGTGACTCCCTCAAGTCTCAAAATAAATAGCAGAGGCAGCTTCTTGGCCTGGAGGAGTAATCAGAAGACTTGGGCACTGAGTAGTTAGTAAGGAGCACCTGCTATGCCTGCTGGGCCTGGTAGGGTGGCACAGAATAGCAGCAGAGCAGCTATACCCAGCTGAGAACCAGTGAAGCTGCAGCAGCAGAGCCCAGCATGCCCAGAGTGTGTCTAGTAGTGACTGTGGACGTGCCCCCTGAGTGGATGGAAAAGCAGATATCAACAACAGGGGGGAAACTTGGTTTGGTGGAGCAATGCTGCTACATGGGTATGAACTGGCTCCTGGGTCCTGGGAGAGTTTCCCAGGGGAGACTCCTAGAAGGACTTGGGTGGTGGAGACTGCAGGGAGCCCAAGTTCTTGAGTCATTTAAAAGGGGCCAAAGCCTGATATTGGGGGTTATGTAGAGAACAATCTTCGAGTCTTGCATTTCAACAGCCTATCATCTCCCCAATTGTCCCACCATTCACAGGTGTCTCTCTCCTCCTGTCCTCCTTCACCAGATTCCTAACTCAAAATTCCTGTTGGCTCAAAGAGACTGCTTAAATTAGGTTAAGAGGGAAAAGCGTGCCAGTTTAAAGTTATGCAAATATGTGAAAGATGGGTAAACTTTTAGCCATTCCAGGTATATCTGAACTTTAAAAGATTAACTCCAATGAGTCTCCATCAGACAGCATGAAAAGGAGGAGAAAAGACTTTTAGGCAGTGGGACAATAGGGAAAAATATTTGTTCATCTCGTGCTAGCACTGGGTGGATTAAGTGACGTGACCCAGCGATGAGAAAATTAGATTAAATGAGGCTTAGACTTAAGCCCCTTGGGATAACTATGCTCTGTAACGCCAAAGGCAGATCTATTCCATAATGACAGCCCTGGATGAGACTCATACCGTGCGTCTCACTCTACGATATGGCACTGTTGACGTGGAGCAAAAGCTCACCTTATGCTAGATAAATGGTTTTTGAACAGCAGCACCAAATGGCAGGATAATTTTAGACTTCTCAGGATGCTGAGGATATCTGTCCACTCACAATAGTACCTTGTATTTTCATTGTACTTTTCCACAAAGGGCTCCACACACTTTGAAAAAATGATCTCATTTCTCTTTACAAAATCTCAATGAGTCAAGAGCTTCAGTACATGATGGATTGACACAGTAGAAGCCTTCCCCTTGTCATTCCTCCCAGCTGTCCTTTGAGGTAGCTGGGGACTTCAGTTTATCAGCTGACTAATGAAGTATGGTTGTACTAATGTAGGAAAAACAATGATGTAGGAAAAAAGATGCTTTATGTACAGAAAGATTCTATGAAAAAGATTTATAAATAGACATAGGAAGAGACTGAGATAGGTCTGCAGGGCTTCTATTTATGATAATTCTCTAAAGGAATAAAGAACTAGAAATGCTAATAATTTCCTTCCCAACTCTGTATCCTCTTTTAGAGAACATTGTCACTTTTTCATCCTGTAGAGTTGGACCCATAGTCTTTGCTAAGTGGAAGTGGGGTTTGTGATTCCAGATCTCTAGTCAGAGATCTGGACTTAGACTTGGGTGAGCATCTGATCTAGTTGGCTCCATAGATTCTTGCTCCAGGAATTTGGAATTGGGTATAGCAAAAACTGGAAGGTGGACAGGAACCAAGATAGTTTCCCTCTCCCCATCTCTATCTACCTTTCTGAGACCAGGGGGTTTCCCTATTTGAGAAGCTCAAAGTTGGTTTAAAAGGCAGCCTTGATGGAAAACAACCTAAATATCTACCAACATGGAACTGATTAAATCATGAGACATTTATGTCATGGAATAGTACACAGCAGTGTGAAAAGAATGAAACTTTTTATGAACTGATCATTCTTTAGAATGATCTCCAAGACATATTGCTAAGAGAAGAATGCAAAGTACAGGATAGAAGTGACAGTGCAATACCATTTGCATAACAAGAAAGGAAAAATATAACATATTCTTAGGTCACTTACATTTAATATAATTATTAATATGTAAGGGCTTAAGTCTATCATTTTATTATTTGTTTTCTGTTTCTTTCTTCTGTTTCTCATTCTTCCATTTCCCTTTTCTTGTCTTCCTGTGGGTTATTTTGAACATTTTAAAAATTCCATCTTGATTTCCTTATAGTTTTTTTGAGTGTATTACTTTGTATAGTCTTCTTAGTCGTTGGGTGTATATATATATATATATATTTATATATACATATATATGACATCATATGTATATATGACATCACAATCTACTGATATCAACATTTTACTACTTGAGTGAAGTGTAGAAAACTTACTCACATTTAGATCCCATTATCTTCCCCACTTTTAAATATCATTGTCTTGAATATTAGATGGTATTATAATTTTTAGACCAATCATCATATATAATTTAGAAAACTCATGAGAAGGATAGTCTATTGTATTTACCCAAATTTCTGCATTCTTCATTGTTCTTTCTTCCTTCCTGATGATCCAAGATTCCTTTCCCTATCATTTCCCTTTTTTTGAAGAATGTCCTCGAGCCATTTTTTAAAAGCAGATCTGCTAGTGATGAATCCTTTTAGTTTTCTTTCGTCTGAGAATGTCTTTATTTCCCCTTAATCCTGAAGTATAGTTTCATCAGATATAGAATTCACAGTCAACAGTTCTTTTAGCACTTGAAAACCATTGTGTCACTTCTTTCTAGCCTCTTGTTTCAGATGAGAAATCTGCTGTCATTTGAATTGGTGTTCCCAAATAGGTAATGTATTGTTTCTTGGTCTGCTTTCAAGACATTTTCTTTGTTTTTAGTTTTCAGAAGTTTAATTGTGATGTATCTTGGCATGGATTTCTTTAGATTTATCCTATTTTGGGATTCACTCAGCTTCTTGATCTGTAGGTTTATATGTTTTGCCAAAGTTGGGGAATGTTCTGTCATTATTTCTTTGAATACTCTTTCAGTCCTATACTCTTTTTCCTCCCCATCTAGGACTCCAATGCTATAAATGTTGGATCTTTTGTTGTGGTCTCACAGGTTCCTGAGGCTCTGTTTGTTAGTTTTCAGTTTATTTTCTCTCTATTGTTCAAGACTGGGTAAATTCTACTGATCTGTCTTCAACTTCACTGATTCTATCCTCTGTCATCTCTACTACTGAGCTCATCCATTTAGTTGTATTATTTCTGCCTTTTTTAGTTCTATAATGTTCATTTGGTTCTTTTTTATAACTTTTATTTCTTTGCTGAAATTTCTATTCTTTTCACTTGTTTCAAGAGAAATTGTAATTGCTTGTTGAGTCTTTTTTATGATTGTTACTTTAAAATACTTATCAGATAATCCAATATCTAGTTCATCTCAGTGTGGGAGTCAGGTGATTATCTTTTGTTATGCAGGTTGTGATTTTCTTGGTTCTTTGTACAATGAGTGATTTTAATCTGGACATTTTGGCTATTATGTTAGGAGACTCTGAGCCCTATTTAAGTTTTTTATTTTAACAGACATTCACTCTGTTTGGGTTTAGCATGCAGGTCCTAGCCTACTTTTGTGGGCTCTGGTTCCAATGACAAATAATTTTCAGGGCCTCTATGGTGCTATTTTGGTCAGCTTGGTTTGTCTCCTGCCTCTGGGGCCCACAATAGTGTTTGTTTGTACCAGTTGAGAAAGTGAAGGGGGCTTCCCCAGGCTGGGTTGCCTGGTGCCTTTAGGTGGGGGAAGGGAGTCTCCAGGCTGCAGGGACAAAAAGCACCTCCTGGGTTGGGTGTTCCTTGTGGCAGAATCCCCCTTGTTAATGTCCACTGTCAACTGATGTCTCTGGGTGGGAGGGGGCAGTCTCAGGCTGGTGGGAAAGTCCTCTGGCTGGTTATTGTTAGGGAAATATTCAGTTGGGTCCCATGGCTGTTTCTGCTGGGCTTGCCTAGAGTTGTTGGCAGGACTCCTGTTCCATCTAGAGGAAGAATAGGTTACCTGGCTGCCTTCCATTGCTAGAGTGGGTGTTGGGAAAGGCCAGGCCTGGATTAGCTTCTCTTGGGTAGTGAGTCATGAGATGCCCTGCTACTGTGTTGTTTCTTTGGTCCTGTGATCCCTAACGAATAGATCTCCTCTTTCGACATTTCAGGCTTGTCTTTTAGTTGTCTCTTGTGTTATTTCCAAGGTTTTTAGTCATGCTTAGTAGGGAGGAGCAGGGAAAGATTAGCCTACACCATCTTGCCTAGACCAGAAGGTCTCTATATATGTTTATATAGGCACAAGATCTCTCTAGAAGGGTATACAAGGAATTGCTTTCCTTGGGGAGGGAACCTGGGGGATATGAGGTAGGAGGAAGACTTTTTTGGTATACTTATTTGTATTTTCTCATTTTAATGAGGTGAATATAGTATCTATTCAAAAATAAAAATAAAATATAAAAGAAGACAGAAGTCTTCTAACTCAGCCGTGTTTTCAAGAGCACAACCAAGGATTACAACATAAGTCAAGCAGTGTATGGATTCAACAATTGGTAATTTTATTAAATTTCACTGACTTTTAATTTCACTATATTGTGACTGCTTTGATCCAGATCCCTGAATGTAAGAATAGTATTCTCAGTGGATTTTCAGCCTGCTCATACATTTTGAATAACTTGCAGAATACAAATGTGTAATTTAGATAGAAGTAGATGCTTTTGGCAGCATACTAGTACCCTAATCAGCTGAAAAAACAATATTTGTATGATATTAAAACAAAATTAATAGCAAGACACTGATTACATGAAAAGACTTTATGTCGTAATTATTAAACTTGCAAACAAGTCAGCATAATTAGTGCCTTAATTAGGATATGACCTGACACTTTAGCTTACAAAATTAATAAAGGCAATTAAAAGTCACATTTGTAAAGTAGGTTTCAAAACTTACAAGGTATTCAGATATCATTTTTTTCCCCCTCATTTTGGGGAGCATCTTTGTAGGTATTAAGCTTACAATGCAATTACTTTAATTCCCACCCCCCACCCCCAGCACAGTGTCTCAGCCCAAAGCCTTAAGAGTCAAGTTTAATGACCCTCAGCCAAGGACGTCCACCCACAGGGGACTGGGCAGCTCACAGGCACACTCCAGGATAGCTCTAGGGCCAATGAAATAGCAAAGACTTGTTCTTTCACCAGCACCTTAAGTGAAATATAAACTAGAAGATTGGTATTGACTTTGATCACACTCTACCATTTTCACAGAACATTGGATCCAAATGGCAATTTCACCACTGTCATTTATTCTTCAACACATGCTTCTTGAAGGCATTTTAGTTCCCACAGTTTATTACGTGATGAAGGTTCCAGTCCGAAGCCAAAGAATTTTCCATTGGTAGATAAAAATGGGGAATTCAGTAAATTTTGATGGGCTAGTGATTTGAGAAAAAATAAATCTGGAATCCTACCTTCATTCCTTATGTCAAAATAACTCCAAATAGATCAAAGATTTAATATACAAGCAAAATCATAAATGTACCAGAAAAAGACATGGGTTAATATTTTTATAATATTGTTATCAAGAGAGGTTTTTTAACCATGACAGATAAAACAAAAGCCATAAAGGAAATGACTATCAAATTTGCCTACTTAAAAATTCTAAACTTACATAAAAAAACCCCACAATAAACCATAAGTTTTAAAAATCAAATTCAAGGCCAAATCAAGAAGTGACTGATTAAAATCTGAAACTTTCATCTATATTTTGATTCATTTTTCCTCTAAAGGCACAGCTGTACTCCTCAAAAAATAAGGAAATAATTAGAAATATGCATTATGATTTATGCACAAGGATATTAAGTATAGGGAAAAATTAAAAGAACTTACATGTTAAAAAACAGCTCATAAAGTAATTAAATTACAGAATAGCCATAGGCTTGAGGCATTAAAAATCTGAATATTTAACATCAAGATATTCTCATGATAGGACCTTGTTAAAAAGAAAGATAGAGAATATAGATGTATCCAATTTTATTTTAAAATGTTTCATCTAGACAAAAAAATATCAATGGTAATTATCACTAGAGGTAGAATTATAGATAAATGTTCTTGTCCTCATTTTTAGTAGTTTCCAAATTTTCTACAATAAATAAATTATTTTTATACTTGATCCTTTTTTAAAAAAATTCCTTGGAGCTTTAAAGAAAAAGGTATTTAAATTTTTCCTAAAAATAGCTAACTTGGAACTAGATCAGATATGAAATCTTAAAATTAATGACTTAAAAAGTGTAGCATACAATACAGCAATTGTGACAAGCCCCCATTTAATTTTTTATTTTTTATTTTTTTTTTTGTGGGGAAGACCAGCCCTGAGCTAACATCTGTTGCCACTCCTCCCCTTTTTTTTTTTGCCGAGGAAGACTGGCCCTGGGCTAACATCCGTGCCCATCTTCCTCTACTTTATATGGGACGCCGCCACGGCATGGCTGACAGGCAGTGCGTCGGCGGGCGCCCGGGATCCGAACTCGCGAAACCCGGGCTGCCAGGCACGGACTAAACCGCTGTGCCACCGGGCGGCCCCCCCCCCATTTAATTTTTTAAAAAATCCCTCTACCAGATTCAAGGATGCTGTATCATATGGGTTAAATCACAACTCCTGGTTATTCACAGTGACCTCTCTTTCTCTCTCTCTCTCTCTTTCTCTGACACTGCAGGCTTAGAACACAGGCTGCCCTTTTCCTAAGGCCCAGCATCATGAGAGAGTTCTTTCATAAAATCAGTATCATGCCTGTCTATTCCTAACTGCTGATATTGTAGAACAGGGAACACGAGTTCCCAAACTCCCATTACCTGATCTTAGCAGTAAGCTTATGTCTTTAATTGGAGGCCAATCACAAAATAAGCATCACTAGTAGTACAGAAAATGTCATCACTGAGCTTCCTCTGTACCTGTAGGTTTTCTTAATTTCTTCATTTGATGCTCCCTTCTGCAGACCAAGAATTTCATATAGAGCTTCTCCACATGTTGACATAGCTCGCTGTCTTTGGTTAGGTATGTTACATGCCATCTTCTCAGGCTACAAAACCAAAGGGGGAAATAGCCATGAAGGTTATGCATACTGGATCCCACTCTCTAAAGAGGAAGTTAGCTCCTTTCTGACCTTTTGTAAAATGACAATCTGAGATATATTTTTGTGCCGACTGCAAAAGGAGGGGAGAAAAGGTTAGGAGAGCCAAAAGTAGAGCTTCAAGTCAGGGTGTTAAAGGCCACAGGCAGCCATGCAAATGGAATATGGCTTTGTCCACATGGTTAAATAGAAGCAAAATGTTATCTAAATACCCAGCTAATTCAGAATTGTTGAGAATCAACCCTGATAGGTCAGGCACATGTAGATTTTTTTTGCCAAAATTTTCATAACTCCTTTTTTGTATGTTTTCCAAATTTAGCGAACATGGAAATAATCATCCATTTTACTTTGACTATTGGCCTAGCCATTGTTAGAGCAAGAGTTAAAAACAAAACAAAACAAAACAAAAAACAACTTTTTCTAAGTATCAAGGAAAAAATCTTGGTCTCATCTAGGAGCCAGGGTAGAACTTCTCTGCAGCTGTGGTATCCCAGAGTCCCCCACAGTGCTCCTGGGTTCTGCACCTGAGATAGCTCCTTTCCCTGTGGTCTCCAGAAAGGGTTGTGCTATCCCAAGTGCCTGCTGCATTCTGGCTTTAAGGGGGGCATGCAGAGAAGCAAGAAGACCTGGGGGCATTCCTGCATCCTCTACTTAACTTCTCCAAGTCTTATGTCTTCACCTGTAATATAAGGGTAATAAAGCCCACATCATAAGGATATCTTAAGAATTTAGAAATAATTCATACAGTAAACACAGACATAGTAAGCTCAAAGAAAAAGGTAATTATTTTTATTAAAGGCAGCACAGTGTGTAATTCAGAGTACACTGTAGTCAGACCCTCTGGGTTGCAATATTGGCCTTGCCACGATGAGCTGCATGACCTTCCCTATCTGTAAATTGGAGACAAACATGTGCCTAAACTCATGGAGATGTTGTAAGCATTAAATGAGTTCATATAAAACACAAAAATGGACACCAATGTTCATAGCAGCTCATAAAAGCCGAAAGGTGGAAGCAACCCAAATGTCCATCAACAGATGAATGAAAATGTGGTATGTACATACAATGGAATATTTTTCAGCCATAAAAAGAAATGGAATTCTGACACATGCTACAATATGGATGGAACCTTGAAAATATTATTTAAGTGAAATAAGCCAGTCATAAAAGGACAAGACTGTGTGATTCCTCTTGTTTGAGGTACCTTGAATAGGCAAATTCATAGAGACAGAAAGTAGAATAGAGGTTACCAGGGGCTGGAGGGAGTGGGAATGGGGAGTAATTGCATACTGGGTACAGAGTTTCTGTTTGGGATGATGAAAAAGTTCTGGAAATAGATAGTGGTGATGGTTAAATATCACTGTGATTGTACTTAATGCCACTGAATTGTATACTTAAAAATAGTTAAAATAGTAAATTTTATGTTATATTTGCCACAAAAACAAAACAAGAAAAATAAATAAACAAATAAAAACTTAGATTGCAAGCTCCTCTGATCACAAGTTCCTTGAAAATCATTGTCCATCTCTTGGCTTTGGGCCTTGTGTAGCAAGTGCTATAAGAGTGAGTGAATGTGAATGAATGAATATACAGGGCTCAGGAGATGGTGTCAGGGCCATGCAGACACTCATGTACAACACAAGGAATCCCTGGTGACAACGGTGGCAGCAGCAGAGCCAAATGTGCATGTCCCTGTGGCGGGTGGGTTTGGTTAGAGCCTCCCAGCTCTGCTCCCAAGAGGCTAAAGACTGAACCAACACAGGCAAGAAGAGGGCCCACTGGATGTCGCCTAGTGGGTCAGGGCCATCTTAGAGACCCCTGAGACCCCAGCATGGTCCAGAGAGTGCTTGTGGGCCAAAGGAATTCAATTAAGGAGAACAATGTGAAGAACTTCAAAATGTTTTTCCGAGCCCTCAGCTTCCTGAAGGGAGAAAAGGAAGCCAGTACTGAAGAAAGTCAGGCCCCAGGCAAAAATCTCGCAGTCCTGAAGGTGCTGAGGACAAAACTGGCCGACCTGCATGTGCCACCACAGAAGGACAAAGTCTCCTCTTGTGGCATGGCTGCATTGTCCCCTCCTCAATTAGCCTCCCATGAAAGTGGAGCCCCTGGAGGCCAGAGGGACCCTAGTCCCAAATCCCTGGTTCATACAAGAATAAGAGGAGAAGGAATCCAGATTTTGCCTGCCACAAAACAAAATTTAACAGATGTCCATACTGACTGGCAGCCACTCAGTAAATTGTAGCACTTATTTTCATTACTACTCTACCTTACCTTTCTTACCTACCCATCACAATTTCCCCAGGGAGTAAGCAATTTCAAGCCTTCTTCCCTGTGTTCCAGTCCTACAGCTCAGCCCTATCTTGGAACCACAGCACAGCTGACCACAGTCATGTGTCACATAATGATGATCCAGTCAACGATGGACTGCATATACAACTGTGGTTCCGTAAGATTAGCGTTAGGTGTGTGGTAGGCTATACCATTTATGTCTGTGTAAGTACACTCTATGATGTTTGCACAATGATGAAATCACCTAACAATGCATTTCTCAGAACATATCACTGTCGTTAAGCGACACATGACTGTATTCACAATTGAAGGAAAAATTGCCTGAGTAACTGACACCCTCCCTCCTTTCTTTCCTGTCCCCTCTCTCCTGCTGCCACTACACACACATGCTCAGGATACTGATACTCTGCCCCACACATTCACCTAATTGTTCCCAATAATGGAGGCAACAGGCAGGCTTCTCACAAGTCACACTAAATGCCACACAAATTAATGAGATTTGGAAAGTAGAGATTTCTGTGTGGCTTAGTGGACAAAGAGTAGGTCCACACTCATGCTTTTCTCTCTGAGACTTTAAGATCTTTCTGGGTAGCAAGATCCTCAAAATAACTAAGACTAAGACTATATCAACATAATGATTCAAGTCCTAGGACTGTAAAATATGGAATTAGACCTCATCTAAGCCAATTTAACAAATGCCTTTTGAGTGATTCTGGCCAGAGAACTTTGTAGTAAACAACTTTACTTTTAGCCTGCTAGCTCTCCTTTTTCTGGGGAATTCTTAGGTCCCCACAGCAACATATGCTTTTCCTGAGACCTGCTTCAGTCTTATCTGATATTAGTAGAGTACACCAGGCGTAGGTACCTGACCCAAACTAGACCAATCAGAATCCTTCCCTAGGATTTTTTTTATATAGGACAATCTCTCAGATGGCGAAAACTGTAAAATCTAAATTTTGATTATTGTTGGCTGGCCTGGAATGAGATCAGTTGAAACTGACCTACAGAAGAGGAGCAGCAGCAGGAGAGGAGAGAGAGCCCCAGTGGGGTTCAGCCCCCTGATTCTAGTTGTTTCTGGGTGTACTTGCAACTCTTCCCCTCTCACAGTTTGTTAATCAACTCTTCCTTGGATTGAGCCAATAAAATTCCTCCCCATACACAAATTTATGCCCAGTTTTTTCTTTTGAGCATGCTTTAACTAGATTTTGATCACTGTCAACAAGATTCCTTAGTGTTATGTATTGTCTCAATTAAACACCAGTAGTGGTTCCCTGAGCACCTCCAAACCAAGCTAATTCATTGTGGATTTTTCTTAAATCATTGCATCTACTCTTCCTTTAAATTGAATTTGGCTCCCAGGTACTTGGGAATAAATATTTCAGGGAAATAACAATGGTAGTCTAAGATATTCAAACCAAACAGATTCAGATGTATTGTGTAGACATTACTAGTACAGATAAAAGGAGCAGTGATAAATCTGGGTCAAGACACTTTCATAAAGAAATTTTTTGGAGAGTTATTCAAAAGAACTAAGAAAAAATAAAAGTGTGGCAAATCATTATCTTTGCTTTATCTATTTTTCTCTACATTTGGCACTCAAAAAAAAACAGTTTCAATTTGAGGGGAAAAAATGTATTCACTCTTCATTATGTATTTCATGAAATAAGAGAGATGTCATGGTTCTCATAAACCAACAGATAGTTCTAAAATCAATTTTAACAAGGCACAGACATGCACAATTTCCACAGTTGTGAGCATCATGCTCCACGACCAGCTTTGATTCCTTCCTACTTGGGTCTTGCTGTCACTAATCCAAGAAAAAGATGTACACGTTACTGATGATAATCTGTTAAACAGAGGATGATAACACCCATAGTGGACAATTGAGTTATTTATTGAAAGCCTGCAATGGAGGCAGGTCTTTAGGGAAATTGCAGACTAACGTGGGATACAAAACTGTAAGCCAGTAGTGAAACCAGCGTTCAGAGGTTAAACAAGTACTAAGTATAGAGGTTGAAAAGAACAAGAAGGAATCTTCTGGAGGACAAGGACTCTTCTTTGTGCCACCAGAGGCCTAGCATTGTACCTGGCACATATTAGGTACCTGATTAATGTTTGATGGGTAACTAAATAAAAAACAAGTGGTTAATTTGGATGGGAATGTGAGGGAGAACTTCACAGAAAAGATGAAATCTGAGCTGATAACAATACTACCACTAGTTTCTGTAGAACTTGGCACATATTTCTATTATAGCCCTTGTATCTAAGCCTAACCTTGAATCTGCATGGACTTGGTGGCCAGTGACTCTCTTGATCATTTATTTGCATATATCAACATGAAAGAGGACTTCTGGGTTTGGGGGCTGAAAGAGGAGGGAGGGTATTTTGACATTTTGACTGAGAATTTTTTTTCCAAGAGTGCCTTCTTCAAAGTTATCCCAGGTGTGGAACAAGAGAGATGGTGTCAGTAGGGGGCTACCTCCAACCCCTTCCAGAGAATAGTCCTGGAAACAGCCTGGGATTCATCCTTCTCTGTCCCATGATCATCTGTCTACACACTCCTCTTCCCAGTGGAAAAAAGGAAGGCAGTTTCCATGTTTCAAATAGTTTCATACATAGAAACTCACATCCAAGTAGACATGGTAACTGGCTATTCCTTTGGTGTAGGTATTTTTTCAAATCATCTCTTCATTTAGAAATCTAATCATACTGTAATCTATTCCTGCTAAGTGAAATCTGGTAGCTGACTTGCTTTATGGTATGGGTTGAACAATATTCAGAATGGGTTGTTACAGAGAGTTTGGAAATTGTTTAGTATCTGTTTCACCTTCTTTGCCTTATTCCCAAAAGATTTTCTTTCAGATAGATAATGTCTTTTAATTAAGGTACTAAAAAGAAAGCCCATTTACATCAGTATTGGAACACAAGAAAAAGATAGTCGGTCAATAGTTGGTCAAGGTGGTTAGTAGTTGGCTGACTCTACAAACTGAAACATAAAGGAAGCAAAAGACTGCAGGGTTGCTCCCTGGGCATAAAGCAGCAACTAACTGCTACTTTTTCTGTCTCCTTGCTAAGCTAGTAATCAGACTCTTCATATATTATTGATGTAGATGACATTTAGTTTCAAATTCAATAGAGTAATACATTGAAACCCTTAGTTGTTTTAATGTGTGAAAATAAAAATATTATGCCCTTAGAACATACTAACTACAGAGTAATAGTCAAAACATTCCCTAAAAGCTCTCCTTAAATAATCTTCAATAATGGAACTATACCATTATTTAATTCCTTTTATAAAAATATAATTTTTATGAATTCTTTTTCTGTAGCCTTTTGTATTCTAACATTCCTGTGCAAAATTAAAGTCTTTATTATTTATTCATAGTCTCTCATCTATAAGCCATTAAATGGAGAAAAAAATGTTGTCATGTGAAGTTAAGTAATTTAATTTTGATCATCCAGTACATGATACTTAATCTTCTGAACTTAAATTACTTTCTAGCTGCATTACAACCCATTAATATCATAATTTCTTAAAGCACTGACCACTATACAGTGACTACCAAAGCACGTATGACTCACCTGTCTCTTGAAAATAGATGTAATTCAAAGAAGTTTCAGCCCTCCAATGATGTGCATCCAATTCAAAATAAACACATATTTTAAAGGTTCTAATACCAGGAGTCCTACAAATGCTGTTCTAAATTTTTCATGTTGACATGAAATGTTTCTTTGAAAGCAAAAGAAGCTTCACTTATATCTATTTGTGTGAATTCTGAAAAATGGAAAAAATCAAACTATGCCTTTCTTGGCAGAGTCCCTTCGCGGCTGAGAAAATGAATGTGGGCAGGGGAGATTACATCATTAAACACAGCAAAAACACTTTCAATGGCTGTGATTGAGGAAACTAACAACATGCTTTACTATTTTGTTATTACTTCTGTAATTCCTCTGTAGAAATCTACTTATTGGAGCAAAATCTCTTTATTCAAATAGTGTTGTATCTTAAAGGTAAACATACATCCCAAATGCTAATCCTATATTTTAAAGTAATAATGCTCCCTAGTATGATTACTTATTTGCTATTGAAAAACAATTATCATCTCTTAATTGCACTGGTACTTATATAAACAGCAACCGGAAGACAGGGGCAACTCAGAAATGTTACAAAGAACCCACAGTACCTGTTCCTATAACTCCGATTCTGTGTTCTCAGACAGGAACAACTTGCTGTTTTCAACTGGTCTGGAAATAGATGTGCAAAGCAATAAAAGAAGGCAACAACAAAATGAGCTGTTTCATACCTGTTCCACTGTTTCAAAGCAAATGGCTACTCCCTTCCATTGTTCACATGCAGGGTTAAGCAGGTCAATGGATTCAAGTTACTTTTCATTTGTTACTCTATCAGCCAATTGGTTCTCCCTCTGGAAAACATAACAAAGAAAGAATAAAACATGCATGACCATAAAGGTTGCCATTGCAAGGCATCCAGTGATACCAAAATACATGCTATATCTAATTTGATCATTAGTCAACTAGCGCTTGGCTCAACCAAAGGCTGCTATGGAACTGCCTCCAGGTTTCCACCAGAACTTTAAATTAAGAAAATATGCTAATCTCTGACATGCAAACTGGGTTCTTTTATTTATTTATTTTTGTTGAGATATAATTGACGTATAACATTATATTAGTTTCAGGTGTACAACATAATGATTCGACATTTGTATATACTGCTAAATGGTCACCACAATAACTCTAGTTAACATCCATCACCGTACATAGTTTCAAAATTCTTTTCTTGTGATGAGAACTTTTAAGATCTACTCTCTTAGCAACTTTCAAATATACAATACAGTATTATTAACTATAGTCACCATACTGTACATTACATCTCCAGGACTTATTTATTTTAAAACTGGAAGTTTATACCTTTTGACCACCTTCACCCAGCCCCTACTCCCTGCTCTGGCAACCACCAATCTGTTCTCTGTATCTGTGAGTTCGGGTTTTTTTTAAAATTCCGCATATAAGTGAGATTATACGGTATTTGTCTTTGTCTGACTTATTTCACTTACAGTATGCCTTCAAGGTCCATCCATGTTATCATAAATGGCAAGATTTCCTTCTTTTTTTATGGCTGAATGATGTTCCATTTTGTGTGTGTGTGTGTATACACACACATCACATTTTCTTTATCTATTCGTCCTCTGATGGACAATTAGGTTGTTTCCATATCATGGCTATTGTAAATAATGCTGCAATGAATATGGGGGTGCAGATACCTTTTTGAGTTAATGTTTTCATTTTCTTTGGATAAATACCCAGAAGTGGAATTGCTGAATCATATGGTAGTTCTATTTTTAATTTTTTGAGGAACCCCCATACTGTTTTCCATAGTGGCTGCACCAATTTACATTACCACCAACAGTGCACAAACGGTTCCCTTTTCTCCACAGCCTCACCAACACTTGTTCCTTGTCTTTTTGATAATAGCCATTCTAACAGGTGTGAGGTGATATCTCATTGTGGTTTTGATTTGCATTTCCCTGATGATTGGTGATATTGAGCACCTTTACATGTATCTGTTGGCCATTGTATGTCTTCTTTGGAAAAGTGTCTATTCATATCTGCCCATTTTTCAATGAGATTGTTTGCAGGTTTTTTGCTATTGAGTTGCGTAAGTTCTTTTCATATTTTGGATATTAACCCTTTATCAGATATGTGATTTGCAAACATTTTCTCCCATTTGGTAGGTTGCCTTTTCATTTTGTTGATGGTTTTCTTTGTTATGCAGAAGCTTTTTAGTTTGATGTAGTCCCACTTGTTTATTTTCGCTTTAGTTCCCTTTGCTTTTGGTGTTAAATCCAAAGTATCATCTCCAGGACCGATGTCAAGGAGCTTACCACCTATGTTTTCTTCTAGGAGTTTTACAGTTTCAGGTCTTATGTTCAAGTCTTTAATCCATTTCGAGTTGATTTTTGTGTCCAGTGTAAGATAAAGGTCCAGGTGCATTCTTTTGCATGGCAACCACCAATCTGTTCTCTGTATCTGTGAGTTCAGGTATTTTTTCAATTCCACATATAAGCGAGATTATATGGTATTTGTCTTTTTCTGACTTATTTCACTTAGCATAATGCCTTCAGGGTCCATCCATGTTGTCATAAATGGCAAGATTTATGGCTGTCCAGTTTTCCCAAAGCCATTTATTGAAGAGACTGTCCTTTCTCCATTGCATATTCTTGGCTCCTTTGTTGTAAATGAATTGACTATAGATGTGTGGGTTTATTTCTGGGCTGTCTAGTCTATTCCATTGATCTCTGTGTCTGCTTTTATGCCAATACCATACTGTTTTGATTACTATAATATGTAATCTGGTAATATAGTTTAAAATCAGGGAGTGTGATGCCTCCAGCTTTCCTAAGATTGCTTTGGCTCTTCAAGGCCAAAGAGTGTTATTTTAAATTTTTTTTGTTCTAAGGCTAGTACTAATCAATTGCTTTCAAATTACTGGAAAGACCATGTAACATTAATAAGGGGAAAACTAGTTGCTTACTATGTTAATCCAACTATTTTCGTATCTGTACATTTTACCCTAATTTTAATCAAGAGACACTGAGTTGCGGTGGTGACTGAGGTGTTTTAAGAATTAAAAGATCTCTTGTTAAAACAATGCCCAAACTCTCATGTAAAATAAAAGGTCACATGAGAAATTCGTTCCTATGATTTTGAGTAAGATCCTACAGACTGAAGAAGTCTTAAATGAGACAGGTGTTACTCCTGAATTTGGCACAATGGGGTCTGGTTTCTGAGGCTGAAGGCACAGTTTTAAGTGTGCTGCTTAGCATGACAGGCAGCAAAGACTGGGGCTGTTTTGTGTGAATCTTTCAGAGCACTCTTGCCTCTAGATGGCATTGGTTTTTTTAGATATAAAAGAATAAAGGCTATTTCTCGTAGATCCTGACTTCCAACTAGAGTTTAGGAAGCAACCCATCATTGTGCAGACAAACAGGTGGTGGTGAGGAGACTGAAGACATTTAGAACTAAAAACCAAGTTCCAGCGTCACTTCAGCTTAAGGACGATGTCCATTGGTAAAATGAAAATAGTTACTATATTAATATCCTGAGATTATGAGTGACTTTAAAAAAATTATCGTTTATGTTTCAAATCAGTTTAGTAAACATTATTAGTAAAAATCCATTATTTTTGCACAATTAACCACTCTTTTCTTAAATCATTATTTTTTTAAATATTGAATAAACCATGAGTTTTAAAATTTTTTCAGTATTGCAAAATTCTTGGGTGCGGTAGAACTGTAGCTGTGTTTCAAAGAGAAAACACAGTTTCCTATTCATCTAGTCATTCAACAATTAGTCACCTACTGGATCCAGGCACTGGGCTAAATGCTAGAATTATAGTGGTAAACAAAACCAAACACAGACTCTGGGTTTGTGGGTCACAGAGTTACGACCTCCCAAGAAAGAGAGATAGTAGCCATCACTCAAATAAGTATACCAGTGAGGCTTTAGAGAGATGTCACAAGACCATGTAAATCAGTGGGACAGGGGGAGATCAGAGAAAGTTTCCCTGAACTAAAATGACCAAGCAGAGATCTGAAAAGAACTAGATGACCGGGTTGTTGGTAGAAGCAAAATATATTCTAGGCAGGTGGAAGAGCACGTTCACTAGCCCTGGGCACTTAAATTGGAGAAATAAAAAAGACATGCTGACATGTGCTCACATACATGGGATGTCAGCACATGCCCATACCTGCATGGCTTCTGATATATCTTCTAAAGATATTGCCAGAGATTAATAGGATCATATTCCACTTAACCAGGTGAGGCTTTCTACAAGTGGTGAGTTTCACATGTTTGTAAAAGGAAATAACTCATGGCAAGCACATAAATAATTCCTTGATGCAAAATTCACTAAATACATTGTAAAAGCATTGCCAATTGACTCATTCAAGTTTGAAGAGGAGAGCTTAGAAGATTGAACCAAAGTGGCCTTTCTGTGAGGTAGAAAATTAGAGAGAGGACTGTGTGTGTGTGTGTGTATGTATGGGGCGAGGAGTGTTTACATGCTAATTTTCCTTATTTATTCTATTTATGGGGTCTTCACCATTCCTTTAGGTGCTCCTAGAGATCTTTTATATCCCTCTCTCAATTACCATGTAAGGTTAGGGTTGTTATAAGAAATGACTAAAACATCAGCACAGAATCTGCAATAGGTACAAGATGAATTTGAATATTCAACCAAAATAATCTAATAATCATAAAAATTAGAGTACATAGTCTTTCATTCAAATTTCATAACTCAGCAGGTGCAAACCCCACTCATTTTGAACATGCAGTGTGCAAGGGCACACAGCCCCAACAAATAAATCCTAATCTAAATATCCCAATACAGTGAACAAAGGCATTATTATTGCCATGGTTGTTACTATTTTTTATTATCTCCCTACATTGTTTATGTTATTATTACAATTTATGGAATTCAGGCCATCACTTTGTAAATTTCAAAGGGAAGAGTCATCTGGGCAAGCCTCATTCTGTTAAGCAAATTCAGAAGAGAAAAAGACAGGTGATTGCTTTGACTGCATAAAAGGAAGAGGCTGTTGGCTACCACGCCAGCAGTATCTCAGACATAACTACAGAATAATCCTGGCATTTCTGTTGTAAAATCAAGTGTTCATATGTTTCAGAAGAGCAAATTGGTTAATGCCTATTATGTTTCATAATTTTCTAAAGTTAAAAAATGTCCCTTTTAAAGAGAAGGGGATGGAATTTTAATATGCCTAAATCTATAAATATGTAGAAAGCTTAGAATCCTAGAAGGCTAAGGGGGAAGAACTAGATGGGAACTTTCTCTAGAATCACTTGGAAAGATTTTAAGAATTCTGAAGCCTAGGCCCTGCCCAGATTATCCCAAAGCAAAATCTCTCAGAGTGGGGCCAGGCTCAGGCACTTTTAGGGCCCTGGGTGGTTCTAAACAGCTGCCTGGGCTGAGAGACACTACTCACCACTTCCCTTGCTCACCAGATCTGACGGGCAGAGACTCTTCAGTTAAGTAACATGGAAAACACCTGCTGACCAAGCAGCTTTCTGGAGGAATTTTCCATTGCCTGGGTTTCCTAAAAAAACATTTACTGAAGATAATGGCATTTGTGTGATAAAACACGAAATAAAATTTGGCTTTGCATAGTTTAACTCAGGAAGGAATATCCAAAAACAACATTCCTATTTCTTAGACTTTGGGCAAATCTCTTTAAGCCTGTGGCTTCTCTATAAAACAATAATAAAATATGAACTCTTTTTATCTCTCAGAACTTTTATCAAATGTTTACTACAGTGTGCCCAGAATTGTACTAGGAACTTTTATAAACACAGATCTAACAATTGTTTTCTAGGGTTGGGGTTTGGGCAAATTTTAAGAAGTTACTCTTTCCCTGCTTCCCAAAATCAGAACAGAGTACACTGGAAGTGCTTTAAGAATTTGAATGTGCAGTCCTGGTAGATTTCATCCCAAATCTATAATTTATCAGTAGGTGGAATGAGTTATACAACCAATGGAAATTGCTCCCCTATTATCATACAGTGCAAGGCACTATATTGGGGGTTGTGAGGGACTAAGAGGTGGTGATGATGGTGATGAGATGATGATAGTAACTAACATATTAACTAGCTTATCTCATTGAAATCCTACAAAAGTATAAGGTGGATACTTTCATATCCTTATTTTACAGAGGAATATAAGATTGGAGAGGTTAAATGAACTGCCCAAGGTCACGAGCCAGTAAGCAGTGGACCCAGGCTTTGAAAGCAGGCTGGCTGATTCCATAGCCTAAGCTCTAACTCACTACAGAGCTTTGCTTCAGGACCTTACAATCTAATTCCAGGCCACTGCTGCATTATATTCCCTTGCTTATCAATCTGTGACTGAACTAGATGGTATATGTGTTAAAACTCAAGAACAAATTGGAGAAATGGTTTTAAAGAAAGAACTACTCATTCATTAATGAGATCCAACTTTTAATTCAGTGTCAAGGACAATATCTATTTGGTTAAGTAAAGCTCTGAATCTGAGAGCTGTGTTACTGAAAAAATATTGACTGAGTCTTATCCCCTGCTAGGAAATGTAATAGGAATTTCACAGTTGTGAAATTTAAACACTTTGTCACTTACTTACAGTAAGAACTGCTGTAATAAACCAAGGAGGCTTCAGGTCCAAGAGAAGTGTTTATTTGACAAAATGTCTGTAAACAGAACATTGATTCTTGATTTTGCCAATAGTTGTTCCATGTTCACCATTAGTCCAAAGTGTTGCTTATGTTAGCTAGCTAAAAAAAGAAGAGAAAACTTTTGCCCAAGGCAAAAGTCCTTTTCAATAGGGTTTCCAATACAAGGAGTGATTGCTCTGCAAATTGTCGTCTGAATGTGGCTAAGCAGCCTACAAAACCAATAGAGTACCTAGAAACCAAAATAGTTTTCATTCCTATTTGTTTGGCATTTAAGTGGTAGTTTAATAGGAGTGGCCTAAAGAGATATTTTTATTTTAACTCTAATTAAGCCCCTTTTCAAATGAAGCCTCACCCAGCCCAGGTAACAGACATATGTTCGAAAGAGAAGGAAATGCTAAAGATTCCCTCTAGAGATTAATAATTGCACTTAGATCACATTTGATAATTTCTTAAGTGTTTTTGAAGCTGGGTACCTGAGGGTTACTGTAAATATTCAATCTTGTTAATTTGCTGTTTTCTTGTTTAACCTGAGGGGGAACTCAAGGGTCACAAGGATTTATGAGCTTGTTTTGCAGAACAAAAAGAATGCCTTCACGGAAGTTACAATCACCAGATAACCAGCCCCCAGCTGCCATTGACGCCCAGAAGTCTGATTGCCCAAAGGCTTATCTGGAGTGACAGAAACACAGAAACCCCTTTGTTTCTCCAAAACTCCTCCTCCCAAGCCCCTAGCTCTATAAAATCCCCTGCTTTCTTCTTTTGTGAAGGTAGATTTGAGAGAACCTATCCTCCTGCCTTCTCATTTTGGCCCATTCAGATAGACCTTTCTCCATCTCCAAGCACTGGTGTCTCTGATTGGCTTATTGCACATCAGGCACATGATCTTGAGATTAAGAGGTCTGGTATCATTTTCACATGTCATATACATTATTTGATACTCAGTGCCCATTTTAAGAGAGAGAGACTGGCTAAGTGTGATCATGTGACTTCCCCCAAACATGAACATTAATAATGAGTGGCAAAAAGCTGGAACTGGAGTCCAATCTAAGTGCTCTGCTTCAAAATTTTGTTCTTCTATATCCTTATTAAATAAAAAGGTTGAATTGAGCAATAAAAGTGTAAACAACAAAGAGAATCCTTTCTTATTACTGTACGTGGCCAGACAGCTGCCACAATGGTCACGGGCTTGGGAAGCAGGGCAGTCCTCTGCCTGCCTTCTGGGCCCACCATGCCAAGCAGATCATGGCCCTGCATCAGTTTCTAGTGTCCACAGTGGATCTTGTCAGTGGTACATTTCAACTTTCTCATCGGGATAATGGCAATGACCTTGTGCCCTCTATTATAGATATACATTTTTGTCAGAGTTTTCTCTTCCAGATGAATAGCTGAGGCCCGCTAAATTATAATCAACCTATTAGCACAACTTTTGGTCTGCAAGGCCTTCTTCTATCTTGCATAGTATGTGGTGCTCTGCTATTGACAACATGCTGTTACTAAGAACAGTCTCAGTCTCTGCTGGGTGCCACTGGAAGGTGCCCAGGACTGTATGGCTAAAGCTGAGCTGCCTCTCCCGGGGTGAAGGTTGTTGACTTTAAACAAATAGACAGCCAGTTATTTCTCCAGTGAAAATGGGTTTTTTCAGGACCAGCAAAGAATAGCAATTCAGGCTTGGCAACCATGGCCAGCCACGAGCAAGTCCCCAGCAGCAAGGGAGAAGAAACTCTTTTAGAGAGGAGAAGAGGAAGTTGGGGGGGGCTACTGTAAACAAAGAGTCCACTGGAGGAATTAAGAGTTCTGTGTGTAGTGGCTTTCCATTGGCTGAGTTGTGACAGTCTCTCATTGACTGAGCTTCTTGCCAGTCAAGAAGAGGAAGACTTTCTTCTTCCTGTTGGGCTCTGCTATCGACATAGGGCATGAAAACTTGACTCGAATTTAATGAGGTTTCTGTTTATCGATTTGACAAAGTGGACAGGCCCCTTTCTGAATGAGTCATGTAACTGGGTGCAGATTCTTCTACAACTGTACACACACATCTGTGGGTTCTAAACATGCAAGATTAGATGGGCTCTGATGCTGGTGATCTCTCTCTACTGCCCACACCTAGTCAGGTACCTGTCCAACTGGATCTCTCCTCACAGGTCTTGGAGCTCTAAAGCCAAGCCCTCTCCTGGATGTCAGTACAGTCACCCCTTCCCAGGGCCCTCACCATCACTGTCTAGCGTTCCATAGGCATCCCCAACTGCTCTACTCCTGCTCCTTCCAGACTCTTCCATGAGCTGTACAGAGTTCTCCGTATTGCTCCAGAAACCATGAACATTCTGCTGGACAGTCCTCACTCCCAAAGGGCATTAGCAGGAGCTGGTCCAAGATTATAGACACACAGACTGGTCAGCTGACCACTCTTACCAGAGCCTCACTACTGTTGCGGTAATAACTGTTAGGACCTCTGCAATCCCTCCACCCTCCTCACAGGGGTCTCTTCTCTGTCCTCTCTGCTCTCTCAGGGCTAGGCCTCATCTCCAGATACTAAGTAGAACAATCTCATGGAACCAGTTTAAAAGGACTGGTCCTGTAAGTAACAAACTGGGTCCCTACACATGGTAACTCCTACCTGAGGCACAGTCCAAATCCTCCCACAGAGCTGAGCAGAACTGGACAGTCTCAGGACAGGGGGAGGGTGTGCGGGCTCTGCCCAGCACCCTTCTGTGGGTCTCCCTGCTCTGGGTCCCAGGGCTTGGACAGCCAGCAAGTGGTCTCAAAAGCCTTCTCTGTAATTTTCTTAGACACTTGAGCAAAATAATCAGATGAACAAATATTCAATTAAGCATTAGTTCTTACATTAAAAAAAAATTATTACTTCCCAGGATTTCAGTCTTAAAGCAAAACATCCCTGCTATTCAGTATGACTGTATCGCCCTCTGGTGTTCAAAAAGAAATGAACTGTAAACTGTAGTTTCAACTTCAAAATACTCCTCACCCCAAATCACCCTTGATTTTGAGTATCCCTGACGCCTATCCCCCAGCCACCTGAGGAGAATTGCTGAGAAAAACACTCGCAGAAACATCAGGGTGGGGTAAGCCATGTCTGGAGGGACGCTGCCCTTTTCTTGCATTCTTCTGAAGCTGAAGTTTTGCAATAGTGTTGAGTAGCTAGTCAGTTGGGGGATCTACATTATAACCTTACAAAAATCTGGTTTTGAAGCTTCTGTCTGAAGGGAGAAACTCTGAGGCGATTACTGAACTTCTGAGGTCTCAGACCCAACCACTTGTTGGCTGGGCCAGAACGGAAGACCTGAGAAATCCAGGTAGCAAATTCACAAACAGTGAATAAATGCCTCCTGGCTGCTGCTGGCAGGGAGGCAAAGGCCAAGAAATGTTCCCTCCTCTTGAGCACATTGCAGAGGTCCCAAAATGACAGGTCTTAGTCAGGTTTTCCTTGGCCAGCAGGGTGGGGTTAAGTGTTTTATTTAAAGGCAAACACACACTCCAGTCTGAAATGGTTCCCCCAGAGTCATACTCAGCAACTTTGACCCGTGAGGCATCTGAGTTTACAACCTCTGGTTACCACCTAGAAGAGGGGCAACACGTCTACACTTAAAAAGCATAATCCACAATACAAGGAAGCTAACAAGAAGGAACAGTTGATGTACAGAAAACTCATGCTGGAGGAGGTAGGAGGAAAGGATCCCCCCCTAAGAGCCACAGCACAGGAAACAGGGACCTTCCGTTCAAGGTTCACACTGGGAACTTGCACTTGACAGCAAGACAGGTGAAACAGTTTCCTAACGCTGGTGTAACAAGGTAGCACAAACTGGGTGGCTTAAAACAACAAAAGTGTAGTGTTTCTCAGTTCTGGAGGCTAGGAGTCTGAAATCAAGGTGTCAGCGGGGTTGGTTCCTTCTGGCTGCTCTGAGGGAGAGCCAGTTTCACGACTTCCTTTTAGCTTCTGGTGTTGCTGGCAATCCTTGGCATCCCTCAGTCTCTGCCTCCATTGCCATGGCAATCTCCCTTGTGTCTGTGTCTTCACAGGGTGTTCTCCTATCTGTGTGTGTCTGTCTCTGTGTCTCCTCTTCTTTTAAAGACCCCAGTCGTATTGGATTAAGGGTGCCCCCTACTCTAGTACAACCTCATCTTAACTTACATCTTAATTACATCTGCAAAGACCTTACTTCCAAATAGGTTACATTCACAGACACTAGGAATTAGGACAAATCTCTTTTAGTGACACAATTAAACCCGCAACCCAGGACTGTAAAGTTGAGCAGATTTGGGAGTTATATTTAGGCCTATTCAGGGCTGTGCTGGGAAATGTTTAACTAGATTTCCAAGGGAGAAAAAGTCCTAGTTTTTAGATTTCTATGGTGTTTAACTTTTCCCTCTCAGGTCTATTTCAAGCTACCAACATGACACCTAGCTTGCAAAATTCCAGAAAATTTAACAATATGTGGCCCTCATCCACTGATACCAACTGCCTCCAGCCTGTCATTGGGCCTATTATATTAAAAAAAGTTCAATGACTAAAAAGGAGCTCTCCATCATAATTTCTTTTATATATTTTTATATTGAGGCCAAGATGCCTCTATAACTTTTGATTATCTGTATGTAAAATGACCAATTTGTATATAATTCATGTCAAATTTTAAATCTGAGCATGCCTCCAGCCATTCTGTTTTCTGGGCCGCCCTTTCCCTGAAGCAGCATCAACATTATCCTCCCAGTCCTTCCAGACACTCTGCCCTACCATCTTTGATGTCCCTACCATCCACAGGTTCCCTGTCCTCCCCATGGCCATCTCCAGGTCTGAAAACTTACCCATATTCTCTCAGGACCCTGGCTGTTACCTCTCACTCTTTCCACCCCAAGTCCTGTCACTGACCCGGGGCGCTTTAGCTCCCATGTGGTCCTCCCAGGCAGTATCCTCTCCCTCACGGCTCCTTGCCCTACTTGGATACCAGGATATCCTCCAGCTCTCAAACCTTGAACTCCAGCCTTGCACTCTCTGCCCACCATTGCCTACCTTGCCAGCTAACTCCCCTGTGCACATGGCACTTACATCTCACTAACACTTCCCAGTTCCCCAAATCATCAGCCATGTCCCTTTCTTCAAACTTTTCCCTCTTCAGCTTGGACTCTGGCATCACCATTGTAATTATTCCTTTGTCAACACCCCTCATTCCTTCCACCACCCCAGCCACCATTCAATCATATGTCCACTGGTGAGGCGAATATTGCCACCACTGACCCATGGTCTCCAATCCCAGCTGCAACCCTGCCCTTCACCCTTCCGTGTGTTGAGGGGGACCCTAGCCATTTTTTGTGGGGTTTTTTTTTCTGAAGATTTGCCCTGAGCTAACATCCCCTGCCAATCTTCCTCTTTTTGTATGTGAGCCACAGCCACTGCATGGCCACTGACAGACAAGTGGTATAGGTCCATGCCCAGGTACCAAACCTGGGCTGCCAAAGCAGAGTGCACCAAACTTTAAACATAAAGGGTAAATGAACTTCAGGTGCTTTTACATCTGCACTGGGGCTGACCCGGGACCCTAGTCCTTTTACCATTCTCCACTCCTCTCCTCCAGTCTCCTATCTCACTTCCAGCAAAAGACTTTTATGTCCTACATCACAGGAAAAAATATATAGTACTCTATTGTTAACAAAGTATTTTCACATAGGTTCATTTGACTTACACAACAACTGGGACAGGTAGGCAGGGAAAATGTTATTATTCCCATTTTACAAATCAAGAAACTTGAGGCTCAGAGGAGTTTCCTGTCAACATCAGACTGTTATTAATAAAGCCCGGGTAGGAACACAGGTCTCCCAGTTCTGAGAATCCCAGGTCAAGCAGTGAAGTAGATGATTTTGCAAGGGCACCAGTGATCCTTGGCAGCAGGATGAGCACCCGTGTCTCTGGGTACCTTCCAAATTCTTTATCCACCTCTACAGTGTGCTGCCTTCTCAACAATGGCTCTACTGCTCTCAAAGCACCTGAAGTTCATTTACCCTTTATGTTTAAAAAATTAAAAAGTAGAATGATCTTGAAAGTAACAAGCAGTTTTATTTTCCTTTCTTTTGAGAGTTGTTACCACGAATGATTGTTTCCTTGTGTGTTTATCTGATAGAGTGTTCTCACAGCCTTGGCTGAAACAAGCCCGTTTGCCCTCAGCTCCTGTTGTCTGGTTCACAGGCTCTGGAAATAACACCAGAGATGAGATAGAGGGAGCCAGAACAGGGATCTGATCTAGAAACATCCCATGGAGCCCAAATGCATGCTTGTCGGCCTACAAAGGTGCCATGGAGAATCCACTGGGTGGATGCATGTGGACTTACAGACGAGCTGATTTTCTGTAAACACATTATACGAGCCATGGCCACTTCCGTTGGGAACAGGGGCCACAGTGAGTCACTTGCTGCAATTTCAGACAGATAGGAATCTCAGCTCTTTCCTGGGCTTTCCAGTGAAGCATGCAGACCAAAGGGAATCTGCTTCTGTTCATAAAAAAGGATCACCCGATCCCAGTTTTTCTACCAATACCTTGCTTTGTGCTGCATCTACATCATTGTACATCTTGTACGTGGAGGCAGACACGGGAAAGAGGTGTTGACCTCCCTAGTCATCTGGTGTGAGCTGCATGCCTGCCCCTCAAATGCTGCCTTCGAGAGGTGCTGCTCTTCAGCTTGCCTCACTGGTTCAGAGTGGGAAGCTGCCCTGCCCCCACCCCATCAGAGCTGCTATCGATGGGGTACACCAGAAGCACTGGACTGGGAGGTGGATGACTTGGCTTCTAATTGTGAACTTGGGTAAGACACATGCCCTCCTGAATCTCGGATTCCTCCTCTCTAAGACAAAAGGTTTGCTGTGGCTGAAGCTAACTCAACAACACTATAAGGGCTGCTTATGTTGTCACAAGAAAGGAGACTCCTGGGGAGCAGCCCAGAGAGTGCTGCAAGAAGAGGGGACAGAGGAGTCTCCTTTAAATGAGGTTGATTTAGGGGCTTGTAGTAACTTTGCCACTGGACAACGTTTCCTGAACGTGCTAGTGGAGATGGAAAGTGAGGAGCAGCAACATGTCAGGCCATGAGGAGGAAACCAAATGAAGGGAAAGCCCAGGCCTGTTCCATGGGTGAATCAGCAGACAGCACACACCTGCAGAATTATTGATTCATGCACATTTTAAGCTGTTTTCCTGGGCAGATTTGGGGGAGGGGTGGAACAGGATTGGACTAGCCCATGGGGACATTTAAGGCAATGTAGGGCACTCTTGGTGGCTCTGAGGACAGTCATTTAAGAGAGATGTCTCACCGTCCCCACCCTTGGCAGCCCACAGTGACCCTGTCATCATCACCCTCCCACAGCAGAGTGGGGTGGTGGGAAGAACACAGGGTCATTGTGAACAGTAAATGATATTATCCATGCAAAACATAAGCACGTATCTTTCAATAAAGGAGAGCAACTATTAATGTTCTGTGAATTACCTCAAAGACAGTAGCTCCAAGTTGCAGTCAAGTCCAACATGTTCAGACATGTGAAGACAAAAATGAGCCCTCCTCCCCACTGCTTCCCCTGAGCTTTGACCAACAAACAGCGAATGCCTTCAGACCTGTCTCACCCAACAGGGGAGCCTCAGGACCTGTGGGGAATGCAGCACCAGTACTGGGAGGCAGTGACCACACAGATTGAATACGAGGTGAAGTCGTTTAAACCTAGGTTAGAATCTGGCTCTGCCATTTACTAGCTGTGCCATCTTAGACAAGTTACTTCAGCTCTCTGAACCTCAGTTTCCTCATCTCTAAAATGTAGAAACATTTGTTGAATAAACATCTATTGAGCAAATGGGAATAAGTCTACTTTCCACATGGGTCTTTGTGGCAATTAAATGAGATAATCACTAGGCCTACTGGTGACATACTAGGTGTTATGGTTAATTTTATGCATCAACTTGACTGGGCCATGGGGTGCCTAGATATTTGGTCAAATGGTATTCTGGGTGTGTCTGTGAGGGTGTTTTTGTGAGATTAACATTTGAATCAGTAGACTGAGTAAAGCAGATTGCCTTCCCTAAGTGGGTGGGCCTCATCTAATCAGTTGAGGGCCTGAATAAGACAAAAAGACTGACCCTCCTGTAAGTAAGAGGAAATTTTCTCCTGCCAGACTGCCTTGGGCTGGGACATCATTTTTTCCCTGCCTTCAGACTTTAACTGAAACACTGGCATTTCCTGGGTCTCTAGCCTGCTGGCATTTGGACCAGAACTACACCACTGGCTCTCCTGGGTCTCCAGCTTCCTGGCTGCAGATCGTGGGACTTGTCAGCCTCCATAATTGTGTGAGTCAATTCCTTATAATAAATCAGAGATACAGATATTCACGTAGATCCATCTGTCTGTATATACACTCGTGCTGCAGAATGACATTTCAATCAACAATGGACCACATATATGACGGTGCTCCCATAAGATTAGTACCGTATAGCCTAGGTACACAGTAGGCTATACCATCTAGGTTTGTGTAAGTGCACTCCATGATGTTCACACAATGACAAAATCACCTAACTACACATTTCTCAGAAAATATCTGCATTATTAAGTGATGCGTGACTGTATATAGATATGTATCTGTCTATCTATCTATATATACATATATATATTCTATTGGTTCTGTTTCTCTGGAGAACCCTAATACAGCAGGTGTTAAACCAAAAAAGGTTATTTTTATGATTGCTACTTCTGTTATTTCAGAACTTAGCAAAAAATGTTGTCTATATGTAAATATGATTGAAATTATGTTGTTTAAAAGACAGGGGAAAATGCCAATAATGGCCTAAATAGTACTTGCTTTTCATGTGCTATTTAGAAGATGTATATCTTCTAAAACAAGCACTTATAACAACATGTGTGTGTATATCAATATATATACATCTTATATAATATATGCATATATAGTATATGTGTGTATACACATTGTATATGTACATATACATTATATCTGTATATACACATGTGTAATTATATAATGTGTATATATTATGATGTTCATGATATATTATATATAGTTACGTATATAATTTTGACAATATTATTACCTTAACTCTGGGGAAGACATTTTAGATTTGTATTGATAATTATCTTCTGTTTGTATGGCTCTCTAAAATTTAAGAATTATATTATTTGTAATATTATTTGTACTAAGGAATCATAACTATGATGAAATCATTGAAATGCAAACCTGACTTTTTCTGAAGAGGGTGAAGAAAGCCCTCAGTGGCAGCATCTCTGCAGCTTGCAGAGGTGGTGAGGGCTCCCGCCAAAGACAAGCACGGGTCCAGAGAAAACCATCACACATGGATTCCAGGCTCAGGGGAGGAGGGCAGTGGTGGCAGGGAGGACAGAGCAAGTCTGCCTTGGCTGGTCAGTCTGCAGATATGCTGCTTCCTCATGACGTGAGGGGCCTTAAATGATTCAGAAGGAAAGGAAAGATGCAGTCAGAAGAAACTGTATGTTCAGTGACCTTGTTCCAGATGGGAATAAAGGACCTAGGGCTCCAGCGGGTATTTTCTTTCTTCTGTACACGCCCTGACTTTGAGAAAGGAAAACGTAGGAAGCGGACAGCTCACTAGGGATAGTGTCAAAGGATACGATTTGGTTTTCTGGTGATGACCTTGGTTACCAGACAATAGACACCCTGCAAGGAATACCATGAGGCCTTCAAGGACCATCAATGACTTGGCTTTCTCCCAATCAGGGCTTGCAACTGAAATCCGAGTTGGGAAGGAAGAAAGGATACGATTACAATTTATACTATGAAAGGCAATACAGGATAAAATGCCCAACAATTCCTAGAAAAAAATAGTAGGAAGGCTATCGGGAACAACAGTTATAGGCACAGATGTCTATTCGCCAAGGTTTATTGAATACCTAGTTGTGCTGGGAAGTTTAACAAATGAATGAGATCCAGGCCCAGTATCAACTGAAGTGTCCTCTAAAAGCACAGTAAGGAACTCTTGACCAGCCTTGTTGAAAGTTTCATCTCTGAGAAGCAAGAAAATTCCCTGTTACTCTGAGCTTAATTCTGACTCACAAAGAACTAGTCACTGATTGGCAGTGGGGCTGTGACATTTTAGAATTTATAACACTCTTGGTGTGGCTGGATGAGTACAGGACTTTCAAAGCACATTTCACAAATTTAGAGAAAAGGTTGGTTGATTTCTTGCTCAAGGAATATGATTCTGATAAGCCAAATTGACAATCCCATCACAGTTGATACCAGGGTGGAAGAAAAGAGGTAGGATGCGCTAAATTCATGTGGCTGCAGAGGGAATTCTCTTACCTCTGATTTGAAAAGAGATCCATTTAAAAAGGTGGAAGAAGAAAGTGACCCAGGATGAGCCCATGAGTGGTTTAAAGCAGCAAGCACATCAGAAGTCAAGGATGGTGGACAAGGATAAGGACAGGCAAGAGCACTGTAAAACCATGTTTGACTTAAATGTTCATCAATAGGAAGCTTGTGAGAAAACTGTAGGTATATATCCATTGTAGACATCAAAACGAATGAAGCAGATCTACATGAGGTGACATAAAAATGGTATAATAAAATAGTTTCACTGTTTAAAAAAAGCAAGCCATAGGGCCGGCCTGGTGGCCTAGCGGTTGAGTTCATGGGCTCCGCTTTGGCGGCCTGGGGTTTCGCAGGTTTGGATCCTGGGCACCGACAGACGCACCGCTTGTCAAGCCATGCTGTGGCGGTGTCCCATATAAAGTAGAGGAAGATGGGCACAGATCTTAGTCCAGGGCCAGTCTCCCTCAGCAAAAAGAGGAGGATTGGCAACAGATGTTAGCTCAGGGCTAGTCTTCCTCACACACACACACACAAAAAGCAAGCCATAAAAAAGTATGTGTAGTAATCTCATAAAAAAGAAATTGATCTATATGCATGTATACATAGATAGAGAGAGCATATGCATAATATATACTCAGACATGTTTGTGTATGCATAAAACATTTCTGGAAAATATATAAAACTTGTAAAGTTCCATGGAGGAAAAGGATTGGGGGCTAGGATGGAGGGAGAATTGTTTTTCATAGCATAACATTTTATACTGTTTAAATTTTTTTACTACATGCACATACAGTAGTCTCCCCTTGACTGCAGTTTCCCTTTCCACAGTTTCAGTTACCCACGGTCAACCATGGTCTGAAAATATTAAAAGGAAAATTCCGGAAAGAAACAATTCATAAGTTTTAAATTGCAGCACTGCTCTGAGTAGCATGATGAAATCTCCCACCGACCGGCTCCGTCTGCCTGGCCATGAATCATCGCTTTGCCCAGCGTGTCCATGCTGTACCCACCTGTTAAGTCACTTAGTAGCCATCTCGGTTATCAGATTGACTGTCACGGTATCACAGTGCTTGTGTTCAAGTAACCCTTATTTTACTTAATAATGGCCTCAAAGCACCATTAATCTCTTACTGTGCCTAATTTATAAATTACACTTTATGTAAGTATGTATGCAGAGGAAAATCATAGCATATATAGGGTTTGGTACTATCTGCAGTTTCAGGCATCCACTGGGGGTCTTGGAATATGTCCCCTGCGGATGAGGGGGGACTACTGTATAACTTTTCAATTAAAACACTATTTCTTTTCATTAAACTATGTTTCGGGCAGGATCACCAGTGCAGAGAGCAGCTGTGCACTGCCAGCATTGAACACCCCACCTCAATGGCATTACCTTCTAGTCCATCTGCATCCAGTCTCTCTCTTTCCGGCCATCCTCCACACCACTTCCAGCCAAGAAATCCTTCTTGCCTCTAGTTTCCTATAAGATAAAGTCTAGTCTCCTTAGTGGGGCATCATTGTGGGAAGTGATACTGTACCCAGCACAGTATCATTTCTGGGCCCAGCCAGAAATCTGGCTGTTTCCTTCACTTCTCCTACTCCACTTGATCCATGCCTGGTCAATCAAGCAGGACTAATCAATCCTCCTTTCTAAAGCTCTCTGAAGTCCACTGCCTTCCCCTCTTCCCACTGTCACTACCCTAGACCAAGTTCAAGTTTCTTGGTTTACCCTGCCAGCCTCCTAACTGATACTCCTTTCTCCACTCCCATCTGTTCTCCATATACTACATTCTTTTAAAATGCAGATAGTATCCTATCACTCCCCAGCTTATAACCCTTTGAAGCTGCCCACTGATCCTAAGCTAAAATCCCAACTCCTTAGCAGGGCCAGCCTCTGCCTCTTTCTCCAGTGCCATCTCCTCCCAATTCCTTCCTCTCCACTCGGACTCAATTTCCACCAATTACTGTACACTGTTCAGTTCCTTGAACACACCATTCTCTCTTTCCTCTGAGTCTTTGTACACCCTATTTCCTGTCTTAAAACATTCTTCTACTCCCTTCTGTCTGGTCTTCTGACCATACCTGGCTCATGCCTTCAGCATAAGGGGTCACAAATAATAAAAATATCATGAGAAAAATCATAAATAATGGAGGAAGAAATCAGTCACTCCTTTGAGGAGGAATCCTGCAGGAATTCAACTGTCAGAAGAGAGCTGATTGAGTAAAACCACAGAGGCGAGGTGTTGGGCAGGTGGGAGAACGGAGAGTAGAGGGATCCATCCTGTGTATGGGGTCGGGGGAGGGCTGGCTGAACGGGTGGCAGAGGCTAGAGAAGGTGAAGGACCTTGAAAGCCAAAGTAAGGAGTTTAGTCCTTATTTTTTAAACAATGGGAAAACTTGAACTGTTTTTAAACTGGTGAGTGACAATTTCTAGTATTTATTTTAAAAAGACCTGACCAACAGAGTGCAGGGCAATAAAGCTGGGGAGATGAGTGATCTTAGGGAAAGATAATGAGAGCCTGGCCCAGGGCAGCAGCAGGCAGAACTGGCAGGAAGGGATAGGTTCAAAAGAGATGTGGAGATATAACCTGGGCTTGATGACCGAATGCAGGGGAGGAGATAGCCTGGAATCAGAGAGGACTCAATTCTGGCCAGAATAACTGGGAATATGGTGAGGTCATTGGCTGAATGGGAATTATAAGAGGGGAGCAGACTTGGAGGAAGATCATGAACTAGGTTTGGAGCATGTTGACTTTAGGGTGTAAGGTCAGGAAGCCCATGTCCATAATTAAAATCAGACACAACCCTGATTATGGCATGCAAGGCCATTCACAGAAACCACCTGTTAGCATTGTTTCATCCTTCCTGGCGTGGTGCATGTTTCCATGACTCCTGTTTTCCATATCCCAGCAAAGCCATGTGAATTGTTTGCTTTGCATGCAAAGGAGTTATAAAAGCACAGGGAGAGTGGAGATAAGGTCTGTAAGTGGGAGAAGACCTGTTATGCAAGGGCCAAAATTTGCACTAGAAAATTGTTTTTCTCCCCAAGCTTGTCAGTCACTGTTCTGTTTTTCTTCCTTCAAGATTCCTCTCAAGTCCCAACTCTGCCATGATGAGCAACTTGAACACTAGAGACAACTTTGCCTCTGCTTTGCAATGGGCCCCTGGGACACTTTGAAGTCCACATGCGAACATTTTTCACATAGTGATGCAGTTCCTTCTTTGCGTTTGAACTCTTCACAGGTGTATATCTTTTCTCTG
Organism: Tapirus indicus; assembly: GCA_031878705.1. NCBI lineage: Eukaryota > Metazoa > Chordata > Mammalia > Perissodactyla > Tapiridae > Tapirus > Tapirus indicus. The sequence continues at coordinate 19,742,058 of CM062934.1, forward strand.
CAACTAAATTCTTAATTCTTAAAGAGACCAATTTATGCCAAACATTTCATTGTGTAATTGTCACAGTGCCTGGTACATATTAAGTTTTCAAAAAATACAGATTGGATTGAAACTGACACTGAATTCATTTGGGGTAGAAAGGAGAAAGGACAATAACCACCTCAAAAGGACAGGGTACAACAAGAGATAAGTTGTTGATTGGAGGAGTATCAGCTCCTAACATACAAAGGAATAATTCTAACATAAAAGGAATGCTTGGGGGGCCAGCCCAGTGGTGTAGTGGTTAAGTTCTCACGCTCAGCTTTGGCGGCCCAGGGTTCACAGGTTTGGATCCTGGGTACGGAGCTATGCACTGCTCATCAAGCCGTGCTGCAGTGGCATCCCACATGCAAAACAGAGGAAGATTGGCATGGATGTTAGCTCAGCCACAATCTTCCTCAAGTGAAAAAAGGAGTATTCGCAACAGATGTTAGCTCAGGGCCAATCTTCCTCACCAAAAAAAAAAAAAAACCAAAAAAAAAACTAAAGGAATGCTTGCCCCTTCTTCTAATAACAATGACTTTGCATTCTAAATATGCTTGAAAGGAGGAAGAGAATACTGGCATTGTAATAGTCAATTAAGGTGTCATCTCAACTGGCTAAAAAGTCTGTTTTCCTGGAACCACCTTTTGTTTATAAGCAATGTCAGTAAAATAAAATACAGAGCTTGTCATTTACAGTTAATTATACTCAGTTGTACTAAACAGTGCTCAAATGGCAAGACTGAGGGTTAAGTCTTTCACTTCCTTTTAGTTCTTCCTTTTAGTTAGAGGTCCACTTGTGTGGCCATCATGCTGTTTCGGCAACTTAAAGGAAAGGTATTCGTGACTGAGCTCGTGACATCATTCCCTGGGCGGAAGAGGTGGGACAATCCCAAGTATTGCCAGTGGCCAGATTGTGTGCTTTTCATGACGGAAGAAAATGTCTGTGGGGGAGGTGGGGAGAAGAGGTTGGAAGCTTGTTTTGTGTTGTCAGTTGATGATAGGCCTCTGATCACAAAGATCTCTCCAGGTGTCCTGCCACTAGCACCTTGCACTTTACCATCAACATCACTATTTAATATGGAAACCCCGGTTAGGATCACCTGAAGGGTCACTGAAAGAATGAGACCTCCAACTCACAGCTTTCTATAGGGGGCACCATTAGGAGTAGGAAGGAAGTGGCTCAAAAGTGGATCCACATCTTCTTTTGAGAGCAGCGTGAACTATGCCTTTGGAGGCTGGCAAAGATGAGAGGGAAAGAGCACTGGAGTGCTTGCTTCACAATCCTGCCAAGTGCTTGATACCCACTCCTTTTAGAGCATACCTTTCCCCTTCTGAGGTTCCCCCAGGCACTGGGTAAACAGCAGGAGAGCTCCTTCTCAGCCCTGGTGGCAGCAACGCCTGCCTGGCTCTGGATCACATTCCTTTCCACACTTCACAGGCCTCAGGTTACAAAGGTCTTGTTGCACAATCCTTAGGAAAGTGGGCATGGGGGCTGAGTGTCCTGCATGTGTCAGAGATCCAGGTGCGGCCAGATGCCAAGGCACGCCAGGTGGTGGCAGCAAGAGCGAAAATCAAATGACTCAGAATCTCTGGCAAGGTAGTTTTCTTTTACTTTTTTTTTCTCCCAAGCCTGTTAAATAAGACTTGTCAGGATGCATCTTCTTGGGTCATTTGACGGAAAACACTTCAAAAGTTGGCTTGGCATATACCTGTGCTTCAGTTTACTGGAGAGATTTGAGAATTCAAAACACACAATGAGGAATCTGAAACTAAAGCTCCTTTTATCCCTCCGTTTTTCAAAATCAGCTTTCTCCTGCAGTTTTATGCTGTAGTATGTGCAAAATTACTCAATATATTACACAACTTTTGAAATTAATATGGAAGCCGAAAGATATTACCACAGCCGTGTTTAAACCCTGTGCCACGATGGAATGTTTTTTCCTGTTGGTAATCATTCCATAATTCTCTTTTATTAAAGACAGTCTATGTGGAAAACCAGAAACATATGGAAGATCCTTACAGGATATACACTTTTCAGTTGTATAAAACAATCTAGTGGCCTAGAAAATATTCACTGGACCATTGGAGCTGATGATTATGAAAAAGAGGTCTATACTTATATTCAACAGTTCTTCCTTTCATTTCAGATTCGGGGACTTTAAGCTGATATTAATATATTTGCAATGAATTCAATCGGAAAAAGCTCTGAGTATCCGTATCCAGGGAGTGTCTGTGCTCAAACTTACAAATTGGAGATGCAAGACATATACAGCTCTACATAAAACAAACCCTGGACAAATCTAAGGCCGCTCCTAAATTGTCAAGATAATTCCAAAGAAACTATTAATTCATGAGATAAGTCAGGAAATGTTTATATAGGAGACATAGGTAATAAAGATAGGTGAATTACCACGGGTGGTATAATAGCCCCACACCTGCCAGATGAAGTGTTTATTCACATGGACATTTATGGAGTACACATATACATGTGACAGAGTATACACACACATACTCATAAAGTGATCTACCTAAACTGGAAAAGGCAAGGCCATAGGAAGTCTGTATATTTATTATAAAGCAAAATGCTTGTTAATTGTATAAATGCTTTTTTTTCTTAATGGACTACCTCTAATCAGGCCTCAAGGCAGAATAGCCTGTCAATTTCCCTGGATTTCTTTTCATCATTATCTCAGCCTTTCGGATGGGGTCTTGAGTGCCTTTTCTTGGCCTTGACCAAAACTTGTTTTATTTGGAGCTGTGAAAGCTATGAGAGCTTTGGTAAATAGTGTCACCTACATAGAGTACCTGAATTTACAAATAACCACACCAAGGTGATAAAATAAGATTTCCTCATCTGAAAATATTCTAACTTGGAAGTTGAAATAGTTCAGATATGAACCAATAAATTCATTCAGCATGAATCAGGGGCAGGAGTATTGGAGAGGCCACCAGGCTGAGAGTGAGAGGACTTAAGCTTTAGTCCCCAGGCCAGCACTCACTAGCTCAATGACGCAAGCCAAGACACTTAACCTCTCTGTGCTGGTTTCCTCTTTTGGAAATGAGGACGTTTGAATGGATGATCTCTTAGTTCTGTGGCATGTGACTAACACAATGGTCAGAGAACATTATAGTCAATAAATATAAATGCAGCAAGTTAGAACATTCTGTGTTTTGTGGATATTATTTTAGGTTAAATCTAAACTTAGTTTTCGATGTCTACAAAATGAATGAAGCCTAAAAACTGGACCAATGAGGTTTTAATTTTCAAGGACTTAAGAGGCTAGATCATAATCTAATTGTGAAAATCATAGTGGCTTCACTAGACGGAAGTTGAATGTGTGCTAGAATCAATGTGTAAGTACATTTGGTTTTTATCTGGACCTCTAAATTTATTTACACGCTTTGGGTTATTACTACTTTTATAGTGTCAGAGTATTGGCCTTAACTGCTGAGATATATTTGTTCCTGATGTGTTGGAGGCCAAAGAGCGTTAAAATTGTGTCCTGTGGATACAGATTGGGTCTCCCCTCCTCTGGTCTATTGCTATTGGGGTCTCCTGTGGGTAACTAATCTACCTGTCAGAACATTGGACTGCTGCTTCCACTGAGGGAACATGGCAATACACTCGGATCTTGCAGGCGAATCTCAGCGTGCCTGCCAGAGCACTGCTGCACTGTGCTCTGGGGTCGCAGTGTGCTGAGACCCGGAGGGAGGCCAGTGGAGATGAGTCAGGGCCTGGCACCCACCCCACACTCCGCCCTACTGGTAAACAGAACAGCTATTTGCCGTCACTTGGAGCCTCTCAGGGCCCCAAGACTCCAGGAAGAAACAAATACTTTAGAAGCCAAAACCCCAAGGCAAGGTAAAGAAAACAGAACTGTCCGCATCCCCAGCGATGATTTCACTGGCGTGAGTTCCTTCGAGGGGGAGGAGCTGTAACTGGTTCCAGCTGAACTGTTTTACTTACTTCCCAACCAAAGGCCCTTCTCTTTCACTGTTTGGGGGCGGGGTGGGGGGTGGGGGTGCCTTCTGCCTTTTAAGCCTTGAAATTTCAAAACCAGACTTTAGAATCAATCTCAGTTGCTAACCCATAACAAATTTTTTCTCCTCCCTTTATTACTTTTGTTTGTATCTTTTTGTACTACCTTCTATTAAAATACTTTTTGCAGTTAACTTATTTTTTGTTTAGTTTATTCTTCCCTGTCATTCTGGGGAGAAGCTCTTAAAAGAAAAACACCTAGATACAAGAATAAACATCAGCAGGCAACAAATGTAGACTACTTTAGAAAGTAATTTTACACTGACCTCTTGAAGTACCTGTGCCTTTTGCATTTTCCCAGTGGTTGGGGAGAGGCAGTGAGGGGAATGTCCTCATGGTCTGGCTTCATGACAATAAGTCTGGCTGTTGGGAGGACACGCCCCAGCTCTGTTTCTAGTGGACTGCCTTTGGCCTTTCGTCTGCTCATTTGGAACCTTTACATTACCCTAAAGTGTCTGTGCTTATACTGTTATTCCTAAGCCCAGAGACACACTCATCTTGTGGTCCTCTTCTCCTGTTCCTCTAGACACCAGCAATTTCTGTTCTGAGCTTAGCAAATGTCACGTACCTGAACTGGAGGCATGGCTGCCTGATTCCTTCTAGCTCCGTCAGGTGGCGTCTCACCTCTAATATATCAACAGCTGAACCTCCTCTTTCCTTCTTAGTAGCCAAGGTTGAGTCTGAGCTGGATATTGTGATGTCACAGGGTAAAATCCTTGCTCCGCCCAAAGGCCCAGCTGAGACCCTCTGGACGCAGCACTTACTCTCCTGCCCATGGAGAGGGGTTGGGAAGGTCAACCCCTTAATTTCTAAACTGACTCACAGGAGTATAGAATCTTATTGCAGACAGAGACCTTGGAGACTTAGTGACTAGATTCTAGTCGAACTCCTTTATTTGCAGGTGAGGAAATTGAGGCCCTGGGTGGTTACGTGGCAGAGCTAAACCAGGTGCCCTCAGTCTTAGCCCCCTGCCCTTCTGAACACACTGCACTCGTGCCAGGCTCTTTTATCTGGATTTTGTCACCCACAACAAGAGGCTCTTCAGATAGTCTGCATTGTAGGAAGAGAACAGAGTCAGTGAAGAGCAATTAGTTTTTCCAACAATCTATAGGTGCCAAGGAATAGCTAACTCTGGTCCAGCCGAACTCAGAAATCCTGAGCCATCAGATCAATTCTAAATTAACAAGTAATGTCACTTCCGAGTAACCAATGTTTCCAGTGCGATTTGACGATAAGGAGCAAAGCTCAAAAGCCAGGGATTAGTGTTGACTGCAACACTGTTCCAGGTTCCAGTGTTTGTTGAGCAGGGAACGGGAGGGAATGATCAGTAAAGAAATAGATTCTCACTGGAATTTAGTTCTTTCCTGCTTCATACTGTCCACTTTTTCTAGATACTGTCCCCATGTGGTATTAAAAATTATCTGCATTGCCTGAGATGACTTGTATCTGTGAAGCCAGAGAATCGTACTTTTGGAAACCCTCAAGAGGGGAACATGTATTGTGCTTTTATGATACCAACAACTAACATTTTATATCATGCTTTAGCATTTACAAGCCATTTTCACGTATATCATTTCATTTAATCTTCACAGCTCAGTGAAGTAAACAGTGTATTATTTTTAGTACAATTTTATGGGTGAGAGAATTATAGCTTAGAGAGGTTGTGACTTGCACAAGATCACAAAGCTAATTAAGTGGAAAGGGTAACATTAACTACAAACCAGATCTTCCAACCAGGCATTTTCCCCACCACAGGGCTTCCCCAGGGTGGGAGGAATTGTCATTTGGTCCCAGAACACACTTGAAGGCAGATGCTTTAAGCAACATTTTGAGTAACAAAGAAGAAATAATTTGCAAGGCTCATAAATACTGCTTTACTAATCTCCTAAATGTCTTCATAAAAACTTAGAGAAAGGGTTAATGAACACTAATTTCAAACTTTAAAATAATGTAACCATTGCCTTTCCAGTGGACAATTCCACATGTGTGAATTCTCCTAAGGGAACCATCATGGCTATGAATAATATTTAGCTACAAGAGGTTCTTTGAAGCATTGTTTATAATAGAAAACAAGTTAAAAGCTCAACATCAGAAAAGTGGTAAAATGAATTATGCTTAACTCATGAAAATAATGTTGTAGGTGAGGTTTTCCCAAACTTTAATCATTGAGGTGCCATCTTTGGAATATTGCCATCTGCACTAATATCTACTTAACATCTTCCTTTAAATTAACTCACATAGTTTACCGAAATAAGAGTATTTAAAGGTAAACTTTTATCACTACATAAGTGAAAATACAGTATAATTATCTTAAGCGTCAGATAACCAGAAAAACAAATGGAAAGAAAACAAAGTAATGACATTAATACATTGATTTGGTCCTGATATCTAGCAAAAAAATGACTGATTTAATCAAATTACAATTAATACCCTTTGTTTCTGTCACAAACTTCACCATTCTTCATTAAAAGTCTCCTTTTTCACTGACTGATATACAACAGGCTCAATAAGGAAAAGAAATGAAGTGCATGCCTGATTCCAAATTGCAGTTATGTATATTTATACATACCTTGCATACTAAATAATTGTCAGCTTCCAAAAGTGCCCCTTTGATGTACCTCAGAAAAGAGCACAGCTGTCACATAAACAGTATATGAGAATCCACACTAGCCCTCTGTGTGATTTTCACTAATGGTTCTCAGGAACTGTGCTACTGCCTAGGAATCATTTTAGAAATTTGTGGGTGTATTTGGTTGTTGTGTTAATTGGGGATTGGAGGTACTACTGGCTTTTTTTGGGCAGGGGCCAAAAATGTTACACAGCCTGCAATGCCAGGCATGGTCCTATATGACCAGGAATTGACTGGTAATTCCAAGTGACTTTAAATGTCTTACAGAAAATCCAAGTCAGTGAAAAACCTACTGAGCCAGGCCTAAATATATTCATAATTCATCCCTATGGCAGACCTAAATCCATTTAACATGTAAATGCAAAATTTTTGCACAACTTTAATATATGTCGATTTTTCCAGAAATGCAGCTGCTTTGTACATCAGGGAAAACCAAATTTTATTTTGTTCAGAAATTTGCTGAAAGTTGTTCACACTTTTGGAAAGTCAGTGTCACCAATGGCTGCTGGTGGCATCTGAGTTACCGTGAAACTCATCTGTATCTGTCTGTACTTGCAGCTTCACATTCTCGGCAAATCTCCCGTTATGTCCTCCAAGGTAGTCAAGCCTGAGCGTTTAACTTATTGAAATGTATGTTCTTTTAAACGCGTTATTTTCTTTTGTTTCTCCTTTTTATCCATGATAGGACATTATATTGATTTTTATTAAATTATGTACATAGGCTATCTATGACTATCATTTCAGGATTGGACAAGGGGAGTTAAAACTTTGTCATTAAAAGGGAACACTGGATCTGAGAGGGTTGAGCACCACTCATCAATTCCAGAATTATTAATGTTATCTGAGACATTCATGGGCACAACTGAGGATCCCAATGTAATCCACACATTCTTCATAAAGTCGATTATTACAGTGCTACCTACTTTAGCCTTGTTACAAGCAACAGTATCTGAAAAATTACAGGCTCAGTGTTCTAGTTATATTTTTTCAATTACTCACAAACAAAAACTGCAACCATTAAAAATGTCTAAAATGTGTTCATGTAGCACCAAAAAATCATCTCACACATCAACTGTGGCACATATTACATATCATGTTTTGGGAAACACAAGATTTTCCATTTTAGTGATACAAAAGAACGCCCACAAGATATTAGTGAGCAAAAAAGATGAGTGGCAAAAAAGTATGTACCATTTTTAATAAATACACATATTAGGAAAAATTTGAAAGATCTACACCAAAATATTAACAGTGGTTACATCAGAATGGGAGACTATGTGTGATTCACTTCTTTTGCTTGTCTACTTTCCTAAATGTTTTAGAATGGGCATGTTTTGTTCTTAAATTAAGGGAAAAAAGGCTATTTGAGATATATATACTTAGGAGATAAAATTGGAGGGAGGTATGGGACATTTACGTTCATATATACATCTCTGTAGTCTTTGACTTCTTGAAGGAGCATTATTACTTTTGCTATTAAAAAATGTAATAAAGTAGAAAATAAAACACAAAAATGTTGACGGGAATATACTTGTAAATATAGTGAATGAGTATCAATTCTTTCTCAGTGGAACCAGAAATATTATAATTATAGATTTTTATATCATAACTAGCTAACGTGTGAGCATAGTGTGAGGCCAGTGTACCGCATGCAGCTTTCTTTTTATTTATTTGGTATCCAAAAATACTCATTATTATATTCCTCCTACCACACAATGTGGAAAGACTTATAGAGCAAGCAGAGATTCATTAGAAGAAGCATAAAATGAACTAACAATTTCCTTACTTTCATTAATATTTTTAGTAGTGTCAGTGGATTAAATAAATAATTCCCAAATTTTCCTTTGAAGGTGACTTTGCTTAGAACAGAATATTCTCATGGCAGGATACTCAAGGGTTGAGGTTCCTTTTCCCAGTGTGATCTTCCTCTAGCTATCATCTCAGGAAAAAAAAAAAAATGAGATCCTCACTTGTGTTTTATCTTGCCGAGCATGTACTTAATACTTTATATTCTGCGGATGTATGGATTACATAACTTCTCCTTTAGTGTAGGCTTCTGTAATGAAACACATGCCACACCTGTGGAAGAGGTGGGCAGAGCCTCACAGCTGAAGCCCACAGAAGTTTCAGGTCCCTCTGGCAGAGGGATGAGGGAAGCCTGCAATGAGGGAATACCTCCACAAGCAGGCATTCTTTAGGCTAAATGAAATTTACAAATATTTAGGAGTCAGAGTTCAAAGGTTTTTGCTCAGTTGTGGTGAGGACTTTTGTGGGAAAAAATATTAATCTCATCAGCACTTAAATTCCACTTGAAGCCAGAATTTCTCAAGTTGTGGTCTACAGACTACCTATACCAGAACAACCTACTTTATTAAAAAAAATTAATGCAGATTCCCACACAACTCCCTGGATTTACTGCCACTGAATCTCAGGGGCTGGGTTAGGGACCCATGTTGAGGCAAACACTCCAGGGGATTCTGCTACCTAGAAATGTTTGAGAACAATTGCTATAGGCTAGAGGTTCCCAGACTTTAGAGCAGAACATCTGAGTGTCTGGAGGGCTTGTTAAAACACAGACTACTGGGCCCAATCTCAAGTTTCTGGTTCTGGAGGCCTTAGGGGAGGCCTAAAACTAGATTTTTCACAAATTCCCAGATGATGATGGGGCTGATGTTTGGGACCATACTTCGAGAACCCCTGTGCTTGGCCCGAGAAACTAGGGAGATTCTAAAGGCATTTCCAAAGACCTAGGAAATGCAGTTTGAGACCCTGACTGTTTACCTATTAAAGATTCAGAAAAGAATTTGTGTATGAAGGAATTTTGTTCTTACTTTGTTTTTTATTTTCTTTAATTAGGATTTTTTTTCCACAAATAATTTTTATTTTTCCACTAAAATGCTTGCAGTTTATGTCCATCCATTCGAGATTCTCCAAGGTTAAACAGAATCACTTTTCCTTTATTTTGTACCTTTTGTATGTGAGAATGTTGATGAATGAACACCACTGATGTCTGACTTTTCAGATGCCTGCATTAATTTGATTTCAGTGACCCATAGAACACCAGTGTTAGCATAACAACAGTTACCAGGAGCTAAAGCTACAAAATAGGTAAGGGATATGAACAGACTATGTGCTGGAGATTTTAATCAAGTCTTAGTGACTCTGAAGCTAGACTCTCCTTTGAAGGATGTTATGAGAATTCAGCATAATCCAGGCCTCTTTCCAACCCAAACTACTTATGCTTAATAGAAATGTAAGCATGCCTGGAGAATCAGAAAGATATATATTGCTAACATTTGTTCCCATGAGACCCACCTCACATACTCATAAGATCATAATATTTTCTCAAAACAAAGGTAGTACTGTACACCCCAACATAATTCATTTTTAAGTAGTGCAAATGACATTAGAAAAAGAAAATGTCAGCCAAGCTGCCATAAAACATTTCCAGCCCAATAAAAGTAGTTTGAGTTGAATGCTTTAAAATTATTGGCTTTGAAAGGTTAAAATAATAAGTGATCACAGATCCAAGAAACACAATGCTCAAGTCATTAGCAGAGATGTTTTATGCTGTCTTATAATTAAAGTCTCAGGAACTTCTTGGTTTAGATTCTGTAAGGTGATCCCTGTAGGACCACCTTTGCTATGTGGCTCCTCTCTAAAGACCAGAAAGTTATATATAGGACCAATAACACAGACATTTTAGGAAACAAAAAAAATTTATATTTGGCTTTGTAATACATTTATGTAATTCCTTTTGGACACAACTGCCTGGTCTTTTGGAAATGTTTTAAACCAAACATAAAACACACCGTAAAGATCTACCATCCCAAAGACTGGAGCTGATATGGTCTAACTTTCCCACCAAGCCACCTTCTCAGAAAATTTTTCTATTTCTTACACCCATGACAGAGGCAGACACAATCATATCTCAGGAATAAGGGAATATATTATTTACTGTGATTGGGTACTTGACGTATATTATATTTTGTCCTCACCACCTCTTGTGAGGTGGGTGTACTATGACTGCCATTTCACCTGTAAGGACGTAGTTCAGAGAAGTGAAATGTGTCTTGAGCTCCATAGGAGTGAGTGGTGGAGACAAGATTGAACCTGAGGAATGTCTGACTCCAGAGGTAGTGCTCTCTCTCTCTCCTGGACTGAATCATCCTAGAATGAGCCATATTACTTACACTTTCCCCTACATCAGAGAAGGTAATATGTTTGGGCTTAAAAGCTGGGCTAGAGTTTCTGGGAGGAGTCCAAATAAACAAGAGACAGTGAAAAGTCTGAACAAAGGCCTTTGGCATCGACTCATTCTGTTAACAAGAACTTGAAAGCAAGACTTGCTTAAAAAAAATCCAAAGTAAGGGGCCAGCCCAGGGGCATAGTGGTTAAGTTCACGCCCTCCGCTTTGGTGGCCTGGGGTTCACAGGTTTGAATCCTGGGCGCAGACATATGCACCACTCATCAAGCCATGTGTGGTGGTGTCCCACATACAAAATAGAGGAAGAAGGGCACAGATGTTAGCTCAGAGCCAATCTTCCTCACACACAAAAAAATCCGAAGTGGTTACATATGTGTACTTTATTTTTTACAAAGAAACTGTTTTGGAACTCAACTGTTCCTAGTTCAGTTAAAATTTTGTGAATTATATATTCAGTGCATTAAGGGAACTAATTATTTAGCAAAAACGTGAAGCCAGTCCCTTTGTTGAAAGAAAGGATATTTACATCCTAGCTTGCCTCCTTTGTAAACTTGAGGTTTCCACTTCATAATTCATTCACTTCCACAGATATTGATTGCAAACGTACCCTGTGCAAGACTCTATGCCCAGTGCTACAGGGGATGAGTTGAACAAAGACATTGTCCTCAGAGAGGTTAGAGCCTAATGGTGCATAAGTTAAATACCAAAAATACTCTATCGGAAGGCAGTATATAAATATCGTAAAAGAATTCTCATCAAAGTGCTATGAGATATTAAAGGAGAGAGAACTGACATCTAGGTGTGGCAATCAGGGAAAGCTTCATGAAATGGAAGGCGTGTGAAATGAGTGGAAGGAGGGGTACTTTTGACAAATGGAGGCGAGAAGGAATTTCTGGGCACAGCTCGGTTAGAGTTTATCTATTATCAATAATTCTAATCAAATCAAAGTATTAGTGCTACAAAATGCAGCCAAGATACACATTTATTTGTAACCCATTCCAAGGCTTTGAGAGGGCATATGATTAAACCACACATATAATGGGATAGTTAAAAATAAAGATTATATGGGAATTCCTATACTTTCTGCTCAATTTTTCTATAAACCTAAAACTGATCTAAAAAAAATTAAAGTCTATTATTTAAAAAAATAAAGGTAGACTATTATACTTCAATTAAACATTTTTAAAAATTAAGGAAAAGTCATCCTCAACACCTGATGCCTGCCATTGTCACAGGTGGCTTTCATTGTCTGACACATGATTCAGTACAATATTCTGTCCTCCTCAACTTCAGAGTCCTTTACCTCAACTTTGCTGGTTCCATTCACATCGGTGGAGTCCTCCAGATCTTGCTATAACCCAGTTCATTCTTAAAATCCAGTCGCTCTCTGACCATCTCTTCCTGTCCTTCCAAACCCATTTCCTATTAAACTCCTATTAAATTGCTCTTTGAAACTTACAGAGGCCTACATTCCATTGACCATACCAATTTCCCCTATTTAGCTTAGGATGCCATCATCCCATCAACCAACCTCTCATGCACACTGTAGATGCCTTGCTCTATTGTCCTGTTGAACTGTCCCAGCAACAGCTGTGCACTTCTCCCCTTTCTTTATCCCAAGTAGTCATCACAGCTGAAGAAACTCATAACACCATGTAGACTGCCCCCACTACAAATGGTCTCCAACCTCAATTATGCCCTCAACACAAGGCAGCTCTCCTACTGTCCACCACACAGTCATTGTAAACCTCCTCCACTCTCCTGAAGCCCTCTCTTACCTATTTCACTGTCATTCTTAGCCGGTAAGCCTTATCTCTTCTCAGAAGTCAAAGTATTACTTCTTCCACTCCAACCCAACACCACTTTGAACGCAGTGTTCACATCTGCACCCTCTCTTAACTCTTTCCTTCAGCTCAGTGGCAAAGGCATCCCTCCTCCAGACCAATGCTCATACCTCCCTTTGTACCCGAGTCCCATTCAATGCTGCTACTTTAAGAAGCTTGCTCCTTTAATTATCCCTTTTAGCTAATTTCCACCTCAGTCTCTGCTGGCTCTCTTCTCAGCAGAAAAACATTCTCAAGTCTCTTCTATTTATAAAAACTCAAATCTCCCTTAACCCCAGACTCCTTTCCCCAGCATAGCTACTTTCAGTTCTCTGTCCTCCTTTTCCAAGCCAAGCTAATGAAAAGAATAATCTACTATGTTTCCTTTCAGGCCACAGCGCCAATGTCCAAAGCAAGACAAGGAGGATACAAAAGTACCCAGGCTTGATATTTTATACTTAATGACTTCCTTCACAACATCACTCCCAAACTCTCCCAGGATTTCCTTCAAGGTACAGCCAGTAGACAGACTACTCATGTCCCTGCCTCAAAGACTGTGTATAGTATTTTCATGTGATTTTTCTTATTCTAATGCCGTTACCAGGACAACTGGGAATGGAGTATGAGCAGTTCAGTCAGATGAACTTGGACTTCTGGTTACCCACCAGCTCTGTTTCTGGCTTACGTCTTTCTGGGAATCACAAAGATGTAAGCATTCAGTAGTTTCCCCCTCCTCATGAGATCTTGGTAATTTGTATGTTCCCTTGAAACCACTGAACTCACAACTTTTTATTTCTACTAAACCGCCTCTGATTGCCTTCCCTTTCACTCTCAAATGAATTTCCCTCTGAATTCATCTTCTGCTTAATACTCAGGTGGCATTCACAAGTCTAAAGGAATTTACCTCTACAGTGACCTAATCTTTTTCTCTGCATAGTTTGGGTTGAATTCTACCCAAGCCTATTTCCATAACTACTCCTTGATCCTAAGATTGCATTGGTAGGAGACACTTAAGGGCTAACAGCTTTTTAGGAAAAGAAAGAAGGAAAAGACTACCACATAAATCAAGGCATCAATTGAGCATATGTTCCAATTTAATAGACATTTAAATGTGGAAAAAGGAGTTGCTTTTTGGAATACAAGATACACACTATTTTTTGCCTACTTACTATACAAAACACTGTGATGGGATATAAAGGGCTACAGAGATGGTTATATATGGTACTTGCCTGAAGGAACTCCCCTACTGAGTAGGGAGACAGAAATCACACACAATTCAAATATAAACCAAGTGTTCCAGCAGAGTTGCTAAGACTACATTTTTGGAGTTAGATCTGAGTTCAAATCCTTGCCCAGTTTCCTCATCTGTAAAGGAACTAATGATACCTGCCTTGCAGGAGAGCTGCAAAGAAGAAATGAGATGGTGAACGTAAAGTTTAGCATGGCTGAAGCACACTGGAACTTCTCAATAATGTCAGTGTGATTTTGACTATTATTAGCTTTATAATTATTATAAAGAGACAAACCAGATACTCTACAGATTTAAAGGAAGAGGCAATCACATATGCTTTGGAAAGTGAGGAAAGATTTCATTCAGTAGGTGGGCTTTGTGAAGAGCCTTGAAGAATGTGCAATATTTCTTTAGGGCAAGATGGAGGAGCTCATCTCTCTACCATCCTGGCATGGGGACCCTGAGCCTGCCAGTATAACCACCTTAAGAGTCATGGGCAGAGAGGAAACTTTGAACATGTTAAAAATTACAATACTTACTTATGATTGTACCTGGTCAATTCATTTATTCAATAAATTCCTGTTTTTATCTTTGATTTGAAATAGGCAATGCTTGTTGAGGTGCTATACTATTCCTAATAGTCAAAAAAGCAAGTAAAGTATATTTTGAATAAGGATTATTGTGAAATAATTTCAAAAGAGCATACTTGTTATTAATGACAGGCAGCATATTATGTACTTCTTGGCTTGTCATCTTGTCTATGGAGTACATGTTGTAAAGGAAGAAAAGTGGGTAATTATATTTCAAATGAACATCAAATTGAGTGTTCCTTCCTAGTAGTTTTGTAAAGTAGAATTGTGGCAAGATTGTCCCTAGTTAATGCCAGGAAAAATGAGAAATAAATGTCTTTTTAAAAATGTCTCTTAGATAAACAAGTAAAACCTGTTAGTTTGCAGTCATTGAACACAAGTCAATTCCCATTAAAACAAGCTCTGTGGGTAAGTCTGAATTATTTTCTTTTGTTGGTATTTTGTTGTATCAAAAATTGCTTAGCATGAAATTAAATATATAAATTTGTATCAGAGCAAAATAAATATCAATAATATTATTAATTAAGCCATTGTTGGCAGACAAATAATTTTGCAATAAAAGAATTTTGATTCTACCTATGTTCGTTTTAACAAGTGCAAACTTATGGCTCAAAAAACAAGTGATTTTTTTCATCTTGTTCTATAAATATAGAAGTTAATTTCTGTCTTCGATATCTGTTTTAATAATTGCCTTCAAGATGTTTATCAGAAAAACACAACTGAGATTGTGTCATTAAGATTTGTGTATTCTGCATAAAAATGATCTGAGGTTCTAATATTCATTACTATTCTATATCTCAATCTCATTCCTGAGGAGTTTATTATAGAATTTGGGACTAAAATTATTGTCTGGGTTTTAATAGTATCACTAATTTTTAAAGTTTGACATAAAATTACGGACTCTAGTCATGTGAGAACATTTCTAGTATCTCTTATGGATGTGATGTTTGGATATCCCAACCTGATTTTGGAGGTAGAGCTGATCGTTATCTGGGGAGGCTCCACGACTTTCTCCTCTACCTAACTCCTTCACCTTTACTCAGCTCAAATTCCATCTAGGGTCATTCCTCAGTTTCTTGGGAACCTTTGCCAGATGTATTAATCAGCTTTTGCTGGGTACGAAACATTCTCAGCGGTTTGCCATAACAAAAGGTTTACATCTTCCCTAAAGTTTGGCTGGGCAGCTGCATCAGCCCTCCTCTGAGCTGCAGGTCAGGTACAGGTATGAGTCTTTCATTCTGGGACCCAGGCTGAAGGAACAGTGGCTCCTGGGGCAAACTCTTCTTAATGTAGAGAGTGGGAACACAAAAGGCTGAGAGGTCCAGTCAAATGGTGCAAGCACATTCAAAGCCTCTGCTCCCATTCATTAGCCAAAACAACTTATATGGCCAGTCCCAACATCAATGGAGAGGGTAAGATACTCTTTATATAGGTGAGGAAGGGGAGATAGAAGTGAGTATTTGCTGAATAGCACCCTCGCTCAACATGCCATAGTGGAACAGTGACAGGATAGCAAGAATAAGCAGCCCATTGCAGAAGGGGAAGCAGTCACTGGTCTGTAGCAATTCTGAAATGTCACTGGGCAAACACTGCCAAGTCCCCAACTCGGAGGTAGGGAATGTTCCTTGATTAGGCTCCAATTCTGTTCCCTGGGAATAGCTCCTCTTTCCGTTGTTCTCTTGACACTTGGCTCCACTTTCTGGGAGGTAATTTTCCATATCCTCTTGGCCACATCTGAAGGAGAATATGTCCTCCCTGGCAGCTGAGTAGCTTCCTCATCGTACTACCTGCCTGTAAAGAAAAGTTGGGGACCCTAAGGTCTTTTTGTTTTTAAATAAAATTTTAATTGATAATAGTTTTAGATTTACACAAAAGTTGCTAAGATAGTGCAGAGAGTTTCCATACACCCCACACCTAGTTTCTCCTATTATTAACATCTTATATTAGTATGGTACATTTGTTACAATTAATGAACAATATTGATACGTTATTATTATCCTAAAATCTTTTTTCATGGCTCAAAGAGTCACAGTCTCATTTAGAAAAAAAGCCACAGTCTCTTTTAATCCAGGCAAGGGTGCTTTAGGGCTTAAATTTCTCTCAAAAACTATTTTAAAAAATTTTTGATTCATGTTAGCTCCCTGAGAAAACAGCCATTTCACAATAATTTTCAAGTCATGCCTCTTCCTCTCTAGACCTAATTACAGATAGTTTGAGCTTATCAGGCTTTGTGGAACGTAGTCCTTATCTCTTTTCTATGAGCCGTTTTATTGAGTTGAAAGAATTACTGGGTGCCCGCTTAATCCATTCAAAGATTTAGCAAAGGATGTGTGAGTGATTTTTATTTGATCTTTGTCATGACACTGGGTCTTAATTATCATCTTAATCAACCTTTGTGGCTCTGAGTATTTCTCAATTTTTTCTTTTTCTCTTTGCAGATGAGAAGCAGTTCTATTTTTCAAATTTGCAAGTCCTGGAATTTCTGGAGTCACACTCTTCACTCTTTCATCCCTGCTTGCAAGCAGGTCAACTCTTTCTTGAAAGACCTTACCAAAGGTAGCAATCAACTCATGCCGGTAAGTCTGTCATGAAAGCTCTTCACCCAGAACCACACATTCACGAGGTGTATTTTCTGTCTTCAAGTTATTGCAGGTGACAGTTTTACCAAATATTTGCTACTACGTAATATGGATCATCATTTTTCCAGTGTCCAACACTTTCTTTCTACCTGCTGTTCAGTCCCAAGAACGAGGACAGGTATTTTAAGTTTTTATCACAGCAGCCACACATTTTTAGGGACTAATTTCTATATTAGGCAGCCTTTGCTGCAATAATACTGTGCAGTTAACAACCCCCAGATGTCTGTGACTTATAAAATGACGATATCTTGCTCATGGGTCTGAGGTTGCCTGCAATGACTCTGCTCCAGCCTGCAGAGTCAGGTCTGCTTCTCTGTTCTCTGATCTCACTCTGGGGTCCAGGGCTCTTTTTATGGCAGAGGGCAGGAATGCAAAAGGCCAAGCTGCATCCTACAAGCACATTTTAAGCCTCTACTCACATTTTATTGGCCAAAGCAAGTCACACGGTCAGACTCAACATCATGGAAGGAGGAGAGGCGAGAACAGGTACTTACGCGACAATAATACCATCTACCTCACTAGACAGAGGTCTGACCTCTGTTATTTCTCGTTCAGATGGTTGCTAAAATGTAGGAGAGCAGGAAGGGGAGGGATGCATATACGATTAGGGAAAAATTTTTTTAAATATGCTGCCACTCAAAATTCTAATCCCCTTTTCCCTCCTCCTTAAATAGCTCCTTTCCCTGAAAGACCAGCAGGCCTGGGCTGTGTCGATACTTCACTTCGGAGGAGTACAAGACTTTTCAGCTCCATGCCTGAATGTTCCTTGGTGCTTCCCAAGGGCTGCTGTCTTGCTCTTCACCAGCTGTGTTCAGCTCCAAATGCCCCGGAGATTCCTCTTTCCAACCCTGCTAACTCTGCTGCAGTCGAGAGTTCTCTTTTACCACTCTCTTCTAAGCGGGATGACCTGTTTGCCTTTTTAAGGGATTTACAATGTCCTGATAGGTCTCCAAGTTCTCTCCTGGCCTTGGGCAGGGAGGAGAACTGAAGGCAGAGTTGCTCAGGCGTGGTCCTGACCATCCCATCCATTCCTCAACGCCAAAGCCAAGGGTCCTAGCACCACAGACATACCTTTGCACCCGCTCCTCTTGGGTATTGGATAGCAGGCCCCAGCCACACTTGTAATCCTTACATTTTTCTCAGTGCCCTCCTCTCCTCATTCCCACTGGTTCCAGTTCATCTGGGTCACCATCACTTCTAGCCTGGCTTCCTGCAACAGCCTTCCAACCCAGCTCTACCTCCAGCCCGCCCACCTCCAAACACTCTCCTTTCAAAGTAATCCAGGGTAATCTTTTTGGGGTGAAAATTTGATCTTGTAGCTCTCTTGACTGAAATCTTTCAATGTTTTTACATTTTTGTCTCTGGTAAATAAAAGGTGACTTTTCATGTCACTTGCCCCAAAATATTCAGCTTTGGTAAAGGGTTAAGCTTCTCCTACCTGCTCAGACTCCCACACCTCCAAGCTCCTGGATACAAGTGAAATGGCCCTGACCATTCTTCTGGACGGGCCTACTGGGCAACAGAGTAGGCCTGAAAGCCTAAGAGCCCCACAAGCTTGTCCTCACCCCAGCCCAGTGCCTCCACACACCACCCCTGACCTCCCCAAAAGGGGAAGTGACTACTGACAAAATGTAATCAAACTGCCAGACACATAACAGCTGCACAAATTGTGAAACTCAGGTCCTGCACCCACTCAGTCCTGTCTCTGTGGGATCAGGAAGTAAGTAAGGAAAGAGCTGCTGGGGAGTCAGTGGAGAAGGAAAAAAAAATAACATTTCAAGAAATTTGAAATAATTTTCTTCTTTAGAGTTCCAGAAACTAGAAGAAAATTCCTGTCTGAGGTAGGAGTAGATGACCTCATGAGGTTCCCTCTTAAGAGCTCTGGCAGCATTCCTGGAGGTAGAAGACATCCTTCGGTATTCCTTCCACTTCTCGTATTGCACGTGAAGAGGTGAAGGGACCCCAGCATCATCACAAAGTTGACAGCACTGTGGGGACTAATCCATAAAAGTCATGTTTACTCATAAACAGATCTCTCTTCCTGGATAAAATTGCTGTTCTCTTTTGAAACTATTTTAATCAATGCTTTTTTGTTTTCCAGTAACAAATACACATCAAACTAAATCAAGCAAAACAGTATGGTTATTGTAAGGATTCTGAGGTATCTCATAAAACTCAAGGTCAAGAAAGTGGGCCTCGTGAGCAACTGAACTGAGAAATTGGCTACTACAGTACAAATTGAAGCCAGATCTGAACCGTATGTGTTGGTATTGATGTTTTCCTGTAATTATTAAGGCCGCTAGCCCAGGAGACCAAATGAAGAACTTGTCAAATGCTCGCTGTCTCCAGGCTCTCTTTCTCCCTGAAACTGACCCTCCCACCACCTTCTATGCAGGGAACCAGCATGTAATCGTTCCCTACACATGGCAGCCACTGGTGGAACCAGATGAGGGTATATGATCCAAAGGCAGCTTATCCACTGCTGGTCAGAAACCTGGGAGGTGGGTCAGTGCAAAGGTCTCACACACAGTGTCAATGGTAATTAGTGAAGCCAATTAGTTTAGGTTTCTTTGGATCGGGAAATATGGAAGGATTGTCCAGTGAGTAATAAAGGTAAATGAAACCAATTTACAGAGAGACACAGATGCTATAGCTAAAAGACCATGCTGTCTCAGAGAGCTGGAGAGAGTCGCTGGTCTCTAGAAGTGTCTTGCCCAGTTGTAGTTTATAGATGTCTGGATTAGTTTGCTAGGGCTGCTATAGCAAAATACCACAAATAAGGGGACTAAAACAACAGAAATTTATTTTCTCATATTTCTGGAGTCTAGAAGTATCATATCAAGGTGTTGGCAGAGTTGGTTTCTCCTTGGCTCATAGTTTGCCATCTTCTCCCTGTGTCTTCCCTCTGTGCATATCTATGGCCTAATCTCCTCTTCTTATAAGGACACCAGTCAGATTGGATTAGGACCCATGCTAATGGCCTCATTTTAACTTAATTACCTCTTTGAAGACCATATCTCGAAATACAATCATATTCTCAGGTACTAGGTGTTAGAACTTCAACCTTTAAATTTGAGGGGACCCAATTCAGTCCATAACAGTGCCCCCTCCCTTTTTGTAAGATTTTTGTGTGAGTCTTGGCAAACAAAAAGAGCTAACAAACCGGATTAGGACTCTCTGTTGTAAGCTGCAGAAAACCCAATTCAACAAGCCTTTAAGAAAAAAGGGAATTTATTGGCTGAAGTTACTGAAAAGTCAGGAGTATCACTGTCTTTAGGCAAGTCTGGATCCAGAACTCAAACAATGTGGTTTATCTGTAGGTTCCTGGCAGGAAATAGACGGCTCTATCCAATTGGGTTTCAAAAAGAAGACTACTTACAAAGATGAGAGCATTTAGGAAAATTACGAGGAATATTGAAGCATCAGAGCAAGTAATAGTGGGACATTGTTTCCATCTCTAGACCTGAAGGAGCAAAGCATGAGTGGTTATTGGAACTTGAAGACAGAGTAGTGTGAAGAGGGTCCCCTGACAGGGGCTGTGGCCTTCAGTAGAGAGACAGCCAGCCTGAGGAGACCCCACTGAAGGGGACTGGGAAACAAATAATCCAATATCTCTGATCTCCTGACAGCACCCCCACCTGGAAGCTGGAGGGAAGAGACGCTGATAGACTCCATTTAGTCAGTTGGTAGAGAGGAGAGAGTAGATCTAGGGACAAGTGGAAAATATCCAGCAACACAGTTAAACTTAGTCTCACTCTCCATCTTTTGTGTTGGTGTCTTTCTAAGCAGGGTCTCAGTTCATCACTCTTACAGCTTGCAATCTGTGAGAAGAGAACTTCTCTTGCCCAAGTTTTTCCAGCAAAACCCCAGAATTTAGTCTCATTGGCCTGGTTTACATCACCAAACTCATCTCTATTTCAATCTATATTTATGCCTATCTCTAAATCAATCACTGTGGCCAAAGAATAACTGAGCAGGTCATGATCACCTGAGTACCCTTGGAGCTAGAAGAGTGGAATCAACCACATAGAAACACATACTATGGAATGGGGGAGAGTGGCTCCCCGAAGAAAAATTCAGGTGTTGTTAAAAGAAGGAGAGGGAATACCTAGAGGCTAGACAGGCAAAAGCAGCATATGTACACTACGTTACTCAGACTATCGTAGTCCATTCCTTGGTAAATATGTAATGACTGATTGCATTGATTGGATGAAGTATGTTTTGATAGCCATTCATTGCATATAAGCTCAATAAACATTTGCAAAACTTTTTTGAATGTAAATGTTAATAATCCATGGACAGAATTATCTTGCAATTGACTAGGAGACTTTTCTGAAACCAGAGGATATTTTTTCCATTTCTAATCTTTACAGTGATCCTTATGAACGTTGACTTATGATTATTAACTTCTTGTTTGTAGAAATCTATATTTACACCCAAACACTGCCTCTTTCAGTGTTCTGAATTATTTTGTAAACCTTGTTTATTTACTTTCATTAGACCACAGTCTTGAGAATTTCTGGCTTGTTTACACACATCACCAAGTATTTTTTTAGACTAATTTAGCAAAAGATCGTCATGAAAGAGGCAATAAACTGAAGTAAGATTAGTGAACAATTTGAATTTAACTGTTCGTAAGGTTTCTTTGTTTCTGTCCGTTAAAGATGACTATCAATGTTGCTAAGAGCTATTTATTAAACCGATAGAAATGAATACTGTCTTTAAAAAGTCAAGCTGCCTTTATCTGATCTCAAAGGTGAGCTTGTAAAATTAATCCTTCTGGTGTTTGCCTGTCATTCAAGCATAACTTTTCTTCTACCCACACCCACTGGTTTTTTTGTTCAGCTCCAGCAAATTTTTGGCAGTGGTTCTATCAATGGCTTTTTGGATAAGAAGCCCTGCCAGTAAGACTTAAGCAACATTTTGCAGAGTGGGAGCAGGGAGTCGGATTGGGCTGACATTAAAAATCAAAGAATCTCCAAGGTATAAGAATCACCATTTTCAGGGTTTTAATGCCATTGAAAGCTTCAGATAGGGAAACTTCTTTATGTCTCCCATATCCTGGAGAGCAATGATGATTTCATTGATTTATTCCCTAAATATTTAAGCAGTGGACAAGAGAAGCATGGACCCCACATTAATGGAACTTGTTCTCCTTCGGGGGGGGGGTCCCCAAATGCATGGATGATGGGAATTGGATGACCTGTCCATTCATCCTTGTACAGAACAAGCCAGGGAGGATAGGAAAGAAAGCCTGAAGTAATGAAGCATCCATTTTTCTATCATCTGTGCCAACAAAGGCAAGCAGCAACGTAAAGAGCTCCCCAGATTTAACCCATTCAATTTTGGAATACATGACACACAGTAAGAGTGAAAGATTTAACTTCTTTCTCATCTCTTACATAGACACCTCATCTATCTAAATACTAGTTTCTTTTATTAAACCTATCTGATCATTTCAGCTCAGAATGATCTCATTGTCCCCTTTCTCTCAACTCCTCTACTGCTTAGACTTTATTATATACTCTTTCATAGTAGTATCTGATTTTTAGATGTCTTCTTGTGCTCCTTGAGGGCAGGGACCAGATTTAACGCTTTTTATGTCCTCCACGTCCCATAGTCTGGGGCAGAACAGGAGTTCTATAACCACTGACTAAATTAATATGAATGCTTTGCTCAGGTTAATATTAAACTTAATTTGCATTCTCAGGCCATAAACCACTTAGTAATTAGAGGGCCATTTGTGTGGGAGCAGCCTTGTACCAGTAATGGAATAGATATTGGCTGGTGGCTGGAGGAAGTAGAGCAGACCTAATAAAAATCTAATAAATTAGGCCAAAACTGACCCAGAGAACATCAGAACTGAAAGAGTTATTTCTATACAAAAATCATTTGGTGCACAGTCCCTCATTTTATAGAAAGGAAACCAGAACCCTTAGAGGTTGTAGCTTGCTCAAGGTCACATTGAATTAGTCATAGAGTCCAGACCAGTAACTACAGTTTTTGACCAAGTTGTTAAGTGAAGAGTCAGGTTGGGAGTCAACTAGATGTAGGCTCAACCTTGTGTTTGCAAAGTTCTCATAATAATAACTACCATTTTTCAAACCCTTTTTAGTGTTCCTGATACTGTGTTAGGTGCTTCCTGTACAGTGATACGTTACTTTATTTAATCGTCACAACACATCTGAGGGAGTATTGCATCAGTCAGATTTCCACCTGAGAAACAGAACCAGTAGGCAATACATATTAAGAGATTTATTGCAAAGTTTACATGATTGTGGAGGCTGACTAGGAAAGTCTGAAATCCATAGAGAAGGGATGACCGGGATTTGGGGAACAGGGTGAAGCTGCTGTCCACGGGTAGAATTCCTTCTTCAGAGAAGCCTCAGCTCTACTTTTAAGTTCTTTCAACTGATTCAATCAGACCCACCCAGATTATCCAGGATAATCTCCCTTACTTAAAGTCAACTGATTATGGACTTTAATCACATCTACAAAACACTTTCACAGCAACACCTGGAGTAGTGTCTGACTGAATAATTGGAGACTGTAGCCTAGACAAGTTTACACATAAAACTAACCTAGGATAAAGATACTATTATGCTTAACTAGTTCCCCAAGTTACAGGGCTGGTCAGTGGTAGACCCACACCCATTGTGCCTATATTTATGATCCAGGTCTGAGCCACGTATGGTGCGGTCCCTGCACACAAACTTGAGCAAGTTCTCACACTGCTCTGAGGCCCATTCTTTCCCCTATGAAGTGAAGAAAGTCATATCTATGGCACAGGGTTGATATGTGAATTAAATGAGAAAAAGTGAGTTGTTAGCATATAGTAAGGATTCAGCAAATGTTAGCTTCCTTTCCTTTTCCTTTGCGCTACATCACACACTCATACTGACACTCACACACACATGTGAGCTGTGCTCCGAGTTCATACCCAAATTAATGCCACAAGATGGGCCCTGGATCAGATGTGGCTTTCCTTCTGAAATGCTATGCAACCATTGCAATTTCAAAGAGTAGCATAGCTGTGACCTTCTCCATGAATCCTTGGACGTTCTTTCTGATTCACCCCATCTCCCTTTCCTGCTTTGACTCCTATCTCTACTGGAAGATTGGTTTGCTTTCTTAGCCAGGCAAAAGAGGACAGATTGTTTGATTCTGACTCTTGCTCTTTTAAATTTGCCATCATGCAATAATTGTAGGAAATGATCTCATGTGTGTGGACACTTCATGAGCATGTGCCCAAAAGTCACTGCCCTAATACTTCCTGGAATGTGAAGGTTGTCTGCAAGGGCAAGAGGATTGGATCTGTTGGAATTCTTTTGTCTCCTTTGACTTGGGTAGGGCAAAAAGGGAGGTGATTATTCCTTCTGTGTTCTCAAGATGAGGGCAGCCCAACACCAGGTCAAATAACCAAGTGGCACTACCTGATGTTTTGTAGTTTATCTGCCCAAACTTGAAACCAACAATTTTAGAAGACCTTCATGGCCTTGACTTTAACTTCACCAAATGAAAATATTTCTTCCCACTGGAAAGTCACAACTGCATGTTTTTCTATAATACCAACCTGCACTTCCTAGTGGGGGAGGAGATATTTGTTGAATGTCTCACCTGCCTCAACCTGCCATCCCTGAATACATCTCATGGTAGCATCCCTGCACCTCATCCAGGTGCAGCTGGAGAAAATGTACTATGAGTCTCAAATATACTAGGTGTCTCCAACATGTGGTCCTATGCACATGAGCCCTTTGCACTATTTATCTTGTCCCCCTCTCCCATTGTCTACTGTCACTATTCCAAACCTCTCCCTGTGTCCCCCTACCCAACTTCTGCCTCCTTACCTTACTCTCAGCAGATGACCTTGCCAACTCCCTTGCAGAGAACTTGAAGGCTAGCAGACAGAAACTCCCTCAACTTCCTGATTGATCACCTCCTGCTTTTCCACTAAAACCTTCCCATATCTGCCAGTTTTCTTACTTCCTTGCTTCCACTCTCAGAAGAAGGGATATTCCGTCTTCTCTTATTCCAATTGAGTCCCTCCATCTATCCCCCTCCCTCCATTTTCCATCATTTCCTTTCTGGACTTTTAGACTCTTTTTCACAAGATCATACCAAATAGCCTTTAAAGAGGTTCAAGTCTTGCCCATCAGGAAGGAAGGAAGGGAGGGAAGGAGAGAAGAAGAAAAGAGGAATGGAGGGGGCAAACTCCTTTAGCTATTGTCTTGTCACTTATTGTCAGACAGGCTTCTCAAGACAGTAGTCCTCATATCTTGAGTTCCTCATCTTTCACTCTCTATGAACACATTGCGATTTGCCTTTTGCCTCCACCATTTCACTAAGGGTAATTTTGCTAAGGTTACCAGTGACCTCCCAATTGCCGAATCCAATGGATACCTTCCATTCCTTATCAAACTTGATGATTATGGGACATTTGACACTGTCTCCTTGAAAATGCTTCCTGATTTCCAGGACACCACATACTCCTGGTTCTCTTCCGCCTCTTGACGGATTCTCATCAGAATCCTTCACTGACTTTCTCCTTCAACCTGTTCCCTAAGCTTCTGTTCTGACTCTTGTTTTCTTCTCACTCTATACCTTCTTCCAAAGATGCAATGATGTCCGGGCCTTACCAGGACCTTTAATGGCTCCTTTCTCCCAGTGCCAGAGATCACTAGAACCTATACAAGTTGTTGCAGCAGTTCCCTGCAGCCTAGGGAATTTCTTTAGGCAACCCCTTTCACCTATGGCTTAGAACCTTCTTCTTTTGTTTGATTTCCATCCCACTTCCTGGAAAAAGGATCCTTGCTCTCTGCTAAGCCTCTTTGCATGCACGACTTAGTTAGATGCTCAGCCTGGCTTTTGAGTCTACTGTAACAAGAATAAAATTACTAATACATGAGTCCTTCCAAGCTTTCCCCTCCTCTTGGCCTCTAAAATGATCCTGACTTTGCAGGTTTCATTTCTTCTCCTCCTCCACCCCCTCAAAGAAACCTCTTCCTGTATTACCAGACTCATCTTTGGGGATTTTGTGATGTAGAATAAGAAGGAAGTGGGAGGGAGACAGGAGCAGGAGATGTGAAGGCTAGGAGTAGGAGAAGGCTTTTTAGAACATGTAGGAGGGTTGGAGGAGCAGTTTGTGATGAGAGGGAAGGAAATGGGAAAGAGATGGGGGTTTTAAGAAGTATTGCTATGGTCTATGTAGTCATTCAAAATGTTAAGAAACCAAATAAAAACTTGAATAATTTTGACCGTACTTTTATTACCCCCCTAAAACGGGGTTCATCTGCCTGCTGCAAGACATGCCAATAGTCAAGAGGCAAGGTGGTAGGAGAGAAAGAACTTTTTGTTATTGCTTGCTAGCGAGAGGGAAGATGGCCAACTAATGTCCAAAAAAAAAAACCATCTTACAGAACAAGGACCATAGGTCAGTTACATAGGGGGCTGGTCTCTGGGTCAGGGAGGCATCTGGTCTCAGGGTGGGGGCAGACATCTGTTCTTAGTTCCTGACAGTCTTTTGTTTCACTGGACATGCATCAGAGACCGGAGCAATGCCCTACACCCTGATCTTTCAGTTGTCATTGATGATGGCTGTCAGCATAAGACTTTCTGCCCTGAGGGTCATCACATTCCTAAGAAACTCAAAAGAACAAAGTTATCAACTTATAGCAGCTGGGAGGGGCTATAAAATCTACAGAGCATGTCTGGGTGAGTTAATCAGAGGTCATTCAAAGTTGCAATAGGGTTTCTTTTCTACAATATGGCTTCCCTTATGTCAACCTTGTCTTGAGCCGGTATCACTTTTTGGTTTATGGAGTTTTCTTTGATGGGAATTTTGCTATAAGGATGGATCACGGGGTTTCCCAGGCATACGCCTTCCCCGAAGACTTGAATCAAACCACAGATTCCCCCTTGGACACCACCCCACAACCTAGACTTCCTCATTTGCCTTGAGGCCAGCCTGTGTGAAAGGAAAGATCCAAGTGCTCACCTGGTCTTACATATGAGGCTCTGGGTTCCCAACCTGAATCTCCAGGTCAGTTCTCTCTCCTGAGCTCCAGATCAGTACATTGAACTGCTTACAAGACATTTCTTCCAGACATTTCACAGAACCTTCACAGTCAACTTATCCCAAAGTTGCCTCTTTATCTTTGTCATCCCTTCTTCTTAATGTCCCTCCTCTTATGTCCTTCAGTAAAGGACTTCAACCTCAACTGAGTCACTCAAATCAGAAACCTGGGTGTCATCCTTCCCGTTGCTAAGCTTCCTCATCCAGATGGCCACCAATCCTCTCCTACTTCTTAAGTATATCGACATGCTGAGCCACTTGATGATTCCTGAGCTCTTGAAGTTTCTAGATTTTTTACATCATGTCATTGAGCATTCTATTGTTTTTGCACTCAATGTCTTTTCATTTCCCACCTCTGCTCACCTGTTAAACATTAGATGATGCTTAAACTTCATCTCTTCTTCAAAGTCTCCCTTGATTGTCCCAAGTAGACCTGATCACATTCTCTTTTGTAGTATCTTGAACTTACCGATATTAAGGCAGTTATCACAATGCATTGCAATTATTTTATTTATTCAACTGCCTCTGCTCCTTAAATCTGAAATCCTTAAAGAATGCATTGTATCTTATTGTTGAATCTCTAGCACCCAGCATGGTGTCTGGTTTCTAGTAATTGCTCAATAAATAAATATTTATTAGTTACTTGAATGAATGAGCAATAAATTTATGAGGTAGTCAGGAATCCAAATTAAAGATAGGAAAGATAGGCTTCCTGAAGTTAAGTAATTTGCCCAAAGTTACACAGCTACTAAGTGAGGGAGCAGGGTTTGAACCTGGTCTGTTACTACAAAGCCCATACCTTTTTTCGCAACAATCGCACCACCTCCTAGCTGGTCAAAGCTCTTCTTACATGTTAGAAGTTTATGCATAAACTTTCTGTGCTGATAGTAATAATGTTGTCTCTCTTTATAGTAACATTTTTAGGGCACTTTCTTGGATGTGTCAGGGATGCAAGAAGCATTTCAACTATTCTCTTTCCATTGCCTATTTATACGCTCATCTTTGAAGTTTTCCCAGAAAGTTCATGCTTTTAAAGGCTTTTCTTCTACATTTATTTGACAAATCCTAGGTGGTGATATTGTTGGAAAGTAGGTCAGAGTTGGAATCCCTCAGCTTTATCCACTATCACTCACGGAATGCCAGTCATCAATGCCAAGTGCACCTTGAAGCAATGTGGGTGGAAGATTTATTTCGAAGAGAATTAAGGGACATAGTCAAGCTAGTTTGGGGGGAAGGGTTCAATAAACCCTGACTATTACTCAGCAAGGACCTCCTTATGGGTTTCTCAGAAGCCAAGTAGAGCAGCCACTAATGCCCAGTGAATACCCTTTTTCTAGATTCTTTTTTAAATCTATCTCCTACTCATCTTCTGTAATTGCTGCCTATGGCAATGTGGCATGTGATGTCTGAATATATTATCTCAGGAAAGAAAAAAAAGGTTTGGCAGTTACTCTCTTTTTTTAAAAAAGCCAGTTGGTTCGCCCCAGTTGCAGGGTAGAAAGTATGTGAATCAAATCAATGATTGTTTTTGGTGTGTTGTGTTTTTGTTTCGCTCATTCACAATATCTCTTTTATTTCATCTGACAAGAATGTGGGGTAATATATGGTTATATTTAGTCATTTAAAAATTTTACCACTTTCCTAAATAGTTCAGTGCACCCGTATTCTCTGTAAGCGGAGCACAAGAAGAGGTGTGGCAATAACCACGAATGAGAGTGATTATTGAATTTTCAAATACACCTGGCCCCTTTCCTCCAAGGAACTTAAGCCTCCTTACAAAACTTTCATTGCCAAATAGGAGTTAATCTTTCCAATACCCAAGGGGGCAGGTGAAAGTGTACACTTTTTCAACACTATTTTATTGAACTATTTAGGGAGAGGAGTCAGCAGCTCATTTGCAGATGGAATATGTAGGGAGAAATGTAATGGAGAGCTTATTAATTTGTTCCACCAACATTTACTAAGCAGTTTCTAAGCATCAGGCACTGTGCTATGTGTTAGGGACAGGAGATTAAATGAACAAATCCAGTCTCTACTCTCAAGGAGCTTACAGTAGAATGCCCAGGCAGTCATGGTAGTTACACACTGACTGATGAGGGCCTGAAGGCTACAAGCACTGAGACCACGGGGACACATTGAGGGGCACCCTGTTGAAGGATGGGGATGAAAGAAGACTGCCCAGAGGTGGCACTTTGGCTGGGTCTTGAGGACAAATAGGAGATAGGCCAAGAAGAATACCAAAGGTAAAGGAAGCAGCTCTGCCTTCAATAAATGAAGGAGAGAAGACAAGGCTCCTTTAGGAAATTGTAAGGATTTCAGAATGGCTGAGGTAGAAAGTTGGAGGCTGGGAGTGGTAGCCCTGTGAAGGGTGTGGTAAGGGGTGGGGAGCAGATCAGGTAGGACAAAGGTATGGGCAGGGAAGGAGCAGAGAAGGTTCCATGAAACATCTTCCACAGCTCCCTGTCTAGCTAGAGTTGAGCCAAACGTCTCTGGTGGGACACAGCCTTTTTCTAGATATGCCCACTTCTCAGAAACAGCTCCAAGAGAGTTGTTGCTCAGAGTTCACAGAGCCTGTTCCCCTGAACTCAGGGACTCTAAGAAGCAGGGAAACAAGTCTAGAAGCACTTACCTGGAGCCTCTTGCTCCCATGTGGGAATGGGCCCCAAGAATCCAAACGCTGCAGGTCTTTACTCTCTGTCAAGACCAGCCATCACCAGCAATTCAACAGCAGTGTTGCCCCAGGCTATGGGATAACAACCCGTATTGCATCCCTGTGTGATTGTGTACCCACTGGGCAGGAACTCAGTACACAGCCTCTCCCAGCTCATTGCTCCTCATAATTGCTTAGTAAATCCTCACATACTATTGACTCTTTTGAACTATTGTTTAATGGTAATTGATTGATGCTCAATAAATATTTACAAACAATAATTACAATTGGGCTCTGTGGTGAGGGAAAAACAAAGGAAAAGGAAATGGAGCTGGGAGAAAAAGTGAGGGTGCAGAAAGAATGTGGAAAGAGTAACATTGATATTAATTTATTGAGTGGTTAGTAAATCACAACTCTCCAGCTTAGCACTTATGTTTGTTACCTCATTTAATATTTATAATGACCTATGAGATACATTATTATCTTTATTTAACAGGTGAGGAGATTGAGTGAGATTCAGAGAGAGAGTAACTTTCCTAAGGTGAGGGGAGTGGTTTTCTGATTCCAGACCAGGGTTTTTAAATTAAATCTAGCTTCTGGTAAGAGAGGACGAGGCCTTGGAGCTTCCCTGTAGAAGCTTTAGTATCAGTTCACACTTGAGAAAGAGCAGCAGAAGATTCTGCCTTATGTTTCAGTAACTAAAGAATAAAGTTTAAATCATGCTTGGGAGGCTTAAAAAATATCTATGAACCTGGCCACCATTCAATGACCCACACAATTTTCTCTGGGCATTCTGGATCACCACTGTCACCTCCCCTTCTCTGCCCCCTCCCTCCTCGATTAGCCTGATCTTTGCTTATAATCCTTTTATGTCCATTTTGATCATCAACTTTCCAGGAATGACGAGTGTATGTTTACTTTCCTGGGTGCTCTGACTTAGCAGGGAAACCAAAGATTAGAATCTCGTGTCTAATATATGGTATCATGACAAATGCCCACATTTGATGTATACTTTCCCATGGTGTAGGCTTGGGACTTCCCATCAGATACGAGAAAAATTTTTTCAATAGAATTATCCCTGAATGAGTAGTGGTTGGTTTTAAAAGCATTAATTCACAAATGCACTTTGGCTATTAGATTGTCAAAAGTCCCACCGGAAGATTCCTTTAAAGGTTAAGCATGCATGTGTTGGAAGAGGTCTGCTTTTGCTATACCTAATCTGGGTCCGTACTTTTATGATTCATTATATGTATCTAGGAGACAGATGTTCTATCTTATTTAGTCTGCAGATAAAATATTGCTGAGTAAGCAGTAACATGTTTTAGAATAGGTTAATGAGGATCAAATGAGTAAAAAAAGTGAGGAAAATGTACTTCCATGTCACAATATTTATAAACATAAGCTTAGTCTGTAGTTAAATGCAATAAAATTAAATACAGTAGGCTATTTTCTCTTATACTTTCTTATATGATCCAACAATAATAGTTACTCAGTTGAACAGAAGTACTGATTAAGAATGTAGTTTTAAGCATCAGATATAAAAGTGCATATTTAAATTTCTACCTTCAATCAATCATTCACTCATTGAGATGATTACTGAGCACCTGCCTTATACCAGGCACCATTCCAGGGAGTGAGAATATAGTAGTGAAGAAAAGAAAGGTGTTCCCACATGAAGCTCACAAATTCTAGTGGGATGAGACAGAAATGGACCCATAAATATGTGATGTGTCAGGTGGGGAGAAAATGCAGCAAGGCAAAAGATCTAGAGAGTGATGGGGTGGTGTTATTTTAGATGGGGAGTCGGGGAAAGGCCTCCGTGCTGTGGTGACATTTGAGCAGAGACCTAGAGGAAGTGAACACATGAGCCATATCAGAAACTGAGAGAAGAACATTCTAGAACACATGAACTACGCAGTAACTGAGGGAAAAATGTTTGAGGCCGAGGGAATAGTAAATACAAAGGCCCTGAAGTGGGAGGCTCCTTGGCATGTTTGAGGGACATTGAGAAGGCCACGGTGAAATACTCAGGATTTACATCTCAATTAACCATAAATATATAAATGTTTTCATTCTTGTAATTTCCTAATAAACTGGTGATTAAGCAGAAACATCTTTTTGTTTCAATCCATAATAAAAATTTTCCTAAGTTTCCTAGTTTGGGTAAATAATACATAAACAACTTATTTTAATTTTCTGTTCTTTTGTTCGTGTCTACTCTGTGGTAGGCATGTGTGGGTGCTGTCAGGCGCTGGGCAAGCAGCAGTGGACACCACAGACATAGTCCAGCCTTGATGAAGCATATAGTTCTAAAGAAGTTGCATTCCCTGAGTTCTTCATTTTCATGATACAATATGGGTGGCCTTAGAGGCCAGGACTGGGGATTCCACTAGGAAAAGGGATGGGGGAGCATCAGAAGGAGGGCAAAGGCCAGATGGTAGGCTGTAAGCAGACAAGTTCCAGACTCTGAGAGAGAAAGAGGAAGAGTCAGGTGAAGAAACCTGGGGCCAGGGAACCGTGAGGCAAAGAGTTTGGGCACCAGGAGGCAGGAATCCTAGCCAAGCATCTCAGTCAGCTACGAGGACTCGGTGTAAAAGCAGCAGGCGCCCACAGCAAGAAAGGGGCTAAAACAGCCTGTCTCTGTCACTAGGACTCAAGGTTTGGCATGGAGAGTTCTTAAGCATTTTTGTCAGGGCCAAAGGAAAAGATCTCCATTTTTCTGTTGTGCCTTCCTGTTGGTGGCCTTCAGACCACGAGCTGAATAGGTGAAGGCGAAGTGCATTGTTCACCACCATTTGAGTTGATGCAGGTTGGTTGAGTTGATACAATTGATTACCTGAAGAGGATCCATCTGCTTTCCAGCATTGGTGTCCTCTGGACCCCCAGGGTCTCCGGGCCAGCCACGTCAGTTGTTGCTCATGTCTGTGCCCTCTTTACCCGTGTCTCTCCTTCCCATGCCCCTGACTGACAAGGACTCCCATTGTAAAAAGTGCCAGAGCACAAAACAATGGAGTTTCCAAAAAAACTCTGATGTGGATTGGACTTTTTAACATATCTGTTTCTTTTAGAAAAAAATCCAGGAAAGCTAGCCTTTAATTTTAATTCACATATGGATAATCAAGATTTTTTGTCATTAGTGTTTGTTCTTTGGGATCTTTTTTCTTCGGTAGCTATTTCCTTATTTACATTTTCTAAACAGGCACACTTACATTTCCTTCCCCACACATGGATATGTGCATCTTGTATCTCTTATGTAAACAGTGCTTCATGTAACCCCATATATGGTGATATCTAATATACGTTCATAACCATTTTTATCTATGAAATGAAAACAATGTTCAAAATATAAACCAAAGTAGAATGAAAATGCTAGGCTCTGGGCTTTGTATAACACAAGGTAAAAGAAATCTCGTAGCTGGCATTCATAAAAATGGTTTAGGTTTCCAAGTCCTGCTGCACATTTCTTGGTTACCTGGCAATCCAGTGTACAGAAGATGAAAACCCTGGAAAGAATGCCAGATATTCAAACTGACATAACAAAACTATACTGTTATAAGGACAATTGCATTCATCTTCTTCTATCCCCTTAAAAAATTTTTTTTAAGAATAGTTTTATTTTCTGGGTTCAGAAGTTTTTCTTGTTACTAACTGTTTTTTCCTAGGGAAAGAGGTAATCCTACTCCATGCAGAAAATTTGATGAACACATTTATTTCTTCTGACTCTTAAAATCAAATCCTCTCCACCTCAAGCCAAATGACTGTATGCATGGAGATTACCCTTAGCCCAACTCAAGCTGCAGACAGGATCAGCTCTGACAACAGACATCATCAGACCAAAATAGCCTTGTAAAGAAAGCATTCTGCAATGCCTGTCCTGGTTTTGTCAGTTCTGGCACAGCATCTTGACTGTATTAGTTAGTTACCATCTATGCCAATTATCTACCTGTAACAACGTATATGGAGGTTCTTTCACTTAGGGACCTGACAAAGGATCGTTGGAATGACAGCACCCTTTAGAAAGAGAACTATGCCTAAAGTTTACTAAACAATAACTAGGATTTAAACATACAGGTGATTCTGAATACCCTATAGCTCTTTCTCACTCAGAAATTGGTGGCAACACTTAGTATGGTTGTCTTAGCTATTATACAGCCTGGATTCTCTTCTCCCAGCTTTTGTGATATACTTGTGGATATTTCATCTTACTTGCCGCGGAATGTCTGCTTCTTGTTTGGGGGCCATTATTACTAATCTCAAAAACTTTTCAGGCTTCACTTGTACCAAGTACAGACTATATATAGAATTATTTGCCTCTCTCTGAAACACTGTAAATTCTCCTCTAGGAAACACCATCATATTTCCTGTGCCAAATATACCCTGGGGAGGAGCACCATCCTTAACGTCCAATATCTTGGACTGCATGTTATCTGCCTGTTATATGTTTCCATTGCACATCCTGCTGCCTATACCTCAAATTCAACATCTGAACTTGAACTAATCAACTTCTTCCTAAAACCAGCTCCCTTCTTGATTTCCTATTTCTGTTACCCAGTTAGGCTTAAAGCTGCATAGCTATCTTTGATGCTTCCTCTTCTTGGTCCTCTATTAGTCAACAAATCCTGATCATTCATACTTTATAATCTCTTCCATAGTCATTATTTTTATTCCATACCACTGCCACTATTCCAGTTCATGCCTTATTACTTCCCGGAGGGACCACAGCAATGGTCTCCTTGCCCCCTCCTTCAGGCTCACCCTCCTTCAATACATTTTATGCTCTGGTCAGATTATCCATCCTCAAACACTGATTAAATCTTTAAAACTTTAAAGCTTTAAAACTTGCTTTAATCATGTCACTCTTCTACTCACAGATTTCCAATGGGTCCCCATTGCTAAGAGGA
Organism: Tapirus indicus; assembly: GCA_031878705.1. Lineage (NCBI taxonomy): Eukaryota > Metazoa > Chordata > Mammalia > Perissodactyla > Tapiridae > Tapirus > Tapirus indicus. The sequence goes on from CM062934.1 coordinate 19,776,862, forward strand.
TAAATTCCAAATTCGTTTATTTGGCAGGTAAGGTCCTGGTGCTAAGCTCTCTCTCTAATCTCATCTCTAAGTTCTGACCTGCCCTCAGCTCCAGTGTGATGTCATCTACTTGCCCTTCCTCCAACATACCTTGCACATTCCACTCCTTTGCCTATGCCCAAGCCATTTCTTTCACCTGGTTGGCTAACCTAGTTGTCATTCCTAACTTTCTTTTTCCTCTTGCCATCTTCTACTATAGAAGTTGGAAACGCTAAATATTCTCTTTCCCAATCTCCCTAGTGACTTGGGTCGATCATGTACCACAGGTGAACACTTTGAATGTCATCACATCTGTTTTGTTCCTAGAAAAATTATAGTAATTAGTGTAGAAATGTGGATTCAATAAAATGTCATGATGGGGGCTTAGAGCCAAAAGAGGAGGAGTGTTATAGTTTCTGGTTTGCTCAGCTAAATTAAAATTTTTCATCTGAGAAACATAGCACTTATTCTTGAGAAGTTACTAAATATTTCTTTGATTGTTGAAATGTTTGGATGTTTTCCCTTCCTTCCTTCCTTCCTTCCTTCCTTTCTCTTTCTTTAGCTTGATGGAGAAAAGAGAAGGGAGGTGGGATTGCTTGTTTGAAGTCTTAGAAGTAACAGAAAGGTTTAAGTCCTCTCCTTTACCTCTTCTGATTAAAAAAAAAATGGCAACTTTATTTAATAACTAGAAGCTACATTTTATTTAATTGATTACTATGGCCTGGCACAGATGTGCTATTAACTAGTAGTTATAAAACTCCAGACCTTGTTTACTTGAATTTCAGCAGATCTCTTCACAGGGGTGGTAAGATTTTTTTTTTTTCTTTCAGAATGTGCATAGGGGGTTACCAAGTCAAATTGCCCAACCCACAAACTGCTGAACTTTACTTCACAAAGTAGTAGCTATAGAAACAGAAAGGGTCATTTAGAAAGGCTACGTAAGTTAAAGACACCTGTGGTTGACACCAACAAATAAAGAAGGAAAGCCCATTGACTTTCAATCCACTCAATGAACAGTTTTACTTCTCTTTCTTAACCGTAAAGTGAAGACCAGTTTTAAAGTAAAAACTCTGAACAGAAGAGTTATAACGTAACAACAGCTGCAGAGGTCAGATCAAGCTCTCCCCTTGGATGGGCAAAAGATCCTTGATGCCTTTGCACGTCTGGCCAATTTGGCTTAATAATCAATACTTTTCTAAAAGTTCTTATAAAAGTATCATTCTCTAAAGGATCTCAACCCTGGCATTTATGAGGCACGTCAGTTTCTAAAAGGAAATACAGTCACACTTGCTTTACAACACTCATCACATGTTTGACCGCGGTAGAGTTAGGAGTGCAGTGTTTTAGGCGCATGCTTTTAAAAGGTAAACTCTAATCCTAAATATATCTCAGTGTTATAAGAAGAGTGACCATACTTATAACCAACAAATGAAGAACCAAGAGCAGAAAGGAGGAATGGGAGGAAGGAGAAAGCAACCGGGGGATTGTAAAGTGGGAGGGAAGGGCACAAAACAGGGGTCAGATCCCCATTCCTTCCTGCTGCTCCCAGGGCTCTTTTGACAATTTGAAAACACACAGGCCCTGTGACAAGCACAAGTGCATGTGGGGATGTGGGCGTGGGGGTGTAGGGTATGCACAGAAGTCATGCCCCCTTCCCTTTAGGATCTCACTGTCTGGTGAGGGAGCCTGACATAGATAAAGAAGTCTGATGGAAAGCCAGCCTTGATAAATATTTAAATAGCTCTCTGATAGTAACAGAAGAACAGAGGACAGAAAGCTTCTTTCCCACAGGTGGGAGCAGGATGTTCTGATGGAGATGGTCAGACCGGGGAAGGGTCTTGAACCATGATTAGGACTATGACAGACGGAGATGCATGAAAAGGAGTCAGCCAGATGTGGGGGTGAGGTCATTCCCAAGGAACAGCAAACGAACTGGCAGGCGGGACCACAGATTGCATGGGCGCGATGGTGATCAAATGGGAAAGCCAGGCTAGGGGCAGACACATGCTGAGAATTTCACCCTTTTTGTCTGCCTGAAAGGCAGTTAGTAAGGTATCTGCCATGGCAGCAGGAAGGAGAATGATTTGAGCAAAGGTCACAGCTTCTGGGTAAGCCCGACCCTGCACTTTCTCCACAGGTCTCAGCCTGAGCCCCTGTCACGGCAAGTAGCACAGAATGCCCCTCCACATCCTTGACTTCCCCATCCTCACCCCTGCTTCCATGTCCCTCCTGCGGTAGACACCGATTCTCTTTTTCTGCCCAGGACACTTCCCTTTTTCTGGGATTGGCAACCTTTCTTTGGGGAGCTCTTCCTCCCTCCACTCCAAGCACATGGGGGTCACAGGTCTAGCGGAGTCACTGGTCCCAGTATCCTGAAGCCCTGGGCACAGCTGGTTTGTTAGAAGTCAGCAGGTGTGAGACTCAAGCCAGTCCTGAGATTTTTCACACTGGACATGGGCAAAGGGATTTAGTCTCTCTTTGGTGTTGAAGATATAAAGATAGAAGCTGCTGATGGATGAAACTGATTTAAGAGAATAAAGCTGAAACAGAGAAAAGAGCAGAGATGAGAACCCAAGATGGCAATGCTTAAGTCCCCCTTAAGTTTTCCTGAGGTTCAAATGAACTCGTGCACTTTCCACTGAGACGTCCAATAAATTTCTCCTTTTTCATCTCGGTTCGATTAGGATCGAGTTCTGTTACTCACAGTCAGAAGGATCCTGACTAAAAGATGTCTGTGCTGGTTCCCTCCCGTTTGCTCAGCAGTCCCTCCGTCCATGTCCTCACCCTGCTCTGTGCCCCCGAAGGCTGACTGTGTGGATTGCATCCAGGGGCTCCCTTGCCCTCCTGTTTCCAATGGGAGTCACTAGCAGGAGATGTGAGAGGCAGGAGAGTGAGGCTGGTGTTTATTCCCCTGGTTCTGTTCCGGCCAGGCCCCTGCAGTTTGCCTGCAAACCTCTCCAATGAGGAGCCTTGTCCACACAGCAGCCTTCCAGCTCTGGGGACTGCCCCCTTCCCCTGTCCTTCCCCCTGACGGGTGGAAATGCCTCCCTGCTCTGAGGAGCCTAGTAAGCCATGTCCTTTGTTGCTCTCTCTAAACCCTGCCCACACCTTTGCAGATACTTCTTTTACTAAAAGTATCTCCATTATGCAGCCAGAGAGAGTCCTTTCTCTCAGGACTCTGACTGCTACAGGTTCGCAGGGCTGGTGGGGGCTGTGAGTCTTTCCTAGACCAGAACTCTTGGGATCTAAATCATAAACAAGCTGCTAAATATCTTGGATTATTCAACTTTGAAACAGTAATTTTCAATTTTCCTTCATCAATTATTTTAGCCCATAGGAGGCCTGCCTTAGCCCAGAGTCAGCAAATCCACGGCTCAGGCTCCGACATGCTCCATTTCCACACCCTTGTGTGAGTTCACTAATGAAGGAGTCCATCCATCACAGCCGTGTCCACCGGGCCCAGCCGCAGCATCAGAATCCTTCTCAACAGAGCCCAGCTCTCAGCAGTCAGCATCAGGCCACTGAGTGCCTTTCCAGCATTAACCCCAAAGCAGAACCAATCTAGCAATCCTGCACTTTGTCCTGACATCCGCCATGCCTAGGACACGTCCTCATGACACAGGGACAGTCAAGAATCCCAAGGCCTCACCTGGGTCCCACTTCCAACTGAGAACCCTTAGGCCAGAGCTAAGACAGGGATCATTTGCCCTACAAGGGCCCAATCTTGATTTTCTGGGAGCAGCTTTTGGAGGCAGACTCCTGGCTCAGGCCCCCGGTCACTGCCTGAGTGCCTTTGTCCCCCTGGTCATTTATGCCATCTTAAATGACCTTATCAAGACATGGATTACATGAGTGAGACATCAAGACTTCCAGTGAACATTCGGGAACTTGCTGACGAACTTTCCAGTCTAGCCAGGCACAAAATTTCATAGTCAGCAACCCCAAACTTCTATGCAGCTTTGAAAAAATAGTTTTTTTCTTTGTCTCCATTTTCTTTCCGCAGAAGAATCTCATCCACAATGCTGAATGATGCTCACTCGAGCACGGCACCCCTCCACAGGTTAGTCTCCCAGGGCTGCCATAATGAAGTACCACAGATTAGTGGGTTAAAACAACAGAATTTTATTGTCTCACAGTCCTGGAGGCTAGAAGTTGAAATTAAGGCACCAGCAGGGCCATGTTCCCTCCAAAGCCTCTAAAGGGGGGAACTTTCCTTGCATCTTCCTAGCTTCTGGTGGTCCTTGGCATTCCTTGGTTTGTGGTAGCGTAGCTCCAATCTCTGCTCTGTCTTTACACTGCCGTCTTCCTTTGTGTCTCTATCTCTCCACGTGACATTCTCTCTTATAAAGACACCAGTTGTACTGAATTAGGGGCCCACCCTCCTCCAGCGTGACCTCATCTTAACTAATTACGTCTGTCAGGACTATTTCCAAATAAGGTCCCATTCTGAAGTACTGGAGGTTAGAACTTCACCAGATCTTTTCTGGGGGACACAATTTAACCCATAACAATAGGTGTATCTGAGATGGGCCACAACTCCTCAGAATATTAGTCAAAAACCTAAAACTTTCTCTCTAATTCAAAAAGGCCACTTTGGAATGCAAACAAGGGTTATGTTAGTATAGAGATAATCTTGAATCTGTTCTAGTTTTTTGAGAGAAAGTATCATAAATAGTATTAAATCACAACTTACAGATGCAATGTTTTGTGACAGAAAAAGGCACTATTCAGAGACTTGTTTTCAAGGCCTAACTTCCCACAACCAGCACTTAGCTTTTATGTTTTTATTTGTTATTATGAATAGTGATACTTATTATTTTCATTTCAAAAATACTCCTTGTACAAAAATGAAACTCAGTAAGGCATTCTCTTCACCTCATAGGTGATTTCCAAAGTCATTGTCAAATTTCTGCCCAAAAACTTGAATTAAAGAGAAGAGAATTCTTCTTTTATGTCTCTAATAAAGAGAATAAGAAAAGCTATCCTCTTTTTCTTCCCCTAGGACCAGCCTTTGGAGTGCTTCACTAATAGATTTTATGGGGAATTACAGCCAAGACAAAAAGACAATCTGAGAGCAAGTGCACACTTTTTAGAAGACAAAATAATGAAATTCCTTTGTTAATCCACTCATTATTTATTGGAAAGTTTATATCACAGGAAATAGGATTTTGAGGGTTGATAACAGTCCTTTCAAATCTTCGGAGAAGCAGGAGCTTCAAAAAAGTCTAGATCTGCTTTTTGTTTTCACGAATCGTTCTTTGAGGAGAACAAATCTCAGACCATTTTCCCCACAAGAAAGGGTGACAACTCGACTAGCACACATGTCACCTGGCACGAGCCCTGCCGTCGCATTGCAGACGGTGCCGGGCTAATTTCTCCTAGAGCACAAAAAGAAAGAAAAAAACCCCACCTCCTTCAATCATTATAGCAAAGCTCTTTGTGATGTGTTTTAATCCATACCTGGAAGGTGTGAATTAAACTAGAAGATATTGTGTATCCAATAGCTTCCAATTTGTGTCAACCTGATTCTCCCTTCGATCTTTCTCAATGGATACATTCTTACCAGCAGAACACTGTACTGCTCTGCGCTTTACCTTGATAGGATCTTTCGTGGCCATGAGGGTAACCATTGCTGGCTTGTTTGCACTTGTCTTAGGGGCTAGGTGGAGGAAATTGGACACAATAATTAATTCAGATTCAATGCCCAGGGGTGCGTCAAGAAACCTGAACCTGAATCTCAAGTTGCAAAAACGCAATTCAGAGAGAACATGCTATTCCTTCTCCCCTGGCGTTTTGCTGATAGAATTGTAAAGCTAAATGGCAGATTACCCCCTACTGTATTACATTTACTTTAAACATCCTGCGCTCTAAGAAGCAGCAAATCTCCAAGTAAAATATCACCAACGTACTTCCTTGATTTCAAATACAACCAGCACAAATCCATTTTGAACTTTTTAATAATCTTTGAAAAACAAAAAAATGGATCCTTCCATTGCTTGCTCCTACATTAGAAACACACTGTATGGTGGGACTGCTGATTTGTTTTTCCTTCCAAGCACAATTTTATAATGGAAAAACACTGTGACCTTAACCTGACAAAAAGTTGAAAAACACTGACATGATTTATGTGGAGCATAAACAAAAATACCTAACTACCAGGCTTATTTCCTGGCCAGTAAGCATTTGATGTGTTTATGAAGCCTCGTCAAGTATTACAGCAGCTATGACTATATGGAAAGTCTCCTTGGGCAGGTTGGTACATGACCTCAGTCTTATTTAGAGTTGTCATCAGCTCCATGTAGGATACTGGTTTTTTACAGTGCTCTGTGATCCAGACATGCTTTCCAGAGTGCGGTCACCAGCATCTGTGTGATTGTTTCATGAACTTTGGGTGATGCTTATTGAATAGTTGTATAGGAAAAATTTCCCGTTTGACTATAAGCACTAGAACATCATCTCTCCTCTCTTCTTTCCTTATATATATGTATATTTTTAAATTATAACAACAATATATGTTCTCTTTTAATTTGGAAAAACAGAGAAAAGATTTTTTTTAAGATTAAAAATTATTTATTAGTATTGACCATGTGTCAGACTCTTGTGATACATCAGGAAATAAGACTCAGTCCTTTATTCTCTGTCCTCACACCCAATTAAGGCCGTGTATTTTCCCTCCAACTTTTTATTTATTTTTACTTTTTTTATTGAGGTCATATTGGCTTAACATTGTGTAAATTTCAGGTGTACGTTATTATATTTCTGTTTCTGTATAAACTGCATCGTGTTCACCACCAATAGTCTAGTTTTTATCCATCACCATACATATGTGCCCCTTTATCCTTTTCACCCTCCCTCCACCCCCTCCTCCTCTGGTAACCACTCATCTGTTCTCCTTATCTATGTGTTTATCTTCTGCATATAAGTGAAATCATATGGTATTTGTCTTTCTCTGTCTGACTTACTTTGTTTATCATAATACCTTCAAGCTCCATCCATGTTGTCACAAATGGCACAATTTTGTCTTTTTTTATGGCTGAGTAGTATTCCATTGTATATATATATCACATTTTCTTTACCCACTCATCCATTGATGGGCACTTGGGTTGATTCCACGTCTTGGCTATTGTGAATAATGCTGTGATGAACATAGGGGTGCATGAATCTCTTTAAATTGTTGATTTGGATAAATATCCAGTACTGGGATGGCTGGATCATATAGTATTTCTATTTTTAATATTTTGAGAAATCTCCCTACTGTTTTCCAGTGTGGCTGCACCAGTTTGCATTCCCACCAGCAGTACATGACAGTTCCCTGAGAAAAAAAATTTTTTAGAGAATCTTTTGTCACCTCATCACTTCTTACATCCACTGTTAATATCCTGGTATATAATCTCACCACTTATTTGTATACATTGGTTCTTGTGTGACAAAGTTGGGTAATTACACAGGGTATACAATTTTGTGTTCTACTTTTTTTAAACATTGTGTCATTACTCTTGTTCACTTTTAGAGTAATTTTTTGTGTGTGTGTGAGGAAGATTAGCCCTGAGCTAACATCCGTTGCCAATTCTCCTCTTTTTGCTGAGGAAGATTGGCCCTGCGCTAACATCTGTGCCCATCTTCCTCTACTTTATGTGGGATGCCTGCCACAGCATGGCCTGATAAGCAGTTCGTAGGTCTGCCCCTGGTATCTGAACCTGCGAATCCAGGGCCGCTGAAGCAGAGCATGTGAACTTAACCACTATGGCACCAGGCTGGCCCCTTAGAGTAATTTTAATGATCACTTACTATGATATAAAGTGTTGGCACCACAGTTTACTTAACCATTAGCTATTTAGTTTGCCCCCTACTCTAACACAGACACTTTCTTCTGCTATTATAAACACCTTTGTAATGATCATCTCTGTGCATAAAGAATAGTGAATTCCAAAAACATAATGGGCCAAAAAGTATTAATATTTATAGACCTTGGGTCAGCATGCCAAATTACTTTCCAAAAGGGTTCTGTTATTTTATATAGACACTGGTTATATACAAAGTTCCCAGTTTACCACACCCTTCATGCCATTGGATTTGTGATATTTTTAATGACTTCTCTAATTTAATAGATGGCTATGATAGCTCCCATTATGATTTTCATTTCTTTGACTATTAGCAAAGTTATTTTTTTCCCATAATTTGTTTCACTATTTGTATTTCTTCTCTCACCAACTGTCTTTTTGTGCTCTTTTACACATATCTATCAGTGCCTTAGTGTTTTTCTTGTGGATTTGTGAGAGCTCTTACTATTTAATACTTTGGTCTCCTATTTGCTGTAAATATTTGTTTTACTTTGAAACTCATACACACAGAATTTTAAAATTTCACTGTAATCATATCTGTGTATTTTTCCCTTATTAACTTCTGTTGCTTCTAAACTTAGGAAACTCTTCTCCATGCATAAAATAGACAAATTCAATTCCATTTTTCTTCTAGATTTTCTTTTTAATTCTTTAAGTTATCTGGAATTAGTGTTCATAATGATGTGCTGGTCTAAAGTGTTTTTGCAATTGCTAGCCAGTAATCTCATTCATTTGCTGAATATTTATAATGTTGTATAGCATAGACGTAATTCTTACATTTGAGGGTCAATCTATTCTGTTTTACGGAGCTTTCTGTTTAAGACTTATAGCTGAAATGATTGTAGCTTTCTAATATACAGGCGCAACCCATATGTCTTCACAGGTAACATTTTGTCATTAGAATGCCTCTTGGATGGTACTACACAAATTTCATTGAATATACTTATTTTTCAGTACAATATTTTTTCACCACTGCTTATATGGGAAAATTTTATATTTTTCCCTAAAACTTAATACCACATTTTTAACAAAACTGTGGATAGAATAAGTCTTGAGTTAATAAGGAATAATAAAAATAAACAATAAGTCTTGAATCAAATAAAATTAGTAGAATATCATAATCATATCACTATCATAATGTGTAGACCATTTTGAAAAGCATACTGAGTGACAGCAAGGAGGATTATATCTGGGATTTTACATACAAAGCAAAAGTTTGTTAATAACCTTATTAATTGTTTGGTAATCAGAAAGTGATGTTTTAAACATATTATATACTAACATGATGTTTCTGATATATAAGCATTTTACTGTGTTTTGGTTCTACATTAGGGAAATTAGTTGGGTGTTTTGGGTTGATGTACCAGCCATATAATTTTTCCCATTTAAAATAATGGGAAATAGTTTCCCTGCCAGCACTTTTTGGGCAGTAGGTCTGATTATCAAGAATAAATTATTGGCTTAAGTGGGAGATACCTGTTCTTTATTATCTGTGGGACTAGAACTACCCTACCATTAATATTCTTTTTTTATAATATTTCTTCTCTTTTCTTTTTTAATTAAAAAAAAACTCAGCCATTGAGAATAAATTGTCTACATGATGCCTCCAAACCTCCAAATACTTTAGTACATAATTCCTATAAACAAAGAAATTTTCTACATAACTGCACTACAACCATCAAAACTGGTAAATTAACACTGATGTACTAATATCATCTAATCCATAAACTCCATGCAAATTTTGTCCATTACCCCAGAAATGCTTTTTATGGTAAAATGATCTAGTCCAGAATTATGTGTTGGATTTTGTTGTCATGTCTCTTTAGTCTTCTTCAAACTGTAATCGTTTCTCAATGTTTCCTTGTCTCTTGTGACCTGGACACTTTTGAAGAATATCCCTCAGTTTGGGTTTCTTTGATGTTTCTTATAATTGGATTCAGGTTTTGAATGTGGGGCAGGAATATCACAGTGGTGCTGTATTCTCATTGTATCCTACCACCGAGAAAGGCTAAAAATTAGTTTATTGGTTTCATTCTCAAATTTATAAAGAAACAAAAGAAAACAAACTACCTAAAACTGGACAGAACCACCAGTACTTCTCCGATCTTTTTTTTTTGGTTGGCAGTAAATCAGATAGAAGACTATTGTACTGTTAGCTACTGCTGTTTAGCAAACCACTTCAAAACTTACAACTTAAAACAGCAACAACCATTTTTTAGTTCATGACTCTTCAAGTTGGCTATTTAGGCTGGGTCCAACTGGGCAGGTTCTTCTAGTCCGGGCTGGACTCAGCTGATCTCAGCTGGGCCTGCTGGTAAGTCTGTGGTCAGCTGGGGAGTCAGCCAGGGAGGTCAGCTGGGATGATTCATTTCTTCAGGCTCCAAAGTTTCCAAGAGAAAGAGCAGAAGCACACAAGCCTCTTGAGGCCCAGGCTCAGAACTGAGATGTTATTACTTCTGTTGCATCTATTGCCCAGAAATCATAAAGTCAGACAAACTCAAGTTTTGTATAACTAACAATTTCTATGAATGGAAAGAGCAAGTGCTTTTGATTAAATAGTGAACTCAAAGTAGAAGTTGTTTTGGGTAACTATGGCTGCGTAATAAACTACTCCAAACCTAGTGGCTTAGAATAACCAGTTTATTTTGCTCATAATTTTTATACATCATGAATTCTGGAAGGGTTTGTTTCTGATCCATGAGGCATTAGCTGTGGTGGCTAGGATCTGCTTCTAAGATGACTCTTCCACTCATATGTGGCACGTCAGTTCTCTTTGGCCTCTCTCTTCCCACACGTGATTCTCATCCTTCAGGGCCTCTCCATGTGGCTTCTCACAGCGTGGTGGTGTCAGGAAAGTCACACTTCTCAAGTGGTGGCTGGCTTCCAAGAAGCAGGAAGTGAAAGTTGCTAATCTTCTAAAACCTGGATTCAGAAAAACTGGTGCAGCTTCACTTTGTCGGTATTCAATTGATTGACATAGTCACAGAATCTAACCAGATTCAAGGTATGAACGCAGACTCCTCACTAATCAACGAGAGGAGTGTCAAAGAATTTGTGACCATCTGCCCTGTGGTCACAAACTATTTGTGTTCTTCCCACATGCAAAATGTGCTCATCCCCTTCCACAGTCCTCAAAAGTCTCACCCCATTATCTTATTAGGCTTAGGCTTAAGGTTGCAGATCTCAGGGCCAGGTGCGGATAAACCTCCTTGGGTTTGGTTCCTCAGGTATATGTCCTCTCAATCTGAAGTCTTGTGAATAAAGAAATAAGTTACTTGCCTCCGACACACACACACACACACAACATACAATACTGCGGCAAGCATATGTAGACATGCCCTTTCAAAAAAAGGGGAAAACGGGGGATGCAGAGCAGTCACCATTCTATAAAAATATGACACCCAGCTAGGCACATGTTACCAGTTCCTGGATTAAGCCCTGGTCCTGCATCCTTCGTATGATTCTCTGTGGCCCCTTGGTTCTGACTTTTGGGCTCTTGGTTCTGCCCTCTAAGTTATTCTTCATCTTCTGTAATAAATAGCCTGTGCTTGCTGCTAAGTAAGTTTCTCAGCCTGAATCCTTCCCGTATTAGTTTAGAGGTCCGAAGCCCTCTTTTTAATTTGATATTGTCTCTGACCTTTCACTCCAAGGTGGTATAATTCCTTGAAAAACATTGTAGGATTCCTGTGTATAAAACCATGATCCATTCTGTTAGATAAAAGTCACGCCCACAGATCTTTTTGAGCTAGGCTGTTTTCTGCCTTTGACCTTCTGCAAAGCTGCTTAAGGATGGGACAATATCCTTAAGATTATTAGAATCTCTATTGTTTAACAGAAAGGGATTATAAGACACACTCTTAAAATCTTTTGTCTAGCTGATGGGGTCCATGGGGCATCAACTTAAATGTTTCTGAGATCTTATCATGGGGATTTATGCTTGTAGTTTGACTTCATCTTTACCCCGAGTTTTTGTTTTATTGACCTGGTTTTGATCTTTGTCTGGAGGCTATTTCTTGCTTTAAAAATGTTTTCTTAGCTGGAAAACAAAAGAGAAATTGTTCTATTTTCAAAACCAGCAAGTCCTGTGTCCTATATATTTCCTGTAAATTCTGCTAAAAAGTTGAATAACTTCTTTAGCTTATTTCTTCCTATCTATACTTTATCATCTGCAGGTACAAGAACTAGTTGGCACCTTTAACATTCTGCCTGGAAATCAACTTATTGAGATCCCTCAGTTTATTAGGTCCATTTTATATTTTCCAAAATATGTCAGATGACCATTTTGCCAAACCTTCTGCAACTATACAATATGAGTTGCCCTCCTGGCAAGCCTCAATAATTACCTCCTGTCCTTCTAGCTTCCATTAACACTCTCTTTGAGGCCTTTTCAGTCTTTGCCCATTGTCCAGTCTCAAAATCAATGCCACTTATTTTAGGTTTCTGTAATGGCACCACCTGTATCTGTTCCTGCAATCTATTGCTGCAAAACAAACTACCACAAAATCAAGTATCTAAAACAATTATTTTTTGTGCTCAAAATTTGGAGGTTTCAGGGCTGGCCCATAGCATAGCAGTTAAGTTCTCACACTCCACTTTGGTGGCCTGGGGTTCACCAGTTTGCATCCTGGGTGCAGACCTACTCATTGCTCATGAAGCCATGCTGGTGCAGCGTCCCACATAGAAGAGCTACAACTCTACAACTATGATATACAACTATGTATTGGGGTTTTGGGTAGAAAAAAGAAAAAAGAGGAAGATTGGTAACAGATGTTAGCACAGAGCCAATCTTCCTCAAAAACAAAAACAAAAAAATCTGGAGGTTGGGAATTCAGGATGACCTCAGCTGGGCAACTTGTGTCCGATCCATTTGTCGTCAGCTGGGGTCACTGGAGCTTACCCACTTCTAAGATGGATCATAGCATCTCAGTGCCCCTTGGTCTTTCTCTTGCTCAACATGGGAGTCTTTTTCACATGGCTTTGGCTTCTCAGAACATGGTGCTGTGGGGGTAGTCATACTTATCCATGGAGGCTGGCTTCCAAGTGTGAGTGTTCCAAATGATAGGAAGTGGAAACTGTCGATCTCTTAAGGCCTGGACCCCAAAACTAGCAGTGTGATTTCCACCATATTCTATCCATTAGGGCAGTCATGGAGCCCATCTAGGTTCAAGTGGAGGAAATACAGACTCCTTCAATGGGAGAAGCGTCAAAGATCTTGTGACTGTCTTTAATCCACCATAGATTCTCTGTATTTTAACAGATCAGGAGATTTGGAATCAGAAGACAAGCCAGTATGGTCGAAGCTCAAGTCTAGCCTCTTTGACTGATGTATTTATTATCTTGGTGTCACTTTCCTTCTCTTATTCTCAGTTTCTTCATCTGTAAATGCAATAGGATATGAGTATCCCATAATTTAAGATTCATGTCTATATTTATATTAGAATCAGACTGAAGATTCATGACATGAAATAATTTGTCAATTGGCTGAGGCATCCATTTAAATCATGTTTATTGTGAGGCTGCTGCACCTAGTCAACTTACCAACCTCTACATACAACTCAATAGAGCTTTGTCACGTAAGCAGTAATTTTCATGGTTTATTTAAAAATTTTGTTTCTTGGGCTGGTCCGTGCTCCACTGTGGAGGCCTGGGTTTTGTGGGTTTGGATCCCAGGTGCGGACCTACACACAACTCATCAAGTCCTACTGTGGTGGCATCCCACATGCAAAATAGAGGAAGATTGACACAGATGTAAGCTCAGCGACAGTCTTGCTCATGCACACAAAAGTTTTATATCTTAGGGAAAAAAAATCTAATAAAAAATCTTTCTGCTATTACTGGTGATGGAAGAAAGAAACAAAGAAAAATAAAAGATGTAGCTCTCAACAAAAATTTTGGACAAATAAAATAGAAGAATGTTTAGTTTGATAACATCTATACTGTGACAGGAATGAGTATACCATGAAATTCAATATTCCATTTGTTAATTTAAAATGTATAATGAAGAGGGGCCACCCGGTGGCATAGCGGTTTCGTCCGCGCTTGGCAGCCCAGGGTTCGCCGGTTCGGATCCCCGGCACCCGCCGACGCGCTGCCTGTCAGCCATGCCGTGGTGGTGTCCCATATAAAGTGGAGGAAGATCGGCACGGATGTTAGCCCAGGGCCAGTCTTCCTCAGCAAAAAGAGGAGGATTAGCAACGGATGTTAGCTCAGGGCTGGTCTTCCTCACCAAAAAAAAAAAAAAAAAAAAATGTATAATGAAGAGCATACTTTTCCACCATATTTTCAACTTTGGGATTCCCAAGGTTTCTACATCTATCTATTGTGAAAGACAGGCATCTACTATAATGATAATATCTATTTCACAGAATTGCTAAACTAATAAATGAGATTTTTTTTTTGTAAAAGCAATGAGTTGACTTAAAACACTATTGTTTCACTAGAATGTGGGTTCTTGAAGATAAGGATCATAGCACGTTTGTCTTCATGTCTCTAGTACATAGCACAGCGCCTCACACATATTAGTTTACATTTTTCCGATTGCAATTCACAGAAATCTAAATCAAATGAACATAAGCAAAACTAGGAATTTTTTATCTCACTGTATCAAAGAAAGTGATAAAACTGTGGGAAGAGCAGTTGGATCACAGGAATAGCTGGAAGCATTTCTCAAACCTGCCAGAAGCTACATCTTTCATTTCTTTTCTCTTTGCAGTTTAGTTACATTTGTCTTCCAAGTGTTGCGTCTTATAGTTTTCAACCTTTTACCAAGCCAAACAATCTTGGATTTTATTTGTCAATCTTAGGTCAGGTGACAACCTCTGTAGAAATCAAACATGATTTGGAGTTGAGGAGTTTTATAATTGGTTCAGTTGGGTTCATGTTTCATTCATAAGTCAATCCACTATGGTCAGGGGGTCATATAAAAGCATAGTAAGTTTCCAAGCTAGTCACAAGGAAGAGAGAATGTAAATTATAAGATAAGAAGAAGGTGTGGAGGTGGTTTCTTGGGCAGGCAGTCCCACAAATTTCTAATAATTTTGGCATCTGATAAAAAATTGCTTAACAAGTGTCTGTTATTTCATATCATAGTCCAAAAATATGCTCTAAATGTCATAGCTGTGTTGAGGGCCATTAAGGCCTTAGCCATGGTTGTACAATCAGATAAGACATTGTCACAGTTACCACATAATTAGCTCCTTCCACCACAAGAACTGTTGTATTGACTTCTAATCTCTTTGTCTCACAGCTCTGTCTCCAGGATAGAAAGTCAGCAAGCTATGGTAAAAGATCAGGCATTTGGGATTCTTCTCTGATATGCCAGAAAGGGAAAGCTTATACCATCAGAACTTCAGTGGCCTATCAGGTAAAAAATAAGAAGTTCTGGAAATTATGTCCCATTATTGGCATAGAAGCACCACTGCCATGCAGGTAAGGACTATAAACTATAATCAAATTCGGCTATTTCAGCAACAAACTGTTCAACTGCCACTTATTCAAGAGACATTTATTAAGCCTCTGGTAACCCTGCTCTCTGGGAAGGATTCCCTCACCCATTCTTCTCCATGGTCACTGACTCTGTCTTCCAGAAATATTTATTCAAGAAACATTTACTGAGTATCTACCAAGCACCCAAGAACAAGTTACACATAAATCAATAATTTTAATGCAAAGTGATAAGTTCAATGATAGATGTGCAAGGTCTTGGGCTGGGTCAAATAGGAACATTTAATCATTCTGGCAGTCAACACAGACTTCTTTGAGAGGGCACTTAAATTAAGTTTTAAATAATGAGTAGGATTTAACCAGGCAAAAAGGAGGGAGAGAATTCCAGGAAAGTATAAATAAAAAGAAGCATCATGGCATGGTTAAGAAACTCAAAATACTCTGGTATTCCTGAAGCATTAAACATTACAAAGTGAGTGGAAAGAAATGAGGCTGCAAAAGAAAATAGGAGTCTTATCATGAAGAACCTTGAATACCTTGTTAAAGGAGCTTAAATTGTCTTGGAGTGGGGAGCCATTGAAGTATCTTGATAGGGAGTAGCACAATCTGATATATGTTTATGAAGATCAGTCTGGCTGATGTGTGGAGGACAGATATGGCAGGTCCTAATGAGGACCTACACCAGGTTTGAGTTGTTTGACTATAACTCACATAGTACCATGGCCGCAGTGAGAGCAGTATCTGTAATGAGTTATGTTCTGGGAATCAACCCAGTAGCCACTGTATCTAAGTGTAATTCCGAACTTTATCCCTCAAATAATTCCAAAGAGAATCTAATTGCTTATCCATAACTTCTTATTCCCTTTGTTCTCAATATCTCTACCATCCCTCAGCTGCTCCAATATTTTCTTTTCATGCCTTAATATTATCTCTCCACTAAAATTTGGGAAAGTATGATAGACACACAGCAGTCACTTAGAATTCTGAAATCCCACTGGCTAAGTGTTGTAACAGCTCCCTACTCAGAGGCAGAGAATGTACTTTGATTCTCTGTTTCAATATGCTCTTTGACCACATCTGAAGTGAGCATTGGAGAATATGCCTTCCTTGTGGACTAGCCTCCTGCCCATCAAAAGGTGAGAACCCAACGCTCTTTTTAAGTCTTGAAAGTCACAGACTTTTAAATTTCTGGCTCATGTTTCCTTTTTTTGGTGGTAAAATTTAAAACTTAGTAGGAGATTTTATATATATATATATACACACACATGATTGTCGAGGCCTGTGCTGTCCAACCTGGTAGTCACTGTGTATCAATATCTGGCTATTGAGCCCTTGAAATGTGGCTAGTCTGAATTGAAATGTAAGTACAAAACACACATCAGATTGCAAAGACTCAATATGAAAAAAAAGGAATGTAAACTATCTCATGAATAATTTTTTTTTCTGGTGAGAAAGATTAGCCCTGAGCTAACATCTGTTGCCAATCCTCCTCTTTTTGCTGAGGAAGACCGTCCCTGGGCTAATACGTGCACCCACCTTCCTCTATTTTATATGTGGGATGCCTGCCACAGCATGGCTTGATAACTGGTATGTCGGTCCACGCCCGGGATGCAAACCTGAGAACCCCAGGTCAGAGAAGTGGAGTGTGCAAACTTAACAACAACACCACTCGGCTGGCCCTCATGAATAATTTTTAATATTGATTACCTGTGGAAATGATATTTTTTACATATTGGGTTAAATGAAATATATCATTAAAATTAATTTTAACTCTTTCTTTTTACTTTTTTAAAAATGTGACTACTAAAACATTTAAACTTACGTGGATGGCTTGCATTATATTTCTATTAGACAGTGCTGGTCTTGGCAGAAAAAAGATGTGCCAAAGTGCACACTGGTTTTTAAAGTTTCCACCTAGAAAAACACATATAACTTCTGCTCGTATTTCTTTGTCCAAAACAAGTCACATGGGCATGCCTAACTTTTTTTAGAGGAAAGGAAGTGTAATCGAATCATATGCACTCAGGAGACCCAGAGCAATTTAGTCTACAGCACTAAGGACAACCACACATTCTTTCCTTAAACAATTTTGTTAATGCCACCTATGAGACAGACTTAATATTAATCAACGAAGGTTGAAACCCTATCAGTTTATTATTCCCAACCCTTGCCTTACTCTTTGTACATGCTGGCTGAATACAGATTCCCCAAGGAGCTCTGAATGGTGAAGTAATATGAAGTAGATACTCCTAGGACAGGAAGAAGACACACTTTTAGGACTCAATGGCAATCCTGCTTTGGAGCAGGGACACACATCAATGCTGACCACCAGGGAAAAGCTGCAGGAGGCAGACCCTTCTGGTGGGGAGCAATCAGAGATGGAGTAGTTATTAGTGAGCCAAAATGTCACCAAATATATAAATAAGGATGCACAACCACAGCGTGCAGGTATTTAAAGCAGTGTGCATGTGTGCATTATATGTCAGCAGAGGAACTGTGGGGGTGGTGGCTTAGCATCAAGACAGGCAGGAAGCTGGGGCTGAAAGAGCGAAGAACATGCAGAAGCTGTGGATCTGGGTTGCAAAGCAGGTCTGCAACCTGATAGGAAGCCAGGGGCCCAGATGCACTTACAAAACAAGCATCAGGGCAAAGTCGTGGATCCGATCACCAGTCTGAGCAGCACAGCAATGACTGGTCAGGGAAAATAGTGGGGTAAGAACCAGTTAGGAAGGTAAGGAACTAGTGGCCTTAAGCATTTCAGGGAAGGGCCAGGAAAGTGGCCTGACACTGCACCGGAAGGAAAGGGGCAGGGCAAAATGAACAAAAGCTGAGGTGCAAAACACCCAAAGGAAACCTCAATGTTGTGGGTAATCTATAGCCACAAAGAGGACACTTTCTGTTTGCTGCTTTCTGGTACAGGAATTAGTTCCTGGCCTACCAAGTCTGGGAGCTGTTGGTGGGAGAAGGTAAGAGGGTGAATCTGCCAGGAGTAGGGAGTATTCACAGAGAGATAAGAGAAGATCCTGACCATTTCACATAAAAAGAGCAGATAATTACACAACAGGGTCTTTGAAGCTCATACACCACATGGAAAGATATGTCTTTGCAGGTACGTGTCAGCTTCATGACCCATTTTCGATGGAGCGTATGCTCATCTAGGAGTGGTCGTGGTTGGCCCAGAGCCAGTCAGATTATCTTGTTTCACCTTCCACGTGATCCGTGCTACACATGGATAAACTGATTGCCAAGGCAAAGCAGAGCAGTCTGGAAGCATGATTCACCCCAAGGTTAACAGCTGTGCAGCAAATTATCCCCCAAGACTTGGCCAGGGGGTGGTCTCCTTTCTGAGGTCTCATGTACTTTTGTTTGTTGGTTTAGTTGCTTGGCTGGTGATGGTGGTGTTGTTTGGGATTTCTTCCTTCCTTCCTTCCTTTTTTTCTCTTAGCATGAAGATCATTTGTCCACCTTGGGAGTTGGGGGACAAAACTTATTTCAAAGGAGTAGAAGATAGAAGCATGGGGACAGACATAAGGACGGTGCTTTCTGAGAGGATGACTGAGTTGGCTCACTTGTCTAGAGGCCATTAGGCTTAATGGGAGGAAAGAAGAGAGCTGTATCTTTTGCTTATGAAGCCTAAAGAAGGAAGGACTAGGACTTGGAGAGAAGAGTTGAGGGGAGGGACTGGGCCAAGGGCTCTCTGCCCTCCTGTTTTCCTACCACACACCCTCTCCTGGGGACCTCATTCCTTCCTGTGGCCTTAAATGCCATCCATATGCTGAAGACCCCCAAATTTCTGCCTCCAGATCAAGCATTCCCCAACCCCCCACCCCTAGCCCAGGTTCCAGGTGTGTATTCCAGCTTCCCATGGGATGTCCTCATTTGTCTGTCTCACAAACAGCTGAAACTTAAACGGATTCCTGCTCACTCACAAATACATTCTCCCCTCAGATTTCCCCATCTTAGTTAATGTCACCACCATGCACCAGTCTCTTGAGCGAGAAATCTAAGAGTCATACCTCCTTCTTTTTCTCACTTCTCACTTTGAATCCAACAGGGAGTCACGTTGATTCACTCACCAGATGGATGGAGAAACCCTCCATGCCTTCCCAAGACCACTGCCCTGGGCAGCAGCCTCCCTACTAGTTCCCTTGCTTTCTCTTCTACCTCTTACAACCCATTCTCCATGCACTCTGAAGCAAGAATGACATTGGAATTTCAATTGTTTCATGTTATTCTCACACTTCAATGGCTTGATTTTTCACATAATTGCATCCAAGCCCTCTAAAGCCCTCCATCTTGCCACTGACCATGCTTCAGTTCTCATCTTGTACCATTCTCTCCCTTCTCGTTACCTACCAGCTACCCTGATTTTCTTCCCATTTCTTTAACACATCTATCTCAGAGAGTTTGCATACGCTATTCTTTCCCTTCAACTGCTTGCAAGATCACTGACTTCTCAATCTTTTTGTCCTCCCTCATGTCACCTCCTCAGAAAGGCCTTCCCTGAATGGTCACCCTTCCCTATTATTCTGTCTCTGCCTCCTGCTCATTTTGAACAGGGCACATTTCACAATTTGTGATAATGTTTTAAGTCAATGTTTTGTTGTTTGAGTCACTAGCACCTAGTCTATGCCTTATATATAGAAGATACTCAGTATATCTTGCTGTTGTTGTTTAGTCCATGTATCTTACACCTGAATTCTACCATCAGAGTCGTCTGAAAGTCAACCACTTGCCCAGAGAGTGTGTGTCCAGTAGACTGGGGTATGGCTGCTGCAAAGGTTACCAAGCAAATGTCCAGAAATTGTGCTGGACTAAATGGGTTAACATGTCAGAGAAAATTGCCCCATGAGTGGGAATATTTTTCAGTCTGTGCTTCAACCTCACTCCTCAGCAATTCACTTATCGTGGAAGCAGGAGAAATCCCCTGCGAGAACTATAGACCTTGCCCAATACATATCTGATCCCTACACGAGGACACTCCTCTGAGAACACAGCAGGATAAGCGTAAACTTTAGAGGTCTCCTGGAAGCCTGGCAAGGTAGGGGAAGAGTTCCCAAGTTGTCCTTTAGTGCTAGTCAGGGACACATTGTTACATCCTGAGCTTGAATCAGAGTAGAGTAAATAGCTCTATTTCAAGGTAATTAGACTTCGCCAGTGTCCAGGTCCCACACACCAGGTTGGAACAGAATTGATAAGACCTTCCTTCTTAGAGAGGCAACTTGAAGGAAGAGGGTCTAAAGCATCAAGTGAGGCTAAAGAAGCATTACCCAGGGCAGTGTGAGAGTGTGTGCTGAAGTGTAGAAGTAAAACCGTATCAGGAGGAGAGGCATGATTAATCAAGAGTTAGGAGAGACAGGAACATGAGTCAAGTGGACATGAGAAACAGAAGCCGACCTTGGAAGGCGCAGAGTGGTCAGGCTGGGAAGTTCCTCTTAGAGTTGCCCCCACATCCTGGGGCCAGCGACCTGCTTTTGTCTCTCTAGTCTGGTGGGGTGCCAGAAATTCCACCTGCTCTGCTCTACTTAAGAACTGTGTGCCTGAATGGCCATAAAATTCCCCTGCAGTTTTAAGAATTTAAGAAGTTGCATCAGATTGCTGGCAAGGCACTCAGACAGAAACACGGGTAGGGAGAAAAAGAGAAGAGGCAAGATGTGACAAGACAGAGTGTACTGTGGAATGGCTACTTGAGTACCAGATGTGGAGTGTCTGCCCTCAGGGCCAATAACTCAACCCTTGTCTCTCCTGAATGACTCATTTAAGCTCATTCCACAACACTGTAGTACAAAGGTATAGAGATCACAAAGTTCTAGGGAGCTCTGCTGTTGTGTCACATTGGGTATCCCAGATTTTCATATTAATGCCCAGGAGGCTGGGATCTATAGAGAAAGAGAATCACATGAGTTTGTATACCTTCAGTTGCAGGGGCAGAAAGGCGAAGTTACAATACAAAAATATTCACTCAAAAAACTGAAAGGTTTGAGGGTAGAAAACATCTGGCATGAATGAACTCAGTAGCTCAAACCTCCCCATCAAAAGCCAGCCTCTTTCTGTCTCCCTTGGGTCTGGCTTCATTCTCAGGCTGACTCCATGTCCAGGCTCACTTTCTTTCTCTTTCTAAAGGAAAAAGAGCTTTTAGTTCTCATAGTTTCAACAAAGATCTCAGGACTGGCTCTGTTTGGACTGACTTAGCCTCTCTCCAAACTAATCCCTATGACTAGGGAGATGGGACACACTGGTTGGCCAAGACCCAAGCAGTGTAGGAAGGAAGTTTAACTCTACCTGAACCACATGGAGTAAGGGTAAGAGAAGAGTAATTTCCCAAAGAAAAATAAAAATATTGTTAACTGTAGTAAGAAGGAGGAACAGAGACTGGAAAAGGAAACACAAGATAATAAGGAGACTGGGATAAACCAAGATGGGTGTGAGTACACAGCATCAAAATAGAGATATAATCAGAAGAGTTGTACTGAGCTGAGTGGAAGCGGAATATGAACTGAATGAAAGGGGCAAGGGGAGGACTGTGGTACAACACGCAGAAAGGCTGGCAACGAGGCTTATTAAGGGTGTGGATCTATGAGCAAGACTTAGCCCAGGTTCACCAGAAAACAGAGCCTAAGGCAACACTTAATTACTAATGCTTCATTGGGAGGTGCAGTTCCAGGGCAGCAAAAGTGAGGGGAAAAGGAAGTGAGACTGGATGCAAACAGAAGATGGTGTCACTCATTCGTGAAGGGACACAGAGGGCCGTCACTCATTCGTGAAGGGACACAGAGGGCCTCTTCTAAGAAGGGGCCATCTCCTCTCTACTGTGCCAGAACACATTACCTCAGAACAGTTCACTGTAGGGAGGGACAGGGAAGAAATTTATCTGCCATCACCACTGACCAAAGTGTGCCCCCACAGACTGAACTCCCCCAACCTCTGTGATGCTGCCTGGCCCTTCAGTGTGTGAAGCCAGATTTATCTAACGTGTGGCTATGTTTCATCCAAGTGCATGTGAGGAAGTAGTGGGAGGTGCCAGGCTCGGGCATTGGCTTCAGGCAGTAGAACAGTATAGAACTGAGTAGAACTCAGGCAGGGAGCTGATGGCTGCAGAAATGGCTGAGAAGAAACCAAGACCTGGGGGAGGCCTAGAGAATCCGAGGCAGCACATAGAATGTATTCAATACAGGGTTCATACTTTTAATTAAGATTTTTTTAACTACTACTAGCCCAGTGCTTGGCACATTGAAGACCCATGATACATGTGGATAAATTAATAAGTGAATATGTGCAAGGCGTTATGCTAGGTGCTTGGGATACAATAGCAAGGAAAGTATAGATTTCAGGCAGATAATTCAAAAAAGGTCAGAGGTCAGTTAGTTCATGTTGAGGGGAGCTCAGCTGTACTGAGGGCAGGCTGGACTTTTTAAAGATGAAGTCCTGACTTGGGTTCCCTCTGCAATAACTGAAATATTTCCATATAATGGAATTTTGGGGATTGCCTGAGGAACACTGTATTGTGTATATATATTTTTAGTTTCTATTTATTATAATGTTTTGACATCTTAAAAAACCTTTCTAGCTGGGGAGACAGTGCCCCTCCCTGGGCTAGCCAATTCTTAGAGAGCAAAGGGCCCAGCCAGGAGCATTCCTTTGACAAACAAACTGGCCAGTACAGAGTCAGAGCCCATCTATCTGTCTGTGCACCCCAGGAGGCAATGTTCCTCTGCCTTACTCAACCCAAGGCGAGGTACCAGGCAACTAGGGACCATCCCTATAGCCCAAAACCCCAGAGAGTTACTTAGACTAGCCAGTCCTAAACTGTATACCCTCCCTTGCCCTGCCTTTCTCAGGGAAATCCCAATAAAGATTCTGGCCTAAACCTTCCCCTGGCTCCTGTCTTCTCCCTCCTGACCACCATTGGTGTTTTCCCATGTGGCCCTGTCTGGTGTGCCATGCCTCCTGCCTCTAGGACCTGTGAATACAATAAAGTGAGCCTTTCCTGTGTCTCCTCTTGTGTCTGCACCTGACTGACCGTCTCAGAAAAAGATACAAAACAAACACCAAAATTATGTGCAAGGCTTTTATTATATAATGACTATGTATGTTATACCTATGTCTGTGGATATATCTATATGATATGTATGTTATGTCTATATCTATGGATATATTCATACATACACCATATATCGATCTGACATTGCAGATGGCATATCACTCAATTTTTTGAGATATAATTATTGAAGTGTTTAACTACAACTACTCACTCCGGCAATAATTATAACTAACAATAATATATACTATACATATAATAACTAATAATAATATATAATATAATATGGCATTTACATATTCCAAGCCCTGTTCTGAGTGCTTTGCCAGTGTTACCGTATTTAATTCTCATGACAATTCTAGGAGATAATGCGTAGTCTACCAAGAGATCTTAGGCTCAACCAAATGCTCAGACTCACAAGTGACCACAGGTCACCAGCTTATTCAGAAGGATATAGGAGAGCTCACCAGCAGGGCAGCTTCAGATATTTCTCTTCAGTGGCAATTCCTGAAGTTGTCCAACAGCTTAGGGGTGGGAAACAAGATCCTCATGGGGTAAGTGCAGGATCCGCCTGGCTTAGAAGCCTCCACCAGAGCCAATACCTCCTGTAGGTTTTTTTTTCTTTTAATTAATAGGCATTATGTTTTAGAGGAGTTTTAGGTTTCAGAAAAATTGAGCAGAAAGTACAGAGTTCCTATAATACCCCTTCAGCTCTCTATGCACACACGGTTTCTCTTACTATTAACATCTTGTGTTAGTATGATACATTTGTCACACTTGATGAACCAGTGTTGATACATTATTATTAACTAAAGTCCATAGTTTATATCAGGGTTCATGCTTCATGTTGTGCATTCTATGGATTTTGACAAATGCATAAAATCACATATCCCCCATTGTAGTATCATACAGAGTAGTTACACTGTCTTAAAAACCCCATGTGTTCCACATACTCATCCTCCCTCCCCCAGACCCCTGGCAACCACTGATCTTTTTATTGTTTCCATAGTTTTGCCTTTTCCAGAATGTCATATAGTTGCAATCATACAGTATGTAGCCTTTTCAGTCTGGCTTCTTTCACTTAGCAATATGCTTCTGACATCCCTCCGTGCCTTTTCCTGATAGCTCATTTGTTTTTATTGGAAAATAACATTCCATAGCGTGGATGGACCACAGTTTGTTTATCCATTCACTTATTGAAGGACATCTTGGTTGCTTCCAAGTTTTGGAATAATTCACAATTCACAATTATGAATAAAGCTGCTATACACATTCGTGTATAGTTTTTGTGTGGACATAAGTTTTCAACTCATTTGGGTCAATATCAAGGAGCATGATTGCTGGATCACATGTTAAAATCTCCTGTAGGATTTTCATAGGCATAGCTACAAGGATCCTGCAAGGTGCAAGCCTAATTATAAGGGTCACCATATTCAGGGAAACCCCAAAGCATGGTGTCTCCATCAGGTATTTATAGTTCTTTTCTAATTCCTCCCAGCCCAGATGCAATTTACCACTCAGGGCTCATTTTACCTTAAACAACAATGTCTAGTAACATAGTTGACATTTCTACTTTTTCCAGGCTGCCAGGAGAACAGAACTGGGTAGTCAACCAAAGTGTAAGTCTCACAGAGGAATAATGAGTTTTGTTATTTTATTTATTTATTTATTTTCCTCATTTTTGAAATGAGGAAACCGAGGCACAGAGGGTCAAGTAACTTATCCCAGATCATATAACTGGTAAAAAGTGGAGCCAAGAATCAGACTCAGGCATATGGCTCCACAGTCTATGCTCATAAACACTACATTATAACTGCCTCGAGCATTGTTTGCTTTTCTTATAAATGGAGGTAGTGTTTATGTAAATAAGTCATGGGTCAATATCCCTAGAATATTATTTTATAAGCCGGTGACCACTAAATTTGCTGTAATGCTGATTTTTATCTAAAAGCCTCTCTATTTCTGTGCTTTGGGGGAAATTTTTTCAAAGTCTCTAATTTCCAGGGGTGGGGAAGTCCCCAGAATTTCTGGGGACTCTCACCAACCCAAGGTCTGCAGATCCCCTCTGACTCAGGCCCCTGCACCAGAGCTTACCGTCTCTATTTTCTTTCCCACAAAAACCATGATGCAGAACTTGCCCACTTTACTGGTTTTCACAAGAAATCCAATCACCTCAAGGTTTTTGTGATTTTGTAAAATTTCCGGAATGTGCATGAGGTCACCGAGAGAAGTCGCCTTGCTTAGTTCATAGTATTCCTCCAAACATGGCATTTGCTTTTGTCCGTGGTCCTCCTTTTTCTCCCTCTCTCTCCTCCCTCTGCCCCCCCCCAATTGCAAATAAATTCTTTTTGTCTCTCTTCTTTCCTCAGAAAACTCCAAATCATCTGACACTTATACTCTACAGGGAAGTATTCACTCTTTACAAGCTTCTCAAGGCTCTATCCATAAGAAAAGTAATTATCCTCCAAGAGGAATCCATTACCATTCATTATATAATATTTTTTTCCGTCTCATTATATTGTGATAGAATTAGCTAATCAGCAGCCCATTCTAATAGGTCTTCAGTGACTATATTTGATAACAGTGACATGATGACCAAAACATCACCAGAAATGTGTCACTAAAGATCTTTGTCTAGTCTATTACATTCTTGTTTCTACTTTTAATTTTTCTTTCAGTATAGCCAGCCAAATGGTAGAGAGAACAGTAGGAACTTCTTATTTCTCATTTAGCTGAGATTGGACTTTTCTCATAAACCTCAAGCTCTATAACCCAGGAATCATTTTATCCAGTTCTACTCTGTGTCATCAAATGTCCATTAGTTTTGACTTAAAGGAGTCTTTATTTACAATGACTATCTTTGTTAATGTTTAGCCAAAGCTGTGGTTGGCAAATTAACAACAGATTGAAACATGTCATCTCTCATTCTTGAACTAATATTTTCAGATTTGCCATGTGATGTAATTTAAGTCAGAGCTATCAATTTCTGGTGAGATCTGGTATTCACTGGGTTTTAGTTCAATTCAACTCTACAAATATTTTGAATGCTTGCTATTTGCAAGGCACCATGCCAGATGATGGGAGAGATACCAGGATGAGCATGGCTCTGTCAGTGACCTCGAGAAAGCCTAGTAGGACAGATAAGACGTGAACCGGATAACTGTAACATGAGGGAGAACATAACTGCCATAAGAAAGAAAAAGGTACAAATATTGTGCTATGAGATTTTAAGAGGAAAGACTGATCATACCCAGTTGAGAAGAAAGGGAAATGGTGTTTGAGTAGGTCTTTGAAGACTAAGTAAAATTTTGAGAGATTGGGATGATGGGAAGAGCATTCAAGATGGGAGGCCCACAAAAGCAAGTGGAAGTAAGAAAGTAAGGAGTAGAATGAGAGGTAAGCAAAGTGCTCTTGTTTGACAGGAGCACAGGATGTTAAGGGAGGACTTTGGGTGACAAGGCAGGAAAAGTAGTGCATATTTGAAGAAGCTGAAAATCTGCCTTAAAATAGTAAAAATAGTTGAGGCTGGAAAACCTTCCAGTCTTGAAGTTATAAGCAGTTTCACCCTCTGGCGTAGAGACTGGAATTTACCTTTGGGGCCAAACTGCTAAATCAGTTTTTGTAAACATGACTTCAATGGGCCTTTTTATTGTGTAGGTATAAGGGCAAGTAAGTACTCACTGTTTTTCTTAAGGAAGGCCAAAATGCGATGAAGTAACCCAAATGCAAATACTTTGAACAGTCGATTTAGTAATGTAAATTGGGTGTATCTTAAGATCAATTATGTTCCTGCAGAGTTATAATTTTTTCCTCAATCTAGATTTAGAATTTCTTATGTCTGAAAATTGTTGGTTGTTATTGGGAGATGTGTTAATGGGTTCTTGCCCAAGCATTTGTTTACATGAAATCAGGAATGAAGACCCAGCTGTAGTAAGGGTGTGAAAGAGCATTCTACTCTTCACCGCATGCTGGAGAAAAGGCTGTAAAGGAATTGTCTTTGGCTTGTGGTAGTGCTTCCAGGCTGGATCCTTGGTGGCCCACATTTGGTGTTACATAAGGCTAGACAGCCTAACTTTAGTAAATGTGGTCTGGGAGGACTGGACCCGCTAAGCCATGGGAGCCTGATTAATACTTAAAAGCGACATTCCCAGCTAACGGGATGGATGTACTTACTGGGAAGACAATCCTCCTACATCAGAAAATGAAGGCATTGAGGACAATGTTTTTCTCTCTCCAGGCCTGAGTACCCTGCTGGGTCTGGACTCCCTAGTGAGGAAATTAGGGGAACATTTGTGGTAGAGTGAGCTGACACTTCCATATGGAGGCAGGAACCACTTTAAGACACTGAGGTCATGTTTTAGCCTGTGGGCCCTAAGAGTAGCAACTTTCAGTAGCAGTTTGACATTATTCTCTGTGTTATGCTGATGTTACCCTCAAGTATTGAATGAAGTTTTATTTAAAAGGTACAGCCTGGCATCAGGTGTGCTGTGAGGAATTAAGGAGCACCCATTCAGGGTTTGGAGTGAGAGGTTGTCAGCCTGCAGTACACTCTCTCTGAGTCCTGAGAGGATCTGAGTGGTGGCCATCAGCAGAGGAGACAGCTGGGCCCTCTCGTGAAGCACAGGGGCAGCAGTCGCAGCCACGTGGAAGGAGGGAACGCAGCCAGCCGACAGAAGAACCAGAAGGACAGGTTCCAGATCACACAGGAGGCAGTACACTGGGGAACTCTGAAAACCAACCCTGCGGAGATAATGACAGAAACCCAACCGAAGGACATTCCACAAACAGCTAGTCTATCCTCAAGAATGTGAATTTCATAAAAGGCACAGAGAGGCTGAGAAACCATTCTAGAGTAAAGGACACAAGAGACATGACAATTAAATGAAATAAATGCCATAGAGGACATTGGGATAACTGGCGAAATTTGAATATGGGATGTATGTTGGATAATAGTAATATAGCACTGTTAAATTTCCTGAATTTGATTATTGAATTGTGGGTAGATAAGAAAATGTTCTTGTCCTTAGGAGGTATTTAGGTATTTAGAATGTATGATCAGGCATTTAGAAGTGAAAGGTCATGATGGCTACAACTTATTCTCAAATGGTTTAACCAAAAAAATAATAGTAATAATAATGAGTGTGTGTGCATGTGTATGTGTGTGTGTGTAGAAAAGGAGAGAGAGAGAAAAGCAAATGTGACACTGAACTGCAGTAATTTCACGGGTGAGGACTCAATGCATAATAATTTTTTATCAAAGGTGTGACTTTATTTAGATGTATCAAATAGTACATCCAGGTAAGGCCTGGGACATACAGGTGTCTTTATTTGGTAATCATATCTTGGATAAGGCCTGA
Organism: Tapirus indicus; assembly: GCA_031878705.1. Classification (NCBI taxonomy): domain Eukaryota; kingdom Metazoa; phylum Chordata; class Mammalia; order Perissodactyla; family Tapiridae; genus Tapirus; species Tapirus indicus. Next base: position 19,805,559 of record CM062934.1, read on the forward strand.
GATATACACATTATATGTTATAATACTTAATGCTACATTCATAAGTACTTGGATAAGCATGGATTCCATGTAATAATGTATCCCTTTTTGTGTATCCCGTAATGGTGATTTAGAGAGAGAGCTTTCTAATTGCTTCATTTTATGTTATGATGGAAAACAGGTGTGATGATTGGCATGCTTGGTTCACTTGGTACTCTGAAAACATATTGCCTTAACTCATTTTTGGATCTTTAACATCTGGTAATGTACTAATAATGGTGGTTAATGAATGAATTAACTAAATGAATTGAATAGCTGTATAAATAGCACTTAAAGGAGGCAATGAACTTCTACCACTTGATGAGATATACAGCCTGGACAAAAGGGAGATAAAAAATGGACAAACCTCCCTGATGAGATTGGTGGACAGACCCCATCTAGAAACATCTCTTTCCATTTCTGTGCTGTGATATGCTCTTTAACCCAGATTCACATTTGGCTTTAATCTGGTTCCTCTATGACTTGGAGATGCTCCAGCCTACTCCTTCCTGGTTGGGGAATCTCAGCAAATGGCTCTCCTTCTGAGTTCAACCTTGTTTCTGGCATTTGCTAAGTCCATCTGTTTGATGCATCCAGCCCTTGAGCAGGTAAAGATCTTGATTTCTACCATTCAGTGCCCTTCCTGAGGACTAATAAATTAGGGACCACATTGAGTTGAATGTCAAGCCCATTCCAAATTATTGGCCAAAACATTAAATTCTTGACTGGGAAGAGATAACTACCAAACCACACTAGCTGAGCATGTATGCCAATATGGTGTATGTTTGTTGTAGGCAGAATAGGCAAAAAGGCAGGAATTGGTAGATGTTAGGCAAAGTCAATGTAGAATATCTGTCCATTTTAAAGACTAAAATCATCATTTTTGCTTTTCCCCACATATTTGAGGTTGCCATGTATATACACATAATTCAAAATTCTTAAAATATTAGGGAACATTTATTAACTCATTCTTCTCCCAGTATTCTGATATTATTGAAATTATATTTTAAATGTGATTTCAAGATTAGGTAAAAGCATGAGACATTAGGCCTAGAAATGTTCAGTTGTAAATGTGTTACCCCAAAATATTATTTACTTAAAAATAGCCATCCATTTCATAAAGAAAAAGATTAAGGGCAATAAGAGTAGTAATTTATTTTTAGAGATGAAGAATATGGCAGAAAGAAAAGAAAATCAACAGAAAGGAAAAAAAGAATATGGCAGGCATAAGTTCATATCTGGCAGTTAGTAAAAAGTTAATGGATATAAAAGAAAAGGCAACTACTCGTTTTCCATTTTGCTTTGTGCTCTCTGCCCAGGTGGCAATCATCAGATTGGAAAAGCTAAAACAAAGGCTCTCTTTAAGGCTTAGATAAGAGAGGATATTATGAGAACCTCTAACTGCCAAAAACACAGATAATTGTGCCATTATCTGTGAGCACTGAAGGCAAGAAGATAGGTATTGGATAAGGGCAAATGGTTTCCTAATTTTCAAACATAAGAAGATCATGGGTAGTAGGAAGACATTTTTAATGCATTTATTCAACAAAACTTTATTGAGAACCTTCTAATGTAACAGGTACTATGCTAAGCACTGGGGGTAAAAAGAGAAATAATACATGGTTCCTAGAGAAGGGAAACACTTAACAGATAATATAATAAACATTTGGAAAGTGCAACGATACTGATTTGGACAGGATATCATCAGGTGACCAGAGCTGAAGTAATGAGCATGGACTTACAAGTTAGACAGACTTGAGGTTAATACTGGCTGTCTCATACAACCCTAAACAACCCTGGTTCTCATTCTCCATCTGGGAGTGAAATCTATCTCATAGGCTTGTTGTAGAAATTATATGAAATAACATAGGTAAAGCACTTAACACAATGCCTGGCACAGAGTAGACACTCAATAAAATGGCAATAATTGGGGATATTATTATATGTATAAACTATGTATTGGTAATGTTAATCCTGGGCAAAATTTGAAAATGGTCAAATAATGTTTTTCCTAAAAAGGAAAGATGTGACCACTGGGAGCTGTAATGGGTTCATTAGCAAATCAGCTACAATAAACCTCCTTTCTTTTTTGACGTGGTTACCACCACACTTAGTTACTAACAAGTCAGATAAAAAGAGGTAGGTAGACATAGTGTTAGTGGGTTTTAGCAAAGTGGGCGCCCAGCAAAATCTCCCACACCACTCCATTAGGTGTTTGGGAAAACCAGGTTAGGCCAGGGGATGGTACAACTAGGTGGATTTGCAAGTGGTTGATGGCTCGTACCAAAAGGTGGTAGTGCATAGGGCCGGAAGAGAAATGTGTAGGGCCATTGTTCTACCCTTCCAGTTCAAAAATTTTATGAACAAGTTAGAAGAGCTTTAATGGTAGCCTGATAAAATATGAATTCTCATTAGAAGGGATAAGTAATATGTTTCATGATGGATTCAGGACCCAGAGGAGCTCTCTCCACAGATCAGAAAAACAGGTCCAGACTCCTTGAATATTTTTTTCTATGTGTAATCTTCAAAATAGTTGTGATTATTTTAGACCACATAGTTTGAATTCACAGAGAAAACAATAAAGCTTAAGTGCTCTACTACAGCCTAAATGCAAGGAAGATGTTAAACTACCCATCTAACAACATATTAGAGATGCATTTCTTCTATAGAAAGAGAGATGCAGTGCTGCAAATCATTCAGTATGTCACCACGTTATACTAAACATGTAGATGATATAATTAGAATTTAACTCAGTTTCTCAATGTCCCAGTTTTATCATTTTGGTAAATAGCTGAAACTTTTGGTGACAAAATATAAGCTTTCTCTCTGAATTTTCTGATAAGTTTCCAAATTATACACAGATTTTGGCCTCAAAATTAAAAGAATTTCTCCTAAAACAATTGATTACTCAAACTTTCCCTTTAGTGTTTAATAAAATTGACATGAATGTTTGTATGGCATTATGCCTTAAACAACAATTTATTTGGCTTCTGTTTTCATGGAGCCTTATAGGTTATGTTGAATTGAAAATACATGTCTCCATAGAGAATACAGCACACACTTAAGTGGGGCAGATGCTTGTTACAATCTTTTTACTCCTTGGAACCTCAGTAACAGCCTCTCCAGATATGAAAAAGCCAAGTGAATCTGCACAATAATCTATGCATAAACAATCAAAGGGAGCATACTTCTGGAATACGTTAGTCCCTCCCTGCATTTGGGTTAACTTTGTAAAGGAAAGTAACTGTTCAGGCAGTGGCCCAGTGCCTCGTGGTTCAGAGCCAGTGTCAATCAGCTTTGATGTGCTCACACGAAATCGCCAAAATTTATGTCTTCCCCAGAATCTCAGAACGTGACCTTATCTGGAAAAAGCACCTTTACAGATATAATTAGTTAAGATGAGGTATATTGGAGTAGGGTAGGTTTTAAATCCAACCTAACTGATGTCCTTATAAGAAAAAAAGAAGAGACACAGACACATCCACAGAGGGAAGATGATGTGAAGACACAGAGACACACAAGGAGAAACTGTGTGATGACAGAGGCAGAGATTGGAGTGACGCATCTACAAGCCAAGGAATGCCCAGGATGGTTGGCAGTAGCAGAACTAGGCGTGGAGCAGATTCTCCCCCATGGTCCTAGAGAGAGCATGGCCCTGCCAACACCTTCATCTCAGACTTCTAGCCTCCAGAACTGTGAGCAAATAAATTTTTATTGTCTTAAACCATCTGGTTTGTGACACTTTGTTACAGCAGCTAGGAAACTAATACAAAACCAGAGGTGCCTATAGAGAGTGAATTTATCTTAGGGATTTGTGAAAAATGCAAATTCAGGGTTCCTCAAGAGTTTCACAGAGTCCTGATGAGGCTTCACAGAGCATCAGATGGAGCCTCCTGACTGGCCTCCCTTCAGCTGGTCTTCCCCCACTACAATCTCTTCCCTTGGCAGCCAGGGTGACCTTTCTGAAAGCTAAATCTCATCCCTTCACTCCTCTGCACAAAACACTTCGATTGTTTCCCCTATTGCCATCAGGATAAACCCCCACTTTCCCATGTGGGGTCTTCCTGATCACTCCCCAGCTTACCTCACCTGGTGCCAACCCTCCCTCCACCCTGTAACTTCTCCAGCCACCCTGCATTTCAGGTACTGCTGCTCTTTCTCCCATCTGGCCTTTGCACCTTTATTCCCTCTGCCTGGAGCACTCCCCTTCTCCTTTTCCCCTGGTGCATCCCAGCACCCCTTATCCTTGCTAATGCTCCTCATTTTTGGCTCGGACATCTCTTCCCAGGAGGCCTACCCTGCCCCTCCTTGGTGGTCCCTGTGCATCTATGCTCTGCCTGACATGGCTTATGCCTCTGGGTTGCACTTGCTGGTTTATTTCTGTAGCAAGCAAGAATTTTACTCTTCACTACTCAGGTGCAAGAAATGTCACATTCCATTATTTCTAAAACTAAAACTAAATGTGCCCCTCATTCTCATCCTCTTGAATCATAAGATTCAATCTGTGGGCTTCCTCCCTGCCCCACATTCCAGTGAGATCACCCAAGAATTCTGAATTCATGCAATACCAGAAAACTGGTTCTGCAGCTGCACGATGCTGCAGTTGCGAGCTAACCTGCTGGTTACTGGTTGTCTGGTGAACTCAGGGACCACCCTCACCCCAGCAATCCTCTCCACTAGGGGCAGGACACCAAGCCCTCACAGCCACTCAAAGCCTCAGCATGGATTGGCCAGTCTAGATTGACTTCCTACCTTGTACACTCCACTCCACCATATACAGCAACCTCTCAACTCATTTACATCTAGGAAAACCTCTCCTCACCTCTCCCCCATGCACATACACACAGCGAGGCATTCCTGTCTTTCCCACTTAGGTCTCTCTTCCTTGCCCTGAGTCAAACCAGAATGTACCTCCTCAGTCCACTAGAAGCAGAAAAGGCGCATGCTGACCTGCTGAATACTGGTCCTCTGGCAAACTCAGGGGGTTCTACCCTTACTACCACTTGGGATAGGATGGGTGTAAGGTGATTAGGCTTTACAAGCACAGCATAGGGCTCTCCATCTAGGTGGAAATGGAAAAAGATTTTGATTCTCATTACTCCACACTCCCCAATGCAACAAAACAAAAGCAATACAAAAAACAAGACACCAGTTAATTTTTTAAAAACACTCAACCTACTACACAGTTTTTCTTTCCCACTATGGGTGCAAGTTCCTTGAGGACAGGTAGAATGCCATGTACTTGCTATGTAGTAGGTGTTTTAACCATTACACTGTGCTGGTAGATAGAAAACTATGTTTAGAAAATGGGCAAACTTGTTAATAATTAAATAGCATAGAGTAGGGGTAAAAAGCATAGAATTAGATAAATCTGGATTCAAACACATGCCCTGCTCCTTATAAGCTTGTGACTTCGATGAACCTAGAATATTTGACAACCAGAGTAGATCTCTATTTTTAACATCTTCCCCTCCATACAACAAAGGTATTTTCAGTAATAGTCATGTAATAATTGGTAAATGATCATTATTTTCTTGATTAATTCTTTAGTTTTAAAACAATTAACTATTTTATTTTATTTATTTATTTATTTTGTGGTGAGGAAGACTAGCCCTGAGCTAACATCCGTTGCCAATCCTCCTCTTTTTGCTGAGGAAGACTGGCCCTGGGCTAACATCCGTGCCCATCTTCCTCTACTTTATATGGGACGCCGCCACGGCATGACTTGACAAGCGGTGGCTGGGTCTGCGCCCAGGATGGAACCTGCGAACCCCGGTTGGCCGAAGCAGAGTGCGCGAACTTAACCGCTGGGCCAACGGACCAGCCCTAACAATTAACAATTTTAGAAAGTAAATTTCAAAGCTAAAGATATTCAAATCCAGCCAGAAATTTAATGAGCGAATTTGTACTTAAAATTTGTACTTATTCAACAAAAAGATTATCCCTCACAGTTGGCAGCTGTTGTCTTACTTTAAATTTTGAAGAAAAACGAAAACTCCAAGTTGTTTACATAGAATGACAGCATTAGGGTGACTCATGTTCTCCTCTTTGTCTTCACAATCATGTGCTAACATTGTTTATTTTAAATTTAGTATTTAAACACAGGAATATGTAGTACCACAGGGGTTCAAGATGTGCATTGCACTCAGAGAAAGCTCAAACGATTTCAAACCATCACAAACTTATTCTCTAAACGAATAGTGGCAGACTTTATATAACTTTTGTTCTTGGAATTAACTTCCGTGTAGAAACCAATGTTTATTAAAGGAAAAGTGATTTTTAAATGTGCTAATTTTGAGGCATACACTATATTATTACAATTCAATAATACCTACAACAATTACTTAAAACTTGGACCAACAAAAGAATTTTTTAAGGAAGGAGCAGTTTTATCACTGACATTGTTAGAATTGCTGGTATGTAATGATCTAAACACACACACTCACGCACAAGCACCCATGTTCATAGGAGCATATTTGCAATATCCAAAAAGTAGAAGCAACCCAAGTGTCCACTGATGAATGAATGGATGAACAAAATGTGGTATATACATACAATGGAATATTATTCAGCCTTTAAAAAAGGAAGGAAATTCTGACACATGCTATAACATGAATTAACCTTGAAGACATTATGCTAAGCGACATAAGCCAGTCACAGAAGGACAAACACTGTATGATTTCACTTATATGAGGTAGCTAGAGGAGTCAAATCATTGAGACAGAAAGTAGAATGGTGGTTGCCAGGGACTGGGGGGAGAGTGGAATGGGGAGTTATTTTCTAAATGGGTTCAAATTTTTAATTTTGCAAGATGAAAAGAGTTCTGGAGATGGATGGTGCTGATGATTACACAACAATGTGAATGTACTTAATGCCACTGAGCTGTGCAATTGAAGGTGGTTAAGATGACAAATTTATGTTATATATATTTTACCACAAATTTTTAAAATTTAAAATATTTTACCACGAATTTTTAAATTTTTTTTTAACAAAAACAAACAAGGTAGTCTGACTTTAAGTCAGTTTTATTGTTATGTTTAAATTCTCTGTAGACAGGGCACCTCCCTGTTGCCTGAACTCAGGGCACACCACGTCCACCCCCACCCCTTGGTGTTCTCCTGGACTTCGGGTGAGTTACTTAACGTCTTGAAGTCTCACTTTCCTTATTTACAAGACAGAAATAATAACTTCTTCAAGGAGTTGTTGAAAGAATTGAATAACTTCCCTTAGCATATAGTAAATGCTTAGCAGTGCTATTGTTGATTCATATTTAAATGATTTTTACGTGCCATGACATCAATTAAGCCAGGGAAGTGAGAGAAATCATGTTGGCAGAACTCGAAACTAGCAGCATGATAAATGGGTCTTTTCAAGGAGAGAATTCTGACAGCGTGTAACAAAGTGCAGTGTGCAATTTTGACCTACTATTTCACTTTGGTGAATATGAGTTCCAGTGAGGGTCCAGGCCCATCCCACTGCCTCTACTGACCACTCAATCCCAAGCAAGCAGCCTGCCTGTCCTTGAAATTAATAGGAGTCAACTTAGCAGATTTAAGGTGCTCCCTTTGGCTAAACGGCACCTGAAGGGTAAACTGAGGCACCCGCCCCAACATTACCAGCATCTTCTTGATCTGCCTACAGCTCTCTTGGCAAAGGCTGGGAAATTGGAAGTGAGCATGGAGAGACATCAACAATGTTTAGCTATCATTAGAGCTCCCTCTCTTGTAAAGTTAAGTTCTAATGATAATTTTTAGAATACTTTTCTGTATGGAATTTATTAATTTTCCTAGGCAGCTTCTGCTTCTGCAGCATGAAGGAAGTTGAACTTGTCTCTGCAGAAACAGGATATCATTGACCACATCTGACATGACAACACGGGGAGGAAACACGGTGCCTTTGGTAAATGCATGTGACCAGCTGCTGCTACGAGAGTGAAAAAATTAGTAGAAAAGAACAGAAAAGCCAGTATAATGTACACAGCACACGCCATACAAAATAATTACTGCAGTGTTTTTGGTTCCAAAATTAAGGACCAGAAACTTAACATCCTTTTGATTTTGTTGTTTTTAATAATTATGGAAAACAATTTTTCCCCATCCCAGCACAATACACAAGCTATTTTGCATGTAAGTTTTATTATAAATGACAACTACTGATGAGGATTCTGAGATCCAACAGCAGTAATGTCACCACAATGTAGTAGGAAAGTTGTTTTTTTAAAGAGTGAATAAAAAAATACTGAGCCCTATTTTCCAAAAGGAAGTAAAGGCAAGTGATACAAAGAAAATTATCTTCAGAGACCTATTTGACACATTATAACAAATATTCATAGCGAGTCTAGGCAGAAGTTTTTGAATCGAAGGACATTTTAAAAGGCTTCCATTTGAATGAGAAAATGAGTTTTCAGCACACCACCACCACTATCACACATCTTTTTTCCTGAATCCTGATGTAGGTGTAGAAGGGGACGTTTTGAAGTGTAACTCAAGTTTGGGAAAGACACAGAAATCACATAACCTTAAGGAGGCACAGGATTCTTACTAACAAGAGGGAAGGAAAGGAAGGAAGAAGGAAGGTAGGAAGGAGGGAAGGAAGGAAGGAGTGATGGAAGGAAGAAAAAGAAATCACCTAAAATGTCTTTTCAATCCTCGTTGTTCAAATTGTGGTCCAAGAACTGCAGGACCAGCATCTCCTGGGGACTTGATAGAAATCCAGACTCTCAGCTCTGCCGTGCCCACCTCCATCCCCCACCCCACCCCAGACCTGCAGAAACTGAATCTAGCCCATTAAAGCCTGAGCAGCCCTGTGTTCCAGGACCATGCCAAGGCCAGGAGGTGGCAGGGCCTCAGCTACACTCTCCTCCACACTTGGAGCTGGTGCCCCAGCTAGAGAATGCGGGGGCTGCCCTGGATGGATGCCAGACTCAGGAGGCAAGAAAGATGACAGAGCAGAGAGAGGGCGCAGGCACAGTGCCCAAGATGGGCTGTATCTGTGACCACATAGAAGGCACACCTGGGTCATAGGCCGTGGGACTGGGGCCTGTGCCCAAGGATGTGGCTGGAAACCAATCCCGACTCCCTGTCACTCTGAGGACCCCGTGTGGTTAGAAATCACCTCTGGAAGCCAAAGGGCTGAGTGACACATTCCCTGTGTGTCTGCCTGGCTATCAGGGAAGCCATTTTGTTGTGAATTCTGTTCCTCTCGCACAACAGGGCTTTGGAACTGGGGTTACTCTTGAAAGCATCAGATAAAATTTCTAAAATTAAAATAAAGCCAGTTGACAAAGGAAGCTTTGCTGAAGTAATAGAGATTTTAGGAAGGAGTGTATTAGAGGGCTCTTGACTGGGAAGCAGATTGTCACCGAGAAATAGGCGACTCATTGTCAAAGATGGAGCCACTGCTGCCTACTCTGAGGGACATGTCTACCAAGAAACCTCAAACTTACGAAAGCCCATTAGTGAATGCCTTCTCCAGAAGCCCCACGTAAGGGAGATGCCAATAAGAACAAACAAGTAAGCCCTCCTTTTCTCCTGACAAAACAGGACATTATTCTACTGATAATCAATTTAGACACATAGAAAGGGAAATGCTTTATAGAGGACAGTGAATTGAATGATACTTCAGCAGACAAATTCTCAATCCAGCAATTTTGACTTGGCCAAGATAAAAAACTGAAGTTCTGTTGAACAAGGCAGGGTATCAATACAACCTAAAATCATTTATTCTACAGAAAATATAAAACTCTCCCTTTCCTGGAGGGTCTTGGAGCCATTCGCCACGAGAATACGGGCCCTAAGCCGTGTGGTCAGGAATCCTCTGGGCAGTGCGAGTTCAGCTCCATTGTCAGAGTAACCAAACCTACTGAATGGGAGATCCTTTGTTCTCCTTAATCCAAGGCCAGATTTTTCTTTACAGTTAGGAAAAAAATGGTTTTAAGTAAAATGTTATGCAAGAGATAGAGTGGTGGGGATCTTAGAAAAAGATCCCTCCCAATAACCAGAGTACACCACGAGTTCTTGGAACCTGCTGCCTTCATATTTGGCATTAACCAGCTTTTGTCCTTGTCTAGACAAGTGCTATGAGCTGCATAAACAGTAAGTTGCTACATAAAGCCTCTATTCATCCAGAATGCAAATGTGTCAGCGTGTACCCTTTTAAGGTCCAAGAGGGGCCTTTGTGCAGAGAAGGAACTATTTACAGTCACTTTAGTTTTAAATAAATATTTACTTATTAACATGACAAAATTTAAAACCTAATTTCCTTACATTTTAAGTGAAATTTATAATTCATGTTGTTCTATTTATAATTCTAATAAAATATGAATCATTTTTACTTGTTCTTTTATTAACATTTGATTAACTCAAGCTGACCAGGCTAAATTCTTTTTAATAATCATTCCCACTTACAAACTTAGTTAATTCCTCAAGTTATTTAGTCACTTCCTTAAATATTTCAACTACATTTGCAAATTTCACATATTTAACGTTCTCTTTTAGGACTTCAAATGCTTGACAGGGTAAACTAAACAATCCTTATAAGCAAAACAATTCCATAAGCTAATAAATTTAAAGCATATATATATATAGGGAATCTGAAGTTATCCTAAAAATTTAAGAATGTTCATAAAATTAGCCAAATTCTTATGCCTATCAATTTAAAATTATAAGTCTGAAATCAATAATGCAGGTAAAGCTAAAAGTGCATGGGTAATCTGTCAGACTCTCTTAAGCATTCATTATATTTTAAATAATAAATATAAGAAATTACTCTAATGATTACTTATTTCTATACTTTACACAAAAGCATTATATGTGGGTTGGTTAATTTTATTATATCCAAATTTAATTCTAAAACTCCGTATGGTTGGAAGGACACTTAGCTGGACAGCAGTGGAGTTCTAACATCCCCAGCAAGTTGAGGTGGCTGTCCTGACCATGAGACCCTGAGACGGCTGCTTATCAGTCAGAGATTCCAGGCAGGGACACAGCCCTGAGGATGCAGGCTTGCAGAGGGAAGAGCTGGAACAAGAAAGAATTCTGTCTGTATCCTTCAGATGGGTTTGGTTGTATAATACTTGTTCCCTGGGTTTGTTTTACCTTTATTTATTTATTGTTTTTCATGGTTATAGCTTGACTTTGTAGATGGACTTCTACAAACCACTCTCCACCCTCCTCTTGTTAACCCTGGCTGAATTAAACGAATCCCTTTACTGCATGATTGAGTCTGCATTCTTTTCAGAAATTTCTCAGACAACATCTCTCCAGCCCTCTTAATGTCATCTCTTGGATCATGAATTCCTTTCAATCCTCTGTCTGGCTCTATCGCTACAAATCTAAAAGTTATACTAATAGCAAAATGTTACAGTAAATCATTAGTATAGTCTAAATAGAATCTTTGAATACCTGCAGACAGATTATTAGAGAGGCTAAGAGAACTGACCTGCACCATTTACTAGCTATATGACCATAGGCTGTGTCACATAATGGACTGATGACCTAAAAGACATTCACAGTCTTTCCTTTGTCTTTTTCACCTACGGAGGCTCCAGAGCTAAGATATTTCTTTCAAACTCTTTTGAAGATGAGAGTGGTCATGGAATCAGTTCTGGACAATGAGAAGGAAAATGGAATTTACAAGGAAGATATTCTGGGGAAGGTTTTTTAAAGGGATAAACTTGGCTTATAGCCCCTTCAACCCTTTACCAACCATCTTCTACTTTTCTCTCTTCCAAGACACAACGTCTAGAGGTCTAGAAGGATCTGCAACTCTGAGGCCAAATGCCGCACACTAAGGATGGAAGAGAACAAAAATGCAAGGAGCCTTCTTGATTTCTGTTAACAAGCAAAAAGTAAAACAAAATAAACCCTCTAAATGTTTAAGCCCATGTTAATCAAGTTTTCTGTTACTTTTCTCTATTCACATTCCTAACTGAAACAGGCAAGTTACTTAGCCTATCTATGCCTCACTTTCCTCATATATGAAATAAAGATAATAGCAATATTTACCTCATAAGATTGTGAATATTATATCAAATCATAAAGAAAAAGGGTCTGGCACATTGTAAACGCTCAGAGTTGCCTGTCATTCTCATCATCATCATCACTATCATCATCACAGGCAAGAGACTGAGAAAGTCAAGTGTGGAAAGGGTATGAAATATAATTATATTTCCCTACTGCCCAAAGTAGACCAAATTTGAGTCTGTCATCTGATTTACACAAATATACCAGTGGCTCATAATTATAATATATTGATACTTATTGGTATAATGTGTTGGTACAAAATTTTCTACAACATCATTGTTTCTACAATACTGCTATAGTCAGCCAGGAAGGCATGTCGTGAAAACATGCTTGAGCTAAAACTATTAAGATATTGTATTTTATTTTAATTTTATTATTGATTACATCAATAATATATGTTCATTAAACAAAATTTGTGAAACAAATAAAAGATCAGTTGTTAAGACTTTGCCTATGTTTTTCTGGTTTTGTTCTCTTTTAATATACAAAATATATGTATTTAAAAACTCTTATACATGATATACAAAATTAAGACTATATTGAAAATATTTTTAAGTTGTACTTTCATCAGCTGTTATATCATGACCATTTTCTCATGTAATTAAATATTCTTCAAAAATATAATGACTGTTGGGAGTTCCATTTCTGGGATGGAGGATGAATTTGCTCCATGGACCCCTCCCCAGCAAAATAATCATCTCTTGTGAAAATTATAAAACAAACAACCATTTAAAGTCTTTGGAAATTGGCCTAAGTGCATGCAGCAAATGAAGAAACACTCATTCAAGAAAATCTACTAAATCTCTGTAAGAACAGCAAATCTGTGGCACTTGAGCCTTGACCCATTCCCTCCCTCCCCACACCCAGCTCAGCATGATGGAAGTTCCAATCCAGGTGAGTATGGCCAAGAAGATTGAGTGGCCCTTACCCTCAGCTCCTAGTCAAAGGATTGGGTGTCTCCCCAGGAGAAGCAGGCCCATTAACATTTCTCATCCTCCCAGTTCCAAGTTGCAGAGACTAAATTTCTGGTGGGTGTGGCTTAGAAAGTGGAGGCTCCTTTCCTCCAGCCAGCCCCCACACATATGTGGAAGCTCTACCCTAGGCATGGCAGGGACCTCAAATGACCTCACTGGAAGATGTCAATCCCCTCGATGCCCAACTCATAAATCAGATGTGTCACTCTGATAAAAGTGGGCTCCCGTCCCTGCCCCCAACTCTGGAGCAGTGGTTCAGAGATTTTGCCTAGGAGGTAGGCAGTCCATAAGAAAAGATAGCTCTAAAGTACTGCCCAAAGGAACTGATTTTATTTGAAACAGAGAGTGGGGAAACTCAAGCCCAAGGGTGCTCTTGAAAACAATGAAAAATTTGGTGGTAAGCAATTAAGAGAAAGCTGGTAGCTCCGTGAAAGCAAGAAGATAAACCTTGGCCAGGTAGTTTACCAGAGAAAACAACAGTTATGAACATCTAGGTTTTAGAAAAAAACTCAAAAACTGGTCTCAAAAACTACTTCTGCAAAGAAGCTTGAATGTAGTAGGGTCAGACAATGGAGCAATTTATGCCCCAGGGACATTGCTGAAAACAATAAAGCAGTCAACCAGCAATTAACGGAGCCTAATAGCTGGGTGTGATACCAACAGAGGCAGATGATGCAGCAGAGAGATCAAGGGAAGAGACAAAGAGTGCCCTGCTAACCCCACCATTATCCCAGGGTGAGTGAGTATGCACGTGCTCTCTGAGGAGCAACATCACAGGCTTCACACTGTGGGGAAATAGACTTGGTTAATATAGTCCAGCCAAGTTACTAAACAAATAAACAAGCAAACAACAACAAAATCAGGCCCTGGGGATGAGGGACAACAGTACACAAAGTTGCTACAATATATTACCTAAAAAGTCCAGTTTTCAACAAAAAATTATGAGACATGCAAAAAACCAAAAACCAAAAATCCAGGAAGTGTGACCCATACATGGGGAAAAAACAGGCATAGAAACTGCCTATGAGAGTACCCAGATGTTGGACATAATAGATAAAGACTTTAAAAAGTCCATTATAAATATGTTCAAGGAACTAAAGGCAGCCTGGCTTAAAGAAGTAAAAGGAGATAGGATGACAATGTTTCATCAAAGAGACAGACATTATTAAAAAGAACCAAATCAACATTTTGGAGTTGAAAAAAAATTGAAGGGAAAAATTCACTAAAGGGGCTCAGTAGTATATTAGAACTGGCAGGAGTTAGAAGATTTGAAGATAGATCAATAAATATCGTACAATCCTAAGAACAGAGAAAAAAGAAAATGAAACAAAATGAAGAGAGCCTCAGAGAAATGTGGGACACAATTAAGCACACCAACATATGTGTAATGGGAGTATCAGAATGAAAGGAGAGACAGGAGCAGAAAAAAAAACTCAAAAAATAATGACTGAGGGGCCACCCGGTGGCGCAGCGGTTTAGTTCGCGCTTGGCAGCCCGGGGTTCGCGAGTTCGGATCCTGGGCGCCCGCCGACACACTGCCTGTCAGCCATGCCATGGTGGCATCTCATATAAAGTGCAGGAAGATGGGCACAGATGTTAGCCCAGGGCCAGTCTTCCTCAGCAAAAAGGGGAGGATTGGCAACAGATGTTAGCTCAGGGCTGGTCTTCCTCACACACAAAAAAAATAATAATAATGACTGAAATTTTCCCAAAGTTGATGAAAACATCAATCTGCACATCAAAGAAGCTCAATGAATTTCAAGTACAATAAACACAAGAGATCCACATTTTAAAATATCATAGTAAAAGTGCTGAAAGGCAAAGAAGAAAGGAAAGTTTTGTAAGCAGCAAAGAAAAAGTCTCATCATGTAAAAGGGAACCCCAATAAGGTAAACAGCTGACTTCTTAGCAGAAACAATACAGGCCAGGAGGCAGTGGGATGGCATAGTGAAGTGCTGAAAGAAAAACTTAACTTAGAATGTTATATCCAGCAAAACTATTTTTTCAAAATAGAAAGCAAAATAAAGACATTCACAGATAAACAAAAACTGAGAAAATTTGTTGTTAGAAGACCCACCTAACAAGAAATACTGAAGGAAGTTCTTCAGGATGAATGCAAGTGACCCCAGATAGTAATTCAAATCCATGTGAAAAACAAAAAGCAAAAGTAATGGTATCTATGTGATCATAAAGTGCAGTATAAATGCATATTTCTTCTCCTTTCCTGTCTTAACTGATTTTTAAAGTAATTGTATAAACTATATATATATATATATATATATATATATATATATGTAAAATTAAATTATATTGCTGGACCCATAACATATAGAAATGTAATATATTTGATAATAACAGAACAAAGAAAGTGGGTGGGTGCAAAGCTGTATCGGAGTAAGGAAATGACACCAGATGGTAATTTGAATCCACAGGAACAAATGAAGAGAACCAAAAATGGTAAACAAGAAAGTTAACATAACAAACTCTATAAATACATACTTGTTCTCCTTTGTCCTTTCACCTCCTTTTTTAAAAGGCTTTATTTTTTAAAGCAGTTTTAAGTTTACAACAAAATTGAGAGGGAGGTACAGAGATTTCCCCTATACCCCCACACACGGATAGCCTCCCCCATTATCAACATCACTAACCAAACTGGTACATTTTTACCAAGGATGAGCCCACATTGACACATCATAATCACCCAAGATCACAGTTTACCTTAGAGTTCATTTTTCCTGTTGTACATTCTATGGGTTTGGACAGAAGTATAATAACATATGGCTATCACTCAAATATCCCACGGAGTATTTTTTCTGCCCTAAAAATCCTCTATGCTCTGCCTGTTTATCCCTTCCTCAATCACTGGCAACCAGTGATCTTTTTACTGTCTCCATAGTTTTGCATTTTCCAGAATGTCATATAGTTGCAATCATATGGTATATAGCCTTTTCAGATTGGCTTCTTTCACATAGTGATATGCATTCAAATTTCCTTCATGTCTTTTCATGGCTTGATAGCTCATTTCTTTTTAGCACTGAATAATATTCCATTGTCTGACCACATTTTATTTATCCATTCACCAACTGAAGGACATATTGGTTGCTTCCAAGTTTTGGCAATTATGAATAAAGCTGCTATAAACATCCATGATCAGGTTTTTGTGTAGATATAAGTTTTCAGATTTTGGGTGTAAATACCAAGGAGTGCCATTGCTGGATTGTATGGTAAGACTACGTTTAGTTTTGTAAGAAACTGCCAAACTGTCTTCCAAAGAGGCTGTACCATTTTGCACTCCCAACAGCGATGTATAAGAGTTCCTGTTGCTCCACATCCTTGCCAGCGTTTAACGTTGTTGGTGTTCTGGATTTTGGTCATTCTAATGGTTGTATAGTGATATCTCATTGTTGTTTTAATTTGCATTTCTCTGATGACATACATTGTGGAGCATCTTTTCATATGCTTATTTGATATCAGTATATCTTCTTTGATGAGGTGTCTGTTAAAGTCTTTGGCCCTTTTTTAATTGGGTTGTTTGTTTTCTTATTGTTGAGTTTTAAGAGTTCTTTGTATATTTGAATAACAGTCCTTTATTAGATGTGTCTTTTGCAAATATTTTCTCCCATTCTATGGCTTGTCTTCTCATTCTCTTAACGTGGTCTTTCACAGAGCAGAGCTTTTTAATATTAATGAATTCTAGTTTATCAATTTTTTCTTTCATGGAGCATGCCTTTGGTGTTGTATTTTAAAAGGCATCACCATACCCAAAGTCACCTAGATTTTCTTCTATGTTATCTTCTAGGAGTTTTATAGTTTTGCATTTTACATTTAGGTTTATGATCCATTTTGAATTAATTTTTGTGAAAGGTGTAAAGTCTGCATCTAGATTCACTTTTTTGCACATGGATGTCCACTTCCACTTTCTTTAAAAGATATAAAATTATATAAAATAATAACTATAACAGTGTATTGTTGAGTTTGTAACATATATAAATGTAATATGTAAATTAATAATAATAGCACAAAAGGGGAGGAGGAGAAGGAAAAGAGTTAAATAGCAGTAATATTTCTGTACCTCACTAGAATTATGTTAGTGTAAATCTGAACTAGATTTTGATAAGTTCAGATACATATTATAAGCCCTAGAGCAACCACTAAGAAAATATCTCAAAAAATAGTGAAAAAAATCATTAGAGGAATTAAAATATTATACTGGAAAATATTCACTTACTGCAAAAGAAAGCAGTAAAGGAGGAATAGAGGAACAAAAATGACATGAGATATATAGTAAACAAAAAGTAAGGTGGCAGACATAAATCCAACTATATCAATGGTAATATTAAAGGTGACTGGATTAAACAATCCAATCAAAAAACAGAGACTGTGAGACTGGATATAGCAGATAAAAATCAGATCCAACTTTTTGCTGCCTACAGCACACTTTAGATTCAAAGATACAAATAGGCTAAAAGTAAAAGAATGGAAAAAGATATATTAATGGATCAAAGGAAACTCACCAAGGAAATAAGAAAATACTTTGAGATGAATCAAAATGAAGATACAACACACCACAACTTATGAGATGCAGTTAAACAGTGCTGAAAGGGAACTCTACAGCTATAAATTCATAAACTCTTAAAGAAGATCTCAAATCAATAATCTAACCTTCCACCTTAAGACACTGGAAAAAGAAGAGCAAACTAAACTCAAAGCAAATAGATGGAATGAAATAATAAAGATTAGAGCAAAAATTAATAAAACAGAGAACAGAAAAAAATAGAGAAAATTAATGAAACAAAAGCTAGTTCTTTGAAAAAATCTACAAAATTGACAACTCTTTAGCAAGATAGACCAAGAAAAAAGCAAAAAGACTTATATTACCAGAACAGAAATGAAAGAGGGGACATTACTATTGACCACAGAAGAAAAAAAAGGATTGTAAATAAATACTATGAACAATTGTACATCAAATTAGATGAGATGAAAAAATTCGTAGGAAAACAAAAACTAACTTAAGAAGTAATAGACAATCTGAATAAGCCTTTAACAAGTAAAGAGATTGAATTAGTAATCAAACTACCCAGAAAGAAGAACCCAGGCCCTGGCGTCACTGCTGAATTCTATCAAACACTCAAAGAATTAATACCAATTCTTCACAAACTCTTCCAAAAAACAGAAGAGGAGGGGACACTTTCCTAACCATTTCATGAGACCGGTCTTACCCTGATACAAAAACCGACAAAGACATCACAAGAAAAGAAATATTACAGACCAACATCTCTTATGAATACAGATGCAAAGATTCTTAACATAATACAAGCAAACTGAACCCAGCAACACATAAAAAGAATTATATACCATGACCAGGTGGAATTTATCCCAGTGATGCAAGATTGTTTCAACACCTTAAAATCAACTCATACAATATAATGTATCAATAGAATAAAAAACGAAAAGCACATGATCATCTCAATAGGCACAGAAAAAATCATTTGACAGAATATAACACTCTTTCATGACAAAAACACTTGATAAACTATGAAAGGAAACTTCCTAAACCTGATAAAGGGGCATCTATGAAAAACCCATAGCTAACATCATACTTAATAGTGAAAGACTAGACACTTTCCCCCTGAGATCACGAAAAAGAAAAGGGTGTCTGCTCTCACCACTTCTATTCAACATTGTATTGGAGGTTCTAGCCAGCGCAATTAAGGAAGAAAAAGAAATAAAAGACATTCAGATGGGAAAGGAAGAAATAAAACTATATTCACAGATGACATGACATTGTATACAGAAAAATGCTAAGGAAGCCACTAAAAAACTGTGAGAACTAATAAATGAATTCAACAAGGTTGCAGGATACAAGATCAATATACAAAAACAAATCAATTGTGTTTCTATGCACTTGCAATGAACAATACAAAAATGAAATTAAGAAAACAGTTCCATTTATAATAGTTTCAAAAAGAATAACATACTTAAGAATAAATCTAACAATAGAAGTGTAAAATTTATACTCTGAAAACTACAAACCATTGTTAAAAGAATTTAAAGTATATCTAAATAATTGGAAAAATACCCCATGTTCACAGATCAGAAGACTTAACACTGTTAAGATGGCAGTATTCCCCTAAATGATCTAGAGATTCAACAGAATTCCAGTCGATTTCTTTGTGGAAATTGATAAGGTGATTCTAAAAATAACATAAATTTCAAAGGGCCAGATTAGCCAAAACAATCGTGAAAAAGAAGAACAAAGGAGCATTCACACTCTCTAATTTCAAAATTTATTATAAAGCAACAGCAATCAAAACAATGTGGTACTGACATTAAGGACATAAGGACAGGCAATGGAATAAAGTTGAAAGTCCAGAAATAAACTCATATATCTATGGGCAACTGATTTTTGACAAAGATGCCAAGACCATCCAACAGAAAGAACAGTCTTTTCAATAAATGGTGCTAGGACAACTGGATAGCCACATGCAAAAGAATGAAGTTGGACCCTTACCTCATAACATTCACAAAAATAAATGCAAAATGGATCAAAGAACTAAATGTAAGAGCTAAAACTATAAAACTTTTAGAAGAAAAGGCTAAATCTTTATGATCTCAGATTTGGCACCAAGAGCACTAGCAACAAAAAGATAAGTTAAACATCATTAAATTAAAGACTTTTGTGATTCAAAGGACACTATCAAAAAAGTGAAAAGATAACCCACAGAATGGGAGGAAAACTTTGCAAATTACATATCTCATCAGGTAGTTGTATGTAGAATACATAAAGAACTCTTACAACTCAATAATAAAAAGACAACTCAATTAAAAAATGGACAAAGGATCTGAATAAATATTTCTTCAGAGAAGATATACAAATGGCTAATAAGCACATGAAAGGATGCTTTATATTCTTAGCCATCAGGAAAATGCAAATCAAAATCTCAATAAGATACCATTTCATACTTACTAGGATGGCTATAATAAAAAAGACAAATAACAAGTGTTGGTGAGGATGTGGAGAAATTGGAACCCTCATACATTGCTGGTGGGAATGTAAAATGGTGCAGCCACTTTGGAGAACAATCTGGCAACTCCTCAAATGTTTAAAAAGAGAATTACTACATGGTCCAACAATTCCACTCCTAGGTATATACCCAAGAGAACTGAAAACACATGTCTACAAAAAACTTGTATGTGAATGTTTATAGAAGCATATTCATTATGATAAAAAAGTGGAAATAATCCACATGTCCATCAGCAGATAAATGGATAAATGAAAAGTGATATAGCCACAAAATGGAATATTATTCAGCCATAGGAAGGAAGGAAGTACAAATACATGCTACAACACGGATGAACCTTGAAAACCTTATGTTCAGTGAAAGAAGCTAGGCACAAAAGTCCACCTATTGTATGATTTCATTTATACAAAATGTTCAGAATAGGCAAACATATAGAGATAGAAATTAGATTAGTTGTTGCCCAAGGCTGGGATGGGGTGGAGAGAGACGGTTGGGGAGTGACTGCTAAAGGTACAGAGTTTCTTTTTAGGGTGATGAAAATATTCGAAATTTGATTGTGGTGATGGTTGCAAATTCTGTGAATGTACTAAAAACCATTGAATGGTACACTTTATTTGGATGAATTTTATGGTATGTGAAATTTATCTCAATAAAACAGTTATAAAAAATATAGTGGCTGCAATAACTTATAATGACTACAAAATAACCTCTTATATGGATATGATAATGTGTAATAAATTTAACCATTACTCTCCTTTGAATAATTATGTTCTTTTTAATTTTAAATATGATAAATGGTGTTATAATAAGCATTATTATAGAAGAAATATTTACAATATAAAAAATTCTTATCTCTGAGTGGGAGAATTATGGGTGCTTTTTCTTTTTTCTACTTTTCTCCACTTTCTATACTGTATTACTTTTATAATTGGAAGAAAGTTTAAATGATTGCCTTTATTTTATTTACATTTACATGAAATTGGAAAGAATTAACTAGTTCAATGTAATATATTGAGAAACAGTGATACTACTAAGAAATGTTTAGATCTTCCATTATCGATGTGAATAAAATCTACCTTATTCCAGAGACCATTAAAGGATACAGAAACTGCAAATAAAAAAGGAATCCACGATGACTAACTTCCTGCTGTGGCACTAGCATTGTGCTAGTTTTGTAAAGCATATGAATGTCTGATAAAAGGTCTCATATCTAGCAGGACCCTTTTACTTAAGTAATTTATCATTGAAATGTGAAGGGACGACTAAGAAACAAAGATGTATATAAAGCCATATCAAATGACACATAGTTAGATTGTATGTTGCTTGAAGGTCTTAGACTACACCTGACACTTCTTTGTATCTCCCATAGCATTTAGGACGTGATCAATATTTGTTGATTGTTTTTCAAGTGCTCAATAGCATGTAGGCTCAAAATCTTCTACCGATACAGTAAGACTATATTGCACTTCCATGAAAAGAGACTTTAATATCATAATTCATTATAACTATAACATACGTATGCAAGTATATCCATATTCATTAACTATTTAATGATCCCATCACATGTTAGTCTCTGGCGCAAAATGAGAAATTGCCCCACATTCCAAGGAATACTTAATCAGCATATAAAAACTCCTTCTGTAAATGTTTCTCTAGATTTTTAGTTGGACTTCTGATCCTTCCAGAGGCAATCAGCAGAGGTATGTGTGGTCAGGGACCCATTTGCAGAAAGACCAATTGCCCAGAGAGCATCAGTAGAGTAGCTGGCTGGTAGAGGTCATAACAACTCAGGGTGGGGGATAGTTGGAGCAGCAGTAAGATTAGAGAAATGGTTTAGGCCAGCCCAGGTGCTCTGGAGGTAACTTCTGAGACTTCTCAGAAAAGAGCAGTATTGAAAACTTTTCATTTGGTGAATGGGGGCTATTGATCAAGAGGCCTTAGAGATAAACTGCTAGTTTGACCTTGCTTAGGATCCATTGGCTGGTGAGTTCTAGAAATATGATAAATATGATAAATTCTAAACCCCTTTGTCCTATCATGCAAGACCCCTTAACAAACTGGCTCCCGGCGGGCCTGCCCGGTGGCATAGTGGTTAAGTTCACGTGTTCTGCTTCTGCGGCCAGGGGTTCACTGGCTCAGATCCTGGGCGTGGACCTACTCACTGCTCATCAAGCCATGCTGAGGCGGCGCCCCATATAGAAGAGCTACAACTCTACAATGATGATACACAACTACATACTGGGGCTTTGGGGAGAAAAAAGAAAAAAAAAAAAACTGGCTCCCAACTTCCTCATAGGTCCTATCTCACAGCATTCATCAACCCTAGCAGTGACATTTCTCACTAAGGTGCAATCTAGTGTGCTGATAAAGAGCATGCTGTGTGGGGCCACACTGCCTGGGTCTCAATCCCTGCTCTGTCACTTCCTACCTGAGGGACCTTGGGCAAGTTGCTAACCCTCTCTACACCTCAGTTTCCTTGTATGTGCAATGAGGAACATGATAATAAGCACTGTATCTTCCTTACAGAATTAACATAAGGATTAGATGTGTTTACTAGTTAAGCACCAACAATAGTCAGTCATTATTATTCTCCCTAACAGCTCTTTCACATCTCCACACTTTTTTCCTTTGTAGTTTGCTCAGTCTAGAATTCTCTCCACCTTGCTCCTTCCCCTTTCTTTCCCTTCTCTGACAGCCAAATGCCAATCAGCCTTTAAATTTCAACCAGACTAACCTCTCTCAAACCCTCCTTGATTCTACTAAAGCAATCATTTCTCCTCTGGATTGCCAAAGCATTTATTCATTACTTTTGCCCTCTTTGCATAAAAAAGAATAGCTGTAGTACAGCTGTGATGGAGGCATGAGGGCTCAGAAGATAGAGGCTCAAAAATCTTCTGTCAGCACATTGCAGAACACAAACTATGCTTAAATTGTGAACTTGAAGCAACTAAAGATGGAGAGAATAAGAGTTTTCTGCAATTTGGCATAAAAGTCCTGATTACTTCCTTCTTAAAGATATTTCCAGTGCCTTCTCACACGGAGGACAAGAAACAGAAACTTAAATTTCATCTCTGAATCTAGGAAACATCTGTAACCCCAAACCACAGTATACTAGGAGGGAAATCAGATGGAGGAGTGATAAATGACTTAGCAGAACACAGGAAAGTCAAAGCTAAGTGCTTGCAGGGGTGATACTGGCCAGAAGCAAGCCAATTTAACTCACAGGATCCCAGAATGGCTCAGAAAGTGGAGACAATAACACACTGAATGGTAAGGATGTGTAAGCGTTAATAATAAGAGGATTGTTGGATAGCCTGTAAGAGGAAAAACAGTCCTCACATCTTCATTCCCACCTCTCAGCCTGGTGACCATCCCTCTAGAGAAATTTGCACCAGAGAGGATACTAACAAAGAGAATGGTGAGGTGAAGTGCAAAAGTGAAAACGATTTTAAGCAAAAGTCTGCATACTAAAAGCTCAAGAGCCCTGCCAACCACCCTCCTTTGCCCACTCTAAGCGTGAGCGGCCAGGTTTATACCTTTCAGCAGGGGACTGGAAGGTCCTTCCCTGGAGAAACTGACCACACATACTGGAGAAAAGTCCTTCAGCTATTGACATATGGGGCCCACGAGGAGAAAGCAGGCTGGCCATGCCCCGACTCCAGGGTTTCATAACTTGAACATTACTGACATTTTGGACCAGATAATTCTTTGTTGGGGGTGGGAGAGAGGGCTGCTGTCCTGTGCATTGTAGGATGTTTAGCAGCATCCTTGGCTTCTACCCACTAAATACCAGTAGTGTCCTTCACCCAGCAGACAATAAAAAATGTCTCCAGACACTGCCAGTTGTCCCCCGGGGGGAGGGTGAGAACCACTAACCTACAATGAAGCTCATCAGTTTCCAAGCCACTCCCTACACAGAGTTTCTAACTGGCTTTCTAGTGTATCACCAGCCCTTTGAAGATAGCCTCTGACACAACAGACAAACCAAAACAAAAAATAAATTGTAATTAATATCCCCAGAGAGATAAAAGAAGACGTTCCACATTGAAACAAGTATAATATGCTACATAATAGGAGCAGAGAACAATAAAGAACTCTTTAATATAAAAATATCAAAATAATTTTTTAAATTTGGTAGAAGGGTTAGAAGAAAAAGTGAAATGAATCTCCCAAAAGTAAAACAAGATGAAGATTGACAAAAAACATAGGAATGTTAGAGTACCCGTCCTAGAAGATTGACATCTAAGTAATAAGTGTTCCAGGAGGAAAAAAGGAAAACTAAGGGGAGAAAGTTACCAAATAATTTAAGAAAATTGTCCAAAACTGAAGGACAAGAATTTCCAGATATTAGTGGCTGAGTGCCTAGTAAAATAGATTTTAAGAAAATATCCATATCAACTTCACTATATTGAACCGTAGGGCAAAAAAAAAGGAAGATCCTAAAACCTTCCAGAGAGGAGGAAAAAACAGATACATACAAAAGATTAGGAATCAGAATGACAACAAACTTTTCCATGGCAATATGAGAAACAAGAAGATGGTGGATCAATGCACTCAAAAATCTTTAGGTAAATGGTTTGTATCCATGAATTTTATAGCCAGTGAAATGATCAATCATGATGTCTAGGGTGGGTATTGAGCAGTGAGATTTACTCATAGATGCAAAGAAAACTAACAAAATTAGGGAAAGTCAATTATCAACTGGAGGAAAAATAGGAAAGGAGAGGTAATCATAGTACATTTTTTTTGGTTCAACATTGAATAATATTTTCACAGTCAAAGCAGGAAAATGTTGAATATAGAATAATCAAAAACAAACAAACAAATCTAAAAACAAAACCAAACGAAAAACCCCTTTGTTATACAATATCAAGAGGATGGAGGGAGGAGGGGAAAAGGGTATAAGAGAGAGAAAAATTCTCAACTGCCATAAAAGAAAATAACAGAATATTTCCATTTCTTGTAATACGGTGATTATATGATGAAAACAATTGAAAGTCCTGGATAAAAGGTAAAACATCATCTTCAGAAAAGCATTAATGAGCTGATAAGGAAGAAAAAAATTCTCAGGCCAAGTCCTCAGTGGAGGCTGGAACTCGGAAAGGTAAGTGGAGCAGCTGGCTTTCGCTGAATCTGGTGAACTCGACCTTCAGTTGTCAAGGTCTTTTCAGGAACAAGAGACAAAGCCCAGGTTCTAGTTAAGGTGAGTTTAATTGGTGTTCCTCCTCCACAAGGCTGGGACTTCAAAAGCTACACCCTCAGAGTAAGGGTGAGCTAAAAATAAACCTGCACTCCCCTTCCCCCAGGGACTGTGAGGAAAATCATCCAGTTCAGAATGGGTACATCCCTCTGATCCCAGCAGCAAACAGCACATCTCAACTGAGTAATTAAGGAGAATTAATAATTGGTCTATTTCTAAAGGTGTGAGCTGGGATTAGGGAAACCAACAAAAGATGGGGAAGAACCCTGGTGCGAGCAATTGCAGGGAACTGTTACCACCTCTAGGTGTGAAGGGCGCAGTTGCCAGAATCCAGAGAGAGCAGCGATTTGAGGAGCGTTGCCAGAGGACATAGCCAATCCATAGCCACCCAGCAAGGGGCAATCCGGAGATGCCACTTTCTTCTCATCCTCTGATGTCCTACAGGCACCTCTTTGTTCGGTCCTGAGACTTCCACCCTGATCAGTTTTCAAGGCGGTCTCTGACCTTCAGTGAAGCAGGTTCTTTACTTCCTGCTCTGGGCCCACCTGGGACCCTTTCTCATGGACAGCCAGGAAGCTCACGCAGAAGCTTTCCCTGGAGTCTGCTCCCTCCCAGGTCTGGAGGTCAGACTGCGCACACACTTGAACTTCAAATCTTACGATTCCTTTTGGGAAGTTTCTCTCGGAGACGTGCTTTTTACATGCAGCTCTTTTGTAGAGAAGAGATCATTGACGTCTTGAAACTAAAAATTGATCAGCTCTGGTTTTCAGATTTGTCCTTTTACCTAGAATTTCTTTGATTACTCACCACCAAGCAGATATCTCTTATAAAATGGTCACTAGTTGTAATCATTATAACTTGATAATATATATAATATATAAATATATATAACATGTTATGGAGATATTTTGAAAGACTAATATTTTTTCTACAGAGGGAAAAGGAGGATTGTTGTTTTCAAACTTTACCTATATTTCACCTGGGTCACCTCTCTTCCCTTGCCTGATGTCTGAGTCAGTTCAGGCTGCTATAAACAAGATACTATAGACTTAACAGAAATTTACTTCTCACAGTTCTGGAGGCTGGGAAGTCCAAGACCAGGGAGAGGGCTCTCTTCCTGGTTTGCACATGGCCATCTTCCTGCTGGGTCCTCACAAGGAGGAGAGCAGAAAGAGAGGAAGCAAGTTCTCTTCAGTCTCTTCTTTTTTTCTTTTTTAAATTTATTTTTTATTGCAGTAACATTGGTTTATAACATTGTATAAATTTCAGGTGTACATCATTATACTTCTATTTCTGCATAAATTACATCATGTTCACCACCCAAATACTAATTACAATCCATCACCACACACATGTGCCTAATCATCCCTTTCACCATCCTCCCTCCCTGCTTCTCTTCTGGTAACCAATGCAATCTCTGTCCCTATGTGTTTGTTTATTGCTGTTTTTATCTTCTACTTGTGAGTGAGATCATACAGTTTTTGACCTTCTCCCTTTGACTTATTTCACTTAGCATAATACCCTCAGTGTCCATCCATGTTGTCACAAATGGCTGGATTTCATCATTTCTTATGGCTGAGTAGTATTCCATGTGTATATATACCACATCTTCTTTATCCATTCATCCCTTCATGGGCACTTAGGTTGCTTCCAAGTCTTGGCTATTGTGAACAATGCTGCAATGAACACTGGGGTGCGTATATCTTTACTTATTGGTGTTTTTGTGTTCTTTGGATAAATACCCAGCAATGGAATAGCTGGATCGATGGTAGTTCTATTCTTAATTTTTTGAGGAATCTCCACACTGTTTTGCATAGTGGCTGCACCAGTTTGCACTCCCATCAGCAGTGTATGAGTTCCCTTCTCACCACATCCTCTCCAACACTTGTTTCCTGTCTTGTTGGTTGTAGCCATTCTGATGGGTGTGAGGTGATATCTCATTGTAGTTTTGATTTGCATTTCCCTGGTAGTTAATGATGTTGAGCATCTTTTCATGTGCCTGTTGGCCATCTGTATGTCTTCTTTTGAGAAATGTCTGTTCAGGCCTTTGCCCATTTTTTAATTGGGTTGTTAGTTTTTTGTTGTTGAGATGTATGAGTTCTTTATATATTTTGGAGATTAACCCCTTATCAGAAATATGGTTTGCAAATATCTTCTTCCAATTGTTAGGTTGTCTTTTCATTTTGTTGATGGTTTCCTTTGCTGTGCAGGAGCTTTTTAGTTTGATGTAGTCCCATTTGTTTATTTTTTCTATTGTTTGCCTTGCCCAGTCAGACACGGTACTTGAAAATACGTTGCTGAGACCAATATCAAAAAGTGTATTTCCTATGTTTTCTCCTAGAAGTTTCATGGTTTCAGGTCTTACATTCAAGTCTCTAATCCATTTTGAGTTAATTTTTCTGTATGGTGTAAGATAATGGTCTACTTTCATTTTTTGGCATGTGACTGTCCAGTTTTCCCAACACCATTTATTGAAGAGACTTTCCTTTCTCCATTGTGTGTTCTTGGCTCCCTCGTCAAAAACTAGCTGTCCATAGATGTGTGGGTTTATTTCTGGGCTCTTGATTCCATTCCATTGATCCCTGTGTCTGTTTTTGTGCCAGTACCATACTGTTTTGGTTACTATAGCTTTGTAGTATATTTTGAAATCAGGGAGTGTGACTCCTCCTGATTCGTTATTTTTCTCAGTATTCCTTTAGCTATTTGGGGTCTTTTGTTGTTCCATATAAATTCTAGAATTCTTTGTTCTATTTCTGTGAAAAATGTTGTTGGAACTTTGATAGGGATTGCACTGAATCTATAGATTGCTTTAGGAAGTATGGACATTTTAACTATGTTAATTCTTCCAATCCATGAGCACGGCATATCTTTCCATTTTGTTGTGTCTTCTTCAATTTCTTTCAACAATGTTTTATAGTTTTCAGTGGAATATCTTTCACCTCTTTGGTTAAAGATAGGTATTTTATTCTTTTTGTTGCAATTGTAAATCGGATTGTATTCTTAATTTCTCTTTCTGCTACTTCATTGTTAGTGTATAGAAATGCAACTGATTTTTGTATGTTGATTTTGTATTCTGCAACTTTACCATATTCATTTATTATTTCTAGAAGTTTTTTGGTGGATTCTTCAGGGTTTTCTATATATAAAATCATGTCATCTGCAAATAGTGACAGTTTCACTTCTTCCTTTCCAATTTGGATCCCTTTTATTTCTTTTTCTTGCCTGATTGCTCTAGCTAGGACTTCCAATACTGTGTTAAATAGGAGTGGTGAAAGTGGGCATCCTTGTCTGGTTCCTGTTCTTAGAGGGATAGCTTTCAGTTTTTCACCATTGAGGATGATATTAACTGTGGGTTTGTCACATATGGCCTTTATTATGTTGAGGTAGTTTCCTTCTATACCCATTTTATTCAGAGTTTTTGTTTGTTTGTTTGTTTGTGAGGAAGACCAGCCCTGAGCTAACATCCATTGCCAATCCTCCTCCTTTTGCTGAGGAAGACTGACCCTGGGCTAACATCTGTGCCAATCTTCCTCTACTTTATATGGGACACTGCCATGGTGTGGCGACAAGCAGTGCATCCGCGGGCACCCGGGATCCGAACCTGCAAACCCCAGGCTGCCAAACATGGATTAAACCGCTGCACCACCAGGCAGCCCCTTATTCAGAGTTTTTATCATAAATGGATGCTGTATCTTGTCAAATGCTTTCTCTACATCTATTGAGATGATCATGTGATTTTTATTCTTCATTTTATTAATGTGGTGTATCACATTGTTTGATTTGTGGATGTTGAACCATCCTTGCATCCCTGGGATGAATCCCACTTGATCATGGTTTATAATCTTTTTAATGTATTGTTGTATTTGATTTGCTAGTAGTTTGTTGAGGATGTTTGCATCGATGTTCATCAGTGATATTGGCCTGTAATTTTCTTTATTTGTGTTGTCCATGTCTGGTTTTGGTATCAGGGTAATGTTGGCTTCATAGAATGAATTAGGAAGCTTCCCCTTCTCTTCAATTTTTTGGAAGAGTTTGAGGATAGATATTAAGTCCTCTTTGAATGTTTGCTAGAATTCAGCAGGGAAGCCGTCTAGTCCTGGATTTTATTTTTGGGGAGGTTTTTGATTACTGTTTCGATCTCCTGACTGGTCATTGGTCTATTCAAATTCTCTATTTCTGGGGCCGCCCAGTGGCACAGCGGTTTAGTCCGTGCTTTGGCAGCCTGGGGTTGGCAGGTTCGATCCTGGGAGCCAGCAGACACACTGCTTGTCAGCGTGCCATGGCGGCATCCCATATAAAGTGGAGGAAGATGGGCATGGATGTTAGCCCAGGGCCAGTCTTCCTCAGCAAAAAGAGGAGGATTGGTAACGGATGTTAGCTCAGGGCTGGTCTTCCTCACCAAAAAAAAAAAAAAAAAATTCTCTGTTTCTTCTTGATTCACTTTTGGAAAATTGCATGATTCTACAGATTTATCCATTTCTTCTAGATTGTCCAATTTGTTGGCATATAGCTTTTCATAGTATTCTCTTATCAGCTTTTGTATTTCTGAGGTGCCTGTTGTAATTTCACCTCTTTCATTTCTGATTTTACTTATTGGATCCTTCTCTCTTTTTTTCTTGGTGAGTCTGGCTTGTCAATTTTGTTTATCTTTTCAAAGAACCAACTCTTGGTTTTATTGATCTTTTTCTATTGCTTTTTTAGTCTCTATTTCATTTATTTCTGCCTCATTTTTATTATTTCCCTCCTTCTACTGATTTTGGGCTTTGTTTGTCCGTGTTTTTCCAGTTCCTTTAGGTGCACTGTTAGATTGTTTATTTGAGATTTTTCTTGTTTGTGATATAGGCTTGTATTGCTATAAACTTCCCTCTTAGAACTGCTGTTGCTGTACTCCATAAATTCTGGCATGTCGTATTTTCATTTTCATTTGTCTCCAGATATTTTTTGACTTCTCCTTTGATTTCCTCATTGACCCAATCGTTGTTCAGTAGCATTTTGTTTAGTCTCCACATATTTTGTGGCTTTTCTGATTTTCTTCCCATAGTTGATTTCTAGTTTCATACCTTTGTGGTCGGAAAAGATGCTTGGTATTATTTCAATCTTCTTAAACTTATGGAGACTTCTTTTGTGGCCTAATATGTGATCAATCTTGGAGAATGTTCCATGTGCATTTGAAAAAAATGTGTATTCTTCGGTTTTTGGGTGGAATGTTCTGTATGTATCTACTAAGTCCATCTAGTCTAATGTGTTAAGGCCAATGTTTCCTTGTTGATCTTCTGTTTGGATGATCTATCCATTGATGTAATTGGAGTGTTAAAGTCCCCTACTATTATTGTGTTACTTCTATTTCTCCTTTTGTGTCAGTTAATAACTCCTTTATATAATTAGGTGCTCCTATATTGGGTGCATAGCTATTTATGACTGTTATATCCTCTTGTTGGATTGTTCCCTTGATTATTATATAGTGCCAATCTTTGTCTCATTACAGTTTTTGTTTTAAAGTCTATTTTGTCTGATATGTGTATTGCTACCCCAGCTTTCTTTTCATTGCCATTTCCATGGAGTATCTTTTTCCATCCCTTCACTTTCAGTTTGTGAGTGTCTTTAGGTCTGAAGTGTGTCTCTTGTATGCAGCATATATATGGGTCTTGTTTTTTTTTATCCAATCAGCCACCCTATGCCTTTTGATTGGAGCATTTAGTCCATTGACATTTAAAGTAGCTATTGATATGTATGTACTTACTGCCATATTTTTACTTTTTTTCTTGGTGTTTTAGTAGTTCTTCTCTGTTCCTTTCTTCCTCTCTTGCTCTCTTCCCCTGTGGTTTGATGGGTTTCTTTGGTATTATGTTTGGGTTCCTTTTGCTTAGTTTTTTCTGTATTTATTGTAGGTTTCTGGTTTGTGATTACCATGAGGTTCATATATAATGACCTACGTATATAGCAATCTATATTGAGTTTATGGTCTCTTTAGTTTGACCTCTATCTGAAAGCTCTACTCTTTTACTCCCCTCCTCCCACAATTTATGTTTTTGTTATCATATCTATCTTTTTTTGTGCATTTGTATCTGTTACCCTCTTATTGTGGAAATAGACAACTTTTTCATATTTGTGGTCTTCTCTTTCCCCCTTAAATAAGTTCCTTTAGCATTTCCTGTAGAACTGGTTTCCTGGTGATAAACTCCCCAAATTTTTGCTTGTCTGGGAAACTCTTTATCTCGCCTTCCATTCTGAATGATAACCTTGCTGGGTAGAGTATTCTAGGCTGTAGATTTTTTTCCTTTTAGCACTTTAGATATGTTGTGCCACTCTCTTCTAGCCTGTAAGTTTCTGCAGAGAAGTCAGCTGATAGCCTTATGGGGTTTCCTTTGTTTGTAACTTGTCTTTCTTTTGTGGCTTTTAGGATTCTCTCTTTATCTTTAATTCTGGACATTTTAATTATGATGTGTCTTGGTGTGGGGCTCTTTGGGTTTATCTTGTTTGGCGCTCTCAGTGCTTCCTGTACTTGGATGTCTGCTTTCTTCCTTAGGTTAGGGAAGTTTTCAGCTATTATCTCTTCAAATAGATTCTCTGCCCCTTTGTCTCTCTCTTCTCCTTCTGAGACTCTATAACACGGATGTTAGTGTGCTTGGTTTTATTCCAGAAGTCCTTTAAACTGCCCTCACTCTTTTTAATTCTTTTTTCTTTTATCTGTTCAGTTTGTGTGACTTCCTCTAGTCTTTTGTCCCGCTCACTGATCTGTTCTTCTGTATCCTCTACTCTGCTTTTGAGTCCCTCTAGTGAATTTTTCATTTCCATTTCATTCCATTCCATAAAATATTCTTCATTTCTGATTGGTTCTTTTTTATATCTTCCATTTCTTTTTTGACGTTCTCACTGAGTTCCTCCATTCTTCTCCCAAGATCAGTGAGCATATTTATGACTCTTTGTTTGAACTTTCTGTCAGGTAGATTGCTCATTTCTCTTTCATTTAGTTCCTTTTCTGGGGTTTTGTCCTGCTCCCTTACTGGAAAGTATTCCTTTGCCTCCTCATTTTGCCTATTTCTCTGTGCTTGTTTCTATGTATTAGGTAGGTCAGCTATGTCTCCTAATCTTGGAGAGGTGACCTGATGTAAGTGATGCCTTATGAGGCCCAGCATTGTGCTTTCCTTTGTCACCAGTTCCAAATGTTCCAGGAGTGACCCCTCTGTCGGCTACTTGTGTCCTTCTGTTGTGGCAGGGTTGCTCTTGCTGTAGGTACCCACAGAGGCTGAGCCATCCTCTTGGCCAGCTGGTTGTAATGCTCAGCTGTGTGTGGTTGTTGTAGGCCCTTCAGTCTCTTTATCAGGTTGGGGAGCCCCAGCACAGTTAACTGAAAAGTCTAATAGCACAATCCTGTTGCAGTTTTTCTAGTAAATGAGTAGGCCCCAAGCTGGCTGGTTTTTAGGCTCAGGGGCTTACAATTGCTATAAGCCTCAGCCTATTAGGCTCTTGTCAGCTCTCAGAGGGTTGCAGCTGAGTGGGGCTGGCCCCAGGCACAGGAGCACCCAATTATTTCAGGCTTTGGAGAGTGGGGCCGTACCTCTATGTGGCTGTTTGAGAAGCACAAGTCTTCTGCAGCTGAGAAGCCCCACTGCCCACAGGGCCTCACACACAGTCAACACAGTCCTGCCCTGTGTGCGTGTCCCAATCCTCTAAAGTAGACCAAAGCACTCCAAGGCAGGGGCCCCACACTCTCCACCTGTTCCTTGCCCTGCCCCACAGAGGTGGGCCCACTTGCTAGGCTGCAGAGAATCCAAGCAGCTCTCTGAAGCAGGCCCACATGTTGCCTGAGGGCTTGTTGTTGGGTGGGGCCAGTCCCTAGGGCAGGCTGCTTTCCTTGGCTGTGCTGGATTAAATTAGCGCTCTAGTGGGTGGGGCAGACCCTGGGCTGACAGGCCACAGGGAGGACTCCAATGGCTTCTGCCAGCATCTGTGTCAGCATGCCCACACCAGGTCACAACAATGGACACTACCAATGTCCCAGTCCCTTGGGAGGTCTTTCTCACCAAGATGCACCTAGAGCCTATCAGGTGAGTCTCTTTTCACCAAAGAATTGTGCACCTTTCTGGTGATTTTAGGTTGCTTTCCAAAATGGGTGAATTTGTGCATGGGCCCTTTAAGAGCAGCTTTAATTTCTTTGTGTCCCAGCTTTTCTAGGGGTATTCCCCATTGTTGTTAGTAGCCAGCAAAGCCAGATATTTATGACACTCATCTCAGTTGTGCTGGATCCAAAAAATGCCAATAGTGGCAATGCTCCCCAGCTCAGGTCCCCCCCTTCTCCAGGGAAGGCTGCATACCTTTGGATTGCTCCCAGGCAGCTGTGAAGCATTGTGGGTTGTGAAGGTGGCATTTTTTCTCTCCAGAAGGGAATTTCTGCCTCTTCCATCTCAGTTAGAACTGTCATTTGCTGCAGGGGTTCCTCTTATCCAGTTTTCAGTTCTCTCTGAGTGTAATTTTTCCAAGATTCATTGTAAATCTGCTGTGTCTGTGGGAGGAGGTGAGTTCATAGTCTGCCTACACTGCCATCTTGACCTCTCTCCTCCAGTCTCTTCTTATAAGAGCACTAATCCTATTGTGAGGGCTCCACCCTCATGAGCTAAATATCTCCCAAAGGCCCTATGTCCAAATATTATCACATTGGAGGTTAGAGTTTCAACATATGAATTTTGGAGGGATGCATTCAGTCCATAGCACCTGACCTCTCTCTATGATCCTGACAGCTGACTGGCTTTCTAAACCTAAGCAGTCCCTATAACAAATAATCCACTAACAATTAAACAGATGAGGCAATTTGATATACATACATACAAAAATGAAGCTTCATCCCTACACCATATACAGACAAATTCCAGATCAATTAAATAGACATATAGAATAACTTTATAATCCTGAGATGTGAGGGGTATTCTTAAAAAAGGGAAAAAAACCACCAGAATCCATTTTTTTTTGTTATATACCATCTGAATTTTATACACTAAGCATTATTGGCAAAGTACCTAGGGTTATGACATTTTTAAGGGCCTCTGATATATTTTATCACATAAAAAAAATAATTCTGGCTCCAAAATTTTAAAACATCTAATTGAATGTTTACAAAATGTAATATGTCAATTGGTCAATTCTATCTTGTCTCAATGCTCTTTATATCATGAGAACAAAAATAATAGTTTATACTTAATAAAATTGGAAAACTATAAAAATTGTTTCAACTTTAAAAGCTGTAAGAGAGTACACTTTGTGTGGGATATGGGAGCAGTTTAGCAAGGTTGACTGAATGTGGGGAAGAACATAGGTCTTGGTTTGGCTCTGAGCAGCTCTGATGACTCCCAAATGCCACTGTTGTCTATGGTCCAGAGTCATCTCTGTTTGCCCTGGTCCATGTTCTCCTCTGAAGATGTTACATGTCAATGGCACAGTTATGAGAAATACAAAACAGCTCTTTAAAATGTGAAGATGTTTTCTGGCTTTCTTCTTCCCAGAGCTGCACTCCCCTTCCCTCCCCAAAGTAAACCGTATGAAAATTGCCCCATACTATGCAGTTTTATGTGTAATACATACTCAGTGAAAGACAGTAAAGCCCAAATAAAATCAGCTTTATATTCACTATTCTGATGCTATATCCCCCCAATAATTGCCTAGAGAAGGAGTAGCTGATTTTATAACGTTCCTCTGCCAATTATCTTTATGATTCTACATACCAGCAATTTATCAGGATCTCTAACTGACAGTACCAATTGTTCATAATTTGTAACTTTTTATAACCACATTTACATTTACGTCACCTCTCTATCCGTTTTGTAGTGACAAAGAGAACAAACTGAAAAGAACTAGTTTCTTTTGATTCTCCCCTATAAAAACAGCAGATAAATGATATTTTAAAATCCTGAAAGAACTAATTGTACATGTTTTATACTTAATTAGACTCTGTATCTCTAAACAGTTATTTGAGTATTGGGGGTAAAAGCTATCAGAATGAAGATTCTTTGTTCTGTGCTTCTATTATAGCATTTCTCACCTTGAATTGCAATTAATTTTTTCTGCAATCATCTCTCTCATTGTGAGTTCCTTAAGAAATTCTTATTTATCTCTATATCCCTAGAAATAGAATTTTCTTAGCTCCTAGAGGATACTTAATATATGTTTCTTGAATAATAATTTTGCATAATCCCATTAAATTTATATAGAAATGGTTAAAATATATTATAATTTGTCCTCAAATAATAAACTGCCACATACAATGCATGTCAAGGCTACCGGAATCCATCTCCAGTAATTCCCTCCTCTGTGTCGTGCATCATAGTTTTCTATTTCTATTGGATTATCTCCATCATAATACTGACACACTCCAACTGCCTTTATTTGAAAAAAGTTATCTTGACCCCTTTTCTCTCTCCACCCATTGCCCCAGTTCTCTGCTCCCCTTTACTGAGAATTCCTGTAAATGTTTTCTATATCATTGTCTCCAACTCCAATAAGGGAATGGGCAGTGGTGAATGGCTTGGCTGATTAATCAGGACCTAGAAGCAGCAAAAATGGAAAATCAGAGTCAAGAAGGTCTAGGGAAGATGTATGTGGATGGATTTCTGGGAGTGGGTACAAAGAGTGTGGATCTTTGTATTTTTGCTTTACTAGTTACCAGAAAACACCCACTGCAGAGGAAATACTCAACAACTAGGTAGACTGAGTAACTCTTCTTAGTTGGCCCAGTGCTTGCACAATGTGTTCACATACAGAGCAGCCATGGCGGCAGGGTTGGAGGTTATGCATGGGCTCAGCGTCACAGGTTCTCTCTCACCATGGCTGCCCTGGCTGTTGCCACTGCTGAATTCTGAACTGGGACACAACAGAGACCAAAGCTCTGTTCTCAGTGTAGTACCATTTGAGAAGACCAACTAGCCTCTTGGATAAA
The DNA here is from genome assembly GCA_031878705.1 of Tapirus indicus. Classification (NCBI taxonomy): domain Eukaryota; kingdom Metazoa; phylum Chordata; class Mammalia; order Perissodactyla; family Tapiridae; genus Tapirus; species Tapirus indicus. Next base: position 19,841,723 of record CM062934.1, read on the forward strand.
TTGATTATTTTGGATCCTTTCAATCCTGAAAGGGCAGAAATTAGTCTTTGACAGATACTTTGGATAAGGGTGTGACTTCCCTGCCTGCAGAACTTTTGACAGCGCCACTCTCCAAAGGCTTATAGAATGTACTTTACCAACATGGGATCCTGTGTAACATTGCCGCAGACCAAAGGAACCATTTTACAGCAAAAGAGTATGTGAAAGTGGGCATATGGCCATGGGATGCACTGATCCTACCATATACCACATTCTCTACAGCATCAGCCTTATAGATCTTTGGAAAGGTTTGGTTAAGGGGCCAGCTTGGTGACAACAACCCCTGGGGGTGCCACAGAGTCCTTCAGGACGTGATATATGCATTCAACAAATGCATGATGTATGGTGCCTGTTCCTCACAGGTGCACCACATAGGCCCAGGAACCAAGGGATTGGCTCCTCTCAGCATTACTCTCATGGGCCCACTTGTAGAACTTATGTTTCCCATCCCTGCAACTCTGGGCTCTGCTGTATTAGAGGTCCTGTTTCCCAGGGAGGAAAGAATACTTTCACCAGGCACATAATAGTGTTTCACTGAACTCAGAACTACAACTAATGCCTGGCCACTTTGACTCCTCATGTTCATGAGCCGACAGGCAAAGAAAGGAGTTACCCTATTGGGGATACTCTATTGGGGATAACTCAATATAATTATAACTGATTATAATAAAGAGATAAGGTTGCTGCTACATTATGGGCCAGGGAATAGCCTGTAACTTGAAGGATTCTTTAGAGCATCCCTAGGTGCTTCCATTCCCAGTGAATAACAATGAACAGGCAAATGTAGTAACTATGGTCTGATACAGTAAGGCAACCAAGGCCTCAGTCCCCCCAGAGATGAAGGTGTAGGTCATTCCACCAGGGAAAGAATCTACAGAGGTCAAAATACTGGCCAAGGGTAAGAAAATATAAAATGGATTGTGGAGGAGGGGGATAAAGAATATCAGTTATGGTCTTGGGATCAGCTGTAAAAATGGGGACTATGGCTTGTTTCACTGACCTTCCCATTGTAAGTCTGGTTTATTTTGGAGATTATATCCAGCCCTCATCGTGAAAAGTCAGTTAGCAGTCGAGCATATCTCACTGGTGTAAGGGTTAGACCATAACAGACATTTATGGTGCCTTCCACACATGCTCTCAGTTCATCTGATGTGAGTGTAACTATGATGTGGTAGTTTCAGCTGACTTTCCCTTCAACTTATACCCCAGCCTCTGTATGCTTTTCTACCTAATAAGATACCAATTTTATGAAAATTACAAGTTTTGTTTTGTTTTCAAATGATTTGACTGCCAGTAAGGATGTTGTGAAATCAGGTTAACATTCAGGATTTTAGTTAAAAAATAATGTCACCAGCACAAATAACAAAAGAAAAAATGGATAAACTGGACAGCATCCATATTAAAATTTTTGTGCTTCAAAAGATAATATCAAGAAAGTGAAAAGAGGGGCTGACCCGGTGGCGCAGCAGTTTAGTTCGCACTTGGCAGCCCAGGGTTCGCAGGTTCAGATCCCAGGTGCCCGCTGACACACTGCTCATCAGCCATGCTGTGGTGGCGTCCCATATAAAGTAGAGGAAGATGGGCATGGATGTTAGTCCAGGGCCAGTCTTCCTCAGCAAAAAGAGGAGGATTGGCAACGGATGTTAGCTCAGGGCTGGTCTTTCTCACAAAAATAAAATAAAAAAAGTGAAAAGAGGGCCAGCCCTGGTGGCCTAGTGGTTAAGTTTGGCACACTCCACTTTGGTGGCCCGGGTTTGGTTCCTGGGCACAGACCTACACCACTTGTCTGTCTGTGGCCATGCTGTGGCAGCAGCTCACATACAAAAAGAGGAAGATTGGCAATGGATGTTAGCTCAGGGCGAAACTTCCTCAGGAAAAAAAGAGAGAGAGAGAAAGAAATAAAGTGAAAAGACAACCCATAAAATTGGAAAAAATTTTTGCAAATCATACATCTGATAAGGGACTTATATCTGAAATATATTAAGAACTCTAACAATTCAATAATAAAAAGACAACTCAATTAAAAATGGACAAAGGATCTGAATAGATATTTCTCCAACGAAGATATTCACATGGACAACAAAAGACAGGAGAAGAGATGCTCAACATAATTAGCCATCAGGGAAATGCAAATCCAAACCACAATGAGCTACTACTTCATGCCCAATAATCAAAAAGGATAACTATAATAAAAAAAGACAGGGGGCCGCCCGGTGGCGCAGCAGTTTAGTTCACGCTTGGCAGCCCTGGGTTTGCGAGTTCGGATCCCGGGCGCCTGCCGACGCACTGCTTGTCAGCCATGCTGTGGCAGCGTCCCATATAAAGTAGAGGAAGATGGGCATGGATGTTAGCCCAGGGCCAGTCTTCCTCAGCAAAAAGGGGAGGATTGGCAACAGATGTTAGCTCAGGGCTGGTCTTCCCCACAAAAAAAAAAAGACAGATAATAATAGCTGTTGGTAGGGATGTGAAGAAATTAGAACCTTGTACACTGCTGGTGGAAATGTAAAATGGTATAACCACTTTGGAAAATAGTCTGACAGTTCCTCAAAATACTAAACATAAACCTAGCAACCCCACTCCTAGGTGTATACCCAAGTGAAATGAAAACCTATGTCCACCCAAAACTAGTACACAAATGTTTATAGCAGATTATTTATAATAGCTGAAAAGTGGAAATAACCCAAATGTCCATCAATTAATGAATGGATTTTTTTAAAATCTGGCATATCTATACAATGGTATATTATTCAGCAATAAAAAGAAATGAAGAGCCAGCCCTGATGGCCTAGTGGTTATAGTTAGGCACGCTCCACTTCAGCAGCCTGGGTTGGTTTCCTAGTCACGGAACCACACCACTTGTCTGTCAGTAGCCATGCTGTGGAGGTGGCTCACACAGAAGAACTAGAAGGACTTGCAACTGGAATATTCAACTATGTACTGGGGCTTTGGGGAGGGAAAAAGAAAAGAAAAGAAATGAGATACTGATACTTGGTACAAGATGAATGAACCTGGAAAACATAATGCTCAGTGAAAGAAGCCAGTCACAAAGGACTACATATTGTATGATTCCAAGTATGTATGTGAAATGTCCAGAATAGGCAAATCCATAGGGACAGAAAGTAGATTAGTGGTTGCCTAGGGCTGAGGAGGAAGGAGGAAAATGGAGAGTGTCTGCTAATAGGTACGGATTTTTTGAGAGGAGGTGATAAATATGTTCTAAAATTGATTGTGATGATGGTTGCACAACTCTGAATAAACTAAAACCCATTGAACTGGATACTTTATATGGGGGAATGGTGTGGTGTGTAAATTATATCTCAATAAAGCTGTTACAAAAAATTAGGGAAAACTAAGGTGTGGAGAATATGGGAACTTTCTGTACTATCATCCCAAATTATATCTCAGTAAAGCTGGTATAAAAAATTAGGGAAAACTAGTGTGGGGAACATGGGAACTCTCTGTACTATCTTCCCAGCTTTTCTATAAATCTAAAACTATTCCAAAATAAAACATTTACTTAAAAAATCATGATTTTAAAATGATTTTCCAAACTATTGCTTAAAATGATGAAGGCCCAGTTTGGAGAGATCTGCAGGAAACTGATGAAGAAATATTGGTTTTGGTTTATCGAAGTTCAATCAGAGAGGTAAAACCACTAGGACATGTGTATATATACATAAGAGGTTGGTTATAGCAGTCTGACATTACGTAACTCTGAAGCTGCTTAATAAATCTCCATAAGTCTATTGTCTCTGTTTCTGAAGCTTGAAGTCTACAGGGCAGGCAAATCAGGAGGGAAGATTGACATAAGTTTGGGGAGAGCAAATACAAGCTAGAACCCACAAACATGAGTTGGAGCGTGGGAGGAAATACTGAAATTTGTGTCAATTGTTGTTGTTTCTGACCTTGATGATATGGGTGTCCTATAGAAGCCAGTGGAAAGCTGTGCTGACACTCTCTCCCCAATCTGTAGGCAACAAGATGGTAGAAGTAGATGCCCCACTTTCTTTGAGAAAGCTGTCAGTGGGGCTCAGTGGTAAGCTTAACATGCACACACACCTGGTCTCATGCTACACTTCAAAGGGAGACTGCTGCCTAAAAAGAAGATTAAATAGAATCTAGATTCTCGTAATATGATACCCCAAATGTCCAGGATACAATTGAAAATCACTTATTATATAAAGAACCATGACAATCACAACTTGAATATGAAAAAACAACAAAAAGATGCCAACACTGTTTATTCAATACCATTTACTGCATTTGTTTACCCATTCTAACACTGTTAGAATTATCTGAAGAGGATTTTAAAGCAACTATCATGAAAGTATTTCAAAAAGTAGTTACAGGGGCTGGTCCTGTGGCATAGCGGTTAAGTTCGTGCACTCCGCTATGGCAGCCCGGGGTTCGCAGGTTTGGATCCCGGAGGTGGACAGATGCACCGCTTGTCAAGCCATGCTGTGGCAGTGTCCCATATAAAGCAGAGGAAGATGGGCACAGATGTTAGCCCAGGGCCAGTCTTCCTCAGCAAAAAGAAGAGGATTGGCAACAGATGTTAGCTCAGGGCTGGTCTTCCTCACACACACATACACCAAAAAAGTAGTTACAAATTCTCCTGGAACAAATGAAAATATAGAAAATCTAGCAAAAAAAAGTTATAAAAAACCAAAAATTATAGAACTGAAGATATAATAACATAAATAAGAAGCTCAGTGGATGGGACCAATAGTTGAGTGATGGCAGAGAATAGAATCAGTACCTTGAGGACAGATCAATAAAATTTACCCTATCTGAAAAACAGAGAGAAAATAGATTGAAAAATAACAGCCTCAGGAACCTATGGGAAAATAACAAAAGAGCTAACATTTGAATCACTGAAGTCCCAGAATGAGAGGAGCGGGAGTGCGACACAAAAAGTATTTGAAAAAAAAAGGGGTATAAATTTCCCCAAAAGTTTTTGGGGAGATATAAACCTACAGATTTATGAAGCTGAGAAAACCCCAAATAGGATAAAACCAAAAAAAAATTCACATCAGGTACATCATAATTAATCATCTGAATACTAAAGACAAAGAAAAAATCTTGAAAGCAGCCAGAGAGAAATGACACAATACTACTTAAGAGGAAACACCAATTTGAATGACAGCAGATTTCTCATCTAAAACCATGGAGGTCAGAAAGAAATGGCACAACATTTTTCAGTGCTGATAGAAAAGAACTCTCAACCATGAATTTTATATCTGTCAAAAATATCCTTCAGGAATAAATGGGAAATGAAGACATTCTCAGACAAAGGAAAACTAAAGAATTTGTTTGCTAAAAAAACCTACCTTTAAAGAATAGCTAAAAAAGTTCTCTAAATAGAAAAGAAATGATAACACAAGAAGGCTTGGAACTTCAGAGAAGAATAAAAAAATCAGAAGAGATAAAAAACAAAGGTAAATATACTAGATTATACTCACAAATTTTTAAAAACTTTATTAAAGTGTACAATTCAGTGCTTCTTAGTATATACACAAAGTTATGTAACCATCACCACTCTCTAAATACTGATCATTTTCATCACCTCAAAGTAAACCCCATTAGCAGTCATTCTCTATTCCCTACTTCCACCCCTTGGCTGCTGCTGATCTACTTCCTATCTATATGGTTTTGCTTATTCCAGTCATTTCATATAAATCAAATAATGTGATACACATCCTTTTGTGAAAGGCTTCTTTCGCAGACTATATTTTTAAGGTTCATCCATGTTGTAGCATGTATCAGTACTTTATTCCTTTTTATGGCTAGATAAGATTCTGTTGTATGGATATACCACATTTGTTTATCCATTCATCAGTTGATGGATAATTAGTTATTTCCAGTTTTCAGCTTTTATGAATAATGCTGCTATGAACATTTATGTACAAGTTTTTGCATGGGCATATGTTTGCAGTTCTCTTGGGTACATACCTAAGAATGGAATTGCTGGGTTATATGGTGACTATATATTTAACCATTTGAGGAATTGCCCAACAATTTTCCAAAGTGGCTGTACTATTTTACATTCTTACCAGCAATGTACAAGGGTTCCAATTTCTTCACATTCTTGACAACTCTTATTATCATCTGACTTTTTGATTAGAACCATCGCAGTGTGGATCTCATTGTAGCTTTAATTTGCACTTCCCTAATGATTAATGATGTTGAGCATCTTTTCCTGTGTTTGTTGGCCATTTGTCAATCTTCTTTGGAGAAATGTTAGCTTTTGTATATGTTGCAAGGTTAGGGTCCCACTTCATTCTTTTGCATGTAAATATCTAGTTGTCCCAGCACTATTTGTTAAAAAGACTATTTTTTCCCCTATTTTGTTGTCTTGGCACCCTTGTTGAAAATCAGTTAACCATAAATGTCAGGGTTTACTTATGGACTCTCAATCTATTCCATTGTTATCTGTATGCCTCATGTTTCCTTAAATTGTTTTGATGATGGAAGCAAAAATTATAACAGCATCTGATGTGGTGTTCAATGTATTTTAACACTTAGGACAACTATACTTAAAAAGTGGAGAGGCCAGCCCAGCGGCGTAGTGGTTAAGTTCGGCATGCTCCGCTTCAGTGGCCCAGGTTTGCAGGTTCAGATCCCCAGCATGGACCTACACCACTCATCAAGCCATGCTGTGGCGGTGATCCATGTACAAAATAGAGGAAGATGGGCATGGATGTTAGCTCAGGGCCACTCTTCCTCAAGCAAAAAGAGGAAGATTGGCAACAAGTGTTATCTCAAGGCCAATCTTCCTCACCAAAGGGAAAAAAAAGTAGAGAGGATAAAGAGGTCCTAAATAGAGGTAAGTTTTCTCTACTTCACTTAAAGTGGGAAAATATTGATACCAGTAGATTGTAATAAATTACATGTGTATATTATAATACCTACAGCAACCACTAAGAAAACTATATAAAGTGATATACAGTCATGTGTCACTTAACGACAGGGATATGTTCTGAGAAATGCATCATTAGGCGATTTCAACATTATGCAAACATCATAGACTGTACTTACACAAACCTAGATGGTATAGCCTACTACATACCTAGGCTATATAGTGCTACTCTTATGGGACCACCATCATACGTGTGGTCCATCATTAACCAAAATGTTATTACTCAGTGCATGACTGTATTAAGAAAGACAATAAGTAAATCAAGATCAATCCTAGAAATATTCAAGTAACCCACAGGAGGATAAAAATAGAAATAGTGGAATGAGAAACAGAAAACAAATAATAAAATGGTAGATTTAAACCCTAACATAACAATAATTACTTTAAATGTAACTGGTCTGATTACACCACTTAAAAGACAGAGACTGGCAGAGTGGACTAAAAAACATGATGCAACAATATACTGTCTACAAGAAATTCACTTCAAATACAATTATATAAGTAGGTTGAAGGTCCTTTTACCTACCATAACCTACTACGAGTAGGTTGAAGGTCCTTTTATCTACCATAACCTACTATAAGTAGGTTGAAGGTCCTTTTACCCACTATAACCTACTGTAAGTAGGTTGAAGGTCCTTTTACCTTGAAAAAATGTATCATAAAAGCATTAATTTGAAAAAAGTGTTAGTGGCTATATTAATATCAGATAAAGTAGACTTTGGAGAAAAGAAAATTAGTAGAGACAAAGAGAGACATTGATAATGATAAAAGGATCAATCTACCAAGAAGACATAATGATTCTAAATGTAATGACACCAAACAACAGAGCATCAAAATACATAAAACAAAGCTAATCCAGTTGTCTTACCCCCACCCTAGAAAGAGGCTGGCTGGTGGGCTCGAACAACTTGTGTGGTTACAATGGGTTTCAGATGAAGGATTATACGCCTTATCACAGCTGCTCAGCAGAGAACCATAAGACAGGAAAAATATGAAACTCGAGAGAGAGCTCAAGGACCAGAGCCAAAGGCACATGTCTGAGTAGTGGCCACAGGAAAGAAGACCCTAGAGGAGAACGGAGTCAAGGACTCAGAAAGCTGGGAAAGTAGAGCACAGAATTGTAGGTTGAAACACACAAACAGCAGCATGAATACCAAGGCAGAGTGAGGGATTTCTTGCTACAGTTGAACCAGTGACATGTCCAGATAACATGTTGCATGACATCCGTGGATCCTTTGAAAAGGCCTAGGACACCATTAAAACTTGCAGATGACTGTGTTATGACCCAAATTTTTCCAAAATAGTAAAAAAATCACTAACATTGAGCTTACTATTTGTCAGACAATAATAATATATATATGCATTATCTTATAATTTTCACAATAGCCTTATTGTATTAGTTTTCAATTGCTGGTATAACAGTTGCCATAATCTTGGTGGTTTATAACAACACAAATTTATTATCTAACAGTAGGTCAGAAGTCTGACATGGGTCTCAATGGGATAAAATTAAGGCACTGGCAAGGCTGCATTCCTTCCTGTACACTCTTGGTAGGATGTGTTTCCTTGCCTTTTCCAGCTTCTAGGGCTGCCCACATTCCTCGACTTGTGGACCCCTTTATCCATCCTCAAACCTAGCAAAGACAATTTAAGTCCTTCTCACATCACATCACTCTGACCTCTTCTGCCTCACTCTTTAACTTTTAATGACCCTTGTGATTACATTTGAGTCCACCCAGATAATCCAGAATAATCTCCCTATTTAAAGGTCAGCTGATTAGTTCTCTTAATTCACCTTAACCGTGTAAGGTAACATATTCATAGGTCCCAAGTTAGGATATGGATATCTTCAGGGGCTATTATTCTGTCTACACACTTATGAAGTAGGTTCTATAATCCACAATTTAACATCTGAAGCAGTGGTTCCCAGCTAGGAGTGATATACTCCAGTAAAACATGTAATGTCTGGAGACATTTTTGATTGTCACGACCGGGTGGAACCGCTACTGGCGTCTAGTGGATAGAGATGCCAAACGTCCTACAATGCAGGAGACATTCCTCCACAATAAAGCGCTATCAAAATGTTAGTAGTCCACTGTTGAGAAACCCTGGTCTAAAGAAACAGACTTGGAGGGGCCAGCCCGGTGGCGCAGCGGCTTCGTCCGTGCTTGGCAGCCTGGGGTTCACCGGTTCGGATCCTGGGCGCCCGCCTACGCACCGCTTGTCAGCCATGCTCTGGCGGCGTCCCGTAAAAGTAGAGGAAGATGGGCACGGGTGTTAGCCCAAGGTCAGTCTTCCTCAGCAAAAGGAGGAGGATTAGCAACGGTTGTTAGCTCAGGGCTGGTCTTCCTCACACACACACACACACAAAAACAAAAGAAACAGACTTGGAGACAATAAGTATCTTGACCGCAGTCAGAGCAAATAAGTTTCAGAGCCATGATCTGAATCCAGATCCACCTGACTGTGGATCTTAGACACTTTCCAACCTTGCCACATGCAGCATTGTACCATGAATTGTCCTGCGACAAGCAAAACTGAACGCCCCCCTCTGTGAATGTATTCATACACACCGAAGTAAAGACTTCTTTAGTCTCTTTATTCTGAACATGCAAATGTCCAGCTCCAAGGTATCTGTGCCTTGGTGATTTGGAGAAACCGTCTAGTTCTTTAGTTGAAGCAGGTGTAGTTGTTTCATGGAAGCTTTCATTGAATATAGTTCACTTGGGCTTTAGAGTAATAAAAAACAAAGTGTGGCATAGCACACTCTGTCAGTGCTACAGGTAAGAAAGAAATTGGTCCTAGGAAATGAGATGTCATGTCAATCTTTGTCTTCTTTTACCCATCTCCATAGTTTCTGTTGCTCCACTTACCAGAATGTCAGTTGCTGACAATATTCAGAAATATGTGTTGTCTACGAGGATGAATAAATATCAGAGTCTATACTTTCTAAGTGTGCATTAAGCATAAAACTTGGAAAATTCTTTCCCAGCATATTCATATAGATGATGAACTGTGTATGAAGGCAATACATGATATTTTTCATCTAACGTGAAAAAATATTGCTTTAGCATAATAAAACAAAAAGTAGATTGTCCAGTCACAGAAGATTTTTTTAATGATAACATAGTTTACTGTTTTCAATAATCACATCATTAACAACCCATTGCATCTGAACACTGACATTGCATAAACCATTACATCATTAAACACTGATAATAATTATAGCAACATTATTATTTTCTATAGCCACATGTTCCCTGAAGCACCAAGAATTCATTTGAATGTAATTATGGCATCTCAACTGTACAAATATCAGCATGAATTTAGAAGACTTTAATTAGAGAACACCTTTAGCTTTCATTTGGTAAACAGTTACATTCCAACACCAATAACAGCAATTCACATAATTACATATTTGTGTACAGTGTTTACTTGGTCTAAATTATTTAACAGTTCAAATCAATTTTACTGCCTTGCAGAGTTTCAAATTCAGACTATCACAGTACCACCAAAAAAGAAAACATCAGCTAAATGCTACATAACGTGGATGTGAAGGAAGTTGCACATTTTTAGAAGTGGTCGTCAAGGATTTAAGGCTCCATAAAGATTAATCACCCTGCTGCCTCCGCTGAGTTTTACTGACCAGAAAATTAATCCATTTTTCAAGAAGCTGCAAGAAGCTAGGGACTTTCTCAAGGTCACTCAGCTCCCAGAATCAGAACCAAGACCAAATCTCAGGTCTCCCAATTCTGAGCCCCTTGAGATGAGAGATCGTATCTTCCTCATTCCTGTTCTACCGTGTGGGACTTACATAGTGTCTGGCACAGAGTAAGGTATCTGCTGAACTGAATTCTCAGTCTCGTGCTCTATCCACTTACCATGTTCTTGCAAATGTCTTGTTTTATGTTCAGAGCTGATATTCAGCTAAATTCCCACTCTGTCTGATCCCTCTCCCACAACCCATGGACCAGCCCATAATCCAGGAGCTAAAGGGAATTTGCTGGTCTCCTGGACCCTGCTGCAGGGCTATGGTGGGTGTCCATTCTGATTGTAGGGTGTCTTTGCTATAGCTACTGTTAAAGGCTGTGAACATCACCCTGGTTTGTATCTAATAAGCTTCAAACTTGACTTTGAGTAGGTTACCTAACCTCTCCTCTCATCTTAAAATGAGGGTGAAAATAATAATGGTTCTGTTCATAGGACTGGGAGGATTAAATGAGATCATTTGCATAAGGTTCTTAACACAGTACCTGGCATATAATAATCTCTTAATAAATGTTAGCTATTATCATTATTTTGCTAGCAAAAAATTATTTGCTGAAAGGAAGAAGTCAGTGAACAGCTATTTAAAATGCTCAAAATGCCCAGGTTCAATACATTTAAAATATAAAATTATTTTTTCTGGAATTAGAGTAAGAATTATTATAACCATAGAAATTAAACTTGGATAGAACCTTTACTAAATATTTTAACATGTTTACAATGTGCTTTCTCACACATTGTTGAATTTATACCATGAATAAAAAATACTGACTAGTCTTAGAGATTCTTTGGTGAAGATATCCTCATCTTAGTCAAAAGGGGAGTTATATATGATTTTAATTTGAGAAACACTAAAGAAAGCTTAATGCACAATATATTTCTCTAACCCGATACCACAGTGTCTTAATTCCATTACTGTAGTGAAGATAATTGCTTTATTTTTGCCAGCTCCTCCTTTAAAATGCGATTACTTCTTGAACTGCTGATAGCTCAGGCTAAATGGGTGTAATATATTTTTTTATGAGACATATTATGCCTACTGCCCAAAAGGCTTTGGGACATCTGAATATAACATAAAACAGGACAATTAGGAAAAAAGCAGAACAGAAGTCATTTAAAAAGAACAGAGAAGGGACTGACCCTGTGGTGTAGTGGTTAAATTCATGCACTCCGCTTTGGCAATCTGGAGTTCACGTGCTGGAATCCTGGGCACAGACCTACACACTGCTCGTCAAGCCATGCTGTGGTGGCATCCCACATACAAAACAGAGGAAGATTGGCACAGATGTTAGCTCAGGGAAAAATCTTCCTCACTAAAAAAACCAAAACAAGCAAACAAAGAACAGAGAAGTAGAGAATACCAGATGTCGAAGAGTTAACATTGGGCATTGATTTAATATCTTGGCAACTATGGCAGAAGTTGGAAGCATCTTGTATAACATGGTCTACATTTTCTGACAAAAAAAAGCAAACACATTTGTCTGCAAACACATACTTTCTCCTGGGAACAAGTAGTACCAGAAAGATTGCCAAAACGCTTCTGGTTTGAATCTCTTAGAAATGACTCATGTCTTATGGGCCAGAGGTCAGGTGAGGAATTTAGAGCCTTCACATCTAGTTAGGATTTCTGCCACAGTCGAAAGAAAATCTGCTGCCTTTGACCAGATAACTTTTGCCCTTCCTATGCATGTCATAAAAAACCACAAAGTGTGCCAAAGTTAGGCTTGGCTATTAAAAGAAAATACATTACAATTAATTTAACACATACTAATTCATTATTTAGCAACATTGTTAAAAATGTAAGATAAATTTCAAGTGATCAGAGTACAAATGGTGATAATAGCAATACCATTTATATAAAATTTTACAGTTTATGAAAAATATTTTCACAGACATTATTGAAATCCATTTATTTATTCCACAAATATTTATTGGACATTGATTATGTGTTAGGCATGTGTGCCAGGACAGAGTAGTATAAAATATAATATGATTCTTGCCTTCTCAGATATCACAGTTTAGTAGGGGAAGTTATACCTTGAAGAAATAATTAACCAAATAATTCATAAATTACACTGTGACAGTGCCATGATGGAGAAGTAGAGATTATGAGAGTGTCCAAAAGGGGAGCCTGACCTAGACCAGGGGTTAGAGAAAGCCTCCAAGAGGAAGCGAAATGAAGGTTGAAACCTGAAGAATGAATAAATAAATGTTAGCCAAGCAAAGAAGAGGGTTAGTGTTAGAAGACAAGGAAATAGCCTATGCAAAGGACCTGAAACGGGAAGGGGCACAGCATATTCTGGGAAGTGATGAGAGAACACCAGCGTGGCTGGACATGCAGAGCCAAGAGACACATCACATACATCGAGACAGAACAGGCAGGGAGACCAAGTGACACATCATGCTGAGCCTTGTAGAATACACTCTTCTAAGGACTTGGTCATAGGACCTCATAAATTAATAGGTATTGGCGGATAGCGCAGGGCAAAAGCAGCCATAATGCAATGAGTGGGTTCCATATGGTTTCATTTAGTCACATTAAGGAAAGTTGAATGCCCCAAATATCAACCCAGCTGGCTCCAAACTACAACAGTCAACAGCTGTAGGAGAGTTACCTTGGCTTTCTAAGTATCCAAATGACTTCAGAGCGTTGACAGTCAGGGTATTGGCTGTTAACGGTCAAGTTTCTCACCTCAGTCCCGGTTCTGACCCAGTGCTTTATGTCTGTGTACAAACCTTCAGCTACTCTGAGTTTCAGCTTTTTTGCTGACAGAATGGAGATAATTTTGCCTCACCTGGCTATTGTGAGGGTTAACAAGGGAAAGCACTTTGCAACGAAGAAATAAATGCTTGATGGTGATAGTGTTATGATTCGGAGTCATGCCATGTTTTCCTTAGTGGAATTCCTAAGTAATATTTCATTTTAAAAGATTTTAGAATGTCTTCTTTCATGTACTTAGAAGATAGCTTGGTGTAACAGAAAGAGCTTTGCAGTTGGAGACACCTGACGTCAAATGCCAGTCCTGGACACCCTAGCTGAGGACGATGGGACACTTGAGCTTCAGTTTGTTCATCTGCTAATTGGAAGCAATAAATTATAACCTCTGTTGTTATTTTAAGTGTTAAATGATGTTACACTGGCGAGACTCATACTATCGTGTCTATTGCATAGCAGACCTGCAGTAAATGTTCTCTACTTTTAGCTTTCCTTCTCCAAGAAGAAAAAAAATTTCTGTATTGCATTTAAGGAAGTAGTGTATACCAGTACTTCACAGTCTTCAAACATATGTAGGAAACACCTGGGGATTTGTTAAAATGCAGATTCAGATTCCGTAGCTCTGGGATGGGACCCAAGATGATGTATTTCTAACAAGCTCCCAGGTGATGCTGTCACAACTGGTCCATAGACCATACTTTAAGTAGCAAGTGTCTAGATGACCAGGCTAGTTTATTAATGTCATCAACCTGCTATCCACAACAGAATGAGAGTTAGCTGATATTGGGATGTATCTTAGTAGGCCTCCATGCTTCTTGGAAGAAGGACATAAAGTCGAGGCCTTCTTATTGTTTGATTTCACTTACATTTCTGACCCGGAAATAAGGAGCATATTCCTACCATAGAAAAATCTAGTTAGAATCATTCTTAATACAGAGATTTGATGATCATTCATCTGAGGGTTTGCCAGAATGCTAAGAAAAACTAAAGATGAAGAACAAAAACATGTCTATTGTGAGGAAAAGCAAAGTGTCTTTTGCTTTTCAACTAAAACAGTGATAATGGAAGCCAAGAAATCACTCTTAATGTGTCAGAGAAGGCAACAAGGGACAAAATTCCACCTTTTTTTTTATTGTGGTAAAGTATACAGAACCTAAAATTTACCATTTTAACCATTTTTAAGTGTATAATTCATTAGCATTAAGTTCATTCATATTGTGCAGCCATCACTACTACCAATCTCTAGAACTTTTTCATCATCCCAAACAGAAATTCTGAACCCATTAACTAATAATAACTCCCCATGCCCTACTCCGCAACCCCTGGTAACCACTATTCTACTTTCTGTCTCTGTGAATTTAACTATTCTAGGTTCCCCATACAAGTGAAATCATGGCATATTTGTCCTTTTGTGTCTGGCTTATTTCACGTAGCATAATGTCTTTAAGGTTCATCCACATTGTAGAAGGAATCAGAATTTCATTCCTTTTTAAAGCTGAATAACATTCCATTGTTATATGTATATCACATTTTGTGTATTCCATTCATCACTGATGGACATTGGAGTTGTTTCCACCTTTTGGCTTTTGTGAAAGTGCTGCTATGAGCATTGTGTACAAATATATTTTCGAGTCCCTGCTTTAGTTCTAATGGGTATATATCCAGAGTGGAATTGCTGGGTCATACAGTATTCTATGTTTAATTTTTTGAGGAGCCACCATGCTGTGTTCCACACCAGCTGTACCATTTTACATTCCCGCCAGGAATGCCCGTCTCTTCTAAAAGAAGAAAAATCATGGATTGCAAGAAGAAATCATTTTTAAAAAGATGCTGTGGGATTGCAACTCCCTCCTAAGATGGACTACCTTCTGGGGCCTCTGATCAGGTAAATGAGTTGGTTTTACTGTTATTAAGTGTCACATGCTTTCCCCAAATCTTTTTCTTTTCATCATTACCGGTTCTTCAAAGAAACTCCTTTAGTCAAGGAAAATGTTAGTGTGCTATAGCAGAAAGAATGAGGCATTTTAAGTGGTGTATCAGAAAGAACAAGGGATTTGGGGTCATAAGATCTGTGTTGTAGTCCTGATTCTGCCTCATACTAGTTGTGTGAATTGGAATAAATCCCTAAGTCACTCTAAATCACTTTCCTCAAGTGTAAACTAGGACCAAGAGAAATGCCTTCCTGACTGACGTGGAGGCCAAATGAGATAAGGCACGTCATTGATTCTTATAGGGGAAACTGAGAGCACAAGACCACACCTCCCAGCCACCACCAAGACACACACACACACACACACTGACCTTCATTAGGGCAACTCCACTTTTATTCATTTCACATATTACACTTCTCTGTAAGATTGGTTTGAAGTTACAGCTCTATGGCAAACAGACACTGAAAACTGCTGAAATACATGGACCTTGCTTCCTCTCTCATTTCTTTCTCTTTAAGTAGTTTCAACTTTTTTTGCTCTCTTCTGGCCATCTTCATACATGGAGGTCTCCTCTCTAATGGAGGGGAAGGTGGGACAAGGCAATTTTTCCTTTAACCCCTCCTGCTCCTCCCAGATAATCTACTATTTTGCTACTTTGTCTTCTGCATAGATTTATCGCCAGTGTCCATCTCCCTTCAGCTTTTCCTGTGGACCATTATTTTTGTCAATCTCCTATTTAAAAACCTGTAAGTTCTCCATTTTACCTCTAAGATACAATAAGGACTCCTTAATTTGGCATGCTGAGTCTTCTACAATCTGACCCTAACTTACTTTTCCAGACTTATATTCTAAGTCTCCTTTACTTTAAGTTGTAACTTACTTTAGTCAGATATATACCTTCACAGATAACTGACACCATCTCTTGTCCCAGTTCCAAGAAGATAGTCTTATAAGCTCATTTTGAATCAAAGGCCCAACGCTGGCTGGTCCAGTTGGCCACCGTCTAGGAGTCATGGTCATGCTGAAGTCTGCTTTTTCTGAGTATGAATAGGGGAGTTTTCTACCTAGAAGTACAGGCAAGGGGAAAATTATTTCTAGTACTGAGAAATGCTAAGCCAGTGCCAGCACCAAGAAAAGGGTGGTGGAGAGGCTTTAGACCTCTCCCTCTGACCTACCCTAATTAACTTCCACCTTTCTTTATGTATATGGACATAAAAAGTCATAAACTTTCCTCAATCTTATGCAAATATAGTCTTTAGTCTCCTCCCCCTTCTGGACAGGCTGCTGCCCATAAGCTCCACCCACTTCCCCGAGATATCTTGGAGCAGCCACTGAAGATCTAAACAGGGATGATACATTTGTTAGCTATTTGCTGTGGTCAAAATAACTGATTTAAGTTTCTTTATTTGCATATTTGTTTTTGAGGCTACAAAATATGGTAAGTTTACTAAAAATATCAGAACTGAAATTTGATATCCCATACATAACAGGATTAGTCCAATATTTTACTTGCTTAACTCATTAATTACAAGCCCAACTGTGTGTATAAAGCCAGAAAGACACTGGTTATGATAACTGTTAACTCACTTTTTTTTCTTTACCAAGATATTTTGGATTCTTGTCATATTGATATTCATGTGATAGGTTAAATATTAAATTTTAGCATAAATATGAAGAACCATTTTAAGAGAATGGGGAAATTGTAATGGATTTAATAAGCAGGTTAAGAACTCAATATTGAAATGAATTTGTCAACAAAAATAAGAAAAGAACATGGAAGTGTCTTCCCATTGTATAAGAGAGAGAATTTTATAATCTAAAGAGACTTTGGAGAGCAAGGTCTTGTTTTTTTCTTGTTCAAGAAAAAATCCTTGTTTTTCTTTTTTACAGCTTTATTGAGATATATTTCATACACTACACAATTCATCCCTTTAAGATTTATAGTTCAGTGGTTTTTAGCATAGTCACAGAATTGTGTATACATTACCAGAATTTAATTATAGAACATTTTTCAGGGTAAGAGAAGCCTAATAACCCAGCCTCTGGCAATCATAAATCTACTTTCTGTCTCTAGCGATTTACTTATTCTGGACATTTCACATATGTGGCATCATACAGTGTGTGGTCTTCTGTGACTGGCATCTTTTATTTAGCATAATGTTTTCAAGGTTCATCTATGTTGTAGTGTGTATCAGTATCTCATTACTTTTTATTCCTTTTTATTCATTGTATGGATGTGCCATATTCTGTTTATCCATTCATCAGTTGATGGACATGTGGGTTGTTTCTACTTCTTGGTAATAGTTAATAATGCTGTTAACAAATTTGTTTTGGTGTGGACATATGTTTTTATTTATCTTGTGTATATACCTAGTTGTAGAATTGTTTGCTCATATAGTAACTCTATGTTTAATATTTTGAAGAACTGCCAAACTGCTTTCCAAAGTGGCTGCACCATTTTACATTCCCATCAGCAATGTATTAGGATTCTAATTTCTCCACATCCTTGCCAACACTTGTTATTGTCTGTCTTTTTTATTTTAACCATCCTAGTGGGTATAAATAGTATCTCATTGTGGTTTTAAATCATCGTTATTTTTAGCAAGAGGAAACAGAAGCCTTGAGTCTCATGTTCTCTGTCCCAGCTAGTCATGGGCAAAGTCTGATCCACAGAGATGTGTTGTCTTACAGAAAGATGTGGGAGAATACCTAATTGTTACTCTTGGTTACTAGAAGGTCGAGTTAGGAAAGGAAGTGGGGAGAGACTATTAACTTTTTTCTTTATATTCACCTATTGTTAAAATGAGCATTGTATGTATATGTATTGCTTTAATAATTAAAAGAAAAATATCAAAAACAAAATGCGAAAAATCCATGTCTTCTGATTTCCACCCCTTTTGTTAATTCTTTGGGGACTTGGGTTAAAGTCTTTGTTTGCATAAGGATTACATATATATATATATATATATATATATATGCATATATATATATATGCACACACACACACACATACACATATATATAATATTGACACTAGATAACACATTTATAATATCATACATATATAAAACTTACTTAAAATACTAGCAAGGTTGACTTGGCCAAATAGAATCTGAGTGTTTTGTGGCAAGTATTGCACAGTGGCTAATGATTTGCTGGAATGTTTGAATAAAAGTGTAGCATTATCAGTGTTTTCAGATTATGGAGCATTTAGCTGGAAGAAATTTGTTTTTTTGTGATTAAAATGCAATAGAGATATGGTGGATCATATTCTCCCTGCAATCCTTGAACACAGTTTATGACTTGATAAGCTCAAGTAAGCACCAGCTTGTGCCATTTGGCAGATTCGCTGCCATGCTTCTGGGGACTGATTTTTTTCTGATCTGATGTGACACTTAATCTACAGAAAATCATTCATACTGATTTAGCAGTTCACAAACTTCTATTGAGTCGTTCTTCCAACACAAAGAAAACAATAGATTTGACTAATTTCAAATACTTAATGACAATAAAACCAACATGTGAATTAAATATATAGTCACTGAAGTGGAGAAAATTTATGAAAATTTTAAAAAGTGAAGTCCAATGTATCTTCTATATATCCTCTCAAAACTTGTTTGATGTAATATTTTTATACACCCATGTTGCATTAGGATATGACAGATACAATCTGTTTTCCACAATTTGATTTTCTAAGGACTGTGTTGTGCTCCTTTACAGTTTGAGCAAAACTGCCTAGTAGTTTTTTAGCAGAGCTCAAGTAAAAGAGAGAGAGAGAAGCAGACAGAACAGGATCTTAATCTAGTTAATACCACTAATCAACTATATACCACCTGTAAGATTTATACTGGAGAATGATAATAAATACCTGATAAAAACTCCAGAAAAAAAAGGTACAACTCAAGAATGAAAAGATAAAAATTCAAGCAGTAGTGGAAATAGAAGCGAGTTTCTCTGTTCTTTTCCAGCGATCCTATTACCCTTCATTACGAGAAAGTCAATAGGAAGCCAACAAGAGTGAATAACACTTTATGAGGGCTTCAGGTATGTGTTTGGGATAGATAGGATCAGAAACTCCCTGATTTCAAAAGGATAACAAGGAATGCAAATTCCAGAGACAAGAATCTACCTCCAACGATGTGCCTTTGCTTGCCCCAGAACTGCAGACCTTTGGAATGAAGAGTGAGAATTAACTAATCATCATAACAAGAATTTATAGAGGCAACACGGAGAAATATGCTTCTAGGATGCTAATAATCTGTAGCTTGTCATGTCCCTGACACTAGTTACACTTTCTAAGGAGCTGAGTTTGTGAATACACTTGAGATGCAAAGTAGGCTCCTCCAGACAGAGCCACGGATAAGTAGATAGGGAAGACAATTCAGTTCAATTCAACAATCCATTGAATACTTTACCATATATGTTTTGGGGTTGGGTCGTTTAGAGGCAATTCTTCTAATATACATGGAAGAATCCGTTTAAAAAATCTAGGTGGCAAAGAAAAAAAAAAACCCAAACTAGGCTTTCAATAAAATGTTTAACATTAATATTCCTCCAATGCTAAGCAACTAATAGGATATTTTGAAATGGGATAGAGGAAGGACAGCTCAATAATGTAGTAAAAATTTAAATATACAACTAAGTCACATACTTTCGCCTAAGTAATCTCATCTAAACCTATGCCCATAATATTCACTAACAGAAAATATGTTATTGTTTAAAAAAAAAAACCTCCTACTCCATGCCTAGCTTATAGCACCTTGACTATTTTTACCTTTTCTTACTAATTTCATTTCTTATTTGATTAGCTCATTGTGTCAGATGCCAGGGATCAGCTTGACTTAGCTCATGTCATCCTATTCAGAGGCAGGGCAGGTTTGGTATAGACAGAAGATTGCATAATTTGGGGACCCTCTTTAAAGAAAAGAATACGAAATCACAAATGCAAAATTAGGTAAAAAAATAGAATGATAATAGAAATCACAATAAGTTAAAAAAATTTTAAATGCTGACAAATAGCATAAGTAATACAAACTCCAGGAAAATTACATAATATTTTTTTGATCAACTGCCTGACATACCATTATAATTCTTTTCTTCTAAATTTTTTTGGTTTAATGCTCTTGAGTAGTTTCTTTATACAACAGCTAGTTTGTAATATCATCTTCTATAAAGAGAATAGAAAAGTAATTCAGTCTTTCTTGCAATATAGTTGATCCAAATTTGTTTTACATACTGAGGTTTGGGATGCATCATCACAACCTCCTACGCGGGCGTACTTGCTGGTTTTAGTACTGCTACAGGGTTGTGCCCTAAAATCAAAGGAATTTTGATCAATCTATTTCACACAATTCCCATCACACAAAAAAATAACATAGATAGTGTGTTGATAACTGTAGACGTTACATCATCATATATATTCCAACTGGAAAGCCCCAGTTATGCCTAGGCTTCAGTGCAAACTGAATCCTCTGCTTACAACTTTATACATCTGATGATTGGAAGAATTTTCTATAGACCAGCTTAGGATATTTCAAACACATTTCTCCACCACTTACCTGCACAGTCCTGGTAAGAGGTGCGATAGGACCATTCATGTTGTATAAACCTTGGCCATGCACCTTTATGTCAAGATGCTGGGTGGGTAAGCATAGTGGGAGATAGAAGTATTCCTGGAAGCTACTCCTTCGCCAGGACACCTAGCTATAACTTAACTAATCACAGAAATGACTGCAAACCGCATAAATATATCCTATGACACCTAAACCAAATGTATCACCAATTGAACTTCCTCTTACCAGGATCCTATAATACCCACAGCCACTCCAACATACCTAACACAAGGGCAAGCACTACAGAGGGGAAGTCAAAGGGCAAAAGAGTACTGTTAATTGAGGGTGGCTAAAATATCTTTATTTTACAAATTTTGCAAAAACATGTGACAAAAACACATTGCTAAGGCCTTTCCCAAAGCGTCGGAAAGACTTGTGCAAAGGGGACCTGCAGCTTCAATCAATCTGCTCCTGATGCTGTCTGGTCTCACTTGTTGAATGCTCACCCTGTGAGCGGCACACGGAGAAGCATATACATCTCCACACACAGAAATGAATCATGTGATTTACAAGAGTTAGTCTGCTTCTCCAGAAGAAAAAAACAACTTTCACTTTCTACTAAAGGTCAATACACTTTACAATTGGAGCCATATTCCTCTGAGTCTTCAGGGATCTTCAATAGAATTGTCTGGGGACAATGAAGGGAAATGACCTATTTGAGAGAACAAGGAACAAATACTATGGAAATGAAACCCAGGCTCAACAGGGGAGAATATTCTGAGTGCCAGCTCGGCCAGCCCGCCTTGAACGCTAGCCCAGGGCTGTTATCAGAGGTGTGTGGTGGGCAGGGCAGCAGGTGGGGCCTGGAAGAAAAGAGGCCCCAGGAGAGGAAATGGAAAACATCAAAGATGAACCGTGCTCTCTCGACAGTTTATGCCTGGGACAGATCTGACCGAGGGCCCTAAAATAAATCTAGATGTAGAATCTGAGGCCAGCCTGGTAGGTTGGCTTATACACAACCAGGAGGAAAACAAGCAAAACAAGAAACGTCTATTAGCTCCCTCCATAAAATTTCTTACGTAGGGATTACATAATGGATTAGAGCAAGGCTTATTTGTACCCAATGGCAGGAGTAAGTAGATGACTTCTTAAGTCATTCATCATCAATCTATGACATAATATGAGAGAAGGATGAAAATTTGTTCTCAGAGAAATATAAATGACAAATGTTGTAGATTTGAGGACTATTCTTTTAATGCCCTCTATAAATCATGTAGGCTATTTAAAGCCTTTCAATATTTAAGATGTTATCATTTTCCCACTCAAGAAAACAGAAAAGAAGCAGTGAGACAATTTTAAATGTGCCTTGAAAAACCATAGAAAAATCACCAAAATATTTATTCTCGAATGTATTTTTTTAGATTCTTCTTGAGCAATTTTCCCATTTCTGTTTGAATAGGAGTATAACAGAATTTTGCAAATATGCTTAAGTAATATATAAAATCTGAATTCGTAACAGGCAATTAAGCTAAGAAAACCAACACTTCTTTTTCAGCACTCTAGATAAAAATTAGAGCTTTAATGATCCTTAGAACACTAAATTAGAAAAATTGTGGAACTTCAACTGTACCTAATACTTCCTTTTCCTAGGAGATTCAACCTCCTGGCAAGTTAAAGCTTTCCTTTTCTTTTTATTTCTCCTTTGTAAATGTGACGCTCCAGACAATTTTCTCACATTCATTATCCCGGTGATGTCATATCTTCCATGGCAACGCTTTGCCAGTCAATTGTAAATAAGCTAAGCAATTCTTGGTTGCTTCAAAAAATATATATATTATATACTGCCTTAAAATGTCAGATACTATATCTATTTATTTTCCCACATGATTGAATGAAATATTGAGGGTGGGATACTTTAAAACATGAGCATAAAATGAAATTTAGGTCAAACTGGGAAGGTCAGAGAACATGCTAGAGCTTTTAGTAATCAGTGCCAAGATTATGTAATGACAACGATCTCCTTTCCAGCCCTTCACACTTGATGTTTATGAACACAGGCTTACTTAAAAGTCACCGACAGAGGTAAACAGCAACAGTGCTTTTGAAAAAAGAGCTTTCAAATAAAGTCATTATTTTAAGAAAGAGGATCTGAAATTGCAATTACATAAAAATATATTTACCTATCAACAGGACTGGAAAGTAACATGCAAAACAATAAATAAATAAATAAGTGGAGTGCTTCAGGGATGAGAAAGTGATATTATTTTTCAAAAATGTTTTTAATCTTGGTCTCTCAGCATCTCCAGAACAATGGGTTGAAAATGTGTCCATCATCTGGTTAGGCAAAGAGGGTCATGTGATCTGACTTTGCTGGCAGAGGATGCACCATGATGAGACCCCTCAGCCCTGTGTATCTGGAGACGAGCAAGATAGCAGCTGTGCTCTCAAAGGAAAGATTAACTCTGGGAATTTATTTCAATACCTCATTACAAGGGAAGCAGTAACAGAAATGATTTTATAAACTTAACACCTCTCAAGACCAGAGGACGAGAGAATAAACAGCTGAGCCCTCTCCCCTACACTGCCCCAGAAATTTATTTTCACTTGCTAGCTCTGAAAGAGAAAGACCGAGTCTGTTCCCTGTGATGGCTGTCCACAATAGAGGCCATGTAGCCTTAATTCCAAGTTCCAGAAAGCCATCTGTGAGCTCGATGACTTTGCAAGACTTTGGTAAAATAATAAATTATCAATTTCATTCTTTAAAGGTTAAAAAAGAGATGACAACACCAAAGAAGTAAAAATGGTATTGTACCACCTTAATAAAGTGTTTGTCTGATTCTGAATTTAAGAAATACAATGTTATTTCATCTAAATGCTTAATTGTACTTAACCAAGAGTTAAGACTTGGGACAGGGGAATGATAACCGAGTTTAAAACATGCTTCATGAATTAATAGAACTGTGACATCACAAAAGATTCAGAGTGGTTTGTAGTGTGCCTCCCAAGTCTTGTCTGTTTCTGGAACACTTCTGATGGTTTTATCTTCTGTTAAGATACATTTAGAGCAACACTGCTTTTAGGTTTCCTTTCTTTCTCTTACTCTTTCTGTCTTCTCTCTTTCTCTTTCTGTCTCCTGTCTTTCTTCCTCTCTATCATCTATCTAGTTATCTGGCTGTCTATCATCATTTTCCCAAGTTATCTCTTCTCTATCTCTTTTCTGAGGGACCAGAAAATTAGGTTAATGCTATGGCTATGTTAGCAGTTAAAGTCTATGACAGGGAGGAACTGTCATTAAAGCTGGGATCTGACTTTACCCTGTATTGACTCTTTTTTTTTTATTGAGGTATAATTGACATATAACATTATATTAGTTTCAGGTGTACAACATAATGATTCAATAGTTGCATACATTGTGAAATTATCACCACAATAAATCTAGTTAACATTTGTCACCATACATAGTTACAAATTTTTTTTTCTTGCGATGAGTACTTTTGACATTCACTCTTTTGGTAACTTTCAAATATACAATACAGTATTATTAACTATATAGTTAACTATTATTAACTATAACAATTAACTATATATTAACTATAATGCTGTACATTTATGTATTTTATAACTGGAAATTTGTGCCTTTTGACCCCTTCACCCATTTCATCACCACCACTGCCCCCCACCCCCGCCTCTGGCAACCACTAATGTGTTCTCTGTATCCATGAACTCAGTTTTTTGTTTTGGGGGGATTTTTTTAAGATTCCACAAGTGAGACTGTACAATATTGGTCTTTGTCTGGCTTATTTCACTTAGCATAATCCCCTCAAGGTCCATCCATGTCATCACAAATGGCAAGATTTCCTTTTTTTAATGGCTGACTAATATTCTGATATATATATATATATATATATATATGTATGTATGTATGTCACATTTTTTTAATCCATTCATCCATTGATGGATACTTAAGTTGTTTCCATGTCTTGGCTATTATAAATAATGCTGCAGTGAACATGGGGGTGCAGATATCTTTTTAAATTAATGTTTTTGTTTTCTTTGGATAAATATCAAGAAGTGGAAATTCTGGATCATATGGTAGTTCTATTTTTAATTTTTTGAGCAACCCCCATACTGTTTTCCATGGTGGTTGCCTATATTGACTCTTGTAGAGACTAGATCTCCCAAAGATCTTCTAAGGTAGGATGCTAGGCCAGAACTTCTTTACAAAACTATACATAAGGGCAAATACATAGAAGAGTTTTGAGCTTCATATGAGAAAAATATCACATAAATGAAAGATTTGAATTTCTTTTAATTTAGCAGGCTTTGATATTCAGTATTCCAGTCTAAGCCATCTGTTTCCTTTCTCTTTAATGAGTAATAAAATGAAAGATAAGCATTCCAAAGATGTCTACCCACTATGCGCCCCCAAATATTACGCATCATTATCCTACACACACTAATTTTTGAGTTAAGGAGATGAACTAGTAAGAAAAAGTGTAGGAGATTTTTGATATTGATAATCTGAAAATGTGGAAGAAAATCTGAGGGAGGGACTGTAGGAATGGGCCTCTGGAAAAGAAAAAATAGGGAAAAAGTAGGTGAGGAAATAGATCATCTATGGGGTAAGGAAAAGGAACATTGCTGAAGGAGAGAAATAAGGAGAAGATGGTGACAAAATAACTGTGGACTGATTAGGCACCCTGGGAAAGGTCCTGGAAAAGAAGTTGCTCATGGCGTGATTCTGAAAAATCAGTATCTATGCACATAATAGTCACCAGATTCTCTTTCACAGAATTATCTTGTTGTACCTTGAAATATCCTAACTTTTGATGAGTGAGAATTTGCTTTTCATTGGGATAAGAACTTCTTTAAGCTGGTTAGTAGAAGGGACAATTTCAATGGCTTGTTATTTTCCACTAAAATAATTAATTTTATGGCATTGAATTCTATTTCAAAAGCAATAAGCACAAATTATTCAAATATCACTTCCAATGCATAGTAATTTTTTTTAATGGAACTTCTGCCAAAAATATCTTAACTGGCCAAAATGTAAATGAAATCAAGAAAGTAAAATTCACAAAATCAAAACAAAGTACATTCTAGAAGTAGAGAACAGAAACAATACCCCCTTCCCACCAAAAACAAAACCCTCTTTGAAAGAAACTTTATACTGAAGGACACCAAACCGTGGGTCTTGCAAATCAGCAGTTGGAATGAATTCCTAAGGGTAGGGAGGAGATTACTCTTGAGAGTTTTGCTGTGCCATTTCTCGAAGATTTCATTTTGAAAGACAGTGTTTAAAAGTATACCAATCTTCATTGCTTTACTGGAATTTAGAGTTAAAGGCAGTCTGATGAAAATTGATGACGTGATCTGCCATAATAATCTTAATGACTGCTATCAGCAATACAGCAATTCTTTCCTTGAAGCAAAAAGGAAACCAGTTTGGTTTGTAATGTAGGTCTTATGGATATCTTCTGTTCAGGATTGGATAATTCAAGGTCAAAATATGGTAGCCAGACAGGTGTTTCTAAGCAGCCTAGCTTAGAAAGATGGCCAGTATAGTTGGAGTCTTTTATGTCCAATTTAAATAATGTTAGAGAAAATAATCCTATGTAGTCTTGAGCAATCCACTAAACCTCTTTAAACTTGTTTTCTTATCTGTAAAATGTGAATAAAAATACCTACCTCATTGGCTAGCTGTGAGAAATAAATGAGATAATGTTTACAAAGCACTTAACAAAGTACCCAGCTCATAGAAATGACTTCAATAAATGGGTAACTATAATACGTGAAAAATCAATCTTGACCTATCCTGCTTTCCCAAGACTGTTCTCTGAGAATAGTTATTGAGCAGATGGCTGGTCTAAGCCAGGAAGGGAATTTGAGAGAGCAGACCCAGGATATTTCTGGGAAGGTAAAAGATCTGATCGGAATAACATAGTAGAGGCAGCAATACTTAGGCAAGAGCAAGCAAAAGATGGAAAAGAAAAATCGTAACGAATATTTTCAGAACTCATAACTGCATTTTGCTAAGAGATGCAGGACATCCTCTGGATGTTGATTATATATTTCAGGAAATTCTAAAAGCTGGAAAGGAACCTTAAAAGACCGTTTATCCAATCTTATTTTACAGATGAGGAAACTGAGGGCTGGACAGATGAAAAACTTTTTCTAAAACTGCATGATTAGTGAGTGACAACAGTGGGACTCAGAATCACTCACTTCTATTCCAGTGTTTTTTCCATGACTTAACACCCTCGGTCACATAGAAGTGAACAAGACTTCATGAGAGGTTCAGAAATGTTCAAAGGAGTGTTTGCTGTTAGGAAGGGACAGGAAGAAAAGCAGAAGACTGGAAGCTAGGAAGAGTTCATGTAGACCCTGGTTCATATTTTTGGTTTTCTCACATGTTAATGGAAAAGAAAGAGCAAGGCAAAAATATTTCCAAAGAGGGCTCATAGTAATAGCAGATTTACAAAAGAAGATGTACAGTTGATATATATGATGGACTTTCAGGGACAACTTTGTGATAGTCTCAGTGCAAACGATGTGCATACATTTACGTAAATTTCGGAAAGAATTCAATGCACAAAGGACTGAAGGGTAATTATCAGAAACACTCCAAAAATACTAAACAATAAATAATTTGCTACCATTTAAAAATCATGAATGTAAGCAATTTTACAAAAAAAGAGCTAATGAATCTTAAATTCTCTTTTTATTACTTCAAAATTAACTTCCAATATTTGTCAACTTACAAAATGCATTTGTTATGGTTATGATGTTTACACACTATTTAATTTTTTTTCCGTTACATTTTTTTCATATGTTGATTTTCACAAATCAACCTAATCCAAATACTTGTCAGTTTTGGTGATTACATAATCCATCATATTGTTAGAGCATAATGTATTTGTCTTGTCGCATATTGTTTCCAGTTTTCTACTATTGTTGGAAGTGCTAATATAAACACTTTTGTTTAAATACCCTCCACCTTCACACCTTTGGAGTTATTTCCTTGAGGTTTATTCTCCAGTTTAGAATTACCAGATCAAAAAAAATGTGAGTAATGATAGATACTATTAATTGTGTTACTTCTATGTGCCAGACACCATGCGAGGTACTCCAGATACTACCAGATTTATCCAAAAGACAACCCTATAAGGTAGTTATTATTTTTCTCCCATTTTACCTACAGGCAGACCAAGACTGAGAGAAGTTGAGTGACTTCCCCATAGTGATAGAGAGAATAAGTGTGAGAGCTAGAATTGAAACCTGGTTCCACATGGCTCCAAAGACCATGCTCATTCCAAAACACTAGCAGTTCTCAAATGTCATGACCTCAGGACCCTTTACACTCTTAAAAAATATTAAATATTGTTAACTAGACTTATTGTGGTGATCATTTCACAATATATACAAATATCAAATCATTATGTTGCACACATGAAACTAATGTTATATGTCAATTATATCCAAATTTTAAAAAGTTTTTGAAGGGGAAAAATAAACTCTAGAGAATAAGAAAGAAATGTTAAATAAAGTGGTCATGTTCAATTACCAGCAATGAACAACTGAAATTGAAATTAAAAACACAACACCATTTATATTAGCACCAAAAAAATGAAATACTTAGGCACAAATATAACAAAATATTTACAAGATATGAGAGAAACTACAAAACTCAGATAAGAAATCAAAGAAGAGCTAAATAAACGGAGAGATTTTCTATGTATATGGATAAGAAGACTCAATACTGTCAAGATGTCAGTTCTTCCCAACTTGGTCTATAAACTCAACACAATCTCAATAAAAATCCCAGCAAGTTATTTTGTGGATATCAACAAACTGATTCTAAGTTTCTATGTGGAGGCATAAAACCCAAAAGAGCCAAAGCAATATTGAAGAACAAAGTTGAAAGACTGACACTACCCAACTTCAAGATTTACCATAGAACTACAATAATCAAGACAGTGTGGTATCAGCAAAAAACAGCCAAATAGATCAATGGAACAGAATAGAGAGCCCAATATAGTCAACTGATCTTTGACAAAAGAGCAAAGACAGTTCAATGGAGAAAGGATAGTCTTTTCGATAAATGGTGCTGAAACATCTGGACATCCACATGCAAAAAATAAATCTAGACAGACACTTTACACCCTTCACAAAAATTAACTTGAAGTGGATCATAGACCTAAACGTAAAATGCAATACCGTAACACTCCTAGACGATAACAAAGGAGAAAATCTAAGTGACCTTGGGTTTGGAATAACTTTTTAGATACAACACCAAATGCACTATCCATGAAAGAAAAAATAGGTAAGCTAGACTTCATTAAAATTAAAAACTTCTGCTCTGTGAAAACAATGTTAAAAGAATGACAAGACAAGTCACAGACTGGGAGAAAATATTTGCAAAACATGTATCTAATAAGGGACCGGTGTCCAAAATATACAAAGAACTCTTAAAACTCGATAATAAGAAAACAAATAACCCAATTAAAAATGAGAGAAAGATCTGAACAGACACCTCACCAAAGAGATACAGGTGGCAAATAAGCATATGAAAAGATGCTCAACATCAGATGTCATTTGGAAATTGCAAAATAAAACAACAATGAGATATTACTACATACCTATTAGAATGGTTAAAATCCCAAACATTGACAGCACCAAATGCTGACAAGGATGTGGAGCAACAGGAACTCTCATTTATTGCAAATGGGAATGCAATATGGCGCAATCAATTTGGAAGACAGTTGCTTTCAAAACAGTTTGGAAGTTTCTTACAAAACTAAACATACTCTTAGCATATGATCCAGTAACTGCACTCTGGCATTTACCCAAATGAGTTCTAAACTAATATCCACACAAAAACCTGCACACAAATGTCTGTAGCAGCTTTATTCATAATTGCCGAAATGTGGAAGTAAACAAGACGTCCTTCAATAGGTGAATGAATAAACAAACTGAGGTACATCCATACAATGGAATATTATTAAGTGATTAAAGAGAAATAAGCTATTAAGCCACAAAAACATACAGAGGAACCCTAAATACATAGTACTAAGTGAAAGAAGCCAATCTGAAAAGGCTACATACTATATAGTTCCAACTATATGACATTCTGGAGAAGGCAAAAAGAGAGTAAGAAGGTAAGTGGTGGCCAGGGGTATAGGGAGGGAGGGATGAATAAGTGGAGCTTGGGGGACTTTTAGGGCAGTGAAATTTATTCCATATGATACTGTAATGGTGAATACACGTCATTATACATTCATCAAAACCCA
Organism: Tapirus indicus; assembly: GCA_031878705.1. NCBI lineage: Eukaryota > Metazoa > Chordata > Mammalia > Perissodactyla > Tapiridae > Tapirus > Tapirus indicus. Next base: position 19,871,935 of record CM062934.1, read on the forward strand.
TAGAATGTACAACACCAAGAGCGAACCCTAATGTAAACTGTGAACTTCGATTAATAATATTGTATCAATATTGGTTCATCAATTGTAACAAATGTACTACACTAATACAAGATATTAATAATAGAGAAACAGTGTGTGTGTGTGTGTGTGTGTGTGGAGGGGTGGGGTGGCATATGGGAACTCTGTACTCTCAGCTCAATTTTTCTGTAAACCTAAAACTGCTTTAAAAATAGAAGTCTGTTAATTAAAAAATAATATTAAAGGTCGTATTCAATAACCAAAAAAAATTACAGACCTCAAAGAGCTTTTGTTTATGTGAGTTATATCCATCAATATTTACCACATTAGAAATTTAAATTTTAAAAATATTTATTTAGTTAAAAACAACTGGGCCGGCCCGGCGGCACAGCGGTTTAGTTCACCGGCTAAAGCCGCTTGGCATCCCCGGGTTTGTGGGTTCGGATCCCAGTACCCGTCGAGGCACTGCTCGTCAGCCATGCCGTGGCGGCGTCCCATATAAAGTAGAGGAAGATGGGCATGGATGTTAGCCCAGGGCCAGTCTTCCTCAGCAAAAAAAGAGGAGGATTGGCAACAGATGATAGCTCAGGGCTGGTCTTCCTCACAAAAAATAAAAAATAAAACAAGTATAGTAAATCTACTACATACTAACATAAAATTTTTGTGGAGAACTGTATTTTACAAAACAAAAAAATAGTGAAAGAAGTTGCATTGTTTTACCTTTTTGCAAATCTCTTTAATGTCTGGCTTAAGAGAAGACAGCTAAAATCTCATATCTTTTTCTGCATTCAGACTGTTGCAATATGTTGTTTTGGTTGAAGTATGTGAAGAAAATCTAGCCTCACATACACATGCAGTTGGAAAAGGGAGGAGTATTTTAATAGCCTTTTCATAAAATTGTGGATAATCTTCTTTGATGCAATACCCAAACTCAACAAATGGTAGTTTCTTAAAGGTTGGTTGCAGTGTGGAATCTGAAATCTCATCAACGTACTTTTTGTACTCTGTTACATTCAAGTCCACTGGACTATCTTGCACTCTGAATGGATCATTTTACCATTGCATGCTATTGTAAATTCTGCACTAGTCATTTGGAAAATATTGGTTCATTTTATCATGCAGATTTTCCAAATGTTGGCACATTTCATTATATAATATACAAAAATATATATCCATTAATATCACCACTGATATCATCAGAAAAATCTTTAAGGATCAGCTCATGGTAGTGGACAAAATTTTCCAAAATTCTAATAGTCACTTGAAAGTTGGAAATGTATCATTGACAACAAATACTGTCAGTTGTTTTCCTTGAAGCGACAGATTCTACTTCATTTAAAGAAAATGTCTGTCAAATACCCAAGTCTTAATAAGCATAATTTGTCTGTCAGTCATTCCTTCAAGTAAAGTGGTGTTTCATGAAAAAAGCAGCTATTTCAGTTCGCAGTGCAAACAATGGCTGAAGTGTTTTTCCTTAAGACAACCAGCACACTTCAGCATGGGGCACAAGTGCTTTACTCACACTTCCCGTTCTGTCACACGTAGATGAACAAGGTGTGGACTTAAGGGTTGAGATATCACAAAATTAATAATTTTTACTTCAATGACGTGCATAAGCTAAAACTGACATTTTTTTAAAGTGAGTACATAACAGTGAAGAATGCAATGATTTATAGTACAGTTTGCTCCGTGCTGAGGCACCAGCAGTTGTATTGACCATCTTTTTCACACCATCATTGCGAATGTCAACACAGTGAAAAAGGCAAATATCATCTTTGTATTTGTATGAAAATAGTTTTGATCTTCTAGATCTCCCCTGAAAGGATCTCCAGGACATCCTGGGTTCCGTGGACCACACTTTGAGAACCCCTGCACTACACTGTAATAATGATGGCAACGTGAATCTAATTGCTACCATTTATGTGCTTGGTTCAAGCCTATCTAATTCCTTAAGCTGTACTTCTCATTTCTTATTAATCAATTTGCTCAACAAATATTTTGTGTGATGGGTACTCAATGAACCCAAGAAATAGTCTCTGCTCATAAATAGCATAAAAGCTGCTAGAAAAGATAGAATTTTAAAGAGGACATCAGAAATTTGATAAATCTGAAAAATCTTAAGGTGTTATGGAGTAGCTTAAACTAAAAACCTTTAAAACAAGGCAGATATAATAAGGTAATTAGAAACACTTTCAGCAAAGAGAAGTGGGAAGCACAGTACAGCTGAAGAAAAAGACCGATTTTTTTTTTTCATTGCTAGCTATCTTGTGCATTAAATGGAAATTTGGTGTGAGAAAAATTATAGACTTGCTCAGACTCTGGAACTGAGAGCAGATAAAAAAGATTTATGGTTAAGTCAGGAATTGAAGGTATATCTTTCAAGAACAGAATCTGATTGTTTTATTAGCTTTAAATGCTTTCATAATTGTATTAAATGCTACAGGGGAAAAAAGCTAACAATCTGATCAAAAGTGAGTGAAATAATGTATGTAAAACACTGTGGCTTCTTTGCTTTAAAAAGGCATCATTTATTCTTTTATTTGATGAATATTTATCAAACTTTTATAGAAAACATCAGAAATGTTTAAAATCTGAAAAATTTAAAGTGGCATGGAGTAGATTAAGCAAGAAACTTTAAATCAGGATAGTGTCAACAAAACTCTCTGGAGTACAAGAATTTAGCTAGGAAAGCTTCATTGTTCATAGTTTGCAAACTGGGCAGACGAAGTTTTGGGGAGCAAACTGAAAGTAGGGCTCGGTGAGAACAAAGGAAGGAGGCTGTTCTTGATAGAAAAAGTTCCTGCTCAGGTTCCCACTCGGTCCACTTGTGCAAATGAGATATGCAACCCTGCTTAGTCCTGATTGATTGGCACAGGTCACAGTTTTATTGGTTAGGTCCACGTGGCTGTTAGGGACATTTGTAAAATCAGGAACTCTGGTAGAGTCAAAAGCTTGAGTGTGTTCTGTGGTTTTTCCCAAAACAGAGTAGGTTACTGCATCCCAGTTTGGTCATAGTCGCTTGATTCCATTTTTTTTACATTCAGGTTAGCTACACAGAGTCCTTCTTGTTCACAGGGATCTTTTTGATTTCATTTTATTCCATAATAGATATGATAAAGTAGTTAGAAGGGAGCTCTCTCAACTAAGAGAAGTGCAAGGTGCTTTTCCTAGGAACTGCAGTGGATACAAAAATGAGCTAGTCAGGAATTCTGCCTTTGAGGGACTTACAGTCAGTGGAAGAGTTAAGACATGGCCGCTGCACAGTGTGGTGGACATTTATTGCTTTATTTTGCTGCCCAGTATCTGAATCTCTTATAAATATAGAGACTTCCCCATTATATGAGTCTTTGGAAGAGGCAGAGTCTTGCCACCTCCTATGAAAGTCAAGGACTCAGGTATCCTGTGTCCTTGAACCCTGTGGACACATAACCTAGGATTAGCCAAATGTATGTGCCCACCCGGGACTCTGAAAGATGATGAAAGATGAAGGATGGTGAGAAGAGTTTGTATTGACTCCTAGATCCAGCTGCAGTGGGGTATGGTGACAATAAAGGTGGTGGCATCCTTGCCAAATGTTTCTGTTTAGTCTACAGATTACCCTGCCTCTTTTTCAGCCTCTTATCCATTCTATGAGTTTCCACCATGTTATTCAATAAATTGTTTTTGTTGTTCTTTTTCTTTAAAATAATCAAAGTTGGCCACTGTTGTTTGCAACCAAGAATCCTGACTGATTCAGAAATCTAAAATCTGAAATTTGCCCTTTTGGGAAAATTTCATGGAAGATAGAGCAATTGAGTTGTACACTGAAGAATAGTGTAGATTTTGGCAATGTGGTGCAAGAACATTCCAAGATAAGAGAATTGCATGAGCAAAGACATTGGGGTGGGAAATTTACTATTAATTTTTTTTCCATGTGTATTTACTTATTTTCCACTCTAAGTAAGACATTGTCTAGATACTGGGGATGCAGTGGTGGACAGGATAAGATAGTAGTTGGAGTTTGGGGGAAGGGAAATGGAGTGAGAAGGGTTGAAATGACAATAATACTATAGAAATGAAATTGGCAAGTCTTTGTAACTGACTGGATGTGGGCAGAGAGGCTGGGCAGGGAGTTTTACACCCAAGTGACCAGAAAGGCAGTCATTAATATAAGGAAAACAGAGGAAGAATGTTGGGCAGGAAAGATGATCCTTTCCATTGTAGACTTAGTGAGTTTGAGGTTTAAAGGGGCAACTTGGTGCAGAAATCTAGTAGGCAGTCAGAAACGAGGGACTTAAACATGAAAGAACCATAGGACTAAAGATTGGAATAAAGATTTTAGAGTCATGTTCACAAATGTAAGAGATTGTGAGGCTGTGGGGAGATGGTGGTGGTGGAGGGATAGTGATGTAGTGTAGACTGACAAGAGAAGAGGGTCCAGCAGAGATCTATGGAGAACATCTGTGTTTAGGGGTCCAGAGCGATCATATAGGTACATTAATAAATATAGTACCAAGCAGAAAGGGGAGTGCCTTAAGAGAAGTACAGATGGTCTTATGGGACTTTATGAGAGAGATTACTTCCAGCTGAGGAGTTAGGACAGGCTTCATTGAGGATGGTCATTTAAACCGGGTCATAGGCTATATGGGATTTGGACCTGGGGAGCCTGGGGGCTGGGTGGGAAGGAGTGGGTGTTCAATGCAGAGAGAAGAACGTGAGCAAATGCATGGAGATGAAAGTGCAAGGCAGTCGTGGGAATAGAAGTTTAAGATGCTAGAATAAGAGCTTTGAGGATATGAGTAACTCCAAAGACTCCGGTGTTATGTGAGATCGGCAGAAGTCAGAGCATTCCCTCCCCTCACTGCCATTTCTGGTCACTTGTTTCCAGAATGCTTGGTATGTTTTTTCATTGATAACTTTTATTCATGCATGTGCAAACATTTTTATTTCTACCTGTTTGTGAACTTTCATCATTGCTGCATTTATTATAAATCTGAACGGTTTTGTGATTTCACTTAAACACGGTGGAGTGAGGGAGGGTCGTCTGAGGATTATTTGGCAGATGCAACTTTCCACAGGTTGAGAAAAACATTTTTTCCAGTTATCTCTGTCACTGAACTTTGTCTAAAGTAAAAGCAACTGGTTTCTTGTGACTTTGTTCAAGAGTTTTTTAGACATTTGGTTGTGGGGTTTTTGGGTTTGTTTGGGGTTTTTCTTTTTGTAAAGCACTCCTTTTTAAAAATCTTTTATTAATTTTTTTTGTTTTACAGCTTATCTGTTCCTTTGTCTTCCCCTGTCTGTACTACAGTTTTACTTGTGGTGCTGACTTGTAGGCTGTATGATTTACCGGAATTGCCAGCAGGTACACTGCATAAAGTATTTTGCCTGGTGGGGTTGGATAGATTGCTCAAATGAAGGAAACATATACAAGAGCTGAGTTGTCAAGGCATATTGTTGCCAACAAAGTATTTAGGCACTATTGACAACATTCATGTCACGTACAATTGGCCCAATCTAAATTAAAAAATCAGCATATGGAAAGTAGTAAGGAAAATCATGACAATTGTACAAACTTCAACTTGGTAAATGACTCCATCTTCCTTGGTCAACGGTGAGAATATCTGAAATGGACAGAAAAAGCAAGTGTCATAGAATATCTGAAAAGTTTTTCCAAGGCTTTCCAGAAAAACAATAGAGGAAAAAACGCATAGTAGGACCTCTAGTGAGATATATCAGTGGCTCTGGTACTTGCAGTGAAGGGAGGCCACAGTTATGCTTTATCAAACCCCCTTTCTGAGAATAGAACCACTGTGAGCATTGAAGAGGTTGTACTTTCGGAGCAAGAATGGTGACCTGCCTCCTCAGGGGTTTTATTCTAGAGCTCAGAGAGTAGTTGGCTAAAGCAAGCACATGCCTTGCCCCTTTCTATTGTGGTAAAATATGCCTAACATAAAATTTACCACTTAAACCATTTTTAAGTGTACAATTCAGTATCATTAAGTACAGTCACAGCGTTGTGCAACCATCACCACAATTTCTAGAACATTTTCATTATATCAAACAGAAACACCATTCCCATTAAATAATAACTCCGCATTCCTCCCTTCCCCTAGCCCCTAATAACCCCATTCTACTTTCTGTATCTATGAATTTGACTATTCTAGGTACCTCATATATGTGGACTCATACAATGCTTGTCATTTTGTGTCTGGCTTATTTCACTTAGCATAATGTCTTCAGGGTTCATCCACATTATAGCATGTACCAGAATTTCATTTCTTTTCGAAGCTAAATAATAGCCCATTGTATGTATGTGCCACATTTTGTGTATTCATTCATCCACTGATGGACATTTAGGTTGTTTCGTGTGCTTATTGGCCACTTGTATATCTTTGGAGAAATGTCTGCTTAAGTCTTTTGCCCACTTTTGAACTGAGTTGTTTGTCCTGGGAAAACTTTTAAAAGCTTTGACCTTGGAGATTTAATTGTTTTATTTTCTTAACCCAATGACCACTATTACTAATCATATTCACTTATTCCCAAATGAACAAATTTCACTTTAAACTTAACTGAATCTTGAATACTGACTCCTTCCACTCTAAGAACTGTGAACTTTTACTAATTCTTAGACAATGTTGAGATTCCTGAATACTATAAGTAGAAGAATTATTTTAGTTGCATTTAAAATTTTGATTTGATACTACTAATACGTATAACTTATTTTGCTACACTTTGTAAAATTTTAATTATATTATATAAGTTGTTTACCTAAAAAAAAAATTAATCCTGAGATTTTTCAGTAGTAATTTCATTTTTATCCCTCAACTTCGGAGTTATTTTAAATTTTTGAGCTGTGAATAAGATGTTCAAATGGATATTAACTGGTTTATTCAGAAACTCCTATCAGTTTCTAATCTAAAGTTCAGGGGATGGGCAAGAACCTCATGACTATTGTGATTTTTAACTTGAAAAGGGGATGCTATAGGCTTAGACGGTTATCTGTAAATTTGTTCCAAATAAATTTGCATAGCACCATCTCCGAAGTTGCTCAAAGCTTTTTAACTGATCTCCTTGCTTCCATTCTTCATCTAGAAACCATTGTCTGCAGAGCAGCCAGAGAGATCTTTAAAACATATAAATCAGATATGTCACTTCTCTGATTAAATAAACAAACAAAAAGTTCCAATGGCTTCCCATTGCACTTAGAATAAAATCCAGGTGCTTAACCAGATCTACAGGGGCGTATGCTGATCTGGTCTCATCCCCTTTCTCTGCTTCTCAATCACTAGTTTCCCTCTCCATTGATCTTATTCATGCGCTGGGCATTTGTACTGGTTCCCTCTAACAAGAAAGTTCCTCTCTACCCCCTCATCCTTGCCTAGCTTACTTCCTCACTTCATTCAGGTCTCTGCTCAAATGTTATCTTCTCAAAGAGGCCTCTGTGACCGCTATAATACCACATTCTAATACCTTTCCCTGTTTTATTTTCCTTCACAGCACCTAACACTAGCTTATGTTGTGTTGTGTTATGTTATGTATTTATTTGTATGTTGCTATTCTCCTCCATTAGATTTTTCACTTTATTAAGGCAAGGACCTTTGTCTGTTCTCTTTTATCTCCGGTGCCCAGAAAGTGCTTAACACTCAACAGTAGTAGCAGTAGTCACTCAACAAATATTTAGTGAATAAATAAATGAATGAAAAAACTGGAACTGAAAAAATATTAAAGGACTCCCCTCCCACTAGATATTATAATTTTGATGAAAGTCTTGCATGTTCATTCCCTAAACTGCTGTACAAAGTTCCACAAGCTGGATAGCTAATGGTAAATTTTATGTTATGGTGTGTAAACTGGGTGGCTTAAAACAAGAGAAATTTATTCTCTCACAATTCTGGAGACCAGAAATCCAAACTCAAGGTGTCTGCAGGGTGGGTTCATTCTGAGTGCTCTGAGGGAGAATCTATGCCATGTCTCTTTCCTAGTTTCAGGTGACAGCCAGCAATCCTTGGTATTCCTTGGCTTGTAGATGCACCAATCCAGTCTCTGCCTTCATCTTCACGTGGTGTTTTCCCTATGCCTCTGCCTTCACATGGCTGTCTTCTTGTAAGGACACCAGACATAATGGATTAGGGGCCCATCCTAATTCAGTATGACCTCATCTCGATTTAACTAATTATATCTTCAATGACACTATTTCCAAATAAAGTCACATTCTGAGGTACTGGGGGTTAGGATCTCAACATATCTTTTTCAGTGGGGGGAGGGAAGGAGCAGACACAATTCAGCCCATAACACCCTGTAAACAACTACTTTAAGATCTTAAATATCTCATTACTTACTATTTTTAAGATGATATTTGGCCCTAAGACAAGGCACTGGAATCAAAAGTGTAGGAAATGTAAATAACACAGGTGCTGTCTTTAAATCTGTTACTATTTCATATAAAATGATAGTTAAATTCAGAGATACTTGTTACTTGGAAAACTAACTTGGATACTTGTTTTGGATACAATTTTCAGGTCCACTGGAAAAGATTTTGCTGTTCTAAGTAATACTTACTCGATCCACATTTTATATTCTTATTGTGTGGGATGTGAAGGAAAGAGACCCTTTTTCTTTATAACTATTCTTCCTCAGAGATAGCCAACAAGAATGGTATTTTTAAAACCTGAAAGTAAACCTGAGACAGGCCTCCACTTAAATATTTATAACTAGAAACCAAAATTTGTGGTTCACGTTTGCCAGTCCTCCCACATCCTTAAGTGAACAGATGGGTTTTATACTGCGCCCTAAAAAAGCACAGCTAACTTGATTAGTTGATGTTATTGTTGTTGTTTTTAACCTCAAGTGTGGAAATGAATTTGGAAGAATTGACCCTTTGTGGGACATCTTCTGCTCCAATTCAAACACACAGAAATTGAGTGGTATGATTGTATTCATTTCTTCGGGCTGCTGTAACAAATTACCACAAACTGGCTGGCTTAAAACAACAGAAACTTAGTCTCTCACAGTTCTGGAGGCATAAAGTCCAAAATCAAGATGCTGACAATGCCATCCTCCCTCGGAAGGCTCTAGAAGAGAATTCGTTTCATGCTTCTCTCCTAGCTTCTGGAGGTTGTTGGCAGTCCCTGGCCTTCCTTGCCTTGAAGACATATCACTCCAATCTCAGTCTATCTTCAGAGATAGAGACTTTCTTCCCTGTGTGCAGGTTTGCCTCCAAATCTCCCTCTTCTTATAAGGACACCAGTTGTTGAGTATCAGGCTTATTCTAATCCTATATGACCTTGTCTTAACTTGATTACATCTGCAAAGGCCCTATTTCCAAATAAGGTCATAGGTGCCAGGAGTTTTCAGCATATCTTTTGGGGGACATAATTCAACCCTCTACAATTATTTTATTTTTTTACTGAGAAAAATAACACATGGTCACAGTTTTTGAGTTCAATAGTTGTCCTATGTTATAATAAACCTAGCAGCCTCTTGTTCCATCTTGATACTCTACCAATTCCTGCTCTCCTGAGACAAGAATATTCACTGTTTTCAGTTGTTCCTTATAATATTTAGCTCCATATTATTAACTCACATCTCAATTTTAGATATTATCTATTAATATTTTACTGTGGCAAATGAAAATTTAGCTAATACCACCCAAACAAACACATTTTTCATCCTCTTCCACCTCTCAATATAGTTAGTTACAAGATCATATTTTTGTTAAATCAATATTCAGTGCTTATATTATTGTGAATATGTAACTATTATTTATAGAAGAGCCATATAATATATGGCTTCTTTTCTTGGTGTTAGTAATTGAAACTTTTTTCTTGCTTCATATTCTATGTACAGTAATAATAAGTTTATTCCCAAACTCTGCCAGAGCTTCTCTCACTGTGTTCAGCCTCTTCAGGTCATCTGTTAGTTTCACTTTCATCTCAGAGCCCCCACACTTCTGCTCCTGCACCGCCTGGTTCCTCTCTAGGTCTTCTCTGTGGTTGTGACCTGGGGACTATCATTCTAGGGGGTCTCTTTCCCTCTCTCCTGTGTTTGAAGATCCCATTGGCTGGATCCCAGTATTTCCCTTTCTTGGTTTCCACCCTCCTCTTGCACATCCTATAATAATCACTCCCTGAGAAAAGATGAAATGGGAGCTAAATACTTGAGTTCTTCAATGCCTGAAAAAATGTCTTTATTCTACTCTCACACTGGATTGAAATTATGGCCAGGTATATGGATTCCTAGATGGGAAATCAAATTCCTTCATGATTTTGAAGACTTTATATCATTGTCTCCTAGTTCCTAATTTGTTGTCGAAAAGGCCTTTGCCATTCTGATCCATGGTCTTTTGTGTATGACCTATTTTTATTTTCACTCCCTGGAAGATTTTAAGTTCTTATTTTTGTTCCTATTATATTGAAACTTTATTACGTGCCTTGGTGTAAGTCTTTTCTCTATCCATTATTCTAGGCACAAACTTGGCTATTTCCATCTGGAATTGTGTGCCCTTCAGTTCTGCATATTTTTGAATAATTTCTTCCCTACAATTTTCTCAACTCCCTCTTTCTGAAACCATCCTCATTTGGGTGTTAAATCCCCTGGACTGGGACTCGAATTTTAATATGTTTTCTCATGTTATCTGTGTCTTTAATTTTTCATTATACTTTCGGAAATATATCTTCAACTTTGTTTTCAAACCCATCCATTAAATATTAATTTTTGCTATCATAATTTTTAATTTTAAACAACTTTTATTTCTGCTTTTTATATCATCCTGTTCTTATATATTATAACTTCTCATCTCTCTAAGGTTATTATTGGTTTTTTGGAGGGAAGTTCTCTGTATTGTTTCTGTTTTCCCTTGTTTGTTTTTCTGTTTGTTTTGATTGTCTCTCATGCTATAGGATTTACTCTAATTCTGGTTGTGCTTGACTGTTTTTTCATATTTAAAAATGAGATACTGATATGCTATTTGTAAGCTCCATGTACATGGGTAGGATTTACCTTGGAATTATGTGTGGACCTACTCATTTGGTTAAAAGACTCCAAAATGATAACACCTGTAAAACTTTTGCCTTGCGCAGGTCCACTTTTCTAAAAGAGGAATCTCCCAACCTCTTGCCTTGGGATGTAAACTTGGCTGTCAACAAGTAGACAGATTCTCATTTATCCCACCACTTTTCGTATGATACTCTCACCCCACCCACAGCTCTGCCTGGCAAACCCAAGGCCAGAGCCTGTTTGGTTCAATTCATCCAATCTTCTGCTGAGTGAAGTAGAGTGAGTTACCTGTCTGCACAGGGTTGGAGAAGAGATCTGGGATTTTAGTCACTTGTTTTAAAGAACTTCAACTGATCCTTCCCTTTTTCAGCCGACTTGCATCCTTGCCTTCCAAACTGCTGGGGTCTCTAATTTCTGAGATTATTCTGGGTCTTTGCAGCAGGAATTGGCTGGATGTAGTCCTATGCATTTGTCAGCTTAGGTTTTAGGTTTCTGTTCTGCTATGACATGTACAACATGTCCACCCACCTTCAGTCTCTGAAAGACGAATTTGTCAGTTTTCATTTCTCCTCCTTTTCTCTTTGTCCTTCTGGGTTTATGCCTTATTATCTTCTTTCAGTGTCATCTAGTAGGGTTTGGGGAGGAAACACTGATGAATGCCTATGTGTAATCCACTGTGTTTAGCCAGAAGTCCTCTGACTGGTTATTCATCAGTGTACCATCATGGAAGGGGCTCGTCAATTCGTGCTGAGTTACTCAACAGTTTAGAGCAACCAACCCTTAGGTGAAATTTTCCTTCAATTGCCCTTTATTTCATTAAACATGCATCATTGCATTATAAACATTTTATTTTTATTCATAGCTTATATATTTAACAAATAAATTTTTGTTATAAAATAATATATTTTTTTCTTAGAAAATTTGGCAGATAGAACTGATCAAGAAAACATTTTAAAAGAAAAGGAAAAACAACAATCCCACCACTTCTAATATTTTGGGGCCATGCCTTGGGGACTTCTTGGGGGGTAATATATAGAGCTTACATTATAAGCTTTATCAAGTAAAGACATTGAATTAACAATTTAAAATCTCCCACAAAGAAAAGTCCAGGTCCAGATAGTTTCACTGGTGAATACTATCAGACATTTGTGGAAGAAATAATACCACTTGTATACAAACTCTTTCAAAAAATAGAAGAGTAAGGATTATTTCCCAACTTGTTTTATGAGACCAGTATTACCCTAACACCAAAGACAAACAAAGATAATACAAAGAAAGAAAACTATAAGCCACAGGGAACAGAGCAGATCTTGTTTTCAACATGTTAACCTTCCTGGGGCTGCCTGAAGGACTGCTCTCTGTTTTATCTAACTTGGATCTCAAGCAGGAAGTAGCAGTGGGCGCTGCTTAGGAAAACTGAAGGGAGACTGGCCCACAGAAACCTGGGGTAAGACATTATGAGTATAGGCCCCAAGGAGAGACACTTTGGGATATTAAGACATTTAAAAGTAGCCATGTACACAGGGAAATCAAAAAAGCCACACACAGGCCCAGGCAAGATACATGCTCAGAAAAGACCTAAAAAGACCTTAAGATTTCTCTTGTGCTATTCCCAAAGCTTAGAACCAAGGCTCAGCTAATTAGCGAAGAACTTCCCTGGCACAAGGCCAGTCTACAAAGACTGGGAAAGGTGGCTGTTTTTTCAAATGCCCAATGTTCAATGAAAAAAAAATCAAGGCATACAAAGAAATAGGAAAACACAACCCATTCATAGGAAGAAAATAAAGTGGCAGAAACCAGCCCTGATGAAACACAGGCATCACACTTAATAGACAAAGGCTTTAGAACAATTGTCTTAAATATGCTCAAAAAGCTAAGGGACAACACAGACAAAGATCTAAAGGAAATCAGAAAAACAATATATGAACAAAATGAAAATGTCAATAAAGAGGTAGATATAAGATGAAATCAAATAGAAATTCTGAAGCTGAAAAATACAATAACTGAATTGAAAAAAATCATTAGAGGGCTTCAACAGCAGACTTGAGCAGTCAGAAGAAAGAGTCTGAAAACTTGAAGACAGGATATTAGAAATTATTAAGTCTGAGGAGCAGAAAGAAAAAAAAAGAATGAAGAAAAGTGAACAGAGCCTAAGGGAGTTATGGGACTTTACCAAGCAGACCAATACATGCATTACAGGAGTTCCAGAAGGAGAAGAGAGAGAGAAAGAGGCATAGAGTTTACTTGAAGAAATAATGGCAGAAAACTTTCCAAGTTTGTGGAAATCATGAAACTATAAATCCAAGATTAATGTACTTCAACAGGATAAACCCAAAGAGACCCACACTGAGACACATTATATTCAAACTGGTGAAAGACAAAGACAAAGAGAAAATTTTGAAAACAACAGAGGAAAGTGACTCATCATAGAAGAGAGTCTCAAGATTATCCATCAGTTTCTCAGAAGAAACCTTGAAGGCCAGAAGGCAGTGGGATGATATATTTAAGGTACTGAAAGAAAAAAACCTGTCAACCAAGAATTCTATATTTGGGAAAATTCTCCTTCAAAATGAGGGAGGAATTATAACATTCCCAGATAAATGAAAGCTGAGGGAGTTCCTTCCACTAGACTTCCCCTACAAGAAATGTTAAAAGCAGTCCTTCAAGTTGAAATGAAAGAATGCTAGAAAATAATTAAAAGCCATATGAAGATATAAAGGTCTCCAGCAAATGTAAATACATGGGAAAATATAAAAACCAGTATTATTATAATTTTGGGTTGTAAGTCCACTTTTCCTTGTCTACAGGGTTTAAAAGACAAATTCCTAAAAAACAATTATTAATTTATGTTATTGGGTTACACAATATATAAAGATGCAATTTATGACATCAATAATATAAAGTGGGGGGTAGCTATAAAAGAGTAGAATTTTTGTATGTGACTGTAGTTAAGGTGGTATCAATTCAAAATATATTGTCACAATTTTAGGATAACATATGGAATCCCCATTGTAACCACAAGGAAAATATCTAACAAGGGAATCCAAATATGTCACTACAAAAACTCAATTAAACACAAAGGAAGGCAGTAATAGAGGAAATGAGAGACAAAAAAAGCTATAAGACATATGGTACAAATAACAAAATGGCAAAGTAAGTTCTTTCCTATCAGTAATTACTATAAATGTAAATGGATTAAATTTCCCAAACAAAAAGCATAGATTGGCAGAATGGATTAAAAAAAAAAACATGATCCAACTATATGATATCTACAAGAGACTCACTTTAGATCTAAGGACACATACACAGGTTGAAAGTGAAAGGATAGGAGAAGATATTCTGTGCAAATAATAAACAAAAGAGAGCCGGAATGGTATATTAATATTACACAAAATAGACTTTGAGACAAAAACTGTTATAAGAGAAAAAGAAGGACATAATATCATGATTAAAGAGTCAATTTACTAAAATGATATAACAATTATAAACAAATATGCACCAAACATCAGAGATCCAAAATATATGAAGTAAATATTGACAGAATTGAAGGGAGAAATAGACAGCTCTACAATAATACTAGGAGACTTCAATATCCCACTTTCAATAACGGATAGAAAAACCAGACAGAAGATTAATAAGGCAATAGGTGGCTTTAACAACAATATAGATGAATTAGACCTAACAGACATACATAACATACAGAACACTCCACCCAATGACAGTAGAACATATGTTTTTTCAAGTGCACATGAAACATTCTCAAGGATAGGCCAAATGCTAGGCCACAAAATAAGTCTTAATAAATGTAAAAAGATTGATATTATACAAAGATTCTTCTCCAACCCCAGTTAAATGAAACTAGAAATCAACAGCAGAAGGAAAACTGGAAAATTCACAAATATGTGAAAATTAAATGACACATCCTTAAATTATCAATGGTCAAAGAAGAAATCACAAAAGATGTTAGAAAATATCTTGAGACAAATGAAAACAAAAACACAACATACCAAAACTTATGGGATGCAGCAAAAGCAGTGCTAAGAGAGAAATTTATAGATATAAACACATTAAGATTGAAGAAAGATCTCAAATCAACAACCTAACTTTACATTTTAAGGAACTAGAAAAGTAACAATAAACTGTACCCAGAGCTACTAGGAAGAAAGAAAGAACAAAGATAAGAGCAGAGATAGATAAAGTAGAGAATAGAAAAACAATAGAGAAAATCAACTAAACCAAAATTTGCTACTTTGAAAACAAAATTAAATCATTAGCTAGAATGACTTTAGAAAAAAAAGAGAGAAGATAAATTATTAAAATCAGTAATGAAAATGCAGACATTACTACAGATTTTACAAAAATAAAAAGGATTGTGAGTACTATGAACAACTGTACACCAACAAATTGGATAACCTTAAATAAAATGGAGAAATTTCTAGAAATAGGAAACCTGCCAAGACTGAATTGTGAAGAAATAGAAAATCTAAATAGACCTATAACAAGTAAGGAGATTGAATCAGTAATCTAAACCCTCCCAACAAAGAAAAATCCTAGACTAGATGGCTTCACTAGTGACTTATACCAAACATTTAAAGTAGAACTAACATCAATCCTTCTCAAACTCTCCAAAAAATTGAAGAGGAGGAAACACTTCCTAACTCATTCTATGAGGCCAGCATTACTCTGATACCAAAGCCAGACAAAGACATTACAAGAACAGAAAACTATACAGCAATATCCCTCATGAATATTGATGCAAAAATCCTCGAGAAAATAAACTGAATTCAGCAGCATATTAAAAAGCTTATACACCATGACCAAATAGCAAATAGGATTATTCTTGGGATGCAAGGGTTGTTCAACATCTGAAAAGAAATCAATGTAATATACCACATTAACAGAATAAAGTAAAAAACACACCATCATCTCAATTGATGCAGAAAAAGGGTTTGATAGAATTTGACATCCTTTCAGATAAAAAAATACTTAGCAAGCTAGGAATATAAGGCAATTAGCTGGACATAATAGAGGCCATATATGAAAAACCCATAGCAAACATCATACTCAATGGTGAAAGACTGAATGCTTTTCCTCTAAGACCAGGAAAAAGACAAGGATGCCCACTTTTGTCACTTCAGTTCAACATGGTTATAGAAGTTCTAACCAGAGCAATTAGGCAAGAAAAAGAAACAAAAGTCATCCAAATTGGAAAGGAAAGAGTAAAATTATCTGTTTACAGATGACATGATCTTATGTGTAGAACCTCTAAAGTTTAGACAAAAAAAAAACCCTGTTAGAATAAATGAATTCAGCAAAATTGCATACAGAATCAACTTACAAAAATCAATTGCTTTTCTAGAACTAGCAATGAACAATTCAAAAAATAAATTAAGAAAATAATTTTATTTACAATAGCATAAAAAAGAATAAAATACTTGGGAATTCACTTAACCAAGGAGGTGAAAGACTTGCACACTGAAAACTACAAAATATTGCTGAAAGAAATTAACAAACACAAAAATAAATGGAAAGTCCCCCATATTCATTATTGAAAGATTTAGTATTGTTAAAATATTAACACTACCAAAGTGGTCTACTGATTCAGTATGATCTTTATCAAAATCCCAATGACATTTCATGCAGAAATAGAAAAATCTACCCTAAAATTGATATGGGATCTCAGGCGACCCTGAACGGCCAAAACCATCTTGGAAGAGATGAACAAAGTTGGAGGATTCACACTTTCTAATTCCAAAACTTATACAAAGCTACAGTAATCAAAAGAGCATGGTACTGGCATAAAGGTATAAAGACCAATGGAATAAAATAGTCAGCCCAGAAATAAACTTCACATACGTGATTAAATGATTTTTGACAAGGATGCCAAGACCATTCAATGGGGAAAGGATAGTCTTTTCAAGAAATGGTACTGGGAAAACTAGATATCCATATGCAAAAGAATGTAACTGGACTCTTTCCCTACACTGTATACAAAAATTAGCTAAAAATGAATCAAAGACCTAAATGTAAATTATAAAATCTTAGTAAAAAACAGGGAGAAAACCTTCATGACTTTGGATTTGACGATGATTTCTTGGATATAACACTAAAAGCACAGGCAACAAAAGAAAAAATAGATAAATCAGACTTTATCAAAATTCAAAACCTTTAGACATCAAATTCACTATCAAGAGAATGAAAAAAAATCACCCAAAGAATGGAAGAAAATATTTGCAAATCACATATCCGATAAGGGATTAATATCCAGAATATATAAAGAACTCCTCAAACTCAACAACAAATAAACAACCCAATTCAAAAATGGGCAAAGGACTTGAATAGACTTTTCTTCAAAGAAGATACACACATGGCAATAAGCACATGAAAAGATGCTCAACATTATTAATCATTAGGGAAGTGCAAATCAAACCACAATTACCACTTCACTTCCATCAGGATGGCTATTATCAAAACACAGAACACAAGTGTTGGTGAGGATGTGGAGAAATTGGAACCCTTGTGCATTCCTGGTGGGAATGTAAAATGGTGCAGCTGATGTGGAAAACAGTATGGCAGTTCTCCCCAAAATTAAATATAGAATTACCCTAAGATCCAGCAATTCCACTTCTTGATATATATCTAAAAGAATCGAAAGCAGGGACTCACACAGATATTTATATATCCATCTTCATGGTTGCATTATTCATGGTAGCCAAAAGGTGATAACAACCCAAATGTCCATTGACAGATGGATAAACAACATACATATATAAAATGGAAAATTATTCAGTCTTAAAAATTCTGTAAAATGCCACAATGTGGATGAACCTTGCAGACTCTATGCTAAGTGAAATAAGGAAGACACAATGGGCCAAATACTGTATGATTCCACTTATATAAGGTACCTAGAGTAGTCACATTCATAGAGATGGAAAGTAAAATAGTGAGTACCAGGGGCTGAATGGAGGAGGAAATGGTGAGTTATCATTTAATGGGTGCAAAGTCTCATTTTGGGATGATGAAAAGTTCTGGGGATGGGTTGTTTTTGGTGATGGTTGCACCAAATGTGATGGTTGTACATTCACATTTGGTGAATGTAGTTAATGCCACTGAATTATACACTTAAAAATGGTTAAAATGGTAAATTTTATATTATGTATATTTTACCACAATAAAAAAAAATTAAAGGCTGGGTGGAGCTCAGAACAAGAGAAGTCTGTGTAAGGAACCTATACTGCCATACAAGCTTCTCTGTCACTTGGGCCATATGACCCAGCAGATATAGTGCTGAGGTGTCTCTGATAGATTAGAGGTACTACATGAAGCCTTTGGTAATCCTCTATAATTGCATCTACGCAGGCTTTTAGGATTTGGGAGCAAAGCTATGTCATCTTCTCTATATAACTATTGTTTCCCTTTTGAGAAATTGTTCTGACTTACTCCTGTGCCCTAGTAGAAACTGAATGCTTGACCATGAGCTATCAAATTACCTTGTGACCTGAGCAGTCCATAAGATACTAAAATGTATCCGGATACACCAAACCATAAAGTTGGTTGTGCCCCACAGGACTCCATTATTAAATGGAAATGGTATATATGAGATCAGGCTCAAGTAGGTCTTTCAAAGCATAAGGAAATTGTCTGAACAAGTAGCCCAGATGCCCATCATTGCTATTTCTACTACATTATCTTCTTCCTCTCAGCTTTCATCTAAGGCATCATGGGGAGCTCCCTATGTCCTGTTGAGTGACAGAAGAAAAATATTCAGGACTGGTAGTTCTATATTCTATGGTGCAAAAAGTGGATACCTACAGCACTATGGCCACTCTTTGGGGGTGGTCCTGAAGGTGGTGAGGGGAAATACTTCACCTTGGAGCAGTGCACCTGGTCATTCATTTTGTCTGAAAAGAGAGATTGCTAAATGCATGGATCATACTGATTCATGGGCAGTGTCTGACCATTTGGTTGGATGGTCTGGATCTTGGAAGGAACATGATTAGAAAATTGGTGACAAGGAAGTCTGGGGAAGAGGTATATGCAGATAGATTGAATGGTCAGAGAGTGTGAAGATATTTGTGTCTCATGTGATTCCAAAGAGGAATCTCATTAGAGGATGATCATAATAATCAGGTAGATGACATGATACATTCTGTGTGTGTCAGTCAGCCTTTCCCCCCATCTACCCCGTCCCTGCCCAACAGACTCATGAACAAAGTGGTCATGGTGGGAAGATAGAGGTTAGATGTGGACTCAGGTTCATAGATTTCCATTCAACAAGGCCAATCTGGCCACAGCTATTGCTAAGTGCCCAACTTACCAACAGCAGAGTCCAAGACTAAGCTTCCATTTCCTGGAGGTAACTGCCAGCCATCAGGTACATTGCACTGGGCTACTTTCATTATGGAAGGGGCAGCCCTTTAATCTCACTGAATAGATACTTATTCTAGAAATGAATTTCCTTCTCTGCTTGCAATGCTTCCATCAAAACCACCATGTACTTACAAAATGCTTTAGTCACCATCATGCTATTCCACACAGCATTACTTTTAACCAAGAAATTCAATGTATAGCAAATAAAGGCAGCAATGGGTTCATGCTCATAGTATTCACTGGTCTTCTATTCACATAGTATCCACCGGTCTTATACATAATAGTGCAACATATGCCTATTACCCTGAAGTAGTTGGCCTGATAGGATGATCGAATGGCCTTTATCTTTTTGTTGTGAAAAAAATTTACCATTTTAGCCCTGCCCGGTGGTGTAGTGGTTACGTTTCCGTGCTCCACTTTGACGGCCTGAGGTTTGTGGGTTCGGATCCTGGCCACGGACGTGTGCACTGCTTATCAAGCCATGCTGTGGCGGTGTCCCATATAAAGTGGAGGAAGGTGGGCACGGATGTTAACTCAGGGCCAATCTTCCTCAGCAAAAGAGGAGGATTGGCAGCAGTTGTTAGCTCAGGGCTAATCTTCCTCACACACACACAAAAAGTGTACAATTCAGTGGGATTAAGTACATTCACAATGTTGCACAACCATCACCACTATCTAGTTTCAGAACTTTTTCATCACCTCAAAAGGAAACCCCATATCTGTTAAGCAGTCACTCCCCAGTCCTCCCTCTCCCCAGCCCCTGGCAACCGCTAATTGGCTTTGGGTCTCTATGGTTTGCCTATTCTGGATATTTCATATAAATGGAATCATACAATATATAGCCTTTTGTATCTGGCTTCTTTCACTTAGCATGTTTTCAAGTTCATCTATGTGCAGCATTGGAATGGCCTTTTTTTTTTTTTTTTTTTGTGGGGAAGACCAGCCCTGAGCTAACATCTGTTGCCAATCTTCCCCTTTTTGCTGAGGAAGACTGGCCCTGAGCTAACATCCGTGCCCATCTTCCTCCACTTTATATGGGACGCCGCCACGGCATGGCTAACAGGCAGTGCGCGTCCGCGGGCGCCTGGGATCCGAACTCGCGAACCCCGGGCTGCCAAGCGCGGACTAAACCGCTGCGCCACCGGGCGGCCCCTGGAATGGCCTTTTGAAAACTCAGTAATTGGTCCATCTGGGTGGCAACACCTTATGTGGCTAGGATAATATTCTCCAGTTTTTGGCATATGTTCTAAATCTAAATATATATCCCTGGTCCAGGAATCAAGGGATGGGGCTGGGAGTGGATCCTCTCACTTTTACCCCTAGTGAATCACATGCAAAATTTTGCTTCCTAATCCTGCAACTTTGGGCTCTCCTGGTCCAGAGGTCTCAGTTCTCAAAGAAGAGTGCTTCCACCAGGGTACACAGCAAGAGTCCATTTAAACTAGAAGTTGAGATTGCCATTTGTCCAGTTTGGGATCTTTATGCTATTTAACCAATCTTCAAAGAAGGGAGTTACTCAGCTGCCTGGAGTGATTGATCCTGACTACTAAGCAGATTTTGAGTTGTTCCTACACAGTGGAAGAAGGGATGAATATGTTTGGAATGCAGGAGATTCTTTGGGGGTACCTCTTAGTACTTAGCACTCCCATGCTCTTTGATATGAGTTAACAGAAAACTACAACAACTCAATAGAAGTAGAACCTCTAATGGCCTAGATCCTTCAGGAATGAAGGTTTGGGTCACCCCACAAGGCAAGGAACCATTATCAGCTGAGATGCTTGCTGAGGCTAAGAGGATATGAAATGGGTAATGTAAGAGAAAGTAGTTATGAACAGTAATTATGATCATATTGCTAGTCGCAGATACAAGGATTGTAATAGTTATGAGCATTTTTTCCTTCTTTTGATATGAATATATTTGTGTATATACTAACCAATTATTTTCCTTTTCCCCTCTCCCATTCCTCTAACATATGTTAATAGGGGATAACCTTATATTTTAGTATTTAAGTTACAGGATATCGAAGGTATACTGTGACTCATCAAGAAGAGGAATGAACATCACTCAAAGACTCTGTCCTCTCTGGGGGAGGAAGGGAGCTGTTTTCGGTTGTATGAGAGATAGTTTCATCATATGGGCAGAAGCATGATTGTGCTATGGTCTCTATTTGAAAATTAAATACGATTACAAGAAGTTTGTATGGATGTCAAATTAACAAGAGTTGGACTGGGGTGGTTTTGTACTGTCAACTTAGCTAACCTGGAACTACAATTCCCAGAATTCTCTTCCTTTTATGATTTTGGTTTTGGTTTGCCACAATAGAAATTTGCAAAAGATTTAAGAAGTGCAAGTGAAGCACCAGCCATTACACTTGGAAGGTCCATGCGGAGTCCCAGGCATCACTGCAGTTTTGCACATGATCTACTGACTCACCTCATTTGTAAGGGACATTGGCACGGCCTGCATCTCTTCCAGCTTCTTTGCATTCTGGACAAGGCATGTGTGCAACAAACTTCTCTCTCTCTCTCTTAATCCTATTGGTTCTGTTTTTCTAGAGAACCCTAACTAATACAGTCCCCAATACAGTAAAGAACACTGAAAACTGTTGAAGTTCTGGTCTTGACAGGACAGAGTTGGGTGGCACAAATGACTTTTGATCTTGGAACCTGATTCCTCATCTGTAGAAACGGGATCAAATTTTTACTTAACGTGGATACCATGTAGGGTTAAACTTTGTATGTAGAATATCTACCATGGCACACAGTGGTGCATAGTAAATGTTAGCTTCCCCTCTTTGCAGAAGGGAGATGCATTGTTGAGTTAGTGCCCTGAATCTTATTAAATGATTTAAGTGAACTGAGTGTCTTAGATGTTATTAAATGTGATACAGTTATTTGGCATACACTGTCTGACATCACACCAATATCACTCTCTGGGTGGTTAGATGTACAAAGAATTCAAACATTATTTGAAGTTAGTTTTGCCACTTATCTAGGTAAAATCTAGAGCAAGTTATGTTTCCCTGAGTCTAGTTTCAATTTAGATACTATTACCTCATGGCGTTTTTGTCAGAGGTAAATAGGAGAAAGTGCCCAGCTTAATCTCAAACATACAGTAGACGCTCAATACATCTGCTAGATGTTGTGGGAGTTATTAGGGTTTCAAAGAGGAATTGGGTTAGCTGTTGCACTAAAGGGGAGCTTACCACCTAGTGAAGACAAAATCCATGAAACCACAGTGGAAGTTACAGTTCTTTTAATAGTCAAGAGAAGACAAGCAGAAAAATACCCACGGAGGTAGAAAGTTTTAAGTGATATAAAAGAAACAGATGCCATGGAAAGATGATAAAAGGTCTCAGACTTTCCTTGATTTATGGGATCGGGAGCATTTGATACCAGATCCCATCAGGAACGGCTATGCAGTACTTTTAAAGACCTGCCACCTTGCCAGTGGCTAGTCACAGCAAATAAGTGCAAGGGTGGGTTCCCTGAGGGCAGAGGGAAATCAACAACTTTGCCAGTAGGGGAGGCTTGTTCAGGCTGACGTCCCAGAGGCTGGAATGCATTTGAAACAAAGGGTTGCAGCTGGAAAGCTTTGACAGTTTGAGGAGAAATGTGACAAAATGAACCTGCATATTAGAGATCCGGCTCACAAGCTAGGTCAAGAGCTCTTTATACTTTCTCCTGCTTTCTGAAAATCAAAGCCAACAAACGAAAACACTTTTGGTAAAAAGGCATGCGGTCTCCTTTTTTCCTTTGTCTTTTCAATACCATCCTTTCTCATTTTTTCCAGTGCATAATCTCACTTCTTCTTTCCCAGTCTCGGTGTTTTCCCTCCACCTCCTCACCCCCTCCTCACTCCCGCATTCTCGGCTCCCCTCCTCGCCCCTCGGCCCGGGACAGCCCCGGGGCTCGCACCTGCCAGGGGAGCGCCCGAGCCCGGCCCCGCCAGGGGACTGGCAGTGACGTAGCGGGGAGGACGGTCCCGCGCGGCCCGCTGACGTCACTGCCGCAGCGGTCCCGAGCGAAGCCCGAGAATGGGAATTCAGGGAGGGAAACACGGCGGTGACCCCGCGGTCAGGGCTGAGCGCCGCGCGCTTTGGGTTTCTGGGGTCGGAAGGACGGAATCGCGCCTTTCGCGCAGGCTGAGCCCGTCCCACACCCTCAGCGCGCTCGAGCGTTCGAGTTTAGCGATAAGGGGAATGTCCCCAAACGGTGGGGCCTCGTGCGCACGCGCCCTGGGTGGGGGGGCAGATGAGGGAGAGAGCTAGGGGGGCTGCGAGATGAGGTGGGTGGGGAGGAGAGCGGCGTGTAGCGGGAGGGGACGGCGACAGACCTCCTCCGGCGTGCGGCACAGGGGGAGGGCGGCTCAGCCCTCCGCCGCTAGCGGGTCTCCCTGGGCGCTGCGGCGGCGCGGGGCCTGCGGCGCGGCGTCGTGACGTCACGGTGGCGGCGGCCGTGGTTGGCGCAGGGTCCGCGGCTGCAAAGTGTGAATTACGCCGGGCTCGCGCCGGCGGCGGAGTGAAGTCAGGCTCCGGGGGAGGGGAGGGGCAGGACGGCGGCGGCGGCCCGAGCTGGTGGCTGATTCCGAGCCCCGCGCGCCCTGGGTCTCGCCGCTGGCTCCCGTCGTCTTTCCTTGCATCGCTTGGCTCCGTCCTCGCTCCGCTCCTGCTCTGCTGTCCCCGGACCCGCTCCTCCCGGCGGAAGAGCCCTGGGGCCGTGGGGTTCCCCCTTCGACTTTGCCTGTGCTGCCCCCGCTTGCACCCCGGAGCCGGGCGCGCGCCGGTTCTCGTAACTGTCGCCGCGGCCGCCGCAGCGCCTTCCCGCCGGCGGCCCGGGCGGAGGGTTGGTGTAGGGGAAGCGTGAGCGCGGCTTCCCGGCCCGGGGTCGGCGCCCGCTCGCCCTGCCCCCGCCTCGGCCCGGCGCCCCCGAGCCGCGGCCCCTTCCCAGCGCAGGGGCCGGCGGCCGCGGCAGGGCGGGCGCCGCGCGGGGGCAGGGCGGGCGTATTCAATGGAAGTATGCTACCAGCTGCCGGTGCTGCCCCTGGACAGGCCGGTCCCCCAGCACGTCCTCAGCCGCCGAGGAGCCATCAGCTTCAGCTCCAGCTCCGCGCTCTTCGGCTGCCCCCATCCCCGGCAGCTCTCACAGGTAATCGCCGCCGCCGCCTGGGGCCCGCACTTGGGGGCTTCTCTCTTTTGTTCCCCTCTTCCCACCCGGCTTCACCTCCGCGACACCCCCAGTCCTCGCCGTTCGCCCCAGCCCCAGCATTGCCCATTGTTTGGGGATTTCTAGGCTGGCCTCTCAATTCCAGAGCCTTTCCTTTTATCCCTGGGGCAGTACACCCTCAGTCCCCCGGCCTCCTCAGACCCCCACCGGGCGGGCTCTGCGAGCCCTTCAGACACTCCCCAGGCCCGCCCCCCTCCGTGTTCAGCTTAAGCCTCAGGAATGACTTTGTCTTCCTCCCTTTCTCGACGTCTCGGTCTGGAAGTTGGGCCTCTCTCCCTTAGTTGTGGCCCTGGGCACACCTGTCCCCCCTTGCCCTGCGCCCCACCTGTGCCGGGTTCGCGCCTCGCCTCCCCCGGCTCCCGCGCGCCCCGCAGTGCTCGGATGGTCCTGCGCTTCTCTGAACAATAGGCCAGTTCCCCATTGCTCTCTCCCCGACTCCTTGGATTCTGTGGTTGGACCCTAAGTGATATCAGAGAAACAAGTATCGAGACTGCTTCCCTGAAGCTTCGGTTTCTGCAAAGCTGATAGGCAGGAATCAGTTTTGCTTTTAATTTGGTAAGGAGATTTTAGGAGAGACACCACTGATGAGTACTCACAGGAAGACTTTGTTTCGAATGGTCCAATACCAGTTGCTCCTGAGAATTTCGGTTTTTTCTATGGTGATGCGTTTGGCCCAACTCCCTAGTTCTGGCTGATTTTGATTCCCAGATTTAAAATAGGCAAGAAGAATCTTGTTTACATTTAAACTGAGTGACTTCCATTTCTTCTGCCAGGATGTTACATATTTGTGATCATTTTTTGATTCAAATATATTTATTTTTCCTATTGGTTAATATTAGTATCTTGGGAGTATATTTTTCTCTAACCAGTTATATTGTAAATATCTTGAGCCGGGTCTGTATTTTTCTTTTTACAGGTAGTGTGGATAGCACCTGGTAGAGATTTTGCTTATTAATAGGTGTGTCCAGTAAATATTTGTCATTTGCTTCTTTGCCTGAATTGTTTAAAACAAGAGCCTGTATTTGGGTTTCTTGCTGAGTTGTTTTTGTTTAAAAATCAGACTTCTTTCACGGGACAGGGTGGTATGCTAATAAGGGCAGAGCCAACTTGTAAAAATTACTAAAATGTTAAGTAACATTTTAAATAATACTGCATTGTTATTTTGAAAGTTAGGTCCATGATCTTCCTTTATAGTACTGCTTAAAACATTTTCAGGTTCCAAAATTAATGTTGAAGAGATATTAATGCACCGCTGAAAAAGATTTTTAATGGTAGTAACTTTTTTCGCTTCTAAATATTATTTTACTTTCTTAGATCAGCAGACACATGACTAATACCCATTTGCAAGTTCAGTATGAATAATAAAGGCAATCGCTAATCATTTATAATATTATAAAATACAAATAAAATTACTTGTGCTCCCTGAGGAGAAAATGAGTGAGAAGGGAGATTCCACGGGAATTAAAACAAGTAAGGCTGATGCCAGGGGGTTTACCTGATGTCTTAATTAATCCACAGAGACCAATTTTAGGCCCCACTCCTTCTTGACTCATTTTCTAGCCTTAGGTTTAAATGGGTAATGGAATTTAAAAAATATGATTGTGGCAGATAAAGCAAATATTGTAGAGTCACACTGTATTTTACTAACTCTTAAAACTTTCAAAAGTCTCATACCCCAAAATCAGCTATATAAGAACTTCTGAAAATTTGGACAGAAATTTTCCTGAATTAATACTTTTTTTAATCAGTGTTGCTGAACATTAAAATGATGGCAAACTTAACCACAGTGCTGAAACGCGTATTAATACTGAGGTATATGTTGACAGTGATTTCTTTAGGGCTCGTTGGGAATTTGTAATAGAAGAAAAAGAGGTCAAAAATCTTGGAATCTTATTCAGAGCCCTCTAAAATAAATATTTGGTTAAATCAAAAGCTTTCTTTACCCTCGAATCTTTAGTTCTTAAGTCTAAAGCTACAGAAAAGTTTTGTAGTTTCATTTAAAAGACTTTTAAAAAACCATTTTTCTTTTTTTTAGGCACAGTTTAGAACAGTTGTGTTTTTCTATTTTAAAATATGTTCAAAACTAGTAATCTTGAGTTTTTTATTTTCACCCTAATTTTGGATCCCAGCTCATAGTAGGTCCTTAATAAATGTTTGTTGAATGAGTGAATAGGTAATCAAGTTATCTCTGAGCATCAGTTTTTAAATATGAAAACTGGCAGGGCTTTCATCAAGGTATAGCAGTAACTCATTTATCCAAAACTTGGTTTGGAACTTGTAGCTGCAGACTTGAACAGACTCTGAGCAGCCAGGATAGATATGGAGGTCCTCTGAAAGCCTGTGTGTTTCAGGCAAGATTCTGACAAACTCGTTTTCCAGGTAGCGGCAAATGTGGAGGGGGATGGGGAGCTGCTAAAGTCAGGTTCACACTGATGGCAGCAAAAGTTGACGGCTGACACAGCGAAAGCCAGGGATCAGAAGAAAAACTCGTCAAGCCAACAACTGTCAAAAAGGCACCCTAGGGACATGTAGTTTAGGGGCTTGAGTGTTGTACAACACAATAATTATTAGTCAAAATAATGTTTAATAGAGTCTACTTTTAAAAGTTCAAAGATTTGTACTTTTTTTTTTAAAAAAAAGATCTCCATGGCAAGCAGTTTAAGTGTTGGTGCTTAAATGGACAAGTGTGAGTTGTCTGGAAAATTCATTTGTGTGGAACCAACCCTCCCAAGGACGCCAAGTAAATGAGGCGTTAACTTTTTGTTTTAAACCAGGTCATGTACTACTTTCTTAAATGGTTAATAGCGGTTTTTTGAATTATTTGAAAAATAAGGATAATAAAAGAAGCTTATTTTTGCCATTTTGGGATATCCATTGTTGATAGCCAAATTTAAAGATTTATCTTGGAGAATAAAGTTCTTATTTGGAAAAACAATATGTGAGAGCAGAAACTGTCTTGTTCTCCCCCGTGCCTTCAGTGCATTGTGGAGGTGCTCAGTAAGTGTGGAAGATGAGTTAGCGTATTGACGGCACACTAAGGCACTGCCCCTGGGATTGTTGCAATCAGATTTTCTGTGCACTGGAAACATCTTATTTGGGTTAGAAATTTGAGGTTTAATTATTTAAATTTATCATAAACGTATGATAGGTATTATTGTTGAGCAAAATTTCGGGATCTAACATGTAAAACATATGCTTTTAATAGCATAATAAGCTAACTTTGATTTCTAATTTAGCATCTATATGTTTTTTTTAACAGACATTTTATTTAGAGCAGTTTTAAGTTCACAGCACAATTGAATGGAAGGTACAGAGATTTCCCATGTACCTCCCCACCCCATACACGGGTAGCCTCTCCCATTATCAACATCCCCCACCGGAGTGGTACATTTGTTACAGTTGCTGAACCTGCATTGATACATCATCATCACCCAGAGTCCATAGTTTACATTAGGGTTCACTCTTGGTGTCTTTTTTTTTTAAAATACAGAAACTATTCCACAAATATTTACTGAACACTTTCTGTGAATGAGGCTCCTTATGTTAGGTGCTGAGAAAATGTAAAGATTAGTAATTAAAAAAAAAATCACTCGTGAGCCTGCCAACCTAACCAAGTTTTTCTTTAATACATTACTCTCCTTATACATGAACATTTTTCACCAGTAATCATAGTGTACATCTCTTGTCTTTAGCAGTGTTCTTGGTATATGATAAATTATCAAGGTCCTGTATGTGCCAGAAGAATTCAAAGCCCCTTGGATAAAAGTTAGTGGTAGGGAAAATGGTATGATTATATGTGATGTAATTTTTATATTGGAATTATCAAGGGGTAATGAGACTACGGGAAGGTATACCTAAATTTCCTTGGTAATCAGGGGAAGGCTCCCATAGGAGTTGAGGCTTGGGCCAAGGCCTGAAGGTTAAGTAAACATTTCTAGATAATTGGGTGCATGTAGGAGGAGGAGGAGAGAGGATGGCTCAGGTAGCTAGATAGACCAGCACTATCCAATAGAACTTTTTGTGATGATGGAAATGTTCTCTGCAGTAGCCAGTATAATAGTCACTAGCCATATGTAGCTGGATGAGCACTTGAAATGTGGCTAGTTTGAGGAACTGAATTTTAAATTCAGTTTTATTTAAATAGCTACATATGGCTAGTGGCTACTGTATTGTCAGAGCAGATGTGTAGTCTTACTTAATGATCATTCGTAGTGATGTCATGTTGCTCTATCAGTTAACACGTTGTCCAAATGTTGAATGTTAGTGTTACATTTAGGTTTTTGCTGTTGTATGCAAAACTTCACTTAATACCTTCATGCATGTTTGATAAAGTCTTTAGAATGGAATCACTAGGTTGGGTCAAGAGATAAGAACATTTTTTGACTTTCTCAGAAGGCTCTATCCTTTTACAATACTAAGATGAATGATCGTACCTCTTTCGTCTCCAATCATATTATTAGATTATAACAATATATGATTAATAAACATTATTTTATAAATATTTTACTACTTTAGTAGATGTACTGTGATACCTTGGGTTTGTTTTAACTTGCAGTAAGCAAGAGTGTATACTTTCTGAAGTATTTTTTGTGCATTTGCATTTCCTCTTTTGTGAAATTTCATTTGCATATTCTGTGCTCATTTATAAGGGCTCTTATATATCTAATATCAGTTTGTAAATGTGCATTATTCCAAATTACTGTCACCAAAATCTACCTCCAGAAGCCAATACAGGGGATAGTGTGAATGTCGGTGGGATACCCCCAGGGGAGTGGTTCTGTTCCTGAGGCCTTCCTCCTTGCCCACTCCCAAAACACTTGTTTTGTTGGGACCTTGGTTTCATTTTTCTGTTTTCAGAAATGATTCATACTTTGATTTAAATTTATTACTACCATGTTTTGGTTTTTACTTCTGAACTAATATGTGTTTATACTACAAATATATGCTCATACATAATACTAATGTAATTTTATAGTGTATTTGGAGTGTAGCTCTGATTGAGGAGTAGGGCGTTCAAATTGCTAGTTTATAAGTTGTCATCAGGAACACGATTAGTCTATGGATGTGATTTGAGAGGTTTTAGACCTATACCCAGATTTTGCTGCTTTGTTGCTATGCCTAGAGTTCTATCAGTTGTACATACTGTCTACTCAAGAATTATTTTTCAAACACAAATGTCCTGCCAGAGGTAAAATATTAAGCCCTTTACAGGAGTTAGGAAGATTAGGGAGCTCACTTTGAGTGGAGAGAGGGAGAGGTACCATCTGTTCTCTTTCAGGCAATTTGATAAGACTTCTGCTAATACTTTAGTGTAAATTTCAATTCATTTACCATTTCTCTTTGTCTCTCTTTATTTTTCTTTCTCTCTTTCGAAGATCAGAGCAGTTTTAGAGAATTGACTTCTTTTCCGAGGATGGATATAGAGACAAGTTTGGGAAAAGAAGAGCTGAAAAAAGGGGAAGTGGACAAAGCTTAGCTTAATTCGGATTTTTGTCTAGGATCATTAATAGTCATTTAGTTAGACTAAAGACACCTAGGAAGGGGCCACCAGGCCGCCCGGTGGCGCAGTGGTTTGGTTCGCACTTGGCAGCCCGGGGTTCGCAAGTTTGGATCCTGGGCGCCCGCTGATGCACTGCTTGTCAGCCATGCTGTGGCGGCATCCCATATAAAGTAGAGGAAGATGGGCACGGATGTTAGCCCAGGGCCAGTCTTCCTCAGCAAAAAGAGGAGGATTGGCGACGGATGTTAGCTCAGGGCTGGTCTTCCCCACAAAAAAAAAAGACACCTAGGAAATTTAGGTGATAAAGAACTCTCATTGCATGCAGATCCTCTTAAGGAATTTAATTTTCTTTCTGTACTAAAGACTGTGTGTGTATCACATTTTTGTTTATATAAAATCTATGTCTAATTTTGTGAGAAATCTCTTGACTAGAGATCTTTTCAGATCTGGACATTCTTACATTCCCTTTGGCCACTCCAGAAAACTTCAACAATTAATTTTTAATCTTCTCATTTAAAAACAAATCAAAACTTTTTTATTCTGGCTACAAATTGCTCATTTTTATGATTAATTTGAATTGAGACAAAATTGAGTGTTTATTCTCTTCCACATTTAAATGGTCTCCTCTTGCCTAAAAGTAATATAGACTTTGTTGGTTTTCATATTGTTGCCAAATATGCCTTTCAAAGGGTTATTCACAAATAAATGATACTTCTGCATGTTTACATTCAGGTGTGAGTGTGATCACTATATGAATAAAGGAACAAAACTACATTTGTAGATGAGCCTTCTAAGCTTGCAGGGCTTCATTTTGGCTGCTGGCAGGTACCCTCCTAAGGGACACGTGCCACTGATTTTGTGGTTGACATCAGAAGCGTTGCCTGTTTATAATTTTGAGTAGGAATTTTGGATTACTGCTCTATGCCTCCACCTGCTGGTAGGGATGGTTCTTCATTTTCTGAAGATGATGGCTGGAGGGAGGAGAGGATGAAGGCAGGGCAGAATTTGGGAAAGAAAATAAATTGTTAATTGGGTTACTAAGTTTCAGCAAAGCCTACTCTATTCCTCCGAGGTTTGAGTAGACCAAACTCGAGGTCAGGACCATGTAAGTACTTGGCAAATGGTGCTTAGTAAAGATGCAGTAGTCTTGGTTCAGTAATAATTGTAATTATTTGTTTCCATTCCTTCTGCATGTCAGATACTGTAATTGATTGATTTTTTTTTTTTGTGGTGAAGACCAGCCCTGAACTAACATCTGTTGCCAATCTTCCCCCTGTTTTTTTGCTGAGGAAGACTGGCCCTGGGCTAACATCCGTGCCCATCTTCCTCCACTTTATATGGGACGCCGCCACGGCATGGCTGACAGGCAGTGCGTCGGCGGGCGCCCAGGATACGAACCCGTGAACCCCGGGCTGCCAAGCGCGGACTAAACCGCTGCGCCACCGGGTGGCCCCGATGTTTTTAATCTTTACAAAAACTCTGTGAGATAAGTGATATTACTCCCATTTTTACCAAGGAGTAAACTGAGCTTAGAGATGTTAAGTCACTTGCCTGAGGCGTCACAAGAACTTCAAGAAGGGCCTGCCATGTTCCACACCCTCACTTTTAAACTGGCCTGCCTCATCAATGAAGGTGACTGGAATATAGTTAGACTTTTAGGTTTATGGATCAAAGATTTTATTGGCTCATGGATCTGGATAAAGAAAATAATTTGATGATTTGAAGTGATAACCTTCACTCTGGACTTTTCAAATCTTATCTGGAGTATTTTGTTCTAGATGTCACATTCTGGGAGGACATGACTAAGTTAAATCATTCTCTGAAGGGAGTGACCAGGGTAGTGAGGTAATTTGCAACCACATTATTTGATATGTGACTAAGGAAATTGGAGACATTTCATCTGGTGAAGAGGAGACTCAGGATTTGGGCCAGAGGGGTGGGAATGGAGGTGGGGGAGTGGTTGGTGAGAGATGGTAGAACATTGCTGTCTTCTGTCCAAAGTAACACAACTGGGTAGTGGAAATGGATTAAACTCTGGGTCGTTCTGACCCTAAAGCCCATAAGTTCTCTTCTTCTTCCTTTTACCACGTGGGAAAAGGATGTTTGTTACCTCAGAGGGTAGAATAAGGACGAGTAGGTAGAAACAATAGGGAAATAGGGAGATCTTGTGTTTAACCACACTAGTAATCAAAGAAATGCATACTAAAAGAACGATACTGATTTTTGCTTTCAGATTGACCAATTTTTTAAAAGTAAGTATAGCTTGAAGATTACACTTATGAAATGCTAGTAGGATTATTAACTTTAAGTTTTCTGAAAAGTAATTTGGCAATTGAATCAAAAAAGTGATGCTTAGAAAATTAGTACTTTAGCCTGATAATTTACTTTTGGGGATCTATCCTGAGCAAATAACTAGAAATCTAGATAAAGATTAATCTTCAAGGTATTCATCATATATTTGTCACTGTGAAAAATTGGAAATTACAGATAATTTACAAATGGTTAAATAAAGCATAATATCTCTTAGGAATATATAGTATTTATTATTTCTGTATTATACTAAAATGCTCTGAAGGATTTAAAGGATATATAATAACATAACTAGTTTACAAATGGTTAAATAAATTTTAGTATTTTTTATTTCTATATTATGTACCACTAAAATACTTTGAAGAATTTGAAGAATATTTAATTGCATGGGGAATTGCTTACAACATAATTAAGCAGGAAAAAACCAAAGCAGGGTATCTACAGATTATCCCAATTTTGTTTAAAAGTAAATCACAAAATATATACATATCTACATACTATGCATGTTTGTCAAAAAAAGGAAAAAGAAGAAAAAGCTAAATCTGTCCCCACGTGGCAACTGAAGCTATCTCTAGATGGTGAAATTATAAGTGATTTTTATTTTTTTGTTTAGAATTTTATGTAATTTTACCAATGTTCTTCTTTTAACATGAATCTCCTTTTTTTGGGTGAGGAAGTCTAGCCCTGAGTTGACATCCGTTGCCAATCCTCCTCTTTTTTGCTGAGGAAGATTGGCCCTGCGCTAACATCCATGCCCATCTTCCTCTACTTTATATGGGCCGCCACCACAGCATGGCTTGACAAGCAGTGCATCTGTCCGCACCTGGGATTTGAACCTGCGAACCCCGGGCCACCCAAGTGGAGTGCACGAACTTAAGCACTATGCCACTGAGCTGACCCCATGAATCTCCTTTTTAACCACAATAATCCTAGAAAAAGCCAACGTGTTGTATTTGGCCCAAATCTCTGACAGAGATGTCCAGAGAGTAGGCTGCCTCATGAGATTATAAATTCCCAAGCAGTGGTGGTTGAGACAACAGCTTAGAAGATATTTGGATAAGGATATTGTCAAGGGAATTGATTCTTCTGGTTTCTTCCAGCTTCATGATTCTGTAATTCTTTGGGTAACTCAGTTAAAGGCGCGGCAGGTATTTTTGTATAGCTCTGATAATTACAAAGTAGTTTCACTCTCCATGGGAGATGCTGGGACGTCAATGTAAGTGTAGTTACTGTTTGAAGAAGAGCTGTTTGACGACAGCCGGTGAAAAGATCTTGAACAATGGCCGCAGTGGAAGGAATAGAGACAAAGTTAGGAGTTACGTCCTAGGAGCTGATTTCATTTGGAGGATAAATAAAACTTCCCACTTTTTTAGTTTGGGAGACCAGATAATGAAGCTAGTAACAAAAATACAGATAGGAAGAGGAGGCAGGTTTTATTTTCTTTTTCATTTTTTTCTTCTTTTGTGTATGTGTGTTGGGGGGAGAGGGATGAAGTAAGTAATTTTACTATGGCTATGTTGAGTTCAAGTGTCTGGGGAGCATCCAGGTGGGGATGTCCAACAGGCAGTGTCTTAGGAGGAAGGTTGCACTAATGACATATTCTAACTTTTACTACAAGAGTTTTCAAACATTTTTGCTCATATATCCCTTCAAAGAACTTGAACAATAGACAAAACACTATATACCGTCTCACAGATCTAGAATTTTTCTTCTACGTTTCAGTATTTGTAAATGACGTAATTGTTGGTGTATTGCTTAAATCACGATTTTAAATATATCCAGGGAAATTTTAACAACTTGATATCCCCCATCATCTATTTTAAAAAGTATATGAACAAGCTCTTAATTGTAGCAGTCAGAATTTTAACATTCCTTATTTTTTTCCTTGAACTCTCATTTCCATTTTACTGTCTCTACGTATTATTGTCCTAATGTATTCTTTTATATTTGAAAGCATTTATCAGTTATGCTGTTATACTTTTCTACAACAAAAGTAAGTAAATTCATAAATTTAGTAGCTGGGAATAAAAAGTGCTTTATTTTAGTAATGTCATCCAGTTCTTCTGAGTTCTATGCAAAAACAATTATAGTTAAAAACATCTTAAAATTTCCTATGTCCATAAGCCTCTGTGTCAAATTTATTTTGGACTGGGCTATCAATACAATGATAGCCAGTAGACAATCAATCAAAACAACATGTGAATCATAAGAGTTAATAAGTATTAATAAGAAAGTAAAATTTTATTGGAAATCCATTTTCAGTGGGATGGGATGGGGCTGATTTTTTCAATTATTTTGTCTGTCCATTTATGAATATTATTAGAAAAGATGGGGTTCTACATTGATTCTCTTCGTTTTTTACTTTCATTATTAAAGTGTTGAGAAATCTTCATGAATTTAGTAAATGGTAATAAAAAGTGCTTTATTTTAGTAATATCACCCATTCTTCTGAGTTGTATACATGAAACAACAAAATTGTTTTTAATGCTTTGTCAGGTAGCAGCTGGATTTGATTCTCTTTCCATTATCATGGAAGTAGGAATTGATGACCCTTTGACTTGAAAAAGTTGGATACCCGGTCCGTGGAGTAATTAACTTTCTCACGTTAATATTTTGAACTCTCCTTTTGGCTCTTCAGATGCTGTTAGACACCACCTCCACAGTAAGTTTCAGGCAGTGTTGAGAGTTAGTTTTCTTTTATGAAGTGGCAGAGGGGAGAGATGAAAGGGAAAGGAAAGTAAATGAAAACTGATGTGCTATGTCAGAAAGATTCTAGAAAATTGTATATGTGGAAGTTGAGAACCCAGAAATCAATTCCCTTGATACATGCTCACGTACTTCCAGGGATATGTATGCATGAGCCAGTTTGCAGACCACTGGTTTACTATGTTCCACCTTGTTATTACCTTGTTGCTGTATTTTACTGTTCTCCATTGGTATACAGAAATGATACCTTATACATCAATTTTTTTCCCCCAGTTTTTGATTGCTCTAATCCTGGGTCTTCATACTTAGTCACTCTAGTCCTTCTTTGGGAATGGAATCAAAATATTAACGCTTGAAAGGGACCTTATAAATAATTTAATTCATCCTCAACATTTTAAAGATTTGATGGTTAAGACTCAGATTAAGTGATTTCTCCAAAATCACACAGTTAGAAAGTAAAGTTAAAACTTTAAACTTAGTTCTTCCAGCTTTGAATCTGTTGCTTTTCTCGCTGTATCTCCTGCTTCCTAATAAAAGGATTGATCTATAGGATCTATTGATCTATGGGATTTTCTTACGTAGCTTGCTTGCTTTATTAAACATTATTCCTTTGAGTAGCAAGTCTTCTTTAATACTTAAGCATCTGTTTATAGACCAGTGATTATTTGAAAAAGTTAGAATACAAACACTGAATTCTAAAATATCTGAGTTACTTCTACTTAAATATAATCAGAGATAAAGCAAAACCATTACTGAAAGTATAATGGGCCAGTTGGGAAGATACTATTTGATTTGTTGAAATGTGATTGATGTGCAACTTAACAGGAGTAACCTTTTATAAAGAAAAACATATTTCACCTATACTTTAAAAATTAACTTATGAATAAAGCCTTTTTCACTTTGGGAACTAAAAAAGTTAATATTCCTGTTACACAGAGAGCTCACTCTCTAGCCTTATATGTGTTTACTGTGTGTGAATTGGTGGGCAGTGGAATTTTTTGGTAATTTTTTTACTTTCTTCATTTACTTTTTTGCTTGAATTCTTCATAGTGAACACATTTTAAGAAAAACAATGAAGTTATTCTAAAAAGTAAACTTTGACTATTTTTTTAGAGCAATTTTAGGTTAACAGCAAAATTAAGAGGAATGTACAGAAATTTCCCATGTATCTCCTGCCCTACACGTGCATGGCCTCCCCAATTAGCTACATCCCTCGCCAGAGTGGTGTATTTATTACAGTTGATGAACCTACATTGACATATCATTATCACCGAGTCCATAGTGTACATTAGGGTTCACTCTTCATGGTGTACCTTCTGTGGGTTTGGACGAATGTATAATGACATGTATCCATCATTATAGTATCATGTAGAGTATTTTTACTGCCCCAAAAATCCTCTGTGCTCTACCTAATTATCCCTCCCCTGTAACCTCTAGCAACCACTGATCTTTTTACTGTCTCTGAGGTTTTGCCTTCTCCAGAATGTCATGTAGTTGGAATTATACAGTATGTAGCCTTTTCAGATTAGTTTCTTTACTTAGTAATATGCATGTAAGGTTCTTCCATGTCTTTACATGACTGTATAGTGCATTTCTTTTTTAGCACTGAATATTCTATTGTCTGGATGTACCACAGTTTATTTATCCATTTACCTACTGAAGAACATCTTGGTTGCTTCCAAGTTTTGTCACTTATGAATAGAGCTGCTGCAAACATCTGCATAAGTTTTTGTGTGGACATAAGTTTTTATCTCCTTTGGGTAAATACCAAAGGAGCAAGATTGTGGGATCATATGGAAAAAGTATGTTTAGTTTTGTAAGAAACCACCAAATTGTCTTCCAAAGTGCCTGTACCATTTTGCACTCCCACCAGCAATGAATGAGAATTCCTGTTGCTCCACATCCTCACCAATATTTGGTGTTAGTGTTCTGGATTTTAGCCATTCTGGTAGGTGTGTGGCAGCATCACATTGTTCTTTTAATTTGCATTTCCCTGATGACATCTGATGTGGAGCATCTTTTCATATGCTCATTTGCCATCTGTATATCTTTGGTGAGGTGTCTGTTAAGATCTTTGGCCCCCTTTTTTTTTTGTGAGGAAGACCAGCCCTGAGCTAACATCTGTCGCCAATCCTCCTCTTTTTGCTGAGGAAGACTGGCCCTGGGCTAACATCCTGCCCATCTTCCTCTCCTTTATATGGGACACTGCCATGGCGTGGCTGACAGGCAGTGCATCAGCGGGCGCCTGGGATCCGAACCCGCGAACCCTGGGCTGCCAAGCGCGGACTAAACTGCTGCGCCACCGGGCGGCCCCCTTTGGCCCCTTTTTAATTGAGTTGTTTGTTTTCTTACTGTTGAGTTTTAAGAGTTCTTTGTATATTTTGGATGCCAGTCCTTTATCAGATACATATTTTGCAAATATATTCTCCCAGTCTTTGGCTTGTGTTCTCATTCTCTTGACGTTGTCTTCCACAGAGCAGTTTTAAATTTTAAAGAAGTCCATCTTACCAATTTTTTTTTTTTCATGGATCATGCCTTTGGTGTTGTATCTTAAAAATCATCGTCATACTCAAGGTCATCTAGGTTTTTTTGTTTTTTCCTATATTTCTTCTAGGAGTTTTATAGTTTTTTTCATTTTACATTTAGATCTATGATACGTTTTGAATTAATTTTGTGAAGGCTATAAGGTCTGTGTCTAGATTCATTTTTGCATGTAGATGTCCAGTTGTTCTATTACCATTTGTTGAAGAGACTGTCTTTGCTCCGTTGTATTGCCTTGTTCTTTGTCAAATATCAGTTAACTGTATTTCTATGGCTTTATTTCTGGGCTCTCTATTCTATTCTGTTGATATGTTTTTTGCCAATACCATATGGTCTTGATTACTGTAGCTTTATAGTAAGTCTGGAAGTTGGGTAGTGTCAGTCCTCTGACTTTGTTCTCCTTCAATATTGAGTTGACTATTCTGGGTCTTTTGCCTCTCCATAAAAACTTTAGAATCAGCTTGTTGATATCTACAAGATAACTTGCTGGAATTTTAATTGGGATTTCATTGAATTTGTAGATCAAGTTGGGAAGAACTGGCATTTTGACAATATTGAGTCTTATCCATGTACATGGAATATCTCTTCATTTATTTAGTTCTTTGATTTTGTTCATCTGAGTTTTGCAGTTTTCCTCGTAGATCTTGTACATATTTTGTTGAGTTTATACCTAAGTATTTCATTTTTGGGGTGCTAATGTAAATGGTATTTTTAATTCCAAATTCCACTTGTTAATTGCTGGTATAGAGGAAAGTGATTGACTTTTATATATTAACCCTGTATCCTGAAATCTTGCTATACAGTAGTCCCCCATTATCCGTGGTTTCGCTTTCTGTGGTTTTAGTTACCCACAGTCAACCATGGTCTGAAAGTATTAAATGGAAAATTCCAGAAATAATTCATAAGTTTTAAATTGCATGTCATTCTGAGTAGCATGATGAAATCTTACACCTTCCTGCTGCCCCCCCCCCCCTTGGGATGTGAATCATCCCTTTGTTGGATCTCCAACCATGGACGTCATCTGCTCCTGACATCCAACCACTGACATCATCATGGCTCAATGATTGTCCTTCTGACATATTGTCAGAAGGTCAGTAGTAGCCTAACGCTATATCACAATGCCTGTGTCATTCACCTCCATCTCATCACATAGGCATTGTATCATCTCACATCATCACAAGAAGAAGTACAGTAAGATATTTTGAGAGAGAGACCTCATTCACAAAACTTTTATTAGAGTATATTCTTAATATTGTTCTATTTTCTTATTAGTTATTGTTGTTAACCTCCGACTGTGCCTAATTTATAAATTAAACTTCATCATAGGTATGTATGTATAGGAAAAAAACATGGCATATATAGGGTTCAGTACTATCTGTGGTTTCAGGCATCCACTGGGGGTCTTGCAATGCACCTCGTGGATAAGGGGGCACTACTGTAATCATTTATTAGTTCCAGAAGGTTTTTTGTTGATTCTTTTGGAATTTCTACATAGACAATCATGTCATCTGTGAACAAAGACAGTTTTATATCCTCCTTTCCAATCTATACAGTTTTTTTTTCTTTTTCTTGTCCTATTGCACTAGCTAGGACTTCCAGTATGATATTGAAAGGGAGTGGTGAGAGGGGACATCCTTGCCTTGGTCCTGAAGGATTCTTTACTTTTAATAGGGCAATACAAATAAGATCTATAAGAAAAAATAAGACTACTCATTAGGAAATTGGCAGAAGACTCAAGCAGTTCCAGGAAGAAATATAAATGTAGGATAACATGTTCATCTTCACTAGTAATCAAGGAAATGCCAAAAAAAAAAAAAAAAAGTAAGTTTTTTTTGGAAGGGGAAACATTTCATGTTGTTAAAGACGGACAAAATCCAATGTTAGTGGGTGAGAAAGTGGATAGTCTTATATATGGTGTTGGGAGCATCACTTGATTAAACTTTTTTGGAGGACAGTTGGTCTTTACTATACAAATCAAAATTTTAACTGTGAATACTACCCTTTCTGTAGTCCTGGAATTTGTCCAAAGGGGCAGTCGCAAAAATTTGCTAAGATACACGTACATAAATTTTTTGGTAACAATTTGCAACATTATTAATGATGGATGTGTAGGTTATTTCAGTGCTCATTGTTGGAGGATTGGTTAAATTATGGTACTGTAATTCAGCATAAAATGTATCCAGTAAAATGATGCCATATCTCCATATTTGTCTTGGAAAGATATGCATAACAGTTTGAATGGAAAAAAAACTAGTTGCAAAATGGCATGTATATTAGCCTGTTAATGTAACTTTCTATGTAACATCCATATTTGTGAATGAAAACATGAAGGATATTGCATACTCCACTGCATGAATACATGTAAGTCTGGAAGGTTGCTCAGCAAAATGTTAGCAGTGGGGCTGTCTTTGGGTAGTGGGGTTTCTGGTAATTTTTGCTTTCTTTGTACTTTTGTGATTTTTAAAAAACTTATCATTTTTCTAAGCAGAAAAATCAATAAAGCTAGTTTTTGAAACCTTCCTGCTAAAAAAAAACACTTCTGTCTATTAGGTAGAATATCATTTAAGTAGAATTTTAAAATTATGAAGACACTGAAGTCTAGTTAGCTATTAATAAGTACAAGTAGGTGGGTCAGAAGTGGGTTATTCATTGGCACATGGTAGGTATTCAGAGTGGTGTATTAAAATGGAAGTATAAGTGGTTTGATGTATGGAGGAATACACTGCATTTTTAAGGGAAAAGTGAAGATATTGAAGTGAATGTGCTGGTAGATAGTTAACAAAAAATATTTTGCCTACTTCAGAGCTGGGAAGGTAAACTTTCTGCTATAATTTAATTTATTTAAATATTTGAGGGTCTCTATATTAGCATAACATATTTATAAATTGTAAAAAGTTCTCAAGAAAATTTATGACTCAGAATCATAGACCGTTAATGTTAGAAGAGCCTAGAAATCAGTCTCCTCAACATGCAGATGAATAAACTGAAACCAAAAAGGTTCAAGAACACACAAAGGCAATACAGAAATCACTTTTGTTGAACATCCCAATTTTGGCTACTCAGCTTTTGCTTGAACATT
Source organism: Tapirus indicus (assembly GCA_031878705.1). Classification (NCBI taxonomy): domain Eukaryota; kingdom Metazoa; phylum Chordata; class Mammalia; order Perissodactyla; family Tapiridae; genus Tapirus; species Tapirus indicus. Next base: position 19,912,658 of record CM062934.1, read on the forward strand.
TTTGGAATGAGAAGATTACCACTTTTTAAGGCAATCCATTGTGATATTGAATGGTGTGGTGGGTTGAATAGTGTCCACCAAAAATTCATATTCACTCAGAGCCTCAGAATGTGTGACCTTATTTGGATTAAGGATCTTTGCAGATGTTATCAAAATGAGGTCACATGGGATTATGGCAGGCCTAAGTCCAATGACTGATGTCTTTATAAGAAGAGGAGAGGACACAGACTCAGACACACACAGGGAAGAAGGCCATGTGAAGATGGAGCAGAGATTGGAGTGATGCAGTTACAAGCCGGGAACGCCAAGGATTGCCAGGATGCGCCAGAAACTAAGAGTCAAGGAAGGATTCTCCCTGAAAGCTGTCAGAGGGAGCATGGCCCTGCCGACACCATGATTTTGGACTTCTAAGCCTCTACAACCGAGGGAGAATAAGTTTCTGTTGTTTTAAGCCACCCAGTTTGTGGTACTTGATTACAGCAGCCCTAGGAAACTAATACAGATGTCTTTGATTGTTTTAAATATATCTGTTTATTCTTTTGATCAGCAGACATTTACTGAACAGTTTTTAGGTGCCAGGTACTCTGCTAGGAGTATCAAAGATAAATAAGACGTGTTTCCTGCCTTCATTCTTGGTACTTGGTCCAGTAGGAAAGACAGCTATGTAAATGCATAATTGCAATACACTTTGATACATGTTCTCATTAGGGTAATGCCTGAAGTTCAGTGGTGGCACAGTGGAGTTGGGGGAGACCTTTGTGCTTGGTTTGAAAGAGCTGAAATCAGCCTCTGAGAATTCTGCTTGATTCGGCCATCACTACTGCTGTCAATCCCACTTACTTCAAGGCATGTTTGGCCTGCTGCAATAGCATCTTGTCACTAGAATGCTCTCTCCACAGACTGGTTAAAGTAATTTTTATTTGTTTGTTTTTTGTTGTTGTTGTTGTTTTGTGGGGAAGACCAGCCCTGAGCTAACATCTGTTGCCAATCCTCCCCTTTTCACTGAGGAAGACTGGCCCTGGGTTAACATCCGTGCCCATCTTCCTCCACTTTATATGGGACGCCGCCACAGCATGGCTGACAGCAGCGCGTCGGCGGGCGACCGGGATCCGAACCTGCGAACCCCGGGCTGCCAAGTGTGGACTAAACCGCTGCGCCACCGGGCGGCCCCTGGTTAAAGTAATTTTTAAAATGCAACCAGATCATGCCACCCTGCTGAAAACATCAATGGGTTCTTATCACAGTGAAAATAAAATCCAAACTCCTTTTCATGATGTGGCCCCATATAGTCTGATTCCTGCTAACTTTTCAGTCTCATCACCTTTCACAGTGGTCTTCTTGCTGCCTGTGAACATGCCAGGTTTGTTCCCATCTTTGACTTTGTGCTTGCTCTTCCCTCAGACTCAAGATCTTCTCATGGCTCCTCATCCTTCAACTCTCAGCCCACTCTTTGCAGAGAAAAGTTCCTTGACCACCCTATTTAAAATAGTACCCCTCCCCCTATCTTTCTTATTAACCTTGTTCTGTTTTATTCATGGCACCCACCACTAACTCGATTTATTTATCTGTCTCTCTCTGCCTTCCACTTCCACCTTACCCCCCACCCCTACCACCGCAGAATGTGTGGTCAGGAGTGTGATCTTGTTTAGCCTGTTCACTGCTGTGTCCCTAGTGTATAACACACAGGAATTGCTCAATACAGAAGAATGAAGAAAAACTTACTCTTTTAGTCTTGTGCTTATCATATCAGATCATATGTCACCATAACTCTTTGGGATGAATCCCAAGTTATATTCTTATAATTTCATTTTATAGTCCCACCTACTCCCTCCCCCCCGCCCCCATATTCCACCTTCGTCTTTATACTGTTTCTGAGCTGCCCTCTGTGGCATTGGAGCTATCTTAATGTCTAAATTTATAGAATCTTATTTAAGAATGTATTGAGGTTTAGACAAGGTGCCCAAAGTAACACAGCTGTGAATGGTGTTTCTGGGATTTGAACTTAGAGCTCTCTGACTAGAGCTCCTCTCTGCTCTGCTGGTGTGGGGGCTGATGTTTTTGGTGAGTGGGAGGTAAAAATCCAGAATTAGAATAGGAGCCTTGCCCTTGGAATAGAAATAGCAAACACATTATTTGTTTCTATAAGAAGAACTGAGTGATATTTGTTAACAAGAATTCTAAAAAGTAACTTGATGTTTTTTTTTGGATTGAAGTTAATATGTGCTTGTTATAAAATACATGGAACATACAAAAAATGTAAAGAAAGTAAACACCATCTGTAGTCCAACCACCCAGAGATAACCACTGTTAACATTTTAGAACATTTTCATCCAATATTTTTCTGGGCAGAAATAAAATATTGTGATGTCATTTTCTTTTTTCTTTTTTGTGAGGAAGACTGGCTCTGAGCTAACATCTGTTGCCAATCCTCCTCTTTTTTTTTTTTTTCCTGAGGATAACGTCCATGTCCTACTTTAACGTCCATCCTCTACTTTACATGGGATGCCTCCAGAGCATGGCTTGACAGGTGGTGTGTCGGTCCACACCCAGGATCTGAACCTGTGAACCCTGGGCTGCCAAAGAGGAGCGCGTGAACTTAACCGCTATGCCACGGGGCCAGGCAGCCCCTGTGATGTCATTTTCATACACAGATCTTTCTCTAAATTTTGACATCATTTCCTAATGTAATTACTAGATCAAACCATATTGTCAAATTTCTTTCCAGAAAAATGATACCAATTTATACTTCATGAGCAGCATGTGAGTGCTTTTTCATGCCTTGTCAATATTTTTAGTTTCTATTTCTTGGATTTTTGTTGATATTAAACTTGAAATATATGTTTATTATTAATTACCTACTATCTTCTATGACTTATCTCTATCCATTGCCTATTATTTCTGTTGTCAACTCAGTATATTTTAAATCACATTTATGAATTGTTTTATATTGATAAACATTTTGTCATATTTGTGGCAGACTTCCATTTTTTTTGCCATTTTGAATAAAATGATGTTCTGCCTATACTGCTAATCTTTAATAAGTTGTAAGTCTCTTTATTGGTGTAATCATGGAGTAAGTTTATGATTAATAGAAGTTTTTGATATTTTAAATTTTTTCACATGTAAACTTTTTGTTTTCATATTAGTAAACATACTAATTTGATAGAGATCATTTTCGTTTTAATAGGTTGTGTGGATTAATTACCAGTAATAACTTATTGCTAATTATCTCTTTATATATATTTTGTGTGTGTGTGTGTGTGAGAGGAAGATTAACCCTGAACTAACATCTGTTGCCAATCCTCCTCTTTTTGCTGAGGAAGACTGGCCCTGGGCTAACATCCGTGCCCATCTTCCTCTACTTTATATGGGATGCTGCCACAGCGTGGCTTGACAAGTGGTGCATAGGTCTGCACCTGGGACCTGAACCGGTGAACCCTGGGCCTGCCAGAGACAGAGCATGCGAACTTAATCACTACACCACCGGGCCAGCCCCTTTATATTTTTAATATATAGTAAGAGGAGGGTGACAGGATAAATATTTTCCTAGAACTGAGAATGTGGAATTAGAGGAAAAAATTTTTATGCTCGGAAAAGTATATTGAAATGAATCACTTGAGGGCTTCTGAATGTGCTACCAGAGCACTCCCACTGCTGAAACAATTGGCACACAGTCTCTCCCCTCAAGCAATTATTTTTAATTTTGTGATAGTACCTCAAATTTCGTAGTAAGGAAAATAGGACCCATTTTAGATAGCTTTTCTAAAATCTTTAAATTTTTAAAGAGAATTTATATCTTACATTTAAAAGGATTTTTTAATGGCTTATAATATTAACATAAAAGAGGACAATTTGAAGATAAATGTACAACATAGATTACCTGAAATGCATAGAACCAACATTTTCATTTTTTCTTTGTTTCACAATGAAAATACTCCAAATTCATTTTCAGAGGAAAACTTTCTAGAAGTGACTTCATGGGTTTTTGTGGTTGGCCTCAACTCATTTCCATTTAGGGTATAGTTTTAATAACTTTGTCAAAGTTTTCCCTTTATTTCCCCATCAGCAGTTTTTTTTAATTTCCTTTTTTTTTTTTAATGTTAGGACACCTTAGAGCAGGATTCAAGTGGGCTATATGCAAGAAGAGCCATTGAAGATACAAAAATAAAATTTTAGAACTTTTATTTATATTTATTTTTAATCTTATTGTTTTAGATCCTAATTTTATTTATGTTGCATAGAGTACATAAAAGTGTATATATATAATTCCTAATAAATCACTACACATATGGAGACCTCTGCCTCAGAGAATCTGTTGATTGCTATGAATTCTTACACACACACACAAGGCCATGCAGAATTTTGTGTAACAGTTCAAAGAGTTCTTGGAGTCCATTCATCATACCTCTCGAATACCTGGATTCCCATTTAACCCTAATCTTCCTTGCCTCCTGAGTCCACTAGCCACTTTGTCTACTGATTTGACTTGATTAACCAACACTGATCTCAGTCCCTAAGGTTAGAGCTCAGGATTAACTTGGAGAACAGCTGACCTTGTGCACTGATCTGTCCTGACTTCAGTTTGGTTAGACTATGAGCTCCTTAAGAGTGGACACTGTTTATTCAGCTCTCTTCAGCCCAGTGTTTCACACAGAGTAGATACTCAGCAAATGTAAAAAGTATATCAGATCTTTGTGAAGTCCTGTCGGTGACCCAGTCCCACTGAGGCCAGCTTTCTGCTCTACTCACACTCCCCCCAGTTCCCCTTCCCACAATGCCACCTCCTACCCTGCTGCGCCATCCAGTCATTTCTGTTTTAAAGTGTCTTATGGTATCTCAAGATGGCCACTAGTCTTTGATGACTAAAGAATTTCTGGAGAGCCTCTTGAAGTGGTTAGGATTCAAATCCCCTCATATAAAGCTGGTAATTGACATGGTCAGAATGAGGGACAGGTTTCCAACCCTTAAGGACTTTTTAAAGGTCTCTGGATTTCTCCTGGGGCCTCAGTCGTCATAATTGGTTTGATCGCTGTTGTTGAGTAACCAGATGACCCTAGGCAGCCCTTATTTTCAGTGCCCTGTGGGATGTAACTAGATCAGCACACCCTCTTTGATTTCAGCATACAAGTAATGGAACTAGAGAGTACTAAATCAGAAGAAAATGGTTATAAAGTTTTGCTTGTTAGAAACTGGACCTGTTTGTTCAGGTATAACACCAGTGATATAAAGTAGAAATATAGTGTGAGCCATATGTGTAATTTAAAATTTTCCTATAGCCACATTTTAAACAGTAAAATGAAACAGGTGAAATTAGTTGTAATATATTTCAGGCACTATATTCAAAATATTACTTAACATATAATCAATATTAAAAAGGTGTTAATGGTATATTTTATATATTTTTGGAGAGCACATCTCAGTTCTAATCAGCACCATTTCAAGTACTCTGTAACCACAAGTGGCTAGTGATTCTCTCATTGGACAGCATAGCTCTAGAAATAATGATATTTTATGGTCCATCTTGTTATAGGGAGTCAGGGCTACCTCTCTCTTTTTTCTATAATTAGACAAACTTGTAGCTATATTTTATGGGGTTCTGTACATTTCCCCTGTTCAAAACTTAAATTGAATTATTAGGAGGCTTGGCAGTATCTCAGTACTGTATAAATTAGCTGCATTATTAGAGAGGTGTAGTTTCAAATATGAGAGGACAGCAGAGTTTTTAATAGCTCTCTTTTGCTTTCTTTGGGCTGGGCTGTTTTAGTTTCTTGTTTTTTTGGGGGTGGGAACTTTAACCTTAAAAGCTATGCTTTTCATAGTTGGGCCGGCCCCATCCTTCTTCGGACAGATTTTTAGGTGGAGGGAAGCTGCTGGGTGAAAGAAGGCATAAAGCTTCTTGTTGGTCAGTTTCTAGTATATCTCCTCACATTGAGACTTTGTTTTCTCTAAGAAATACAAATATAAAAGATGAAGCAAAAACATAGAGAAAGTTTATATAGTTATATGGAGCCAGTCTTATTTGGTTAAGGCTGGTAGTTAGTGCCCTTAAGGAACATGAGCGGATAATTCTTCCTTTATTAAAGAAAGAACACAATGGCCAGATTGCAGACCAGGCACCTTGGATTTGAACATTGGCCAGAGGATTTATGTTTTATACCAGTATGATGGTGGATAGGATAAAAATTCCTTAAATCTGTTTTGAAACCGTTTTTTCACTGTTTTAAGATTCTTAAAAAACAGATTGAAAAATGGTTTCAAAACAGATTTAATTCAACAATTTCAACTTTTAAAATTATCAAAATAATTTAAACAATATTATTGAATGTATGAAAAGGAATAATTATTCATAATCCCACCACCGTAACGTTGTTTTTATGTATCTGCCATGTTTACATGCATATTTTAAGATAGCTGTGATAAATGGGTACATTTAATTTTGTAGCTTTTTGGAATGTATTACTTTTTAAAAATATGGATTTGTACTGTTACTTAGTAATAAGATAGCATTTTATTTTGTCGTCATGAAATAACCTGGAAATAGGTACAAGCTGTTGAAGTGATTCCATTCCATGAAGTAATGCAGGGATCCACTTTTGGTTGTCTGTGAGTTGCTACCAATCCACATTTCAGGCTGTGGGAAGGGGAAAGAGGATGTTCAGGGCAGTTTTACCGTTGAAGAGTGAGCAGGAAATTGTATTTCTTCCACTCACATTGCATTGGTGAGAACTTGGTGCACTGGTGTAGTCACATGGCTACACCTAGCTGTAAGGGAGGCTGAAAGGGAGAAATAACATTGTAGGAACATGCTGTGCACAGCTTTCTCCAAATTTTGGGTTATTTCCTTAGGATGGTTTTTATGAACTGGGATTACTGGTCCAAATAGTATGAACATTTGAATAGAATTTTTGTTTGTACGTTACTTTTTTAAAGCAACCATTTCGGTACTCTGGAGATTGACAAAAGGCCAGTTGTTATTAAAACTTTGATAAGTGTTATGCTGTTCAACTTGGAGTAAGAAAAATGGGAATCTGTGGCATTCTAGCTTGGGGCTACTCATATCCCACCCCACTCTGTCCCAGCTTGGCTGGCATGGAGGTTCTGCCAGCAAGAAGCAGGCCATAAAGACCTCCGCTTGAAGGGGGCTCAGCTCTTTGGAGTGATATATGATGCCCAGTGGCATTGTCTGTGGATGTGAATTTTCAGGGGTGCAGGGGATGGCCAGTGGCTCAGCTCAAATACCCCAGAGTTGCGGTACTGTTTGGGGCAAATATATTCCTGGATGAGGCTGCACATAAGCGCAGGAAAGACCTGAGAAGACCCAAGGTATTCACATGCTTTTGACTGACCCTGAAGTTGCATGCATGCACCTAGGAGACTTGAAAGGGCCCTATGGGAAGATAAACCTGGGGCAAACTTGAAAACAGACTGAACTTCAAATGAGCTCTCCTACCTATACACTTATCCTTCGGCAGAGACAGGAGCCTTACTGGCTCAAGGTGTTTGAGCATATCCTCTGTCCAGTCACAAGTTGACCACTAAGTTAGGCAAAGGGGCAACCCCTAGGAAGTCAGGCTCAAAAATAAAAAACAAGAATGCATTTTACAAAAACAAAATTGAGCAGAGATATCAGTGATTGCATACCACAGGGAGACAGATTTCACATATTTAGCCCAGGTGTGATACTAAACAGAAACAAAAAAAGTAAACAAAACAGCAATAATACCTTTAAGGGGGAAAAGAATCAGAATCCAGAGTTGCTACAATATATTATCTAAAATCTCTTGGTTTAACAAGAACAAAATTACAAGCCATGTGAGGAAACAGGAAAGTGTGACTCGTGCACAGGAAGAAAAACAGTCCAAAAAAATTCTCAATGTCCCCAAATGTTGGATTTAATAAAGACATCAACTATTATAAATAGGTTAAAAGAACTAAAGGAAACCATGTTTAAATAATGAAAGGAAAGTATAACAACAATAAGCCAACAAATGGAGATTCTCAATAAGGGTATGAAATTATTAAAAACAATAACAACTGAGAAAAAGAAATAAAGAACCACCCCTTGATATGATGTCACGAGTGAGTACTTCTCCTCTGCGTGTTCTTTCCCAAGACTTTTAACCTGAGTCTGATCATGAGAAAACAGACAAAGTGAAACTCAGGATTGTTCTACAAGAGCATGTGACCAGTACTCTTGAAGACTGTCAGGGTGTCATGAAAAACAAGGAAAAACAAATTATTGCAGATCGTAGGAGACCAAGGGCACATGATGACTAAATGCAGTGTGGTGTCCTGCATTGGATCCTGAAACAGAAAAAGGACATTAGTGGAAAAATGGTGAAAACTGAATGGTCTATATTTTATAGTTTTGTATCACTGTTAATTTCTTGTTTTTGGCAAATATACTATGACTATGTAAGATATTAACATTAGGAGAAGCTGGGTAAAGTAAATACAAGAAGTCTGTACTATCTTCGCAACTTTTTTGTAAATAAATCTTAATTTATTTCAAAGTAAAAAGTTTAAAAAAAGTCAAATGGAAATTCTAGGTTTGTGGAATACAATACCTGAAATGAAAAATTCACTGGAGGGCCTCAATAGCAGATGAGATACGAATAAAAACAATTAGTGAATTTAAAGACAGACCAATAGATATGATTCAATCTGAAAAACAGAGAAAAATGAAGAGAGCTTCAGAGATCTGTGGAAAACATGAAGCATACAACACATTTGTAATGGGAGTCCCAAAAGGAGAGAGAGAGAGAGAAAGATGCAGATAATAGCCTTTTGGAAAACTTTACGAATTTGATGGAAAACTTTATGCATCCAGAAGCTCAGTGAACCTCAGTAAGATGAATACAAAGAGACCCATGCCTAGACACGGCATAGTCAATGTGTTGAAAGACAAAGATAAAATCTTGAAAGCAGCAAGAGAAAAATAACGTTACATACAGGGGAGCATCAGTGTGATTAATCACTGACTTCTCATCAGAATCACTGGAGGTCAGAGGCAGTGGGATGACATCCCCAAAGTGCTGAAAGAAAAAAACCTGAATAATTCTATATTTAGCAAAACTACCAAAAAATGAAGGTGAAATAAGTACATTCCTATGTAAAGACTGAGAGAATTTGTGGCAAGCAGACCTGCCTTACAAGAAGTACTAAAACAAGATCTTAAGGTTGTCAGGAAATGACACCAGATGGTAACTGAAATCTACAGGAAGAAACGAAGACACTGGAAATGTAAACATGTAGGTTAATATGAAAACTTTAAATACATTTTTCTCATTTCTTAACTTTTTAAAAAAGCACTGAATTCTGTCTAAAAACAAATTTAGTATTTGTAACATTTAGTTTCTCCCCACCCCCATCATGTTATTGTTTATTCATCCTGGTTATAAGCAGATTGTTCACAGCTGATTGCCTTTTGGTCTATAACATCTCAAGATTTTTGGTTTCAGGACACCTTTCCACTCTCAAAAATTATTGAAGACTCCAAAGAGCTTTTGCTTATTTGTTTTATGTATTGATATTTTTTGTATTAGAAAATAAAACAAAAAATTCAAATACTATTTCAGTTAAAAATAATAATACCAATTACATGTTACCATAAATAACACTTTTTAATGAAAAAAATAAGTATATTTTCCAAAGCAGAAAAGTTAGGAGAGTGGCATTGATTTACCCTTTTCAAATCTCATTAGTGTCTGGCTTAATAGAAGACAGCTGGATTCTCATATAGGGCTTCTGTATTGAACTTGTAGCAATATGTTGCTTTGGCTGAAGTATATGAAGAAAATCTGGCCCCCCTCAGATGTAGTTGGAAAAGTGAGGTATAGTTTAGTAGCTTTTCCTTACAATTGTGGGTAATTTTCTTTGATATGATGCCAAAACACAAGAAGTGGTAGTTTTGTAAAGGTTAGTTGCGATAAGGAATCCGAAACATATCAATGAATTTTTGATTCATTGTTACATTAAACAGTATACTTTTGTTACATTAAAACCTGTTGTTCCCATTTATCTCTAAAGGATAATGGGGTAAAAGTTTTCTGTCTCAAGTAATTGCATTTGGAAAAAAATTGTTTAGGGTAATTGAGTGTTGCATTAGAATATCCTTTGAAATGGTTTTTAATTAGTATTTGAGATTTCTAAATTTAATGCCTTCTATAAATTAGGGCTTAGTTTAAATTCCTGGAAGCTGGAATCACAGATTATCTATCATTACTATGAACTTAATTTAAAATTTAGTTACATTATCATCATCTTTGTAAAAGTAATACCTCCTTGTGGTAAAGTTAAATAATTCAGCAGGATATAAAATGCAATTAAAGGAAAGTCTCCTTACCAATTCCCCAGAGATAAGCAATGTTTATAGTTTCTTGAATGCTTTTCCTGAAAATTTGTTCACATATCAATATCTTGATCTGTATTATATGTACACATATGAAAATCTTTTAAGCACATGGAATCATACATATTCTGTAAATACATAAATCTTGAACATCAAATCGGTATAGTAGATATGTCTTTCTCTTTTAATGACTGTTTAGTATCTGTGTTACTAGAGTGGTTATCAGAGAAACACATTTTTAGTAATAAAGCACCACTTTTAAAATTAGTTCCCACCCAAATATTGCTCCTGATCTTTTGGTAACATTTTTGTTGGTCAAATACAATAAAATCAGTTGCAAACCAAAATTGCATATCTTGCAAAGCATGCAGGTTTTTATGAAGTTCATCGGTGTGATATTAAAGAACTCAAAGCTAGTGACAGATTGACAATTGAGGAAGAGAAAATTATCAAGGCTGATGATATACTAGGTGCTTTTAAGAGAGCCTGATTTGATTACAGTGACTTTTGATGCAAATGATTGAAGAGAGGCACTTAGGAAAAATGGATGAAGCCATTCAATAGTTTTGGAAAGATCTTTGTGATTGTCCCAAAAGAGAAGAACACGAAGGATGTGTTATATTGTATCATACAATTTTGTTGAAAAGGTTACACTAAAAAATAAAGTCAACACTTGATTCTTTTTTATTCTAAGAATTTGTGTGTAGTTGAAATTATAACTTTAATCTTGTTAAATATAACTTAAACCTGTTTTTATATATTTTTTCAAGTCAAAATCTTGAAAATTATAATTTTCAATATTTACAATTACATTTTAGTCCTTAGTTTAAGAGAATTCACTGAGTGATCTTTTCCCAGTATTGACCATCTTTGGAAAACTAGGAACTCATGAATTCCATTGTATGGATGTACCATAATTTAATCAGGTCCCTGCCAAGCAAGGTATTTAGGCTAATGGTATTTTTTTGTGGCTCTTATAAACAGTGCTGCCGTGAATACCCTGTACATATATCTTTACATTCTCATGTGAGTATGTCCATGGTATACATTTCTAGAAGGGAAAGAACTTGGGTCAAAAGCTATGTGCATTTACAATTTTGATATCTCCAAAAGAGTTACATCAATTTACATTCTCACTACAAAACTCTCTATACACTTTCACAGTGTATTCCTTGTTGTCCAGATCTTTTCTTGAATTAGCACAGTGAGAGTTTGTACAATGAGTGTGAAGAGTGAGAGAGTTGGATGGCCAGAGTAAGGACAGTGTGGATGATGAGGGGTTCATTTGAAAATTTAATCTGTCTGGTTCCTGAGTTGAATAGTGAGAGTTTGAATATGCAGGGTACCTGTTGTTTCTTTCTTATATCATCTCCACGCCCTCACTGGCGCTGAGGTATTATCGGTCTTTTTAATCCTTGCTAATGTGATAGGTTAAAATAAAAACTGTCTCAGTAGGTTTGTTTTGCTTCTTTTTAATTATAAGTGATACTATGCATATATTTATTTTAATGGCATTTATATTTTAAAAATAGGTAAAATATATTACAAGAGTAATATTTCAATATTAGGGATATGGTCTTATTACAATATTAGTAATATTTTATATAATCTCTTGTCTTTTGACTTCTATGGTAATTTTTTTGTGCGTAGTAGTTTTATATTTTATTTAGTGACGTGTATCTTTTATTCCCCCTTAAAGCTTCTGGTTCTATGTCATACTTCGAATATTATCTCCTGTGCTTTAAGATAATAAATATATTCTTTCTTGTATTCTTCTTCAGTCTTTTATGTTATTCTTTTGATAATTCTATTTCCATAGTTTAGTCCTCATGTTTTGATCTTTGCTCCATCTGGAATTTATTGTGGTATAGGGAATAAGGCAGAGATCCAGCTTTTTTCCTCTACTTACTATCCGGTTTCCCTTAAATCATTTATTAAATAATATATCTTTTCCCTATTTATTTGAAATGTCACCTCTGCTATCTGTTAAATTCTTGCATCTATTTGGTCTATTTCCGGACTCTATTCTGTTTTATGGATCAGTCTATTCATGTGCCAGGATTAAACTGTTTTAATTATTATAGTAATGATATTTTAATATTTGATAGAATTTTTCTCCCCTCTTTTTCTCCCTACCTGATGTTGCATGCATGTTTATTAATCTAGAAGAATTTATCGTTAGTCAAAAACTCCCCTCTTCCCTCTCACTACCTATAAAATATCTTATTGGTATTTTTACTGGAATTGTTTGAAATTGTAGTTTGAGCAAATAGGCATTATTAGAATTAATTCAAGTAAAGTGGTTAGAGTAGTGCCTGGCATAGCATAAACAGTCAAAAGAGACTAGCTGCTGTGCTGGATGTTCTTTCTGCCCCTTCAAATGTGTTCTCCACTCTCTCCATCTGGCTCTTTTCCTCAAGAGGCTGACCTCTATGGAATGCATCATCTGGGTTCTCTTGCCCTCTGGTTTCCTGTTGGATTTGGCCAATGGGAGGTCTAGTAGGAGATAGAGGATGGGAGGAAAGAGAGGTTAGGGTATTTTTCCCAGCCCCTCACCCTATAGGACTGTGTTTGTCTACCTTAAGGCCACACCTTCTGCCAGGTGGTTCTTCCACAGTGAGAGTTCTCAGCAGGGTCTCATAGTAACAGTGGTAAGAGCTCCCTGCTATTGCTGACTTCTGGGAGCTTCACTTTGCCCGGCCCTTAGTAAATAGTTTTATCATGAATTTCTGTTCAGTTACTCCTTTGAGTGTGCCATCAATTTCCTGCTGGGAGCCTGACAGATGAAGCTGCTCTCATCCTAATACTGAATCTTCCTGTTCCAGTCTTCTTTGAGATTCCTCAGTAGAGATCAAAATTTTCTTCATAAAGCCCTTTGTCATTTTTTTTTTGTTTATACCAGCTTTACTTTTATTTGGTTGCAATTATAAATGGAATCCTGTCTCTCATTATGTTTTCTAACTGATTATATATATAGGCAAATGATTGATTTTTGTATGTTAATTTTGTAATCAGCTGCATATTGAATTTTCTTATTGTTTCTAATAGTTTTTCTTGTTTATTTCGTAATCACTTGCAAATAATGATAAATTTGCCTTTTTATCTTCACCCCATTAGAAATATTTATTTTGGATGGTTATTTTGTTCCACTGGATTTTGGGGCATCTACTGAGATGCTTAAAAGTTTTTCACCTTTGATCTACTAATTCGGTAAATTATCTTAGTAAATATTAACTTACCTAGACCTAGAATGATTCTTACTTGGTTAAGATATATTATTCTTTTAATGATCCTACTTGCTAGTATTTTGTATGGGACTTTTGCAGCAATATTCCTTACTGAAAATAATCTATAGCTTTCTCTCTCCATCCAGTGTTATGTTGTCATAATAGTATTCTGTTGATGTCATCCTTGTATTTTTCCAAGCAAGTTAAAAACAGTAAAGCAGCAAAGGAAAGAGATTTCTTTTTAAAACAAAGATCTTTAAAGCAGTGAGGAAGTTAACACGTTACCAGGGAAACTGGCATCGTACATTGCTGGTTATAAGGCTGTCTTTTGCACCAAAGTGGAACAAAGTGCAATTGTTATAAGACTTAAGATGTGTATGTAATGAAGTGGTGACATGTAATACCACCTTTCACTGATAGTTCTTTCATTTACTTTATCTCATCCTGTGAAGAAAAATGGGTGGGTATTAGCTCCGTTTAAAAAATGAGAAGGTTGAGCCGTCCCTGATGGCCTAGTGGTTAAAGTTCAGAACACCCCACTTTGGCGGCCTGGGTTCAGTTCCTGGGCGTGGAACCACACAACTCGTCTGTCAGTAGCCATGCTATGGAGGCGTCCCACATAGAAGAACTAGAAGGACTTAACATCTAGAATATACAACTATGTCCTGGGGCTTTGGGGAGGAAAAAAAGAGGAAGATTGGCAACAGATGTTAGCTCAGGGCAAATCTTTCCTAGCAAAAAAAAAAAAAAAAATGAGAAGGTTTAGGTTCAGAGAGACTGCTGCTTGACAGAGGTCATGTGGCTAGTAAGGTTTACCTCTAGACCTAGAAACCAAATCTGATTCATGGTCAGTGCTACTTTACGTCATTATCTTTAGGAATAGAGTTAATGCAGTTTCATGAATCAGATCACATGCATATTTCAAAATATTTTGTTTTCAAAGTGATTGTGTGTGAAAAATTCAGCACTCTTCTTATAATGCAAATTATAATTCAGTTTATGCCTACAACATCTTCTTGAGGTAGAGAACAGGGTTATAACTTTGTCTTATAGATAGTAGGCACAGAATCACCCAATTTAAAAACTGAGCTACTGGGGCCAGCCCCTGGGATCCGAACCTGCGAACCCTGGGCTGCCAAAGCCTGACCTAAACCACTGCGCCACGGGGCCAGCCCCTAGGGTAAAATATTTATATTACTAATTTATAACTTTATTATGAGAGAAGAAAGTTTGTCTGATGAACAGAAAAATTTAAAATAGGGCTGTATCCAGTGGTGCCCTGGTAAATGCTTATAGCAACTGGATCTCTGAAGGAAAATAGCCCTGATGTGTAGTGCTTGCACGTTTCTGTAGTGTACTTACTTTTACCATTGTTGGTTTGAAGCTACCAATGCAATGTCACTGAATGAGTTGTTGGGAAGAGTTGTACAGAATTGGCTGTCTTGAGCCAGTGTGAGCAGGCTCCAGCACACTGGTTATACAGCTAGAATGTTTTTAGTTGCAGGTAGCAAAAAACTTACTCCAGTTTCCTCAAACAAAAGACTTACCTAGAAGACTCAAGGTTGAGTGGCTCCAGATTTGGTTAATTCAGCAGCTCAATATCATCATCACTGACCCCCATTCATTCTTTCTGTTTTGCTATCTTTAGTATGTTGGAGTTGTCTTCACACTAGCTTCCATCATGGTTGCAAAGTGGATTTAATAGTTCCATGTGTCCAGACATGACAACTTTCAGAGGAAGAGAGGGCTGTCTCTTCCCTCTTGTATCATTTTAAGTGCAAGGAAACCCATTCCACAAAGTTTCCCCAGCAGACTTCCCCGTCACACCTGATTGTTTCACATGGCTATTTCTAAACCAGTTTCTGGTAAGAGAGGTGGAACCATTATGATTGGTTCGGACCAGTCAGAGCCCACGCTTCAGATCTGAGGCTGCAGCCACTCTCCCCTGAATCACATGGCTGCCCAGACAGCTGAACAAAATTTTACTTCTTTTAGGAAAGAGAGAAGGAGGGGTGGATGTTGATTATACAACCAACAGTGTCCACTGCACAGGGGTTGTGGATGGCACTTCCAGTCATATTATCAGCTTCAATATTTAATTTATTTTGTTTTTATTGTGTAGTAAAATTTTTCATTCATCTGGAAAAATAGCAAATGTTAATAATATTCTTCTCAACTCATTCTATGAGGCCAGTATTACCTTGATACGAAACCCCCACAAAGACATCATAAGAAAACAGACTACAGACCAATATCTCTTATGAATATGGACACAAAAATTTTTAATGAAATACTAACAAACCAAATCCAGCAACATATGAAAAGAATTATATGCCATGACCAAGTGGGATTATCTCAGGATTGCAAGGTTGGCTTCACATCCCCAAATCAGTTCTGTAGTATATCATGTCAGTAGAATAGTAAACAAAAGCCACATGATCATATCAATAGATGTAAAAAAAAAAAAAAAATTTGACACAATCCAAGAGCCCTTCATCACAAAAACACCCGGAAAACTAGGAATAGATCCTTAACCCAATAAAGGGTATCTATGAAAAACTGACAGCTAACATCATACTTGATGGTGAAAGACTGGATGCTTTCCCTGTAAGATCTGGAACAAGACAGGGATGTCCATGCTACTTCTATTGCAGCATTGTACTAGAGGTTCTAGCCAGGTCAGTTAGGCAAGAAAAAGAAAAGGTGTCTAGATCAGAAAGGAAGAAGAACAACTCTCTTCACAGATGACATGATCTTTTATATAGAAAATACTAAGGGATCTACTAAAGAATTATTAGAACTAATAAGTGAGTTTAGCAAAGTTGCAAGATACAAGATCAATATACAAAAATAAAGTATGTTTCTGTATACTTGAACAACCTGAAAATGAAATTAAAACAATTCCATTTACAATAGCATCAAAAATAATAAAATACTTAGGAATAAATTTTAAAAAGATGTGCAAAACTTATTCTCTGAAAACTACAAAACATTATTGAAAGGAATTGAAGATCCAAATAAATTGAAAAATATCCTATGTGCATGGGTTGAAAGACCTAATATTGATAAGGTGGCAGTACTCCTCAAATTGATCTACAGATCCAGCAGTTCCTTTCAGAATCTTAGCTTACTTCTCTGTAGAAATTGACAAGGTGATTTGAAAATTTATATGGAATTGCAAGGGACCCAGAATAGCAAAAAAACAGTCTTAAAAGAGAACAAAATAGGAGGACTCGTACTTCCTGATTTCAAAACTTACTGAAAAGCAACGGTAATCAAGACAGTATGGTACAGGCGCTTATGCCTATAGTACTTTTCTTAAGTACTTATCTTAAAGACATATAGATCAATGGAATAGAATTGAGAATTGAGAAATAAATGCATGTGTCTATGGTGAACTGATTTTTGACAAGAGTGTCAAGACCATTCAATGGGAAAGAACAGCGTTTTCAATAAATTGTGCTAGAACAACTGGATAGCCACATGCAAAAGGATAAAGTTGATGCTTATAACTTAAGACGGGTTAAAGACCTAATTGTAGGAACTAAAACTATAAATCTCTTAGAAGAAAACATAGGGTAAATCTTTATGACCTTGAATTTGGCAAAGGATTTGTTCATATGACATCAAAAGTGTGTACAACAGAAGAAAAAATAGATGCATTGGACTTCCTCAAAATTAAAAACTTTAGTGCTTCAAAGGACACTATCAAGAAAGTGAAAAGGTAACCCACATGATGGGAGAAAATAATTGCAAATCATGTATCTAATAAGGGACTTGTATCTAGAATATACAAGGAACCCCATATAACTCAATAATAAAAAAGATGAATAACCCAATTTAAAAATGGACCAAGGATCTAAATAGGTGTTTCTCCAAAGAAGATACACAAATAGCCAATAAGTACATGAAAAGATGCTCCAACATCTTTTCCATCAGGGAAATGCAAGTCAAAACCACGATTAGAGATGGCTAGAATAAAAAAGTCAGATAATAAGAATTGTTGGTAAGGATGTGGAGAAATCAGAGCCCTCATACACTGCTATTTGGAGTGTAAAATGGTGCAGCCACTTTGGAAAACAGTTTGGCAGGTCCTCAAAATGTTAAACATAGAGTTACCAAATGACCCAGCAATTTTACTTCTAGGTATATGCCTAAGAGAAATGAAAACATAGGGCCACACAAAAACTTGTACATGAATGTTTATAGCAGCATTATTCAAATAGCCAAAAAGCAGAAACAACCTAAATGTCCATCAACTGATGAATAGATCAAAAAAAAGTGTTATAACCATAATGGAATATTATTCAGCAGTAAAAAGGAATGAATTTTTGATACATGCTACAACTTGGATGAACCTCAGACACATGCTAAGTAAAATAAGCCAGACATAAAAGGTCACATTGTATATGATTCCATTTATATGAAATATCCAGAAAATGTATTTCCATGAGGACAACAAGCAGAGTGGTAGTTGCCCAGGCCTGGGGGGAGGGAGAATGGGGAATAGCTGCTTATGGGTCTGGGGTTTCCCATGGGGTGATGAAAATATTATAAAATTATCAGTGGTGATGGTTGCACATATCTATGAGTACACTAAAAACCATTATATTGTGTATTTAACTGGGTGAATTATATGGTTTGCAAACTGTATCTCAAGAAAGCTGTTAAAAAATATAAGTATTTAAAGTTTGCCTTGCAGGTTCAGAATACTTTTAAATTAGTGATCCAGAAATTTGAAGGAAAAATAGTCGGAAATGTTTATATCAATGTATATTCAGTAGTAATATCTAAAATGCTGTCCATCTTGTCACAAATAGAAAAGTACACCAAAGTTACACTAAGCATTAAAATTATAATATACAATCCTAATGCATTCTTACATGTTCATCTGTTAGTATAAAACGGTTTTTTTTTGCTGAGGAAGATTAGCCCTGAGCTAACATCTGTGCCCATCTTCCTCTGTTTGTTATGTGGGATGTCACCACAACATGGCTTGATGAGCGGTGCATAGGTCCACGCCTGGGATCCAAACCTGCAAACCCCAGGCCACTGAAGCGCGGAGTACATGAACTTAACCACTACGCAACTGGGCCGGCCCCTAAAACTGCTTTTGTTTAAGGAAAATATATGCTGAGCAGATGCATCTGAGTTTGCCTAGTGTTTGTTTCTGAAGCTTAGTTGCTCTACTGGAGCAGCTTTATGTGAGGAATCATGCACAGGCCCAAAGGAAGAAAGAGAGGATCAGTTCAGAGTCCAGACTTTGCTAATCAATAACACATTTATAAAACATTCAGATACATACAAAGAGATGCCAGAGGATGGCCTAATTTAAGACTTGTGTAAAAATATGTTAATCCAGCAGCATAAATGAATATTTTGGTAGGAGTCCCCAAAGAATTAAAATTTTTAAATGTTTGAATATGTGCATTTTTGAGAAGTAATTCACATACCATAAAATTCACTCTTTTAAAATGTACAGTGTGGTTTTTAGTATATTCACAGAGTTATGCAATATTGCACGACTTCACTACTATCTAATTTCAGAACACTTGCGTCACCTAAAAAAGAAACTCTACCCATTAACAGTAACCCCCCCCCCCAGCCCCTGCAACTAGTAGTCTGCTTCTGTCTGTGTATTTACATATGGAATTTGTGCATATATAAATTTTAAACAGTTAAAAGTATACAAATATTAAATTGTAGTCAGTTTGTAAACAGTTTGAACATTTATGTTTTACAGCATTCACTTTAAATGATTGTAGGTGTTCTGTATTTTTTATAATCAACTAATCAGTCCCTTGTGATAATTTCCTTAAGATTAATTCCTAGAAGTGATATGGCTAGTTAAAATGTTAGGTGTAGTTTTAAACCTTTTGATAAACATTGCTCAATTATCTTCCAGAAAGCTTATATCAATGTACACTCAAACAGTAGTGTAAGAAAGACTCATCTAAGTTGTCAAGTGTAATAATACAGTAAATAACTAAATCTTTTTATATATAGGGTGATGTCTGCCTCCCAATTAATGTTTGTTTGTCTAATTTTGAAAATTGCTTTCTGGGGCCGCCCGGTGGCGCAGCGGTTTAGTCCGCGCTTGGCAGCCCGGGGTTCGCCGGTTCGGATCCTGGGCGCCCGCCCACGCACCGCTTGTCAGCCATGCCGTGGCGGCGTCCCATATAAAGCAGAGGAAGATGGGCACGGATGTTAGCCCAGGGCCAGTCTTCCTCAGCAAAAAGGGGAGGATTTGCAACAGATGTTAGCTCAGGGCTGGTCTTCCCCACAAAAACAAAAAAACAAAAAAAAAAAAAGAAAAGAAAATTGCTTTCTGCTTGACACTTCAGAAATTTTTCAGTGAACAGGAGTCATAATTTTAAAATCAAATGTACTTGAAACATTACCTCAAATTGCCAAAGCTACTATGGTACCAGTTTGTATTCCAGATTCTAAACAAGAAACTCTTTAAATATATCTTATTCATCAGTTGTAAATTGTCTGTACTTTATCTAACTGGTTTTTAATTGTTCATAGAATGAGTTTAAACTTTCAGCTGTATCAAATTACGTGTTGTAGTTAGTTGTTTTTTAAGCTTCCTCAGTACATCTTGAAATAAGCTATTCTGATGGCCAAAATGACTGAATTTCATTTTTCTCTTTATGCAACCACATGTTGGAGGTATTAAAACTGACATGACTTTCCCAAGTGGGAGGAAATGCATTCTAGATTGAGAAAATGAGTTGAGTGCAAGTCTGGGAGTGGTTATGTCCAGGCTGTGTTCAGAAATTGTGAGTAAAATATTGGGTTGGAATTAGGGTACATGTAGGGTGAAAATGAGATAATAGGGTTAAATTTGTGCCATAAAAGACAAATATTAAGTGGTTTTCTATATCCTCTTGGTAATAACAAATATCCTGCTGTATGGTAGGAAAGGGTGTATGATAAGGTGCTGTGTATGCAATTTGATGAGAGGGTTAAATATTTTGTGCTCTTTGGTGTGTCCCCCTTTTAACTTTGATCATATAGGGTTTTTTTAAAAATCATATCAGTTTTTCTTATATCAGCTTTTTCCCTCCCAGTTTCATCAGCTTTTTTTAAAGTGATGTGATAGTGTACTGAATGAGGCATATCTCTTCTAGAAGTGTGTGTGTCAGGGGTGGGGAAGACGGGAAAGGGGAGGGGTGTGCATACACACACAACTTGCTGTATCATCCTCTGGCCAGTGGTTCCCAATTGATAATGGCAAATCCCAGGAGAATTTTGACAAGGGATTCATGAATTTGAAAAAGTAAACTTGAAAAAATAAGCCTCATACATATATGTAGTAGTGTTTTTCAAATATAAGTAGATACTGTTGTGATTAATTAAATTCGTTTAAACATAACTCCAGAACTCACAGTGTTAGATTATTTTGTATTTTCTCAATCAGTGGATCTGTTTTGTATTCTTTTATGAGATGGTCAGGTGTGGCCACAAGAGAAGACACCGGAAAGACTCAGGAAATAACAAAGTTTGTTATACTCACAGGTCCTAGAGACAGGAAGCACGGCACACCACACAGGGCCACATGAGAAAACACCAGCGTGGGTGGTCAGGAGGCAGAAGACAGGAGTGAGGGGAAGCATCGGGCCATGGCCTTTATTGGGGTTTCCCAGAGAAAGGCAAGGCAGGGGAGAGTGAACAGTTTAGGATTGGTTAATTTGAATAATTTTAGCAGGCTTTGGGCTATAGGAATGGTCCCTGGTTGCCTGGTACCTGGCCCTGGGATGATTAAGACCGCTTGGGATGCAAGAGTCTGATAGAGGTCTAGCTCTGGCTTGGACATGCTCCTGGCTGGGCCCTTTGCTATCTCTAAGAATTGGCTAGCCCTGGAAGGGGCAGTTTTCCCCAGCAAAAAAGGTTTTTTAAGATGTCAAAATATCATAATATACAGATAATAATTTAAATATACATATGCGCACACACATACATGCGATACAGGGTATCAGAAGAATGACTCATCACGTGGGGGTGCGCAAACTATTTGACACTTAAGATTCAACACCAACTATGCCGGCCATGTCTGATTTCCTAAAAGTAAAATTGTGATTTAGACTCTGAAATTTCTGACTGGTTTAACATTGTTAAATGCATGCCTGTTATTGATGCAGATGACTGAAAGTGGACTATTACCATTGGGTAATGGCTGACAAAAATTTGAAAAGGGGAGCATTATGGTCAAACTTTTACTTAATGAATAAGTGAGAGGTTTTTGCTTTTTTTTTTTTAATTCCATGACTGTCGTGTATTGTAACTTAGAGAAACTGGCAATTCAGATAGAAGCTAGATTGATTAATGTCTGCTCTGTAGAGGGGAAAGCCATTTTAAAGAAGTTGAATCGAGACTTTGATATGCCTGAATATATTATCAAAGTACTGGTTAAAGGGTGTTAGGTGATTTTTAAAAGTTTGTGAATTTTAGTTAATGACTCTTCATTTGGACTATGTCAGAGAATTGGATAAGAATTCACCTTAGTGACATTTCTCGATTATCTTTATGCATACCATAACTGTCTGTTTTAATCATTACTATAACTTTGTGTCCAAGTACTTTCCCATTATCTAGGTGGAGGAAACTGAGGCTTTTAAAATGTAACTTGTATCAAGACTTCATGGTTAGGAAGGGTAGACCTCGGATTTGAATCCACGATCACATGACCCAAAGCCTATGCTCCCCTGTGCTTAATCAATTTTAAGAGGATATTTGTTTGCATGAATTTCAGACTTAAGAGAATTCTAAACTTGAAGGGAAAATTAAATGACAATATTTTTCCCATGTGTTTTTTATTGTGTTAAAATACACTTAACATAAAATTTACCATTGTAACCATTTTTAAATACACAATTCAGTGGCATTAAGTACATTCACAGTGTTGTGCAACCATCACCACTACCCATTTCATGAACTTTTTCATCGTATGACACAGAAACTGTGTACACATTAAACAAAAACTTGCTATTCCCTTCTTTCCCCAGCTTCTGGTAACGTCTATTCTACTTTCTGTCTCTATGAAGAAAACATTTTTTAGTGAGAGTTGTTGATGTTAGATAATATGACTTGTTTTAAATTTTTTTGTAGGGTGTTGATTATAAGTGCATTTCTTTTGAACAAGAAGTACCATGTACTTCAATGCAAATTAAGAGTTATTTTTGCCTCTTTAATTCTTTGTCTATTCTATTTTAAACAAAGTATTATAATTATATATGCTAAGTACAGAAGCTTTCATGTTCTCTTCATTTTGTTAAATGTAAACAAATGGTGTTAATTTAAGAGAAAATAGTTCTTTTTTCTGAACCTCACTAAACTGCTTTTTGTACATTGTCCTAGTTAGAGCTCCTTAAGGTAGCATTAATTAGTCTCAATTGCCTTTGCAATTAAGTTCACCAAAATGGTAGCAAATCCAAAAGATGACAATCTTTTTGCCAGCCTGCATAAATTTGTATTATATTCTCCTAGCTGATGGTTGTCAAGTTGCACATGATTTGATTCAAGCTATTTTGCGGGGCGGCAGGGGGGTGGGGGTGGGGACTCTGAGGAAGATTGGCCCTGAGCTAACATGTGTTGCCAATCTTCCTCTTTTTGCTGAGGAAGATGAGCCCTGAGCTAACAGCTGTGCCCATCTTCCTCTATTTTCTATGTGGGATGCTGCCACAGCATGGCTTGATGATCGGTGCGTAGGTCCGTGCCTGGGATGGAGCTTGCAAACCCCAGGCCGTTGAAGCAGAGTGCTTGAACTTAACCACTACACCACCGGGCCGACCCCTCAAGCTATTTTTTAAAATGAGCGTAGAATGTAATTATTATTGCTCATTGTATTCCATTAGTAATAGTTACTGGGAGTTGCTCTATACTTGGGCCAGACCCTGGGCTTTGGTCTTTTTTTGTTCCATATACCCATGAGGTTCTGAAAAACCCAGAGCTCAGGTTCATGTACTTTACTTAGTTTTTGTCTGAGTATTCTGTAGTTTCTTACCAGCTCATAGATTCATTTCAGTAGGTATTTTCTATATTTTCCAGCATTTTCAGTTGTTTTCAATGGTAGGGTCAGTTCTCTAAACTAGTCCACTGTTGGAAGTGATCTCAGAGACTTTACTAAACAGATTCATTTACATCACCTAGTAAATAATAATAACAGTAGGAAATAGGTTTTGCGTTGGTTAGCTACAATTTATTCTTGACTTCTTCTTCCAAATCAGTGTCTGTTAGAGAACTGGATGGAAGAATTTTTAATATCATCTGCTATGTCTTGCTTTCATCTTCTGAAGGAACTAAAGGAGCCCGGACTGGGGAATGGGGCTGAACCAAAACTTTTCTCTAGCCTAGGTCTGGAAGAAACTTGAAGCCCTAAGAGGAGATTCAGTTTGAGATTTGTTGAGCTGTGGCCTTCTTGTCACTTGATTTTTGTATTGTATTCAAAGCTGTTTTTACTGACTTTAATTTTACTGAGGTTTAAGAGGGAAAGGAATGTTATTTGTATATATGTGTGAGAGAGAAAAAACAGATAGCATGGGAGGTGTGCTATTTAGTGTGAATAGTTGCCATTTGTGAATTTTGGCCTTTTGCCCTCCCAGTCCTCCCCTGTTGTGATCCTAAAGAGTTTGGCTTTCATCTTTTCTTCTCTCCTTGAGTAATCTTGCTCACCATATGGTTTTGATTAGTAGAGAATTACCCCCAAATCCCTCTCTCCAGCCCACCTCTCTTTCAAGGCCTTGAGGCCCGCAAGCCCAGCTACTGAATGAACACTCCCACTTAGTTGTCCCTGGAGCCCGTAACCCTCTCCTGAAACATTAAACCAAATCAGTCTTTTGAATCCCATCACCTATCTCTGTTTTCACAACCACTACCCTAATCTAGGCCATCATCTCATTCTGAATTTAGGTGATAGCCTTCTTACAGATCTCCTGAAGACTGAAGTTTTCCACTGTGTTAATCCATTCCACACACTGGGACCCAAAGTATTTTTTCCAAAATGTAATTTATGCATCACTCTCTTAAATAAAACGCTTTAGTGGTTTCCTTTTGTCCTTTGTATACAATTCAGACTCCTTAGTACTGTTGACAAAGTCTTTATTAGTTCCTAGTCTCAACCCCCTCACCACTCCCAACTTCACTTTACACTCTAACTGTAAAGTGGGTGGGAGGGGATAGATTTTGCTTCTCTTTTTGAAATTCAGCTTTACTGAGGTATAATTTATACACAGTTTGATAAGTTTTAACAGAGGTGTACACCTATGCAACTAATACCCCAATCAAGATATTGTGCTCTTCACTCACCCCAAAAAGTTCCCTTGGGCCCATTTACAGTCAGTTCCCCCCAGCCCCTGCCCTAGACAACCACTATTGATTAGTTTTGCTTGTTCTAGAACTTCATATAAATGGAATCATACAGAATATACTTTTTTTTCACTTAGCACAGTGGTTTTTGGATTTATCCATGCCATTGCATGTATCAATAGTTTGTTTCATTTTATTGCTGAGTGGTATTCCATTGTATGGATATACCACAATTTATTTACCCATTTATAAATTGGTGGATGCTTACGTTGTTACGGACTTTGACTGTTACAAATCTGCTATGAATATTCATGTCCAGGTCATTTTTTTGGACATGTTTCTTTTGTAGAGAATTCTAATTGCTGTTCATCCTTGCTAACACTAGATATTGTCAGTCTTTTAAATTTTAGCCACTCTTGTGGGTGTGTAGTGGTATCTTGTGGTTTTAATTTTCATTTCTCTAATGATTAAACATGTTGAGCATCTTTTCATGTGTGTATTAGCTATTTGTGTATCTTCTGTTGTGACTTGTCCGTTCAAATATTTAGCCTATATTTTTAATCTTTTTGTCATTGTTATGAGTTTTTAATATATGTGTAATATTCTGGATACAGGTCCTTTGTCAGATTTATGTACTGCAAATGTTTTCTCTGAGTCCGTGGTTTGCTTTTTCATATTTTAACACTGCCTTTCAAAGAGCAGAAGTTTTTAATTATGAAGTCCAATTAACATATTTTTTCTTTTATGATTAGTGTTTTTGTATCTAGAAATCTTAACCCAAGATAATCAATATATTTTCATACTTTTTCTTAGAAATTTTATTATTTTAGCCTTTATGTTTAGATACATGATCTGTATTAATTTTTTGTGCAGTGTGAAATCGTGTGCTGAGGTTCACTTTTTTTTGTTTGTATAGTTTTTCCAGTGCCATTTGTTGGAAAGACTACACTTTCCCTTGAATTACTTCGGCACCTTTGTCAAACATTGATCACATGAGTGTGGTCTGTTTCTGAACTCTGTTCAATTCTGTTGGTCTATGTCTGCCTTGACATGAATCCACACTATCTGGATTACTATAGCTTTAAAATATGTCTTAAAATCAGGTAGTTTAAATCCTCCAATCTTGTTCTTCCCCCCCCCCCCCCCAAATTTTGGCTATTCTAGGTCTTTTGTGTTTTCATGTAAATTTTAGAATTAGCTTGTCAATTTTTACAAAAAAGGCATGCTGTAATTTTAATTGGGATTGCGTGGAATTTATAGATTAATTTGGGGAAAATTGACGTCTTAACATTAAGCCATAAACATTAGTTTTCCAGGGCTGCCAAAACGAAGTATCACAAACTGGGTGGCTTAAAGCAACAGAAATTTATTCGCTCACAATTCTAGAGGCCAGAAGTCAGAAATTATAGTTTATGTTCTCTGAAGGGCCGTGATCTCTGAAGGCTCTAGGGGAGGAATCCTTCCTTGTCTCTTCTGGCTTCAGGTGGTTGCTGGCCATCCTTGACCTTCCTTAGCTTGTAGATGCATTACTCCAGTCTCTGCCTCCGTCTTCACATGGCCTTCTTCCCTCTGTGGTTGTGTGTCTGTGTCTAAATTTTTCTCTTCTTATAAGAACACCATATATTGGATTTGGAGCCCACTCTAACCCAGTATGCCTTCACCTTAACTTGATTATGTCTACAAAGAACCTGTTTCCAAATAAGGTCACATTCACAGGTGCTGGGGGTTAGGACTTCAACATATTTTTTGGGGAAACACAAGTCAATCCCATAACAATGTGGGATTCCTCCATTTATTTAGGTCTTTAATTAATTTCTCTCAAAAATGTATTATACATTTTACAGATCTTATACATATTCTATTAGATTTGTCCCTAAGTATTTCATGTTTGTGAATGCTACTGGAAATAGTATTTTAAAAATTTTATTTTCCAATCATTTTTCACTAGTATATAGAAATACACTTGATTTTTGTATATTGACTTTTGTATATTGACTGTGATCTTGCTAAATTTTATTAGTTCTAGTAGTTCTTTTGTAGAGTCTTTAGCATTTTCTACATAGACAATCATATTGTCTACAAATACAGACAGTTTTTCTTCTTCCTTTCTAATTTGTATGCCTTATGTTTCTTTTTCTTGCCTTAGTGTATTGGCTCTGATTTTAAATACCACGTTGAAGTGGTAGAGCAGATATTCTTGCCTTGTTCATGAACTTAGGGCAAAGCGTTTAGTTTTTTATTGTTAAGTATGATGGTGGCTGTAGATTTTTCGTAGATGTCTTCTTCAACTGAGGAAGATTCTTTTTTCATTTCATAGATGTCTTTTATCAACTGAGAAAGTTTCCTTCTATTCCTAGTTTAGTAAGAGTGTTTACCATAAATGGGTATTGAATTTTGTTAAATGCTTTTTCTTATTAATTGAAATGATTTTTTCTTTTTAGTCTATTAATATGTTGAATTACATTACTTTTTTGAACATTAAACCAATTTTAGATTCTTGGGATAATCTCTACTTAGTCATAATGTATTTCCTTTTTATATGTTTTTGGATTTGATTTACTAATATTTTCTTTAAAAAATTGTGCCTGTCTAGCCAGAGAGAGAAAGACAAACACCACATGATTTCACTCATGTGGAATATAAACTAACACTAGGACAGAGAGAACTGTTTGGTGGTTACCAGGGGCAAGGGGGTTTGGAGGTGGGCACAAGGGGTGAAGGGATGCATTTATATGGTGACTGACAAACAATAATGTACAACTAAAATTTCACAATGTTATAAACTATTAAGACATCAATAAAAAATAAGAAACTTAAAAAAAATTGTGTTTGTGTTTATGAGAGATTTGGTCTATGGTTCCCTTTTCTTGTAATGTCTTTGTCTGGTATCAGTATCAGTTGGTTTTCAGCAATTTTGTTGTATTGTATCTTGGTCTGTTTTTCTTTGTGTTTCTCCTATTTTGGGGTTCATTGAGCTTCTTTGACATATGTGTTGATAGTTGTCATCAAATTTCAAAAATGTTTAGGTAATTTCTCTTGATTTCTTCTTCTATAATGTTTTGTCTGCAATTAAGCCCAACTGTGAATTTTTTATTTTAAATATTGCATTTTTCAGCTATGTGATCCATTTTTTTTTAAAAAGTTTCAGTTTCTTTTCATAGTGTGTGTGTTTTCCTCCAAATCTTTGGATATATTTACAATAACATTTTACAAGTCCTTATCTACTAATTACATTATCTTGATCATTCTGGTTTCGTTTTTATTGACTGTTTTTCCCACTTGGTTTGGGATCACATTTTCTTGTTTATTCTCCTAATTTGTAATTTTTGATTTGTCATACTTAAAAAAGTGTTGAGTTTTGATCTGGCAAGCAATTTAGTTACTTGTAGATCAGCCTGATTCTTTTAGGCTTATTATAAGCTTTTTTAGTGTGGGTCCAGACAGTGCTATCCAATAGAACTTTCTGCATTGATGGGCTACTTTTGCCCTTCTCCTAAGGTATGGCATTTCTGGGGTCACTCTGAAATGTCTGTGAGAGCTCTTCGCTGTGGTTGGTTGGAACTCTGATGTCTCCCAGCTCCACTGTAATTGTTCTTTTCCTGGTAGTTGTTCTTTTCCTAGCCTCATGGAATCTCATTCTACACATGCCTAGTTTAGTATCAGGCAGAGACTCAAGGGGACACACTTTCAGACTTTTGGAGCCCATTGTATTTACAGCTCTTACTCTGATACTCAGCCCTGCAAGTTCCAGGTGCCTCAGCCTCCCTGAACTCCAGTCTCTGTGTCCTCAGCTTTGTGAGACTGCTGTGCTCTGCTTCTGGGTTTGGTAATTGCCTTCAAGAAGAAACCTGGGCAATTATAGGGCTCATCTTGTTTTTTGTTTTTTGGGTTTTTTTCCCCTTCTCTCAGGGATCAAAGTCCTGTACTACTTAGTGTCTGACATTTGAAAGCAATGTCTCATATATTTCAAATAAAAAGCCTTGCTTTCTAGTTATTCATGATGGGAGGGTTAATCCAGTACCAGTTACCCTGTCATTTATTGAACCTTGTTTATATTTTTTAGTTGCTGTTGATTTTCCTTACCTCTGCTATTTGCACATGCTGCTTTTTTTGCCCGGAGCTCTTTTCTCTGCCTCTTGTATGACAAACTCTTATGCATCATTTAAGGGTCAAATTATATGTCACTTTTTCCCAGTAGTCTCCCTGATATGACCAATTCCTGGGTTAGGTGTCATACTTGGTATTCATAGCATCTTACATTTGCTTGTAATTGTAATTTCTTGTGATTGTGATTGATTTTAGCTCCCACATATATCTGAGCTATGTGAGGGCAAGGACTATGTCTCATTTACATTATATCCCTCATGCCTAACACAGTGGAGATCTCAAAATCTCTTTTTTTCTCCTTTGCAATACTATATGTGGATATGAAATAGTACTGTTCAATTTCAATGTGCCTCAAGTACACTTCAGAAACTTTTTGTGCTTTTACTCTGATTGGTTTGGAGAGGGGTGCAATTATTGACAGTTCCCATCCTTATTTAGAAGTTTTCTTTTTAAATTTGTCCAATCTCCGGAGAGATTAGTATTTTTCTTCTTTAGTATCTACTTTATAAATGTTATGATATATATTTACCCACAAGTAGCTGTTTGTTCATATTATTTTTAGCAGTGAAGTTTTTTTTCTTTACCTACAAATAGTTATCATTAAAAAAAAATCTTTTAGGATAAATACCAGTAACCACTTAGTTCTCATAGTTTTGAGGAAGTCGGTATGGCTAGGTATGGGGTATGGTGGTGGATGCATTTCCCATTGAAAACCCTTTAATAATAGTAGGTTTCTTAGAAAGGCTTCTTTGATTATTAAATTGAGTCAATTAAAGTATTGTGGAATCTTAGAATTGGCAGACACCTTGAAGGTCATTTGTTCTAGCCTGCTCCACAACCTCTTTGACAGAGTCTAGTTTGAGGCAGTTCCTTTCAATTTACATGGCTCTAGTTGTAGAATGTTCTTAGCAATTGTAGAAAGTTCTTAGACAGTAATATTGAGTCAAATTCTGTTTTCCGTAAACTTCTGCCCGTTGGTCCTACTTCCACCTTCTGTAATTTTACAGTATAAAGCTGAACTCCTTTGGTTATTTTATCTTGTAGCAGTTTAACACTTATTCTGTCCCTCTTTTTATTCCTTTGCCTGAAGTATCTCAGTTTGTAAATCTATTCTTTATATATTATCCTTATCTGCATTTAAAAATGTCGTGTATGTATGCATCTTCCAGTGTAATATTCAGAACTGAACTCAGTCTGACAGATGTGGCCTGTATTAAGAATAGTGGAGCATCCTTGATCTGGATACTTATCAGTGCCTCCTAAGATTGCCTTTACTTATTGTCTCTAATTAACTTAGAGTTTAAACATTCTGGCCTTTTTTTTTGTTTTTTTTTTTTAAGGAAACTGTTTTTAAACCCATTTTCATTGTTCTACACACATGCAGTTTATTTTGTGTAAAAATGCAGACTTTATTCTTGATTTATTTTGTAATTAAGCATGCTGGTTTACCCTTTGTGTTTTATATGCAGATTTGATATACATTTGTCTGTTCTGCACCCCAGTAAATAAACTCTGGAATAAGACAAGGTCAAGTGCAGAGTTCTGTTAGTTACCTCTAGAACTCTCGCACTGGTTTATTATCAAGTACTTAATCTTTGTGTATGTTTGTTCAGTCAGCTAGGAGTCTACCTAACTGTAGTATGGGGCTCACATTCTCTGTTTTGTTCCTAAGGGTGCCACCAGAGACTTTGTGTGCAGCCTTGCTGAAATTAAGGTGTCCTGCATCTGTGACATTCTCCTGGTCTAATATACTGATATAGCCTTACACTTACATTATACATGCTGTATGCCCCTTTTCTAAATCCAAACTCTACAGTTGTGGAATCTACACCACTCTTTTCTTTTCTTTCTGGAAATTGTGGCCCTTTCTACTTTTCTATAATTTTTAAAATATGAACAATGGTTTGATAAGCAAGACTGTAAGTTCTTTTAATATCATAAGATGTAGTTTTCTGGACCAGAATCCGTGAATGTTTGTAAAATGTTGAGGTATTTTTATTACCTCCTTTGTACTATGACTAATCGCAAGTCCGTTGCCATCACATACTGAAATACTACATAACAGAAAACTTAATTCAGAACTCTGTCAGTGTGACACAAAGGTCTTAATTAACTGGTAAAACTTAATGTTACCACAGTTTTAAAATAATTTTTGTTAGTTATCAAAGCTTAATTTTTTTGTCAGTCTCATGTCTCTTGAAATTCATACCATTTGAAAAATAATAAGTCCTGATATGTGTATTTTAGGAAAGGAAACAAAAAACCCACCCTAATTTATTATTTGTTACTAAAATTGACTGGAATTCAAAATGATAAAAGCACAATTGGAGGGTTTTGACTGCAGTGTTCACATTTTTCTATTATAAATTTGGTTATAGTTTTCTCCAGACACTACATTTGTATAAAGAACTCTGGGATAGGCTATTTCTGTCAACGAGATTCCAAAATTATAGACAG
This sequence comes from Tapirus indicus, assembly GCA_031878705.1. Taxonomy (NCBI): domain Eukaryota; kingdom Metazoa; phylum Chordata; class Mammalia; order Perissodactyla; family Tapiridae; genus Tapirus; species Tapirus indicus. Next base: position 19,944,110 of record CM062934.1, read on the forward strand.
TGATGTCAATGCAGATGAGGTTAGCCTCATTTGGTCAAGACAGGGACATGCTGAGTCTCTATATGGATAGTTAAAGGCTATTGCCAAGATTGACAGGTGTCCTGTGGGTGGCAGAGAGCCCCAGGGATAAAATTTGCACTTGGATTACTGCTCTGAGACACAATGATCAAAGTCCTATCTTTTCTTTCTATTGATCACACTCCTAAAATAGTGAAGTCTGCTTTTAATACCTTAATTATTAGTTTTAGAAGCCCCAGAAAGGTAAAAAGTTTTATACTTTCTTTTTGTAATATCAAATTCTCTTTTTGAAAGTTTAGTTGTATCCTGTGCATTAATTTTTCTAGTATAATTAAGTGATTTTTTGTTACCCTGCCATGTTTCACTAAGTCTTTGAAGACAGGTGGAAACATTAATGTGAAAGAATACATTAGTGTGAAAGAGGCAGCTATTTCTTTATGGAATAATAAATGACATGATTCAATCTGGAAAGACTAATTTTTAGGAGAATTTTCTAAGACGTAAACATAATATTATAAAGGTTTATACTAATTTGACAACAGTTTTGTTTTTATTTCATCTTATTGAAATTTTTAGAATTGAGAGGCCTTGTAACATATCAAGATAAATTAGTGGTAAATATTTCATATCTCAGAACAAGAAAAAGTTACAAAGCCATTAGGTTCATGCCATTAAGAGAATGAAGTGTACTGTTTTAAGAAAAAAACTGTCTTGCCTGAGATTTTTGTGAGATTCGAGTAATGTAAACGTGTCATTAGTAAGGAAGGCTCTATGGTTTTGGGCATAAACTCAATAGCTGTTTTTATTCAAATAGGAAATTTTCTGATCTGGGACGGTTGTGTGTTGGTGGTCTCTGTATTTCAGTGTTAGACGTATAGTAGAAATTTAAGAGACGGATGCTGGGGGAACCACTTTAGGGAGCCAACCTATTTACTAGTGTGAAAAATGAAAGCCAAGACCCTAGCCCTACTCGGGCTCAGAACAGGTTTCTCAGGGCACTGGGCAAGCCCAGAGCAAGTTCTCCTCATGGGCCATTGTGATTTTCAGTTAAGCTTAGAGTTGGAGGGGAGCTAGAGTGGTTGGATCATTATCATTCTTAGGTCTTAAATATCCTGATTCTTAAATAAAATTTCTTGAGAGCCTACTATGAATGAGCTAGGTATTCTTTTATAGATGTTATTTAACTCCTGTGAAGGAGAGGAAAATAAGGCCCTGGGAGGTGGTGACTTGCCCAGGGGCACTCAGCTGTTGGCAGTAAGGCTGGGAATAAACCCAGCCTCTTGACTCCAAACCCAGTAGAGTTTTAAGATGGTGGAAATAATTTCAACAGAAATTCATTTAAGTGAGAGAACTTTGGGGACTGCATTTCTCACTTTTTTTTCTCTGTCTCAATTCTGATTTTTTCCCTCTTCTATTGTTCAGTCCTTCTCTTTTAGACTACAAGAAAGTGCAGATTCTTGAGCTCACCATTAACCAAAAAGACATTTATAAAAATGTTCAAGTACTGTATCAAAAATAGCAACATTGTATTTGCTTCTCAAAACTTGACTTTTAAGCAGCAGATTGGAAGGGACCTGTGAAGATGAGAAGTATTCCTGAACTAAGATTGTGGTAGTGGGCTAATCTGGAGCATGCAACCCAGGCTAGAGTGGCAGATCACGACCCTCGAGCCCATTTTAGTCACTAGCCCAGGCTACACAGCCCCTTACAGATGACCACCAGCATTTCTCCTGAGAATTGGGCTAATATACACTCTGCTACTCTGTCCTATTCCTGGGTGTCCTTTGAGTTTGGTTACTGGAACCTTACTGGAATGCAGAGTAATTAAAGACCCTGACAATCTCATGTCACACCTAGTTTCATGACAAAATAAAAAAGTTATCTTGATTTGTGCAAGAATTAGCATTACAGCTTGTTCAGTAGCAAGAAGAGATGTATATAATGTATAAGGTGTAGTGAGAAATTTATGGCCATCTGTTATGAATGGCTTCAATTTAGGAAAATTTTGGTTTAGACCTGTAAATTTAATTTATGCTTTATTTTGACAGGTCTAGAATTAACTTTTCTTTTAAATAAGCCCTTTGTACTGAGGATAGGATAATGAAAATAGCATTAGTATTTGAACTATTAGGGCTATTTTCAAATATTTAAGAACCATCATTTGTGTACCGTTGACATGCAGATGACTTTGTCTACTCATGAACTGCAGTCCATGACACAGTCCTGTCACAGCTCAAGTTAAATTCTTCAGGTTGGGATTAGCTTTTAGGATGAAGACCAAACACCTTCATGGGGCCTCTGCTCTGGCTCTCCCACTTCTGCATTCCAGCCTCCCCTGCTCTTCTCATTTCTTCTACCTACCCTGCTTGCTTCTGTCTGCTCCTTGGCCATCATGTGTTGTTGAGTCTGCACAGTTCGTTTTTCTTGTCCTCTTCATGTTCAGCTCAGGGACATTTCAGGGACTCTGGGAAGAAGTCCTCACTTCTTAGCGAGGTCAGAGCCAGACTTTGTTGGCAGGTCCTATCTCAGCCTCATCGTACTTGTTACAGCTGCAATTTTGTATTTGTTTGCAGACTTTGTTTCATGGTGACTTTGACTAAGCTGTAAGCTTCACAAGGGCAGGAGCCTCGTCTGTTTTTACTCAGTGATTATGCTCCTTGCTCGTCTAGCCCAGGGCCTGGTGCGTCTCGCTCAGGGCCTGGTACATAGTAGCAGCTTCATAAATATTTGCTGAATACTTGAATACAAGTTTCATGAAAGGCTTTTTCTCAGCAGTTCTCTCTGCAGCCTGCTGGCTGCTATGAGAGATCCTGAAGATGGATGAACATAGGCCCACTTGGCTGTTACAGAGCTCACCCACAGCCATGAGAAGAATGAGGTGTACCAAAAATATTGCAATATAAGCAAGATTGCAGTTAGGGCTTGGAAATAATATACCTTTAATTGCTTGAAAATGCACTGTTAGACTGGTCTTTTGTCAATAAATCCAAAATGAGTGAATCATAATGTTAAATAGCACAGACAATGTTTATGCAGGCCTATAAACGTTCATAAAGTAATCTAGCTCTAATGGAAATTGAAAGTTGAAGAAATTCAGTTTTAAAAGTTGAAAAGATAGAATAAAATGCATTAATGTTTTTGGATGCCAGGACATTGTACCTGTGAAGCTGGTCTATGTGACAAATTTTTAGTACTGCTGAACATTTTTCGAAAGTTGTTGCAAAGCACTCTGTTAGTGCTGAGATTGCAGAGGTGGCTGGGGCTAGCCTGAGACCTCTTTCGTCTACAGTTTGAGAGACTGTTAGGTCAGTCCTCACTAAGGTGTTTTTCCTTTCCTCTTCCAACATTCTTTACACTGTTGTACCCAACCCTGGTCGTGGCATTAAGCTCACGCTGGGTAAGAAGGCTGGCTGGCAGCGCATTCTCGGAGGAGTCAGGTGATTGTTGTGTGAAGGCAGCTGCTCGAGGTTCCAGGCAGTCAGTGTCCCCTCTCTTCTGCCTCAGGACAGCTGGTTGTTTTCAGACTCCTAACAAGCCTTCCTTGCTCACTTCTTGCTGGGAGAGGAGGGCGATTATGCAGCGGGCTTTTGATTGATCCAATGGGAATTGCATTGATCTGGTGTCTAGCCTTGGTTCTCATCAAGTGGATCGCCTCTAAGGTAGGCCATCTTTATTTTTAGGATTGTGACATTAGTCGTTAGTGTTTATATTTGGTAGGAATAAAATTGCCAGTTGAGTTTCCTCTCCTTTTGCTTCAGTTTTTAATTCTCTGATTAAAAGAGGTGTGAGTTTTACCTGTCAGCCAAAAAGCTGAAAATTACTGCATATCATTTTTATTCTTCTCCCACCTTGTTCCTCCTTAGGGGCTTTATGGTGTCGTTCCCTGATATCGAAGTAGCTTTCCTCAATATCATTCCCTTAAAGAAGTTTTTATGATTGAAGAAGTTCAACTTTTAAGATTATAAAATTATTAAACAGTTTAGACTTTAGTGTATGTATTTTAAACATTCTCTTTTGGAGATAAAGAATTTAGTAATTTACTAATGAATACTAATTTACTAAATTTACAACTTACTGTCTATTTAAAGTATAAGTATTGAGGATTTCTAAACTATAAACTTTTTAGAAACTAAATACCACTCTCTATCATGTTCTCTTTTAAAGTCTTGCTGCTGCTAAAATGAATGCCTTACTTATAAAATATTGTTAAAAAATGTTAGATTATTGTATATCTGTTGTTTTTGAAGTTGAATTCTAAATATCAGGTTGAGAAATGCTTGATAGACACTAGCCATTTGCCTTCTGGACGAGAGTCTGAAACTAAAGTAAGAAATATTTAAGATTATACTATTTGAAATTATTTTTCTATACTTATAAAAAATGATTATGTCTTTCATCCACCATGCAGCTTTTTTCTTCCTATATTAAGAAATTGAAGAGTATTAATTTAAAGCTTATAAGGTCATCGCTATTTGCCAAGCAACATAAAGCTTCTGTAAAGTTAAATTTCTTTTTCAAGCAAGATGTTGATCCCTGATATATAATTTTTCACATTTAAGCATAACGTTTTAAGCTAGTTATCTCTTACTTGAAGTGGTCCTGTTTCTTAGTGAATATGCTTGAAGAACTCTCCTTTAAGAAAAACAATGTACTCAAATTTTAAAAATCCTTGTATTTTATGAGTTAATTTTGTTGCACTGACAGTTATTAACTTATTTATTTTTGTGTGTGTGAGGAAGACCAGCCCAGAGCTAACATCCATTGCCAATCCTATTTTTTGCTGAGGAAGACTGGCCCTGGGCTAACATCTGTGCCCATCTTCCTCTGGGATGCCACCACAGCATGGCTGACAAACAGTGCGTGGGCCAGCGCCTGGGATCCGAACCCCTGAACCCCGGTCTGCCAAAGTGCAAACTAAACCGTTGCACCACCGGGTGGCCCCAACTTACTGTTTTTAAAGGATTAGCTTGCCAAGTTATTGAATGAAGGTCAAGTTAATATTAATAATCCATTAGTTGAATTTTGGTTATTTTCAGAGACTTTTTTCCACCAAAAATTTAAATTAACTTTTTAAACAAAAAGAATGCTAATATTTTAAATTTGTGATTTTGAAAAAATTATATTGTTTGCACAGGGAAGAAGAATGGGAAGGATACCACTATTCAGTGGATCAATACAATATTTGAAAAGGCATTCAAACACGAGCATGTTTTTCTAGCATATGTAAGATGAACATACTCTGAAAAAGCTCATTTTGCTACATCAGAGAAAACTGCTTTGAGAACTTTGGGCTTCATCTTTTGTAGTATGTTACTATTATTTGGTAATGTTACCAAAAAATTATTTTGTGCTACTGTGTTTAAGCCCTTGGACCATCAGTTTACTAATTCACAAAATGGGGCTGATAAAGCCTACCTTACTGAGGTTTTGTGTGGATTAAGTAAGATTTTGTATGAAAGCACCTGGAACATTTTCTGGCGGCGCAGAGTAGGAGTTCGGCGGGTATTAGTCAATGTATTATTACTTTTACTATGTAAGGTAACACTTTTGCACGATAGATAATTTTAGAGGAAAACTTAAACAAGATAAAAACAATGGCACTTAAAATATCTTTGCTCAGTTTTAAGACATGTCTGTCTTTAAAACTTGTGTATTATTTGTCTAATATTGGGAACAACTTTTACGCCTTTGGTTGTTTACCTTGTAAGTCAAAGCTTTTGTGGAAGAAGGATTCAGCAGATTCAAGGTGAGTGAGCGTCTTGCCAGCGCACTCAGAACTCCTGTTAGCATGGCAGTGGCTCCTCTGGAACCTCACGATTTAACTTGTTTGTGCTGCGGCTGTCAGTTTCTGATTAGCTCAGCCTCGCCCATGTTTTGACCTATACTGGTTCGCTTTACAAGCTGTTCCCAGGATGGCTAAATTAGAAAAGTCACGAGTGGAAGCTTCTCAGTTATTTCCATTCACTGGTGAGGTGAGGTGGGAATGTGGATCATAGTTCTGAGAGTTTTATGACTGACAGTGTGACACAAGCTTTTGATTAAATTTGTTTCACTATTTTTATTAAAAATAGAATTTTACTAGTGTATGGCTTTTTAAATGATAATCTTTAAAAAATGTTAAAGTTTGTTGCAATGTTGGCATATAAAGCGCAGAAAATTATTTTTTTAAAATAACACGATTCTAACATGGAAATCAAATTTTTATTGTTACAATTCATAATTTATAGTGTATTTTTCCAAAATGAGTTACTTTAGATTATTCTACTTAGATTGTTTAGTGAGAGAATTTAATAATAATTTTAATCTCAGTCCGTAAGAAGATAGATGAACAAATTATCACTCAGGGTATATTTGTTGATGGGTTCAGATATATATTTTAAAGTTCATTCTTTAAAAAATTTTTTTTGTCTCATTTGGAGTTATTTCATAAGACTTGTGTCTTGTGGTTTAGTACTGCATTTAAGCTAGGTATTTGTGGACCAGACTTACTTAAATTAGTAATGAACAGAATATTCATAGAATAGGATATTGAATATTTTGCACATCCCTAAGTAATTTAATAAATATTTAAAATTGAGTTCTACTCTTTCTGTGAAGTTATTGTTATGATTAACTAATACAGACCCTACCATTTTAATATCTAAATTAGTGCCTCTATAAATAAGTCTAAAATCACTGCCTTAAAATAAATTTAGTATGTTATAGTTATTTATAGATTATGTTCATTACCTGGTTTTTGATTTTATTTAGCAGAGAGCTGATATTAGTCAATCTTTCTCAATCCTCAATATGTGAAGTAAGATTTTACCTTTCTGATTAGTGGCTATTTTAGTAAATACCCTTTGTACATTAAAAAAAAAGCCAGCCACTCTTCTAAAAGGACTGTTAGAGATAACAGGTTAAAATTTGTTTTAACAAGCTTTGTCCACGTTGTTGTTAAATACTAATGGGTTGATAGGTAATGACCGTAACAAGCTATTACCTGATGATATCTGTGGTTTCATTAATATGGCTGGACTGATAGAAATGTTTATTTCTACATAAGCGCTTGCCAGGCTGCTAGATTTTCCTCTAATATGGCGGTGTTAAGGGAGGCCTGTCATCTAATAAGCTAAATATCTTGAGGTGGGGATCGGAACAGCAGGTGTGAGTAGTGCCTTTTAATACTGAGTGATGCAGTGGCTCTTTGCTCCAGAATAAACAGTTTACCATGAAACACTGCAGGAGGCTTCCTTAGGATATTCTGTTGGTGGAAGACACTTTAAATGTAATGCCAGGAGTGTGTTCTGTATGATTTAGTCCCTTGGGATTTGAGGTCATGCTTTTCTTTGTAGATTCCTTTGTAGTAGATTCTTATTTTACTTTTTTCATTTTAATTTGATTTATTTTATGAATATACATTGAAAAGTTGTGCTCCTACCCCTGTGTCCCTCAGCCTCCCTGGAGGTAACCCTTGTTGAAAATTAGAATTTTATTTTTGTTTCAAACTTTTGTTCCTTTTACATTTCATGAACTGTTGTTTTTGGTTTTTGGTTTTTTTAAGGGTATATGAAATTGTATAAGGATTTAATTGATATTTTTCTCTTAAATGATAAGCATTAAGGAGGTGATAACAGTGATTTGGGGAGTTGCTTTGGATATTAAGTGTGGGCTTTAAATAAAGTAAATTTTCTTTATAATAATTAAAAATGGTTATTCTTCCTTGAGATTTGTAGGTGTATGTTGAGTTGTAAATCTCATGCCAGAGGTTAGTGAAGGAAGAAGATCATTAATCTGATATGTAAAAATGTGATCTCATTCCTTTAATGTGTATGTCTTTTGTTAATAAAGTTGAGCATCTTTTCTCATGTTTATTGGTTTATTATTTATTATTTCCCTCTGAATAGTATGTTTATGTCCTACCTATTTTTCCACACCATTATTAGTCGTTTTCTAATTGATTTTTAAGGCACTTCTTTTTTTTCCCTTTCCTTTTTAGGGGTAGTAGGGAAAAATCAGCCCTGTGTCATATCTGTTGAACTCATTTTCCTTGGTTTGATGCCTTTGTTTATGATATATTTTGCTATACGTAATTTAACTTTCAAGGGGCTAAATAGATCCATTTTTCATGACTTCTGGATTTTATAAAACAATTAGAAAGGCCTTTCCTATTTAAGTTGTTTTTAATGTAGTCACGTTTTCTTCTAGTATTTTCATGCTTTAATTTTTTACATTTAAATTTTTGTTCCATGTGTAATTTACTTTGGAATAGGAAGTAAATATTATAGCTTTATGTTTTTGCATATACAACCACTTTATTTAACATTTTTAATTAATCAGTATTTCCTCCACAGATTTAAAATCCCATATTTATCGTGTACAAAATTACTGTATGTTCTTGGATCTGATTCTAGATTCTCTATAGACTATTTTGTCTGTTTTTTTATAGTGTCATACTACTTTCTATATTAATATCTCATGGCACTAGTTCTATATTTCCTTATTTTAAAAGAATTTTCTTGGGTCCAGCCCCATGGTGTAGTGGTTAAGTTGGGTGCATTCTGCTTTGGTGGCCCGGGTTCACAGGTTCAGATTGCTGGTGTGGACCTTCCCAGTCGTCAGCCATGCTGTGGTAGCCACCCACATACAAAATAGAAGAAGATTGGCTCAGACGTTAGCTCAGGGCTAATCTTCTTCACCAAAAAAAATAAAAAAGAAAAGAATTTTCTTGCTTGTTTATTCAACTAATATTATTGATCACTTTCAGTGTGCTAGGCTCTATTCTAAATGTTGGGATTTATTCTAGATCTGGGGATACAGCCGTGAAAGAAGTCCCTGCTACCATTAGAGTCTAATAGGAGGTTTGGTCAATTTTATCTTCCAGATTTTTAAATCTGTCTTTATATCAATTCTGTTATTCATTAACTTACTCATCAATTTACTTATAAATTACACATTTATTTACTAAATATTTATGTATAATCTACTAAATAATAGCTACTGTTTTAGGGGTCAGGGGTACAGTGGGAATAAGACAGAGATGGTTTCTGCTGTTGTGGAGCTTTTATTTTAGTAACAAGCAAACAAGATAACATCAGCTAAGTGCTGTACAGAGCATGGAGGTAGGGAGCTGTGGAAGAGGGTGACTCTCAGGTGACTTTAGGTTTGGTAGTCTGGGATGCCTCTCTGAGGAGATGGCATTTTATCTAGAACGTGAGAGATCAGGGAACAGTGAGGCAGTGATCCTGGATAGGGGAATAACAAGTATAAAGGCTGTACATTGGGCATGGTTGAGGAAAAGCAGGGAGTCTATGTGGCTGGGTCACAGTGGCGAGGAGAGGGTGGTAGGACAAGAGGACCTGGAGGCAGGCAGATCATGCAGGCCTTTGGAAATCAGAGCTTGGAGTTTGGAATTTATTCTGAGTGCAGTGGGGAGCCATTGGAGGATTTTGAGAAGTAGCTGAAATGTTTACTCTTGTTTCTATGCAAAGAGTGGATGGGGAGGGTGGGCAAGAGGTGCAGCAGGAAAACCAGTCAGCAGCCCGTTGCAGGAGTCCGGATGAGACATGCTGTTGCCTGAGACAGAATGAAGTGAGGACAGAGAAGAATGTGAAGGTAGAGTTGGCAGAACTTGCTGACAGTGTTTCAGCTCTTACAAATCTTTTTTTGTTTTAGTAATTACATTTTATATTTGTAATATTTGTTATTTTTTATAATAGCTTTAATGAGATATAATTTATATACCATACAATTCATCCATTTAAAATGTACAATTTGATGATTTTTAGTATACTCACAGAGTTGTGCAATCATTACCACAATTAATTTGAGAACATTTTCATCACTGCAGGTAGAAACCCTGTACCCATTAGCGTTCACTCCCCATTTCCCACCAACTCCCCCAACTGTGTGTTTTTTTTTTTTTTTTTTTTTTGCTGAGGAAGATTCACCCTGAGCTAACATCTGTGCCAATCTTCCTCTATTTTGTATGTGAGTCACCACCATAGCATGGCCACTGACAGGTGGTGTCGGTCCGCACCCGGGAACTGAACCTGGGCCACTGAAGCAGAGCATGCCGAACTTAACCACTAGGCCACAGGGCCAGCACCTCTCCCAACTCTTAAGCAACCACCAGTCTACTTTCTGTCTCTATAGATTTGCCTATTTTGAACATTTAATATAAATGAAACCATACCCTAGTGGTTCTTTGTGACTGGCTCCTTTCAGTCAACGTATTGTTGTCAAGGCTTACCCATGCTGTAACATTCCTTTTTATGTTGAAATAATACTCCGTTGTATGGATATACTACACTTTATTCATTCATTCATTCGTTGATGGATATTTGGGTTGTTTCTAGTTTGGGGCTATTATGAATAATCTTACAAGATACATTTTTATATCTCTTTATTTTCAAATACAAAAATGTGTTTTAAGATCTGTTCTTTTTCAGTGGCACCATTTTTTGTTTTGTAGATTCAATGTCTTCTCGGATCTTCTTTGAGTACACTAATTACATTTTTTTAAAAAACTCTCTTATTTCTTGCTGGCCCCTGGGTCATTTGGTTTTTCATTTTGTTCCATTTATTTCTAGCTAATGGGTTTCTTCACATGTCTGATGATTCTTGTTTGTCTGCTTATTCATTCATGTTTAAATGAAGGGAATAGTAAAGTAGTTGGACCCACATCTCTTCTTCTGTCTACCTTTTCAGAAGGTCTCTCCCCAGGTGGGCTTGTCTGACTTACTCTGACAGATTAAATTTCCATCTACTGCATGTTCCTTACTCTATATCCACTTTTATGGTAGTGCTTAAGCATGTTGTATTATAATTGTCTTCCTCACAACTAGAGATTTCAAGAGCAGATGACATATCTAATTTCGTTTTGTATATCCAACTTCTTTTGCACAGTGCTTCACAAATAATAATAATAAATACATGTTTGTTGAATTTTATATCACATTTAATTGTCATGCATTAAAATGTGTATGTTTTTGTAGAGACGTGGAGCTATTTCCTATGACAGCTCTGACCAGACTGCGCTGTACATTCGTATGCTGGGTAAGCATTGTTTATTTTGTACCACTCAGTTAGTTTTGTTATCTTCTATTATATCTGTAAGCCAATATTGAAAGTGATGTGAAAAAAGAGCAGCATTTTAGAGTTATAGGTAATTGAGAAATCTCTGGCTTAATAACTGGGACTCTGTCATTAGTACATAGTTTTAAAATGCATCCTGAGTATTCTTCATAAAAAGAGTCTTAGATTTGTAAAGTTGCTAAATACTAAAGAGATGTCCGTGCTAACATGGACCAAGATGAGGCCATGAAATATCTCATCAGATAGTCCTGTCACTGGTTGTATTTTGTTCTCAGTCAGCTGGCGAGGAAGACCATTTATCTTCTTCTAGTCTCAGTTCTTAAATTTTTAATGTATTACTCAAGTCCACAAGGTGAAATGAATTTAGATGTGTATATGTGTATAATTTTCTTTCTCTCGCCCTCTCTTTGCCAGATTTATCTCTACTTTCACACACTCCTTGATCCGTTGTAGTTTAATTCATACTATTAAAAATGTAGAGTGCCTATTAATATTCCAATAGGCACTTTTACTCATCTTAGTGGAGTCTTCTATGACTACTCTCCCCATGCTCAGAATTCTTCCCTCAACGTCTGTGATATTGAACCATCCTTATTCTTCACTACTTCTGGGTTTTTTTTTTTTTTTTGCCTCTTTCACTAATTCCTTTTCTTACTCTTAAGCCTAAGTGTTGTCCAGTGTCCTGTTTTTGCTCTTCTTCCCCTCGTTAATTACCTTGTGTATCTTCCCTGCTTCAGTTCCATTCTACTCTAGTACATATTTTTCCCCACGAATGTTCGGCCTTTTCCTCTTTACTGTCTCCATCTCTCTCTACAAGCATGTTCAGGATTCTGCTCTCCTTAAAACAGACCTTTAGACTTGTATTTAACTCTGTAGAACATCTCCACATGAGTGTATTATGGTACCTCGCATTTAACATGTCTATTAAACAAAAGATCTGTCTTCCCCAAGTCTGTTTATTTTGCAGTCTTTTGCCATCTCAGAAAATGTAACTCCATTCTTCTAGTTGTCACATCAAAAACCTTGGAGTCATTCTTGACTCTTATTTCTTATATGCTTTGTGTCTACCTCATCAGCAAATCCTTTTAGCTGATACCTTCAAAATATATCCAGAATCTCAGTACCCCAATGCTGTTACCATCCCAGTGTAAGCCATAGTTATTTTTTTTGCTGTTAACTCTAGTCACATTGTTGTACATTAGATCTCCAGAACTTATCTTGCATAACTGAAACTTTGTACCCCTTGACCAACATCTCCCCATATCCCTCTCTCCCCAAGCCATAGTTATTGTCTTGTTTACTGTACTTGCTCCTTAACTGTCTCCCTGCATCTGCCTATGTGCCTCTACTTGATTCTAGTCTATGCATTCAGAGTGAACCTTTTCAGACATAAATTAAGTCTCACTCCTCTGTTCAGAATCCTCCAGTGGTTTTCTGTGTTAGAGTAACAGCCAAAGCTATTAGAATGGTCCATGAAGGTTCAGCATGATCTGGCCCTACCACTTCTCTGACCTCACCTCCTACCAGTTCCTCTCAGTCACCTTATTCCAGCCATGCTGATGTCTTTGCTTGACCTTGAACATGCCAAGCATGCTCCCATCTCAGTGTATTTATGCTTGCCCTTCCTTATGCCTAGAAACCTCTTCCTCCAGATAGCCCTATGGCTCACTGTCTTGTTTCCTTCAGGTCCCTGCTTAAATGCCTCCTTTTCGGTGAGGCCCTCTCTGACCACACTAATGAATCATTCCTCCTTCCCTATTCCTCTTACCTTGCGTTAGTTTTCTCCATATTACTTAGTACCATCTTTCCATAGAATGAAATTATTTATTTATTATTTGTCTCTCTCCATGAAAGGATAAGCTTCATGAAGATAGGGACTTTATGTATTTGGCTCACTGCTGTATTTCCAGTGTCTGACATGTAGTGGGTACTCAGTAAACATTTGCTGCCAAGTGAGGGAATCACCACATGAGAGAAGTGATTAATCATTGTGGGATGGACTCATTGTAGATGACTTGAGCCTTGAAGGAAATGAGGGCCTTACTTAGAGAAACAAAAAGTAAGAGGAAAGCCTTCTAGGCAGTGAAATTGCATGAGCACAGGGATAGGAACTGAAGAGTTAAAGGTTATGATCTTGGAGGCTGTGGGAGTACAGTCATGTGCCACATAACAACGTTTCAGTCAATGATGGATCGCATATATGACGGTGGTTCCGTGCTATTAATGCCATACAGCCTGGGTGTGTAGTAGGCTTTTGTAAGTACACTTTGTGATGTTTGTACCATGATGAAATCGCCTAACAACACATTTCTCATGCGTATCCCTGTCGTTAAGTGACACGAGACTGTATAGTGGGAAAGCTGTTGTCTTTGCAGCACACTAGCTTTGTGGTTTGGGCATGCTACTTAACTTCTCAAAATCTCAGTTTCTGCATCTGTAACGTGGGGGGGTTAAGATTCCTATCTCTCAGAGTTGGTTAGAGAATTAAATGAAATAATGCCTATAGAACACAAGAAGAGTACCTGGTATATGGGTGCAGTGGTTATGTTGCTGTATGGAGAATTAGATCTGAAAGTCATATGGATACTTGTAGAAACAATACTGAATTTACAAAGACTGGGTTCAAGACCCAACTAAAGGCCTTGGGTATACCCACTGTCAATGAGAAAAGAGAAGATTGATGAAATTAAACATTTAAGGCAAATGTTTAACATTTAAACTTTTTCTGTTACGTTTTTGTAAGCTACTTGAGAATAGATAATGTATTTTCTATTTTTTCATATCCCTATAGCTTGCAGTTTATTGCTAGGCACAGAGTAGACACTTAATAAATATTTGCTTCTTGCTGTGGCTTTTTAAAGTTTTCTGCTGAGGATTTTTTAAACTCCATGTGAGTAATAAGATATTAGGTTGGAGTGTCATACACTTGAATCATCTCTCAGAAGGCTAACTTTCAAAAATAGATTACAATTATTATTGTAGGAGTAGGTTAAAAAAAAACTCATCTAGCCTTACAACTCAGTGCTGAAAATTTGTAAACCCCTTCAAATAAATTAGCTCCTAACTACTTATTCCATATATATCATTAGTGAGCTGTTACTTATGAGTATGATACCACATAGACCTTTGTTGCATATAGGAGCTTCTTCCCAAATAGCAGCCTTCTAAACTTATGTTTTATTGTCAATTCTGTGTAGGAGATGTACGCGTAAGGAGTCGAGCAGGATTTGAATCAGAAAGAAGAGGTTCTCATCCATATATTGATTTTCGTATTTTTCATGGTGAGTGTTGGCAGACACAATATATCTCTCAGACTTTCAGTAAACTTCAGATCTTCATAAAATTACATACTTTTCCAAGGGAAAAGGAATACAAGAAAAAAACCATATTACGTTTGGAATGTAAAAACACTGGATCGTGAAAAATGACGCTTTATTCCTAAATAATGTTAGTAAATGTTTAGAGGCAATTATAATTGTAAAGTAATAGAATATGAAAGCTGATGTGGTTTTTCTTCTCCTTTCTAATTTAAAATTAGATGTGAAATTACTTTGGTATTTTTTTTCTTCTTTAAAAATACATATATTTTTTAAAAGTTGTTTTATTCCAAATGTTTTGTCTTCACTACTCCAGATAAAACGTTTTTGTGCAAATGACATTTTGTAAAGGTATTTTATAATTAACAAGGTGTATTTTTTTGTTTATTTGAAAATACATATTACTTTTAAAGATATTTGGTAGAATGCACATTTTGAAAACAATATTGTATGAATCTGACCCATTTTGGAGAAAAGGGAAAAAATAGAACTTCTAAAACCCTTAAATATTAAACACATTAAATCTGTTTTGGGGGAGTTCCACTTTTGGTAATGTCGAATAAATTATTTAGATTAACACTTCAATTAAAGAAATTAGAAAAACTGGACAAAATATAGAAGACATATATTTGAGTGTATCAGAATGCTATGAAGGCAGAGAGATGAGCCTGGCATTTCAGGTTACCTTTCCCCTTAGTAGTACCTGCTGATTCTGAGAAAGGTGGATCAGAAGCTGAGCAGAGATTTTGATGGATACTTAAGGCTAGAAAAACAAAAATAGGTGTTTATAGCTCACCAAGGTTGGGGGATTGATCCTAGTAAACCCTCTATGCTCAAGTTGGAGCTCCAAAGAGCTATATTTTAGAAAGAAATCCCAAGTTTGAAATATCCCAATCAATGATTAGATTAAGGTGATCTGTAACGTTAGTACCAGACAGGACTACATCAGACTAAAAAGCTTTTGCACAGTGAAGGAAACTATCAACAAAACGAAGAGAACCTACTGATTGGGAGAAGATATTTGCAAATGATATATTTGATAAGGGGTCAATGTCCAAAATACATAAAGAACTCATACAACTCAATATCAAAAATACAATCTGATTGAAAAATGGGCAGAGGACCCGAACAGGCATTTTTCATGGCCAACAGGCACATGAAAAGATGCTCAACAGCACTAATCAGGGAAATGCAAAGCAGAACCACAGTGAGATACCACCTCATGCCTGTCAGGATGGCTGTTATCAAAAAGACAAGAAAAAACAAGTATTGATGAGGATGTGGAGAAAAGGGAACCCTTGTGCACTGTTGGTGGGAATGTAAATTGGTGCAGCCACTATGGAAAACAGTTATGGAGGACCCTCAAGAAATTAAAAATAGAACTACCATATGATCCAGCGATTCTACTTCTGGATATTTATCCAAAGAGCACAAAAACACTAATTTGAAAAGATATATGCACGCCTGTGTTGCTTGTGGCATTATTTACAATAGCCAAAATATGGAAACAACCCAAGTGTCCACAGATAGATGAATGGATAAAGAAGATACGCTGTGTATGTTTATACAATGGAATACTGCTCAGCCATAAAAAAAGAATGAAATCTTGCCATTTGTGACAACATGGATAGACTTTGAGGGTATTATGCTAAGTGAAATAAGTGAGATGGATAAAGTCTAATACTATATGATTTCACTCATATATGGAATCCAAAAAAACAAATGAACAAACAGAATAAAACAAAAACTCATAGATACAGGGAACAAATCAGTGGTTACCAGAGGGGAAGGAGGTTGGGGGTGGGCAAAATGGGTGAAAGGGGTCAACTGTATGGTGATATATGGTGATTAGACTTAGGTGGCGATCACCTTGTAGTATATACAGATGTTGAATTATAAAGCTCTATACCTTAAACTTAGACAATACAAAATTTTTTATAGGGCTAGAAGAACAAAAATAGGTGTTTGTAGATCATCAAGGTTGGGGGATTGGTCCTGGTAAACTCTCTATGCTTAAGTTGGAACCCCAAAGTGCTGTTCTTTAGAAATAAATCCCAGCTTTGAAACATCTCAATCAATGATTAGAATAAGGTGATCTGTGACTTTTGTACCTCTAGCCACCTGCTAGAAGTAAATCTTAATTCTCTTTGGAGGAAGGTGACATTACCCTGAGTCTCAAATTACCTCTAATTTTTTTATATGCAGTATCATGCCCTGAATTAAAAATAAAAAGGCATAAGGAACAAGACAATGTGACCACAAATGAAGAGGAATCAACAGACAATAGAATAGCCACAGGGAATTCTAATAATGGAATTATTGTCCTTGGTCTTTAAAATAACTAAATATAATTCTGTTGATGGAAATAAAGAGACAGGATTGAGAATTTCAGTACAGAACTGAAAATGGTAAGAAAAAGAACCAAATGGAAATTCTAAGACTAAAAAATATCATACCTTAAATAAGAACTCATTGGAGATGTTCTAATGGAAAATAAGACCAAAATAAAGAAAGAATTAGTGGATTGGAATATAGATCAGAAGAAAATATTTAAAATGAAACACAATGAGGCAGAAGGTAGAAAAGACAAACGCAATGTGTTCCAGTATTTATTGCTCTGTGCCTAACAAGAGTTATGAAGGGTCTGAGATTTTACCTTATAAGCTAACAAATAAGGTAGCCTGATACTGCTTCATGGATGCTGACAGAAGACACAAGACTCCTGGGTCAGAGACAAAGGACTTTATTATGCGTAGCACAGCAAGCAACAGGAACATCGTATTGTGTCAGCTCTTCTAGTGCTGCAGCGCCACCCCCCCGCCCCCCCACATCCCACAGAGGCAACACAGAGATTTGTGTGGATACTGTGCACACATCTGAGAAACAGTGAGCTTGGGGAGTTTACCACTTTTATAGTAAGACTACTCTTTGTCCCAGAGAAAGGTGTTGCTTACCCTTTAAGGTTGCTAGCTGCAAACACACTCCTGAGAAGTGGCCCAGGTAAAGATTGGTCAGAGCTTGGCATTCTTGGCACACCCAGCAAGAATGTGCAGGGATACCTGGGACCTCTATGGAGGATTACTTCTCTCAATAGTAACAGATGACCCCAAAACTTATTGGTGTAAAACAACAACCTTTTTTAATGCTCATGATTCTGAAGGTTAGTAATTTGGTCAGGGTACATCAGGTTTAATTTGTCTATGCTCCCCAGTGTCTTGATCTTCAGCTGGGGCAGTTCAAACAGCTAGAGATGGCTAGGATGACTCCACTAGGACCATATGTCTGGGGCCTTGGTTTTTCTCTACATGTCATCTCCTGAGGCTAGAACATCCAAGATGACTTTTGCACTCTTACATCTGGTGCCAGAGCTGGGATGGCTGGAATTTCTGGGGCTGGCCAGCATTTCTCTCTTTCCATGAATGGCAGTCTCAGGGTAGTTTGACTTCTTACATGGCAGCTGCCTTTCCCCAGAGCAAGCATTCCAAGAAAGAGGAAGTGTGGGAGCTTCTTGTCTTTGACAGTCTGGGCCTGGACACTGGCACAATATCATGATTTCATATTTTGTTGATTAGCTATGTCACACAGGTTGCCCAGATTCATGCAGAGAGGTCATAGACCCTACTTGTCAAAGGGAGTAAGATGTTAAAAAGTTTTAATCTTCTGTCTTTAATCTGGCACAAAATGTGTTGAGAAGGTGATTGGGGTCCAGGAGAGGAGAGGGAGGATATAGCAGAAGCAGTCTTTGAAAGATGATGACTGAGAAATGTCTAAGGCTTGATAAAAGACATTAAGGACAGATTGAAGAAGCATCATGAATCTCAAGTAGCATAACATTAAAAGAAAACCACACCTAGATGTAGAATGGAATAACTGAAAACCAAAATCAAAGAGAGAATATTTAAAAAGTAGGAGCAAAAAAGAAAATTATTACCTTCAAAGGAGCAACTATGAGATTGCTAGACAACAGATTCTGTTTTGTTTTCAACAGAAAGCAAGACGCTAGAAGGCAAAGGAAAGATAGCTTCGAAGTGATGGAAAAAAAATAAATAACTATCAAACTAAAATTTCATCTGCAAACTCTTCAAGAGGATAAGAGAAAAAAGGACACACTTGACAACTTATGTAAGGCCAGCATAATCTTGATACTAAAACCTGACAAGGATATGACGAAAGAACAGAAAATTCCAGTCAATATCACTCACGAATATAGATGAAACATCCTAAATAACATATTATTAAATTAAATCTGCAATTTATAGGAAGAATAATATATTTTGACCCAATTTATATTTTCCAGAAATGTAAGGTTGGTTTAACATTCAAAAACCAGTTATTGGGGCTGGCCCGGTGGCATAGTGGTTAAGTTCTCATGTTCCGCTTGGGCAGCTGGGGGTTCGCAGGTTCGGATCCCAGGTGCAGACCTACACACTGCTCATCTAGCCATGCTGTGGTGGCATCCCATATACAGAGTAGAGGAAGGTTGACATAGATGTTAGCTCAGGGACCATCTTCCTGCCTCCCCCCCCAAAAAAGAAAAACACCAGTCACTGTAATTCACCACATTAGTTAGAATAAAGAAAAAAAGTCACAGATAGACCAGTATAGTCCAAAAAATCATTTGATAGAATTCAGCGTTCATTCTTTGTCAAAATACTAAGCAAGCTAGGAATACAGAAAAACTTAGGTAATCTGAAAAAAGGTTTCTACAGAACCTACAGCAGACACATTTAGTGGTGCAGAATTAAAACTTTGAGATGAGAAATCAAGAATGTCATTTATCACCTTTTCTACTCAGTATTGTTTTGGAGATCCTAGCCAGTACAATAATTCAAGAAAAAGAAATAAAAGATAAAAGCATTGGAAAAGAAGTATAAAAGTGTCATTATTTATGGATGACATGATTTTGTACTTAGAAAATTATTAGGATTAATAAGTGACTTTAGTATGTTTGCTGGTACAAAGTCAATATGTAGTTGTATTTCTGTAAAGCAGCTTTGACAGAAATTGAAATAATACATAATTTGAATTTACATCAACAAAAAGATCAAATATGTAAGGATAAATCTAACAGAAGATGTGTATGACTCTACATAGAAAACTGTAAGACATTATAGAGAAAAATTAAAGGAGACCTAAATAAATGGAAGTATATACTATTGTTCATGGATTGGAAGATTCAGTATTTTAAAGATGACAGGTTTTCTCAAACTGACTTACAGGTTTAGTGAAATCACAATAAAAATCCCAGCAGGTTTTTTTTTTTCTTTGGTGGACTCAACAAGCTGATTCTCAAACTTATACAAAAATTGAAAAAGCCAAAAATGGTCAAGACAATCAGGAAAAAGAAGAAATATATTATAGAAATTACTCCTCCTAGATATAAAGACTTACTATAAACTGTAATAATTAAGCTACAGCAATATTAGTTCAAGGACTGACAAATAGAATAATGAAACATTGTAAAGTCTAGAACAGACCCACACATATGTGGGTGTCTGATTTGTGACAAATGTGGTAATGCAGTAGGGGAAAGATACATTTTAAATAAGTAGTGCTAAATCAATTGGCTATCCATGTGGGGGAAAAATGAATCTTGACCCTTTATTCATACCATACATGAAAAAAATCAAATTTTGATGTATTAAGTTTGCCACATTATTCTGATAAGTTAAATAAGAGAAGGAATGAGAATTGATTTAGCAATACGGAGGTGGTGGTAGGGGAAACTTGGTGATTAGAATGAATTTAAGAGAGAACAGGAAGAGAAGAATTAGATTTAGCAAGTACAGACAGCTCCTTTAGAGACTTTTGCTGCAAAGAAAAAGAGAGAGAGACACAGACGGACAGCTGGCAGGGGAAGCAGGATCACTAAAGCTGGAAATTAATAGCAGAGCTAGAAAGCAAAAAGACCTGGCCACCTGGAAATTTTTTAAATTCTGAAATACTTCTTGAGTCAAAGAGGAAATGGAAAATGATTCTGCAGAGTATAAAAAAAATGATAAAGACTGTATATAAAAACCTATGAAATTCAGTTAAAGTAGTACTTGCAGGAAAATTCATAGCATTAATACTTATATTAATAAATGAGAAAGAATGAACTAAGTGAATTAAGTAGTCAAACTCAAGAAGTTAGAAGAAGAATAACAAAGTACACCTAAGAAAAGATGAAGTCAATTAGTAAAGATAAAAGGCAGAAATTAATTTGTCAGAAAACTAAAATAAAAATATACTAAATAAAAGCTGGTTCTTTACAGTAAAATAGATAAACTGCTCGCTGACTTAATCAGTGGGTTAAATTGAGCTAAGAGGAATACTCAGCATAAAAAATAAGGAGGTAAAACCACAAATATAAAGGAAATTAAAGAATAAAAAAGACTACTTTTCTTGACTCTAAAAATATGTTTGAACACCTGTATGATCCAGATAATTTTCTTTAAAATTATAACTTATCAAAACCGAATGCTGAAAAGATAGATAAACTAAACCAGCAATATTCAAAGTGTGGTTTGGGGTCCTCAAAACCCTTTTGGGGGTCCCTTAGGTTAAAACTATTTCCATAGTAATACTAAGACAGTATTTGCCTTTTTCACTCGCATTCTCTCTAAGGTACAGCAGAGTTTTTCAGAGGCTACATGATGTGTGGTATCTCCAGACATTAAAGAGATTCGTAAAAATGTAAAACAGTGACATTCTTCTGATTAATTTTATTTTTTGTTTAGGAAAAGATAGGTTTTTTAAAATAAAAATGTTATGTTAAAATATTAGGGGTTTATGTTATTTGTTTGTTTATTTTTGTGAGGAAGACTAGCCCTGAGCTAACATCGTTGCCAATCCTCCTCTTTTTGCTGAGGAAGATTGGTCCTGGGCTAACATCCGTGCCCATCTTCCTCTACTTTATATGGGACACTGCCATAGCGTGGCTTTTTAAGCGGTACATCGATCCCTGCACGGGATACGAACCTGTGAACCCCAGGCTGCTGAAGTGGAGCACATGAACTTAACCACTACACCACCGGGCTGGCCCCTATGTTGTTTTTTTGAAACTGTTTTTTTAGAGCAGTTTTAGGTTGCGAACAAAATTGAGAGGAAGGTCTCCCACATATCCCCTGCACCACGCATGCATGGCCTGCTCTGTTATCGACATCACCAACCAGAGTGGTACATTTGTTATCATTGCTGAACCTACATAGACACATCATAATCACACACAGTCCATAGTTTACATTAGGGTTCAGTCTTCATGTTGTGCATTCTATGGGTTTGGACAAATAATACAATGACATGTATCCATCGTTATAGTATCATACAGAGTATTCTCCTAAAAATCCTCTATGCTCTACCTATTCATCTCTTCTCCCTGCAACCCTGGGCACCTACTGATCTTTTTAGTCTCTCTATAGCTTTGCCTTTTTCAGAATGTCATGCAGTTGGAATCATACAGTATGTAGCCTTTTCAGATTGGTTTCTTTTACTGAGTAATATGCATTTTAGGTTATTCCTTGTCTTTCATGACTTGATAGCTCATTTCTTTTTGGCACTGAATAATATTCCATTGTCTGGATGTACCACAGTTTATTCATTCATTCACCTAGTGAAGGACATCTTGGTTGCTTCCAAGTTTTGGCACTTATGAATAAAGCTGCTACAAACATCCATGTACAGGTTTTTGTGTGGACATACGTTTTCAATTTCTTTGGGTAAATACCAGGGAGCACCATTGCTGGATCATATGGTAAAGTATGTTTAGTTTTGTAAGAAACCACCAAATTGTCTTCCAAAGTGCCTGTACCATTTTGCACTCCCACCAGCAGCGAATGAGAATTCCTGGTGCTCCACATCCTCACCAATATTTGGTGTTGTCAGTGTTCTGGATTTTAGCCATTCTAATAGGTGTGTAGCAATATCTCATTATTGTTTTAATTTTGCAGTTCTCTGTGGAGCATCTTTTAATACGCTTATTTGCCATCTTTGGTAAGGTGGCTGCTAAGGTTTTGGGCCCATTTTTTAATCAAGTTGTTTGTTTTCTTATTGTTGAATTTTAAGAGTTCTTTGTGTATTTTGGATAACAGTTCTTTATCAGATGTGTCTTTGCAAATATTTTCTTCCATTCTGTGACTTTTCTTCTCATTCTCTTGACATTGTCTTTTGCAGAGCAGAAATTTTTAACTTGAATGAAGTCCAATTTTATCAATTATTTATTTCATGGATCTTGTCTTTGGTGTTGTTTCTAAAAATGCATCTCCATACCCAAGGTCATCTAGATTTTCTCCTGTGTTATCTTCTAGGAGTTTTATAGTTTTGTATTTTATATTTAGGTCTGTGATCCATTTTGAGTTAATATTTGTGAAGAGTGTAAGGTCTGTGTCAAGATTCATTTTTTTTGCACGTGGGTGTCCAGTTGTTCCAGCATCATTTGTTGAAGAGACTTTCTTTGCTCCATTGTATTGCCTTTACTCCTTTGTCAAAGATCAGTTGGCTATATTTATGTGGATTTATTTCTGGGCTCTCTGTTTTGTTTTACTGATCTGTTTCTCTGTTCTTTCATCAATATCACACTACCTTGATTACTGTAGTTTATAGTAAGTCTGGAAGTCGGGTAGTATCAGTCCTCCACCTTTGTTTTTCTCCTTCAATGTTGAGTTGGTTATTCTGGCTCTTTTGCCTCTCCATATAAACTTTAGAATCAGCTTGTCAATATCCACAAGATAACTTACTAGGATTTTGATTTAGATTGCATTAAAACTCTAGATCAAGTTTGGAAGAACTGACATCTTGACAGTGTTGAATCTTCCTATCCACGAACATGGAATATCTCTCCATTTTTTTTAGTACTTTTTTGATTTCTTTCATCCATTTTTTGTAGTTTTCTTCATGTAGATCTTGTACACATTTTGTTAGATTTATATGTATTTCATTTTGGGGAGTGCTACTGTAAATGATACTGTGTTTTTTATTTGAGATTCCATTTATTCATTGCTGGTATATAGGAAAGCAATGGACTTTTCTGTATTAACCTGTATCCTGCAACCTGGCTATAATTGCTTATTAGTTCCAGGAGTTTTTTTGTTTATTCTTTCAGATTTTCTGCATAGACAGATATGTCATCTGTGAACAAAGAAAGTTTTGTTTCTTCCTTCCCAATCTGTATACCTTTTATTTCCTTTCTTATCTTATTGTATTAGCTAGGACTTTCAGTATGATATTGAAAAGGAGTGGTGAGAGGGGACATCCTTGCCTTGTACCTAATCTTGGAGGGAAAGTTTCAAGTTTCTCAGCATTAACTATGTTAGCCATAGGGTTTTTGTAAATATTCTTTATCAAATTGAGATAGTTCTCTATGCAGTCATGTGCTGCATAATGACGTTTTGGTCAATGACAGACTGCATATATGATGGTGGTCCTATAAGATTAGTACTATACAGCCTAGGTGTGTAATAGGCTTATACCATCTAGGTTGTGTGAGTGCACTGTATGAAGTTCGCACAGCAACAAAATCACCTAACAACATGTTTCTCAGAACGTGTTGTTGTTAAGCGACACGTGACTGTATTCCTAATTTACTGAGAGGTTTTTTTTTTTTTTTTTTGCTGAGGAAGATTCGCCCTGAGCTAACATCCATTGCCAATCTTCCTCTTTTTGCTTGAGGAAGATTCTCCCTGAGCTAACACCTGTGCCAGTCTTCCTCTATTTTATATGTGCCATGCTGGGGAACCAAACCCGGGCTGCCCAAGCAGAGAGTGCCAAACTTAACCACTAGGCCACGGGGCTGGCCCCTAATGAGAGTTTTTATCATGAAAGGGTGTTGGATTTTGTCAAATGCTTTTTCTGCATCTATTGATATGATGTGGTTTTTCTTTTTTAGTCTGATGAGATTGATCACATTAATTGATTTTTGGATGTTGAGCTGCCTTGCATGCCTGTGATAAATCCCACTTGGTCGTAGTATATAATTCTTTATATACTTTTTTGGATTTGATAGGCTAATATTTTGTTGAGGATTTTTACATCTTTGTGCATGAGAGAGATTGGTTTGTAGTTTTCTTTTCTTATAATATCTGTGTTTGGTTTTGATATTAGAGTAATCCTGGCCTCATGGAGTGAGTTAGGATTCCCTCTGCTTCTACCCTCTAAAAGAGATTGTAGAGAACTGGTATAGCTTCTTCCTAGAATTCACCAGTGAACCCATCTGGGCCTGATGTTTTCTGTTTTGGAAGGTTATTAATTATTGATTCAATTTCTCTAATAGCTATAGGCCTATTCAGATTGTCTCTTTCTCCTTGTGTGAGTTTTGGCAGACATTTACTGTGGGAATCCAGTCAAGCTCCTGGAGGTAAATCTCACAAAATTGTTGTGCTCCCCCATGACTGGATTTCCCTGGAAATCTCAGAGTTGTCCACACGGAGCCTCCAGAGATTCGTCAGTTATAGTTCAGTTTCCCTACCCTGGCACTGGTTCCCAAGGAGGTTTCCATTTTGTGAGTCTCTGCTCTGGTAAGTTGTTATTCCTTCTAGTCACCTGTTGGCCTTTCCAGTCCTGAGGGAAGTGGTTTGCCCTGTGTCCTCACCTCTCTTATGGATCCTAGAATAATTGTTAATTTTTCAGTCTGTTCGGCTTTTTACTTGTTGTTAGGATGGAGTAGCAGCTTCTAAGCTCCTTATACGTAGATCTAGAAACCAGAAGTCATACTATGTTATTTTTAAATGAAATGATAAATAAGTATTAAGATTTTGCTTTAATTTCTATAATGGTAAATACCAATAGCTATAACTCACATCAACTAAAGCTCTTTGGGACAATCAATAATTTTAAGTGTATAAAGGAGTTCTGAAAACCAACATATTGGAGAAAATGCACAAGAGTTACCTCTAAAAACGTGAGGTTCAGAGGTTTTACAGGCAAATTCTTCAGGATCTTTAATAGACCTATAATTAGTTTCAAAGCTCTTTAAATTCTTTTAGGTTACAAAAAAGGAATCATTCGAAGTTATTTTTATAAAGCAAATAACTTTTAAGAAGCAAGTATGATACACTCTCTGTAAATGTCTGTAAAAAAATTATTTGAAGAAATTTTGGCAAAAAGAATTCCAACAGCATAAAAGATTAATACTCCAGACTTAGTGCATTTGTTTCAGGGATGGAAACAAAGATGACTCAATATGTAATTTTTTCTGTAGCAATACATTAGAAATTGGTAGTATTTGGTTGCTTCCAGGAGGGAAACTGGGTGGCTTGAGGACATGAGAGAGAAAGAATTTTTGATTCATGTGAATGTATTCCTCATTGAAAAGTTTAAATAAAATTATTTGTAAATATTGTAACATATAGAAATTGGCTATGAGTAAGGATATCAGTCAAAGGGTTTAAGTTTAAATATTGACATCATAAAGGTACAGTTGCATTGGGAGTCTCTAGTCTTTCACTGAATTCAGTGAAATAGAATATTTGAAAAATACACTTGTTATAAGATGTTAGAAGTTTCAAATAGGGAACACAATGGGACTTTTTGGTGGAAGAGAAAAGTTGGACATGATCAAATTGTTAGAGGTAATCTCTAATGGAATTAAAATAGGATGGATACCTTCTAAATCATTACCAAACCAAGAGCAAATAATATAAAAACAAAATGAGAGAAGTGAGACCAAAGATATTGATGATGGTAATAAAGGTAAATGGATGAAATAGTCCTTCTAAGAGATAAAGATGCTCACATTGAGTAAAAAGTGAAACCTAATGACAAAGAATGGTTGAAAACAGTGAAGCAGTGCCAGGCTTCAGGATGTTAAATTGGGTTTGGGGATCTACTCATCTGTCCTGATCTGCTGAGGTATGGAGCCTTTGTAGTATGGTGTCTTAGAACAAGGGAGGCGCTCAGCTTTCAGAGCTACAGGTTCTCCTCTCGACCGCATCATGCCAATTGTTTACAAAAGATGGCCAGTGTCTAAGATTCGAGGTTGTGGGTGGAAATTGACTGTCACCGTAGAACTAATCCTGTAGTTACTACAAAACAAGAATATCTCTCTAACCCAAAATGATAATATAATTTGGAGGGATTTTTATTAGAGAAAAAAATGAATCATTCTTCCTTACTGGAATAGTAGATTCTGTTTATCACACAGCCCAGAGTTCTTAAAAGAAAAAATGATAATCTAATACGTTTTGTGAGATGTGATCTAATCAGGGAGGGAGCGTGTGCTCCTGCTCTGACTAAAACCTCCTGCGAGCCATCTTCAGGCCTTCCCTTCACAGTGGCAACTCTGCAGAATGGGTTTAAACCTTCAGAGGGACTGAGCATTCAAGACTTTAGTAATGTGTGCTCTCCCTTGTATATAATTAAAAATAAGATTTTGTTTTTCACAATGACACAAAAACTTGTATCCTGAAGTTAAAATAGTTTCTAGGTGTTCTGATTACAAAATTCTGGATAGGTGTATTAAATTCATTGAAGCTAGAATTTTCCCTGTCCACAGCTCCTCAACCTAGCTCTTCTGTGCATCTTTTTGGTTTTACCTTAAACTCACTATTAATTTACCTGTTGTAAAATTCTTGTCTCTTTCTGCTCTTGCATTGCTTAAATCCAATGTATTTTCTGCAATAAATCCCATGTATTTTGTAACCAAAAATAGCTGTCATACTCCTCTCCTCTCTGTCCTCCTTATCTCTTACCCTGCTTGATTTGGACCTTTATCACCACTCTGGGATTATTCTGGTATTCTCTTAAACCACTGTCCTTACTTTCAGGATTTCTGGCCCGCAGCCTATCCTCTACTCTGTACCCAGGGTCAAGTCCTTCTTAAAGAGAGGGAGAGCTTAAAATATAGGGGGAAAATGCATATCAACAGGTTAAAAACATATAGTATACTATTAGTGTATTTATTATAACTATTATTTGTCTTTAATTTTGTGTTTCTTCTGTGTTCTATCTGTGAGGTGCTGCTGATGTTTATTTAGGTGCTGGAATAGTTTTAACTAATTTCTGCATTTTGATTTTCTCCAAGTTAAATACAATTGTCTTTACTAAATTTACCTGGAAATTAGAGATCTACACTGCAATATTGAGCTCTTCTTTTAAGATTTTTTTCTATATGTGTTTTATTATAAACAGTCTTTGGGTTTACTGTATCAAGAGGCATTCTTCTCAAGACAGGCAGCCAGTAGGGAACAATTCCAGGCTCCAAAGTTAACAAGTAGGACCTCAACAGTAATTTTATTATGTAGATGTTACAGCTTTTTCTGCCATAAGTTTTTGTTGTTTGAATGGCCTTTTGTCATAAATCTTTATTCTCTTAAGGCCTATAAATTTATCTTCACAAGATTTGTCACAGGCCTTATCATGCAGCAAGTTCTGACTTTGAGTCTTTCTAAAAGGGTTTAAAGAGGCAAAAGAAGAAAATCAGTTGAAAACAGAAATATGTTAAATACAGAAACAATGTGCCACCTCACTCCTAAACAAATTCCTCTCAAATGTGGAAAGTTAAACAAACGATCAGCTAAGGTGCTGGTGATAGAAGTTTATGTTGTTACAGGTTTTCTAGAGGACAGCTCTGCAGCATGCGTCAAGAGTTTTAAATATTTTTTTGTCTTTGATTTCACACTATAAATGTGTGCACAGGGAATAATATATAAATGTATGTACAAAGACGTTCTTTTTGTACGTGCACACACACAGTGCAAATGATAAAGCAAATAGAATAAAATGTTAACAATGTCAAATCTGAGTAAAGGGTATGTGATAAAGGGTATTCCTTGTGCTATTTTTAGTTTTGCAACTTTTTGTATTTTATATTTATGGTTCGAAATGACCTCCAAACAAAAAGTTTTAAAAGTATAGTAATTAAATTATGCGCTATTAAAAAATCATGTTACGGGCCAGCCCAGTGGCGTAGTGGTTAAGTTCGCGTGCTCAGCTTCGGCTGCCCGGGGTTCGTAGTTTTGGATCCCAGGCACGAACTGATGCACCACTTGTCAAGCCATGCTGTGGCGGCATCCCATGTAAAGTAGAGGAAGATGGGCACAGATGTTACCCCAGGGCTGGTTTTCCTTGGCCAAAAGAGCAGGATTGGCAACAGATGTTAGCTCAGGGCTAGTCTTCCTCACCAAAAAAAAAAATTCATTTTGTGTATTTTTTTATTAATTGGTATTAGACCAGTTCTATGGTTGTTTATAAAGAACTGAGAGAGTTCAAACTTTGAGAAGATGGTTTGCAAGTTACTTGTATCCATGGTTACAGAGGGTGGAGGGATTCTGATGATCGTGAATCCTCTTTGCCAAGAGGTATTTTCCAAAGATTTGGTATAAATCTGCAGTCAGGATTTGTCTGGGAACTTTGTTGCAATGATTCTGTTTTAATCAATAAGTTCTACTAGAATTTTTAAGTTAAATCTTTCCTGAAATGGATGTATCATACAGAAGCTTTCATTCTTAACTAGTTTTTAAATTTTTTTCTCTGATCTTTTGGTAAAATAGTCATGCTAACTTCTCTGTGAATTTATCAGGTGTTATCTTGGTTCTATGGTACAAGAAATCAAAAACTTCCCAGATATCATCTCTCGCTAAAGCGATTTTCTGAAGGTTCTTTTACATTTGTTTGTGTTCTTATTAACTATGTTATTATAGCACAAAAGGTAATATATGTCGTACATATTTACATAGTTTATGAGTTTGAAAAAGGGATTTTTCACCTAAGGAACTCATTGTTGACATATTTTAGAATGACCGGAAACATTCCTTGGAGTATTGTTTCCCAGTAGTATTTTTTTCTCTGGGAAGTGTCCCTTTTGCAATTTAAATAGAACATACGTAGCAGTAGGAATTATATGGATGGCTTGTGTTTATTAAGAAATTTGGAAGGTGTTAGCTTATTAAAGATACTGCTAAAATTTTCAGATGCTCACGTTAGTCAGAAGTTTTTATTCAACCTGAGCGGAGGTATGTGATTGCTTATTGAACAAAAAGCTCGGTTTCTGGTCATGCAGTTGAAAAAGTGTTAGAACTAATCCGTTCATGTTCACAGCATGCTAATCTTTAATTATTTATTTAGGTAATGAAAAGCTAAGATTGGTGCTTCTTATTTAACCTCTTCACCCCTCTCTGTCCCCCAAAGCTATACATGGAATCCTGTAATGATGTTGAGGGCTACAGGATTACCAACTGATAAAATAGCTCGCTCATCTAAGCATGTCATCATTTTATATACTTTTTGTTTTTAGGGGTTGGTCAGATTTAATGGTCCAGTTTTTATATAGGCAGATGATTAGTTTCTCACAAATATTTAAACGGAACATGTTGGCATTAACACTTCTTCAAGACCCACGGAGATACTTTAGCTTTCACCCCGTTTTTAAGAGGTCTCTAACCCTCAGGCCTGGCCTATCTGGGAATCACTCCCACTTAGTACAGATTTCTGGTCTGCCAGCATTTAATAAACTGATTCTTGATGTCCTTCATTCAACTGGTTTTAACCTGTTTAGTGTCTTGACCTTATGTTGTGAAAATTCTAAGTTTGAGAATAACAGTGAGCACTAACAAATTGGAAGGAAAAGATAATGAGGGGAAAGACGAAGGGGGAGAGAGAAGTTGATTGGTTAGAGAAAGCAAGAGCCTGACAGAGATGTTCAGCTGGCAGTAGAGTAGTTTAAACTGAAAGGTGCCCCAGAGCTTGTGTCTCCCTAACGTGGGCTCCTTTGCTTCTCAGCATCATTCCTTAATGTGACAGCTTCTCCTCACCAGGCTTTCTCACGTTTCTGCTTTCACTCAAGTCTGTAGAGATAACCAAGAGTCTCCCTCATTTCAGTTTCCTCCTTTTGAGTATTTTGGTTTACTTTCAGTAGGCGGGATTAAGAGCCCCAGATATTTTTCTCTGTTCACTTGGCCATATACCTGGTGTCTTGAAATATATTTTGAGTCTTAAATTAATTGTACTTCATAAAATGAATTCCATATTGACTTTTTGTCAAAATTCATCTCTTGTTTGCTCTAAATTTGTGTCCCTGAATTTAATAAATCATTCTTTTAACTATATGTTATTTCTAGCTTATATATTAATAGATAGTAATATCTTTAAACATAAAAGATTTATTATAATTCTACTCCACGTTTACTTAGAAAATCTGATGTGTTCTTTTGAAAGATTCTGGTATGATTATTACATAGTATGTAATGGAAACTGCTAGCTTTACAGTTACTTCTTTTCATAGAATTCACCAAAGTTTATTGACGTCATCCAGACTGGAAGGGATGGTCTCTCTGCCAACTTTGGACAAGATGTAATATAAGTTTCTTTACAGTTTTTTCATGTCCCCACAAATGCAATTTTTTCCGTTTTCTTTTACTCCTGGCACATGATGTTTCATTCCATGTAAATGTGTTTTGCCCATTATCTTGAGCTTTTTATTCATTTTAGCGCTTTACTCCACCCCATACTAGGGCATCAAGGGAACCTTTCAGGATATTTACATTGTAACCTAAGAGCTCTTAACTTTAGGCTTTTAGTCCTATTCATCTTTTTCCTGGTCTCTGGTAGCCTCTGGCTCATAGTAGAGACTGAATATATTCTTGTTGCATCAAATTGACTAGAACTGTTTAACTTTTACCACTTAGATTTTATAGGGACCCTTTTGTAGTTCTCAAAAAATAATCTGTATTTTAACTTAACCAAATTTGGGCTGGTTGCTGCCTTTCTGTTGAATCAAATGTCTCATGTTGTCTTTATTATAATGACCCACTGGGAAAACATACAAAACTCTTCCTAAAGGTTCCCTTAGATCCTCATGTGTGTTTAATTTGGGGTTGTTTCCTGTCTTCCTAACAGGGCTGTGCTAGACTTGGATACTTGTTTCATACTTAGTTATATGAACAGAAAGAACATCTGTTTCTATGTGTATTTTGAGCTTAAAAGCTTGTGTCATACTGGTTTTATTGTCTTAGATTATCTCAGTCTCTAATATATTGTAACTCCCACATACGGGAAGATCCTTTTATATTCAGAAGCTTTTACTGCTCCTTCACTTTAAGCATAAAAGTTGTTGCTTGGCATTTCCCTTAGCCATGACTTTTTCTTTAAGTGTTTTTCTTATTATCTTTCGTTCTGTACTGCATGGTTATTACTTTTGTATTTACAAACATGTCTTTTTCAGCCATTATTTGTTTGACCTGCTACAGTGGCTATCTATCATTTGTGATTTAGTCTCTCTTTCAGATGTGAGCGTGCCAGCCTCTACTTATAGTTGAGGTATTGTAGACTAAGGTCATATTTTGTCTAGAGTTTCTATTAAATTTTACTTTGTTCCCACTCATTCATTTGTCTTGAAATCATATTTGGTTGTTTCAAAAACAACATTTCTGTAATAGTTCATGGAGGTATCACAGGAAGCAATAATTTCATGTCCTTTTTCATCATGAACGTTCCTACCTCCTTCCTATAACAATCCCCTTACCAAGCAGTGCTTGTACACGTGAGCACCACTGTATTGAATTGAATTAGGAAATGGAGCATTCTGCCCCATGTGTGTGTATTTTTAGAAACTTATCTAGGGGCCGGCCCGGTGGCATAGTGGTTAAGTTCGAGCGCTCCGCTTTGGCGGCCCGCGGTTTGCAGGTTTGGATCCTGGGCGTGGACTGACACACCGCTTGTCAAGCCATGCTGTGGCGGTGTCCCATATAAAGTAGAAGAAGATGGGCACAGATGTTAGCCCAGGGCCAAGCTTCCTCAGCAAGAAAGAGGAGGATTGGCAATCGAGGTTAGCTCAGGGCTAGTCTTCCTCATGAGGAAAATAACCAACTTATCTAGTTTCCAGGTGATTGTGAAATACCTGCATTTGAAAACCACTGATTTTTGTTTCTTCTTTGTCCTAGATTGGAAGAATAGAGTATTCTGTCTCCTAAATATCTTCTCTAACTTCATGGCATAAATCAGGGAACTGATATGAATTGGATCTTAACTGTAATATAATTTAATGGTAGTTTCATTCTACTTGTGCTTTGGAGAATTGGGGAAATTGGAGATTTAATTTTAGGCTTCATTTTGTATGTTACACATTAAGGCCTTGTGTACTTTCTTCTTTCTTTCTCAGCTCACCAATAAGGGAATTAAGAATGTAAGGAATAAGGAGCTATAGTCAAGCCTGAGTTTAAGCAGAAGAGGTATCCAACTTACCACAGACCCATCTCTGAAGGGTGGAAATGCCTAATCCATAACTATAATAAGAGTAATCTTTTAAATAGGTTTTATATTGACTATTTTATCAAATCCTGTCAAAGTGGACATTGAATTCTGCAAACTTAAAATTATAAGAATTGCTTAAAGGAAAGAATATTGTGTATACAGTTTATCCTCATGTTAGCATTGATCTGAGCAGCTCATTTATTTCTTTGATTTGTAATAAGGCTTAGACTATCTATATATTTTAAAGTAATGAGACTATGCATATTTTGAAATCTTCTAAATGTGTGCATTTATTTCTGCAGTACATAAAAGTGTGCAGTGGTCTTCAGGATGAAGCTATGCTGTCATGAAGAATAAATCTGGTTTTGTTAAAATAAATAGTGTGAAGTCATGTGTTTAAAAATATTTGAACCTGAAACTAATATAATGTTATATGTCAATTATGCCTGATTAAAAAAAATTGACCTCTATAATAGTAGCTCTAGCCATTAATGTTCAGTGTTTATTCTTTGCCCAAAAAGACATATTGCATGTATTACCTCATTTAATTTTTATAACAGTCCTGTGAGGCCTGTTTTACAGTGAGAAAACTGAGGATCATAGACCTTAAATAACTTTCCTAATGTCACAAAACTAGTAAATGTGGCAGAGCTGGGATTCACACTCAGGTGTGTAACTCCAAATCCCGTGTCTTTCTCTGCTCTGCTGTCCTGCTTCTCCATTATCAGCACATGGTACTCTACTGAAGACCATTACTCTAGCTATTTTTGTCCCTATTTATCCATACTTGCTAAATGTAAAAATTCTTCCAAGAAGACTTATCCCATAAATGTAGATAAATGTAGTTGTTCAGCATCAACAATAAGCTTTCAGATATGGCTTCTATTCTTTCTGAGGAAAATTAAGGGAAAGGGAGGTTAGAATATATACAGAATGTCTTCAGATTTTTTATTCAGTTATCTTGCCCTAGACTAGAGTTAAAACCTTATGGCACCGAATTAAAATTTTTTTAACAATCTCCAAGAGTAATTCTTGGTTATATGAATCTAAATGATTTTTATGGTTTTAAGGTGGCAGATATGATGACTGCAGGGCTCCCTCTTGTGGACCATTAAAGCAAGTAGTGGTCAAGTCTCAAGAGCCAAAGGCTTTTTTTGTTAAAAACCTCCTTTGTCTAATAACTAAATATCATTGACACCTTTTGCTGTGCCACTTGGATGATAGAGAAGAGTCTGTGGGAGAGTTGGAAGTAACGCTGCTCAAGATGTGTTGCTTCTCCAGGCCTTTTGTCTCCTTAACCTATTGCCATATTTCCCATCCACTTTTCCAATATAAAGGAAAAGTAAGAAAAAGCTCTCTTTTGAATTTGCCTGCTCCCCACACTTCATTTTTTGGCTCAGAGAAGCTGAAAATGGATGACTGGAAGTCATTCCCATGATCATTAGGTAACAATGCTCATTTAGTTTTGGTGGAGGCTGATTAGTTTGTCCATGGTCACACAGTGAGGTAATGTGCTATTTTAGAAGAGAACCAGCAGAGCCAACAGCTCTTTAATAGTAACTTGATTAATTCACTGAGCCCTGTTGACTTTCTAAGCTGGATTGGAATGCAGGTAACTATGTAAACTAGAACAAGCCTGGGACTTAAAATAAATAGTTAGCCTGGCAAAAGCTGGGCTTTAATAAAGGCAGTTTTAATCTATTGTGTATTATCCTGTGAAATAAATAATGGCATGTCTCATGTTACAGAATGAGCACGTGAGAATATTGGGAATAGGGTCAGATTTTATGTAATATGGTCAGAGGCTGAGCTTTTTAGTAATTGTCTGAATGAAAGTACTAGTTAAGTTCTCATAGTCACTTTTTCCTGTTCCGAGTTCCCCATGTATCCTTTTTATATTTTCCTAAATGATACTACTAACTCATTGTGATATCCTTTCTTCTCTGTAGTGGCCTCTACTTGCTTGTTTTAATATAAGAATTTTCCTTCTAATCATTACAATAAATCAATGTGTATATGTGTGGGGGAGAGGGAGGATTGGGGGAAGCAAACCTGAAGGAACTAAAAATTTCCATCAGATGATCTCATGATGCTTCATCTTTGATTTATAGTTACTGATCCCTTTTCTTAGATCATATTTTGGAAGCCATTCTAGGACAGTTCTGGAAATCTCTGTAATTTTCTTTTAGAAAACTTATTCTCTAGTTTGGCATTGTGTTTTAGAAACCATTGAAAGGTACTCCTATGTGCTTGTTATACTTCTGAGAATTTAAGGGAATTGATTAGGATGTGTGCAGAAATTTAGTTATAAGAATATTTACTACAGACTTGTAAGAAAAATAAAAGTTAGAAACAGAGCCAGCCCTGATGGCCAAGCAGTTAGAGTTTGGTGCTTTTACCACTTTGGTGGCCCAGGGTTCAGTTCCTGGGCATGGAACCACACCACCTGTCTGTCAGTAGCCATGCTGTGGCAGTGGCTCACACAGAAGAACTAGAAGGACTCACAACTATGATATACAACCATGCACTGGGGCTTTGGGGAGGAAAAAAAGAAGAAAAAAAAAAGAGGAAGATTGGCAGCAGATGTTAGCTCAGAGTGAATCTTTCCCTGCGAAACAAACAAACAAAACAAGTTAGAAACAACAGCAAAAAGATTAAGTAATTATAATTTTATATGTTAGAATAATACATGGCTAGTAAAAATGATGGCACATATGAGTGTTTTTATTGACTTGAAAAGATGTTTATGAATTTTTAAGTAAAAAAAGTCTTTGGGTAAAAGAAAAACTATATGTACACATGCAAATATAAAATAATTCATAGAAAAATATCTAGATGCCAGACTGGTAACAATGGTTGTTTCTGGACAGATAAGCCCTCCCCATTCTCAAACCGAGGTCAAGCAGAAGAAAAGGCTTAGGGCAGCTACTCCCAGAAAGGACCAGGAAAAACACACCTGTTAAAGGAAGGGGGCAGATGTACCTGGAAATGACAGATTGGGAAGCTTTCGGGGTTAGTTTCTTTACTAAAACAGCCAGTAAACTGGAAGAAAAGACCGGAGTCAGCTATTTCAGGACTCTGGACCCTGACTGGACACTTATAACAACCAGGGGAGTGCTTGATGAAGGGAGAGGGTGATATTCTTTGGCATTTGGGCAGTGTGCATGAACCAGTGATCATCCCCCATTTCTCAGCACCTAGGCCTGTGAGGACAGTGGCCCATGTTCCTGGAGTGGCTTGCTGAAGCCAGGATGGGCAGTGGGGACCTTTTCCTCTACATACTTGGAGTTGAGTGTTTAAGTCTGGCAGATCCCTAAGGCATAAGCACAGACATTTGCCTTGGTTTTGGCCCTTTCAGCTGCAGAGGCTTCACCCAACTGCATCTATCAGAAGATTTAAAGAATTAGTACCCCTCCCACCCCCCTTTTTGGAGCCACACATTTAAGGAAATTTGTGTTGGGTCCCTGGCTGACTGTAGAGATAATAGAACAGGAACTTCAATGACCATACACAACAAGGAATAAACAAAGACAAATAGGTATGCAAAGGCAAAAATAATTTGGAAAAGTCACAAAATAGATGGCTGTACCGCAAGCAAAATAAATAGTCCTGGAGTAGTGAGAGATTAAATTTCCAGTTACCCCAGTATAATGCTCAGAATGTCCAGTTCTCAATTTAAAAAAAAAACTATAAAATATACAAAGAAACCCAAAAGTATGGCCCATACATATGAAAAAAGAATTTCACAGAAGCCATCCCTGAGGAAGCCCAGATTTTGAAACTGCTAGTCAAAGATGTTAAATCAACTGTCTTAAATGCTCAGTGAGCTAAAGCAAAGCATGGACAAAGAGCTAGAGGAAATCAGGAAAACATTATCTGGACAAAATCAGAATCTCACTAGATAGAAATTATAAAAAGCAACCAAACAAATTCTGGAGCTGAAAAGTACAATAACTGAAATGAAAAATTCACTAGAGGGGATTCAGCAGATTTGAGCAGACAGAAGAAAGAATCAGTGAACTTGAAGGTAAGACCACTGAAATTATCCAGACTGAGATGCAGGGAAAAAAAAAGAAAAATGAACAGAGCCCAAGAAACTGATGGAGGAATCATCACTGTGTACCAATATGTGAATCATAGGAGTTTCCAGCAGGAGAGAGAAGAGAGAAAGGGGCAGGAAAAAAATATTTGAAGAAATAATGGCAGAAAACTTCTCAAATCCAGTGAAGACATAAACGTATATATCCAAGAAGCTCAGTGAACTCCAAGTGGGATAAATTCAAAGAGATCACACTGAGACAAATTATAATCAAATTGTTGAAACTCAAAGACAAGAGAGAATTTTGAAAGCAGCAAGAGAGAAACAACTTGTCACAAACAAGGAATCCTCAATAAGGTAACAGCTGATTTCTCATTAGAAATCTTGGAGGCCAGAAGGAGGTGGGATGACATGTTTAGAATCCTGAAAAGGGGTGGAAGAAGCCTGTCAACCAAGAATTGTATATCTGGAAAAACTATCCTTCAGAAATGAAGAAGAGATTAATACGTTTCCAGACAGACAAAAGCTGAGGGAGTTCATTACCCGGAGACCTGCTTTATAAGAATTGCTAACAGGAGCCCTTTAGGATGAAATGAAAGGACACTAGAGAGTAACTTGAAGCCATAGCAGAAATAAAGAACACTGGTGAAGGTGACTACATAGGTAAATGTAAAAGCCAGTATTATTGTACTTTTGGTTTGTAGCTACTCTTTTATAAATCTGTTACTGGGCACACAATATAATGATGCAATCTGTGACAGTAACTGTAAAGGGGAAGAGATGGAGATTATAGGAGCAGTGTGTTTGTACACTGTTCATACTAAGTTGGTATTCAAACTAGGTTGTTATAAGTTTAAGATGTTAATTGTAATCTCCAAGGTAACCACTAAGAAAATAACTTAAAAAGTATACAGAAAAGGATAGAAGAGGGAACCAAAATGGTACACTACCAAAAAAATCAACCAAATGCAAAAAAAGGCAATAATGGAGGAATTAAGGAACATAAAACATACACAAAATAAATAGCAAAATGGCAGAAGTAAATTCTTCTTTATCAGTAATCACATTAAATGTAAATAGATTAAATTCTTCTATTTAAAGGCAGAGATTGGCAGATTGAATTAAAAAAAACCACAGTCCATTTGTATGCTGTGTAGAAGGGACTCACTGTAGATATAAGGACAAAAAGATGTTGAAAGGAAAAGGATGGAAATGATATGCTATGCCAGTGGTAACCGAAAGAGAGCCAGGGTGGCTATATTATTGTCAGACAAAGTAGACTTTAAGTCAAAAAAAGTTAAAGAGACAAAGAAGGACATTGTACATTGATGAAAGTTTCAGTCCAGCAAGAAGATATAAATTATAGACATATATGCATTTAACCACAGAACCCCAAAATATATGAAGCACAAATTGACAGAATTGAAGGGAGAAATGATTCTACAATAATGGAGACTTTAATACCCATTTTCAATAATGAATAGAACAATCAAACAGAAAATCAATAAGGAAATAGAGGACTTGAACAACACTATAATCCTATTAGACCTATCAGACATATACAGAACACATCACTCAATGGCAGAACACACATTCTTCTCAAATGCATGTGGAACATTCTCCAGAATAGATCATATGTTTGGCCACAAAAGAAGTCTTAGTAAACTTTTTTAAAGGAGGCTTACCCTGAAGTACAGTTAAATATTTTACTTGCCACATTTGGTCTGTGATCTGAGTTGAGCAGGGTAGGTACAATCCCCCTGGGCCCAATTTAGAGAAAGAGCCAAGACATGTTTGTAAGAAGCAGTCTGTCTCTTCAGCAGAGAAGAGAGCCATTTGAGTAGTGAAGCTCAAAGGGCTCCTCCACCCTCTCCTAAGACCTCAGCTCCATCCCTATTAAGAACTTGGTGTAAAGGATTAGTCCAGAAAAATTCAGCCCATTCAGTAATGACTCTAAGAAAAGAAACTGGCATGTCAGGTAATAAAATTAAGCAAAAAGTTGGAAGAGAGCAGCAGAACTTAACAATGATTGAAGAGCACCTCACAGAAAAATGTTGCCATTGAACTGATGAAAATTGTGACCAGATTTTCTACTACGCACTTAAAAAACTAAATGAAGTGATAGCTTCACCATAAAGCACAAATTCAAGAACTCAGGGAATAGGTAATAAAGACAAGACAACCAAAGTAGTTGAAATATGTATGTTCAGAATTAGGAAATAGTAGAACCAAAAGTTCAAATATATCCCAAAAAGGAGGGCATTTGGTAGGAGCACAAGGTAGACTATGCACTAAAAAATGTGATGGGCATAGTGGGAAGAAGTGAGAGAAGCAAACAACAAAACAAATAAGTAGTGGAAGCGAGATATAGAAGACAGGTAAAGGTGAATAGTGGAACAGAATAAATATTTAGAAATATAGTTCAAGAAAACTTCAGAAATAAGAGAAGATTTAAATTTACATATTGAAAGAGCACACCGTTTACCAGGGGAAAATGACCCAAAGTGGTTAACATTGGGATATATTCTAGCAAAGTCACTGGACTTTAAAGCTAAAGAGATTCTGTGGGTGGCCATGCCGAAAGACCAAGTCACTTTGAGAGGAGAAATAACGGGTTTGCCTCAGATTTTGCAAATCTCAATGCCAGAAGACAATGAATCAATACCATCAAGTAAATTCAAGGAAAGAAAATGAAAGCCAAGAGTTTTATATCTAGTCAAGCTGTCCTTCAAATATAAAGACTACCGAGAAAAGTTCTGAACACTCAAGAATATATTGTTTGTGAGATATGTTGTTTTCATGAGCCTTCTTGAGAAAACTACTAAAGGATGAACCTAAGCAAACACAAGATAACTGGGGAAACCACAGTAAAAGGACTTGCAATATTGTATATATTTAATTCTAGAGCTAAACCTCTAGAATTGAAAATGAAAGTGGGGATTAGAGTGAAAAAAAAAGTGTGCTCTGATAACTAACAAACATTGGAAGAGGAAAAGGGAAAGAAGATGGGCTATAGAGTGATTTCCTCATGTGTGGTAACAAAAAAGGATGAGCTCTAAAGCTGACAAATCAAGTGATAGAAATATAAGCATATTTAACAAAATGAGGATATTTTGGCAAACTGTAAAATTGTGGCAATGCCCTTCAATAGAAGGCTGGTTAAATAGATTATAGTTCATCCATATGATGGGATACTTTACAACCTTATAAAAGAATGAGGAAGGCCTCTCTGTACTGACAGGGAAAGAGCTCCAAGATAAATTAATAAACAAGATGCAGAACAGATTGTATAATTGTGCTATCATTTATGTAAAAGAATCAGAAAAATCATATATGATGATGTTTCCATATATCTGATCAAAAAACTAAGGAAGGATGCACAGAAACTTTAAGAAAAGGATTATCATTTTAGGGGAGGGCTTCATAATCACTTAGTATTAATAGTTTTACCATTTTGGTTCCAGTCCTTTTAATGTAAGTTACATTGATTTGGATCAGAAATTTAACTCCACAATTGTTCTAGATACTTTCTATTTTAGACTCACTGGAATGAAAAATGAGGGAAGTAAACCATGTAACAGTGTGCATTATTTTATTTCTGGCTTATGTAAGTATATGGGAACATAAAAAATCATCAAATATTTCAAAAATAATATGCATTTATTCAACAGTTATTCAATATATTTTACACATACCTACCTGGCGCTATTATTAGGCATTGGAATACAGAGATGAAAAAAATAGTTCATGTCTGTATTGGAGGTCATCATTTGTTGAAGCAGACAGATAAATAAGCAATTATAATACAATATCAGAAGCAGTCTGATAGATGTCTGCACAGGGAGCTTTGAGAACCTAGAGGAGGTGCCTCCCACCTCTCCTAGATGGAGAGTGTGCATTTAGTTCTGTTACAGGTGTGCTTTCCAGGGAAGGTGACACCTGAGTTGAGTCCGGAGAGAGCCAGAAACTGGAATGTGAAGCCTTTTCTTCCAGGTGAAGGAGATGGAGTTCGTTTTAAGAGGAAGAGGAGCCAATTATTACTTTTATGTAGAGCAACATGAACAAATTTGGAACTTAGGATCATTACCTGGAAGCATACCTCCAAGCAGTGGTACCAACATCAATTTTATCATCATCTTCATTGCAACAATTTAATACCTCCTATATGTCTGACTCATGTATACATTATCTCCTTTAATCCAGCACCCTTGGAATTAGATATTATGACTGCTATTTTATAGATAAGAAAACACAGGGTAATAAAGGTTCGTAGAGAAGTTAGTGACTGGACACACAGGAGAGAATATGTTTGATTACCTGCCATTTCACCTGGTGATTTTCAGTTAATGGAAGTTGAAAGATGATGATTTGTTGATCCTTAGTCTTCATTTTCATATGTTTTATATTGTGAACATTTCACTGAATTTAGTTTGATTCTAGAACTTAAAGATAACATATGTTCCCTATGAGACAGCTTTTAACCCAAGTCTATTATTTCATCTGGTGCTCAAAGAAATTCTGGTTTATTCTAACACTAGAGAGGAAAAAATGGCTCTGTTAGACTTATTGAAAGAGAACATAGTCTCTGATGTGCAACCACATCTCTTCTAGAGTTTTTCTTCTCCTAGAATTTTTATCCCTTTCCTTTAGCACTAAACTACTTGATTCTCCATTTCATCTCCTTTCCCTCTAAAGAAAATTATCTTCAGAGGAACTATTTGAAATGATACCTCATTAGGATTTGAGATGTGTTAGTTGTGTAATAAAGTCTTACACATAACTTGGGACCCATCTTCTCAATATGAATGGTAGTTTGAAACTAGCTGTTGTCTTTCTGCTCCATAATGTTGATTGAACAATAAATGTGTATTGAAGCAATAGAGTAAGAGGTGATAATTCTTGAAAATAAAAAAAAATGGTTATTAATCCAACCACATCCTCATCAGCTTTCTAAATGCTGTCAAAATTGGCCATTTATCCCTTCATTTTCAATTCTTTAATTGAAAATTCAAATAAAGTACCTCTTCTCTCCTAGAAACGTAGTATAATTAGTTTTTTAAAAAATACTTGTATATAACTAGAAGGGTGTTACAAAGATGGTATGTGAACAATTTTGACTTGCTGTATTCACCTTTTACTCCTTTTATTTCAGCTCAATCTGAAATTGAAGTTTCTGTGTCTGCAAGGAATATCAGAAGATTGCTAAGTTTCCAGCGGTACCTTAGATCTTCACGCTTTTTTCGTGGTACTACCGTTTCAAATTCTGTAAACATTTTAGATGATGATTATAATGGACAAGCCAAGGTGTGTATAGCTTTTTCAAGAAAACATTAATTTTATAATAAGTTTAAGGAAGCCTCTTTCTTCCCATATGGTACTGATTTATAGAGCCTTTTTTTGTATGTGAAAATCAGTTGAGCCCATTTTTCAGGCTTTTCCTTTAGAGCAACTGTTCATTTTATAGTTAAGTTGTTGGCAGAGCAACGGAGATGTCTGAAGTAACTAAAATAATGAAAGTGTTTTCATTCATTGTAGCATTAAGTAACAAGTAGATCAATAGACGCTTAAACTATAAGATCACACAGAATCTTAACGCTGGGGAAAATATTATGGATTATCTGATCTAATTTCTGTATTCTATAGATAAACAATGGCCTGAAGAGCATAAGGGACTTATGTGTGCTCACCCAGCTGGTTACAAGTAAACCTAGCATGGGAGGTTAGGTCTCAGGACTTTCGGTCAAATGATTTTTCATAGTCTCTTGCGTCAGTGAAATGTTTTGAGGACTTAGACTTTTTTAAATTAAACCTGGTGAATGTGAACATTATTTTCTTCATACAGTTTAAAAGAAATGTCTTAATGAAGGTGGAGGTTAGATGAGCTTGTTTTTGACCAAATGGGGATTTCTAGTAATCTTAGGTTTCTAATATTTTTTTAAATTATTCTTTGACCTAAATTTACAGGCCAGATTTTCTAAGTTTGTGTAGATGGGGCTGGGGTACCTTCTTTACGATTACATTAAAGTGAAAAAATTTGCTTTCCTGTTTAATAAAAGAAATCAATGGAAAGTATTCATGCGTTTTTTAAAAGTTCACAAGTTCTACTTTTTAGAATGAGAATAATGATCTGTGTATGATTGGTTGTACTATCATAATTAATCTCTACTAGTAATATCTTTGTGTTGCTTGTGTCTCTTTTTTCGTAAATGTATACAGCAGTAAGCTTTTGGATATGAAAGAAGTTTTTTCTTGAAAATAAAGTCCACAAAATGTCACATTACAAAAATATGGGGTTAAAATGTAATCTATTTGGTTTATTGGGTCATTAAGGGATTTATTTACTTGGTTGAAATACACATCAACCTAAAAATTAATGTAGCAAATGCTGTTAATTATTTTATAAGGATATTTAAAGAATATAAATAAATACCCGTAAGGTGGGGTTGTTTTTTGAAAGAATGAATGACAGATAATTTAAGCATAGTATCGTCTAGATGTCAAGGGCCTAGGTTCCAGAATCAGATCACCTGATTTAAGACTCCAGCTCTATGACTTTCCTGCTGAGCAGGTTAGTTGCTTTTTGCCTGTTTCCCCATCTGTAAATGAGGATTGAAAACAATGGCTGCTTGATAGTGTTGGTGTGAATAGTGAGAGTTAGTAAAGCACTTTAACATACCTGGAGTTATAGTAAGTACTCAGCTATTATAACTTATTTTACTAGATTTTTAAAATCTAGTTTCTAGACCATGCAACATATGAATCACACTTCTGTGATGTTAAATTATATTAGAATTCTTGAAAGTTCTTGGGAGTATAGGAATAAGTTGAAAGAAACACTTAACCTTACCTGTATATTCATTAATTGAAAAACAAAATAATACTTGGTTTTTCAAATGGAGTTTATCTCTTTGGACATTTTTTGGAGCCAATTGGAAAGGTCAAGATTAAAAGGAGGATGATACTTAGCATTTCTTAAAGTAAATCAGTCACTTCCCATTTTCATTAACTTCTCTATGGATTATCTACAAAAGACAGAGAATGTTATTGAAATTAAATTACAGTAGGAATGTTTGGTTTTCATTTCAGTGTATGCTGGGAAAAGTTGGAAATTGGAATTTTGATATCTTTCTATTTGATAGACTAACAAATGGTAAGTGAAGAATTTGACTTACTCAAGTTAATGTGTTCTCTAGATGACTGCAGTGATTCTCTAGATTACGGCGGTGGTACAGCCACTGGTGGGTTGTTGCTTTCACTTACTTAGGTTATGAGCCCTCTGCTGGCAAAGGGAGCATCATTTTGTTCCTTCTATAGTGACTGATCTATAAGCCCAGAGAATCGATCTCATAAATTTATTTTTTGATTATTACTGTTAGCAGTAATCAAAATTAATCATCATCATTACTTGGCCATCCCTACTTAATGTTACTGTTATTAATAATCCAAAGTGAACATTATTATCTCATTATGGTCTTGATTTTTCCTTTTTTGGATTGTGGCCATTTC
Organism: Tapirus indicus; assembly: GCA_031878705.1. Classification (NCBI taxonomy): domain Eukaryota; kingdom Metazoa; phylum Chordata; class Mammalia; order Perissodactyla; family Tapiridae; genus Tapirus; species Tapirus indicus. The sequence goes on from CM062934.1 coordinate 19,988,225, forward strand.
CAATCTTCTGACATTGTATTCCAGTTTTGATAGCCACGGATACATGGTAGATTAACAACTTTTTGAGAGAGATCCTTTCTTCTAGTGTCATGGTTCTCAGGCTCTTCTTTCTCTGCACACTTGAGATGGTGTATTAGGATCAGTGCAGTGGTTCCCTCTGGCACTGCTTCTTGGTGGTGGAGTGGGGAAGAGCTTGTAGCTTATGTAGAGGGTGTATAAGAATCTACAGAGAGTATGAATGGTTTGAAAAAAATAAGTGGTTCTGATCTGCCTACCCTCTCCTGAGTTTTATTTTGGGGGAAGGGTTCATGTTTTTTAATTCTCTTTGGGAACAGGAACAGGATTCTCTTTGGGAATCATTTTTATTTATGATAAAGTTTTTGGCATAAAAATTGGTAGTACATGTAGTTTGACTACACTTTGCCTCTTTTGTTTAAATATCTTTTTAATAAATGAAGCAGAGTAGAAAATACACTGAAAGGAAGTCCGTTCTGACTGTTCAGAGTGATGAAATAAATATATGGTTCACTGCTAATACTTTGAAATCACCTTTTTTTTCTTATTTAACTTTGGAATGAAGTTCCTTTTGTAAGGAAGTCAAATATGGAAAATAGACAAGCAAATACAACTTTATTCATCTTGAGAATCAATGTGGGTCTAGCTTTTTAGTATCACTGCACTATTCCTCTAAGCTATGTGGCCGTGCATAGTGAAAATACCTTTGTATTATACCTTCTATTTGTCTACACACTGTTGACAGAAAATAAATTGGACTGATCTTAGGCAAAAATTATAGACAGTGAAGTTTGCCTCAATCAGCAAAGCCTCCCTCCTGCTTCCCTGCCTTTTTATCCATCCCCTTTTCTGTTTCTCCTCCACCTTTGTCCTTTGGCGACTAAATGTTCTGTTCCTCTCCCTGCCCCTACCTTGGCCTGTCCACACAGGCAAGGCCTGATATCTTTTGCACTGTTGTCCTTGCCTTCAGCCTTCCCCTTTTTGAAAATACAGGTAGTGAAATATCAGGTGGCTTAGCTTCTTCGAGATCTGGGAAACTCCCCTTTCCTAAGTCAGAAGAATATCACTTTAGTTGTTATCTCAAGATAAATATAGATAAAACAGTGCCACCCCTAATACCTTCAACATTTAGCCTTATATAAACTGACAGCTCATAGCCTGTTCTTAGTCTACTTGGGGACTTGTCATTCACTGAAATGGTTGATCTCTAAATTTACTTTTAAAAAGTACATATTCTGCTAGTCGGGGGGCTTGATGATGAAAGTAGAGTGGGTCTGCCGTGTGTAGGATGGGCAGAAGTAATAGCCACTAGTCCACATTGGTTAATTCAGCACTTGACTTCCCTTTAATCACCTCACTCTTTGAACTGGATTTTTAGAGCAGGTGGCTGAATGGTTTCCTCTTAGTGTTGATGGTTAGGGGTTAGTAGAAACCAACAACGGTTAACTACTCGCCTATGATTTTACGGATGGTGATACGTATCTATTCAGCTAACTACAGCTACCCAAAAGTTACAGGAGTTCTGTACATGAAGAGATATTGTTGGGAAACAAATGAGCAGAAGAAAATTCCTTTAACTTGCATTATGTGATTAGAACTGCTTTCCTTTCAAAGCTGCTTAGCCTGAAGTGAATTCCGGATGATATATGTACACGATATCTAAGTGTATAGTTTTCCCTTTTTGTTCATTGATCCAGTGTTTTCTGTGTTTCTTACTCTGGTAATTGCCCAAATGATGCTGGGGAGAAGAGGGCAGGGAGGAGGAGGAGGCAAAACTTGGTGATTCCTGCCAGGACGAATGGTCCCTAGCTTGTCCGCGGCAAGGAGAAAAGTAGTTATTGCCTGGTAGGTTATGTTTGATGTTCCTTTTACAGGAATGAGAGTTAATTGATGTGAGATAGCAAGATATGGCTTGTCACCCCTGAAAGCCACCTGGTGCATAGCCCCCACCTGAAAGCCACTCTCACTGCCAGGCCTGTGTTAGGTGGTACCTGAGTTCTGCCAGCTTCTATCTAGAATCACATTCTAAAAACTATCAAGGGCTGCTACACCTTTGGCAGTACCATCCTTTGATATATTTCTTTATGAGGCTGGCTTTTCTGTAAGTACTATTTTCTTTTCCAAGAAAGTGTTTATTTCCATTTCCATATAAAATAAGTTCTTCTGTGCCTGTTTCTTGTTTAATGCATCAACTAAGCATCACTTGTTTTGAATTGTTTAATTAACTGACTTGTGTTCTTATTCACTGGTATTAAAATAGTCAATTGGTATCTCGTGAACTAAAAATGAGAAAAACTGTTGCATGAGGTTTTTCAGTTCGATGTGGGTGGTACACTTTGATAGATTGGTTCTTGTCAGATTCCTTTAAAGTTCTTGGTGGAGGACATTGCATATGTTTCTTACTGCAGTTTGCCTGAATTTCAGAAGAGGGTATTTTACCATGAGATTGCAGCTTTCTTAAAATTTGTTCTAGACCCTAGAAATTGATGATTTGTCCATTAAGTTTGGAAAATGATTTTGGGAGAACCATGGAGCATTATCTTAGTTTCAGGTGTACAATAAAATGATTCAATAGTTGTACATCATGTAAAATGATCACTAAATAAGTCTAGTTAACATCTGTCACCACACGTAGTTAGAAAATTTTTTTTCTTGTTTTGAGAACTTTTAAGATCTACTCTCTTAGCAACTTTCAAATATGTGATAGTGTTATTAACTGTAGTCACCGTGCTGTACATTATATCCCCATGACTTATTTATTTAATAACTGGAAATTTGTATCTTTTGACCCTTTCCACCCATTTCAGTCACCACCCAGCCCCCACCTTTAGCAATCACCAGTCCGTTTCTCCATATCTATGAGCTCATTTTTTTTTAGATTTCACATATAAGTGAGATCATATGGCGTTTGTCTTTCTCTGACTTATTTCACTTAGCATAATGCCTTCAAGATCCATCCATGTTGTCATAAATGGCAAGATTTTGTTCTTTTTCATGGCTCAATAATATTCCTCTGTATCTGTGTGTTTACACACCATATTTTCTTTATCCATTTTTCCATTGATGGACACCTAGGTTGCTTCCACGTCTTGACTATTGTAAATAATGCTGCAGTGAACATGGGGGTGCAGATATCTTTTCAAGTTAGTGTTTTCATTTCCTTTGGATACATACGCAGAAGCAGAATTGCTGGATCATATGGTAGTTCTATTTTTAACATGTTGAGGAATCTCCACATTGTTTCCTGTAGTGGCTGCACCAATTTACATTCCCACCAAGAGTCCTCAAGGGTTCCCTTTTCTCCATATCCTTGCTGACACTTGTTATCCTTTGTCTTTTTGATAATAGCCATCCTAACAGGTGTGAGATGACATCTCATTGTGGTTTTGATTTGCATTTTCCTGATGAGTAGTGATGTTGAGCACCTTTTCATGTATCTGTTGGTCATCTGTGTGTCTTCTTTGGAAAAATGTCTATTCAGATCTTCTGCCTATTTTTTAACCAGGTTGTTTGTTTGAATATACATTCTGAAATATCTATGTTTATACTCAAAGAAAAGTTGGTTGTTGCAGCAGTGATAACAGAAATGTAGCTCACTTCTTCACAAATGGTTCTAGACCACATGCGCTCATGTTTGCCCCAGTAGTATTATCAACATTTTTATGCATTTTAACATTTAATTTCTTTTCTTTTTTTTTTGGTGAGGAAGATTAGCCCTGAGCTAACATCCGCTGCCAATCCTCCTCTTTTTGCCGAGGAAGACTGGCCCTGGGCTAACATCCATGCCCATCTTCATCTGCTTTAGATGGAACTCTGCCATGGCATGGCTGACAAGCAGTGCGTCGAGCTGGCACCCAGGATCTGAACCCATGAACCCCGGGCTGCCAAAGCGCGGACTAAACCGCTGCGCCACCAGGCCAGCCCCAACGTTTAATTTCTTAAAAATAAAAGATTTGAAATATTTTCTTCCCACTTGAAGATATATATGTCAAGTCATTTTTAAAAAGAAGCTCTTTTGGCCTGCCACATCGTTTCCAATGTTGCTCATGCAAATATTGTTCCAGTTAATTTACTTTTTTTCTCAGCCATGGGCTTCTGTTGACAATTGTTTAGGAAGTTTTGGATAATGAGTTTAGCCCAATAGTCCTTTATAATCCTTCAGAAGTATTATTACTGTAAATTTTCAGTGTGGGACTAGTTAGGTCTTTTATACATTTTTGTAAGAATCATAGATCTCTTCAGAGAATACTAGAATCATTTTTATGTTATTGTTTGAACACTGGCAGTAATCTATGAGCTCATACCCCTTTAAAATATAAAGTCTATTTAATTGTTAAAATAATAAAATTCTTAAAAATAGCATATGTATCCTGTAGAGAGAATCTGCAAAACTTTGAGAAATGTAATAGAAGGTATAAAAAATGGAGAGTTGTACCTTGGAAGGTAAAACTAAACATTATAAAAGTGGTAGTTTTTCCAAATTTAATTTCTATACTTGGTGTGACTCCGGTTGTCAGTGACAAAGGAGTGGAAGTTGAGGATGAAGATAATCCCCATTGCATGTAGCAACTTTCCGAAAACTTAACTGTGTAGGGGAAGAGAGAGGGTGACAACTGGAGGGGCCAAGGGTCAGAGATTCTTGGTTGTTTCAAAGATAAGAGAATCTGGAGCATGTCTGAGTGCTGATGCTTGCTGGGGCAATACAGGGAAGGAAGGATATTTTGATTGGTGTGAGGGGGCTTTGGTAGATGCATCTGATAGACCAAGGAAGGTCCCTGAGAAAGTGTGCAGGGGTGGAGGGATTGGCTTTTGAAAGACAGAGAAACTTGAGGGCTTGTATTTTTTTCTGTGAAGTATGAGACTGTTGAGAGAGAGGTGGATGGGAAGTGAGTATGTTGAAAGTTTGAGAAGAGTAGAGAAGGCCTGAAAATAGGCATTTTAAAAAGTATAAAAGCCGTTTCACTAGAAAAACATAATAAGATTGCTGGCTCGTGTTGACCATGAATTTATAGTGACAGAATTCTGCCTAGTTTTGTGATTTGTCTGCCCCTCCCCCTTCTTCCAGCAACTCTCAGATTTTCTGCTATAAGCAAGTGGTTGAGTTCAGAGTTTTGGTCTTGAGGAGGTCGTTGATCCCTCCTCCTAGCCCTGTATGTTTAAGAATAAACACAACCTCCACCCAACAAGGTTGCAGCCAGGGCGGTTTGCTCTGTTCAGTGAAAGCAGAGTGGTAGAGGGGATGTTTAGGAGGAGGTTAAGTACAGCCATGTTTTAGGTGCTTTGGGAAGTTGAGTTTTTTCTATCAATTCTAATTATTTTTTGGTGTCTTTTAAAAAAATTAATCTGTTAGAAATGTTTATCTTCCAGTTCTTTGGTTTTGGAAAACTGAAACAAAAAATCATGTTTTCTTAGAATGGGAAAAAAGGTGTGATATTCAGAGTTCATAACTGGTAAAATAAGAAGCTGTACATTTTAGATAGATAAAAAGTAGGGATTAGTCCCGTATTTGGAAACATAATGCAATTATATTTCCTTCTAATATCTCTTCTTCTTTCTTTTTAGGAAATAGTCTAGTAAGTTTAACCTTTCATTTATTTAGTCTTCATGGATTAATTGAGTACTTCCATCTAGATATGATGAAACTTCGTAGATTTTTAGGTAAGTGATTCTAAGCCATTTAACAATAATAAGATTTATACGAGACCTTGTTTAAATTTTGTATCAGTTATATCAACTATTGCTCTGAACAAACCACGCCAAATTTAGTGGCTTAAAATGACATGCATTTATTTCGTTCCCGGGTCTGCGGGGCTGTTGAATGCTACCTGTGGCCTGGCTGAACTCGTTTATGCGCCTGCAGTTGGCAAGAGGTGAGCTGCACGGTGGCTTTGTAGGCCTTGGCTGGGGCACTGGGCCTGACCTGGCTCAGCTCTGCATGGTCTCCTATTAAATTAAAAGGAGGCAGAGGAGTTTGGCACCATAATAGATTCACATTAAAACCAAAAAAAAGAAATATTCATTTATTTTACAACAAGCCGAGCTTGTTCCAAGCGCAGTGGCCAGTTTCCACGAGAGAGCTGGCCCGCCCAGACCCCTGGAGTGCCAGGCTCAGCACTGGCCCGTCTTCACTTGCTCTGCGTCCTGGTGGCCAAAGCAAGTCAGATGGAGATGAACTGCACCCTGCGGCAGGGAAGCCGTGAGGGCTCAAAGCCTTGGATAGGGGCCTGGTGAAGAATTGGGACAGTTTTGCAGTCTCTTACATCAGCCACAGCTTCCTGACAAAGATGACACAATTTGTGTCTTTTTCTAAGTTTTTGAAGGCTAAACTTTAAAAGATCAGGTCCATTGCACGTAGAAATATCTTAACAGTAAACTTGAAAGATTATTTGGAATATGTTTAAATGTGCAGAATGATATTTAATACTGCACTGCTAGGAAAAAAATGTGTTTCACCAAATAAAGAAATATGTTAGAAAAAAATTAACAGCATGAAAATTCTTTCTTAACATTTTTTAAGGAAGGAGGTAATATTTTCTTTCCTCTTAAGTACCAAATAATGTAAATTTATTACCTAGGACTTTTGAGAAACTTTTAATGCATATTTATTTATAAATTGTATGCCTGTAATTCTGTACTAATATATACATTACAAAACACATACAAAAGTAGATATGAACAAGAGTGTTTAATAGGCTATTTTAAAGGATGGGCTTCAAAGTAAAGACAGAATTCTGATGCTCTTTCCCACTCAGCAATGAGTCGTATTTCGCCACCTTAGAGTAGCCTCGCTTTGCTAGGCTCGTGTTGTGCTGTTGGGGCCATAGTGCAGGTCTGATGGCGAGGGAACAGCTCTTACCCCTAATCCTAGTCTACTTTTCCATGATAGCATAACAGACACTGAGCAAAGAAGGCAGCATTAACAGAAGATCTGTCCCTACCACTGAGGAACTAATTTCAGATCTGAGACTCACCTCACTCGTGATGATGCACACATGGGATCACTTTCCTTTACCCCAATATCTATACTGTTTTAGCTCCATTAAGATTTTGGTTCACTGATGAATTTCCAATACCTAGAACAGTACCTGGCACAATAAATATTTGTTGAATGAATTGTACTGTTTTTATTAAACTGAGAAACTCTTTTTAAACTAAAAAGGGACAGAGGAATTTGGCATAGTGATAGATTCATGTTTTAAAAGAGAAAAAGAAAAAAAATATTTATAATTTGACATGAATACCTTCCAATTAAAAAAGTTTCAAGCAAGTTCGGAGTCGAAATGGTATTAATTCTTTGGGAACACGTGTAAGTTATGAGGTGCCTCTCATCTCTTGGAATCGGAATAGCTAACCGTGATGGCCATGTGAGAAGTGTAAGTGGAGAACTTATAATCATCACAGTTTTCGTCCTTTTATATGCGTCCCATTTGCAACTAAATTTGGGGTCTTTTTTCTTTGATGCAGTTATGATTCAAGAAGATTACCACAGTCAGAACCCTTACCACAATGCAGTCCACGCTGCAGACGTAACTCAGGCCATGCACTGTTACTTAAAAGAACCTAAGGTAAGATGCTGACATTTACAGTAGGTGAAAAGCCTGAGAAAATTTCTTTGATTTACTTTCAAATACTTTCCCGCAAGTTAGTGATTTGACTCAAAATTAGAAGCTTCCTTCCCAAGAATGAGATTTAGCTGGATCAAGTTTCCAAACATGGCTATAAGTGCAGCAACGGGAGAAGTGGGGTGATTGTTGAGAGAGAGGCTGGAGAAGGCCAGGCGAGGGCCCCATCACACACAACCAGGAACGCAGTGTTCAGACACTTGGCACTTGCGCTGAGCTCCACGGGAGCTCTGTGAGGGCAGAGACAGCATTAATCTGGTGCAGTGAATGAATAGGGAGCTATGGAAGGGGAGCAGGAAACTTGAGAAAACTGTCCTGGCTGAGATGTAAAATAAATCAGACAAGCCCAGAAACATGAATACCTCTTGGGAGCTATTTCAGTGCTCCATGAGAGAGCGTGGTGGGGCAGGAGAAAGGTAGATGGTTTGTAAGATCTCTTGGGAATTAGAATGATGAGGTTATGGTGTTTTAATGCATTTGAGGGAATAAAGTAGGGGGAGAAGTCGATAAAGACTGGCTTAGGTTAGGCAGTTGAGTAGAGGGTAGAAGTCTTCAGTGAGAGAAGAAATGTAGAAAAGAGCAAGTTTGGGGGTAGGGTGGGTAGAGATGATGAGTTCCATTTGGGATATGTGGAGTTAAATATGTTTGTGTGATGTCCAAGTGGAGATGTCTAATAGAGAGTTGGATAAGAGTCTGAAGTGTAGGAGAGAAATCAGAGTTGGAGATACAGATTTGGAAATTATCAGCTGCAGATGTTAATGAAAGCCATGTTTGCCCATGGACGTTTCCTACCCCTGGAGGTTCTAAAATTACGTCTCTCTACCCTTAGCCCTACTACTAAATTCTTCTCTCCTGGGATCTTAATTCCAGCTGTATGTTAGGAGGGAAAGCAGGCTGACTAAACCGGTTTGTGCCAGTTGATGCCAGCTTGAAAATATAGCCGTGTGGTTGGAGTTTTCTGATTTTTCAAGTGGTTGTGGAATATGTGAAAATTACCCCAATTTTTAAAGTATATCTATATCTATATCTATATCTATATATATCTCATCACTTTTTTTTTTTTTAATTTTTTTGTGAGGAAGACCAGCCCTGAGCTAACATCCGTTGCTAATCTTCCTCTTTTTGCTGAGGAAGACTGGCCCTGGGCTAACATCCATGCCCATCTTCCTCTACTTTATATGGGACTCCGCCACGGCAGGGCTGACAAGCAGTGCGTCGGCGGGCGCCCAGGATCCGAACCGGCGAACCCCGGGCTGCCAAGCGTGGACTAAACCGCTGCGCCACCGGGCCGGCCCTCTCATCACTTTTTTTAAAAAATCAACTTTATTGTGTTATCACTTACGTGCAATAATAAAATGCCTACTTTTTTTTTGCTGAGGAAGATTTGCCCTGAAATGACATCTGTGCCAGTCTTCCTCTATTTTTTGTATGTGGGTCACTCCCTAAGCATGGCCACCAATGGGTGGTGTGAGTCCCCACCTGGGAACCGAACCTGGGCCACCAAAGCGGAGCGCGCCAAACTTAACCACTGGGCCACGGGGCCAGCCCCCAAGTGCATACCTTTTATGTGTACGGTTTTGACAAATGTATACTCCCAAGTGCCCTGACCTTTTAATTAACCTTTAAAAAAACACTTGGCGAAGCCTGAAGCCTCTGTCCAAGAGTCTTGTGGGAGAAATTGATATGTAATCACCATACAGCCAGGTAAATGGAATGACGGAGGTAAGTGCATGTTCTCTGGGGGACAGAGGAGGTTAAACTAGTCCACAGTCTGTCAAGCCTCCTGCTCTCCCGTCTCCCACTGGCTACACCCAACAGGAAGCCGGGGGCAAGGATGTTGAAGTGATGCCAGGCAAGAGGGACAGAGCATGCCCAGGACTGGGAGGGGTGTGGATAAAAATGAACACAACACTGTCTACCCTTGCAGCTCTAGTAATACTAATTTTAAACACTTTTTGTGCAGGTAGGTCTGATAATTCTTATTTTAAATACTTTTTGCTTATGTGGCTCTGATAATACTTAAGCACTTTTCATCATTAACATACTCAGTGAACTCTTAGTTAAACCTTTAATTAAGGATACAGATAAAATCACTAAGACCTAAAATGCAGCAACTCCCTTCTCACTTACCATAGTTAACATTTGAAAATAGAGTCACTCAGAGTTTTAAAAATGAATTCTAAAAAAAAGCCTTAAGGGGTCTGGCCCAGTGGCATAGTGGTTCAGTTTGTGCGCTCTGCTTTGGTGGCCCCAGGGTTCACAGCTTCACATCCCGGGCGGGGACCTACATACTGCTTATCAAGCCATGCTGTGGCAGGTGTCCCACATACGAAAAAATAGAGGAAGGTTGGCACAGATGTTAGCTCAGGGATAGTCTTCCTCAAGCGAAAAGAGGAAGATTGGCAACAGGTGTTAGCTCAGGGCCAATCTTCCTCACCAAAAAAATAAAAGCCTTAAGATTGTGTCTCTATTACTTCCTGGGCCTTCACATGGCATCACATTTTGGGGTGTTTTCATTCATTAATTTAATACTGGTGCTAGGAATCTGGCATCACATTTTGGGGTGTTTTCATTCATTAATTTAATACTGGTGCTAGGAATCTGGTGGTGAGCAAGACCAGAAAGGCCATGGCCTTTGAGAAGCTTACATCCCAGTGGGGAGGCAGTCATTAAATAGATAAATAGAATTTTGACATAACTGTAGTAATTACTGCTCTGAAGATACCTAAATAGAGTAATGTGCTGAAGAGTGACTGGCTGGTGCAAGAGTTTACAACTTCAGATAGAGTGGTCAGAAACCACGTAAACTGAAAGTAAATATTTGAGAAGGAGTCAGCCATAGAAAAATCCAGGTGCAGAGGGAATAGTAAATAGAAAGGCTTACATACAGTATTTAGTGAGAAATCTGATTTCAATTTTATATCTTCTGATTTGTATGTAAGAGCTAATTCCTGGACTCTTCTCTAAGTGAAAAAAAGAAATATTTGAAGCACAAGAAATTATTGGAGATTTAGGGAAAAGTTCTACTCTCTGTACGTGCATCAGTTCTAACTGTAGTGGAGTATTTTTTTTATGCCCTCAAGGCTGAACTTATATTGATTATAATTTTGTTCCAGGTGAGCCTGATAGCACCTAATCTCAACAATGAAAACAGTGAAGTGTTTCATTGAACACAGGAAAACTCCCTGCTCACTAGTTTTCTATCTTAGTGAAAAAGGACCCTGCTGATAGCTTTGCAGATACAAGTGAAATCTGACTTTCATAGATATTAAATTATTTGCAGTTTCTTCTTCACACAACTCTTCTTTACTGTCAGGTGTTACCAGATATAATCACAGAAATGGAAGTAACATTTGTCTTTGTTTTTAATCCACTTAAAAAAGTTGTATTATTGTCATTGACTTCCTTGTCTTTGTTAGAATGCTCATAAAGTTTCCTTTCTGGTGAAAAAGTTTTTTACAAACAGAAATGTTACATTTTTACAGGGTTTTTTGCATGTGTGATTTGTTTTCAAGCTTAGAACTTACTTTCCCTTCAGAGAACTTTTAAAATTTCAGTTGCTTCTTCCCATGTTTCTGTTTTTAATGGTTAACTTGAATCTACCTGAGATTGTTTGATGTCTTTAATTTTTTTAACAAGTCTAGTTCAGGATTATTATATTCTCCTGGGATGGTACATGCCTATTTTTCTGCCACTTCCACTCTGTTTTAGTTATCATAATAATATAACTTTTGCATATTGCTTAATAAATCACATGATCGTAAGATATCCACAGCCATGCTCACGTTTGTGTGCCGGGGAGGGCAGGTTGCTGTCTGTGCTGGATGCTCCATACACTATGCCTTCTGCTTATCTTGATTAGTAAGCAGTGCTTTCACAATCTTTTTTTTTTTTGGTGAGGAAGACCAGCCCTGAGCCAACATTCCTTGCCAATCCTCCTCTTTTTGCTGAGGAAGACTGGCCCTGGGCTAACATCCGTGCCCATCTTCCTCCACTTTATATGGGACGCCGCCACAGCAGGGCTGACAGGCAGTGCGTCGGCAGGCGCCCGGGATCCAAACCCGCGAAACCCGGGCTGCCAAGCGTGGACTAAACCGCTGCGCCACCAGGCTGGCCCCACAATCTTATTTTTAAAATGCTTTCGCATATCCTAATGAGGAAATAATTTTCTTCATCCCATTCATTGAGTTTCTCCGTATACCAATTATAGGTAATACAGAAATAAATAATACACCTTCTCTGCCTTCAGACAGCTTACAGTTTTCCAGGGGATTCAAGCCCTCAGGCAGTGATTTGTTTCAGACTGAGATGAACTTGACAGGGGATGGAAAGAGATCCATCATGGCATAGAAGAAAATATTAGAATTTGAATCTAAATTTATCTTTTATCTCATATATTTAAAATTTTCACTTGTCATCTTTGTTTTATCATGTGCAATATGTGTTAGTTCAGTATCCTAATCTATAAGTAAGTATACCTATACTGGTGGTGTATGCTCAATATTTTTTACTGTTAGGGCACAGGATCATACAAATTTAGAGAGCATTGCCCTATTGTAAACCTAAATAAAAGAATGCCCTGCCGAGTGTTAGCATGGCAGGACACGAGAAGTGCTGTGGCAACACAAATCGGTCATTTGCTGGGGAAGGGGCTGGAGGCAAGAGAACAAGTGTGTGTGTTGGTGGGACGAGGGGGTGCCTCAGTGGAGTTGGGCCTTAAAAGATGAGTAGAAGTTGGCCAGAAAATGAGAGGTGATTAATGAAAAGCAAGTGATAACACTCAAGGTGGACATCTTTTATCATTGAAAATTTCAGTCAGGTAATAAACTTTTTTGTTGTAAATAAGATTAGTAATAATTATTAAGACTAAAATTATAACTGCAAGTTTGCAGGACTACTTTTTCTGACATGAATACATTGTGTTTGCTGTCCTGAGTGTGTCTGTTCACTGGGAGTGACTTTTATTACAGGCTGGACGTAGACTGCTCCATGATTACTCAACAGCTTTCTTAAACCTTACGACCTCAGAAATAACCTTGCATTTTAGATTCTTAATTGGAATCCGGTAACCAGTTTGTTCAGTAAACACCCTCAGTCATAGCTCTTCTGCACTGTACACTTAAAAATCTGCTAGGAGGGTAGATCTCATGTTAAGTATTCTTACCACAATAAAATTTGTAAAAAAAAAAAAAAAACCTCATAGGTCTTCTCTGGTAGTGGCTACAGTAATAAAAATACGCAAACCTGTGTTTGTTGTTTTAAAGCCCTTATTTCTCAAAAAGATGGTTTATACTTTAGCTGCCGTTTTAATTAAGCTTGTTTAAAATGAACCAGTATAAAGATGAGCTCCATACACTCCACGTGGGCAGGGACTCTGTCATGCTGTGTCTGCCCCCAGGGTCATGATGAGGCCAGCACTGAGGGGTGTTCTGTGGCCTTGATGAATAGTCACCTGAAAAACACGAAGAGGCAGGAGGATGTCATCGTTGCCATTTGAGGCTAATTCACAAGTATTGTTGTGGTACAGGGTTTATTTTGAATATGTCTGTAATTAATTATTCTTTTGTCTTGCTTCAGCTTGCCAATTCTGTGACTCCTTGGGATGTCTTGCTGAGCTTAATTGCAGCTGCCACTCATGATCTGGATCATCCGGGTGTTAATCAACCTTTCCTTATCAAAACTAACCATTATTTGGCAACTTTATACAAGGTCAGTGCAATTTTAACATCAAAATTTAATATTCTCGAATTCTAGAAAATGTTTTTATGTTTTAAAGAAATGAAAGTAGCAAACAAATTCTCAATGAATGTAGAATTTTAACCAGAGTAATACTACTTACACATAATTCTTTATGTTCAGAAAGAGACTTAGCATTAAATAACTCAGATATGCCCTTTTTTTAGAATACCTCAGTACTGGAAAATCACCACTGGAGATCTGCAGTGGGATTATTGAGAGAATCCGGTTTATTCTCACATATGCCATTAGAAAGCAGGTAGGTTGGATTAAGACAAATTTAATTTGTTATGAACTATGGAAATTAATTTGGCAAAACAATTTTATAAACTTTTAAAAATTGTTATATTCAGATGTTCCAAACTTTTCAGTTTTGGTTAAATTTAATGGGTAAATTATCTTATTTTACAAATTTATATCAAAATTTTAGTAATTTAAACCTATTCTACAGTACAGTCACTAGTACTCTTTTAGTGAATTTTTGCAGAAGATCATTGCATATATTTGAGTACTATAAAATTCACTCCAAATACACAATGGCTCAGTCAGAGTTTACTGCTTATTTATATCAGTAGTATTACATATTTCCATTTTATACTAATTTGAATAGAACCTTAAGTTCTAGGTGTAAAGGTAAATTTGATAGAGAGTAAACATTTTGCATAAGAAATAGATTCATTAAAATCTGTCCTGGGAAGTTTTCAAAACTGTAAGAAGTAAAAAGAATTGTTTATATCCTCAATAGTGTAATCCTGGAGTCACTTCTGGAACTATAGGATGAAATAATGAATGGAAAGAACAGAAAATATTAATTTTTTAGGAAAAATAATGTTAAGCAGGCCATTTGAAAGACTGATAAAAAGCATTGATGTCAATGAGCCCAACATGAAGTTGGTTGTTAAAAATATCTCATGTCATTGATCCACAAACTGAAACTTTTAATAATGCCTCACTGAGAGAAGATGCACTTAAGAAAACTATGTAAGTGGGTGTAAATCATCTCATTCTAGAAAAAAGATGAGGCTTAAAAATATGTTTGGGTATTAAAATTTAAGTTACTATCATTGTTCTCCCCTTCTTCCCTTTCATAATTTAAAACAACTTTATAAAAAACTTCAGTGTTTTATATAATGACCATAAGAAAAAAGCTGGACTTTATTTTTAATTTTTTTAAATCTTTATTCATGGATACCATTTGGAGTTATGACAATACTTCTGGTAAGTAAAATTGTTTCTTGCTGTAGTACAAATATAAAAATTGCTTAAACCATACAGTGTTTGTATGTATCTTTTTCTTGATTAAGACAGATTAAAATGTTGGCTTCATTAGTCCCTTTTTATCATGTTTTGCATTTGGTGATTAACCCTATTGAATTCTCAGATTTAATAAAAATAAAAACTGAAAACAAGGAACACTATGTGATACCATTCTTTTTTGTATTTTCTTTAGGGTTTGTTTTATTTAATATTCAATATTGTGAGCCTTTTAGTCTGTTGACATCTCTTTACTGATCATTGTACAAAGATAATGTTTGCTATGGCCCATTGAAACAAAGGGCAGGAATTTTTTTTGAGCTTATTTCTCTTGTTATTTTACTTGAGACAGTTTTTAAAATGATATAATGTATTTGTTATTTGTATTAACATGGGGAAAATTTAGAGATTCATACAAATAATTGATTGATTCTTAAATTTAACCCTAAAAGTATAGTTGAATCTAAACTTTTTCAATTTCATCAGGCATCTTAGTCAAAATGTTGACAGGAACCAGTTGTTGTTGAATGGGCCATTCTTCCTCCATTTGAATTTTCCTTCTGCCTTTCAGATCTCAGGCACTAAAAAAGAAATCAAAGTTGTTTATCCCCAGCCCAACCTCGTGAAGAATGTTCTCAAACAACCTACTAATCTTATATAGGTTTTTTTTTAGGCAAATAATTCCACCTTGGCTGGCAAAATAAAGGCACTCTTTGGAATGTCTGCATATTGGTAGTATTTTCCTACAAGTTCTTGTGGTTTTAGTTTTGATTATTTTAGTAGTTTTTTTGATGCATTCTTTAAAATTTATTTTTTTGTGATAGGTTAATAGTTGAATGGTAGAATATCTTAGGGCTCTGTAAAGCTTTCTGAATATTAAGTTTAAGGAAAAAAAAATCAAGAGCTATTTAATTGAAAGTCTTGTATTTTCTCTTTACGTTTCTCTAATTCCAGGCAACAGATGGAGACTCAGATAGGTGCTTTGATACTTGCCACAGACATCAGTCGCCAAAACGAGTATCTGTCATTGTTTAGGTCCCATTTGGATAGAGGTGACTTACGCCTAGAAGACACCAGACATAGGCATTTGGTTTTACAGGTAAAATGGGGCTTGGAAAGATTCTATTTCTAGAGTAAATCATGGCTATGAGAATAAAACTGAAATATTCTAGTGTAGTTTTCAGAGAGTAAAATCTTGAGGGAAAGCTGTGGAGTTTCTTCCATTAGTAAAACACTTTCCAAAAGTTGAATCTGCTCCCTAGGAAAGCACCATAGCTTTTGTATTTTTCATGCTCAAAATTTCTAACATAAACAATTTTTGCAAGATTAGGGTACCAATCAACAAACAGCATTTCATTTTAATAAATTCTCACATCTGAAAAATGGGAGAGAATTGGATGATGTATTTGTGGTTTTATGGTTAATCTGGTCCTTATGCTCGACTCTTCGGTATTATCAAGCCCGTATAATTAGGTTAGTGGTCTTTCAGCATTTCTGCAAAAGTGATTGGTAGCCCTAATGGCATCTTAAAATTAGTATAAAAGACAATGAATTTTCTGTTGCAATATTTTCTTTTTCTGTTTTTAAGGTGTCCTTTTCCACTATTAGAGTAGATTTAAACTTAGTAATTGAAACTTTACTTTTTTCTTAAAACAACTTTAATATTTTGCTTGCTAGATGGCTTTGAAATGTGCTGATATTTGTAACCCATGTCGGACCTGGGAATTAAGCAAGCAGTGGAGTGAAAAAGTAACAGAGGAATTCTTCCATCAAGGCAAGTTACAGTATTGAGTGAGAATCTCTTCAGTCCCCTTCTTAGCATCATCTGAATAAAATAACTCTGCCATTTACAGAAGTCAAGCAGTAGATGTTGGATGGTTTTAGCGATAATTCACAGTAGATGTATGTATAACCAATAATGTACAAATTGAGCATCTGTTTTGAAAATGAGTAGTTCTCTTTTGGAGTGACCAGATGTGTACACGCATTGATGAACACACGTGGATCAGGTTGGAAATTCTGCTGCATGGAAAGATTTCCCTGACCTTGCTCTGTGCTTGTCAAGTGTGCAGGGCATGGCCGTGTAGCATGTAAGATATGTTTTGTGATTTAAAGCCCCAAATCAAGGATCTTTATTACGTGCACTTTCCTTTTAGAAACCTAAGATTTAAATTAAAATGCTGACAGAATTATAGTCTTCGGGAATCACCTAGTAAAAGTTTTCCACCTCCTTCATCAAAAATAGGATATCAGCTTGGTAACCTTTTCTAGGTGTGAATAACTTAAATTTAAAAAAGAACGGGGCTGGTCCGGTGGTGTGGTGGTTAAGTTCACACGCTCCACTCGGTGGCCCAGGGTTCGCAGGTTTGGATCCCGGGCGTGGACCTACACACTGCTCATCAAGCCATGCTGTGGTGGTGTCCCATAGACAGGGTGGAGGAAGATTGGCACAGGTGTTAGCTCAGAACCAATCTTCCTCACCAATAAAAAATAATAATAATAATAATAAATAGAACAAATTTAGAAGTCATCCTCTCATGAGGATTAAGTACGTTAACATTTTTCCTACGGAATTTACAGGTAAGATGAAGGCTTTAACTATATATATTAACCAACAGGTATGTTCCACATTAATAATTTTATCTCTCTCTCTTGTTTTAATTTCTAGGAGATATAGAAAAAAAGTATCATTTGGATGTGAGTCCACTTTGTGATCGTCAGACTGAATCTATTGCCAACATCCAGATTGGTAACTAAATTACCTAGATATGACTGGTTAGAAAAATGCTGCTGATATTTTGTCAAGAAGAGATATACATTTAAAATATAAATATGAAAATTATGCTCATTTCTATTTTGCAAATAATTTAAGAAATTTTACCCTTGTTTTTCCCTTTTTTGGCTCTTATAATTTACTCATTTGATTTTAGGTCATAAAAAGCATAATTTTTCAGGGCAGGTAGCAGTACTTTGTTTCTGTTCTAAAACTGAAAGAATACATTATTTGCCCACGTGGAAGCTTCTTTTGCATAATTCTGGGACTGCTGTTTTAAAATGAAAAAGGTGACCACTGTGCATGATCATAATGTGAAGACCAGTTTCTACCACTGCTTACTCTCCTCTTTTATCACTGCCTATTGATGAAATCCAATTCTTCAGCATCTTGCACAGGCCTCTTGTAATTGAGCCTGGAATTGTCTCTTCAGTCTTCTTCTCAATAACTTCCCCCTCATTTATCTACAGCAACTCAGGGCTCTTCAGTGTTCCCCAAATCCACGATGCCCCTTCACTCTCTGCACCTTGCCAGTCCTTCCCATCTGCCTAATAGACTCCTTTTTCTTGAAGATCCACCTCAATTGTCACCTCCTCCAGAAGCCACCTTCCACTCTCTCCAGGCGGAGTTAGTCACTCCTCTTCCAGAGCACCGGACATATGTCTCATAGACCCCAGGTCCTTGCTTTGCCTTTGGTGATGTATTCCTGAGGCCTAGCACTGCACCTAGAAGCAGGAGGCACCTGAGAACTGTTTGTTGAGTGAACCATAACTGTAATAGAAAGCACAATGAAGTGTGCTGTGACTGAAGTGTGTATAGCTTGTTGGAGAAGAGCATAGGAGAGATTGACTAGGATTGGGCATGTGGTGGCTTGAATGTAAAGTAGAGGGACTGTTGGGGGGTAACTCAGCAAGGTATTGAGGGATGAATGTAATTTCGGTAGCTGGTGTTGAGTGGGGCCTTTGAGGAGTAGGCTGAACATAGTGAAATGTGTACACAGACTTCAGAAAAATAAAGTTTCTAGAAATTCAGAAGATAGCACAATACCGTGGCATAATACTCTGAAAAGAGGATTGTGCTGTAGGGTCAGAAATTCAGAAATGTAATTCTTACATTGTCATTGCAAAGGATCTTCATGTGGAAGACAGTGGGTAGTAACTGATGGGACTGCAGAGGAATAAGTAGAGAAGATGGAGAGTCGGGCCTAGAGGAGCATGGCACAGGCCACAGGACAGGTGCAGGGATGCCGGGTCTCCGAGGGGCCCACACCGGTCAGGGATGCAGATGAGGCTAGCAGACGGGTGGATAATAAGACGAAAAGTAGATCTGCTCTGCCCTGATTCTCAAATAGGATAATCAAATGCAAAAGAACAGATGAAATATGGGCAAAAGGGAATTGAATTAAAGATAGGTGAGTGGGTAGTCAACTCACTCTAGCTACTGTACATGTCTTGTTACCTGAGTAAAATTATTCCCGAGATTAATGAGAGGACTTGCAAATGAGCTTTTAAAAAATTGCAATTTTTAAAAGGGAAAAGAAGCTCAAATCCCTTGAACTGTTCATCTCAGTCTATAGATTCGGTCAGTGTTGGACAGTCGGGTTATCAGAGGGACGGGGATGAGGTCAATGGTGATGATAGTTGACATCTGCTGACTCCTCAGAACTACCCCAGGGGACAAGTACTGCTCCTCTCCTCCTTTCCAGAGAGTTTGCCCAGTTTATACAGTTCACAGCTGTGGCTCTTTGTGATCTCACATCCCAGGTAAAATGAGGCTTGGAAAGATTCTGTTTCTGGGATACATCATGTGACTATCAAAATAAATACTACACTAAGCAGTGATTACTTGGGCACAGCATAGGGTCAGCAAGTAGAAGTCATATTGAATTAATATAATTTCCTTCTTTGATAGGAATACTAATTTCATTGAACAAGAAAATACCATGTTCTGAATAAGAGCAAGGCATTGGACAAGGTGTCCTGTGGGATCTGTGGAGCTAAGATAGAGGCCTGCGGGCTGGTACAGTTAAGTGGATTCACAAGTGGTTGAGCAGCTGAGTCCTGCCCTCCGAGAGGGTGCCATCTGGCTGTGTCCATGGGCCTGACCTATTCATTTTTATCAGGTACTTAAGACCTAAAAGAAATTTTAGGTTAACATAGAGCCAAAAGCGAGAGCTAATTTGTTGGATGTTAGAGGCAGGATCCAAAAGCTCTCAACCGGTTGGAACAATGGGAAGAATCAAATAAGATGAATCATGTAAAACCTAGGATAGTAAGGTTCTGCATTTGAGTACAAACCTCCAGCTGCTCATGGCTTAACCGTGGCACCTAGAAGACACAGGGCTCTGGGTGGCTGGTCCAGCCTGACACACTGGTGGGAAGATGGCTGCCAGAAACCTGCTGTGTTTTTTGACTGCAGTCATGGCATTTTCTGTGTTTGTTACTTCTTGCTCCTCACCAAAACATGGCTCCTTGAGGGTGGATCTTGTTTGTCTTACTCGTTGCTCCATCCCCAGCCACCCTAGAACAGTGCCTGGTATGTGGTAGGTTTTCAGTTAATACGTGTGGAGAGAATGGAAGAAATGAAAGAACAAAAGAAATGAAAGAAAGGCTCATTTTTGATATCTCAACTACAGTAGTGTCCGTGGGGAATGCGTTTCAAGTCCCCCAGTGGATGCCTGAAACTGCAGATAGTACTGAACCCTGTATATACAGTGTTTCTTCCTATACATACATAACTATGATAAAGTTTAATTTATAACTTAGGCACAGTAAGAGATTAACAATAACTAATAATAAAATAAAACTTATATTGTAATAAAAGTTACGTGAATGTGGTCTCTCTCTCTCTCAAAATATCTTATTTACTGTACTCACCAATGCCTATGTGATGAGATGAAGTGAGATGAAAGATGTAGGCATTAGAATGTAGCGTTTGGCTACTATTGATCTTCTGACAATACATCAGGAGAAGGATCATCTGCTTCGAGTGATCCTGGATCATGGAGCCATGACGATGTTGATGGTTGTGTTAAAATAAGGGTTACTTGAACACAAGCACTGCGATCCCATGACAGTCAGTCTGATAACAGAGATGACTACTATGTGACTGCAGGGCAGGTAGCATATACAGTGTGGATACGCTGGACAAAGGGATGACTCACATCCCAGGAGGGATGGAGAGGGAAGGCAAGAGATTTCATCATGCTACCAAAATGACGTGCAATTTTAAAATTTATGAATTATTTCTGGAATTTTCCATTTCATATTTTTGGACCATGGTTGACTGAGTAGCTGAAACCATGGAAAGTGAAACCACGGACAAGGGGGGACTACTGTACTATTTAAGATACCATAATTTGTACACTTAAAAAAATTCAGCCATCAGGCCATATTACTTTTTCTCATTAAAAGTAGTGGTGCTAATTGGTTTAATTTCACTCAGTTTTTTTGTTGGCTAAATGGAACCTAAGTTGTCTGTGGTTGTCATGGTCTTTTGCTGCAAAGATAAAGTTTTGGAGATGAAGAAAATTTTAAAACTGTTTACACAAGCAGTGATTAAAATTTGAATGTACATTTTCCCTGTCCTTAACAGGTCAAAAGTTTAGAAAGATAATCGTACTTGTTTCTCCTCATATATATGATTTGATTAATCAGGTATTTTCTAGGAGGCTTCTTTTCACTTGTATATGAGATACTGTGTAATATTAAGTCAGATATAATGTGCACTTGAATGCTGTATCACCTAAAGAACCAGACAATCCTGAAGTTACTCATTTTCTTTTTCTGACTGTGAATTAAGGAAGATCAATTATGTAAGTAGTTTATATAGCAGGACGCTGGTAACACTTTTGGTATTCACTTTAGGAGTTGTTTAAACTAATCTCCTCTGTTCTTTTTAGACTCATAATATTTGTCATGAGTTTTGGCTTTATAAATTCTGAGTTAAATAAAATGGTCAACTGTAATCATGATCAGGTGTGAAGATTACCATCCCTAAGGGGATAACCAGTAAACTGCCACCAGCTCCACTTCAGTTCCAGCCTCGTCACCCACAGTCCTGGAGGAGACCCCCTGTTAGTCTTCAGCTGTCTCACTGGAATCATCCTTCGAATTGCTATGCCCTGCTCTCCTCAGAGAGTTGATTTGGCCACTGTGTGTTTGCTTAAATAAAAGGATGTGGTTGTGCAGCTGAGAGGAATCATCAGAAAAGATTTAATATGTTTGTCAGTTCACCTTAACTTAAAGTTCCACTGAGTTACTTAAGAAATAGATTCTTCAGAGAAGATATGTAAATTTACACAGACACGCACATATTGGAGTCTTTTGAAAAATAAGATTTAGGTAATATTGGAATATGACTTAAGAGAGTAAACACCATATAGATGTTTTAAAGATAAAGTTTTGGAACATATGTTAATACCTTTTTCCTCTTATTTTCTCAAGGTTTCATGACTTACCTAGTGGAGCCTTTATTCACAGAATGGGCCAGGTTTTCCAATACAAGGCTATCCCAGACGATGCTCGGACATGTGGGGCTGAATAAAGCCAGTTGGAAGGGACTGCAGAGAGAACAGTCCAGCAGTGAGGACACTGATGCTGCATTTGAGGAGTTGAACTCACAGTTATTACCTCAGGAAAATCGGTTATCATAACCCCCAGAATCAATGGGACAGCCTGCCTCCTGGAGGTTTTTAGAAATGTGAAATGGGGTCTTGAGGTGAGAGAACTTATACTCTTGACTGCCAAGGTTTCCAAGTGAATGATGCCAGCATTATTTATTTCCAAGATTTCCTCTGTTGGATCATTTGAACCCACTTTTTAATTATAAGACCTGAACATATAGCAATATGCATTTGGCTTTTGTGTGAAACCTTGAATATGCAAAGCCCAGCAGAAGCGAATCTGAAAGGAGTAACAGAGGAAGTTTTTTGGTGTGCCACGTGTTTTCAAAGCATTTATTCTTCGAACCTTGAAACTTGAACTGAATCTTTCAGCAGAAATCTCTTGGAATTTAACCAGTCTGATGCAACATTGTGTCTCTGTACCTTCCACTAAGTTCTCGCTGAGAAAATGGAAATGTGAAGTGCCCAGCCTCTGCTGCCTCTGGCAAGACTCGATGTTTACAAATCAACTCTGAAATACTGGTTCTAAATTTGCCTTGGAGCATGATTGTGAAGGAACCACTAGGAATTTTAAAGATCAAACTTTAAACTGCAGCTCTTTCCCCCTGGTTTGCCTTTTTTCTTCTTTGGATGCCACCAAAGCCTCTCATTTGCTATGGTTTTATTTTGTGCACTGGAAACTGAGCATTTATCATAGAATTCCGCCGAGCTTTCACTCCAGTGCTGTTTGGCAATGCAATTTTTTTAACTATTGGTTTTTAATTTGGGGCGGGAGGGGAAGAACACCAATGTCCTAGCTGTATTATGATTCCGCAGTGAAGACATTGCATGTTGTTTTCACTACTGTACACTTGACCTGCACATGCAAGAAAAAGGTGGAATGTTTAAAACACCATAATCAGCTCAGGGTATTTGCCAATCTGAAATAAAGTGGGATGGGGAAGTGTGTCCTTCAGAGCAAGGGTACTAAAGTCCCTTTCGCTGCAGTGGGTGAGAGGTATGTTGTGTGTGGATGTATGGATGTGTGTTTGCGCGCATGTTTGTGCATGTATGACTGTGCATGTGTTATATTTATCCGTGTGGGAAAGGATTTGAAATGTAAGCTTTTATTTATTATTTTAGAATGTGACATAGTGAGCAGCCACATTTGGGGGAAGGGAGGTAGGTAAGCTGTAACAGATTGCTCCAGTTGCCTTAAACTATGCACAAAGCTAAGTGACCAAACTTCTTGTTTTGATTTGAAAAAAAGTGCATTGTTTTCTTGTCCCTCCCTTTGATGAAACGTTACCCTTTGACAGGCCTTTTGATGTGAACAGATGTTTTCTAGGACAAAATCTAAGGACTAATTTTAAACTTAAAACATTCCACTTTTGTAATTTGTTTTAAATTGTTTTATGTATAGTAAGCACAACTGTAACCTAGTTTTAAGAGAAACCGGTGCTTTTAGTTCAATTGTATTTCCCTTGTTACTGTAAAAGACTGTTTATTATGTTTACAGTTTGTTGCAACAGCCATTTTCTTGGGAGAAAGCTTGAGTGTAAAGCCATTTGTAAAAGGCTTTGCCATACTCATTTTAATATGTGCCTGTTGCTGTTAACTTTTGATGAATAAAAACCTATCTTTTCATATTTATATCTTTGATATTTACCTTATAACTCAATTCTTTGGAAATCATGATGCTAAATTACTAGGAAATCCGAGTTAGCTTCTTGGCTCGAGCATTCACTCATCAGATACTCAGGCAGAGCTGGGTGCAGTCACGGTCCTATGGGCTTATCCACTATTATCTGCACCTAACGAGCGAGCAAGCTGACGCCCCAGTTACGTGTTTGCTCAGAGTCCTGACTCATACATGTAGAGGTCAGCTTTGAGCCAGGCTCTTGACTCCACAGCCTTTCCTTCCCACAGTTGGGAATTGCATAAGACAGCAGCACCTCTTGCAAATATTAAAATACTACTTGTATTGGCCTTTTTAAAGTAAAGTAATAGTAAATGGCCATTTAATTCTACTTGATTGATATCAATGTAAGAAAGGTTCCACTGGGCTTCTTCCTGTATTTTCCCAAGACCACTTCATTAGAAGGGATATAGTGCAGACTTTAAAATCAAACATACTGTCATTATTTGCATAGAGGGATGATGTCCAATAGAAATATAATCTGAGCCATGTAAGTGATTTTCAGTTTTCTAGTACCCACATTAAAAAAAGGATAAAGAGAATAAAGAGACAGATGGAACTTTAATAACATTTGTTCCAATATATCCAAAATATTTTATCATTTCAATATGCAGTCATTATAAAAAGCAATTACTGAGATGTTTTACATTCTTTTTTTGGTACAAATCCAGTGTGTATTTTACACTTAGAGAACATCTCAATTTGGACTAGCCACATTTGAAGGGCCCAATATCCACATGTGGCTAGTGGCTACCCTATTGGGCAGCTTAGGTACAGAAGTCTGATGGTAGCAGAGTGTCACCTGGGGAAGGTCAACTGGTCAGCTATACGAGGTGGCATCACCTTGGCAAATTTGATGCATCCAGAGTCTGATAAGGATCTTGACAAGCTCACAGACCTAGTATGTCAGCACGTGGAGAGGTGGAACTCTCTCTCATAGCAAACTCTCACTAACCAAGCTCACAGTTAACTGATGTTCTTAAAAAGTGTTCATATGTTAATTTACAATGAGAAAAATAACTATCAATCATTCTTTCCCTTTAGGCAAATCTTCTTGGGAAGCCAAATTATGATCAGCCGGTTACTTGGATTCTGAGCATGGGTTCTGAGCAAGGGAAGCAAGTTGCCTCATGTATCCATGTCCCCACGGGGATGCAGCTGCTGACACTCATGTCTGTGGACCAGGGTTCTCTCTTCCCCTGAACTCTGCCAGCAGTTTGTTCTCCACATCAGCTGCTGATTGGCACATCCAGTAGATAAGTCAGTACCTTCAGCCTTGTCTCAGTTGAGCCTACCTGGGCTCCATCTGCCTGTGTATGATTGCTTACTTCTGCTCTGGACCATTATATGTTTCTTATTGTTTGATACTCAAAGGGTTATCTTTTTATTTACACATTCTCAAGGGGAGACACCTCAATGTTGCTCCCATTTCCTGCCTACACATATAATAAACCCATTGAAAAGTTGTTTTGTTATGTATATATGGGAATCACTGTCTACAACCCTGCTTCTTAAATATGACCTATATTTCTTGAACGTTGATTTTCTAGAAAAATTTGAGGAAACAGTTCAATAATTTAGAAGATCACATTTAAAATAAGTAATGTTATGGAACAGAATACAAAATTCACAAGAGTTTTTAAGATAAAACAGGGGACTTCAAAGAATTGTTGAGCATTTAGCAGCTCTTTGGGGGCTCTAGGCCCAACACGTTAGTGAGGGACATCTCCTCTGCTCTGGGGGTAAAGGTCGTTGGAGAGAAAATTTTGGCAAGCCTTAGTTTAACAACAACAACAACAATAAATCTGGTTCCTCATCAATATTTGTACTCTGTAAATGTGATGGTTTATAATGATCTTTGTATAAAAGAAGTAAATATTTTATGTCCTTTGCAAACCTGGGAAAATATATTTGTACCCAAGGTACAGGTTAGAGGTGCTAATAATTCTTTGAAGATTCCTATAATGGTCTCTTTTTCCAAAATGCTTTCTGGGCTCTTCAAGCTTTCAGTTTTCTTAAAACTTTCACATCAGAGGTTTACAATGTTTTCATGTATACTTTTTTTAATGTATAAATATTTTGTTTAAATCCCCTCCCAATCAGGATCTCCTGCTTGGGAAAATACACAACGACCAACTAATATACATTCAGTAATGTTTTTAAACAAATGTGCGTATTAATCACTATAGCATCAGCATACATTTGAATCATATAGTTGAACAGATATGTGCAAGGCTTAGTCGGAGCCATTCCTCGCTTGCTAAGGATCTGCAGACAACCTGCGTCTTTTGGAAGGCCCCTAAGGGTCCACTGTCTACAGGTGGAATGACCACTGCTTGGGGGTGAGCTGATGGGGGGCACACAGCAGGTTTCCTCCATCTTGTCTCTGCTCAGCATAAGGCTAGCGTAAATTGGGCCATCAATAAATGTTTGTTGAACATATTAATTTGGTATTAATGTGTTTCCTTTTTAGCTGTTAATCATTAAGAGAAATTATATTGAAACTAGTCCGTCTATGCTGAAGTCATGTGGTAAGCAATATCTGAGTTCCTATTGTGTGCACAGCACTGCACTGGCTATAATAAAGGGGTATTAAAAATTATAAGACATAGTCTCTGTTCTCAGAATGTTTGGTGACAAAATGATGTGTGAAAAGTGTTTGTTACATAATACGACAGGCTCTTGTATTGTGCAAAATGAGTGCAAAGTGTTGGGGTGTTTAGGAGAATAAATGGTTTGGTTAATGATGAAATGACATCATTTCTAATAATTCTTGAATTTCATTGTTAACATCCATGACGGGTAAAATCATTTGGTTTTGAAATTTGATTCTAAAATATAGTCTTAGATGTTCAATATGATAATTTTAGTAAAATGCTTTTATCAATCACAATAACACTTCTTACTTTTACCACCTACACTTTCTAAGTCATCCTGAAACCTATCTTGAAGTCTGGTAGAATGGTGGGGGAAAAGAGACGCACCCCCATTTTTAATATTAGATTTCTTTTTGGATGTAATTTAAAACTGAAGCACAGTGACTTATTGGTCTATTGCAACTTTCCACTGGCCCCATCAATAGTCTTTGTTAAGAAATTCCATCTTGTATTACAACATTTATCTTTAAGCTCTGTATTTATTTATGAGATTTTTTTGAGCAGAAATTTGAAGTATTTCTTGACTGCTGAGCCATGTCCTTTAAAGAATCAGGAGGCTGCATGATCTTCCAAGTTCCTTTATCTTAGCTGAAATTTCTAAAACTTATATAGCTAAACTTTTTGAAGGAAGTATCATAAAGGAGTGTGTTTAGAGCTCCTATTGGACATTGGCAGAAAACATAACTTTAGAATTTCCATTGAAGGATCATCACAAGATAGGGGTTAGCTTTTTCTATTATAGGGAACAGAGACTCAGATTACTTCGGGTTACCTGGGGCTTTATCATGAGGGTTCGTGTTCATGACAGTGGAGACAAACCCTTGTGAGAGCTGTAGAAAGCAGAACCTGGAGTCTCATCCTTCTGAGATCCAGCTTCTCCCACACTCCTGCTCCTCTTCGTGTCTCCTCTACCTTGCAGTGTCTGCTTACAAAGGCAATATAATGTAGTATAGTTTTTAAAAGCATCTTTACAGCTGGACAGGCCTGGGTTTGGGTCTTTTGTCATGTATTAGCTGTGGGTCCTTAAGCAAGTTACCTCATCTTTTGAGTGGCTTCCTAACCTGTAAAATGTCTGTCTCTTGAAAGTATAATGTGTCGATACATAGTTAAGTGTTGAATCAACGGCCTAATTCATTCCTCATAATCTGTTTTGTATACACTGCTCATGGGTACGACTGTACCTCATGACATCCCTATCTGAGCTCTGGGTACCAACTGCCCCTCTCTCTCAAGGTTTCCTATTCAAACTCCTGAGGGAGAATCTTATTGGACCAGCTTATCAAGGCTGTGTCCTTGGTCACAGACCAGTCTGTGCATTGTCAGGTGTTCCTCCCTGCAGAAGAGAAGGCAGAGGTTCAGGTGCCGGGCAGTCTGCCTGGGGGTTGGGTTAAGGAGAATCTGGGTGACCTGACTCCCGAAGTCAGTGTCTTCCGTACTTCTCTACCCTTGTTGCTATACCAGCATTACAGAATGACTTCCAACCATCCTCTAGTTCTCATCCTTTTTCATCCTTTGATGAACAGCATGACTGGCCAATGAAGAGGGATGGCAATTAGGCAACATTAACAGAAGGCTCTTTATATCTCCGGTAAAAATCCTGTTATGAAGTTTGGCCTTTCTCCCCAAAGACCTTCCCAGCTAGGAAGAAAGCAATTATGAGACTGCTCCATAATAACTGTAGCTGTTTGGTATGGAATGGAAGGCACTCTTTGGGTTATCATTTACCTTTCTGAGAATGTCTAAATTACACTCATGTTCCACACTAACCTTACGGAAGGCGCTCTCTGTGACCTTTAGAAGGGGCTGGAGAATCGACCAGAGAAGAGTTTGAGAGGCTCCAGCTGTAGGAACATTAAGCCTTCTCGCCCATATGAAGTGGACTAAGGACAACAATCATCTCAGAGGGAAACATACAAGAGTTCTGAATCTTTAATTGGTTACGTGGTTTTTATTATTCTATCTGTTCTCAAGTGACCACATTAGTACCAATGAAGGACTAGCCAGCTTACAAGGTTTACAAGGAAAAATAAGAATTTTAAGAAATAGATTCAATGAGGTAGCGCAGAAGAATGTTGAATCTCTGGGATGAGATGATGGGGAAAGAGGAGTCAGGAATGGCTGAAGGCTGATGAGAAATATCATGACAATGACAGACATAACAACGATAGTGTCATAAAGCCAAGTGTCGCATTCTGCTTGGCAATCTCAGAGCTGACTTTATTGGGTTAACTCCTGAAAGTTTAAACTTCTATCTGCCAGATTCTAACCCACAGAGAGAACGTCTATTTTCGGAGAAGTTATAGTTTTTATCCAAGGTGTGTGTTTGTTTCTGGTAGCTGTTACCGCATGTTGTCTTCCTCACCGCTGAGACACAGACTCAGGAATTTCTAACAGAGCAAGAGGACAGGATTCTTCTACCAGAGGGCCTGTGATTGGGGAGACGACCAGAACTAACTCAAGACTGTTAAGTCCTACCGCTCCACCCCGAGCCTGTGCAAGTAGGTGCATAGGGTGACACCTTCTCCAGATACTGGGGACCATGAATCCTAGGAGAAATCTGTCTACTGGAAACTACGGGGACTTCATGTACAATGACGTAAGTAATAACTTATTTAGCACTCTACTGCTCATAGAGTATGTTCAAAATCATTATTTAATCCTCAACAATTTTTTGAGCTGAGCATTATTCCCATTTTAAAAACAGACGTTGACTTGGCCAGGATCACATACACAGATCGTGTGTAACTCCAAGTCCATTGCTCTCTTACTCATACTGTGTAAGTATAGTGAACCCTGGACTAGTCACAATCACAGCAGACAAAACATTATACCAGTTACTTAACTTTTTGAGCCTCAGCTACAAAATGTAGAGCTTAACTATTTTCAAAATCTTTCACTTCAGCTATTTTGTTGGGAGGGAGAACCAGACGCTGAATGAGACGGGTGTGAGGAAGGTGGGACAACAGGTTTCACCAAGCCCAGAGGTGGATTATAGGCTTGGAACCCTGGGGGAACTCACCCCAAGTGACCACCCTTCTCTTTTAATGCTGAAATCTCTGTAAGAGAAAGGTGAATGAGAAGTGCTATAGTTTATTTTAAGGACTATATTTCCACTTGAAAAATGCAGAAAGCAAATTATTCTTAAGCTACATATGCAAAGTAAAAGAATCTTGCCTATTGTATATAAAAAACAAAAGAAAACATATGTAGGCATTATAAAAGTTTGCTTTATTTCAAAACAGCAACTTCCTTACACTGAAGCATTGGCCAAAATTTAATACTGGTACAAATATAAATTTCTTAGGTCAAAATATGTATGTGAGGCAGATTTTCTGAATTTCTTTTAAAGGCAGAATTTTTAAACCATATAAAATAGTTACAAACAATGTACATCAACGTGTGTAAAATAAGCCACAGTTCAAATTTAAGCTGAATAACCAAACCATGTAAATTACCTCAACTAATATTTGCTAACACTGAGAACATTGCACATATTTTCAATAACTTAAAAATGAATATCTACTTCCCCATCTCCTAATCCCCCCAGGAAGTACAACTATTTTTTTTACTAGATTTAAATAATAAATCCAAATATTTACTACTCATGGTAGGAGATTCTGGCATTAACTATAGCTGAGTTAAACAGAAATATAGAAAATCATGAAGATTTATTAAACATTTAAAAATGATCACTTATAGCAATTCCTTAGAAGCCCTAGAGGAGAAAAGCTGTTGTCCACTTTCTAATAACACCTAAGGTTTATGTTACATAATGTAATTCAACAGAACAGCATTCTGACCAATGATAAATAACTTACAGGAAATCCTTTCACCTATTCCATGTTTCATTATAAAGCTACTACTTTGACCAATATTAAAATTTTGAAACTCCATTATGCTGACATTTCCAGAAGCATTAACTTTGCAACAACTCATCTTTATGATGCCATTTATTAAATTGAAAGAAAAAGAAGATGGTACTTTCTGGTTTTTACTTAAAAAAGAGAGTTAATTCAATAATTTGATTCCTCACTATTTGAAAACTACTTTCTCAGCACTCGATGGCACTGAGGTGAAGGCAGCTTTCATGGTCCTTGACTTCCCTTTAAAGGAAAGCATTATGGAATTCAGCAGTGAGTATTATCCGGTTCCTAGTCAAACCCCATTGCCAAGAAAATGCGAGAGAGAATCTAAGATAAAAGTTCTGTTCAAGACAAGAAGATTCTAATCTCAACTGTTTCACTCTACAGCTTGTATTACACCAGCTGTTCCATCGTTGAATAGTAAGTGATCACTGAGGATGAATGAGGATAATGGGACCCTCACAGCTGTCATCACTAAATTTACACAGACTGTTTTATATCCAAATGTATGCACATAAAACAGTTGTACAGATAAATTAGTGTTAAGAATTAAAAACTCACATCTACAAATGTCCTTTCTTTGTTCTGAAATCTATGTAATATTTTCAAGCCTGGAAACCTAAACATCCCGGCTACACATTAAAAACATGTTATGTCAGAACACACATATGCCATGGAAAACTTCAGAACTGACCTTCTCATAAAAGCAAACACAAACTTTGTGTGCTTTTGTTATTGCTTAATCCTCTAATTCGACTTTAAAGGACACCACTGAATACTAAATTCAGGTATTTACTAAATAGTGCTGATTACTACTAGCCAAACAGCCCTAACAAACCAAGAGCTGAACGAGGATAGTCTTTTTCAGCTCACTGTCTGTTAGGAAGTTGAAACATTTTCGATTAAAGCCTTCATTTTTCCTGTAGACTTCAACATGTGTGGCCCAAACTAGAAAAGAAACAAACAAAAAATATAAAGATATTGGTTCATATAACAGTAATGCTATGCCCCCCTCCCAGTCATGGATCAAAAGGCTGGGTATGTTCTGCATTTCATGCAGAACCAAGCAGCTGGATAATATTAAAACCTTTATGAACTGACAGGTTGTTATAAACATGACATATCAACAGAATGAAAGGCGAAGAGGTAACCAAATTACTTCCTAGAAAAAAAAACTACAAGCATTTTAGCAAGACCCTAGTTTAGTCCAATTTTGCTTATTTGAGTAAAAGAAGGAAACACAAAAGTTTCTTTTTCAATATTTCAAGAGTTTTAAAAATGCTAGAATTTCTAAGATATCTGCCTCTCTGGAATAGATAAGCACATCTCCCCCAGGATGTAGCTAGAATAGAGGGAAGGTGTAAGTCAATACTGGAGAGCCTCCAGGAAATCAGCCTAGGCCAAGTCTCGCCCTCCTCGGAAGACTTGCACAGGGTGCCCAAGAGAAAATGATCTTTCTTTACTTTGAATTTCTGTATGACAACATATATATTGTCCTAAGGCATAAATTCTATTGTAACGAATTTCATTTCATTACACCTAAATATAAAGAAAACACAGCATGGAAAATCTGACATTGGAGATGCTAAGTAGTGAAACCAGGGGTGAACTTTTGCTTCCTTCTTTATACTCTTCTTTAAGTAATCGACCTGTAGGTAGGGACTAAATCCCGTAGCACATCCTTCCGAATCTTGCAGAGGACACAGCTGAATGTTTTGGAAAGCGCAGGTGCTCAGCAATGGAGCGAACTACCACGTTGTACTGGGAAAGGAGTCTGACTTACTCACCAACACTCTTTCTGAGGTGGCCTCTGATTCAGACTTTGGAATTCCTTTTTCAACTTCACCGTGGCTATCGCTTCGATACCGATAGGCAAACTTCTTTTTCAGAGCCTCTGCTATGAGGGCAGCAGGGTCAGAAGCATCTACTGGTTTGGGCTTTATAGCTTGTTCTGGTCTATGAGAAGTGAAGAGAAACAAGGGGACATTTCAGTATGCTGGCATCCCTCAGGGAAGTACTTCGTGTGCCTTTACCTCCCTGACAGTGCTTCTCCAGCATCCCAGATCCTCAGTTAAAGACACTGACACTGACAGCAGTGAGATGGAAACTCTAGATTTAAGGCTAAATAAAAGAGCACAAAGGTGCCCAATGAATAGCCTCTTGGTTCATCTCAAGAGCATCGACCATGCTCTCCTTCAGGGTGATTACAGTTCCATTCTTCTCCGCAGGCCTGGTGACAACACAGCTTTAAAGAATGAATGACTGGACAACAACAATCAAGACTTTACATGAAAGGGCTTTAAATGCAATGGGGGATAAACTAAAAAGTGACCTGGAAATGTTTATTTTGCCAGTCTCTTAGTTAACTGTGTGTATAGGAGCCACAGGGGCCCATCTTTTTTAACTTAAAAACTGACATGGTAGTCATGTTATAAAAAACAAAGTTCTCAAGAAGCCTAGTACTTTGTTTTACAAGGCATAAAAAAACAAGGGAAGTGGGGCCGCCCAGTGGCGCAGCGGTTAAGTTCGCGCTTGGCAGCCCGGGGTTCGTGGATTCGGATCCCGGGCGCCTGCCGACGCACTGCTTGTCAGCCCTGCCGTGGTGGCGTCCCATATAAAGTAGAGGAAGATGGGCACGGATGTTAGCCCAGGGCCAGTCTTCCTCCGCAAAAACAAAAGGGGAGGAGTGGCAACAGATGCTAGCTCAGGGCTGGTCTTCCTCACAAAAAAAAAAAAAAAAAACCAAGGGAAGTGAGAAAGAAGGTAAATATATCTCACCTTTTTACTGATCGAAGCTTTACACTGTTCATATCTTTAAGGATCTCGAGCATATTTGGCATTTCAGGTTTCTTTGGACTGTTCTTAACCAACGTCTTTCCAGCACTGGCTTTTCTCTCTCTCCGCTCTTTAATCAGATCAACAGCAGATACACTTTGGTGGAGTCCTGATGGAGGAAGGGGCGGGGGAGGGGGCGGAGGGGGAGGTGGTGGGACAGAGGGTGGTACTGTGGTCACAGATGTGGTAGAATCTAAATCACCTACAGAAATAAGAAATAATCAATTTAATCTTGATGGTAATAGGCAAATAAAACATTTTTAAAAGCAAAATTATATTAAGGACTTTTGTATACCCGAAAACAATATCCTTAAAAAAAAAAATCTCAATTACGTAAGTAGAAAGAAGGTTCCAGTTACTTGGCTAGACTCTAAATGCCTGAATCTCAGTCACTGTATCATTTAACCCAAACTTTCCAGATGGAAAAGTTCCATTTAACTTAACAGGGGTGTTTTTGTGATATCAAATGTTCAAGTCTGACTGTGGCACAGTTTGTAACTACTTTTAGATGAAATACAAAGAAGTCTGTTCTGCTTAAATAACGTTATCTGCAATATATACAGTTTGACAATTTAGTACTATAGTAACTATGAGAAAAATTTATTTGATAAATTTGTGGGTCATTTTAAGTGTATTTACATAGAAGACTTATTAAGCATTAAAAGCCTGCAATGACTTGAATGTGTTTAAAGAAAAGTTTTAGGTTTATTGTTAAACAAATTTCTGGAAGAAAATAAAAATGTTATGCTTAATTTCCAAAACAAGAAGTAACTATGATAAAAGTTAAAGTGGTTATAAAATAAGACTCTAAAAATTCATCTTTCTGCATAATTGGAAATTAAGAGAGTTGTTCGTTGGATGAACTATATTGATTAGGGGAACTTGCAGACAAATTTTACTCAAGGGATTTAGATTATAAATAGAACATCTAACATAAATCCCCAAATTCTCTCACTATATACGGCAGTTTTCCTAGTCTACCAGAAGAGGGAGGTAAAGCAAAAGAGAAATGCAATTTAAAGTTTAAAGAAGAAAGGGGCAGGACTTGTGGTTTTTAAAAAGTTACACGCAAATTTCATTAAGTAACACAGACTCCTCCTCAAGCCCGTGGTGCCCGAGTGCGTTCGCCCTCTGTCCATCCCGGCCGTACCCAGGGCGGATGAGGTGTCCATGTTGGGTCACATTAAACCCCAGGAGCACAAACAAAGTGGCTCAGAGGCAGCATAACTGTCCCTATCCTTCAGACAGTCGGTTAACACTGAGTCTAGCCAGGACTCAGGAACAACAGTAGGAAAAACAACCACTCCTTGCCAGCAGGTTAATGGACTAGGATTTCAAGGTTATGGTTTCTTCTCCAAAGTGACAATGCCACACAAATAAAAGCAACAGTATTAGATCAGGAGTCAGAGGACCTGAATTCACTTTCTACTCTGGGCAAGAGGAAGAGAAATGATTACTAAGTAGTTACTATGTGCTGAAGGCATTTTATATAATTTTCACATTTACTCCCACAATAACTCTGTAACATAGGTACTATTATCCCCATTTCAGAGCAGGAAAGGGGGGTAGAAAGGTCAAGTACTTGCCTCAGGACATGCAGGTGAGTAAACAGCACTCAATCCTGTCAGGGCTATTGTGAGATTACTTCATGTCTGATCTGAATGGTGCCATTATCACAGAAAACTGCATTTTCCATAGCATTCACGTGAGCAGTAATTCAACTGTACAAATTCCAGGGTTTTCCAAATATACTGACTCATCATCCCCTTTGATAGCATCAAGATTGTTCTAAACAAACAAAACCCCCTTAAATCTGACTGGGTCCTGTACTGTTTTCTAATAACCCCAATGACTGTTACTAATAAATTTTCAAATTAGTGGCATTCTCCTAATTTCCAGTTTGCTGGTTAAAACAAATGTAGAACTTACAGACCTGCCATGAGATTTTGCTGTTCCTGCAGGGTCACAATTTTGGCAATCTGAGCTCTCAGAGCAGCAAGCTCATTTTCAAGAGCACAGATCTTCTGCAGTGCTTCCTCATTCGCCAGTGTTGGAGTTTTCAGTTGAGGCTCTTCTGGAGATGGGTTTGGTAAGGAAACCTGCCTGCTCGGGGGCTTCTCAAATAAAGGAAGGTCATCCTGAAGGGGTTGCCTTGACCTGACCTCTGTCCTGCAAGGAAGACAGAAGGTTGGCTGTCACAGGCTTTGTAAGGGAATCATCATTGCTAATTCATCAGAACATATCTGAACATAACATCTGAGAACCACTTTTCAGGCTGTCCTTACACAAATCTGCTCCTGTAAATTTCAAAACAACAAGTTTCAAAAAAGCACTTGTCAACCTGATGTGGATACATCACAGCCTGGGTTTCTTGTTGCCATCATTCTTCTTAATCTTAATCTCTACAGAACATGCACAAACCAACACTATCAGGAGGCATCCCAGCTTCCAACCATGTTTTTTACTAACTCATGTTTTGTTTTGAACTGAGGTGAAGAAACTTTTTA
Source organism: Tapirus indicus (assembly GCA_031878705.1). NCBI lineage: Eukaryota > Metazoa > Chordata > Mammalia > Perissodactyla > Tapiridae > Tapirus > Tapirus indicus. The sequence continues at coordinate 20,023,789 of CM062934.1, forward strand.
ATACTCTTAATAATGGTAAACTAATACTAGTTATATTTGACAACAAAATCCAATGAGTAATGCATTAGCCCTTCCCCAGGGTACTGGCTTCTGCATTTCAATGTCAGTGTTTTCCATGTATGATAGAATACATCAAATTGCAAGACAGTGTAACAATGTGAGCCAAATACAGCATCAGAAACTGAAAAGGAGGAAAAAGAAATCACTGTAATTGAACCCATGCAGTCACTACATAGGCAGTCTCATCTTCACTTGAGTGTAGAGAAAAGATTTTTAATGTGCACTGCTCCGTAGCTCCAAATGGAAGTCTTTTGGGGTTGAGAATAAAATTTAGATTTCTTTTCAAGGTCAATTTATATATTTATCCATTGCCTCCTATCTTCTATAATTAGGTTTTCCCAGCCTCTAAGCCCTTTACCTTTTTTTTTCTTCCAGCTTTACTGAGGTATAATTGACAAATATTGTATACATATAACTGTACATGTACAACATGACAATTCGATACGCATATACATTTTGAAATAATCACCACAATCAAGTTAATTAACATATCCCAGTTTCCTTCACTTTCATGTAGTCATGTGACTAAGTTCTGGCTAACGAGATGTAGCAGAGTGTGGGTGAGTCATCTACGAAGGCTGCTTAAAGGGAGATGACTCCACGAGGAAGAAAGTCCTCTCAGCTCTGGCTCCACCCCCTTTCCCTCCCGAGAGCCTGGAGGGCAAGTTGACGACTGGAGTTTGAGAGTCGTAGAGGGCCAGAGGCTAACCCTGACATGGAAGCCAATGCTAAGGATAGCAGAGAGCCTGGCTGGGTCCCTGAGGATACTGGAGCCACTGTTGGCCCCACACTACCTACTCCGGATGTTTTTGATTTGAGAGAGAGAGAAGCTACTTTGAGAGAAAAATAAACCTCCATCCTGTTGAAGTCACCATTATTTTGGGCTTCTCTGTTACATATACTCAAACTTAATCCTAACTGTTAGAACATTCACCAACATTAATTCTATATTAGTTTTCCCTTACTGGATATTGGTATTTTATTTTTGCTTGAGAGCTGTGATAATTCTTCATTCTACCTTGTGTTTTAAATGGGGGAATTCTTGGACCTTTAGCTTTCTGTATTACCCACTGAATTCAGGTGTTTTTCTTCATATCTAATTTCCTTTATGCCCTGTTAATTGAACTACCATACACAGAGGATGCCTGCAAATTGTTTTTTTACTTGTAACATTATTATACAAAAATATTTGGAGAATGAATGTCCTAGTTCTTACCTAGCCCTAGCTTACCTAGCAACCGATTTTAATAATACTAACTTTATTAATTTTATTTAATTTGGAATATTTGTGGGATAGGGAAAAATGTTTGGCTTGCAAAGCTTCAATTACCATTCACTTTCTTAGCTCCACACTGGGAAGAAACAGCTGGTAACATTTCTAAAAAACTACATGAAGATTAAACAAAAGTAAAAACTTCTATAAGGAATAGTACCAATGCTCTGATTAAATATATTAATACGTTCTTTGAAAGACTGTTATATAAGACAGAGATTAGATGCATGTGCTATAATCGACCTGCAATAAAGAAAATAATTTTAGGGGCTGGTCTGGTGGCATAGCAGGTAAGTTCACGCGCTCCACTTCGGCAGCCCAGGGTTTGCCAGTTCGGATCCTGGGTGTGGACCTATGCACCGCTCATCAAACCATGCTGAGGCAGTGTCCCATATAGAGCAACTAAAAGGATGCACAACTATGACATACAACTATCTACTGGGGCTTTGGGGAGAAAAAAGCAAAAAAAAAAAGGAAAGAAAATAATTTTAAGAAGACATTAAAATTTTGAAAAAAAAATTGCTATGGTTCTTTGTTGATACAACAAGCTAAATTCTGCTTTCTACCCACCTTTCACAGGGTAGGTCAAATAATTTTGTTAAACAGCTCTGTACAGTAAATAAGTTATAAGTAGATAGAAATTAGTCAATCTTTTGATTGAAGTTTTTTGGTGGGAGATATTTATAATAAATTATATTTAATATCAATATAATATCAAATATTCTGATTTAATTTAATATGCTCCCTAACTATATTCTTGGTAATTTTTTATGTTTTTAACAAAACTGAACACAATAATGATTTTTAAAAAAACTACTTCTTGAAAGAACTAGGAGAACTGCTGGTAGGTAGGATAGCAGTAGTGAGAGAATTTTAGTCTTAAGAATAGATCTGGGTAAAATACAGAAATCACAAATAAATGTAGAATTCAATTGTCATACATGTTCAAAACAACAGTGGAGAAAGAAGGAAGAGTTATAGTAACTGAGACTGAATTTAGAGGAAGAAAAAGTGTGGAAGCAGAGTGTTCTCAGGACAGAGGACGGATGCCAACACCACGGGCATCGGGGTGAGGGGCATCTGGAGAGTGCCAGCTGGATGGAAGTGAAACTGAATAGAGATGAGAAAAATACAGAACCTGCAGATAAAGACTCATCTCTACCACCACCATTTTCCATGAAAGTAGAATTTTGCTTTGTTTAACAAACCATACCTAAAAGAATAAATATATTCATATCTGGGGATGGAAGTGAGGATGATGGTTTGTTTTCATATTATGTATGAATGCAGAGATTTCATGAAGTCTATAACAGCAAATAAAGTTAAGTTTTGGATACCAGAATCTTTAGTGCTACTAAACAAAAAATGATGTTATGATACTGTTTATTCAAGAACAAGTGGTCACTTTACTAGAGTACATCCCCACCTAAAATTCTAGACATCACAGGATCCAAAAGTATTAAATGCTTATAAGTCTGTTTTAGAATGTTATCATTCAAGTAAACCAATCTTCAAATCCCATGAACATTTACTCTTCAATATCCAAAACTGAAAGAAGATAATATGTCAATTTGGATTAAGATATCAACTACATGACATGTTTGAACAGCTTACTTTCCTTAAAATATCTTCTAGCCAAAATAAATGGTAAGAGAAAATTAATGAATACTGAATAGCAACTACAATGTTTAAAAAAAGAATTAAGCTTCTACATCTCCCTGTAACTCCTACAGGTAAATTTCTTCCCTTTTTTCCCCCATCTACTGAAAATTAAGGACAAAGCACTCATTAATCTTGAATACCAGTATGCCTGGCAAGAGAAAAAAACTTCAGGGCCTTTAGCAAAATGATTTAAGTAACAGTGAGAGATCATCTGTATTTTATGTCTATACTACTTTTATAACTTTGACTATACAGATTCTGTATTTCCCTATGTGAAATACTGTTGATGGTTATAGGTTCAAACAAAGTAATTATAGGAAATGTGGAAGTTTAAATGTGGATTTTTAGAAGCTGAAAAAGGAAAGTAATCCTGAAATGATCGTGTCTTCTCAAAAACACAGAGAGATTCAATGTTTAAAGGAGCTCGAGAGCCAAAATAAAAAAACAAAAGAGTTGCTCTGCAATATTCTTGTGTATGTAAAAAGTTTAGATTTTATGAAAATTCTCAGATAGGCCCCTTGCTTTAAAAGTACAAGCACATACCCTCTTCCCACATGTGTGGCGGGTTTTTTTTGGTGAGGAAGATTGGCCCTGAGCTAACATCTGTTGCCAATCCTCCTCTTTTTGCTGAGGAAGACTGGACCTGGGCTAACATCTGTGCCCATCTTCCTCTACTTTATATGTGGGACGCCTGCCACAGCATGGCTTGATAAGCGGTGCATAGGTCCACACCTAGGATCCAAACCTGTGAACCCCAGGCTGCCGAAGCAGAGTGTGCGAACTTAACCACTACACCACCGGGCTGGCCCTGGACATCTGTTTTATAAGCCAGTCAACAAGTAATTCATTCTCAGAACCAATCTGTTTGCCCTCCTTCAGAATAGAGGGCTGTTAAGAGCTAGCATATAGAGGCAGAATTAATCCAAACTAAGAGAAATGCTCTTTTCTAGAATTTGTGTGTATAACTCAGAGAAATTTTAAGAAACAAAAACAAATATAAAAACAAAAACAATAAAAAGAGGCATCAAGTATGGATGTCCCAAAAGCAGAAGACAAACAGCCAAAGTGTTTCTTAAAACCATTTTCTGCACACCAACTTCTGCTGGTAAGATTTCTACCTTTGTTGTTTGTTTGATTTTGGCTCTAAAGTGCCTAATGGCAGAAGGGCACAGGTCATATTCAGAGAGGTACTGCACACGGTCTAGCTTTCATACCTTTTCAGTGTTAGGATCATGGGCAGCCACTTTTGGAGTACAACGTACATAAATATGAAGGGCTTTTTAAGCTCCACTGACTATTTCAAAGAAATATAATGCACCTCTGGGGTCCTTTCCTGACAGTTAATGAAAACTCAAAATCTGAGATTATTTTAAATATCAGCTCAGTGTTTATGAAAGGTGGTATTCCAAGATGATTTTTATTGATCCTCCCTCACCTTTTTAGTTTAGAGACTAGCCTAGAAAGGAATAAAAATACACTCCATTGTCAGTTTAGTTTCCTGAAAACATGAAGTTGGGTAGAAAACATGAAGCCTTCTAAGTAAGCAAGTGGTTGGATAAAGACAAACTGACTGGAGAAATTATTCTGACAGAGGGAAGTAATCCATGAAAGGATTTCTGGTGGGGAACAGGTGGGACTGCTGTGAGGCATTGGAGCCAGACGACCAGTGGGATTTGCTGCATTAGCTGTTCTAGGCTCTGTTCAACACAAGCCTCTTGTTTTGTATTTTAAAGGCTGGATCTTCCTAAAAGTGGTTTTTAACAGAAATGACATTTCTCCCTTAAATGCAGTATTTTATTGATGTACATTATCAGTTAATGTCTACTGTCAAATAATTAAGACTAAAATGGGCACGAGTTAACACCTGCTGTTTGTTGTGCTGTGAGTAGGAAACAATCTTGCTCTGATCACTGAGTCTCCTGGTCTACACTTGCTCACTGCTTTTATTTAACATAGTACTGGAGGTTTTGCCCAGAGCAATTAGGCAAGAAAAAGGAATAAAAGGACTCCAAATAGGCAACCAAGAAGTGAAACTCTCACTATTTGCAGACAACATGATCTTATACATAGAAAACCCCCAAAAATCCATTGGAAGACTACTAGAAATAATCAACAACTATAGCAAAGTGACAGGGTATAAAGTCAACTTACAACAATCAATTGCATTTCTATATGCTAATAATGAACTAACAGAAAGAGAACTCAAAAAGACAATCCCATTTACAATTGCAACAAAACACATACACAATGGAATACTACTCAGCCATTAAAAAAGACAGAATTGTCCCATTTGCAACAACATGGATGGACCTAGAGGATATTATGTTAAGTGAAATAAGCCAGAGAGAAAAGGACAAACACCACACAATTTCACTCATATGTGGAATATAAACTAACACAAGGACAGAGAGAACTGGTTGGTGGTTACCAGGGGGAAGGGGGATGGGGGGGGCAAAAGGAGTGAAGGGATGCATTCATATGGTGACAGACAAATAATAATGTACAACTAAAACCCCACAATGTTATAAATTATTAAGACATCAATAAAAATTAGAAAACAAAAAGAAGGATCATACACCATGATCAAGTGCGATTAATTCCAGGGGTGCTGGGGATGCTTCAACATCTGCAAATCAATCAATGTGATACACCACATTAACAAAATGGGGGAAAAACCACATGATCATCTCAGTAGATGCAGAGAAGCATTTGACAAGATCCAACATCCATTTATGATAAAAACTCTTAATAAAATGGGTATAGAAGGAAAGGACCTCAACACAATAAAGGGCATATGTGACAAACCAATAGTCAACATCATACTCAACAGTGAAAAACTGAAAGTCACTCCTCTGAGGACAGGAACAAGACAAGGATGCCCACTCTCACCCCTCTTATTCAACACAGTACTGGAAGTTTTGGCCAGAGCAATTAGGCAAGAAAAAGAAATAAAAGGGCTCCAAATTGGAAAGGATGAAGTAAAACTCTCAATGTTTGTAGATGACATGATTCTATACATAGAAAACCCTAAAAAATCCACTAGGAACTTAGAAATAATCAACAACTACAGTAAAGTTGAAGGGTACAAAATCAACATACAAAAATCAGTGGCATTTCTATATGCTAATAACCAACTAGCAGAAAGAAAAGTCAAGAATACAATCCCATATACAACTTCAACAAAAAGAATAAAATACCTAGTAATAAATTTAACCAAGGAGTTGAAAGACTATACACTGAAAACTATAAGACACTATTGAAAGAAATCGAAGAAGACATAAAGAAATGAAAAGATATTCATGCTTATGGATTGGAAGACTAAACATAGTTAAAATATCCATATTACCTAAAGCAATCTACAGATTCAATGAAATCCCAATCAGAATCCCAATGATATTCTTCACAGAAATAGAACAAAGAATCCCAAAATTTATATGGAACAACAAAAGATCCCAAATAGCCAAAACAATCCTGAAAAACAAGAACAAAGCCGGAGGTATCACAATCCCTGACTTCAAAATATACTACAAAGCTATAGTAATCAAAACAGCAGGGTACTGGCACCAAAACAGACACACAGATCAATGGAACAGAAGTGAAAGCCTAAAAAGAAAAACCCACTTATCTATGGACAGCTAGTCTACGACAAAGGAGCCAAAAACATACAATGGAGAAAGGAAAGTCTCTTCAATAAATGGTGTTGGTAAAACTGGACAGATGTACAAAACAATGAAAGTAGACCATTATCTTACACCATACACAAAAATTAATTCAAAATGGATTAGACTTGAATGTAAGACCTGACACCATAAAACCCCTAGAAGAAAATATAGGCAGTACACTCTTTGACTTAGCATTTATCTTCTCAAATACTATGTTTACTCAGGCAAGGGAAACAAAAGAAAAAATAAACAAATAGGACTATATCAGACTAAAAAGCTTCTGCAAAGCAAAGGAAACCATGGACAAAAAGAAAAGACAACCCACCAGCTGGGAGACAATATTTGCAAATCATATATCCAACAAGGGGTTAATTTCTAAAATATATAAAGAACTCATATAACTCAACAACAACAAAAAAAACCACTCAATCAAAAAACAGGCAGAGGATATGAACAGACATTTTTCCAAAGAAGATATACAGATGGCCGACAGGCACACGAAAAGATGTTCAACATCACTAATTGTCAGGGAAATGCAAATCAAAATTACAATGAGATATCGCCTTATACCTGTTAGAATGGCTATAATTACCAAAACTAAAAACAACAAATGTTGGAGAGGATGTGGAGAAAAGGGAACCCTCATACACTGCTGTTGGGAATGCAAACTGGTGCAGCCACTATGGAAAACAGTATCGAGATTTCTCAAAAAATTAAAAATAGAAATACCGTATGATCCAGCTACCCCACTACTGGGTATTTATCCAAAGAACATGAAATCAACAATTCAGAGATTTATGCATCCCTATGTTCATCGCAGCATTATTCACAATAGCCGAGATGTGGAAGCAACCCAAGTGCCAATCGATGGATGAATGGATTAAGAAGATGTGGTATATACATACAATGGAATACTACTCAGCCATAAAAAAAAGAACAAAATCATGCTATTTGCACCAACATGGATGGACCCTGAGGGTATTATACTAAGCAAAATAAGCCAGACAGAGAAAGACAAACACCGAATGATTTCACTCATATGTGGAAGATAAACAAACACATGGATAAAGAGAACAGATTAGTGGTTACCACAAGGGAAGGTGGGGGTGGGAGGGCAAAAGGGGTAAAGGGCCACATATGTATGGTGACGGATAAAAACTAGACTCTTAGTGGTGAACACAATGCATTCTATACAGAAACTGTTACATAACAATGCACACTTGAAATTTACAGTGTTATGAGCCAACATGACCTCAATAAAATAATTAAGAAAAAAACTAATCAGACAAATAAACTGATGGATTATTTGGAAAAAAAAAGTTTAATTAAAAAAATAAAATAAACATCTTAAAAAAGAAAGACTCTTTACCTGCTAATCCTGCAATACCTGGTCTGTGCTCATCTATTGCTATGTCTTTACTTCTACTTGTCATTCAAATCAAATTCCTTCTTTGCTCTTGGATTACTTGATTCTTATTTTATCCAGCTAATGCCACTCAAATGATATTACTCTTGCTAAAAATCAATGATAATCTTCCAACTGCAAAACAAAATTGAAACTTGCTAGTTTTTTTATTTACCTAGTCTCTAAGTATTTGACACTGATGACTAGTTTACTCTCTCCTTCCATAAAACTCTCCTACCTCTGCTTCCCTGACAATACCCTCTGCTGGTTCTGCTTCTGTTTCTTGAGCTGCTCCTTTTTGGGGGTGGGGGGCGGAAGGAGGGTTCCTTGTTCTCTGTATTTCTTTTTTTTCCTGATTCACTCCCAAATGCCTTTATCCAGGATACAAATGCTCTTCATGTCTTATACATGCTCCTTGAGCACTCTGATTATCAGCCACTCTATATCTACACATTGAAGTGCAAGCATTCTTCATCAATATCTAACTACATAAACTGTTTCTAGAGTGATGTCAATGTCCCATAGGAAATTCAAATACAATATATTCCAGACTGGACTACCTCCTTTTATTCCCACTCATGCCCCCCCAAAAAACCTGCTTTCCTATATTCCTATTAATTGTCCATCATTCTCCTAATTATCCCAGCCAGAAACCTGGGAGGTATTCTAGAGTCTTCCTTTTTCTTTTGCAGGGAAAGATTCACGCTTAGCTAACATCTGCTGCCAATCTTCCTCTTTTATCTTCCTCCCCAAAGCCCCAGTGCATGGTTATATATCTTAGTTGTAAGTCCTTCTAGTTCTTCTACATGAGCCGCCGCCACAGCACGGCAACTGACAGATGGGTGGTGTGGTTCCATGATGGGGAAATGAACCCGGCCCACTGAAGCGGTGAGAGCGCCGAACTTGAACCACTAGGCCAGCAGGGCTGGCTCAAGACTCTTCCTTTCTTAACCTCAACATGTAACAAGTTTCAAAGTCCTTTCAATTCTTCTGAGTATTTCTTACCTTTGTCCCTCTTCTCTCTGTATAACTGAGACCAGCTCTTATCTGGCCTATTTCCTGGCCTGGCCCCCTTCTATTCTTCATACTGTGTACAGGGAAATTTTACTAAAATACAAATTTGATAATATGACTGCGTGCTTAAATTTATTCCATGGCTCTACACTGCTTTCATGAAAAAGTTTAAATTTCTCAGCCTAATATGTGTGACCTACTTTCCATATTCATCTTCTATAGCTTACCCTTCTGCTACTCTCTAGCCTCACTGAGCCCTTTGGAGTTTCCTAAATATGCCACATTGTTCACTTTTCCTGGAATACAGCCTTCCTATTTGATTGGCTTCCACTGACCCTCATCACTCAGCTCTAGCGTCCTCTCCTCTGAGAAGCCTTGCTAAACCTCTCTCATCCCGAAGTGGCCTTCTATACTTACTAAGTAGACTTTACAGTATCAATATTATTGATTTCCTTTTTAATCTCTTCTAGCACACCAAGTATACCTGGTACTGGAAAGCCAGGACCATGTCTTATTTTATCTCTGTATCCTTGATGGCTAATAAGAATGAAAAGTTGAATATGCTGAATAACTGTTTATTAGATTGAAGTGTGGTCAACAATTTATTCAGGTTCTTTCAAATAAATGGAAGCACCTCTCTAATTCTTACACAGTGTCTCCTTTGAATCAAAACCCATCGTGACTCACAATTTTTAGGAAACATTCTCCAATGATTATACAAATTCCCTAATATGACCCACACTGATTCCTCTGCCTCAATAAGACCATGATAGTTACTTTACTTACCTAAGCATATTTATGATAGTTCTTTCTGGTCCCTCATATTAGCATGTAAACTTATGAAGGGCAGGGAATTTTGTAATTCATAAGGACTTAGGATACAGTTATATGTCTCTAGGAACTTTATAAATACTAGCTGAGTCTTTAAAATGAACATAAAAGAAGAGTACCCGAGAAAAATAACTGGGTTAGTTACTAGAGATCAAATTAGGCTAATAAAAGGAAATACTGCAAATGTATCATCTTTTAAAATAATAAATATTGCATCTCACTTTGATAACTTCCAGACTAACCTCTGTCTCGTTGAACATTCTCCTTCTTCTTTGGCTACCCATCCAACATCAGCAAAAGATACCACTGCATCCTCTCCTGGGTGGCTGGGGCTCCATTCTCTTGGAGGGCTGGTAAGCTGTAAGTTACACAAATAGAGAAAGTCTTCATCTGGCACCAAAATGTTAGAATAAAACTTTTTAATCACCTAAAGGAAAATCATCAACTCTGGTGTTAGAAACACATGGGCAGTTTCTAATGTTTCCATTGAAAGTCCCCTCGAAAGGGACCATTACTTATGTTATACTATTCTCTAATAGTGTATAACAATCTCTGAATTATAATTTAACTTGACTCAATTTTTATTTTACAGGTCAAATGAGACTGGTCTAAAAAAAAAACCAACTCTGCCCATCCTAAAATATTAAGAAAATTTTAGAATTTAAGCATTAGAAATCAATTCTTTGTGAAGAGATTTAACAGAAAAAAAAGTATAAGAACAAGAACAAGCAAGTGACGAATTTGTGCTAAATCTGGGAATATTTTTAAATTGATATTATACAGACATGTTGTTATAATGTTGAAAATACATTTTTAAAAAATTCTTAAAAGGGGTGAAGGGTTACATCCACATGGTGACGGACAAACAATAATGTACAACTAAAACCCCACAGTGTTATAAACTATTAAGACATCACTAAAAAAAATAATTCAAAAAAAAAATCTTAAATCTCTTTTAAAAGTATTAACTATATTAAAGAACAAAAAATAGAAACAGCAATAGAACAGAATTCTCTGGCTAACCTTAAACACATAGATGAAGCAATAGAATATTCTGAAATAAATACAACAAAGAAAAAGCAACCAAGTTCTGAAATTTACCAAAAAAAAAAAAAAAAGGAAACAATTCAAGTTTTAAGTATAATGCCCCAGAAGCCAGATGGCCAATGAATAATAATTTAAAAACAACGTTATCATGAGCCAGCCCCGATGGCCTAGTGGTTAAAGTTTGGTGCATTCCACTTCAGGGACCTGGGTTCGGTTCCTGGGCGTGGAACCACACCATCTGTCTGGTGGTTGCCATGCTGTGGCGGTGGCTCAAATAGAAGAACTAGAAGGACTTACAAATGGAATATACAACTATGCACTGGGGCTTTGGGGAGGGAAAAAAAGACAGAGAGGAAGACTGGCAATAGATGTTAGCTCAGGGCAAATCTTCCCCAGCAAAATAAATTAAATAAATAAATAATTAAAAATAAAGTTATCAGATTATTATAATACTTTCTAAAAGTTAGAGTGAAGTTTAACTAAAAAAGAAAATGCAGACTTTTTAACTGAAGGAAAAATTTTAAAATGCCAAGGAGGTTTACTTATTAACACATTTGTCAGAAAGATTCTACTGTAACCCATGCTTTGTTTGAAACTTCTTAATACCATCATTGCACTACACTTTGGAAACTACTTAATATAATGGAACTTAAATAATGCTTCTTCCTCAAATGTAAAATATACCATGCAAACACATAATACTAATATAGTTAAATTTTTTTAATATCTTTAATATTATGAATAAAATTTTAACTAAACATATCAGCTACTGGTATGCGTACCCATTCTGATATCATAATTACCTAACATTATCAACTTAAAAAAAGAAGCATTAGAAAACTGACATTTTAACAAAATACACTAAGAACATCAAATATTTTAAATGCCTTAAATTATGGGGAGGTGCGGGTACAGGTAAGAGAGAAAACAAGTGGTAATGAAAGAGTAGAGATTTAAGAACCTAATCCTGGGCAAAAACAAAAGCAAACTAATAATGGGATTAAGAGGAAAAGGCTTTTGAAATACCAACGTTTTAATGCATTAGTGGAATAACTGTGGTCAGCATAAAAAAAGTATAAGCTTCAGCAAGTACACTGTCAAGGGATATGATCAAAGAAAAATCAAAAAGAAGATTTTTATACTTCTCCCTTATGTTTCAAAAATTTACCCCAATAAATCAATAAACAAACAGATATTCAGGAAACAGGTATTTTATACAACTGAAATAACATAACTGAACTGGGCATCACATCTGATCTCAAGAGCCTGAGAAATCTGGTAATATTCTGTTCCTATCCATTATTGAAAACAGAATGGTCTATTAATGTTCCTATAACATTATAATAGGGAGATTCTAAGTGGGTTATGTGGAGATTTTTGAACAGGAAGATCCTCAAGCCCTGTGGAAGCTCCTAGAAGATATAGTATTTAATGAACTGTTTTGTACAAGTAAGAGATGATAAAAGTAAAACCTGAATGGTGCCTTCCTAAGGTGCTAGTTAATACAGATCAATCTGATTTTAACTCTTTGTTTAGAAAATACAGTTTTGTTCCAATACAGTTACTAGTTGCTAAGGAGTTAAGTATAGTTAAGACAAATAAAATCTAGTTTTGACCTCAAGACCTTACTTTTCCATAAAAGTTACAAAAATGCTGTTTTCTTCCCAGATATTTGTTTATAAAAGGAAGCAAAATGATACTTTTCTAAGAAGAAATTCTCAAAAATATAAAAGTTGACCCATTTTGTACCAGCTTTTCAGAGTATTTTATAATGTAATTAAAGATCAAACAATATTTTTCAATTTTACATCTGAAATACTTCACATATTCAACATGAAATGTTGCTTTTTGCACAAACTTAAAAAAAAAAATAAAACAAATTATTCCATGGACTTAGTCTGCAATCTTACTAAGCATTGACTGTATTTAATCACTGAAATAATACCATGTCTATAACATGTGCTCAAGGAGACGAAAATGTTAATGATACTGTCAAGAACCAATTCCAGAACTGGTAATAGCTGTATCATTCCTAATTGACATCCTGCTCCACAAAACAAAGTAGTTTTAATATTTAAGTCACATATCTACATGATAACAGTGATTTATGCCAGTAAAAAAGAAGCCTAACAAAGTCCCTGGGGAAACCAAACTCATTCAAAGACAAAATGAAGCTGAAAAAATAGTAATACTAACCTTTTTCTAAAAGGCCATTTCAGTTGTTGCTGAAATGTGCACTGAGTAACATAAGCATGGAATGGGAAGGACAATTCACTTAGTCAAGTCTCAGTTATGGTGAAATCACTGCAGGCAAGGAGACTGACGGTCTGGAATTTTTGGAAGTATGATGTAGACACCACTACTGACATGCATGGATGACTGACTCATGGGAAGCTTGAAAAGAAAAAGGCCAACTTACTGAAGGTTCCAGCAAGGTCCTGTCCTACCACAGCTATGGTTAATAGGAAAAAACAAAAACAAAAAACAGTGAAGGGAATAGAAATTTATTTTTTTCAAAATCATGGGCATTATAAAATTTAAATTTAAAATCAGTATAAGTATCCAAATTACTTGCAGAAAGTATGAAAAAAATTTCATTCAGAGCAAAAATTCAATAGTAGCATTGTCTTTTTACTATTTTAAGAAGTTCAATTCGACATTTGATACAATCTAATTATCCAAATCTCAATTATATTTCAAGAATTTTACTTAAGTAACTTTAGATAATTTAAAATATTCTCATAAGGTAAAACCATACCAAGGAAATTGATTCAATTAGTAAAATACATAAACGAAAAATACAAAGCTTGTACAAAAGTTGAAATACTTAGAATGAAATATTAGAAGAGCTGACTTTGTCCTCGTGTGACTTTGCATATAATAAACACGCTGGTACTAGGAACTAGGATTCTCTCAGTTTCTTGCCAAAAAGGGTGTAACAATAAATAGACTCGGTCTATTTTACCACCATTTGTTTACAGCTAAATACAAAAAAATGTACTCTTAAAAGAAACACAGTAAAATAATCTCTAGTTTTGCTTACAAATTTAATTATTCCTCTTTTTCTACCAATTCCTACCATAGTAAGAAAAACTAAAAGTAGAAATTCTGTATTTTACTATGGTGACATACAGTGACACCAACAAGCCAAGTATACCTATGTAGAGAACACTAGTCTGAAGGATGGAAAACTCAATTAAATATTCTAGCTGAAACTCAGCCACTAATGTTTCTGAGCAATGTGGTCATTTTTTTAAAATCGAGCATTTATTAATGCTTCCTATTCATGACACACCTAGAATGGGAGAGGGGAGAGAGCAGAGGTTAGGAAGGAAAAGGGAGAAGGAAAGGAACCAGAGACAAGAGGGAGGGAAATGTGTCTGTATCTCTCAAAATAACCTAGGAAAATAAGTAACAGTATCCCCATGGAGAAACGAGTCTTAAAGAGGCCAATTACTGAGAATAAATAAAATGTCACAAACGTTTGTTATTTAGAGAGTGAGGCTTCAAATTACTGTGCCACAGTACCAAATTTATAAAATATAATACTCATATCTGGATTCTGTTGTCCTTAACAGCCATTTTACAGCTAAAAATACCAAGAAATGGACACCACATATACTGTAACATCACACGATAGCATATTCCAGATTATCAAATAGTAACTGGAGAAGTTAAGTTCAACAATTATTTTTAGTATTAATCCAGGTACTTATCTTTTGATGGCTCAGACATCAAAGACCAGTATCCCACACTAAGTCTCCCACCTCACTAGTTCCCGACTCACCAGCCTCCTCTTAGTTCCTCAAACAATAACTTCTATCTTGCCTTAGGACTTTTACTCACATTGTTCTCCCTGCCCACAATACTCCCCCCACCTCCGTCCCTTTCCCTGGCTCTTTGCAGGGCCAACTCTTTCTAATCCTTAACTGCATTCAACCAAAGAGGCCTTCCCGGACCACCATTGTTATCCTCCCCACTGCTATACTACTTTTTCCTTCAAGGTATTTAGTACAAATTGAATCATAGCTCAATAAGCGCAGTGAGCACATGTGTTTGGTTCACCACTGACTAACAGCACCTAGTACAATGTACAGATTTCGAGTACATTTGCTAAGTAAAGACAGGCTGTGAAGTGGCTGTTTTACTTCCAAATTTAGTCATGGTGTGTGAACTTTAGTGAGAATCTCATTCATTACTTACTTGGGTACAGAACATTCCCTCCAACCACCAATTCCAACGACCACTCCTGGCAATCCAAGAAAACAGCCCGGGGCAGAGTTTCCACAGGGGAAAAGGTATTCCAGGTTAAACTACCCAGAGGTCTGTCAGTTATAGAGCTGGGATTCAAATTACCACACCACACTGCCAAGTCCCACCCCCCTCAGTATCTGTAGTACTCAGGGTCACTTTTTCTTTTTTTTTGCCTTAAGATTTTTTAAGTATATTATTAATTACCCCAATAAGCTACACTTATATTCTATGTTTTTAACTCATACAACTTAAAATTTATAAAAATGCAACCCAAAAGCGCTTTAGTGATTACTTTCATAATCACCAGTAGATAATGATGATACTGCTTTAAAGAAAACTTTCTTTAGCAAAATACTAAAACACAATCTGTGCCCAAAGTCTTCAACCTCAGCTGCATAAAAAGCTCCTGAAGAGGTTTTAAAAAATAAACGTATGAAATTCGGATTTAGTAAGCCTTGAATGCGACCTATATTCCTTAAAAGCTCTGTTGAATGTTTGTGCAAGGAGGGCGGGCATATAAAACCACCTTGGAGAATGGGGCCTGAGCACGGATATTTTACTTTTTAAAGCTTCTGGTGATTTAAATAAGCAAACTGTTGAGAACCACTGCAAATCAAACCTCTGCACCCCATTTCCCCCAATCTCCCAGAGCTCACTGCTTTTGCAAGTTCCTCCATGATCTGGACTTCTTTTGGTTTCATGAATCCAGAGTAAGAACTAGGAAAATAAGAAGGACCTATTCTCCCACTTAGTCTTAATCTGGGTTCCTCCTTCAAAGGGGCCACAATATCCAAATATACAAAATGCTTATGGCTCGAAGTGTGTAGTTGTGACTCAAGGTTGAAATGTATGTATCTGAAAGGTGTAAAAGGGCCAGGGGAAGTTTGTTTTTCTTCAATTAAAGTAAATGTGAAGGGTCTAGAGATCCTGTTTTGAGTGTAAAGTAGCCAACTCTTTTCTAGCGCTCACGAAATGAAGTACAGGGAAAGCCAAAAAAGCCTACAAGGTTACAGGCAGGTCTTCTTCAAATCAACAGCAAAGAAACATTGAGTGCTTTTATATGCTTTTTCACATTTATTACCTCATTTTATTCCCAGCTCAATATTCATTGTGCCCATTAACTGGATCAAGGTGTAAATAAATATGTTGGTCTGTGTTCTGATTTGTGACCTTATGAATATACAGAAATCCAATTTGTAAAATTAGGGAGTTGAATTAGAGAACCAAGTAAGTTAATCTGCTATTTAACTGTAAGGTGGCAATAATAACCACAAAATCACCACCACTAGCACATGATTACTGTGCACTAATTATGTACCAGTTATTACACTTGGAGCTCATGGCTTCACAGGGATTCTCTTGTCTAACCCTCACAATGTAAGTAACATGACCGTCTTCCCCATCATTTACATAAGAGTCTTGTCCGCAGATATATGGGTCAGCTGATAACAGTGAAAAGATAGTATGATCTAGAAGAACATACTGAGGCTTAAGATTTCAGAGGTGAAAATGTTTTGAGGGTGACAGAGCTGAGGTGTCGCCAATGAGTGTGGGTACTAGAAAAGGAACGGAAGTGCGAGTCAACAGGAGTAGAGGAAATAAAGAAAATATGAGGCTAAGTTTCAGGTGGGTCCTCCCAAGGACGTTGAAATCACCCAGGACAATGGAGGGCCTGGTTTTGATTACCTAACTTCTGCTTCTGAATTGACCCATGAATGCTCTATTCTCAAGTTTAATCCATTTCGATTTTTGTCTCCCAAATATGGCCCTATAATGGCCCATACCCTCCCTGGGTCCAACTGCGGCTCCACAGGTCCAGAATTTCTATGACAGTATTTACATGTTGGACTCCCAGTCAGTCCAAATACATTCCATATCAATCAAATCCCCAAATGAGCCAGAAAAATAGCAAAAATGTACTTTCAATTTTTAATTTTACTCTAAACTCCATCCTTTATATTTTTTGAAGACTCTAAATTTTTATATTTTAGACAGATGTAGTAAAAAATAGAAGATACAGAGGAACAGTAGCAGATTTAAAATACCTAAGTTGCAGATAAAATACTGATTTTAATATTGATGTTGAATTTGAAAAGACTCAGTATGCTACAAAACTGCCTGGAAGTAAAAATCTCACTATGAACAAATGTTTTCTGTCTTTCACTACATTCTCAAGTAGGTCACCAATATTTCTCTTAGCTTACTCCTCTCCTTATGTTAATCCATTTCTTTTCAAATGCAGCTGCTGTACTACATCTAATATTCTTATTCCACTCATACCCTTCTAAATGAGTGATAACACCGAGAAAGAGAATTTTTCCAAGGAAATATACTTGGGTCTAGTACTTTGGCCCATTGACTATCAAGGCAGATTTGGGTTGCTACCAGAAGATGCTAGATTATCTCCATGTCCTTTTACATGACTCTAACTACATGAACACAAATGCTGAAGCAAGTTCTCCTGCAACTAGGTTAAGTAGCTAGATAAACAGATAAAAAGAAAATTTCAATCTGTGAATGTCTAGATTGATGCACAAAGGTACTTTTTGCCAGTCAACTTGCAAGCAGGATTATGAGCAACGAACAACCTTCTTAGTCAACCTGAGCAAATACTAATTTCTACCACTTACTTAGGAACAGATTTTTACCGCTGTCTACCTCCGTCTATCAGGATGAGTGATTTATGGGTAAGACATAATATCAAAAGTGCAGGGGCACTTTGGAGCTTTTGAATTATGAGTTAAATATATCTTCCACATTTCACATGCTAATCTATTATTTAAAATTGGTATAGATATCTGCTGAGCTTTATATTCTTAAATGTTGAACTGAAAGGTTTTGTTGTATTACTGCTGTAGAGAACTACTGAAAAACAAGAACAGAAAGATGTGAAACATGTCTAACACTGTAACAACAACAAGGAACAAAAGCCCAAATCAAGAAAATAGCAATTTATCTTCAAGTAAAGAGTAGAGTTGCTCCTGCTTTGGTGCTAGAAGAGAATACTAAGACCTGAGCATTCAAAAGTATTCCTAATTCAGGGTTTGACTATCACTCATTCAGAGAACCACAACTACCTCTTTGTCTTGACACTATCTTTGCCAAGGCAATAGTTTCCTACAATTAATGCTAAGCTTTAAACCAAGGATGGAGAAAGCAACTTATATGGCATCCTCAGAGACATCTAAAAATAAACTAGGGGAACAGACTGGCTGTCCAAAGAGGAAGGTGTAATAACTAAGGAAAATAATGGTGGTACCTGAAGCCTCCTGAAGTAATCTAAGGCCTAGGTTTGAGGTTACCTGGGAATTAAAACGGCTTGGCTTAATATATGCTTCTAAATCTTTGCATATGCATTCTTAAGAAGGATAAATGTCTTAAGGAGTTGAATAATCACTTCACAGAGAAACTAAAATTAGAAAGACTTTACTGTGGTTTTAAAAGGTTCAAAAAATACTTTTCAAGATGTCTTACCTATTTATATTTCTAATGCACATATTAATATATAATTTTGAAATATATAAAATATAGTACCTGAAACTGAACTCTTGGACACTGGATCAAAGATAAATTAGTACCAATTTTCCTTACAATACTTCGAGATGAACCATATGGCTTCCCAGACCAAAGTACCTGAGGAAGTAGGAAAAATCAAAAGGTTAATTACAAAACTTAGAAGATTTATAGAACTGTTAATACAAAGCATTAGACAAGTAATTGCATGACATGCTGACACATTAATTAAGGGATCAGAATGCTCTAAATGTTATGGGAAATGAGGTAATATTTCTCAATTAAAAATTAAAGAATCTATATAGCTGGTTACTTTTTTTTTTTTTTTTTTGGTGAGGAAGACCAGCCCTGAGCTGACATCCGTTGCCAATCCTCCTCTCTTTGCTGAGGAAGACTGGCCCTGGGCTAACATCCGTGCCCATCTTCCTCCACTTTATATGGGACGCCACCATGGCATGGCTGACAAGCAGTGCATCGGCGGGAGCCTGGGATCCGAACCCGCGAACCCCGGTCTGCCAAAGTGCGAACTAAACCGCTGTGCCACTGGGCCGGCCCCTATAGCTGGTTACTATTAATGCTATGAAGTTTAAAGTAAGGCATTATATAAAAAATATAGAAGAAGAATAATTGTAAAATAACACTATATTTGGAGTAAAAACTTTATCTATTTTCATACTATTCTGCAAAGGAAACACTATTTTACCTCCTCTGCTATATTTTTAGTTTTAAATTTTATATACACATAAAATTGTTAAAACTATGACCTACTTTTGTTATAATGGACTTTTCAAAACAAATCCAAATCAGTACAAAGCCCAGAATCTGAATTTGTACCATGCAGGGTGCTGCATTTGGTTTGCTACACAAGAACATCTGGCCAAGGGTGAGTGGGGGCCAAGATGAAGTTGCACTACATCTTCTTGTGAGGTCTTGTCCCCAGGGAAAGGGGCCTTTTCCTAATTTACACAAAGGTACTACATGGGCTTGTGATGGTGCTAATGAACAGAATTTCTCAGATGAAATCATAATACACACAGGACATCATGCTACGCTTTAAGCAAAAACAAACTCCCAAAGCAAAAAGCAAACAAAAAACACACAAGTAGAATGTTAAATCATTACATAGTATACCTTGGAACTTCTCCCCAAGTACATGATTTTTCCTTAAAGAGAAAAACTATCCGTTTTGAGTGCTACACTCGAAAGCCTGGACAGAAGAAGTAAAGAGAGGTGATATGCTATTAAAAGCAATTTTAAAAGAAAAGAATGAGAATGATATGACTATTATACTTAATTCATTAAACTTCAACATTCAATTATATCCTAAAACTAAATAAATAGTACCAAATCAGCTGGCATGTATTCTGAGCAATGGACACTGACCCCTTTTTAAAGTCACTCCATGGCCCTTCTAATTTAAAGAATAGAATTACCAGAATATAAACAGTATGATCAAGCAATAAATGTTACTGTAAACAGTGGTGGCTCCAAACTAGAACTTTAGACTATCTTAAAGCATGCACTACTTGTAAACTGAGCATAGAAGCAATCTGACTTCTTTGAATTTAGCAACTAAATACAATTTAGGGATAACAGTATGAATCAAAGTGAGGATCATGGGGGTGTATATATATATATATATATATATACATATTTATATATATATATATAAAATACCTCTGACACCTGCTTCAGCTTTTATATAATGCTCATCATCAATATGTTCAAAGTTTTACTGACTGTTACCTGGGAGAGTTCTAGAAAGTACTATAACCTACTGGCTACTGGCTACTATAATCAACAAAAACTATAACTCTTACTTTGAAAATCTAAATAAAAAGAGTGGTACAGACTGGAAAATTGGTCAGTAGAAAGAAGACATCAATATTGAAATACGAATATTAAACAAAGAATATAAGAGGCAAAGTTACTGTGAAGTGTACAAGAGAATTACCTGTAGTTCAGGAACGTAAATCATTCACACCAATGATCACACAGAGGATTATAATAGTAAGTGTTAATAAAACGTGAAGACTAAGAGAAAGAAAACCCTCTGACTAGAGGACAGTGGGAAGCATCATAGCTTTACAAATTCAACATAAGAGGCCAAGAAAAATAACATGGGCAAATAATTTTAAAACAGATGGTATTTAAGCAAACTCTTTACCTTATACATGTTAATAGGTCTTAATTTTTTAAAAATAAATCTACAGGGCAATAGTAACTACACCATTCAGTCATTTCTCTTCTTAAGCTTTCTATTCAGTCACAAGTCAAAACTCTCCTATGATGTAGGAGTAGTGGAACACTATTCATGCATCACAATGTGACAATTACATAGTCGAAAGTGACTCTCCCATCCCTTCAGTAAGCAAAGATCTTAACTGGAGATGAAGAGGACAAAACGCTCACAAAGAAAAATTTAGAAAGGACTTGCCTAGGTCAGGAACTAATGTTTCTGTCACCTTTTGGCATTCCTCACTATGCATGCTTTCAGGGCTAAGTTTCAACTATTATCTTCCCATCTGTTTAATCAGAAGGAAAGAGTACCCGGTGCCTTCTACAAGAGAAGGTAACCAAATATTCAGCTTTTACTTATAAGGAATAAATAGACTATTTAGGCTTCTTAAAGTTAAAGGAAACAAAAGGACAGATTGCTTTATGTGATTATTTTTTCAAGTATACACAGTAAACCAACATAATGTTGTTCTTCTGTTACTTGTGAACTGCATAGCACTTATCACCAAGAAATATGAAGCAAGGGTCTATGTGAGCTAATGGCTGGAATATTTAGAAAGAAGAAGAGCTATAACCTTTACTGGATTGTAGAAAAAAGGGAGGGGAGCAGCTAACTTCCAGAAACTCTCAAACTAGGTCTTATTTATTTTTTCTATTCAGCCCTCATGGAAGGAGAGAAATTGTAAATGGCTGTGAAGAAATAATGAACAGATGGTACTGAAAAGTCACCATCTGTGCACTAGGAGGCTGTGTGGCCCCAGTGCATCTCCTATCCTAACTGGTGTCTTGTCTGTATACTTGTTTGGAGAAGAAAAGACTTCCTCTAAAGATAAACTGTCATTAATATTTTTTCAGATGTAAAAGAGAGGGCAGGGAGAAAACTGTCATTACTAGACAATTAGATTTCATTAAGAAATAAGAATTCAATTCCAGTAAGAAATAATTAAATAAATATTATTAAACAGAAAAACTCTGCTTTGCTTTTATTTATAAAAACTATTGATAAATAACCTAATAATAAATCTGTGTGTGTGTATGTGGTGTATGTACGTGTGTTTGCACGTCTGTGTCTAGTAATGACAGTCCATAACATTTAGCAACAGTGTTTGAAAGTGATGACAGCAAGGAGGAGGATGACAACAGGAAAGCAATTTGTTCTTTTTTAACATTGTGAAAAGCTATTGTAGAAGTGTTGAAGTGTGAGGTGGAATCTGAAGCTGTCATCTGTCTCATCACGACGACTACACTCAAGCTTTATATGGCAATTCACTTGTTATAGACTGGCTGAATCTATATTCTTATCTGAGAGGCACCATTTAGGAGGAACAAGTATAAATTCAATTCTAAAGAAAGATTAAGCTATGTAACATTAATGCAAGGGTTCTTATTCTGAGGTTCACATATCCCTGAAATTACAGGCTAAATTCTGTGTATATACAGCATTTTTCTGGGTAGAAGGTCCATACCATTAATAAAATTTTCAGGGAATCTAAGACCCAACGAAGTGTAAATTCTTAATTCCAAGGGAGCCAGAGTCAAATAAAAAGTATGTGTTGGGGAAAGGGGGGTAGAGATAGGAAGACGAAACTCAATTTCAAAATCCCCAATTGAAGATAACACTTCCCTCAGTTTTCTTCTTCCTTACTCTAAACTCCTAGCCACATTCACATTCTTTTTTTCCTTTTCTTTTTCTTTTTTTTTATTGAGGAAGATTGGCCCTGAGCTAATACCTGTTGCCAATCTTCCTCCTTTTTTCTCCCCAAAGCCCCAGTACACAGTAGTATGTCATAGCTGTACATCCTTCTAGTTGTTCCATGTGGGACACTGCCTCAGCATGGCTTGATGAGAGGTGAGTAGGTCCGTGCCCAGGATCTGAACCAGCAAACCCCAGGCTGCTGAAGTGGAACGCATGAACTTAACCACTACGCCACCGGGCTGGCCCTCACATTCTTTCTCCAAAGCACAAAAGGAAAACAAGGGTATAATTCTTAGGGATTACTGGAAATATATCACTAACACAAATTAGATATGTGCTATAACTTTTTTCAGTATAAAATACTGAGATTAATCAGAATCACATTAGCTTCATATTATTCTTGCTTTCTCTAGTTTAAAAACATTTTTGCTAAAGATATAAATATAATAGACTGAGGAGAAAGTTTGGACAGATATGAATATATGGTTTTAAATCAAACAAATGTTGAGGCAAAATGGAAGGCAGTCAAGAGAAAACACAGAAGTCATGGCAGCATACAGGCCTAGCTTTAAAAGTAGTCTCCATCAGGGGCCAGCCCGGTGGCATAGTGGTGAAGTTTGCCTGCTCCACTGTGGTGGCCCAGTGCTCCACAGGCCCGGATCCTGTGTGCGGACCTATGCACTGCCTGTCAGCCATGCTGTGGCAGGCGTCCCACATAAAGTAGAGGAAGATGGACACAGATGTTAGCTCAGGACCAGTCTTCCTCAGAAAAAAGAGGGGGATTGGCAGTGGATGTTAGCTAAGGGCTAATTTTCCTCACAAAAAAATAAAAGTAGGCTCCATCACTTATTGCCTGTATAAAGCTGGCCAAATTATTGATCCCTCTATGCTTCCATGTCCTCATTTATAAAATGAGGACAATATCTATTTCATGAGCCTATGAGCATTAAATAGTTAAGGTATTTATATGTAATAACTCTTTAATAAATAGTGAGTCTTCATCCCCTTCTACTGTAAGAGGTAACAAAGTGCACTAAAAAGAGGAAAGATTTTAGAATCAGAATTGGGTTCATATTACAGCTCTGCCACTTATTAGGCAGGTAACTTTGCTCAAGTCAGTTAAATACTCTGAATCTCAGTTCTTCATGTGTAAAAAGGTGCTGTTCTGGTGAACATACATAATATATGGAAACGAACTGGGCATAGTAAGCCAGTCAGTGATAGCTATTATGGTGGTGCTGATGTGTATAGAAGAGCTCATCATCACCAGATGTGCTAATGGGAAAAACGAAACCCTGATGTACTTTTTTTTTAAAGCAGATTAAATATGTAAAGGATGAAGGCAGTTTCTGTTCTTAGAATACTTTCAAATACAGTGTCAGGTTCATTTATATATCAAACCAGTGAAAAAATACATATTTATCATTGAAAGGTGGAGCTAAAAAACCTTTTTTTTATTTTCAGATGCCCAAAGGTAAAATCTTGGTAAACTCTTTTTACTCTTACGCAGCAGGCTAAGAGATCTTGGAAACTAAGATAGAAAATAACTCTAAGGGATCAAATTGCTTTATGTTAGAAGAAAACTTTTCATATAGACTTTCAGTTAACTGATTAAATTTGATGATTACGTTTCTCTCAATACATAAAAAAATGATCTTGTTCATTTGCTATTAGTAGGATGGGCCCTCAGTTGTGATTACAACATTGGGAGTAAGTTATTGCTTTCTTACCTCGTCCATTCTTTGATGAAAGGCACCCATTTTACAGCTCAAAATGAACAAAGCTAAACAAATGAACAAGCTAAATAAAGTGTGTTATCTGTTCCTGAAACAAAATTCTGCGCTTCAGCCTCAGTCAGCACTAGTCGCATTCGCCTGACTTGGGGCGGGGGATGACAGAGAGAAATCATAGGAAACTAACCAACATTGAATGTACCTACAGCACATGTAAGTCACTGTGCTAGGTGTTTTACAGACACTGTCACTTAATCCACAGGCTAACTGTGCAGCAGCAGTTCTTCTTATCTGTAATTGGTAGATGAAGAAAGGAACCGGCAAAGATCAATTTCAGACCCAAGTCTGTCTGAATCCAGGACACACAATCTTTCCACTAAACTAAACTTCTTACTAAAATTGCAAATAAATAGGAATCATAAATTGTAAAGTTTCACTTTTTAAGAATCATAAATAACAAAAGCTTCCTGTCTTTCTGAAAGCAAAAGAAATTCTTCTCCTGTCAGTACTAAAATGTTAATCTACCCTACGTAGTAAAGTGGTGGTACACAACGAATGAGAAAGGTGGTCTCGTTGCATTAAGTCAAGTCTAAAACACAGGAAGACAGGGGCCGCCCGGTGGCTCAGCGGTTTAGTCCGCGCTTGGCAGCCCCGGGTTCGCAAGTTCGGATCCCAGGCGCCTGCCGACGCACTGCTCGTCAGCCATGCCGTGGCGGCGTCCCATATAAAGTAGAGGAAGATGGGCACGGATGTTAGCCCAGGGCCAGTCTCTTCCTCAGCAAAAAGAGGAGGATTGGCGACGGATGTTAGCTCAGGGCTGGTCTTCCTCACACAAAAAAATAAATAAATAAAATAAAATTAAAACACAGGAAGACATAACTGAAAACAATGAAAATATTATTCACTTTACAAACCATTTTCCTACTGCTTACCCTCAAGCTAACATTCTCAAAATTATGCAGCTATAAAGAGGGTAATTTTATTTGGTTGGTTGCTTTTTGGTTTTGTTTTTTGCTTTTTTTTTTAGAGGAAGATTAGCCCTGGGCTAACATCCATGCCCATCTTCCTCTCCTTCATATGTGAGGCCACCACAGCATGGCTTAACAAGCAGTGCATCGGTCCGGCCCAGGATCCAAACCTGTGAACCCCGGGCTGCCGAAGAGGAGTGTGCAAACTTAACCACTACGCCACTGGGCCAGCCCTGGTTGCTTGTTTTTTATCTCCAAAGAAAACAGATATAATTTTGGGGCATAAGAGGGGATTCATTCAACTTTCTCTTAAGGTATGAAAAGATACAAAATAAAAACAAAAAAGTAAAAGTAGTGCATTAAAAAGTATACCTATATTCAAATTATGTAACCTGCCCACATCTTTAATAAAGAAAATTAATTCCACGTCACCAGTAACAAAACATTGAATTTGAAAATGAAAAACAAATATTCCATAAAATATGTTTGGCATCACTATTGCTGGATCAGTAGAAAACGCTTTTTAAAATGTCAAGTTCAGAACTAACATCTTGGGCATAGAAAAACCATATTATACTAATTCTTTTTCTTCATATCTATAGTTGTTATATTTTAAGAGACATGACTTACCTTTTACTTTAAACAGTTGTGTGATAAACCATATTATAACAGCATTCAATATGAATAGTTCTACAACATTCAGAGCTGTCATGGGTTACTCAGACATATTTTAGTCAATGATTTATATATATATATATATATATATATATATATAAAGTCTTTTCTTCACTAACAAATGTATTGCTTTTAACAGTCACACGAATATAGGTAAGTTTTCAGTGTAACCCAGAAAATTACTCCCTTACTTAGGAGCTAGGTAAAGATTCACTTTTATGATTTATAAATAGTAGGCAAATTAACTAGTACATTAACAAAATGAATTCAAAGTGTTGGTCATATATGGTTTCATTTCACTTTCTCAGAAAAAAATTCCTAAAACATCTAAATGTCTGGATTTTAAAAATGAATTTGGAGTACTCACCGATTGCATGCTTACTCCAACCTGTTGAAAAACCATCCTAATTAGGCGCTTAATCCAGCCCAGCATTTAGATGGCAAAGTCTCTCCAAATTTGCATTTCAAGTACTTCAGGCATACATAGCAGCACATGGTCCATAAAGCACACTAAAATTTTAAAACGCAAATACTAAAATGAAATAATTATCATTTAGAATCCTTACTATTTGCTACATGTCTCACAAAGTAAGTCTAGTCTAAAATATTTTAAAACTGTGTGTGTAAATTTACTTAAGAGAAAGCGAATTTTGCTTGTGATAAGTTTTTTTTTTTTTTTTGTGAGGAAGACCAGCCCTGAGCTAACATCCGTTGCTAATCCTCCCCTTTTTGCTGAGGAAGACTGGCCCTGGGCTAACATCCGTGCCCATCTTCCTCCACTTTATATGGGACGCCGCCACGGCATGGCTGACAGGCAGTGCGTCGGCGGGCGCCCGGGATCCGAACTCGCGAACTCCGCGCTGCCAAGCGCGGACGAAACCGCTGCGCCACCGGGCGGCCCCTGCTTGTGATAAGTTTTGAATCAACAGAATATTTTTAAAGTATTTTCTTCCAAAATATATTTAATATTTTTTGAAGTATTTTTTGTTGCTTAGTTGGAAGCAACAAAACCTACTGTGGTTAATTTAAATAGAAAATATATTTATGAAAAGATATCTAGTAGGAAACAATTTTAGGAGAACCTGACTTACAGGCTACAAAGCCAGGAAAGACATCCAAAACAGCAGCAGAATTGGTCCTGGGAAGACACCACCAAAAGTGCGACTGCCACCCCTGACAGAACAGTCTACCACTTCCCACTTTTCTGTTTCACTGGCTCCTGAGTTGCTGTCCAAACTGGTGGCATTTGCTTAGAAGAATCTCCTTGGCTATAGTTACAAGCAGGTTTTGCCTCCCACCAAAAATCATAAAGGAATTCCAGCAATATGGAACAGGAATTCATATGCTATAAAGTCAAAAAATAACGACAAAAGTCCTTTCACACTCACTGGCACTATAACCCCTGCCACTCACCCCTCTCCCCATCAATATACTGTACATCTAATAGAATTAAATTAACTCATATGGTATAAACCAGTTTACTGAAAGTGTTGGCCACCAGTGAGGCAAGGAGCTTGCACCAGACTATAAATCAATGTGCTGCTTCCTCATCAAGGCAGTCAAGCTTGCTTAAAAAACACAGCTGGGGTGATGTCAGCATGAGCTTTCCCCCTTTAAACTCTCCCCCCTGCTAAGATACAACAAAAAGGACAATCACATACCAACAGAGGACACTCACACAACACAAAGGACGTATGAGAGACCCACGCAGTGGTACATCTGAAGGTTGAGGTGCTGGAGCCCCCAGAAGAAGTGGGAAGAGGTAAGGAGAGATCCTCCCCCCCATTCAATCGGTGACTCCAAGACCGCATGACTCCCAGGAAGGGGGGGGAGGGGCAGCCCTCTGTGGGAAAACTGTTGCTCTCAAAGATCTCTCACGGCCCATGGGGAATTTCCACACAGAGGAGACTGAACAGTTGCAGCGGTGCCGCCATCATCCGAGCACCCCAGGAGAGCAGACAGCAAGGGAAGAAAGAGAAGCCCCTGGGATCAGGCAGGTGAAACAGAGAGCCCCTCCCCCCATATGCCTGGTGCTCCAGCATAACTGGTCCGCCAGAGCCCCTGTGGATCACAGAGGGGACAGAATACACAGTGCTTGATCCCCACCCAGTGGCAGCAAGTGGAAATTGCAACCACACATCTTCAGTATGAGAAAAAATAAGCCAACATCAGCAGGCACTACGCAAAAATATATTAAATCTCCAGACCAGGAGGAAAATGAGAAGCACCCAGAAATCAATCCTCAAGGCCCAGAAATATATAACCTAAAAGACAGAGAATTCAAAATAGCTATCATAAAAAAGCTCAACAAACTACAAAAAAACACAGATAGACAATTCAATGAATTCAGGAATTTCTTCACAAAAGAGATTGAAACCATAAAGAAAAACCAATCAGAAATATTGTAGTGAAAAACACAATAGAGGAGATAAAGGAAAATCTGGAATCTCTAAAGAACAGAGCTGACAACATGGAGGAAAGAATTAGCTTTATTTATTTATTATTAATTAATTAATTAATTTATTTGGAAGACAAACCCTGAGCCAACATCTGTCGCCAATCTTCCTCTTTTTGCTGAGGAAGACTGGTCTTGGGCTAACATCCATGCCCATCTTCCTCTACTTTTTTTACATGGGACATCGCCACGGCATGGCTGTCAGGCAGTGTGTCAGCGGGCGCCCGAATCAGAACCTGTGAACCCCAGGCTGCCAAAGCGTGAACTAAACTGTTGTGCCACTAGGCCAGCCCCAAAGAATTAGCATTATTGAGGATAGGAATGCAGAAATGCTCCAGATAGAGGAGGAGAGAGAACTAAGACTAAAAAGAAATGAAGAAATCCTCCAAGAAATATCTGACTCAATTAGAAAATGCAACATAAGGATTATAGGTATTCCAGAGGGAGAAGAGAAGGAAAAAGAGCAGAGAGCTTGTTCAAAGAAATAATAGCTGAGAACTTCCCAAACCCGAGGAAGGAGCTGAAAATACCAGTAAATGAAGTCAATAGATCTCCTAAATATATCAACATGAAAAGACTCTCCCCAAGGCATATAGTCAATGACAAAGAAAAAATATTAAGTGCAGCTAGACAAAAAAATAAAATAACGTAAATAGGAATTCCCATCAGGCTCTTAGCAAATTTCTTGACAGAAACTCTACAGGGTAGGAGAGACTGGAATGATATATTCAAAATTCTGAAAGACAAAAACTTTCAGCTAAGAATATTCCATCCAGTGAAAATATCCTTCGGATATGATGTAGAAATAATAACTTTCCCAGATAAACAAAAGCTACAGGAGTTCATTGTGAAAAGACCTCCACTAAAAGAAATCCTCAAGAAGGTCCTCATGCCTGAAAAAAAAAATAAGGAGATACAAAGCTTTGAGCAAGGAGAAAAACAGGCAGACAAAACCAGAAAAATAGCAGATCTCTTATCAGAATAGGTTAGCAAACACTTAATTATAAAAATCAAGATTAAGGGAAGGAAAACACCAAAAATAAATATAACCTTATCACTTTAAACACACACTCACAAACACGATGGAATAAGTTGTGACAATAATAAGTTAGAAGGCGAAGAGGATAGGGATCGAATTGACTTAGTCTAAGGAAATAAGAGATCATCAGAAAATGGACTATCTTACCCACAAGATTTTTTATACAAACCTCACGGTAACCATGAAACAAATAATCAGACCAGAGTCACATACGAAAAATAAGGAGAAAACTAAGAGAATCATCACACAGAACTACCAAACTGTATTGGAAGTCCAAAACACATGGGATGAGAAACAAAGCATACGCAAAAGAACTGGAAAATGAGCGATTAAATAGCAACATTAAGCCCTCATATATCAATAATCACTGTAAATGTAAATGGATTGAATTCTTCAATCAAAAGACACAGAGTGGCGGGATGGATTAAAAAACAAGACCCAACAATATGCTACCTCCAGGAAACACATTTCAGCTCTAAAGACAAACACAGGCTCAGAGTGAAAGAATGGTAGAGAATACTCCAAGCTAATGGCAAACAAAAGAAAGCAGGTGTTGGGGCCACCCGGTGGCGCAGCAGTTAAGTTCGCGCTTGGCAGCCCAGGGTTCGCGAGTTTGGATCCCGGGCGCCTGCTGACGCACTGCCTGTCAGCCATTCCGTGGTGGCGTCCCATATAAAGTGGAGGAAGACGGGCACAGATGTTAGCTCAGGGCCAGTCTTCCTCAGCAAAAAGGGGAGGATTGGCAACAGATGTTAGCTCAGGGCTGGTCTTCCCCACAAAAAAAAAGAAAGCAGGTGTTGCCATACTTATATCAGACAAAGTAGACTTCAAGATAAAAAGGGTATTGAGAGACAAAGAGGGGCAATATATAATGATAAAAAGGAAACTCCACCAAGAAGATATATCACTTATAAATTTATATATGCACCCAACACAGAAGCATCAAAGTACATAGAGCAACTATCAACAAACCTAAAAGGAGATATCAACGACAACACAATAATAGTATGGGATCTTACCACCCCACTTACATCAATGGATAGATCATCCAGACAAAAAGTCAATAAGGAAATAGTGGACTTAAACGAAAAACTAGATGAGATGGACTTAATATACAGAGCAGATTACACATTCTTCTCAAGCTCACATGGAACATTCTCAAAGATTGACCATATGTTGGGAAATAAGGCAAGCCTCTATAAATTTAAGAAGATTGAAATCATAACAAGCATCTTTTCTGATCACAATGCTATGAAACTAGAAATTGACTACAAGAAAAAAAACTAGGAAAGCGACAAAGATGTGGAGACTAAACAATGTGCTGCTGAACAACCAATTGATCATTAATGAAATTAAAGGAGAAATCAAAAAATATCTGGAGACAAACAAAAATGAAAATACATCATACCGACTCATATGCGATGCAGCAAACTCTCCTGAGAGGGAAACTCATAGCAATACAGGCCCACCTTAACAAACAAGAAAAATCCCAACTAAGCAACCTTAAACTACATCTAACAGAACTAGAAAAAGAACAATAAACAAAGCCCCAAGTCAGCAGAAGGAGGGAAATAATAAAAATTAGAGCAGAAATAAATGAAACTGAAACCAAAAAAACAGTAGAAAGGATCAATGAAACAAAGAGTTGGTTCTTTGAGAAGATAAACAAAGTTGACAAACCCTTAGCCAGACTCACTAAGAAAAAGAGAAGGCTCAAATAAATAAAATTAGAAATGAAAGAAGGGAAATTACAACAGATACCACAGAAATACAAAGGATTATAAGAAAATACTATGAAAAACTACATGCCAACAAATTGGACAATCTAGAGGAAACGGATAAATCCTTAGACTCCCACAACCTCCCAAAACTGAGTCAAGAAGAAATAGAGAATCTGAATAGACCAATTACAAGTAAAGAGATTGAAACAGTAATCAAAAACCTCCTTAAAATAAGAGTCCATGACCAGATGACTTCTCCGCAGAATTTTACCAAACGTTCAAAGATTTAATACCTATCCTTCTCAAACTTTTCCAAAAATAGAGGAAGATGGAACACTTCCTAACACATTCTACAAAGCCAACATCACCCTGATACCAAAGCCAGACAAGGACAATACAAAGAAGGAAAACTACAGGCCAATACCACTGATGAACATACACGCAAAAATCCTCAACAAAATATTGGCAAACTGAATACAGCAATATGTTAAAAAGATCATACACCATGACAAGTGGGATTTATAGCAGGGATACAGGGAGGGTTCAACATTCGCAAATCAATCAATGTGATACACCACATTAACAAAATGGAAGAATAAAAACCACATGATCATCTCAATTGATGTGGGGAAGACATTTGACAAGATCCAACATCCATTTATGATAAAAACTCTCAACAAAATGGGTACAAAAGGAAAAACCTGAACACAATAAAGGCCATATATGACAAACCCACAGCCAGCATCATACTCAACAGGGAAAAGCTGAAAGACATTCCTCCGAGAACAGGGACAAGACAAGGGTGCCCACTCTTGCCACTCATATTCAACATAGTACTGGAGGTTTTGGTCAGAGCAATTAGGCAAGAAAAAGAACTCCAAGTAGGTAAAAAAGTGAAACTCTCACTATTTGCAGACGACACGATTTTATATATATATATATATATATATATATATATATATATATATAAGCAAAGTTGCAGGGTACAAAATCAACTTACAAAAATCAGTTGGATTTCTATATGCTAATAATGAACTAACAAAAAGAGAACTCAAAAAGACAATCCCATTTACAATCGCAACAAAAAGAATAAAATACCTAGGAATACATTTAACCAAGGAGGTAAAAGACCTATACAATGAAAAGTATAAGACATTTTTGAAAGAAATCGATGATGACATAAACAAATGAAAAAATATCCCACGCACATGGATTGGGAGAATAAATATAGTTGAAATGTCCATACTACCTAAAGCAATCTACAGATTCAATGCAACCCCAACCAGAATCCCAATGACATTCTTCACAGAAATAGAACAAAGAACACTAAAATTCATATGGGGCAACAAAAGACCCCGAATAGCTAAAGCAATCCTGAAAAAAAAGAACAAAGCCAGAGGCATCACAATCCCTGACTTCAAAATATACTATAAAGCCACAGTAATCAAAACAGGATGGTAGTGGTACAAAAACAGACACACAGATCAATGGAACAGAACTGAAAGCCCAGAAATGAAACCACACATCTATGGACAGCTAATCTTTGACAAAGGAGCTAAGAACATACAATGGAGAAAGGAAAGTCTCTTCACTAAATGGTGCTGTGAAAATTGGACAGCTACACGCAAAAGAATGAAAGTAGACCATCTTCTTTCGCCATACACAAAATTAACTCAAAATGGATCAAAGACCTGAAAGTGAGACCTGAAACTATAAAACTCCTGGAAGAAAATATAGGCAGTACACTATTTGACATCAGTGATAAGGGGATCTTTTCGAATTCCATGTCTACTCGGACAAGGGAAACAAAAGAAAAAATAAACAAGTAGGACTTCATCAGATTAAAGAGCTTCTACAAGGCAAATGAAAGCAAGATCAAAATGAAAAGACAACCCACCAGCTAGGAGAAAATATCTGCGAATCATATATCCGACAAGGGGTTAATCTCCATAATATATAAAGAACTCACACAACTGAACAACAAAAAAAGAAACCTGAACAAAAAATGGGTAGAAGATATGAACAGACACTTTTCCAAAGAAGATATACAGATGGCCAATAGGCACATGAAAAGATGTTAAACATCACTAATCACCAGGGAAATGCAAATCAAAACTACACTAAGATATAACTTTACAACTGTTAGATTGGCTATAATCACCAAATAATAACAAACAAAAAATAACAAATGTTGGAGAGGTTGTGGAGAAAAGGGAACCCTAAATCACTGCTGCTGGCAATGCCAACTGGTGCAGCCTCTATGGAAAACAGTATGGAGATTCCTCAAAAAATTGAAAATAGAAATACCTTATGATCCAGCTATCCCACTGCTGGGTATTTATCCAAAGATCCTGAAATCAACAATCCATAGAAGCTTGTGCACCCCTATGTTCATTGCAGCATTATTCACTATAGCCAAGAAGTGGAAGCAATCCATGTGTCCCTCAACTGACGAACGGATAAAGAAGATGTGGTCTATATATACAATGAGTATGTACAATATACTCAGCCATAAAAAAAGACAAAATCATCCCATTTGCAACAACATGGATAGACCTTGAGGGTATTATGTTCAGTGAAATAAGCCAGAGAGAGAAAGACAAACACCGCATGATTTCACTCATATGTGGAATATAAACACTCGGACAGAGAGAACTGTTTGGTGGTTACCAGGGGCAAGGGGGCTGGGGGGTGGGCACAGGGGGTTAAGCAATGCATCTATATGGTGACAGATAAACAATAACATACAACTAAAATTTCACAATGTTATAAACTATTAAGACATCAATAAGAAAGGAGAAAAAAAAAAAACCCACAGCTGAAGAGGGGCTGTCCCTGTGGCCAAGGGGTTTAAGTTGCACGTGCTCTGCTTCAGCAGCCTGGGTTAGCGGGTTCGGATCCTGGGCAGAGACCTACTCCACACATCAGCCATGCTGTGGAAGCATCCCACATACAAAACAGAGGAAGATTGGCATAGATATTAGTTCAGGGCTAATCTTCCTCAAGCAAAAAATGAGGAAGATAGCCAATGGGTGTTAGCTTAGGATGAATCTTCCTCACCAAAAAAAGCCCAAAACAAACAAACAGCTGAACAAAACAGTGTACCTAGTGATATTTTGATTTATCTTCTGATGTAAGCTCATCCCCTCAGGGACAAGAAACAAAGAGCTTGTGGCCTACATTTTGAAAAGAACTTTATGAATAATTACAGAGGATAGGAGGAAAAATAAAGGTGCCACAAATATGCTAGACACTGGGTCAAATAGGAACTGAAAAGAGCCAGGCCCCAACGATAGATGAAAGTATGTAACAGAGTTCTAAGCACTGGCAGGAATATGTAATTCACTGATAACTCTGAAATGGTCATGAGTAGAACTCTGGTGAGAGAGATACATTTTAATGTCACCAACGTTTATTGTTGCTTATAAGAATGAATAATACTCTGAGAGTTAATGGGAACAAAAAGGGCTAAAAATAATGTCAAAGCTGGAAATGACTGACAAAAGAACTGATCAGAGAAAACGGATGGTTTATGTAGGATTTGAACACCTGTCACTTTTTTTAAATTGGGATATAACTTACACAGAAAGCGCACAAATTTTAAGAGTCCAGCTTGATGAATTTTTATATATGTATAAACCTGTGTGACTACCACCCAGATCAAGATATAAAACATTTCTGGAACTCCAAAAGCTCCCTTGGGCCTCTCCCATGCCTCACCCATCCAACCACCATTCTCACTTCTACAAGCATATATTAGTTTTGTCTGCTGTATGTCCTCTTCTGTGTCTGACTTCTTTCACTCAACATTGTCTGTGAGATTAATTCACATCATCTGTGAATCACAGTTCTTTTTTCATTGCTGTGTAGTATTTCATTGTATTATAATACCACAATACTGTTCATGAACATTTGGATTGTTTCCATTGTTTAGCTACTACACACAAAGTTGCTAAGATAATTCTTGCACACAGCCTAGTAAGGTACACACAAGAACTCATTTCTCTTGAGTAAATACCGAGGAGTAAAACTGCTAGGTCATATGATACATACAGATAGACACACAGCTGTATCTTTAGTAGAAACTAACACTTTCTGAAGGCTGCTATACCGATTACACCCCACGAGCAAGTAAATAAGAGCGCTCCAGTTGTTCCACAAACTTCGTCAATACCTGGTACTGTTGCTCTTTTTAAGTTTGGCAATTCTAGTGGGTTCTTCACATGTTTGGGGGCATTTTGATATCTTCTATAGTGAAGTGTCTTTTGCTTGTTTTTTAAAAAATATATTTTTAAATTATTTTTGCCAGAAAGTGATGTTTTGCAAGTCTGGGCTAGCGATAAAGATTAGGGAACTCTGGCTTAGAAAAAGGAGATGGAACCTAAGAGTGAATGAACTAACTCATAGAGTAAGAAAAGAAGCCAGGATAGAAGCCTCAGGAAATACCTGAGGAACAAGCAGAGAAAATAAAAGGTTCTGGGAAAAAAATGATCAGAAAAATCATTAGTAGAAAAATAATGAAAACAGTGATGTCACCAAAAAAAGGGAAAATTTCGATAAAGGGAATGGTTCTTGTTTAACAGAAAAACACAGAAGAGAGGTCACACAGTTGGTGGCCTCCTTCTGTTACCTTTTCCTCCAGTCTTCTCCACTGTGCTCTCTGGAACCCTGTCTAAAGGTGCATGTCCCCTCACTTCCTGAACTGAAACTTCAGAATGCTGCTTCAAAGACTTCTCAAAGGGTTCCCACTTGCCTATTCTCTTACATTTTATATCGAGGCAATCCAATCAAGTACTGCTCTAAGCTCTTTTAAAAACCCTTCCTCAAAGGCAAAACTAAAGGGGAAAAAAAAAAAAAAAACAACAGAGCAGTGGTTGCCAGGGACTGGCAGTGGAGGGAGAGGTTAACTACAAAGGAACATTAAGGGAAGCTTTGGGAACATGGAACTATTAGATATCCTGATTGTGTTGCTGGTTACACGACTGTGTTCATCAAAGAAATGTTCACCAAAAGGAGTGAATTTTGCTGTATGTAAATTATGCCTTCATTTAAAAAAACCCATAACTCTCCTTTGGAAACACTGCTTTACTACCATCTGCCCCTCTTCGGGGTTGACTTACGGACACTTCAGTCATTCCCTGTCACTCCGCTATGACCTCAGCTGAGTCTTCTCTACTCCGAGTCCTTCCCTAAACGGAATTCTGCACGTTGGGCTCATTAGCACTAATAAATCAATAAATATATATTATATTCTTGCCAGTGCCAAGCGATTTTAATATTCACAGAGATGATGCATCCAACAGAGTGCTGTGTAAGTCCATTTATATAAAGATCTACAAAAGAGCAAAACTAAAAGTAAGCTAATCATATATTAGGATTTGTTTTTTTCATTTAAAGTTTTTTATCTTTGGAGACAGGGTAGTGACCGGTAGGAGGCCTGGGAGGGATTTCTGAGGGTGCTGGCAATGTTCTATTTCTTGACATAGATAGATACTTGGATGTGTTTACTCTGTGAAAACTTCTCAAGATATACACTTCATACTTTTCTTAATGTAAGTTATGTTTCAAATTAAAGTTTTAAAAACACACATAACCTTTGATCAAGTTATGCAAGTTTCAGGAATTTCTCACAGAAATAAAAGTATTAAACATAAAGACACATGTATAAAGGTATTTTCTGTAGTGCTTTTTTACTCAGAAAATTACCATCAACTTTAATGTTCATCAATAAAACAACTGTTAATTGTATTACAGTATCTCATATTATAAAATATGCATCTATTAAAAGGGAGTTACAGCCTATACAATGGCTTGCTGGCATAAACATGATACAGGAAGAGTAATACATTAAGTATGATTTCATTTCATTTGTAAAACAAAGACAAAAATTCTCAACCTTTTTATTTACAGAAAGATACATCAAGCTATTAAAACTGGCCAGAATGGGTAGAAGTAAACTTTTCTTCCTATGGTTTGTACTTTAGCCAATGCTACAAAGCATGTTTTACTTTTCACTTAAAAACAAACTCTAGAAGTTAAAAGAAACAAATTATCTCACCGTCTAGCTTTCACTCAGATACTCCTCTGACCTACCCTTTGACCATATCTAGACCTTCAGTCTCTTCTCCCCTGCCATTTTTGTCAATCTAATCAATCCTTTTCACGTTTATTTTCTTCTACCCCACACAGCCAAAAATCACTTGAACCACCGCTTTGTCAGTATTTTCAACTCCTTCTTCTACTGTCTCGTTTATTCTATGAGCCAGAACTTGAAGAACCCAGAAGCCTACATTTCCTACAATTGGGCTGTAGAAAAATTACTAAACCTCATATTTGATGCTGCTACAAATGTACTACCTGCAATCTCAACTAGGCCCTCACTGCTACCTACTATTCTACGAAAATCTTATTTTCTTACTCCTCTCCCTCTTGCATTCTCCAGAGCAGCTATTTCAAGCATTCTCCATGCTACCCAAATCTCTCCAACTCTTCCTCCGTCATTTCTCAGCAGATGACCAAGCATACTGCTTCAAATAATAGAGAAGCCATCTGACATGAAATTCCTCAATGTCCTGCCACTCCACATGCCATACGCTTATCTGCATCTGGATCTATTCTGTCCCCCATTCTCTCCTGTCCCTCCTTCCAACTAAGTGTTCAGGATCACACCCCCTCACCTCACAGGTCTCACTACATCAGCTCTACCCTTAGATAAATTCTCTCTGCTCTCCCCTTAACTTCAATCAATGCCATCTTCCAGTTTCTACCATCTGCACTTAAACCAAAGAAATCCAAAACTGAACTCCCTAACATTCCTTCTAAATCTGTTGCTCACGTATTCCCTATGTCAGAAAATGGCATCCATGCTGTCAGTTATTCCTTCTTTCTCCTTCATTGTCTACTCAATCAAGTTCTATTTTTCTTCCTAAATATATCAGATTCCTTTTCCCTTACCCTTATTGCTATTCTAAGCCTACACTATTGTAAAAAACCTATTAACTAGATTATTTGCCCCTCAATTTTGGTCCCCCTTCAATTCATTCTCAATATTGAAGTAGGTCCTTTATCATCTAATCTCTGTTCTTTCCTATCCTCCACATCTTTACACTCTACTCTTTGATCCAGTCATACAGATAATTCTAGAAATTCAACATGCTCTCAGGACTTTTATCCAGTATTCCACCTCTCTACTGTAGCCCTATACCAAGCTACCCCCTACTAATCCTTTGTTTCAGCTTAGCCCTCTCCTCCTCCAAGAGGTCTTTCCTAATCAACCAGGATTAAGGCCATCCTATATGTATTCCCCTACACAGCATATTAAAACAATGTACCTAAACTGCCTACCTCCTCCACTGCACTTTAATGACCTTAAGAGCAAAAACTCATCTTACTCATCACAATGATCCCAGCACTTAGCATAGGGTATGGGATATAACAATTGCTCAGTTCATATTTGACTATTAAATGACAGGCATCTAAGCCTCAAGCCAGTGCCTCTTCTACACTATTTCAGTTATAAACAGATATCTAAGAGGACTTTTGCTTCCCTTTATAGGTGAACTAGATAATTTCAGACAAATCCTCCTCCTAGTGAGGACATGTAAACTATATTTAGACAAAATATAGAAATCATCTATTTGACAGCATCTGAGAAATACCAAGGCTGAGATGAATAACAAGGCCAAGAGCTGGTTCTTTAAAAAGACTAACAGAAAGGATTGATCTCTAATGAGATTTATCAAGGAGAGAAGGCACATATTACCAGTATCAGGAATGAAAAAGAGACATCATTACAGATCCTACAGGCATTAAGAAAAGCACAAAAGGCAAAACAAAGATATAGTATAAGAAGTTAAAATGGTGGTTACCTTTGGATGGGGGTAGGTAACAGTTGGAAGGGAGCATAGAGTTTTCTGGGGTGCAAACAACTCTCTATTTTTTAACTTCAGTGGTCATTACATGGATGTTTGCTTTGTGATAATTTATTGCACTGCACATTTATGTTTGCACATTTTTCTGTTACACTTTATGTGGGTTATACTTCAAAATAAAGAAGGTATAAAGAAAAGATGGCCAAGAATCAGTCTGTATTTTGTTTTCTAGGTACTGTATGACTATATATAATTTAACTTCTAGAAATTTTATGATAATAATAAAGGCTTATAGTCTAGTCTAGTCTACTCTAGCATAGACTATAAGAAATAGTAAATTACTTTTTGTGGGGAGGGCTGGTTGGCAAGGCAGTAGAAGAGAAAACCAAGACCAAATTAGAAATAGATAAACTTTGAAAACAGACTTTCTTTTCCCTCCACAAATACTATGAAAATACATAATAGTATATAGTTAGACTGATTAAAGTTTATAGCAATCAAATCAAAGATAATACAAAATAATACTGCTTTCAACTAATGCAATGTATGTTTTTGAGATAGTTATAATAATTTTAAAAGTTATTAGCAGTAAATAGTTTCACAATAACCCTGTTAGCAGTAATAACAAAGTTGTCATTAAACTTAAAATGACAAAAACTTTACAAGCTACAACAATATGGTAGGGCTTACTTTTATAAA
This sequence comes from Tapirus indicus, assembly GCA_031878705.1. Classification (NCBI taxonomy): domain Eukaryota; kingdom Metazoa; phylum Chordata; class Mammalia; order Perissodactyla; family Tapiridae; genus Tapirus; species Tapirus indicus. The sequence goes on from CM062934.1 coordinate 20,063,605, forward strand.
ATCTTTGGGAACTATTCAAGGAAATGCCCATTTAATTATCTTCACAGTATCAGAGAGGAGTATGACCATTTTACAGGGGCTGTGGGGGAGTCTAAGAAGATGAATTGGACATTCTTAGCTATTCAGTTGGCTAAATTATTAGAATAAGGTTTTTTGTTCTCAGAATACTAAGAGATTAGGAAAATCGTATCAGTGCATCCCAAATGACAGTCTACATTCTGGTGTCAAACAATGATACAAAAGAAAAATAAGGACCAGGAAGTAAAAAACAAAAACTTAGTCAATTTAAAGTCACTGTCCTTTATTTTGAGAATACATCCTCCTTACCTTTTTGGTGTAAAAATGTCTTTTCTTTTAGGATACGAGGACAGTAGATGGATGTTACTTAAGTTTTCAAAACATGTCCTTACTTGTGACACTGAAAAGTTGTCAACCTTATGTCAATCTTACCCTACTTTCTGGAAATTAAACTTGAAACTCAAGTCTAGTGACCACTGCTACACTTCAGATCAGTCTGATTGAGATTTTAAGTAAGAACACTTTACCACGCTATAAAACAAGGATACAGTATTCGACCTATGGGTATAATTTACTGGCAGTAATTTAGAATTATTCTATATAGTTCATGCAAAATTAAGTATACTGCTATATTCCCAGTGCCTAGCACAGAATCTTACATGTAAGTGCCATTTTTCTCAGTCCAGAAATGAATAAATCTCATGACCTATATTACATCTCTCAACAAAAAAATTGTTTAGATGAGAAGTCTAAGAACACAAGCTAATTAAAACTTAATGAAAATTCTTTCAAGTTAATGGGCTTTAGATATGAAAACAAAACTTCTGATGGACATTTTCTGTCATATTTTTAGAGGTCAATTTTCTCTCTATAATATAAAAGAGGTTAGGGCCTGCCCAGTGGCCTAGTGGTTAAATTCAGCGTGCTCCACTTTGGCAGCCCAGGTTAGGTCCCTGGATGCAGACCTACACCACTCGTCAGCCATGCTGTGGTGGCTCACATACAAAATAGAGGAAGATTAACCACAGATGTTAGCTCAAGGCGAAATTTTCCTCTGCAAAAAAAAAAAAACTATAATATAAAAGAGATTAGAAGTAGTCTTCTAATATTTCCATTTGAACTAAACATCTGCCATTTTCATATAAGGATCTCTGAAATATGTACTACCTTACAGTGAATGACATAGGTATTTTCTCCTTAAAGTACTCATTTTAAGCATTCCCATGTAAATGAATTAAGTACTCTGGCATCAATTTTAAAACAATCTTTTGAACAGACTGTTCAAATATCTTAAGTGATCCTGGACATCGTAGAAACAAACACACACACTACTTAGAAGTCAATATTTTTCACAGACTAGAAGTGATTTACTTGGGCCCAGCAAAGTGACGAAAATTCACTATTAAAATGATTTTGGTAAGCTGTGTAATATTACTGTCCCCTGCATATTATGTGCATAAAAAACTGCCTTATTGGCAAAACTCATTGAATTATACCTTACTAAATGAAGATGTTTAGTTTTTAAAAGCTGGGAAAGGTATTTACTGAAGCATTAGTTTAAGAGAAAATCTAGAGGCAAACTACATGTCCATCAAAGGGAAATAGCTAAAAGAAATTCAATATACCTACCCATTCTAATTTTATGGCCATTAAAACAAAAAAGATAGAGCTATACATGAAAGGACTTCACGATAAAAAGCTAAACGAAAAAAGTTGCAAGCTAACATATACACATGATTCCATTTAAAAAAAATAAAACAGGGGCCGCCTGCTGGCGCAGCGGTTTAGTCCGCGCTTGGCAGCCCGGGGTTCGCGAGTTCGGATCCCTGGCGCCGGCCGACGCACTGCCTGTCAGCCATGCCGTGGCGGCGTCCCATATAAAGTGGAGGAAGATGGGCACGGATGTTAGCCCAGGGCCAGTCTTCCTCAGCAAAAAGAGGAGGATTGGCAACAGATGTTAGCTCAGGGCTGGTCTTCCCCACAAAAAAAAAAATTAAATAAATAAATAAATAAAAATAAAATAAAACAAAGCATAGAAATAGTGGTGAAACAGATATTTTATGTACACACATAGAAAAAAATCTGGAAAGACACCAAAGCTTAACACTGGCTGTGTCTGAGGCTTAGTGATGGAATCCTCCACTTTTTCTTTTTCACACTTATGCACTTCTGTATTGTTAACATGGTTTTTTTTTCAAAAGGATATACTACTTATACAATTTTTAAAGACCAGTGACATTTTTTAAACTAAGTAAATGAAATCTAAAAAGCAGAGATATAAAAATCACTCAGACTTCGGACAATATAAGCAAATAATAAACATTAATATATAAACTTTGAGAAAACAAATAGTATTTCCCAACTTCACACATTATGATTCACCATTTTTTTATGATTTATCATTTTGTCATATCTGGATGCTCTTAATGGTTTAGTTTAAATCAACTAACTTTTAAAAAAATTAAATAAATTTAACTTCATCCCAAGCAATAATATCTATGCAATCAAAGCTTGTTATTTCAGGATATTTTTCTCAATACACTTTAAAAAACTTAACTATAGGTTGCACTCTCTATCTGAGACCAAACAGACTAGGATAAAAAGAGATACCTTGACTAAAATAAATACAAAGTTGATTCCTGTTCTACCTAAAATCATCTCTCTAGGAAACTAGCCTACTCTATTGCCAGTACACATTATATATCAAATCAGTTCTTATCAGTATACAATAATTCCATTTCAAAAAGTCACTAGTAAAATTTCTTAAAGGAAAAAAAATACACTGTTTTATATATTAACATACATATTACAGAATGTATTACACTGTATGCTTTCTTCAGTCACGGTGACTTAATTTAACTTTCCTATTTAAGTTGTCTGACTTTTTATGTTTTAAGCCACAACCAACTCACACTAGTCAAATCCAGGTGTATAATCTGTTCGATTATATCAAATATTTATACAATACAATGTATTTGGTAATAATGACTTGCAGATTGACTGGCTGGCAACAATCATTAATGACAGAACTGTTTCAGAGGTGGCATGTGCTGGTCCCTAAAATTGCAGCCTTTAGTCCTCTCCTAGCTGATACACATACTTCATTTTATTAGCCATTCTGCAGCTTTTAAGAAAGAATAGATAAGTAAGTGAGAAATCTATTTGCAACTTGCATATAACAAATGATTACTACCCGTAATGAATATAAAGTGCTTGCAATTCAAGAAGTAAAAGATCAGAAGCCCAATGGAAAAACAGGAAAAGGACAGGAGTAGGCATTTTATAAGTGGAAACGTAAATGGACAATAAATACGAAAAACGTTCAATGATCTCACTAGTAGTCAAATAAACGTTAATTAAAACTGTTATCTCTTTTTCCCTATCAAATTGGCAAAGATGAGAAGGAGAACAGCCCAATATTGGTAAAGACACAAGCAAAGAGCAATTTTTCTCGTGAGCAACCTGGCCGTAGGTACATAATAGCAATTCCACATCTAGAAATCTGTCCTAAAGAAATAATCTGACACTGACAAAAATCTTAATAGAAAAAGCTGTCCTCTTAAGCATTCGGAATAAGAGTTTAAAAAACTGGAAAAGAAACCAAAATATCTAACAAGAGGATTGCTTAAATACACAATGGTATCTCACGCATACCTTGAAAGACTAAACAGATATTAAAAAGATAAGTTTTAAGTCTGAAAAAGAAAAATGGTCAATACATAATCCAAATTATAAAATACTGTCTATAATCTCATTTTTGTAAATAAAGTGTATAGGCACATTCATTAAAAAAGGCCCAGAACAGGAGTTGGCACTTCTTCTGTAAAGGGCCAAATACATAATAAATATTCTAGGTTTGTGGGTCATACAGTCTCTGTCACAACTTGCTCAACTGCCCCTGCAATGAGAAAGTAGCCACAGACCATATGTAATGACTGAACATGGCTGGATTCCAAAAAATATATTATTTATGTATACTAAAATTTGAATTTCATAAAGTAATTTTCACACGTCACAAAATAGTCTTTAAAAAATTCTTTCCTACCCCTTACAAATGTAAAAACCATTCTTAGCTCACAGTCCATACAAAAACAGGTCTCAGGCCAGTCTAGGCCCTGGAACCTTAATTTACCAACCCCTTGTCTAGGAGATACACTAAAGTATCATCAGCGGCTTATCCTTAAATGGTGGGATGACAGTATCATTTTTTGTTGCCTATCTAAATTGTGTAACTTGTATCAACAGTACATAATAAACATATAAAGGAATAGTTGAATAGCTGAGCAGTAGTTAACATTTCAAAGAGCAGTAACACAGTAATGATACTCATCACCAACACTGCCTAAGAAAACAAAACTGTGGAAACTGAAGTTTACCAGCACTTCATAACCTTCTGCACTGCCGTCTATTCTTCTTTTTCAGACTATATTTTCCAACATTCTTTTCCTTATATCCATAAATTTACCAGTTACCAACATCTATTTCCTTTATATTCACCAGGTAAATTCACTCAGGTGAAGCCATCTTTGACAGTGCCAGATCACTATCTTCCTATGAGATGGCTGTGATCACGTCACATCTCTGCTCAAGTTCAAACTCCTTAAACATGCCACTCAAGTTCCTTCACAACTGAGTCTAACCTTACTTCTAGACTTCTGAATCACTCCCCTTGCTGTAGGAATCCTGAACTCCAATTTAATAGGTCTTCTCTACCGCCCTCTGATTAAGCCCAACTGTTTCCTTCTAGAGCCTTCCTCCTCTAATACTATTTGAATGAAGATTTTGTCTTAGAAGTAGTGTAAGAGTACGAAGATGAAGGATACAGACGAAAGTATTCAGTATAAATAGCCAGTATATGCTAAGTGCCAAAGGAGACAAAGACTATTCATTGATATATATTTTTTCTCTTTTTCTTTCCCCTTTAACTGGCTTTATACTATAGAAAAAAATTTTAACACCTGTATTTATTGAACTGCACTTATATACTCTGCTCGTAACTTTCAATTGCACTAACCTTTTACTGCTTCAAAGAAACAAAAATACCTATCTTACTACTGCACTCATAAATTTCCAGGGTATTTTTTTTTCATTATGGATTTGTAGCTCAATAGAAATAATTTTCCACAGCAGTAATATTTACTCCACAATTCTTAGGACATTCAGTTATGGTTAAAAGAGCAAGAACTTTGCAGCAACCAGGATTAGCATCCTAAACACCAGGCGCAGCCTCCCCTCTACAGCAGTGTTGACTTTAGCCAAATTGCTTCATCTCTCTCTAAGCCTCTTCCCTCATCTACAAAATGGGATAATATCTGGTTCATGCAGCTGTTGTAAAAATTAAATGAACTAATAGGTGGAAACAATTTCACAGTTCTTCATACATACTAAGAACTCCATAAATAGAAACAATCAACACTACTATTACTGCTCAAAAGCAGTAACGCTACTGCCAAGACTAGGTTATTCAGTACCTTTGTTTTCAATGATTTTGAAAACCTGAGCACAGAGTAGTGAAACCGCACCGTCGGAGAACTGCCCACACTCTTGTAGCGCGAACTACATTAGCACTGTCTAAACCTTAAAGGGTGCCTTACTTTAGTCAACCTCTCTAGAAAGCAAACGATCGGAAAAGAAGTATGATTATTGATCATGAAAAAGCCGTAGAAATACGTAAAAGAGATGAAATGATGCGTCTGGGATTTACTTTAAAATAACTAGGGAGGAGAAGCAAGCCTGGCCACGAATTGATAATTGTTGAAACTGGGTGACAGGTACACCGAGTTCTTTATACTGTCTTCTCCACCTCCGGAGAGTTGGGAGATTTCCACAATAAAATGTGTTTTAAGTCCAAAGGTCAATCTTTTTCTCTGGGGCTTACTGCAAATCCTGGTCACGGTCAGGACACATGGGTAAGTTCTGGGCGGCGAAAAGTGAAACAGCAACACACGGCAAGTGAGGCTGGAGAAATTTCCCAGGCCGACCAGTCAGTGTCCTCCTCCTCCGAGAATCCCCGAGGTCCTCCTGGAGGTGCGCCCGCGGAGTCCCGCCCGCCTAGTCCCGGGCAAGGGCGCGACACCCAAGGGAACCGCCGCAAAGGGCGGCCTTCCTGGGACGGCCGCCTGCCGGCCCGCGCGCGAACTGCGGGCTCCGGAGGACGGACCGAGGGAGGGGGAGGGGTAGACGTGGGGTAAATGGGTGGGTGGGCGAGTCCCAGCCGTCAGGGCAAGTCGCCCGACTTCCCTCCGCTCCGCCACAGCTGCAGCCCCACCAGGGCCCTCAGCCACCCCAGCTGCCCGAGAACGTCTCTGCCTCCCTTCAGCCGCGGCGCAGACACCCAAGCAGCCCACGGAGCCCGCCGGCCTCCCCGCCAGCCCGAACCGTGCTCCTCAGCGCCTGCCTCGACTGTTACCGGGGTTTCCCGCCGCCGTCAGGCCGGGAGTGCCTCCTCCACCCCACACCAACCGCTTTCCCGAGACCCTAGCCCCACTGACCTCAGCCGCGCGGCAACCAGGTACCTTCTTCAGCTGCTCGGGCTCCCAGCTTGGCTGTCCCAGGGTGTTGCCGCCAATCATCGAATCTCCGCCCCGAGCCGGGCCAGACTGACCAATCAGCTGCTGCGTCCAGCCCGGAGGCGGGCACTGAGAGCCGGGAGCGGAAGGCGAGGCCGCCGCCGGACGCTCCCGCAGCCGCCTCGCGCAGCCAGTGTGCGCACGCGCGGGGCTCGGTGGAGAGCGTGCGCTTTCCCTCGGACCAGGCTTTGTGTCCTCACTTCTGTGCTCTGGGAAGGACTTTGTTTGTGAACATCATGCTGTAGGTGTGTAGGAAGACCCACATTCTGAGTGTAGCCACAAGTGTGTATTATCTTGAAAGAAGCTGTGAGTCTTAAGCCCTGTTAGCCTAACATAGGTGGAGCCCTTTCATCCCACGCTGTAGGGACTTGTGTTCGCCTATGCGGACCGTATGTACGGGGTGGGTTTGTGTTTCCGGGGAATGAGGGTGAGGGGCTGTACGAACTGCCTAGTAGGGTTTTACGTTACCTTCTTCAGTTCCAGCATGCTTACTCTGATTCATTGGGACACGTGCTTTTTAGTAGTTGAATTTTCTAGGACACTGGGTTTCAAACCATTGTGTCATGAAAATATGAGCATTACATTTATAGCTAGCAATATATTCCTCATGGTAACGTGTGTAGGCCTGATAAAAGATTCACATGTAGGGTGAAAAACCTGTCAGTATTTCTGTATGGCCTTTCAAGAGCCTGTTGCTGATTGGCTGTCTCTCTTACCCTGCCGTTGTAATTGATCCCAGAGGTCATTGGGCAGGCACCCGAGCTCTGATGTTCTTATCCCGTGTACCCAAGTCTCCCTGGCAAGGGCTTTCCTCCTTGAGCAAAAGCATTAATTCATTTACTCAACAAGGACTTTTGGGGAGCCCACTATGACAGTACAAGGATTTGTAAAAGCCTTGAACCACGCCCTCAATGAGTCTGCAAGCTAACAGGGAGATAGAAACACAAACTGTATAACCAAATGTTATAATGGAAGTATGGAGGGAGCCTGGGAGACCTACCTAAGCCGGCATGGGGGCTCAGAGGACACATCCGGGAGGAGCGAGTGTTTGGGCTGGGGCTTGATGAAAGAGCTGGAGCTTCTGAGCTAAAGGGAAAGGATGACGGCACTCCTGGCAAAGTTCGCTTGTTTCTTCTGAGATCTTTCCAGGGTGGATTTACCGCAAAGCTAATAAAGCTTCTGCTCGGGCCTCATGACTTGCACCAGCCCTTACCAAGAACCAAGGAGGGACTCTAGCACTGAGTTCCCATGGTCTTATGTTGTTTTCCACTCTGGAAAAAAAAAAATGATGTCTTAAGGCACCCCTTAAACGGGAATTGGTTAAGACCTTTCTTTTTTCCATTCAAACTTCCCTTCATGCTAGGTGCCCTAGGTGGCCCTGTGCATTTTTGGGATCTGGGTGAGGGAAAGAGAGTTAGGTTGAACTTGAGCCACTTCCATGATAAGTTATTGCTGGCTCTCCTAGTGTTGGAATGACTTCCAGGAAAACTCCAAGCCATGCTTTATTCCATCTCACAAAGGGCCTATGGATGTGTCCCATGGCACCTGGCCCTAAAAGTATGTGGCTGGTGAGGGAGAAAGAGGGTTTGAAATGTGCTGAGCCAGAAGCTAATCTAGGGGAAAATCTTCCAGTCATCACACTTTTAAAATGACTATAAGCAAGGTGCCTCACTTTTTGTTTTTAATAAACTTTATTTTAGAATAATTTTAGATTGACAGAAAAGTTACAAGGATAGTACAGAAAATTCCTGTGTACCCTTCACCCAGTTTCCCCTAATGCTAACATCTTACATTACCATGATAATTTATAAAACTAAGGAGCCAACATTGGTACGTTACTCTTTACTAAACTCCAGACTTAATTCAGGTTTTACTAATGTCCTTTTTCTGTTCTGGGATCCAAGCCACGATACACATTGCATTTCATCATCATGTTTCCTTAGACTCCTCTGGTCTATGACAGTTTCTCAGTCTTTCCTTGTTTTCCATAACCTTGACGTGACCATGACAGTTTTGAGTAGTCTGGTCAGGTATTTTGTAAAATGTCCTTGATTTGATTTGTCTGATGTTTCTCTGATTAAACTGGAGTTATAAGGTTTGGGAAAAATACCACACGGTGAGATGCCCTTCACATCACATCATATCAGGAGGCACATGATAGCAGCATGACTTAACTACTGCTGATGTTAACCTCATATAGGGGAGGAAGAACTATTCCTCTACCCTCTATGTCCTTCTGTTTGTCTAAGAATTAAATTGACATGAGACAGAATAACGAGAGAAAATCTAAAGTTAATAACATGTATACATGGGAGAAACCCAGGAAAACTGAGTAACTCACCAAAATGGCCAAAGCCACCACCTTAATACCATCTTCAACTAAAGACAAAAGAGGATGTTGGGGCTAGTGACTTGAGACTTCAAAGGGGAGAAAGCCAATTCACATGGAGATGGAAAAGCAAATGTTTGGTAAACAAATATTTTCCATGCCTTGTAAAGACCGCGGGACACAGAGAGGACTTTGATTGAACAGGCCTTGCTAGGTTCCTCCCTGTCTACCACACCTAGTTCATTTATACTATAGTCCTCTATGGTGATAGCTCCTTCCTGAAACAGGCCTTCTATCTTAAATTATTTTAGGCATTTAAAGGGAAGGTCAAAGTTTCTTCCTGAGTCTTTTGTTCTTAAAAATAATCAAGTCACGGGCTGGCTCCATGGCCTAGTGGTTAGGTTCAGCACGCTCCACTTTGGCAGCCCAGGTTCAGTTCCTGGGCGCAGACCTACACCACTCATTGGCAGCCGTGCTGGGTGGCAACCCACACAGAGAGTAAAGGAGGATTGGCACGGACGTTAGCTCGGGGCAAATCTTCCTCAAGCAGAAAGAGGAAGATTGTCAACAGATGTTAGCTCAGGACAAATCTTCCTCAGCAAAAAATAACGATAATAATAATAAAATCAAAGACACATTTTGGGTAGCAAATTCTGCTCCCCTACAATCACCTGACTATGGTAGTGTTTGCCAGTCTCTCCACTGTAAAGTTGCATTTTGTTTTCCCCCTCTTTCCATATTCTCTTCTTTGGAAGCAAGTCTCTAAATCCTGCCTACACTCAAGAGGAGTAGGAGATTAAGCTTCAACTCCTGGAGTGGAATATCTACATAAATTATTTGGAATTCTTCTGTAAAGAATATTTGTCTCTTCCTCCCATTTATTTATTTATATTCAACCATTTATTTATAAAGATGTATATTTATTTTATACTTTGTTTTATATTTTATATTATGATTTTTATTTAGTTGCTCAAATTGTTCCAGCTTTGGCCATTGGAGCTCTTTTAGCTTGGCTCCTGTGTCCCTTTTTCTTTGATCATCTCCTTTTTTCTTGAACTACATGAGGCTCCAGGCTGATCTTGTATTCTTCCTGCCCCAGCATTAGAGTCAGCCATTCCTCTAAGGAGTCCTGGAATGGTATTTAAAAACCAAGATCTAGGTACTGGGTGTACTTGTACTTGTTGCTACTGGAGTGTCATTGAATATAGCCTTTCTTAGCAGACAGAGCTAGGAAATATATTACCACCTTGTTTTTTAATTGTTTGTTTATAGCACTGAGATGGCCCCCAGTGATCGCTGCCTCCTGCTATTCATGCCCTTGTGTAACCATCTCTCCTTGAGGGTGGGTTGGACCTAGTGACTTCCTTCTAATGAATAGAATTCTATACAGCAAGAGTGATGGGATGTCATTTCCAAGACTGGGTTACAAAAAGGTTGTGGCTTCCATCTTGTTTACTCTCTTGGTCTCTCCTCCACTGGCTCTGAAAGAAGCCAGCTGCCAGATTGTGAGCTGCCCTAGGGAGGGGCCCACGTGGCAGGAAACTGAGGGAAGCCTCTGGCCAACAGCTAGGGGAACTGAGGCCCTCTGTCCTTCAGCCTATGAGAAACTGAATCCTGCTAACAGCCATGTGAGTAAACTTGGAAGAAGATCGACTCCCACTTGAGCCTTGAGATGACTGCAGCCCCACTGAAACCTTCACTGCAGGCTTGTGAGACTGTGAGCCAGAGACAGCCAGCTAAGCCGCACATGGATTCCTTATGCACAGAAATTACAAGATAATAAGCGATTGTTGTGTTAAGCTGCTACATGTTGGAGTAATTTGTTAGGAAGCAATAGGTAACTAATACAATTTCTATCTCCTCCACAAGATTGATGGTTCTTAAATTTCACTTTGGAGCTTGTTTAAAAACGCATCTGCCCAGGCCCCTTCCCAGAATCTTGGGTGATTGTTCTGCATAGCTAAGTTTAGAAACTAATATAGAAAGTTACAGGGCAAACCTTTTGGGGATATTACGAGAAAACAGACTCTTCTTTTTAGTGTATCTGATCCTGGAGTTCTTTACCCAGATTAATGGCTCAGCTTTCTTGGCAGAATTCAGAATAACTGAAACTTCATCTGCTAGTTGCAGTATTTCTTGAATAGAGGAGAAAGAGCTCTCTCTTACTCACTGTGTAGCCTTGAAAAAGTCCCTTGACCTTTCTGTGCCTCCAGATCCCTAACAGGAAATTAAAGGATTATAATGCCATTATTTGGGCAAAGAGATTTATTCATTATTAAGTGTATATTAGGCAATAGAAAGGTGCCCAAGGCTGGTTGTGGGCCAGCTTCCTTGTAGAGGTTTAACTCAGGTTCCCATTTGTGCATATTGGTAGATGGTCAGGCTGAATTCTATTGCAGAAAGAATGTGGCTTTCCAATTCGGACAGACCCATATTCAAAATATGCCTCTGCCACTTACCAGCTATGTGGCCTTGGGCAAGCCAGTCTGCCTCCCTGGGTCTCAATGTCCTGACTTGCACAGTGGGGAAAACAGCCACCTCAAAGGTTAGCCCTGAGGACTGATTGTGTAACATTTGTAAAATACTAAGAGCAATGCCTGGCTTATCATAAGGGCCCAATAAATAATATCCATGAAGGACATACAGTCAGCTCGTGTGGTTGTGATCCAGTGGTTACTAGAGGACAGACAAATGTCCAAATTTGTCCATCAGCCTGTTTCTCATATTAGATTTAATGACAATCCCATTTGGTGAGATAAGTTGAATTATCTGCAAGTCTTACACAGTGTTTTCCTTGGTAATCGAGACCCTTTCCCTCTAGTTCTACTTTATCTCCAGCTGTGATTCCCTGTCTATAGAAAATACAACACACTGAAATGGGCCTCAAAAGGTCCTAAGTTAGAATCCAGGACAACCGAGCTGGTAAAAAAACACTGGGTGGGACAGTGAAGTGCCCATGTGAGGGGCACTTTAAGACAAGGTGAGGCTGGATACGTCTGGGAGAGTTTCAGCTACAGGACAGCTGGTCAAACTAATTGCTGGGCCAACATCATCTCACATGAGGTGAAAGTTCAAAGATGCAGGCTAATAGTTCAGGTCCATTGGCTTTAAGGCTCTGATTGCTATTAAAGGCAGATATTTTGGGGAGAGTACAATGTTTAAATCTGCTTCAGTCAAGTAAATTGGTGCAAATGAATGTTTTTACCATGGTGCTCAGTGAAGAATTGTTAAGCTATTTTGATTTAATCATACACTATTGGGTATATTTGGTTGTTCTGAGCCATGAAACTATTTCATTCTTCTCAGATCTGTGTACAAAGTGATCTGATGTACGTATATCCAAAAAGATGTATATCCAAATAGGTCAAAAGATCACTGCCTTCCAGAGATTGTGATATTTCTTTCTACAAACTAGCTCTTGGGATAGACCCTGACCTGCAGAGCTCTTCTTATGCTTTTAAATTATATTTTGTTTTTAAAATTGTAATTATGGAAAATGCCAAGCATACACAAAAGTAGAAAGCATAGTACATCACAATGAATCCTCATGTGTCCATCATACAGCTTCAACCATCAGCATCTCATAGCTACTGGTTTCTTCCATACCCTTACCTGGCCTCTTTGATTCTTTTCTTTTGTGGAGATGCTGAGGAATGAACCCTGGGACCTCATACAAGCAAACTCTTTGATTCTTTTGAAGCCGATCTCAGGCATGTCATTTCAACCATAAATATTTCAGTGTGTATCACTAAAAGATAAGGAGGGTTCTTTAAAAACATAATTATAATACAATTATCAGAACTAAAACGTTAATAACTATTTCTTAATATCATCAATTCAGTTCTCAAATTTACCTGCTTATCTCATTTATTTTTTATTTTTTTACAGTTGGTTTCTTTGAATCACAATCTTACAAAGATCCACACATTACATTTGGTGGATGTGTCTTTGGAATCTGTTTTTAATCTACACAGCAGCACCCCCCCCCCCGCATCCTTTTTTTGTTTTGTTTTGGTGAAGAAACAAATTTTTATCTTGTAGAAATTTCCCACATTCAGGAATCTGCTGATTGCATTCCTGTGGTGACATTTAACAAATTCCTCTGTCTCCTTTTATTTTCCATACACTTGTGGTTAGATATAAAGCCTTTATCTGATTCAGGTTCAATTTTTTGGCAAGAATACTTCATAGGTGGTGGTGTACACTGCCCTCAAGAGCTACATAGTGTTCATGTGTTTCTTTTCTTTGTAACATTAACAGCTATCGATGATCATTGCCCAGATCTATGATCTCATTAAGGGTTTGCAGAAGGGTGATGTTCTCTCATTCCCTTTCATTTATTAGCTAACTGGTTACCTTGAGGCCCGTTTGTAAAGAAAGGCAGGTTGAATGCTTGCTTCTTAATATTTACCAGTTTTCAGAATAATTATTCCACATCAACTATTTTGTTACACTGATGTGTAGTACATATAAAATAGGCAAGCTTAATGCATGGTTTGATTCTCTATTTACCAGTTTTCAGAAAAATGAGTTGGTTCCTTCAAAGTCTCTATAGGTGAACAATGATGTTTCTTTTCTTCCCCTGCCCACCACCGGTACCAGTAAGCACTCATGAATTTTGTCATTATAAATTAGCTTGTATCAGATCTTTTCTGGATAGCAGATTTTTATACAGAGAGAACTGGGACTAAATGTACATTTACGGAACATCTTCTAGACATTAGGCTGGGTGCTCTCACCTACAATATTTTATTTAATTCCCACACCAGTCTTGGAAGGCAGGTGCCGTGATCTCTGTTTAGAGGAAACTGCGGTCTTCAGTAGCAAAGTGACTCGTGCAAAGTTACACAGCCAGCAAGCGGTCAAACTCAGATTTGTGTGACCCACATGGCACCGTGTAGCGTTTTTGAATGAGATCCTACAGACACTGATTCCCTAAGTAGGGCTCACTGGTTACCCCACCAGCCTTCTGTCTTATCTCTTATCATATGTCCTCCTCAGGTGTAACTGTTCTGTGACCCTGCATTTGTCACTCTCATACTTCCAAAAGCAGTTCCCTGGAACTGCTCAATACTCTTCTTGCTTTATAAACCAACATGCAGATTTTTGTTGAATAGATTTTATAACATTTACATGTATGATTTTACTTAATGCAAATTTGTCACATTATACATAAAACTGTATTTACACTCTCCCAGTAAAGTTAGTTTATATATTTCTAACGTTTCTTTGTGTAGTGGGCTTCTAGCCTCCTGGCTCTTATCCTACCTATTTGGCTAATATATGCTGAAAACCTAGATTGTATCTTTCTGTATATTTTCCATGCTCATACAATAATATATGAAGATATATACTTACATAAACATGTAGGGTATGATTTGTTATTATTTTTAAAAATCAGAACACAATATATATGTTTTTAAGCATCTTACTTTTATCACTTAACATTGTGGAAATTCCTCAATGTCTCTTCCTATATCTCTAATTTCCTTTTCATAATGGCTTTCTAATATATTTTTCATAATAGTCCACGGCCTCTAGACATACCATCATTTACTAAAACATTACACTACTGATATGCATTCATTTGATGTTGGGTTCTGTTGGGGTTGTTTTGGGTTTTTTTGGCGAATATGAACAATGCTGTAATAAACATCTTTGTTCTTATGTCTATATACTGGTGCTTTTTATTTCTATGATTTAGATTCTTGAGAACTGGACTGCTGCGTCAAAAGATATATTATTTTTAATGCTAGATTTTGCCGGATTGCTTTCTAATAGGTTGTAATAATCTACATTTCCACAGCAATACCTGAGAGCCCTCTCTCTACTTGTCAGCAACTTTGTGTCATTTTGATTTTTGCCACTCTGATCAGCATCAAGTGATTATTCTCATTGTTAATTTAATTTGCATTCCCTTATTATAAGTGAGTTTGCCTGTTCACGTTTATTGGCCATATGGATTTTCTCTTGATTAAATATCAATTTATATTCTTTACCCAATTCCTATAGGGTTGTTTATTCCCCTCTTGACAATTTGTAACCGATTTTTGAATGTTACCCTCTATCTGACTGCTGAGTTGCAAATTTACTCCCAAACCTATTGTCTATTGACATTACTTATGTATCTTTTTGCCATACAAAAATATTGCTTTTTAAAACAAGTCATATATGTCCATTTCTTTTTTAACTTTTGGGTTTCCAGCCTTGTCTAAGGTCTCCCCTACCTCTATGTTGTCATTTGTAGTCTCCAAGATATTCTTAAAAGATTTTTGATGTTTTAGTTTTTACAGTTGAGTTTTTAATCCACCTGGAATTTAATTTTGGGGTACATGATGTAATATATGGATACAATTTTATTTTCATCCAGATGGATAGTCAGTGCTTCTATTTATAATTATTTCTCATCCTTTAAACATTTCCACTTGACATGTTTTTAACTCTACATATTAGTTTGATAGTATTTATGAATAGTAAATACATATACATATATCAGAGCTATGTGCTCAAAATATATTTTTTTAAGCTGAAAGGGGAACTTAATCAAAAAGTTTTGGAAACCACTGCACTAAACCACAAGCTCTTTAAGGGCAGTAATTGTGTTTTTCCTTATCTTTGAATCCATTGCAAGACTGTCTAAGGCACATTGTATGTGTTCCAAAAATGGTTGCTAAATAATTGAATAAATGAAACTCCCATTATCTGATTCATGTGTCTTAAGCAACACAGCCATTGAGAAACCTGACATTCCAGCTGTGTCTTGTGGCATGATATCTGAGGCTAAGAACAAGCAATGACTCACAAGGGCAGGTTGTATAACTTCACTGGTGTCAAGTTCATACATTTTTATTATGGGAATATAAATTCTTAAAATCTTAAAAGACTTCCTGGTGGCTTGTAATCCATAGGTGCTTATGGAACTGGTAATTATTTTTTGTGAATACACCCCCTGCTTTTTAATGACATTCATGTACTCTCTGTAAAAGCAGTTTGCTAGGAAGAATTAGTCTTCTCAATACTTCAATATCAAAAGCATGGTTATATTTAATTTTAGATTGTGAATGTCCAAAAGACAAAGACTCTATTAAACATGTATTCTGGACAGTGCCAAAAACCTATGTCAACAATTACTAGTTGGGAAAATCCCAAAAATCTTTTCCCTTTTTTAATATACAAATTAACTTTAGCAAAAATAGCAAGTTTGCTTTCCTGGGTTATTGAGTTGTTTTTAACAACAGTACTGAATGAAATTTCATTTACTTAATCAAGTGGGTTATGCTTACCCTGAGTGTGCCCTCTGGACTTCTTATATTTACTTTTTCACAGCTTTCTACATTTCTGATTCCCTTTTTTTCCTTTCCTTTTTTTTTTTTCTTTTTTCCAGTTCCAGCAGTTGATTGGTCTGGTCGATTGTTACAAATGAGGCTGTGTTTCCACCTCTGGACATTATACATCATCTCTTTTTTCTTTTTCTTTTAGACTTACCACCTCTCTCCCTCTTGTGACTTTGGGAAACAAAAACCATGCAAGACTTGTTTTTGTTACAGGTCAAATGATGCGAAAGAGACCTTTTCTACTCAACTTTACTTTGCTATTTGCTTCTTGAGTTTATTAGAAGGAAGAGAAGTATTACCAAGAATAAGGGAAGGCAAAGAAATTTGAGAAGAAACCATATGGTTTTTAAATTCACTTACGGATGAATCAAAATACTGGAGATGTTAGCATAGAATACAGTCGGAGATATTTATTGTCACCCACACTCTTTCTCCATTAGAAGCCTCTTAAATTCCTTCTGACTTGCATATATGAGCTACGTGGCAGAATCAAACTGTAAACGAGAATCCAGAATCTACTCAGTGAGGTCATAGAGCGCAAGGGAAGCATTATTCTCAGACTGGCCTTTGGGATTTAGATTACTCATTTTTTTCCTCACTTTTTATTATTATTATTGCGTGTGTGTGTGTGTGTGTGTGTGTGTGTGTGTAAGACTAGCCCTGAGCTAACATCCGTTACCAATCCTCCTCTTGCTGAGGAATACTAGCCCTGGGCTAACATCCGTGCCCATCTTCCTCTATTTTATATGGGACATCGCCACGGTATGGCATGGGACACCGCCACGGTATGGCTTGACAAGCCTTGCGTCTGCCCGCGCCCGGGATCCGAACCTGCGAAACCCCAGGTCACCCAAGCGGAGCGCGAACTTAACCACTACGCCACCGGCAGGCCCTAGATTACACTTATTAAGAGAAATATTTTTTAAAAATGAAATCTATACCTAAACAAAACAAAAACTTCAGTGACTGCCCTCAGTTTAACAACTATTACAACTCCTTACTTTGATAAACTAAACAGAATATAATTAAAAATACTTCATGACGAATTTGATAAAATTCTCTCTGATCAGAAGTCCCTTTCCTTCACAAGAAAAAAAAAACAAAAAAAAAATATCATCTCCCTAAGAAGTTACTATTTAAAACAAAAAATTGTATTTTGCAGCCTTCGCGTTGCTAGGAAAACAATGGACTCTTAACAACAGATGAACGAAATCCAAGCCTAATGTACTGCTAATGTTCTCTTTAGTAAAAACTCAAAACATTTTTAAAGATTATGAATTAAGACTCACAGAGGCGAATGAAATATTATGAAACTGCTGAACTGAAAGAGTTGCTAGACAAAGCAATGTTTAATTCGAATTTCTGAACGCAGGAGCAGAAACTTTCTTCCACCGCCGGAAACCTGGGAATTGTAGTCGGGCAAGTGCGACGGTTTCTCAACTGGAATCAAGTTTCCTTGTTTAGCGTCAGTGGACGGAGAGTCGTTTGGTCCAATTCAGCGTTCCTGGGTTCTCATTGGGCCCTTCCGTTCAACACTTGGGGCATTTCCCTAGGTAACCAATGAACGCTTTAGTCTAAGAAAGCCTTCAAGGATTGGATGTTGTATCCTCCCGTTGGAATGGTATCAGCCAGTGAACGGGCAGAACCGACGGAGGTGATAGGGTCATGGAGAGCTTTTCCCCGCCAGCGCCCTCGTTCTTTGGGTTGTAGACTTAGTCTGGCCGTTCGCGTTCGCCGATGCTGCGGCCGTGAACGGAGAGAGCCGTTTTGCATCTCCTGGGTCCCTCTACCTCATCTCTTGGTGTGGCCCTGATGGTGCGGCAGGCGCTGGAGTCCTAAAGCTGTGGAGCGGTATGTAGGGTCCAGGGGCGGCAGACAAAGCGGTGGAGCCCGGAAGGCCGCGGCAAGCGGCCCCTGCACCAAGTCGGCGAGTCGGGCTGGACAGGGGCCCTCTGGCTGCTCCCTTGTCAGGAGCCAGGAGTGCGTCCCACCAGGCGGTTTGAAGCGCCTTGCTCCCATATGTCCTGTGAAAATGTTAGCTTTGTTCATTTCCTCTCCTTCCTTCGCACGTCCGGTTTTTACGAGCCCTAGCATTATTAATGGATGTCATGTCACTTCTTCATTTCTCCAGGTTGTTTTTTGGTAACTTTCTATTAGTTTTGTGCACCCGCACGTCTGCTACGAGCAGAAGGACATGATTATGTTTGGCTTCATTCAAGAGAGACCAATGTTCATCTCTCTGTATTTAAAAAACTGTTCTGGGGGCGGGGGGCATTCGTGCTGTTAGCAACTTCTTTCGTGGTAGTGTACGTACTGATGTGTTAGGGCCGTGCAGGACATACCACAACACCTGGCAGAAAAGAAGTCCCCGCAGAATCAAGTATTGTTCTTGTTTGGTAATTGCTGGTGCTCTATTATATCATCTTAAGTTCTTATTTTCTTTGATCCGGACCACCAGTCAGGATTATTATATGAGGAAACTGAGGCTCGAAGGAGGTAACTCAACTTCTCCAAGAGTTACAGTTATTTACTAGTAAGGAGAAAGCCAGATCTGATCTCAATGCTTATGTTATTTTTTAAAAACTCGCTTAACTGAATATGGATTTAGGTTGTGTGTGTATTCTCTGCAGATCTTAGTATATGAGAGTTAAGTAATTCTTTGAGTGGAATGGTAAATTTTGGCTGAAAGAAAAGAAAATCTTTCAGACATCTGCCTAATTACAGATGTCTCACATCTGTTACCTAACTTCTCAAAGTGTGGTTCCCTGACTGGCAGCATAGCCCTCACCTGGGAGCTTGTTGGAAATGCAGAATCTCAGGCCTCACCCCACCTACTGAATCAGAATCTGCATTTTAACAAGATCGCTTAGGTGATCAGAGTGCTCCTTAAAGTTTGGGGAGCATATCATTGTCTTATAATGATTTATCCAAATTGAACTAAACAAAAGAGAAAATAAAAGGCATGCAGTGTATCCATTTGTGTTCTAATAAGACTGGAACTATAAAGACAAGGAGAAAGATTTTTTTCACATTTTCCTCATTTGCTAGTGAGGCTATGATTTTTTTTTAATTAAGTATATCTGTATTGGTAATTTTAGCGTTGTAGCCAAAAATCTTAAAATAGACATGAATGTTTAAATAGTAATTCAAAACTAACTTGTAAGACATCAGGTGCAGGTCTTAAAAATAAAAAGGCTGAGACAAAAGAGATGTTAAATACTACTGCTGACAATTAAATAAAATTTCAAGAGCTTTCTGTTTACTCACAATCTGCACAAATTCCCCACCATAATTTCCCCCCACAATTTTGTTCCATTTGTCAAGAGCTTCCAATCAGTTTCTTTGGAAGAAGTGGGTAGATTTGCTACTGCTAGTGGTTTTTCAAGTTTATTAATTTGATTATCTGGTAGTAAAATTGAAACCTAGTCCCAAATTCAGTTACCCTCGTATTGCTCAGTAATTAAAGTATCTTGTAGAGTTTTAATGTTCAGGGTTTTATTCAGATGTTCAGAGCCATGTTAAAAGGACATGCATGTAAGGACCAATGTAAAGTTTTAGTGGCTCTTATTTGCACCAGGAATCACCTGGTGTACTTATTAAAATGATAAGTCTTGGGCTCTACGTCCAAGGACTCCTTTTTAGGTCTGGGGTTGGGCCTTGGCATCTGTGTTTTAAAAATAATCCCAGCTTATTTTGAAATAGGTTATCCAGGTCCATGCCTCGGCATCAGTATTTTAGATGAAAAATGCAACAGGAAAGCAAGCTTATTTTCTTTTGGACCTACTGCGTTACTCATTGTAGAAGAAGGAAGAGAAGAGAGGGTTTTTTTTTTCTTTTTGCTTTATGGTTCATTGGTTGCTATAAAAGTGCTCAGATATGGTTCATTGGTTGCTATAAAAGTGCTCAGATCAGTGAATTTAAAAGGTCACTTAAAAATTATTTTGAGGTCTGCCAAATTTGGGAATAAGAGAGGGTAGGATAGAATGAATACCAAAATACATCATTTAAAAACATTTTTCCTATGAAGGCTAACATTTTTATCAAAGAACTTGAGTGTTTGTGTGAAATTGATAGGATTAACACAGAAACACTTAAATGTATCTAATATATGAATTGGGGTTAAAATTCTAACTTTTGCTTATGTGTTCACATTGTCTCACCTGTTCCGTACCTACCTTATAAAATCTGCTATGTGAACTCTGCAATTCAGTCATTTAACAGGATTCAGGCAATTCTCAGAGTAATGATATCAAGAATATTAAAATAAGAAAAATTAACTCAACACTGAGGAGTTCTCTCCTGAAGTTTTACATAAAAACTCATTTACGTGCGCAAAATCACAGCTTCTGCCTGCCTTTCTTGCCTTCATTTAAGTGTCATAGGAATTGCAGCGCTTGACTGCAGCTGCCTCTGCTTGTTATGTTAGGATCTGTGATGCCTTGTGGTGTTCCCGACCTTTTCCTAGGCAGATCCTGATATGAGTCTTCTCCTTATCAGTGGGCTTTGAAAATTAGAAGTTTTAACTCTTGACTTTTGTTCATCTCAAAGGAACAGGAAGGCCATAACTTTTTCAGAGTTGTTCTCAATGAATAAATAGTTGAGAGTCCTCTCTCTGAGGACTCAGATGAGGATGGAGCTCTCCAGTTCTAAGGCCTACGTTGTATGCAAAAAGCCATCACCCAGAGTATTTGGTTCTTAACTGTGACTTGGCTCTTGGGCCTTTGAGCCAGAAATTGGTTCTGGAGATTCCATTTTGGACCGGGGTTGTGCTGTTGACAGCACATAAAGCTCATGGTCAGCTGGTTTGTAAACAGGGATATTCAGGCTGTTGATAATAGAGGCACCTAAGAGGCATCATGCCCCCAAACCCCTTAGTCTTATCTCTGCATATTCAGTCTATTGCTTTTTTAAAATATTTTTTTATTGGTGTAATAAATATAATATTTTCATTTTGAGAAAATTTCATGCCAAATACTATCCTGATAAAGCCCTGTTTTTTCTGAGTCCTTTATTGCATTTGCTTGCAGACTTAAAAAATTTAACTGTTAATGTATTTTATCTGGAAGATGATTTTTTTTTTTGCCATGCGGTATGAGTTAAAGATCCTTAGCAGTGGTTTTAAAATTGCTTAGAAGTTATTCCAATGCCATTTATTGAATAATCTTACTTTCATTGATTTTTGACTCCATGTAACAGGTACCTATCATTTATTGAACATGTGCTAGGTGCCAGAACTAGTGTAGGCCCTTTATGTGTATTGTCATTTTATTTGGACAGTACACCATTTGCTAGCTGCTATAATTAACCTCATTTTACAGATGAAGAAACTGAGACAAAGAGTTTAAGTGACTCGCCTAAAATCAGTTACACGTGGTGGAGCCTGCTTTCTTATAGTATTGAATGTATAGATAGTTTTCCTGGGAGTAGTATCTTTATCTCTCTACCCTTGCCAGCCACCAGTATTACTGCTTTACTCTTTATAGCTTTGTATATGTCAATACATGGTAAGGCCAGTTCTGCTTTATTACCTTTCCCCCCCTAAATAACTATAATAGCATTTCTGGATTTATTATTTTGTTCCCATCCCCTTGTCCCCCAGTTGGCATTGTTATTGAAATTAGCATGAAACTTATTAATTTGTGGAAAGTATTTACACCTTTATATCCTTCCTAATAAGGAATAGATTGTGTAACTTGGTTAATTGACGTTATTATTTTTAACTTTCTGCTTATGTGAAGATTATTCCTTGATATTTTGTTTCTTTGGCTTTTGTATGTTTAGCATGTTACATTTTCTAAAATATCTGGTTTACTTTTATGGGAAAAGGGTATGCTGAATTTTGAAGGACTGTATGGGAAGTGGAAAGACTGACCAGTTTAGGAGATAGTAAGATTTTAGCCCAGTTCTAAACTCACTAGCTTTTGTCACCTGTGGAAGATTATTTAACTTCTCTGTGACTGTTTGCGTATCTGTGAAATGAATTACCTCAAATTCTGTTTCCTTCTTCTGAATATGGCCCACTCAGAGATGGACAGATGTGCTTAGAGTCCGTTCAGATTCACCGTGATCTTAAACTCCGCTGGCCTGAGGCTTCTTTGTTCACAGCCTTTTTTGACTCCCTCCTTTTTCCTTGGGGATTTTATCTTTTATAAACCCAGTATACTGGGTTTTGTTCATAGATGAATAAGAAAAAAGCTGTCAGCTAGCCACTTTTCCCTGAAGCAGTTGTCTTAGGCTCCAGAAATGTTCTAGAGGAAAAAAGCACTGGCAGTGTTACAGTGTGAGAACTAGCGAAGGTTACAAGCTTGAACTATAAAGATCTTGTTTATTGTGACTTTAGTGTTAAAATATGTGTTGCTAAAAAATTTATTGGAATATTGAAGATGACATATGTTCTTTAAACATTGTGCAGACATAAATAACTTGATTTTTTTTTTTAGTCAGCTTCTTATGTTCATTTTACTTTTCTTAAACTGTGGAATTGCCAGTTCTTAAGTTTTTGTGTGATTTGGATTCATCCATTTCTTTCTAAAGGTGTTGTAATCCTGATTATTTAAAAAGTGCCGTAATATGTCTCAGCAGCCTAGAACTAATTTTGCAAACCATTTCTACAGAATTTCAGATTTTGTTCATGTGTACGGCATAGAAGATGAATTCTTCCTCCTCCACCATGAGTGAAGAACCTGATGCTCTGTCGGTAGTTAACCAGCTACGGGATTTAGCAGCAGATCCATTAAATAGAAGAGCCATTGTCCAGGATCAAGGATGCCTGCCTGGCCTTATTTTATTTATGGACCATCCCAACCCCCCTGTTGTCCACTCAGCTTTGCTCGTAAGTTGTCTTTAGTGATTTCAGTCTCAGTGTTATAATTTTGCAATTAAGGAGAATTTGAAAAAGTGTTACATGATGTGGTTAAAAAAAATTAAAAGTAACTATAGAGCAAATAATAGTAAGTCTGTATTTCTGTATGTGCAAACATATATGTGTGTGCATAGTCTTTTTACACAAATGGTAGCATACTACATGCATGGAATGTTCTACGACTTACTTTTTTCACTTAACAAGATATCTTAAGGAGTATATCATATGTAACAGCTTTATTAAGATGTAAATCACATACCATACAATTCACCTATTTAAAGTGTACAATTCAGTGGTTTTTAGTGTATTCACAGAGTTGTGCAACCATCACCGCAATCAATTTTAGAACATTTTCATCACCTCAGAAAGAAATCACTCTTTACCCATTGCTCCCCAATCCCCCTTCCCTCACCCCCTTCCCTAAGCAGCCACTACTTTCTATCTCTCTGTTTGCCTATTCTGACAAAAATGCCTATATATTTTTTATATAAATAGAATCATATAATATGTGGTCTTTGTGACTGGTTTCTTTCACTGAGCATGAAGTTCAAGGATCATCCACATTGTAACATGTATCAACACTTCTTTCCTGTTTATGGCTGAATAATAGTCCATCGTATGGATGTGGCACATTGTGTTTATCCATTCATCAGTAGATGGACGTGGCACTTGTTTTATTTTATTTATTTATTTATTTATTTTTTTGTGGGGAAGACCAGCCCTGAGCTAACATCTGTTGCCAATCCTCCCCTTTTTGCTGAGGAAGACTGGCCCTGGGCTAACATCCGTGCCCATCTTCCTCTACTTTATATGGGACGCCGCCACGGCATGGCTGACAGGCAGTGCGTTGGCAGGCACCCGGGATCCGAACTCGTGAACCCCGGGCTGCCAAGCGCGAACTAAACCGCTGCGCCACCGGGCGGCCCCATGGCACTTGTTTTAATGTAAGATAAGGAAATAACAGGAAAAGAGAAAAATATACAGGAACATAATTGATAATGCAAA
The DNA here is from genome assembly GCA_031878705.1 of Tapirus indicus. Lineage (NCBI taxonomy): Eukaryota > Metazoa > Chordata > Mammalia > Perissodactyla > Tapiridae > Tapirus > Tapirus indicus. The sequence continues at coordinate 20,087,722 of CM062934.1, forward strand.
AGAAACTACTATGTTATGAGAAATATGGGAGCTAGAGAAACAGCACAATGCAATCGGGCAAATCTAGAAAGTGATAACTTCTGGAAGACAAACAGTCCAGTTCCGTCAACAATAAAGGACATTAAAAAGAAAGGCCATTTATTGGGGTTAAAAAGTTGGGGTGGTCGGGGGCCACCTGGTGGCACAGCGGTTTAGTTCACGCTTGGCAGCCCAGGGTTCGTGAGTTTGGATCCCGGGTGCACCCCGACGCACTGCCTGTTAGCCATGCCGTGGTGGCATCCCATATAAAAAAAATGGAGGAAGATAGGCATGGATGTTAGCCCAGGGCCAATCTTCCTCAGCAAAAAGGGGAGGATTGGCAACAGATGTTAGCTCAGGGCTGGTCTTCCCCACAAAAAAAAAAAAAAAAAGTTGGGGTGGAAGGGAAGGGATAGCAGTAACTGTTACATATTAAAAAAGAGACTTAAGAAACATATCAGCCAGGTGTGATATGTGGGCCTGATTTGGATCCTGATTTGAGCAAATCAACCATAAACATATTTTTAGATAGCTTGAAATGAATGTGAATCAGTGGTAGATGATATTGAAGGATGATTATTTTCTACAGGGTACTATAATAGTATTACCATTAAGTTAATTAAAAAAAGCCATTGCTTTCTTAGGGATGTACTGAACTATTTACAAATGAAGTTATATGTTCTCGGAGATTTGCTGTAAAATACTCCAGTGTGGTTACCAGCAGGGGAGGTAGATGAAACAGGATTGTCAAGTGGTTGATAACGGTTGAAGCTGAATGATGGGTACATGGGAGTCACCACACGTTTTCTCTACTTTTGTGTCTTCTAAAATTTTCATAACAAAAAGTTTAAAATTAATGGAAAATTTTAAACTCATTGTCCTTTACCTTAAGGACCCATGATAAATTCCCATTTAGTCTAATTTCACACGTTCATACAGAAAAATAGTATAGGCTTTTCCTTTTTGAAAATCAAACTACATAATACAAATTTCCTATAGTACCTTCAGAGAGTGAAGTTGAATAGGCAAAACAGACGTTGACGTGAGTGAACAATAGTAACAAATGGGAAAATTTGCACGGCCCCTAGTTTGGGTTCTGCTTCAATAAGAATTGCAGTAAGAATGAGAAGAGACAGAGTGTTGGTCTTCAGATAAGGATTGAAGGGAGGGTTTTTTTTGTTTGTTTGTTTTTAGATAGACTAGACTTGAACCTGTTTAAATTCAGAAGGCAAGGGCCTGCTCAGGTGGGAGAGGTTTGAGAAGGCTCTCACAGCTGTTACAGAAAAGGGAAAGGTTGCTAACTAAGGAGAATGGTGAGCTTGTTCACAGTGTTGAGAAGCTGATTAGATTCTCCTGAGAATCGGGTACCCAAGTCTTCAGTGAATGATAAGAGATTAGGAGGTGTATAGAACAGCTGAATGAAATCCTGAAAGAATCAGCAGGTGAAGGAAATACTTGCAAAAATGTACTTTAAATCTTAAGAGAAAAGCACCCTAGAAAAGTCAAACTCACAAAATAAAAATTTGTGAGAGTGAGTTCATCTTTTGCTTTTCAGTAAAAAGAGACATTTTAAAGATGAATTGTAAAACTAAAGCAGTTCGTTCCATAATGTGGTTGTGTGTTTTGTCCCCCTCAGCAGTTTATTTTAATTAATATGTAAAAAGCATCTAGGGAAATGATGGCTGTTGGGAGTACTCCCTGAAGTTAATAAGTTGAATATAGTTGTATCCTTGTCAAGATGAAAATAAAACCGGAACAACCTAATTTTGACCTTGCCAGATAAGTTAGGAACCTTCATTTCAGAGAGCAGATGCAGCTACTTCAGCTCAAAGGATCATTTCTCCCCTAAGGGACTGCTCTGATTATCACATTTAAAGAAGAGCTTCTAAACACTTCAAAAGCAATTGATTCTAAAAACAAAAACCTATTTTTCTCTTGCAGTAAGTTAGCAGTGGGTTTAATTTTGAGTAGTCTGGACATGTGAATTAACCTATTACTCTTTCTGCTGTAGGCTCTTCGATACTTGGCAGAATGCCGTGCTAACAGAGAAAAGATGAAAGGAGAACTTGGTATGATGTTAAGCTTGCAAAATGTTATACAGAAGTAAGTACAGAGATAATGTCTTCTGATGCAGTAGAGAAATGATCTTGTTAAATGTTATACTGATTGTTAATATATAATTTTACTGAAAATTTTATTCTAACATAAAGGCATACTTTTTTGGGTTATGTGTCTAAAAATGTTCTGTTGGTCAGTGTTCTGATTACTCTTAAACATTGATATTAGTAATACCTTATGAAAATGCTCAAATTTTATTTAAAATGTTGATAAACATTGTACTTAATTTTTTTAAAAAGAAAATCCTGCCTTGTAGGAAGTTTTGTAAAGTATATATAAATTGATTTGCTAGCAGAGCAACACAGGTGACTAATCACATTTGAGAATGTGCAGTATTATAGTATAGTACAAAATTCTTTTGTTACTTCATCCCAGTCTTACTCAAAAGAACCTTCATCAGAATCATGGCAAGCAAGGGCTTTTGGTGAGATTTTCCTGAGCATTCTTGAGAGGTCTCTCAGAGACTTAGAGCCATTTAGTTTGAAGTTGAGCAGATGGGTAGTTTTTAATTGTACCTTTCATCTTACTAAGATTCTCATATTCATTGTCTCATTTTGTTATTTACAACTTTTTGAGGTAGGTTTGACAGATAACAGTTTTATGGGTGAGGAAAATACGGAGAGGCCAAGTTACTTATCTGTAGTCCTTCAGCTGTGTTGCCTCTGGAGATATCTAGTTTTGCTCCTTTCTTAGGCCTTGCTGATTTCCTTGCAGAAGGCCAGAAATTGAAGGTTAAGTGTTTTGTTATTTCCACTGTGTCTGGAGGCAAAAAAGCTATGCTTTCTGAGGCTTTATCTTAGTTCACATTGTATCTTGATCTTATATGAGACATGGCTGCCTTTAAAATTATAATGAGTAACCATTTACTTAATTTTTAAAATTTACTTTGCAGTTTCTTTGGCTTGAGTGATCACAAAAGTTCTATAATTACCAAACACTATAAGTTAAATTATATCAATGGAGAATCATCTAAACTGACTTCCAAGGCAGTGTGTTTTTTTTCTTAGTGTTCTTCTGGATAAATTTTATTATTATTAATATTCTTTTTTAGAGATTACTTAAATATTTGTTCTCATGGGGTCAACTACTTGGTAGTGATATGGAACCGCTTCATCTCAAGTTTGTGTGCCCAGTGTGCAGTAAGCCAATCACTGAGACACCAGTGCTTGGACGTAGAGAAAGGTTTATTTGAATTGGCCAAAACAAGAAGGTGGGAGGATAGGTTCCTTCAAATCCACCTTAACAAGAGAAAAAAAGCAGGAGTTTTATAGAGTTAAGGGGCCTTGGAGGAGGAGTTTTCAAAGAAACAACGGGGAAATCTGTGTTTCTTTCACTCCTGATAAGCCCTTGGGCAGTCAGACTTCTGGGTGTCAAGGGCAGTTGGGGGCTGGTTATCTGGTGATTGTAACTTCCTTAAAGGCATTCTTTTTCTTCTGCAAAACAAGCTCATAAATCCTTGGAACCTATGAGTCACCTCTCAGGTTATACAAGAAAACAGCAAATTAACAAGATTAACTTCTTTTCATCTGTGTCTGTGTTGGGAACAAGGTCAAAGGGTAATCATTTTCTTATTGAATATTTACAGTAACCCTCAGGTACCCAGCTTCAATAAGAAAGTTCTGTGGTGCCTTGATCTTTGATAATGACAACATAGAGACTGAGGTTGTTTTCTTGTTTTTATTCAAGTGATCAGTTAGAAATAACAGAAAATATTGACTGCTATCAATTGTGTTAATCATTGCCTATGGTTTCAGGTCAATTCCATTAGTAAAAATTTGGATTTTAGTTCTGGCTTGAGACAGATAATCTCTTTGACCCTCAAGTTTCCTTATCGATAAGCCTGCAGTAACACTGCAAAGTGTTTGAGGATCCAGTGGGATAATAGCTGTAGTAATGTTTGTAAATTCTTGTATAAAATATAAGCCTGCATTATTCTTGTTCCTAGTATGCTTTAATGCCATATAGTTAACTATTTTTACTGGCGTATTAGTTTTACTGGAAATAGTGAAAGCTTTAAGCATAATATGGATACTTCTGTAGCGCTATTTTAATCATGTGATGAACTTAAGATTCTGTCTTCCTTTAACAGGTGTAGTTATTGAAGTTGAAAATATGTGGTAAAAATTTTAAAATGTGAGAAGTTAGATGAAAAGTTAATGTTGATATATCAAAATATACTTCAAATTTGAACTTTAAAGACTTAGAGCAAGTTTTAGAAGTACCATAGATTTAACCTATGGTAACGATTTCTTAGCTTGGTTGGCTAATGTTGTGGTATGTGTGCATTTGTATAGTAGGGAGACTACTTGTATTCTTGTAAGAGAAGTGGTGTGTCATTTCAGGTCATTGTCTTGGCATATCATCTGAGAAGGAGAGCCTGAGATGGAGTTAGAAATGGAAGAGATTTATTGTGGGGTAAGGTCTGTAAAGATAAAGGAGGATGAAGCAGGATTGGACTAGAGTCTTTAGATTATAATGCAAATCTGACATCTGTAAAAAAGTGGAAAGGAAACTGAATGGAGCTGGGAGAGTCTCAGACTGGAGAGTCTCAGATTGTTATGTAAATCTCACAACCAACTCAGTGGGGAGCTCCAAAGCAAGGATTACCCTGTAGACGAGTCTTGCATTGGGCAGAAATGGCCAGGCCCTAGTGCCCCCACTCAAATAGGGCAGGGTGAGTTTTATATATGCATAACTGATTTGACACTGTAAACATTGTCCTTTAGACATTTTGCATTTTGACGTCTGTTACCAGATTCAGATGACTGATTTATCGCTATTCTAATTTAACTAGTTTATGAATTAATTGGCATCTCATTCTTATATAGGTCACCTTGGTAAACCATAGCACAAGAGATCTACATTATATACCCTAATTGTTTTCTTTGATGTGGCTGCCCCGTGACAGCCAGTCAGTCAGAATGGGATTCCGATCTCTCTGTTCAGGAGTATTGAATTAGGGGAGATATAGCTATGATTTTGTGGAACTGTGCAACTAAGGAAGTATCAGAAGGATCTTCCCATACCCCAGAAAGACCCAGAGAACAAAGAAAATCTGTTGTGGAGGGATGCTACTTTATTGACTGAAGAGAAACCTTCCACCTGGAGGTGACCAAAGAGGAAACCAAAAAGCAGAAGTAGGTAAGGAGAGTGGAGGTTATTCTTCATGTGGGGAGCAGAGAAGAATATTTTATAAAATAGGGAAAATTCTGTATGCTAAAATTTTCAACCTTTAATCACCATATTATCTTTTGTTGGAGAATTTTGCTGTTATTCAAGAGCAGGTTTTACAGGTCAGATTGGTGCTTACTGATCGACAACTGGATTGACTTCAAAGTCACTGTTACTTTTAGTTCTTTGTGAAGAGAATTTTAAGTTCTCTGTCACTCAGAATGAATCTGGCCTTATGTTCTAATTTTAATCTCTTCCATAAATAAAATCTTATCATTAGAGGTTAGAACCTTTTTACATTTTATTTTTAGTCTTGGATCCCTTTGTGAAGAGAATTTTCAAAATGTCAATTTAGGAGAACATCTAAATCTAGTTTAAGACATTTGTTAATTGGTATTTCAGGAGTAATACTTCTGATACAAGATGCATTTTATAAAAGCACTTGTGAATATCTGACATGAAGTATACTATAAATAAAAGCCACTTTAATAAAATGTGGCATCTCAACTTTAAAATATCTCATTTCATCTGGAGAACTTCCTAAAATTCTAGATTTTGAAATAGTGCCATAATAAATGGTAGTCTATTCTTCTTACTAAAATCTTGGATGAAAAGTATGTGCTTCATTTCTTTATGCCTTTTTACTATGTTCTTTAATTTTTAAAATGTAATTTTAAAATCTTATTATAGGTATGCAGTATGTGGTTTAGTCCTAAGAAATTAGAAAATGTAAAAAAGAAAATCCATAATGCTATTTATCTTTTCATTTAAATATGTGTTATACGTGTATATATTTTAAAAATTTAGATTGAAATGACATCAGATTTACAGAAAAGTTGTAAAAACAGTACAACTATACCTAGATACCCTACACCAAGATTCCCCAAATTTTAACATTTTAGTAATTGCTTTATTATCTCTCTCCATACATGTAGTTATTGGCTACATACATATATTCCTAATTTATATATTCATTATGAAGTATGTCTTTTAGGATTAAAAAAGTGCCTTTTGTCATGTTTAATGCTTGGATTTGGGACTGGAATTCTACTCTGTTTGATATCAGTATATAGTGTTCTCATTGTTTCTCTTTGCCTGGTCTGTGTTTGCTCATTCCTTTATTTCTGAATCACTTGGTTTTAACTGTGTCTTGTTTTGTGAATCAAATTGAAAATCTTTTTCTTTTAATTGATGGCAGAGTCCATTTATATTTATTGAGGTGACTGATATATTTCATCTGAACTCATTTTTGTTGTAGTTACCACGTGTATTATGTTATTTTAGTAGTTGTGTTTCTTTCTCTGCATGATGTTTTCTTCTTTTATTTTGAAAATTTCTGAAAGGTTTGTCTTATTGTTACAGTGGTTGCCTTTGTATCTATACTTTTAAAAAAAGCTCTAAGTTGCCTGTTTTCTTATTTAAACTTCCACTATCTTGCTTGTTAGTTTTTGATGGTATCTTTTGACTCTGACCTGTTATGTGTTTAATAGTCATTGAGCTTTTTCTACTTTCCTTTTTTCTTCTCCCATCTCCTTTCTCTTTTTAAATTGCATTATTTCTACTTTGTCAGAACATTTATATGTTCTTCCATGCTTTCCCACCTTTGTCTTAAGCTTAGATCTACAGTTAAATATATAAAATGCTCATCGTCAGTCCTTTTGTAAAGTTTTCCCAGTCATTTCTTGATCGGTTGAAGCTCATTCTCTAATAGATTATTCAAGAAAGGCTCAAATATTGAGTTCTTTCATGTTTAAAACTCTTTTTCTATAGCCTTGATACTTGAAGGACAACTGGACGGGATCTGTGACGCACCTTTTGTTTTCTTGAGGTTGTTGAAAATGTTGCTCCATTTTGCCTTGATTTTTGTGTTGTTTTTGAGAAGTCTGATCTCAACCTATCTTATAAAAGATAAAGACAGTAGTCGTAGTTTACTACATATATCAGGAGCACTCTTCCATGTAACCTTTTTACTGAAATATCATTCTTAATGGCTGAAGTTATATCCCACATCCTTTTTTTAAAAATTTTCATTTTTATTGATGTCTTAATAATTTATAACATTGTGAGGTTTTAGCTGTACATTATTTTTTGTCCGTCACCATGCCCACATCCTTTTTTTTCAATGTCTTTTTAAAAATTATTTGGAACGGAGATCAGCAAATTCTTTTCTGTAAAAAGCCAGATAATAAATATTTTAGGCTGGACATATAGTCTCTGTTACGACTACTGAGCTGTGCCCCTGTGGGTCAAAGCAGCCATAGATAATATGTAAATGAATGGGCTTTGGCCCAAGGATCATAGTTTCCCAACCTTGGACTTCACTGTTACCAAAACAGAGCTATTGACTTCCTTCTTATAACCCTTTTTAAGTTTGGATTGTTTTTGTGTTAAAAGATGAGGGATTTTCTGGATTGCATAAATGTTACAAGAACACTTTTTTTAAGAAAACAGCCCAGAAAAAAATGCGAAACCAACTCCTAAAGGGAAAGTTGTCAAGTTTTACAAAAGACGATGGCAAGTCTTTAACAGTAAAATAGTATATTCATTGCTTTCATAAAGTGTATGGAAATCGTAACTGGCCTTTATGGGCAATATAAAATGTTATTAGCAGCATCTAGAATTAGAGTAAGTTGGTGTTTATGACCAATAAGGAAATATGCTTATATTCAGAATGAAAATTATTTTTGATATAAAGATCAGAGCTTACCTTTTAGTTTTGTTTTATGAATAACGTTTTGAACCTTTTCAATATAGATGACTAATTAGAAAAAATGGTGAGGAATCAGTATATGTCATTATGGAATAGTAAATTACTGAGAGCAAAATTCCAATTACTTAGATGAAAGAGCTTTTCAAGATAGTCTTTTTCTGGATGTCAGATTTTAAAGACCGAACTAAATCCAGGGCATTAATCAGCTCTTTCAGTTTTCACTTGCGAAGAAGATTAGAACAATTAATACTTGTTTAATTATACAGTCTCTCTTACATTTATGGCTAAATGTACCATTTAACTCTAAACTTTTTATACTTGAATGTTTTGAATCATAGTATTTGAACAGTAATTTTGGTTTATTTAAAAAAGAAAAAAGATTAAGATAGCTTCCAAATCTGTAGATGCTCTTGGATTTTTCTTTTTGGTTTTAAAAGCATTTTTTCAAGATAAGGAAATAATTATTTATAATTGATTTGTTGAACAGCGGTATGCATAGATATTTGTGATACTTCATATAGTGCCCAGATCAAGAGGTAAATTGGTTTGTAATTCATTTTTGTTTATATGCTTTTGTAAATTTCATTTTGTCCAAGACAGAATTTTACTTAGTTTTTAGAGAGGTCAGGTTCTATAAATAGAGGTATACCCTTAACTGTTTCATAGGAAGGATAAGCAATAAAATTAGTCCTATGAGGTGCACCAGAAGAACATACTTAAAAAAGCAGTGAGACCATCACCTTTATTTGATTATGTTATCCTTTTAAAATCTTTTGGTTTTAAGTAGATAGAAATTGAAAATCTTCCAGGCAGGAATTTATTACTCTATGAAAATGATGAAACTTTGGAACTATGAAATAAGGAAGTTAAAAATGGTGATGGTTGAGGTATTTATTTCATATAACCATTTTTGGTAGTCTGTCATCTGTAATTGGCTTTGTTTATCTAGGTAGACATAGCCTTTGTGATTCTAAGGGTAAAGTATAGTTTTGTTGTAAATCCTCAACTTTCTAATTGAAAGTTAGTGTGAGTTGCCTCTGTGGCTCTACAGGCAGTCATAAATGCCCATGAATCACCTTTGCAAATTGTTCTTGTGAATAAATGGCCATTTCTTCCGTCACTCTAATGAAGTTAATATGGAAACCTCTAGAACAAGAGAGACTTAAGCTCTAAAGCCCTAAGGAATCCATTAGATGAACAGTTTGTCTTCTCATCTATGAATCTGGAATTGTTCTAGCTCTATACCATCCTTGGGAGAATTGAGAAAATAGTCACTCAGATAGTTGTAGAGCTAATTTCTTTTGTAAGACCTCAATCAGAAAGGGTGCTGGAGGGGGCGGTCCAATGGCGTAGTGGTTAAGTTCGTGTGTTCCGCTTCAGCGGCCCGGGGTTCGCCGGTTCGGATCCTGGGCGCAGACCTACTCATTGCTCATCAAGCCATGCTGAGGCAGTGTCCCATATAGACGAGCTACACTCTACAGCTATAATACACAACTATGTACTGGGGCTTTGGGGAGAAAAAAAGAAAAAAGAGGAAGATTGGCACCAGATGTTAGCACAGGGCAAATCTTCCTCAAAAAACAACAGAAAGGGTGTTGGAGAAATGATTTGTCAGAAGCATAGGAGCAATAATTAACAAGGAAAAGGAAGGCTAGCTTAAGGAAGCTGAGAGCAGAACAGTCTTCCCTTTTTTCTAAGACTTCAGTCTGATGTGGTAGTCATTAGCCACATGCGGCAATTTAAATTAATTAAATTTAAATTTAAAAATCAGTTCCTCAGTCACACTAGCCATATTCCAGTGTTTAGTAGTCATGTGGCTAGAAGCTGCATTTCCATCATCTCGGAAAGTTACTTTGGACAGTACTGTTCTAAAACTTCTTTGCCTAACTGCATAAAAGGCTGGTTTTTATATTTTGGATTATTTTTATTTCATGGATTATTTTCTTAACAAGTTCCATTGGAAGAATTACTGAGTCAAAGAATAGATATTTTTCCCCACTGTTAATTTTTTTCAAATGGTACCAATTATGCTCTTCCAGCAGTTTCCATTTTATTGGATTTTTTCAAGCTTTGGATAGAATTGCTACATTGCTCTATAATTCTAGATCAGTTTTAAAAAGAATTTAAACCACCTGTGTCCCTTGAGGTTGGTATAAGATGGATGGTTTGGGTGGGGACATAAACTCACTGAAATTGATTTGGAAAATTTTATTTGCATTTTTCCTGTGAAACGGTCTCTAACTTTGTATCAGATTCTCAAAGGGGTTAGTGGACCTATTTGGTTAAGAACTACTGTTACAGTTCTTATTCTGCAGAACAGGAAGATAATAATTTGATGTTACAGTCTTTTAGTATTCTTTGTCACTATTGGTTCATCAGGAAGCACATAAAAAAGTTTTGAAATAGTGTGTGTTTTAAAAGATTTTATAAGAAGATCATAAATTAAATCTTCTATTATGTGTTGTGATGGATGATTCTTTTTTTATTTGATGCAGACATCTAAAAACGTTATTGATGGTGGAAAGGGGTAACAAAGACGTTGCTTTTTTCTCTTAAATTCTTGAGTGCCTCTGTCTAGTGTATCCGCATACTCTTTACAGCTTGTGGTTGGCTAGTATTTAAAATATCTCAGAACTGCAGTGACCTTTTCAATAAACTGTAAAACAACTATCAGAAAAGTGCTGAGACATCTCCTAAAAAAAATATTCTTTTTGATAGCTGCCTGCAATACAGAGCCAAAATCATTCAAAGTAATTTATTTCTTGTCAACACTGGCCCAGAAAAGCACCTGGTGTAGTAAATTGGGTGCCTGGAGAGCTGCTGGATTAGCACCTCTGGGACGGAGGCTCTGTATAGCTGGAATGTGCAAGTCTGAATATCAGAAATTGAAGTATTCCTGCTCATTCAATACACAAACAGATTGCAAAAAATTTTGTTGGGCTCTGTGGAAGGTACAGAGAGAATACATCCTTATTCTAGAAGCGTTTGTTTACTTCTGAAAGAAAGTTAAGATCAGTCATATAAGTACAAGCATAGTACTTTGAAGCTGAGCCTTTAAAGGAGGAATAAGATTTGAAGGAACACAATCTAGGTGAAGCTTTTCTAGCTGAGGGAAGGGCATTTATAAAAGGTATATATAAAAGGACAAAATGAGCTGATGTTGGTAGAACTGAATGGGGACAGATTTTTGTAAAGGCCTTGAATGGATGTTAAAGGGTTTGGACTTAATGGAGCCCATTTATAGTTGAAGTGAGAATTATTTTCTTACAGTTATATGTACTTATTGTTTATTCAGTGTAACTAATTATTATGAACTATTTGATCTGTGCTGTCCAATATGGTAGCCACTTGCCACATGTGGCTAGTTAAATTTAATTAAAAGTGAATAAAATTCATTTTTTTAGTTGTACTTGCCACATTTTAAATGCTCAGTAGCCACATGTGGTGAGTGGACAGTGCAGATACAGAACATTTCTATCTATCTATGCAGAAAGTTCTGTTGTACAGTGTAGCACTAGATGTTTATGTGAGGAGCTGTAGTAGGATTTAAAAGTTTAAGAATGAAAACTTTAGTTTGAGTTGTGGTTTTATGACACATACATGCTTTGTAAAAGATGTGTAAAAAATGTAAATTAAGAAACAGTCAGTTTGAATTTACTAAGAAATCTCTTTCTTGAAATAACTGATATGAATGGTCCTCTCCTAATTGGTTTTCTTCTTTTGGATTTTTATATGTTGTATTTTCTTGAAGGTCAGGGTACTTTCAAACTGAGAGTTGGATGTTAGTGTTAATCCCAGGACATGTTATCTTCTGATCTTTTTAGTTGATTTCCTATTTAATTAATGATTTCGATTAAATCTGCTTTTATGCCACTATAGTGATGAGTTTTGAATCTCAATGAACCATGGGTTTAAAACGAAATTAAAAGACTTTATTATAGACTAGATGCTTTTTCTACCTATTTGATTATTCTAGGATTCACTGGTATTTCTTTCAAATTGAACAAGGCATCAGAATGAAGAAAACAAGGCTCCACAAAGTTGAGGAATAAAATTACAGAATCAGTAGAAGTGGCAAGACTAATTTATTAATCTATATGTGCTTCTTTTCAAGGACTACAACTCCAGGAGAAACGAAACTGCTGGCCTCTGAAATCTATGACATTCTTCAGTCTTCCAATATGGCAGATGGTGATAGTTTCAATGAAATGAATTCACGTCGAAGGAAAGCTCAGTTTTTTCTGGGAACTACTAACAAACGTGCCAAAACAGTGGTTTTGCATATAGATGGTCTTGATGATACGGTAAGACTTTTATAAACACATAGTTCATAAGGTGGGGAAGAGAAATCACGTTAACTAGTTTCCTCAGTGTCACCTGCTAACAGTCTTTAAGAATAAGTCCCAATATCGGTATTTTATACAGATAAAGAGGGTCATATTGTGCTAACAGGATCAGTTAGAGGTTATAACAATTTAAAATATTTATGCCCTAATAATAGAACTTCAAAATATATGAAGCAAAAACTTGCAGAAATGCAAGGAGAAATAGACAAATCCACCATTAGAGCTGGCGATTTCAACACTGCTCTCAATTAATAGAACACCACTCTCAATTAATAGAAATCAGTAAGGATATAGAAGACTCAAATAACACTAACAACCAACTTAAGCTAATTGGTATTTATAGAATACCCTACCCAACAACAAGAAAATACTCATTTTTTTCATGTGTGAATGGAATATTTTCCGAGATAGATACTGTAGGCCATAAAACAAGTCTTAATAAATTTAAAAGAATTAAAACCATGCAGAGTATGTTCTCTGAGCACAATGCAAAGCAAATTAGAAATCAGTAACAGAAAGATACCTGGATAATTCCCAAAATATTTTGGAAACTAAGTAATACATTTCTAAAATAATCCATGGGTCAATGAAGAAATCAAAAGAGAAATTACAAAGTGTTTTGAATTGAATAAAAATGAAAGTGTAATAGCAAAATTTGTGAGAAGCAGCTACAGCAGTGTTTAGAGGGGAATTCATTAGCACCAATTGCCCAGAATGTTTATATACAAAAGAGAGAAGGTCTCAATGACTTAAGCTTCTACTTTAAGAAACTGGAAAAAGGAGAGCTTCCAAAGTAAGCAGAAGAGAGGAAATGAAAAAACAAAATCAGTGAAATGGAAAAAATAGAGAAAAATCAATGAAATCAAAAGCTGATCTTTGATATGAACAATAAAACTGATAAACCTTTAACCAAACTGATCAAAAGTAAAAGAAGTCACAAATGATCAATATCAGTAATGAGAGAGAACACAACTGTAGATCCTATAGACATTAAAAGGGATAATAAGTAAATATTTTAAATAACTTTATGCCAATAAGTTTGATAAGGTAATTGAAACAGGAAAATTTCTTGAAAGACACAGATTGCCAAAGCTTACTCAAGAAGAAAGAGATAACCTGAATAGCTCTATATCTATTAAAGAAATTGAATTTATAGTTAAAAAGTTTCCCATAAAGAAAACATCTGGCCCAGATGGCTTCACTGGTGAATTCTGCCAAACATTTAAGGAAGAGATAATCCCAACTGTACAAAATCTTTTAGAATTTGTAGAACTTCAGTGTAGTTTCTTCTTAACTTCTACTTTGTTTTTAATATTAGCTACTCCAGCTTTCTTTAGATTAGTGTGTTGTCTTCTAGTTGTGTTCATAGTTCAAGTGGATTTCTTCCAGGCACCATATAGTTGGGCCTTGCTGTTTTATCCAATATGAAAATTTCTGCCTTTTAACTGGAGAGTTGGGGTCATTTACCTTTAATGTGATTATTGATGGTGCTTGAGTTTAAAACATCATCTTTCTGATTGGTTTCTGTTTGTCCCATTTGTTCTTTGTTCCCTTTCCCTCTTTTTCTGCCTTTTGGACTAACTGAATGTTTTTTATGATTCCATTTTATCTCTTCTGTTGGCTTATTAGCTACAATTCTCTTTCTTTTCTTCTTTCTTTTTTATTGATTGATTTAGAGTTTATTTTACATATCTTTAACTTATCACAGTCTAGCTTCAATTAAATTTTTAAAAAATTTTTATTGATGTCTTAATAGTTTATAACATTGTGGAGTTTTAGTTGTACATTGTTGTTTGTCCATCACCACCATATGGATGGATCCCTTCACCCCTTGTGCCCACCCCCTACACCCCTTCCCCCTGGTAACCACCAACCAGTTCTCTCTGTCTGTGTGTTAGTTTATATTCCACATATGAGTGAAATCGTGCAGTGTTGTCCTTCTCTCTCTGGCTAATTTCACTTAACATAATACCCTATAGGTCCATCCATGTTGTTGCAAATGGGACAATTCTGTCTTTTTTAATGGCTGAGTAGTATTTCATTATATGTGAAATACTATCTACCACACACCACATCTTCTTTATCCAATCATCCGTCGAGGAACACTTGGGTTGCTTCCTCTTCTTGGCTATAGTGAATAATGCCGCAATGAACATAGGGGTGCATAAGCCTCTTGGGATGGTTTATTTCATTTCCGTTGGGTAGGTGCCCAATAGTGGGATTGCTGGATCATAAGGTATTTCTATTTTTAATTTTTTGTTATCCGTAGAGGCTGCACCAGTTTGCATTCCCACCAGCAGTGAATTAGGGTTCCTGTTTCTCCACAACCTCTCCAACATTTGTTGTTTTTTTGTCTTGGTGATTATAGCCATTCTAACGGGTATCAGGTGATATCTTAGTGTAGTTTTGATTTGCATTTCCCTGATGATTCGTGATGTTGAACATCTTTTCATGTGTCTGTTGGTCATCTGTATATCTTCCTTGGAAAAATGTCTCTTCATATCCTCTGCCCATTTTTTGATTGGGTTGTTTGTTTATATGTTGTTCAGTTGTGTGAGTTCTTTATATATTATGGAGATTAACCCCTTGTTGGATACATGATTTGCAAATATTTTCTCCCAGCTTGTGGGTTGTCTGTTGATTTTGATCCTGGTTTCATTTGCCTTGTAGAAGCTCTGTAGTCTGATGAAGTCCCACTTGCTTATTTTTTCTTTGTTTCCCTTGTCCAAGTAGACATGGAATCCGAAAGGATCCCCTTATGACTGATGTCAATTAGTGTACTGCCTATATTTTCTTCCAGGAATTTTATAGTTTCAGGTCTCACTTTCAGGTCCTTAATCCACCTTGAGTTGATTTTTGTGTATGGCGATAGAAGATGGTCTACTTTCATTCTTTTGCATGTGGCTGTCCAATTTTCTCAGAACCATTTATTGAAGAGACTTCCCTTACTCCATTGTATGTTCTTCACTCCTTTGTCAAAGATTAGCTGTCCATAGGTGTGTGGTTTCTATTTCTGGGCTTTCAATTCTGTTCCATTGATCTGTGTGTCTATTTTTGTACCAGTACCATGCTGTTTTGATTGCTGTAGCTCTGTAGTATATTTTGAAATCAGGGATTGTGATGCCTCTAGCTTTGTTCTTTTTTTTCAGGATTGCTTTAGTTATTCAGGGTCTTTTGTTGTCCCATACGAATTTCAGTATTGTTTTGTTCTATTTCTGTGAAGAATGTCATTGGGATTCTGATTGGGATTGCATTGAATCTGTAGATTGCTTAGGTAGTATGGACATTTTAACTGTGTTTATTCTTCCAACCCATGTGCATGGAATATTTTTCCATTTCTTTATGTCTTCGTTGATTTCTTTCAATAGTGTTTTATAGTTTTCATTGTATAGGTCTTTCACCTCCTTGGTTACATTTATTCCCAGATATTTTATTCTTTTTGTTGCAGTTGTAAATAAGATTGTCTTTTTGAGTTCTCTTTCTGTTAGTTCATCAGTAGCTATAGAAATGCAACTGATTTTGTAAGTTGATTTTATACCCTGCCACTTTGCTGTAGTTGTTGATTATTTCTAGTAGTTTTCCAATGGATTTTTGGGGGTTTTCTATGTATAAGATCATGTTGTCTGCAAATAGTGAGAGTTTCACTTCTTCGTTGCCTGTTTGGAGTCCTTTTATTCCTTTTTCTTGCCTAGTTGCTCTGGCCAAAACCTCCAGTACTGTGTTGAATAGGAGCGGTGAGAGTGGGCACCCTTGTCTTGTTCCTGTCCTCAAGGGAATGGCTTTCAGTTTTTCCCCTTTGAGTAGGAATGTTAGCTGTAGGTTTGTCATGTATGGCCCTTATTATGTTGAGGTACTTTCCTTCTATACCCATTTCTGGAGAGTTTTTAACATAAATGGATGTTGGATCTTGTCAAATGCGTTCTCTGCATCGGTTGAGATGATTGTGTGGTTTTTTCCTTCATTTTGTTAATGTGGTGTATCACGTTGATTGATTTGCGGATGTTGAACTAGCTGCAGTGAATATTATATCACTCCATGCACTTTTAACAGTATACTTCCATTTCCTTTATCTCTGCCTTTGTGCTGTTGTTATATGTTTTACTTCTGCATATGTTGTAAACCCCAAAATACATTTTTATTACTTGAAATAGTCTCTTTTTTCAATATTTTTATTGTGGTAAAATACACATGGCATAAAATTTACCATTTTTAAATATATGGTTCAGTGGTATTAAATACATTCATAATGTTGTGCTACCGTCACTACCATATATCTCCATAACTTTTCATTTTGTAAAATGGAAACTGTACCCATTAAACAGTAACTCCCTGTTCTTCCTTCCTCTGACCCCTGGCAACCACTATTCTACGTTCTCTCTCTATGGTTTTGAAAAAGTCAGTCTCTTTTAAAGGCATTAAAAAATTATATATATATATATATATATATATATATATATATATAAATATATCATTGTATATATAAAAATAATATCCGAAGGAAACAAAACCACTATCTCAAAAAGATATCTGCACTCCGTGTTCATTGCAGTGTTTTGTGCAGTGGTCAAGACATGGAAACAACTTAATGAATACGATGAATGGATAAAGGAAATGTGTGTGTGTGTATATGTGTGTGTGTATATATATATATATATATATATATATATATGCACATTTGTATATATGTGTGTGTGTATATACAGACACACACAACACATATATACATATACACAATGGAATATTATTCAGCTATAAAAAGGAAGGAAATCCTACCATTTGTGACAATGTTGATGGATCTTGAGGACATTATGCTAAGTCAGACAGAGAAAGCCAAATACTGTATGATTTCACTTATATGTAGAATCTTAAAAAAAAAACAACAAACTCATGGACACAGAGAACAGATTGGTGGTTGCCAGAGGCAGGGTGTAGCGGGGTAGGTGGAATGGGTGAAAGTGGTCAAAAGGTACAAAATTTTAGTTCTATGATAAATAAGTCCTGGTGATGTAATATACAGCATGGTGACTATAGTTAACAATACTGTATTGTATGTTTGAAAGTTGCTAAGAGAGTAGGTCTTGAAAGTTCTCATCACAAGAGAAAAAGATTTGTAACTGTGTAGTGATGGTTGTTAACTAAATTTATTATGGTAATCATTTCATAATATATATGAATATCAAATCATTGTTGTACACCTAAAACTAATAACAGTGTTGTATGTCAATTATATCTTAATTAAAAAAATAAATAAATGAAAGTATTTTCATATAAGGAAATAAAGAAAAGTATTTTCTGTCTACCCACATATTTACCATTTCCGGGGGTATTTATGCCTTTGTGTAAATCTAGATTTTCATTTGCTATCATTTTCCTTCTGCCTGAAGGACTTCTATTTCTTGTAGTACACATCTGCTGGGGATGAATTCTTTTGGGTTTTTTTGAATTTAATAGAGCTCACATACTATAAAATTCACCATTTAGAAGTGTACAACTCAGTGGTTTTAGTATATTCAGAGTTGTGCAACCATCACCATTGTCTAAGTTCAGAATTTTTTTTTTTTTTTTTTTTTTTTGTGGGGAAGACCAGCCCTGAGCTAATATCCGTTGCCAATCCTCCCCTTTTTGCTGAGGAAGACTGGCCCTGGGCTAACATCCGTGCCCATCTTCCTCCACTTTATATGGGACGCCGCCACAGCATGGCTGACAGGCAGTGCGTCGGCAGGTGCCTGGGATCCGAACTCGCGAACCCCAGGCTGCCAAGCGCGGACTAAGCTGCTGCGCCACCAGGCGGCCCTAAGTTCAGAATTTTTCCTCACCCCAAAAGGAATCACTAGTAATCCAATAATTGTGCCCATTAGCAGTTACTTCCCCTAGCCCCTGGAAACCACTAACCTACTTTCTCTGTCTATGGATTTGCCTATTGACATTTCATACAAATGAAATCATATAATATGTGAACTTTTATGTCTAGCTGTCACTTAGCATAATAGTAGCATGTATGAGTACATTATTCCTTTTTATAATATTCCATTTTATGGATAATACCATATTTTGTTTATCCATTTATCAATTTGTGGATATTTATTTCCACTGTTTGGCTATTGTGAATAATTCTGGTATGAACATTTGTGTACAAGGTTTTGTGTACGAGTTTTTGTGTGGACATATATTCTCAATTCTCCTGGGTATATTCCTAGGGGTAGAATTGCTGGGTCATATGGTAACTCTTTGTTTAGCTTTTTAGCACCTGCCATACTGTTTTCCACACTGACTGTACCATTTTACAATCCAATCAGCAATGTATGAGGGAGTCCAGTTTCTCCACATCCTCATCAACATTTGTTACTTTCTGTTTGTTAGTTTGTTTTTCATAGCTATCCTAGTGGGTGTGAACCTGTATCTTACTGTGGTTTTGATTTGCATCCCTAATGACTAATGGTGTTGAGTATCTTTTCATGTGCTTATTGGCCATTTTTTAGTGGTTGATTTAGGGTTTATTGTATACATCTTTAAATTATCACAGATTTTTTTCTTTGGAGAAATGTCCATTTTAAAACTGCTTATTATTTGTCTTTTTATTGTTGAGTTGAGTTCTGTTAATATCATATATTGTGTTGATTGAATTTCATATATTGAACCAGACTTTCATTCTTAGGATAAATCCTAATTCGTCTTGGGGGATAATCTTTTTAATATGCTGCTGGATTCAGTTTCCTGGTATTTTGTTGAGGTGTTTTGCATCTATAGTCATACAGGATGTTGGTTTGTAGTTCTCTTTCCTTTCTGGTTTTGGTATCAGGGTAATACTGGCTTTATAAAATGAGTTGGGAAGTGTCTGGATGAGTTTGTGAAGGATTGGTGTTAATTATTTAAACATTTGGTAGAATTCACCAGGAAGCCATTTGGTCTTGGGCTTTTCTTTGTGGCTAGTTTTCTGATTATTAATTCAGTCTCTTTACTTGTTACAGGTCTGTTCATATTTTCTTTCTTTCTTGAGCCAGTTTTGGTAGTTTATGTCTTTCTAGGAATTTGTTCATTTCATTGGGGTTATCTCAATGTGTTCGCATACAGTTGTTGATAGTATTTGCTTATTATCCTTCTGTTTCTGTATGGTCAGTCATAATGTCCCCTCTTTTATTCCTGATTTTAGTAATTTGAGTCTTCTTTCTCTCTTTTTCTAGCTAAAGGTTTATCAGTTTGGTTGATCTTTTCAAATAACCAGTGTTTGGTTTCATCAATTTTTGTATTTTTTTCCCCTGTTCTCTATTTCTTTTTTTCCCCCTGCTTTTAATCTTTATTACTTCCTTCTTTCTGCTTGCTTTGGGTTTAGTTTGTTCTTCTTTTTCTTGTTTCTTAGGATGGAAAGTGAAGTTATTGATTTGAGATTTTCTTTAATTTTAATGTAGTTATTATAGCTATAAATTTCCCTCTAAGCACTGCTTTCTCTGCATCTTGTAAGATTTAGTATGTAGTGTTGTCATTTCATTCATCTCAAAGTATTTTCTAATTTCCCTTGTGATTTCTTCTTTGACCTATTGATTATTTAGGAGTGTGTTAATTTCCGTTTCTGAATTTTCCAAATTTTCTTCTGTTATTGATTTCTTACTTCATTTCATGTGATTAGACAACATTGTATGATTTCAATCCTTTTAAATTTATTGAGGCTTGTTTCATGGCTAACATATGTTCTATCTTTAGAATGTTCCATGTGAATGTGAGAATATGTGTACTGTTGGAGTGTTCCAGAAGTGTCTGTTAGGATAGTTGGTTTATAGTGTCGTCTGTCTTCTTTTTCCTTGCTGATCTTCCTGTTTAGCTGTTCTATCCATTTTTGAAAGTCAGATATTGAAGTCTCTAACTCTTTCAGTTTTTGTATGTCTGGAAAAATCCTTATTTTCTTCTTCTTTTTGAAACATATTTTTGACCAGTGTGGAATCCTAGGTGACAGATATTTTTTCTTACCATAGTCGAAGATATTGTTCTACTCTTCTCCTTTGTATTGTGTCTGTTCAGAATTCTATCATTCTTAATTTTGTTCTTCTCTATGTAATATGTCTTATTTTCCCCCCTCTGCCTACTTTTAGGAGTTTCTTTTGTATCACTGTTTTTGATCAATTTCTTATCACGTGCTTTGGTATAATTTTCTTCATGATTTTTCAGTTTCTTGGTTCTCTGGGTTTATAGTTTGCAGCAAATTAGGACAGTTTTTTAAAAATTATTTCTTCAAATATTTTTTCTGTCCCCCTTTCTCCTCAGTCTTTCAGGGATTCCTATTACACATGTGTTCAACTGTGTGAAGTTGTCCCACAGCTCACTGATATTCTGTTTATTTCTTTTTCAATCTTTTTTTCTGTTTCATTTTGGTTAGTTTCTTTTGCTCTGTTTGCTAAAGTTTTCTTCTGTGAGTGTTTAATTTAATGTTATCCAGCATAGAATAACATGTGTTGTATTTTTCACCACATTTTTTTTTTTACCATAAACATTGTTTTATTGTATCTCTGGAAGTTTGATTTGAGTCTTTTGTATCTCCTTAACATGTTTACACTTTTCTATATCTACTTGAACATACAGAATATAGTTAGAATAACTTTTTAATGTCCTTATCTACTAATTCAATCGTCAGTGTTATTTCTGAGTTTGTTTCTGTAGATTGGTTTTTCTAATTATAGGTTGTATTTTCTTGCTTCTTTGCATGCCTGGTAATTTTTGATTAGATGCCAGACATTGCAAATTTTATATTGTTGGGTACAGCATGTATTTGTATGCAAAGCCTTTAAATATTCTTGAGCTTTGTTTTGGATCACAGTTAAGTTACTTGCAGACAGTTGAATCTTTTTGAGGCTTGTTAACCACATCTTTTAAGCTTTTTTTTGTGTGTGTGTGTATGTGTGTGAGGAAGACCAGCCCTGAGCTAACATCTGTCGCCAATCCTCCTCTTTTTGCTGAGGAAGACTAGCCCTGGGCTAACATCTGTGCCCGTCTTCCTCTACTTTATATGGGATGCTGCCACGGCGTGGCTGACGAGCAGTGCATCGGCGGGCACTCGGGATCCGAACCTGTGAACCCCGGGCTGCCAAGCATGGACTAAACCCCTGTGCCACCAGGTGGCCCGCACATCTTTTAAGCTTTGTTAGGCAGGATCATAGCACCCTTTAACCTAGGGATAATTTTGCTACACTGAGGCAGTACTCTTCTGGGTTCTCTGTCCATGCCCCATGTATATCAAAGTTTTTCCCACTCTGGCTGATGGGAACATGAAGTATTCCTGGCCCTTTATGAGCTTGAGCCCACAGAATTGTTCCTAATAGAAGGAACTTGCCAGCGTGGTTCTTTACCCAGTCTCAGATTGTTTCCTCATATGCGTGCACTGATCATCACTCAGCTGAAAACCTGAGGGAAACTTACTACAGATCTCAAGCACATGCTTCCTTTGTGTGGCCCTCTCCATGCAGCTTTGCCCTCTCCTGTGCTCTGTGCTGTAAATTGCAGTTGCCTTGATCTCCCTGAATTTTCAATGTTGTATCCTCAACTAAGGGAGACTGCTGGTTCTGCTTGGGTTCCCCCTTCCTGAGTTGCATCCTAGGAACTTTCTAGGCCATATATTGTTGTACTTGTGGAGCTCACTTCATTTGTTTTCATTCTCTCAAGGGATGTTTGTCTTCCAAGGTCTGGAAATCATTGTTTCAGTCATTTTATTATGTCTATATTTTTAGTTGTTTAAGCCTGGAGGGTAAATCCAGTCCCTGTTACTCCATCTTGACTGGAATTGGAAGTCTTCCTGCAGTTATCTTGAGCAATGATAAGTTATATAACTTTACATATATAGAGGTGACAACTGGTGGATTACCACTTATCTCTTTAGCTATGCCAGGTAGGTTACGTTAGATTATCCACAGCTTTTTCTAGTTGTGGTGTTGGGGCGCTTAGGCCTCAAGATTTAGGTTTCAGTAAATAAGGGCTGGAGAAGCTTTTCATATGCATATTATCCATGACATTAACAAATAAGTTAATAACTATCTTATTGAAACAGGCCACATCCTGAAAAGTTTCTAGAAAGCAAGTTCTAGTAAATGTAAATTGATTAAATGGAAGATATTAAGATTTATTAAATATTACCAATGTCATCTATTTGATTTTAGTGAATAATACAGTTCATTTTTAAAGCTAGCACAAACCAAGTAATAAAACTCAACAAAGCAAGCGCAAAAATATAGGCCAATATATTGTAAAAATGTGATTGCTAAAATCCAAAATAAAATATCAGCAGGTTAATATTAGCACTGTACTATAATGTTAGTTAACATTTTTTGGTGGCATGGCCTGGCATCTAGTGTTTGCCAGGCACTATTTTAGGGACCAGGGATACAGCAGTGACCAAAAGAAGCAAAAGCTCTTACAAAACTTATGTTTGCTCTATTAAACTAATAATATGGTTGGAGGAGACAGACAATACACTAAGTTATGTAGTATATTAGAGGTGGTAACTTTTGTGAAGAAAAGTAAAAAAAGAAAAAGAAAAAAAATAGGGACTGCTAAGGGATGGGATGAATGGTGGGCTTGTAGTTTTAAATAGGATGGTTCAGAAAAATCTCCTCAGAAACTGACATTTCAACAAAGATTTAGAGGGAGTGAGCAGATGGACATCTGTGGAAGAGTGCATGTTCCAGGAGAGGGAGACGTAAAGGCCCAGGCTTGAAACATCAACAGCTAAGAATATACCTAAGAGTAATAAAAGGATGTGTCCTACCAGATGTTAAAATTGCTGTTAAATTTCCTAATTAAAACAATGTGATTTTTTTTTTTGGTGAGGAAGATCAGCTCTGAGCTAATGTCTGTTGCCAGTCCTCCTCTTTTTGCTGAGGAAGATTGGCCCTAGGCTAACATCCGTGCCCATCTTCCTCTACTTTATATGTGGGTTGCCTGCCACACAGCATGGCTTGATAAGCAGTGTGTAGGTCTGCGCCCGGGATCTGAACCTGCAAACCCCCGGCCACTGAAGTGGAGCGTGTGAACTTAACCACTATGCCACCAGGCCAGCCCCTAAAACAATGTGATCTTGACAAAAAAATATTGAAAGAAAAGAAAGTCCTGAAGCAGACCCTAGTGTATATTAGAACTTACCCTGTGATAAAGAAGGCATCAGACACCAGTGGGAAACGGAGTTTGTTCAATAAATGATGTCAGAAAACTGACAGTTTTGCAGGGAGGGTAATGGAGGGGGAAAGGAGTCTTATCAGGTACTAAAATTCAGAACGTACTAAAATGTGAAATATAAAGAATTAAACTGTGAAATTAAAGGATCTAAATGAGCATTTTACTGATCTAAGGACTTTTTAAAGCATAAAGGCAGTGGAAGAAATTACTTTAGGAAAGATCTCTAGTTTGACCAAGTTTTTGTTTTGTCAAATATAATATTCTTGAAAGGTAAAAAACAAATAGGAACAATTCATCAGGTTAGTGGCCTTAAAAAGTCAGCAAAAGAAAATCTAGTAGGGAAATGGGCAAAGGGCCTGAAATTCCCTAAAGAGATAAAATTTCCAGTAACTAATATCAGCTAACATTTATTGCAATATTTACAGGTACCCTTCTGGTGTGTTAACTTATTTATTTCTCATGGCTCTGTAAGGTAGGTCTATTTATAGCTCCAGTTTGTAGATATGGAGACTAAAGCACACAAAATTTAAATAGCATCTCAGGGTCACACAATTAGTAAGTGGAGGAGATGGGATTTGAATTTAGGCACTGTGGGTCTAGCATGAGAACCCTACTCTTAACCACTACTTTGGACAGATACACATGGAAACATGTTTACTGTCACTAGTGATGAAAGCAGTGTACATTATTTCAGGGTATATATCAGGGCTTTTAGAAGGTTATTCCTCATTTTGAATTTTCACAGGCATTTTTTCCCTTTGCTTTATTTCCTCAACTGCAAATCATGCTACTATGGAGTCTTTAGAAATTGGAGAGACTACTATCTATGTTCTTTCGATGATATTCTCGTAATACATAACACACACACACACACACACAGACTTTAGAAATTGGAGAGACTACTATCCATGTTCTTTTGATGATATTCTCATAATACACACTCTCTCTCTCTCTCTCTCTCTCTCTCTCTCTCTCTCTCTCTCTCTCTCTCTCTCTCTCTCTCTCTCTCTCACACACACACACACACACACACACACTTTCCCTTTTTTTCTCCTGCCCATTGTGGGGCAGTTAACCTTGACTTGTCTACCTCCATACTCAATTCCTAATTTCATCTACTTAAGATTCTCTCAACCTGATCTTGACCCTGTATCCCAATCAAGAGGTTATTTATCCTTCGTGGCTAATTCTTGGTCCTGATTGCTTTGTTGAAGATCTCATGTTTACCTGGAAATAGCCTATGCCTGAGATCAAATTTTGGAATTGAATTTTCCACCCCACCCCCTGCCAACTTTGCCTGTTGCAAATGTGTTAATTTGTATCAAAATAAAGATGAATTGGCTTGTGAATATGGTTTCTCACTGTCATGTATAGTTGGAATTTGGTATCAGACTCTTTTACTTGTGATAAACTAGGCAATTTGCTTGACTTTTTTATTTTTTGCTTTTCTCACATTTAAAATAAGGAATTAGACTAGTAGTATCCTAACTTTCACGTTGTATATGCTATGCAGACTTTTCTTTACTTTTAAATTTACCTGGTGTTGAATATGTGGAAGAGAGAAACATGGACCTGTTCGGTGCTTGTCGCCTAAAGGGGCTTTACAGAACCTGGGACTCCACAGAGCAGAGTCCAGAAACAGTGCACCAGTGAGCCCCTGTGGGTCTGTGTGCTGCCACACACCACTGAATCCCAGATCCTTGCCTGAGTAGTGTTGAAATACAGAAGTTGAAAAAGTGGTTTAATTAGGGAGATAAGCAATGATGTGAGTTATTTTGAAGAATGTGGGAATAAGTTTGAAGACTGCTTTTATTCAACAGAAGAGAAAAATGAATTGGGTAATTTGAAGGCGGTGCTGCTTAGGGTGTGATCCAGAGACCTGGGGTCAATTGCAGATTCCTGTCCCCTCAGAGGTACTGAATCAGAACCTGGTCTCAGTACAGAAATAGGAAAATTAAGAGAGAGTGGTTTGGTGTGTGGGCTGGAGGTGGAGGGAGAGATGAGGAGAGACTGCAGTTACAGTCATGTGTTGCTTAACGAAGGGGATATGTTCTGAGAAATGCCTCGTTAGGCAGTTTCGTCATTGTGCAGACATCATAGAGTGCACTTACACAAACATAGATGGTATAGCCTACTACATACCTAGGCTATATGGTACTAATCTTATGGGACCACTGTCATATATGTAGTCCATTGTTGACTGAAACGTCATTATGCAGCACATGAGTGTATTTTTTAACCCATTTTCTGTTTGGATCTTGGGTTTGAGATGACCTCTTGATATCCAAGTGGATATGTCTGATAGACAAATAAAGATAAGAAAGTCATATTGGAGATTTACGTCTGTGCTTCTATGTAGTAGTGATAGCTGAAGTGATGAGAATAGTCTACTGAGAGACGAAGTAGAAAGAAAAATCACTGTTTTAGACATTGGACCTTGGAGGTAAGATGAGACCGAGATGCAATAATCGGTGGTGGAAGTAGAAGACCAGGGTATTGTAATAGTAGGAGTCAAAGAAGCATTGAAGGGCGTGTGTTACATTGTGTTGTCAGTAGAAAATGAGAACCAAAAAGAGACTGTTGATAACCTTTGAGAATGCAGTGGTAACCATTGAGAATGTCATAAATGAAGGATGCAGTGATATTTATAACTACCAAGTGCTTTAAAGCACTCAATACTCACTGCTCAATAATTCAAACTTTAGTAGTTTATTAGAATTTATCCCTAGAGATTTCCAGCTAGAGGAGGGATCAGCAAACCTTTTCTTTAAAGGGCCAGATAGTAAGTATTTTAGGTTTTGCTGGCCATATGGTCTCTGTTATAATTACTAACCATGCTATAGCATGAAACTAGCTTCAGTATGTAAATAAATGGGCATGACTGTGTTCCAGTAAAACTTATTTACAAAAACAGCTAGTGGGCTATAGTTTGCTCACCCTTGAACTAGAGAAATCATTGCTTTTCAGCATTTTTTGGGTATTATTTTTTCATTGTTTGTTTTAAGATTTAAATTAACATTGGCTAACTTCTGATTAAAATTATTAAAACTAAATATTAATAATAAAGCTTGGAAAAAAACCTAGCAGGAATTACTATTGTGTTGATCTTATAAAACTTAGTAAACTTGACTAAGTACTACCACCTCCGTGCCCTCAAATATGAAACGATAGAACTGAAATAGGGACATTTGCCCCCCCACGCCAAATATAACAACTAGTTCAGTGTGATATGAGTGGAATTATTCCCTTTTACTATTTTGCCAATTTTAATAACAATTTGCTTTTACCTTTTCAGTCTCGGAGAAATCTATGTGAAGAGGCTTTGTTAAAAATTAAAGGTGTTATTAGCTTTACTTTTCAAATGGCTGTTCAAAGATGTGTGGTGCGAATCCGTTCAGATTTGAAAGCAGAGGTTAGTATTTTAAATGGCTGAATATGCTTGACATGGTTAAGGGTAAACAAATCAGTGTTCAAAATTGTTCCTTTTTATCTTGGCCTAGGCTTTGGCATCAGCAATAGCATCAACCAAGGTTATGAAGGCTCAGCAAGTCGTGAAAAGTGAAAGTGGAGAAGAGGTAATTTTGATTTAGTGTTTTCTTTATACCCAGCTCTGACTCTCTGTTATTTTTTATGGCTAGCAGATTGCTAGTGTTCTAGACCATTGGTTACCAATAATATAGGAATGTGGTTGGGTCAGATTATCTTAGTGTTTCTTGGTTAGCAGTTAACTCTCTTAGAAATAGAGATCTTTTGAGGATTTCAGGGTCTGTTCTTATGTTTATATTTTTTTGGATTTCAAAGTCTGTTCTTTATCTCAGTGGAGACATTTTTGCTAATTTTACAGGGAAATAAAGGATATGTGGTTTCCTTGCATTGGTTTTTAAATACTTTATTTCTGACCTTAATTAGTCTTGCCAGTCCAAAAAATAAAGGTCAGTCCCACCATTGCGCAAATAAATATAGTAGAAATTTTGCCTCTTGCTACTCTTTCCACTAGCTTTGCGATAGGAAAGACAAATCTATATGCCTTTAGCTTATTTGTGTTCCCATAGAAAGCAGTTCAGCGGCCCTCCAGGAGCCACAGTAGCCGATACATGCTTTTGTCATCTTTGAACATAGAGAGGTTGCACATTTATTCCTGGAGCCACAGGAGAAAAGCATCTGAGTTTTCACGTGTAGTTCTGCCTTTCTGTGCTTCCACACAGCTCTGCAACTGGGCCTACCTTCTTGTAAGAGGAGTACTTTTAAAGCAATATAGCCCCTGCGAATAGATATGGTGATTAGAATGAGGCATCAAGTTGACCTTTAACTATGACATATGTCTGTGTCAATTAGGCTGATTTTGTAATAACCCTTAGCGTGTTCTCTGTGTCAGATGCTGGTCCCATTTCAAGATACGCCTGTGGAAGCAGAGCAGAACACAGAGCTGCCCGACTACCTGCCTGAGGATGAGAGTCCCACAAAGGAGCAGGACAGAGCAGTGTCCCGGGTCGGCGCACACCCGGAGGGTGGAGCTAGCTGGCTGAGCACAGCTGCAAACTTTCTGTCCAGATCGTTTTACTGGTGACTTTCAGTGTGGGCCTCAAGGACTGCGTGAACCAACAAGGGGCCAGTTTTCCATTGTTGTGGTGAACTGTCAAGTGCAATTTGCAATAAGTTATCATGAAAAGTTTTTAGATTACATGATTGCATATGCTGCATTTTACACCTTATTGGACATTTTACCCACTAAGTGGTAAAAGGGACAGAGGCTGCAGGTGGAGTTGCTTTGTTTCTGAAGGTATCTTGGTTTTGTTTTCCTCTGTTCAGTTGCCTCACTTTAAAATACATGGGTCCACTGTTAAACCAAACATATATATGTGCAGCTTTACATTTTATTTTACATGAAGCACGTGATTAGGAAAACTCGTTTTCTCCTCAAGCCTCAGGACCTATCTGAAGAGAAGTGTTTTTTAGCTCAAGTTGTGCATGAATTACTGAACATTTTCCTCTGCTTTTCTTTGTGAAAGATACTTGCTTTGGTACTCTTCACTGAAAGTTAAGAACATTTCTCGTTATTTCCCTTTTGTGCCTTTTTATTTTGCCAACCATGTTTGTAGAAAGGACATTACTCATGACATTTCATGAATTAAAATATATTCGTTTGAAGGCAACAGTCCCCTAAAAATACAACTTTACAAAAACTTTGCAATCTTATTTGTTATAATTTTAATAAGATTAGCACAGAATCAGTCGAGAAGAGGGGAACATGTCTATCAGCAAAGTGCTATTGGAGACTATTTGACTGTGACCAAATGTGGTTCCAGTTGACTGCTGTTCAGTTTGGTCTATATCCGCTCTTGAGGGTGACATCCACCACAGTATTGGGTCTCTAGGCCTTACTTTGTGATTACGCACTATCCCCTGCTAGAAAAAAAAAATAGTAGTAAAGAGCTGACAGACTTGAAAAAAGAAAACAAACATTGAATGCCTGTAATGCTATAGTGCCCTTTGGTAGAGTCTGACCTTAAAACGTGAATTGCTTGGTAGACGCCTATTCGGTAGGTGTTCCCTGTATTGCCTTTTGTGAATTTATCATGAACCTGCAATCGTACTGAATGAAAAAAGACTCAAATTATTGCTTATAAAGAAATAAAGCCAGCATTGGTCCACTTAATTTTGTTTCTCATGTACAACCAGAAAAAAAGAACTTCAGTGAAGGTAAGATAAATAAATATAAATATATATACATATGTATTTTTTGGTAGATAAGAACTAATTACATATATGTAATGCTTTATTAAATTTCTGAAATATTTGGCAACTAAAATTTTCCTTTTGGACATCCAGCTAAATTTTAATGCTAATACAATTAAAAACTAATTGGAAGAAATTGAAAGTCTTTTTCACCAACATGTAGAGCTGCTAGTCTACTACTTGGAGAATGTGAAGTGAAAATTGGACCCTGGAGGGTTTCCTTGCGTTTCCATTGCTTCTCTTGTAGAGAGAATTAAAAGCATCCAGCGTTACTAGAGAAAATTATTGTAAAATATTTCACCAACAAGAATCTTGAGTTCACGAACATTGTGACCTTCTGGAGGGGAGGGGTACTGAGGGTATTGAGAATAGTTTTTCATGTGTCTGGGCTCTGATTCAGGTGACACGCACAACTGAAAATACAAGCTTTCAAGGCATATATCGCTTTAACTGCATAATACAACTTGCTGCCAGACCAGATGTGTTGAAAAAGATAACAAAACCACCTCCTTTCTATAGCCATTAAAACAAAGTTTACTGTTCTGTTTTAACAAGTTTGTATTTTATTTTGCATTGCCGCACATCTGCTTATTTAAAAAACTCCATCCCTTTGGTAGTAATGGTTCAGTACAAGTAGGTATGACAGCTTGATGTTTGTGTGTTCTAATGCTAAGTGTTCTTTTATTCCAGGTCTTATAGAGCAGTTAAGGCAACTGTAACAGCATTTTTTGAAATACGTTGTAAAATAATAAAAGGTAACATAATTAAAATTGAATGGATATGGCATTTTTGTGGTATAAGCATTATCACTCTTAAGCCTGTTTGTATCCACACTGCCTGGCACCTTCGCCTAGCTTCCTGCTGGTGCATTACACGACTGATTCTCATGGATCCTCCATTCATCTTCCCAGCACCACACCTTCCTCTCCCCGGGTTTGGACCAGCTGCCCCTGTACCTATACGCATTGTAGTGTTTATCACATTAGATTAAAACTGTATTTACCAGCATTTCTCCCCTACTTAGCTCTTTGAGAACCAAGAGATTCTGTAGCTGTACTTAGCTAGTAGTAAGTGCTCAAATGTTTTTTTAGGAGAACGAACAAAGAATTTTTTTAAAATCAGTAAAAAAAAAAAAAATGGAAGATACTAATTAACTTGTTGGGCAAATAGGAAAAATGTCAGATTGTATTTTTTTTTTCTGGGCATGTTTTTTTCTGATTTATTGGTTAATATTTAGCAAATTCCTTCATTTATTTTGTCATTTGGTTTTTATTTTAAAAAAAGGTGAGGGGGCATAGTACTTGCCCCACTGAATGAAGTTAAGGTTAACTTATAATATCCTGATTCTTATAGAATTGTTATAGAATATCATATATATATGTATATTAGTGATTTTGATTTCCTATTTTATAACTTACTAGCTATGTAATCTTTGATAATTAATCTTTGAGGTTTTTCTTCATTATAATTTCTCTACTTCATGGGGTCGTTATTAGAATCGAGTGAGCTTATCATGAGTACTTTGAAAACTGAAAATTTACAAGTGTCAGGTGGAATTATTGTTACTGGAAGTTTGACACGATTCTCTTCTTGTCCTTGATTCTCAAGTGAGACACTGTACCTTTCTGATCATACTTTATCTGACTCCTCATCTGTCTGTATCCAATCAGAGGGATTTTTTTGAGGCTTAGTCTTCAGCTATTTGATTTTTACTCAATGTCCCTTGAAGAATTCGTCTGTCAGGATTTCAGTTACCTTTGTGTAGATAAGTTCTGAATCTCCATTGTATCGTCATCTTTGATAGCTCCCCTTTCCTTTGCTGTACCTATCAAGTATAAAGTCTGTGAATTCTTAGAACCAAACTGATGGTAGTCGTGCAATAAATTTAACGAACACTAGTTCTGTGCCAAGCACCATGCTAAGTGTTTTACAAAATTTGCTCACTTAATCCTTAACAACTCTGAGGTGTGGGTACTGTTATATCTTACTTTATAGATCGGAAAAATGAGATGGAGAGAAAGGAAGGAACTCACTAGTGCCAGGTCTCAGAGCTGGTAAGTGGTGAAGCTGGCCCTCAAGCCCAAGTCTGGCTCCGGAGTCTCCACACTCACACAAGGCAGCCTGTGTCTTGGGTCCCGCTGCTGGGCCTTTCCAGTTCCACACCACCATTCCAGTCCAGACCCTGCCGCCTGCGCCGTGTCACGTGACTTAACTCAGTTGTCTGTTGCCAATCAAAAACTCGAGACAGGAAAGTTAGGTACATGAAAAGAAGTCAGTCTGGTTAAGCCACAGCATAGGAGAACACATGGGAGAGCGCCTGGTCCGTCTACAGAGGGAAACCGCATTTTCCTCATGGGGACTGTGGGCTTCGTGGCTGTTCCAGACCCTTGAAACACTACCTGAGCCGTGTCAAACATGTCTGTGGGACAGAAATTGGCTACTTTTACTTCTAAGAGTAGCCACATTCTAATCTATCAGATTAATCGTAACAGTATTTTTGTCATTTTCTGCTCTGTCAACTAACACCTGTGGGTTCGTTTGGACTGCTTTGTCTAGCACCAAAAATGCCATGAGAGTTCCGCCTCCAACCTAGTCTTTCATACATTCTGCAGCATTATTACAGACTTTCTATGTGTAAGGCACAGTTGTATATCACATTGTTACAAAACAGTCTGCTTTATTTAGGCTTGTCTATTTATTATAACCTAAATATTCTGTATTCATCCTGCACTCTAGATCTTTGCTCATATTCTTTCTTACCCGGAATTTCCTCCTTTATACTCTTGTCTCCTTTAAATATTTTATTATGAAAATAAGCTGAGTGTATCACAGAAATGCATAAAGGAAACGCAAGTAACCTGTCATCCTACCACATAGACAATATCAATAACATTTGCTTTGTTTTATTCTCATTTAGTTTTTTTAATTGGTAAGAAGTATACATTTAAGGGGCCGCCCGGTGGCGCAGCGGTTTAGTCCGTGCTTGGCAGCCCGGGGTTCGCGAGTTCGGATCCCAGGCGCCCGCGGACGCGCACTGCCTGTTAGCCATGCCGTGGCGGCGTCCCATATAAAGTGGAGGAAGATGGGCACGGATGTTAGCTCAGGGCCGGTCTTCCTCAGCAAAAAGGGGAAGATTGGCAACAGATGTTAGCTCAGGGCTGGTCTTCCCCACGAAAAAAAAAAAAAAAAGTATACATTTAAAATTTTTAACATGTTCAAAATAGGTATCCAGTGAAGAGTGATTCTCCCTTTGAACCTTAGTCACCTGGGTGTCCTCACCAGGGACAGCCATGGTTAGTAATTTTATGTGCCCATCAGGGATATTCTATAAATTTACCACTTTTTTCCCCACACAAATGGTAATCTAATGCCCTACACCTTACTTTTTTCACTTAAAGTGTATACTTTATATGCTTGTATAAAGCAGCTTCCTGCTTTCACAGCTTCACAGTGTTATGTCATATTAATGTTCCACCATTTATTTACCCAGTGTTTTGATTGTAATCCTTTGCTCTTACAAACAGTGCTATGTAAATTACCTATAGGATGGATTCCTGGTTGTAGAATTGCTGTGTCAAAGTCTATGAGTGCTTCCTCCGATGGATGATTCCAGTTGCCTGTCTCTCCAGCAAGGTGTGAAAGTTCCTGCTTCCCTTCAGCCTCTCCAACTGTGTTACCCCATCTGTAGCCCTTTGCAGTCTGAAAAAACAGGTCTCTTATGAATGAGAGTGAGCTTTTTCTATATTTAGGAGCAGTTTGAGTATTCTTTCTGTGAACTCTGTTCTTTCTTCATTTTTTGGCAGGGGGGAGAGGGATTTGGTTTTTCTTACCTGATTTATAGAAGTTCTTTCACATACTCAAGAGATATGCCCATTTCTTTAATAAAAACATTTGCAAATCATGTTGTACAATGGTATTTCCCACTGCTTATACACATCCATTATACTCCTGTGATCATTTCCACCCTGTGATTTCTTCTTCCTCTTTACTACTATGGTTCTTACTTTGTTTGGGACCTGTCACTTATGGTTTGTAGTTTGCGTAAGTGTATTTCTTATTGAGATCAACGTGCTTAAGGAAAGGGAGTGTTCTCCTGTTTTCTTAGTGTTTATCACGCTTGGGAGCATAATACTGTATGTGCTGAGTGTCTGGGACATGTTTATGAATGAGTTACAGCAGTGGAATGTTAATAGTAGCATTTCTCTCTTGAGGGGATAAGTATTTGGTATTTTGGTTCTGCTCTCGTCTGGATCTTAATTGCTGCACATCTGGGTCACTGCTGCTGGCATCTTGATAACATTTCACATGACTTGAGCTCTTACTACGTTCCGGACTCTGTGCTGGCTCCTTCGCTTGTGTAATCTCCTTTAATCATCACAATGGTCCAATGAGCTGGGGGTTTTCCTACTCATTTTACACAGGAAACTGAAGCTTGGAAATAAAGTAACTGGAGTCAAATACAACTAATAAGTGTCAAGGTTAGGATTTAAATCTCAGAGATCCTTCTTAGTGACCAAATAGTTGCTGAAATAATTATTATATAATTGTATTTTCTATTCTGGCTATAAACCTTTAGTGACTTTTATTGTGTCAAATCTAAATTATTCTTAACGTTTTTCAAGATTCTATGTAACCTGCCCTATTTTTCTACTGATTGACATGACACTCTTATTTTTAATTAAATGGACATCTTCAGTCTTCAGTAAATGCATTGAATGTTTGTACTCATTTGGAATGCATTCTCTTCTCAAATGACGAAATTCTATCCCTTAAGAAATGGCCAGTCTGTGGAGCCTTCCCTGGCCATCTTGGTCCTTGCCAGTCTATGTCCCAATCCTTTAAACTCTTTCTGCACTTAAATGGTCCACTGTACCTTTGACCCCTTAGTTGTGTCATCTGTCTCTTCACTCCTAAATGTGTTTATTTTGTAGATTATGACAGCAGAGATCACTTTCAAAGCTCGTGCTTTCTCTTTGGCACTGCCCCCTTTCTTGTCAAGCCCAAATTGAAGTCTAACTCTAAGCCTCCTCATTCCTGGTAGCTTCAGGATCAGCCTGATTTCTGAGGCTCTTTCCAGTCCTTATTGAAGTCCTTTTCTAACCTATTCTCTTCTGATAAGGAGTTTACTGTGAAATTTTAAGTTATGTAAGTACCCATTTTCTTATGTTTAAATATTTCAGGTGGGAGGATAGTTTATTAGGACACATTAAAAATAATACTCAATGTGTAGTCTGTGCAAACTTATTCCAGTTATCCAGTGGGAGTAAAATTGGTCAATGGAAAATATACTTTCAGAGGAAAAAGTAATTTTGTGATTGGTAGGAAAAAAGGGGGAAATTTTAGCTTAAGATAATGAATTCAAAATTATTGTAAGGAATGAAAAGAAGATGGAAAAAGAGAGGAAGCACACAGAAAATCAGCCATACTGACCTTACCAATGAATGACAAAATAGGGTTAAAGCAAATGTAGGTGAAAACCCTAAGGCAGACTGGGAAAGAACTGAGCAGAAGTCAGGACTGTTTTAGGAGATAACTTTACGGGAAAAAGGAATCATTGCCTCTCAATGCAGAAACTCAGAAAAAGTACACCACCTTAAGAAAATTTGAATGTAAAAATAGAGCTTTATAAAGCAAACTATATTTACATGGGCTTTTATCCTTTTAGGTTTGATTTGGTTTTCTTTTTAATGTATCAAGTTCCTCCAGGCAATGTAAGGTCTGTTTTAAAAATTAGATTTCATGTGACACCTTAGGCAATTAAAGCAAGATGTACCTAGTGGGAACAAAACCAAGTGTTTCCAGTCCCATAGTTTAAATTCAATAGAAAACTAGCTAAGGACAATAAACAAGATATAAGGACACTTCTGGGCAAAGATATTTATAGTGTCTGGTATAAGGACTACTAGTCTTTTATTTAACTTCTTGTGGAGCAGTATATAGTAAAATTGGAGATGACT
Source organism: Tapirus indicus (assembly GCA_031878705.1). Taxonomy (NCBI): domain Eukaryota; kingdom Metazoa; phylum Chordata; class Mammalia; order Perissodactyla; family Tapiridae; genus Tapirus; species Tapirus indicus. The sequence goes on from CM062934.1 coordinate 20,122,932, forward strand.
ATCTTGGGAATCTTTTCTCACCCTGTGATTGGATAGTAAGTAGCAAGTGTGGGCTGGTATAAGGTAATGAGTTAAAGAAAATGTATTCTAAATTAAGATCCCGATCACTGAACTATTAGTTATAATCCAGGCCAGGAAAGCAGATCAGCCTTTTTCCTTCGGTATACGATTCCCTAGTGTTGTGATAGCAAAATAGACCAAGCAGATGTTTTGTCACCTCCACAAAAGTTATGTTAGAAATATAAATTTTATTTAGAAAAGTTATATTAGAAATAAAAAATGAAGGTACTTTCCTTACTTTTAAGGTATGGCATTTCTGGTTGGTGAAGCTCAAGGGAGACAAAGTGATAGAGAATTGCCGACAATTACCGACTCCTGCTGAAGGGAGCGATAGGCTTCTGTTAGAGTGTAGCACTTAAGGGTGTTTTTCACTTTGTCGTTCAAGTCAGTTACTAAATATTTGAAAACCTATATTGTCCCAGTCATGGTGGTAACTGGTGGAATTAGAGACATAATCCTTCATGGGGCTGACAGTCTGGTGGGAAGGAAGACCATGGAGCAGATCATTACAAATGTGATGCACCAGGAAGTAAGTAGTATAGGAAGTCTGGGAGTCCTGACATTGGTGGGGAAGGGGGGTGGGGGAGTCAGAGTAGGCTTCTTGGAGAAATTAAAGTTTAAGCCAGAACTTTATTGATGAGCAGGAGTTAGTTGGCCAAGTGGGACAAGAAGAACATTCCAGGCAAAGGGAACAATTTTGTGAAGTCTCATAAGTAAGAGTGAGGTTGGTGTGTTGAGTCTAAGATGAGACTGGAATGTTGGTGGAGGCCAGATTGAACAAGACTTTGTGGGGCCTTTGATTTAGTCCCTGAATATTATTTCCTCTCCTGTTGTAAGTAGTTCAATTGCTATTATGTATTTGTACATTAATAAATTAATAATAGCTACCATTTATTATGCTTCACAGTTGCTAATTGCTTTTGTCTAGTATTCATTTGATCTCACAACAATCCTATGAGGTCTGTTAAAAAAGTGGACTTCACATATGAAAAAAAACGAAGCATGAGTTTAATAATTTGCCTAAGGTGAGATTACTTAGGCTACAATGTGGAGATGGACCTAAGAGGAGAAAAATGGATCTGAGGATGCCAGATTATGAGGCTATTACAGTACTTGCAATACAGGGGCAATGGTGGCTTGGACTTTGGGTAAGTAGGAGTAGGCATTGAGAGAGGTGCTATGTTTGAGAGGTTTTTTAGATAGTATCACAGAAGAACTTGGTAATTTGTTGTGAGGGGAGATTCCCAGGATTCTTAGCAGCTGCAGTAAAGGACTTGGACACCGAGCGAGGAGATACTGGAAGAATAGGATTATGGGCAAGGGTGTCAATGAGGGACCCAGGGATGCATGTTTTAAGGTGGGAGAGACTGAAATGTTTAAATGTTAGTGGGATGAATCCAAGAGAGAGAGAAGATATAGAAAAGAGAATGTTTAATGTAGAATGAGGTTCAGAAGCCAGTGGAATCCAGAGTGGGGTAGAAGGACTGGCTTTTGATAGATGGACTCTTCTGGGTCCTTCTCTAAGGCTGAATGAAGACTTGCTGGATTGATCCATTAGGAAATTTCTTATATTGCTATTCTTAAATTCCTAGTGGATTAAGAAGGCAAGTTGCATTAGTTTTGTCTTAAGGCTATTTAAAATGAACCAGAATGAGAATGTGCTCAGTCTTAATAATCTTGTCACTCATATTTTTATATTAGCATGGATGAGTTTATTTCCATGAAAGACTGTCAGACTCCTAAATTATCATCTGCTTTCTCTGATCCTTTCATTTGATCCTTGCATCTAGTGGGTCTCAACCCTGTCTGCACATTAGGATTACCTGCATGCTTTTAATAAATAGCATCATCTGTGTCCCCACTCCAGACACTTGAACCAGAGTCTCTGGGGATGGGGCAAGGGCAGGGGTGTGTTTTAACAGCTTTGAGGTGATGCTAATATGCAGCCATGGCTGAGAACCATGATTTAGTTCTTGCACTTCTAAGATCTAAAGATTTTGTGAGGGCTGTTACCTTAAGCTTTTGCTCAGTTCAGAAAAGCCTCTTTCCTTCAATTGACTAGTTTCAGAAAGTGCACAAGTTGAAATTTAGAGCAAGAGCTTATATACAAACTGTTTGCCTGTTGGTTGAATGCCTTTGCTATGTTATTAGTTACTTGGCTTTGTATGGTGACCAGTGTACTCATTTTGCCCTTGTGCTTTTGTCTGATGTGTTTCCTGTTACTGTCTTCCCTAAATAGCATCTAGCATGGTGCTGCATATTTGATGGCAGATATTCTTTATAGATTTGGAGTTTCGTAACCTTGAAATTCTCCTTTATTTTAGCTCCAAATAGTATTATCTATTCTAAAATATTTCGACAACACATATACCCCAAAATGTTTGGATTCTCCAGATGCCCAGAATCTAGACCATGATCAAAGCAAAAAGATTTTAAAAAGGCAAGAATGTAGCTGAAAAATTTCTCAAAGCACTGCAGAGCAGAAAGCTTAAATTTAAGCAATTGAAAACTTAAAATGAATATAAAAATTTTAGAGCTAGCAACTATTCAAAAAGCATAAATGTTTTAGGATGAAGAAGGCTTTGATAGCAGCAATAAGCTTGCATTGTTATTTGGTATCTGTTATAAATTACAGCTTCTATTTTACATAAACGTGGAATTATGTTGGTCTTGGTTACTGGGTGTCACCATTTCTTGTTTATTTATAAATTCTCCAAATTAAAAATATTAATCCAAAACTCTAGAAGCAAAAATATCAGTAGAAAGGCAGCTATTTTACACAACTTTTTAGCAAGTTATGGCTGTTATTTTTCTTCACCTGTTTCAAAGGAACGCACAGAATGTTTTTATAAGTGTTTGTGTCCGTGTAACATACCTATTAGTGCTCACTGTAGAGGAATGGTATTGATTATTTAATTTCAGTTGTCCACATTTGCAAAACAATGAAGACGCATCACTGACCATAAAATAGAAATAGCAACCATTCAAAATAGTTGAACATTTATTGTATCATTTACAGAAGCAATCTCATTATTAAAGGAAATATAGCCAGTTTATGTGCATATGTAGATGCAGGGATCTATAATGTACATGACAATTTTTAACTATCAAATACACAATTGTAATGGGTATTTTGGTTTATTTTCAGTACAAGCTTATAGCAAATAAAGAGTCTGTGCCCGTGTGCTCTCTAAGGAGTGATTTCAATTTCAAATGAAGATTTGAAAGTTTTTTTATGAAACTTGGCCTCCCCACCATTTTTTTTCCAGATGAACTATTGAAGAAAAAGTATGAAAGCAGACTGGTTCTGTACCCACTTTGAGATTTCAGATTTACGTGCATTTTCACAGTTGCCTCCATGCAGCCTTATTCCGTTAAGGCTCTCTGGTTGGTTGGTTGTGTGTATAATTGTGTGTCATCTCTGGCTTCTCAGATCTGTATTTCAGTGTCTACAAGGGAGGGAGGACCTTTCCTCACCTCCCTTTTGACAGATTAGAAGTACTTCTTTAAGAAAAAAATAAATTTGAGAAATTGTATTGATTTAGAAAAGCATAAAAAAAAGGGCTCTGCAGTATATCTTTGTGATATGTATAGGCATAGCAATTTTCCAAAAGTAATTCTAAAACTAATATATAAATGTGCTCTATAAAATCAATATTAATAAATCTGAATTGCTTTAAAGAAAAATCTTGCATGATATGTGAAATTTATATAAATAGAGATACCCTGCTTTTCCATTATATTTTAGTCTTTCAAGTTAAAAAGAGGTCCAAGTCCTGTGTGGTGATTGGCGGTGGGGTGGGGGACATGGTAGGGAGAGAGAAAGGTACAATTCCTGGGTTTAGAGTTCTGACTCAGAACCCTTCTTTAACTTAAATGAACACAATTACCTACAAGAGTAAACAATGTTTGTTATTCCTAATCAATATCATGTGGATGTCTTACTCTAAACCCAGATCAATAATAACAAAGAAGTCAGCAAGTCAAATTATGAGTTATGATAGAAAAATTTCCCAGCTAAATTGTACATGGAATATATCTAGTCTCCTAAAACCCTGTTTCAAAGAACTGGCTAACTTTGCCAACTTTGTCCAGGTCTACTCTCATGTCCACCATAGTGGTTCTTGAAGGGGATGAGGGGAGTGGTAGGATTTTCACAATGTCTGGGGGCACATTCATGGTTCATGCCCACACATTGCTGTGGTCATAGTAATGGAACGAAATATTGGTACTTAGTGTGCTGGGACCAGGGATGCTACATGTCCTCCAGTGCTCAGGACAGTCCCAAATGTTGGGGAATCATCCAGTCAAAAATGCCAGTCAAAAATACCAGTAGAGAAACACTGGTAATAAATATATTGAGTGCATACAAGTAATAATACTATATGGATTAATAAAATATTATGTAAATTTAGATCAGATATTTTACATTTTATCTGGGTATAAATCAGTAGCAGTCTCAGATTTTAAAACAAATTGGGACAGGAGATTTTTTATGTTGTATGTTCATTAAATCTCAAAGGAAAATTATGGTAGGCATGAAGTCCTAAATCACTAATGGGGAGATGTTTCTTTAATCATTGACAGATGCTCTGATGCAAGGGGGTTGGTCAGTCTAAAAAATCTCCCCTCGTAATCACTAAATGTAAGAAACAATTACAGTTTATTAAATTGAGTCAAACAAATAATGATTTATGAATAAATATACTGAATTCCTTACATTAACTTTGAAAATTTTAAACTATCCATCTTTTAAAGGATCTAAGCTTCGTTACAACTATATTTCTGATTTTTTATGCAAAAATAGAAAAAAGATAAAATTCAGATTGTTTACTTGATCTTTTTGCTTTAGTTAGATAAATACTATGCTAAGGGAAAGGCAGTTTTCTAGGAATAACAATCTTTTAAACTTTTGTTATCCTATTTCAGCAAGATAGGTATAGGTGGGATTCTTAGTTTTTACTATCCGTGTAACACACATTGCTAAAACCATAAAATTTGTATTTCCTGAGTGGCTACTCAGGTCACAGACTGTCTTACCTTATCTTATTTTGGACTTATACATTCAACAATCAAAATAATTATATAGTAACTATTCTATGTATTTTTCATGTTCCCATAAAGAGTATGTCAAAGTTAGCTATTGATTTCCTTGTCAAGAAACCTACTAATTCAACTTCTCAGAGTCAGAAGAGACCTGGGTTTAGGGTCCAGCTCTAGCCTAAACGCTATGTGAGTTATCACACCCTTTAATTTCTCATATGCAGAATGAGGTTAACATGCATCTTCACAGGATTTGTGTGACGGTCAACATAGACCAGTTTCATTTTGTTTGAAATGAAGATAAAGTTGGACTTAATCTTAAAACGAAAATTTTTTAACCAGGTATTATCTTTCCAAAAGCATAATTTCATGTGAACTTACCATGAAGAATAAATATGGCTTAAAACAATCTTTGTGATCATTGGGGAGGGCTTGGTATTTGGTATTTGTACTAAATAAGGATGGAGCCCTAAACTGATAGCCTGTTAAGTTGCCTTCCTCAGAGGAAAGGAGCCCGAGGCAGCTCTGTCTATGAGGAATAGGAGTGTTTGTATTTTGCCATAGTGTCGATTCAGCCATGGCCATAACTCTTCAGGGATCAGAGATGGTGGATATTGATGAAATGACCCAGCTTTCAACTTGGATTATTTAGAGCTAAAAAGCCCTGACATGAACAGAGATAACAATGTAAAGGTACTAGTACCATTAGTAATGCTGATACAGCTTAAAAATAAATCTTTTTCCTTTAAGTTTACCTGGGCATGTTTCTTATTTGTAATCTGAGCAGAGCAATGACAGAAATTGGTACCAGGTGGGAGACATGAACTACCATTTTAAGACCTTTCTTTTGTTGTTAGTATCCTCATGAACATAGGGGAGTCCCATCAGAGGCACATTCAAGTCTGATGAGTCCAACTATATGTGCTGGACCAGAGAGAGAGAGAGGTTGAGAATCTAAGTCCCACAGTCTCTTCTGCCTACCATTTCTCTTGAATGTTCCCCAGACCAAGTGTTGAAAGGGAGACATTGATCTACAGCTCCCTCAGCTGGTCATAGATTCTTTGTGCCTCGTAGTGTGAGCTTCTCACTGTGCAGAGTGTGATTCCAGTGTTTAAAGATAAGTCTTTTTTATACAAGATGGCCTCAAATGCAAGCCAACTACTTCATCTGGTGCTCACCCAGAGAATGAGCCATCTGTTTGAACACTGAAGGAAAAATTGGCTGTGTTGGACATATTGAGAGTCTGCCTCCAGCATGGTCTGTAAATGTTGTATTCTGTATTTTAAAGGTGACTTAGATTTCCAAGCATAATTCTGACTCCATGAGATGTTTTTTCTTATGTGTACATCTCTGTATGAGATGCAACTCCACTATGATAAATGCTGCATTGTTCCAATTTTCCTTTGTTACTAGATAACAGATATTTGCAATAGTGTATGGAGACCTTTTTAAAAAATCTTTTCATTAAAGGAATTAAAATAATGACCTGAATATAAAGCAAGGTTTTGAGCAAATATTTTTAAAGTTTATATATAGCTATAAATGACAAAGTCAAGGCTATTATAAAATTTTATCAAATTGTATATTTAGTGAAATGAGCCCTGGTTATGGCAGCAGGCTTTTATGATTATCTTCTGTAATCATCTGTCCAGTCCAGGACGCTGTGTGGCAGGGTTGGCTGTGGTCCAGAAGATGATGGTCTAGACCAGAGATCAGCAATTTTTTTTCTATAAAGTACCAAATTGTAAATATTCTGTAAAGGACCAAAAATGGTTTTGCAGGCTATAAAGTCTGTTGCAACTTCCCAACTCTGCAGTACCAAGAAAGCAGCCATAGATAATATGTAAACAAATGAGTGTGGCTGTGTTGCAATAAAACCATTTATATAAAGAAATGACAGAGTGGATTGGGCCCACCGGCTACTCTGAACTAGAAAATGATGCCCTAGGCAGTGGTTGTTTAAGTTTGATTCCCAGACCAGCAGCGCTGATGTCACTGTTAGCAATGCAAATTCTCAGACCCCACCCAACAGCAGCTACCGAGTCTGGGGCCTAGCAATCAGGGTTATAACAAGCCCACTGGGGATTCCAATGCACACATGCTGAAGTTTAAGAACCACTGCTCTGAAGACCTAGACCCCTTAAGGCCAACCCTAAAACTACACAAGAAGATATTTTTGGTAGTGTTACCATGGTGCACACGACAGTAAAGAAATTTGACCATTGAAATAACTGTAAACACTCTTGAGTCAGAAAATAGTTTTATACTTCTAGTAAGGAAATATTTATTGTTCCAATTTTTGAAGTTGTCTCTTCTGTTTAATAGTTTTGAATGTATTCTAAATTTATCTAAAAAAAATTTTCCCTTAAATTTGAGACCAGCTTTCATTTGTGCAAACCTATGAAAATAGTACAAAGTTTCCTGTTGCAGGATTCAGTTTAGAGTGAAACCTAATAATGATGCAAAGTTATTGCCTATGATCATTTTTAGTGTAGTTTTAGAAGACCCATGTCTTACAAATACCTGTGTCAGAATCTTCAATAGGAACTTTCCCATTATTCTGAAATTGCTAGCAAGGCCCAAAGCTGAGAACAAAGGGGACTAAATTCTCTCATATTCTGCTGTTCAACACTGCCAAATTTTGGATTAATTTTATCAACCATTTCCTTCACCCACAGGTTTATGTAAGGAGAGGCTTGAGGAGAGGAAGTAAAACCTAGACCTTAATGGGAAACAGTTTTTGTAGCTGGCAGCCACTTCCTGTCCTCCTGGTGGAGGAAAGAGAACGGGGTGGTTTCTCCCAAGCCCAGGGAGTAGGGCAGGTGGCTTTAAGGGAATCAATCTGAATCTAGAAGTGCTTGCAGGCCCTTCTTGTATTGTCACTTGAGTGGAGCATGGACAGAGCCTAGAGAGAGCATGAAATACATCTATAGAATTTGGAGCAGTATGTGTACATGGAAATAAATATCTGTTCTGTCTGGAGGTTTCTGAAGGTGACAAATCTACAAGAGTAGCTTGAGTCAGCAGAGTTTGAAGGGACCTTTATGTGGGGTGCCTAGATAGAGGAGAATGGTAACTGTCACCCTGTTCTAGGTTTCCACAGTCCTCAGAGGCTGTGGAAGAGTTATTTAGAGGTTCTTTGGGCTCCTTGGGAAGGAACTTGGAAATTAAAGGAAGGATAGGAACTGTTCAATTACTTAGGTCAAGCAAGAAGACAACCTACCTCAAGAGGAGCTTGAGGACATCTACCACATACAGGTGAAAGGGACTTGATTCCTCCTCCCTGAGGGGCTCCTCAGCGACTGAAGGACCTGGGGTGAAGCTGACAGTAGCTCAGGAAGAACACACATATAGCCTATTTGGAGATCACCAGCATCAGACAGAACAAGTCCAATCAGTAGAAACGAGGGAGCTTTCCTACCATCACCACCACCACCAGGCAGGCAGTTACAGATTTCTACCTCTCTAACCCTTCCTCCTTGCCCCCAGCTCCAGCCTTAAAGAAGGAAAGAGAAGTTATCACAAAGACAGACAAGACTGTTATAAGTCCTGGAGTTGCTGTCCAGCCCGTGATTGAGACGGACATAGGGGTAGGGATGGGCAAGTGGTTTTACCTCAGATGTGTGTCAAGAACTGTGAAGGGTCTGATTTCACCTTGCAAGCCAACAAGTTAGCCTGATACTTTTCATATCTGCTGGCAGAAGGCATCAGACTCCTGGGTCAGAGACAAATGACTTTTATTACTGCACAATAAAACATGAGCCTCAGCATATTTGTGTTGGTTTCCCTTGCCCCCAAGGCCCATGGGGGTGATTTCATGGGCGAGATAATACGAATACATGCAGTGGATTATGTTCCAGGGGAAGAAGCCAAGGACAAGAGCCCAGTGCTTTTTGAGCAAGCAGCAAACATTGTAGCAAAGAGCAAGCAAGCCAGTCCCCTTCTCCTGAGAGTGAGCAGCTAGATGGTGGTCAGCTGGGCTGGAAGAAGGAGGAGGCAAGGGATGGCACCCATGGTGCAAAATTTAGGGAAGCACTCAGTCTTAGGTTTGTGCAAATGCAGGATTGGCACCTAAGCATGAGAGCCTCCTTAAATTTTGTGCCTGGGCACCTTGCTTGCCTCACCCTAATCCTGGCTCTGGTAGCCATGCTGGGCTGCCTGGTGGTCACCTTGACTTACATAATTGTCTATGTGACCAGCTAGAGAATTTGCTCCGTGTCAGAGGACACATACATCCAGTGGTCTAGCACACTCAGCAGGAACATGCCGGGACACTCAGGGCCCAACGTGCCTCTCCCAAAAATGAGACTGAAGCTTAAAACTGAACTGTTTCAATAACCCATGGGCCAAATCCAGCCCTAGCCCATGGGCTTTTAAAGGATTGCAAAATAAACAAGAATATGAAACAGAGACCACATGTGACCCACAAAGCCTAAAATATTTACTATCTGGCTCTTTACAGAAAAAGTTTGCTGATCCCCATAAAAACCAAAAGGCATTTACTTTGTGTATATCTTTAAAAGATGAAAGAGGGAGATTCAGTGTAGTACAGCTTGAGGCAATAATTTAAAAAAAAATTATTTTACATTTATTCCCCCAAAGAGCTGTGTCTCTCCAATAAACTGGTTACACATATGATAGACACTAGGCCACTTTCAAGTGACAGAAACCCAACTTCAATTAAAGCCAAAAGAATGCACTGGCTTATGTAGACAAACTGCAGAAAGGGCAGGCATAAAATCAGCCTGAGGGCTGGCTGGATCTAGAGATTTGAATGTCCTTGGAACTTGTGCACACATTGGCTTCATTTTTGCTTCCACGAGCTACCACAGAATGGCTTTTCCCAAATGTAGGAAGCCCTTCCCGCTACTCGTCTGTCCGTTGTCATACCGTGGGGGCTGCGTGTTGCTGTGATGCTGAATGCTATGCCACCAGTATTTCAAATACCAGCAGGGTGATCCCTGGTGGACAGGTTTCAGCACAGCTTCCAGACTAAGACAGACTAGGAAGAAGGAACTGGCCGCCCACTTCCAAAAAATTGGCCATGAAAACCCTAGGAATAGCAGTGGATCATTGTTTGATATAGCACCGGGAAGGTGAGAGGATGGAGCAAAAAAGACTGGGCAGGGTTCTGCTCTGCTGTACACAGGGTTGCTAGGAGTCAGAATCAACTCGACAGCACTAACAAGGAAACAAGGTTCGGGCCACTCCAGAATCCTCCCCAGCAATCCGAGAGGCAATAAGTAGTCTGTGTCCTAGCAACACGGCCAGGGTGGGAGAGGTACTATGTGATGAGCCCAGCCACATGCCATCTCTGGGGCCAGGGAGAGGCAAGCTCTGTTACCAGTGAGTAGTGAAGAGCAGTTGCACAGACATGTGGCCCCAAGTGATCGTTGGCAGCTGCCCTAGTTTGTGTCTACCACAGTGTCCTTTAGTTATGGAATAACATGTGGAAGTTTTAGGCCCTGTCAATGTCTGCAGTTGAAGCTCTTAGCCATGAAAATTTTATAAAATTTTCATGTGTTGAAAATTAGCTGTTCTACCTCTGATTGATGGATCAGACGGGCCTCTCTCGCCTTGTTTCCACAGTTTTATCACGTTGTTTGGAGTTGTGCTTTCCTGCAGCTATGCCTTGCAGCACTTCCTCGTTTACTGTGGGCTTACCACGGAAGAGTTGCTTAGGGGAACTTTGATTAATCATCCTTTTATGATCAGGCACTCCTCCTGTCTTTCTGGCCTAGCCAGATAGTTCTATGACAAACATTACATTCCTGATTCTAGACTGTGTCCTATAATCGCAGTGATGACTCTGTTTTGCTAATTAATTTTTAGTGTGGCTTGTAGATGATGCTCATGAAACAAGTGAAATGTGACAGGCTTACAATCCATAAAGAAGCCTGAGTAGGAGCAGCCATTCTCTAGATGGTTAACTCTGTTTGGGACTTAATGCCAGATGGATCCCAGGGCCCTAAAAGACTTGCTAGGCTAATTCAGTTCTCTTCTGTTTTGTCTGACACTATGTGGCAGCTTGGGTAATTTCCACTGTCCGTATTGGGCCAAATATTGTATCAAAAGTATTTCCCAAGGCTCTACTTTCCCAGCATGAATTTTGGAGGCAACATCCACCCAATGTGAAATATCTTATTTATAAGAATCTCAGAGGTGAAAAGAATGGTAGTAATTCAGTTCTACTTTGTCACCCGATTGTTTTAATATCCATCAGTGTAGCCCTTCCTAGGCTGCCCTTTTGGTTTTCAGACAGCTCTGATCATTAGAAAGTGTCCTTGTGCTGGCATCTGCTCCCCTGTTGCACCTACATGTCAGCCCTAGTCTGTTCACTCCGGGACGAGGCACAGCAAGCAGGCTGCTCTTTCTCTATTACCCTGTCCACTCTACTCCCACCCAAGCCATCTCCTCTCCGAGCTAATTTTAGTTAAAGACATGTTTGACAGGGAAATGCCTTTTGGATGATGTATTTTCATTGGTTTTCTGCAATAAACTAGTTTCTATTTCTGGAAGCTTCTTATTAAGATCCTGAAATGGTCAATAGCCCCTAGCACAGCACATTTAAGAATATAATCTTTCACTAAAAGTTTTTATTTTCAATCACATTTTATGACTTATGAAACATGAAAAAGAACAATTCTTAAAGAAAGCAGGTGTGAATTTGTGGAAGGTAAGCAAATTCTTAAGTTCTGAAACAAATCCTTGTTAAGAGTTGTGCTACACTAGAACATAAAAAAGTGCAGACGAGTTTGCGGTTTGAACAATGGTTTGTTTTAAACCATTAAAGTGGTGATAAGCATATGTGAGTGTTACTAGGTGACTATTTAGCTATGAGGCAGTGAAAGTATTTTAACAGATTTTTGGACTTCAGTATATTGTTCCTGCCTTAATCCCATCATGTGCAATATAGAAAAACATTCTTACATCTTGAAGATATAATTGTACTTTTTAAGTTATTATTAAAGTAATACAGACACAGAGTTAAAAAAAATCAACTTATATAAAATGGTTTTAAATAAGAAGTCAAAATCTCCCATGCTATTCTTAGTAGCACTCTCCAGAGGTAGTCACTTCTTAACTGTTTCATTTTTAATTCTAAAGGTGGCTACCACCAGAGTGAATAATATTCCTATTTATCTGTTTTTTGATGTAGCAACTTTAGACTATATTAGTCAATTTCCTAATATGAAAGATGACTCCCACCTTTCTTTCATGCCTCTGATCTTGAGTTTCTTAGTTATATTATTATTTTGTGTTCTTTTGGAGGTGGTTACTTTTAGAACTTTAAATAATGTAGTTAAACATCTATTATTTATTCCATTAATCTTAGTCAGAAAGGATCTATTAATACCCTATGGAACCAGCCTTCTCTTGCTCTCAGTGATTCTCACCTTCTTTTATTCATGGGCCGCCTCACACTCAATCGGTTGACCTGTGTAGCCAATAGAGTATTGCAGAAATGGTGGTGTGTGACTTCCAAGGTTAGGTCATAAAAGATGTTGCAGCTTCTGCCTTGCTTTCTCTTAGGTCATTTACTCTGGGGGAAGTCAGTTGACTTGTCATGAGGACACGTGAGTGGCCCTCAGTGGAAGTCCTTGTGGCAAGGAATTGAGACTTCCTGCCAAGAATCAGCACCAAATTTGCCAGCCATGTGGAGCCATCTTGGAAGCAGATCATCCAGCCCCAGTCAAGCCTTCTGATGATGATGACTACAGCTTAAAGCCAACTTCTTGACAGCAACCTCTTGAGAAACCCTGAGTCAGAACCACTCAACTAATTTGCTCCTGAATTCCTTATCCACAGAAATTCTGTGATAAGAAATGTTTATTGGTCTTTTAAGTCACTAAGTTTTTTGGGGGGGTATTTCTTATGCAGCAATAGAAAACTGATACATACCTTCTAGGTAAGATGATGCCATTTTCCTCTTCAGAGTAACCTCCACCTCTTTTCCTAACCCCTTCACTTCTCTTCCAATTTCTGTCGTCTACTTCATTACTTTTGTCATTAATTTCTTACATGTTTATGATATTTATATTCTGCTTTTTAGCTATGATTACAAAATGTAACCATCCATGCTTTATTTAAATGGTGATTCTAAAGTTAGAAATAAAAATAGCATTTAAATTATTATAATTAGGAAGTATAAATATATAAGCTTATTATGAAACATGTAATATTTATTAATTTTTCCAAACTTTATTTTCCAGCATTATTGACATATAATTGACATATAACATGGTTTAAGTTTGAGGTGTACAACATGATGATTTGATATATATATATCTCAAATATCCATCACTTCACATAGTTACCATATATATTTTTTTTGTAGTGAGAACTTTTAGAATTTACTGCCAGCAACTTTCAAGTATACAATAGAGTATTGTTAACTATAGTCACCATGATGTACAACACATCCCCAGAATTTATTCATCTTATAACTGGAAGTTTATGTCCTTTGACCACCTTCACCCACTACCCCCTGGCCCTGGCAAACATCTATCTACTCTCTGTTTCTATGAGCTTGGTTTTTTTAGATTCCACATATAAGTGAGATCATATAGTAGTTGTCTTTCTCTGACTGACTTATTTCACTTAGCCTAATGCCCTCAAGTTTCATCCATGTTGTCACAAATGGCAGGATTTCCTTCTTTTTAATGGCTGAATAACATTACATTGTATATATATACCACATTTTCTTTATCTATTTATCCATCAATGGACACTTAGGTTTTTTCCATGTCTTAGCTATTGTAAATAATGCTGCAAAGAACATGGAGGTACAGATACCTCTTAGAGATAGTGATTTCATTTCCTTTGGATATATGCCCAGAAATGGAATTGCTGGGTCACAGTTATATTTTTAATTTTTTAGGAACCTCCATAGTGTTTTCCATAGTGGCTGCACCAATTTACATTCCCACCAACAGTGCACAAGGGTTCCCCTTACTCCACATCCTTGCCAGCACTTATTATCTCTTGTCTTTTTGATAATAGACATCCTAACAGGTATGAGGTGATGTCTCATTGTGGTTTTGATTTTATTTTCCTGATGATTAGTGATATTGAGCACCTTTTGATGTACTTATAGGCCATTTGTATATCCTCTTTGGAAAAATATGTATTCAGATCCTTTGCCCATTTTTAATTTGAATTGTTTACTTTTTTTGATATTGAGTTCTATGTGTTCCTTACATACTTTGGATATTAACTTCTTGTCAGATATATGGTTTGCAAATATTTTCTCCCATTCTGTAGATTGCCTTTTCATTTTGTTGACTGTTTCTTTTGCTGGGCAGAAGCCTTTTAGTTTGAGGTAGTCCCACTTGTTTATTTTTGCTTTTGTTGGTTGTGCTTTTGGTGTCATATTTAAAAAATCATTACCAAGACCAATGTCAAGGAGATTTTCCCCTATGTTTTATTCTAGGGGTTTTATGGTTTTAGCTCTTACTTTTAAGTCTTTAATCCATTTTGAGTTAATTTTTGTGAGTGGTACGTGTAATATTAACATGGAGCTGGTAGGATTGGACCAGGAGAGAAGGAAAAGTACTCCTGCCTCACCAAGCCTTTGCTACTTGGAGATTGCTTCCTATTTGGCCCATGAGTTTTTGTTAAGTTTCTAAAATTTTTCTCAGAGTCTCCAGAGTTGCTTTTCAAAGTCTTGTTCAGAGAAAAAAAAACATATGCTTCTTTGCCATATCAGTTAGTTCTTTCAGCCTCTTAATCTTATGATTTGCTGAATGAAATCCATTCCAACATTCTTTTTGAAGACATTTTCTTTATGCCTTCTAATGTCTTGTTCTAGCCACGTAGCCGCCATTGTGGATTTCTTTTCATTGTGGTCTCTGAGTTAGTCTCATTGTTTTTAGATTCTATGTAATATTTTCCAGAAGGGTGTGTCAAAGGAATCCTTTGCATAGCTATAAAACTTTATATTTTTTCCTCACACTTGATTTCATTGCTGCTCTGAACAGTATCTTACTTTCAATTATATTTTCTAATTGGTGAGTGTAGAATGACACTATTCATAAGTTGATCTTTTATCTGAGAACTTTGCCCAACTCTCTTATTATTTCTAAGAGTTGACTGGTTTGAAAATCAAATCATCTGCAAATAATTAGTTTTATCTTTTTTTCTTCCAATTCTTATCTTTTTCTTATCTATTGCATTGATCAGCATGTCCAGTAGTATGTAGTATCGAATTGTAGATCCCTATCATTTTTTTCCTCCACATTTTTAAGATATTGACTTATATCATTCAGGTACCCTGTTCAAAAATGATATGGGAGCTACACAATATCACCAGCACCTGGTTTCTATCTTTCTTAACCTTACCTCTGTTTAGTCTAGGTCCATTCTCAGACCCTCTTCTCATGGGGAGCAAGAGACAGCAGCAGCTTCAGCTTACACAGATTGAAGTTCCATGAGAATGAGTGAGGGCCTCTTTCCTGGAGTTCCCAGCAGGAGTCTCATCTTACCTCACTGGTTCTGACTGGGCACACTCCTAAACAAGTTCCAGTGGTCGTAGGAATGGAATCTGGAAATTTTACACTATGGCAGCTATAGCCATCTTTCTCCCATTAGGGAAGAGTCTGTCTGACCGTAGAGATCAGGCCTGGGTTGTGGAGTGAAGTCAACTGCATTTGTAACATGAGGGCTGAATGTAGCAGGATATGACTCAACAGAGCAAAATGGGGTAACCACAAGGAAGAGGAGTCCTAGGCATAAAACATAAATATTTTCTGCAATCATATAATTTAGAAAAATTGGAAAGTTTTGAATATGTAAGGGTAAAAGGTAGGTGAGTGTTGGGCATTTTACTGAAATGGAGGGCAGTAAACTAGGGACTGGCCAGTACGTACCATAAAAATTGTCTGCCCCGAGGGGCCAGCCTGGTGGCACAGTGGTTGTGTTCATGGGTTCAGATTCTGGGAGCGGACTACTCACTGCTTATCAAACCATGCTGAGGTGGCATCCCATATAGAGGAACTAGAAAGACCTACAACTAGGATATACAACTATGTACTGGGGACTTTGGGGAGAAAAAAGAAAAAAGAGGAAGATTGGCAACAGATGTTAGCTCAGGGCCAATCTTCCTCAAAAAAAAAAAGTTGTCCCGAGGCCTCTGTATCTCACTATTTGTAGGTAGTAGTGGGGGGCAGAGAAAGAAACCCTTAAAGACTAAAAATGTCTCTGTGTTTATGCCCGAAGTTTCATCAGTTTTGTTAGGACAGGGAAATGTTGCTGGGTGGATTGGGAAGATTAGAAACTATTAATCATCTACATTTTAATGGCAATTGTCCTAGTCAGTTTTCCTATTTCTAGAAGAGATCAGCCTATATTTACATACATGAGAACATGGACTGTTACTGCGGAGATGGAGATAATACTTTCCACATGACATCAAGGACTTCTGAGAGGAGGACGTCCTAAACAAAGGAAGATTTGAAGAAAGGAAAGTAAGAGGAAAATGAACACAAGTACTCCACTACCTTGATGTCATTTTGCACTTTTCTCCCAGAAACTGAATCTCAGCTCTATTCTTCTTTCTCCCCCTCTTATTCTTTTAAGTTAAAGTGACAAGTGGAGGAAAGAAGGACTGCTGGCAATAAATAACTAGCACCAATAATTTATAAGTCAATTTCTACACTCTATCTGGTCTCTGAACCAATTGTCAACACAATGTGATTTTCCCTAACCAGTTTCTTTTGCAAAGTCCAGAGATGAGCGTTTTGAGACAACCATGTGAGGATGGAATGAGTAGATTTTACCTGCTGAGTAAGATGGAAGCAACACTCTGAAGTTAATAAGCGTCCTTTTGTTTTCCTTCCTAAGCCCATTGTGCACTTTGCTCTAAATGGAGTGTTATGATGTGGCAGCAGTCTTTCTTGTAACTCTTCAAAAAATTCTCTCTGCTTTGATAGCTCTGGAAGTGTGAATTTATTCATCATTTGGAACTGGAGATATGGACCAGTCCATCTTCCTGGCCAGACCTCCCCAAGGAAGCAGGAAGACTGCAGACGGAGTCTGTAGACCAGGGGGCAGCCGCTCTGATGCCCACGGCTGTGGGACTGCAGGCTTCGGTTTTGTCAAACAGACGTGCAGGATGAGATCTCTAAGGTCATTTCCAGCTTTGACATTTTATCGTTTGACGGACCATGTGTAGATTTTGATGTTAACTAAGAATCAGTGCAGACAGTTCTGGTCTATTCGTTTAAAATGAATCTCTTCACCTGATAGTCACAGCTCATTAGTGATGAGACCAGGTTTTCTGGGAGGCAGAAGAGAGGTGTGAATACATTTGTCCTCTGTATTCCTGTCTACATCCCTTGTGTATCATCCCTTCTGTCACTTCCCTCTATTAGACTGTGTGCTGCTTGGGCACAGGGGCTGTGTGCTCTTTATCTTGTTTTTCCTGGTGCTGAGCATGGCGCCTGCATACAGTGGTGCTCACTAAGTATCTGAACTACTGAAATGAGTAATTCTTCTTCACCTTCAATTATAACCTTAATGTAATTTGCCTTATTTTTTTTCATAATATTTGGAAAACCTATTACCCAGTGTAAAAAGCATAAGTCTTGTGCTTTTTTATCTTAATAATTTTAAAAATTGCTTTATGTTAAAAAGAAATGATCACTTTCCTTCTTTTTTTCTAGTTAAGATGTCAATTTTCTTTAATTTTCTCTTTGGAAAAGGGAAGATTAAGGTTGCTAGATAAAATTCAGGATGCCCATTATAAATTTGAATTTCAGATAATCAATGAATACATTTTTAATATAAATAGTATGTCCCAATTGTTTTGTGTGTGGGTGTGTGTGAGGAAGACCAGCCCTGAGCTAACATCCGCTGCCAATCCTTCTCTTTTTTTGCTGAGGAAGATTGGCTCTGGGCTAACATCTGTGCCCACCTTCCTCTACTTTATACGGGACACCACCACAGCATGGCTGGATAAGCAATGCCTCGGTCTGCCCTGGGGGTCCAAACCTGCGAACCCTGGGCTGCCAAAGTGCAGCACGCAAACTTAACCGCTATGCCACCAGGTCGGCCCCTCAATTGTTTGTTTTTTATCTGAAATGTAAATTTAACTGGATGTCTTCTATTTTTTTCTTTCTATATTTAGCAACCCCAGGCTCTCTTCCTGGTAGATAATATTTTATCTCGAAGGCCCCCAAACGTAGGTTCTACAGAAGCTAATGGACAAGTAGCATTTTAGAGGCCAGGATCTGACTCAGAAGATGGATCCATCAGCTCAGCGCCTTTCTCTTCCCATAGAACCAGCTGAATTACAAACAGAGGTAAATGAGTATCCAACTGAGAGCACACATTAGTACTCGGCTTTCCCACTTTCTTTGCGCTGGTTTTCTGTATATATTATGCCCAGAGTACCAGCCTGCTGAAAGGTGCTGGTCTGGCAATGAGGGTAGAAATATAAGTCCTGGATCTTGTTCATGGGATTTTGAAGGACAAATTTGAAGGGTCTCATAAAGATTCTCCTGATTCATCCTTTTAAGTTCTTCTCAAGTGGGAAAATTGTATACTTTCTCGGGTTTACTGGGAAAAGAAGTGGGGAGTGGGTAGGCAGCAGAATTATTGTCCAGTTTCTTCTTCAGTTCTCCAGTACGTACATTATGACTAACAAGAGTTTCTATTTTTGCCCCTCTATCCCTTTCTGGGTTTATTGCTGACCCTAAAACTCGGGCACTCCAAGGAATGCTGGCAAGTCCAGGATGGTATGGAAGTGCAGCATGAATGGGTAACACCTGGCAGTGGGTTTGGCAGCTACATATTAAACATATTCCTCCCCGCCCACTGGCCCCCACATCATAGTAGTATTTGTGCACTGGGATTGCATTTGGAATCTGAGGAGGGATGAGGACACCTGCAATTCTGACACCAATTCTGATACACGTGTTCTCTAACATCACTGAGCAATTCTCTGGGTGTTCTACAGTTCGACTCAATTTTGACACTACCTGAAGACAGTGTCAGATATCACAGGTTAACTTAGTCCTACAAGACTGCCTACCGCCCCGCCCCCCCCAACTTCAGACGCCAATGGCAAGTCCAGGTTGTCACCTGTGCTTCTGACCAACTAGCTATAGATTAGAAGTTCCAAGAATCCCTTCCTTGGGTTTGGTTAATTTCTTCGAGTGGCTCATAGAACTCAGAGAAACATTTTACTTACTAGATTACTTGTTTATTATAAAAGGATATAAATCAGGAATAGCCAGATGGAAGAGATGCATAGGGCAAAGTATGGAGAAGGGGCAGGGAGCTTCCATGCCCTCTCCAGGCTAGCCACTTTCCCCAAATCTCCACATGTTCACCAACTCAGAAGCTCTCTGGATCCCATCCTTTTGTGTTTTTAAGGGGACTTCATTATGTAGGCATGATTGATTAAATCGTTGGCTATTGGTGATTGAGTCAACCTCCAGCCCCTCTCACTGAAAGTTCCAACCCTCCAATCACATGATTGGTTCTTCTGGCAACCAGCCCTCACCCTTAGGTGTGGTCCAAAGGACACCTCATTAGCATAACAAAAGACACGTTGATAGCTTCTGTCACTTAGGAAATTCCAAGGATTTTAGGAGCTCTGTGCCAGGAACACGATGAAGACCAAATATATATATTTCTTATTATAAATCACAATATCACAATACTCTTTCCCCTTTCCCTGCTCCCACCTTTCCCTGCTCCCACCTGTCTTTGTGGAGGGGAACAGCTCTGAAGTCATCATGCTCCCAGTTCACTAGTAGAAATCAGACTGGCAGTACTTTCTGTGGGTGCTCCTATCCCCACTGCCTGTCACCAGGTGAGTTCACATGTCCTTCTCTGGGCTTCAGCCCCTTTGCTTGGAGAAGACAGGTGTCCACAGATGTTGGGAGAAGGGTGCTCGAACAGAGAGCTCAGGCTGGGGGTGGGGAGTGGTCCTGCCCATCTTTCACCTGACCCCCACTCTGCCTAAGACCACAAATTAATTCTTGCTATGTGCCTTGGAGTCTTTTCCCAATGGCGGGTGGGTTTGGAGAGACTGGGGCTGGAATTAGGCTAAAATGTCTTGCACATTATCTTTTAGATAGGGGGTTTTAACTGTCTTTTCTAAATTTTAGTGTTAGGTGGTAGAGATAATGCCAACACTAGTTTTTTTTTAGTGATCATTGCCTTAACATAGGATATTTATAATGTCTTTTATAGTAATTATTGCCTAAGCAGTGGCAAAAGCATTTGTTTCTCTATCAAGGTAACAACATTTAAAAGCTAAAAGATCTTAAACTTAAAAATAAACCTAGTTTTTAGGAAGATGTTTAATATGTTAGAAGTAGTATGATATATACATTAAGGTATATTTTGTTCTGCTAAATAAATAGCTTTAAGTAAGCAATAGGTCTTTTCATAGCCGGCATAATTTTGGGCAGAAAGACTAAATTTGCCGGCTCCTGAGCATTGATTGCATTACCTAAATAATCCACGAGATGGCAGCAGAGAAATGTTCATTTAAATTATCATCCACAGTGAGGTTGTTACAAGTGCATTTCAACAATAAATAGACTAACCTTTGTAACTTGGTCCTTCCTAAACATAGAGTAGCCGGTGAGAGCTTTCAAGTGATTTCTCAGGTCTTTTATGAGAGATGTAATGAGGATTTTATTTTCTTTATCTATCTTACAGTTGTTTTCCTTGCTGACCATATTTAGCGGTGAGTCAGGTCTAAATGAGATGCTGTGTGCTCGTCCATCTATGTGTTTCTGTCACAGTGAGCATTCTCGTAAGTAACCTTAGAAAATCGGGGAAAATAAACTTTGGAATCTTCCTAAGTGTGGTTTTTGTAGTGATTTACAACCCACTCCCACCATCACGTAGGAACAAGCAAGAAAGTGAAAGAAAGTGGTTTTCAGGTCTTGGGGCCTGATCTCATCTGGGGGAGTTCGTGGTGGGGAGAGTAAGAAGAAAGGGAGTGTGTGGGGAGAAAGGATATTTCTATATAGACTGCAGTTTTCAGCTCAGTTTATATTACCTTTACATTATTGGCTTTGTTTTCACATGTTTGTTCGAGTGGGTAACTGGAATTAATAGATAGTTGCACGTGCTTTGGAGTCAGAAGAAAAGAAATTGTTTTCCTGTGAATAACGTCAATTTTCTATACTCTGTCTATTTATTACTTCGGATGGCATTATGCCTTAAGCTTAGAGAACTTACATGCGCGCACACATGCACACGTCTGAATGTGTTTTTTGTTTATAGAAATAATAGGTGCTTGTTGCAAACTTTTAAATCCTATACGGATACACGAAATAGAAAATGAAGTCTCCCATGATCCCCTGAGGTAGTTTGTTAATATCCTCCTAGGTTTGTCTCTATGTAAAGACAACCATTTACATTTTTAAGGAAATGAGATCATACAATGCTGATACTGTCTTGTAACTTACATTTTACATTTACTCTATCATGGACATCCCCATATTTAATTTACAAACTATATATTATTCCATTGTATGTTTGTCACATAATTTCTTAAACTACCCTTATTGATAGATGTTGTTTTCTGTGTTATTTTTTGTTGCTCTAATAAGAGTGCTGCACTAAACCATTTTGTATGTTTATCTTTGTGTACCTAAAGTCTAAACTTTTGACCAAATAACATTTTCAAGAGTAGAACACCACTGTTGAAATTGGTAATAAAGTCCTACAATTACGTTGTAGCCAGAGTGGGCAGAGCTCGTCCGTTAAGCATAGGAACATGTTGATAAACTCTCCTTTTCTTTTTTAAAGTATTAGGTGAAGCCTGCGCTTGAACAGTGGCAGCAAAGCACAGCAGACATGCTTTGTCAAGTTTTCGAATGTATCACAGAGCAGTGATATTTATAAAAACCCTCCCCTTTCCGTGGGATGTCTTTACACCTATGCCGCCCTGACAGTGCAGGCTCCTGCTGTACCTGGCCCAGCAGGTGCAGGCACTGGCTTTTATCTAGACAGCCAGGCAGAATTGAAATATGCTTTCCCCAGGGACCATTCTTTCTGCCCATTCCTCTGTGGCCAGAGATCAAAGAACTGAGATCTGAAGCCTGGTAACCCAGGAGCAGAGTGTTCTCAAGGAGAGAAACAGGACCCTGGAATGCCCTCCCTCCCGCGGGCCAGCAGAGCTGGGTCTGTTTGCCTTCAGGGCTCAGCGGAAGACCCATCTGTTTACTCAAGCGTGTTTCTGAGTGGTCGCCTTATGGCGGCTCCCCTCACCCACGAGCCCGGGTAGCAGCAGCATCATCTTATCGTCTTTGCCACTTCACATGGAGGGGCTAATGCTGGCAAAGAATTGTTTTATAATAAGGCTTCTCAGCCAAGGGATTCAGACTCTTATTTATTCCATATGACAGGTGATAAACATCTTATACAAATGGTAGAAATTAAAATCTAAGACAACAAAGTGCAACATTTCAAATTCAGAACTCATTTTCGAGCCCCATGATTATTTTATCATTTATTGGACATTATATCTCACTGGTTATATAAGCTGAGGATCTAGTGCCTTCAAAGAAAACAAACCTCTGGCATTAGTATAAACCGGGGAAAAAGATCCTGACACTTTATAAGGTCTTAAGATTTGAAGTAAGACCATTAGAAACACTTTTTCTTAGCATGTAAGGCAGCCATCTTCCCACTATTCCTGCACAATAACTTCTTGTCTTATCCACTTTTGGACTGTGTCAAGTTTTGTAATCTGGACTCCTAGCTGGGCTTGTGTCTTGTGTCTCAGAGGCCCTTTGTAGGTTCTCAATGCACAGAGTACGTTGATGTTTGTGACTTTCCAATCAAAATAGCGTGGCTCTGCTGCTGCTGAGTAAAACATATAAAAAAGGTAAAACCATCAAATGCACACTTCTGCACTGTGGTGGCTGTGTTTTATATGTTCTGTATCTCAATGAAGTTTTAATAGTAACGAGGGCAAACTATAAAACTCGCAGCGCAGTAATACTGTGATTTCATTCATTCAACCAGTTTGCATTGTGCCAGTCACTGTTCTTGTCATTGTTTTGTGAAAAACATACACAAAAATTGCTGCCCTCAGGGTACTAAATTTTCAGTGGGTAGAGACAGATAATAAGCAAATAAACCAATCTTAGTGTCTTAGATGGTGATCAGGGCCAAGGAGAAACACAAGGCTGGGAGAGGGGATGAGTTGCATTTTTAAGTGGGGCAGTAGGGTAGGCCTTACCAATAGGATGAATAAGATGATATTTGAATAATGACTGGAGTGGATAAATGAGGAAGGAGTGCCCCAAGTAGGAGGGACAGCGAATGCCAAGACTCCAAGCAGCAGCCTGCCTTGTAAGTGTGTGGTTGGAGCTCACTGAGCAAGGGGAGAGAGTCTGACATGAGGCCAGAGAGGGAAGAGACGGGACTTTATGAGCCCTTGGAGGCCCTAGAGGACTTTCTTTTACTACTAGTGGCTTGGGGAGCCTTTTAGGGCTTTAAGCAAAGAAGGGAAATGACTTAACTTGATTTTTAAAAAGATCAGTGGAGCTTACACGAGAACAGAGTGTAGTGGGGCAGGCAGGCAGGCCTGAAAAAGAGATTCTGCCATCTTAGAAAGAGGGGATGGTGTCCCCCGAGGTAGTAACAGAGGATATGGAGATTTTGTATGTGTTTTGAGTGTCGTGCTAGAAGGATTTCCTGATAGTATGGGATCTACCTAGTAAGGCTCCAAGGGAGGGGAGAATTTCTGAAACAATTTAAATGAGTAGAGAAGCAGAAGGTGAAGAAGCTTAAAGTGCAGAGTGGGATGAGACCATTAAGAAGAGAAACCTGACAAGACAGGGAGACTTTGGAACATGGAAGGAAGCTAAAGAATTCAGGTAATTAGTAGCATCTTGATGAACAGCACGGTGAAGACTTTTGACGTGATCAAAAGGCCTGTGAGATTCCATTATGGTTTAAAGAGTGAAATTGCTCTATTTAAAGCAGAACCCACAGAAAATACCCTTGTCGGTAGTAATATGGATAGCATAAAGGCAAAGAGGGTTGGGAAAAATATAACAAACTCAGAAAACGTATAGTGAGTGAGGATAGAAGGGAAGAGACAATTATGAAAAATTTGATGCAAAAAACATTGGCAGAATTTGGCAACCAACTTAGCATTCTAAGTATGGGATAGAAGACAAATTCAACACTACTCCAAAGTTTCTAGTTTGTGGTTTTGAAAAGATGCCGGCAGTCTTTCCAATATTTGGAAACTCTTATTTATTCTATATGATGGAAAATAAACATTTTATACAAATGGTAGAAATTAAAATCTAAGACAACACAGCATAACTTTGGAAATGAGAACCAGGGAAGGGTCAAGCATGAAGAATAACTGACGGGTCTCTTGAGAAACATTACTGTGACAGATCTGGTAGAAGGATCACTGGGCAGAGAGCAGACACTCAGAGGATGAAGACTCAGGGCCTAAAGAGATGGAGGGCTTTGCTGAGGTCGGGTGGGGTATATGACTTCAAAGAACACATGATCTTCTCTTATTGTAACTAGAATAGTTACACTCTCCTTTTTGACCTCCCTTAGCACACTTTCTGCTTAGTGAACATTCTCTCTCATCATGTGTGTGCTTAGCCCTGGATGAAAACTTCCTTGGGCTCAGGAATTATGTCTTATTCATATTTGTATCCCCTCAGAACTTAGCCCCACGTCTTATATATCTTACACATCTAAATATTTGTGAAATTGAATTTGGTGAAGCAAGCCATTTCTTGTCTTACAGCCACAGAACAAGAACTAATCCATAGCTGTAAAGGGTTCTGGATCATTGAATGAAAGCTGCTCTTTCAGCAGATCATAACTGTGCAAAGCTGTTAAGTGTATACTTTTGAAGAACAGGTTTTGCTGTGTTGCTGAGTTCATGTTGCCATGACAACCTTAACTTTTGGCACTTTCTGAATTTAGTGTCCTACTTAATTTCCTGTGTTTGGCTCTGAGAGACCATATTGTTCTGTCCCTTTTGCTTGCTTATATGAATCTTTGAACTGAAAATCATTTATGAATTTATCTTATTTTCCCTATTAGATCATAAATTCTTTAAGATTGGGGACGAGGTCTTATTATCCTTATGATCCCCGATAGCACTAATGTATGCCCTCTACATTTTAGACAGTGAATATGTCAATACACATTTTAGATGAGTTGAGAAATCACTGATGTGGTAGGCTGAATAATGGTTGCCCCAAAGACATCCAGGTCCTAATTCTTGGAACTTGTGCCTATATCATCTCACATAGTAAAAGGGACTTTGTGCTGTGATTTAGTGAAGAATTTTGAGATGGGGAGATTATCCAGCTGGGCCAATGTAATCTCAAGGGTCTTTGTAAGAGGGAGGCAGGAGGATCAGAGTCAGTAGTAGATCTGATGATGAAAGGAAGATGTTGGAGTGATGTGAAGAAGGGGCCACAAGCCAAGGAATGAGGGAGTTTCCAGAGCTGAAAAAATCAAGGAAATAGATTTTCCCCTGAAGTCTCCAGAAGGAATGTAGCCCTCTCCACACCTTGATTTTAGACTCCTGACCTCCAGAACTGAAAGAAAACAAATTTATGTTGTTTTAAGCAGCTTAGTTTGTGGTAATTTGGTACAATAGCAATAGGAAACTAATGCAGTCAGGTAACTCCTTCTATTAAGTTTCAAAGACCAGTTAGTGGAGTTGTTAAGTTCAAGTCCAATCAGAGATATTTTTTGGCTAGATTCCAGACAATACGACTTCCAGTAGTATGAAAGGATGAAGTGGGAAGGAAGCATAGAGATTATCTTGTTAATTATAATGTAGTTGCAGTCAGAATTCCAATAATATATAAGATGGATATAGAGTTATCTATAACTAATCTACTAAGTCTAAAAATGACATTCATTTGAAAAACTTACACTGAGTGTCAATGAATGCTAGGCATTGTGCTAGATGCTGGGCCTATTGGCCCCCAGGTCAGATCTCACAGAGGTCTCAAGGGCAATTTCCTGTGGTTAGAGGGGGCTTGTATCTCCTGGTCATTTACGCACTAATAAGTGTGTAGGGCCCAGGCAGGACTGAATATGACTCAATTTATTGTGAAGTGGGAATTTATATGTCAAACCATGTGTCAAAATTCAGAATGGATGGTGTCTTTAGGATCCATGTGAACTTTCCACACTAGTTGTTCTCAACACTGACAGGGCATCAGACCCTTTGGTGGAGCTTTTTAAAAATATAGATGCCAGGGCCTCGCCCTTGGAGATTTTGACTTGGTAGATCTGGAACAGCGCCTGGGAATCTATGCTTTAAAGAGTCTTGGGTCTGTGGTGCACCAGTGTCAAACATGGCTTATGTGTTGGTAATTAAGACTACTTGGTCCTAAGTTAACAATGCAGTCAGCTAGCAATCATACTGCGAGCGGCATTTCCCATTGTGTATTCTTAAGAACACATATCTCCTAGGGTAGCATACCAGTGGCAGGTTGGTGAACTTTGGAAAGCAGTCTATAGTACATTATCTTTGTGGAGGTTCATGATAGACATTTGCACATTAAAAGCTCTAAGTTATCCTAGATTAAAATAATCTGTTTAACCCTGCTTGACCCATATTCTTCAGACTTATTTGACCATTGAACTGCCTTATTATGTAACCCTAATTAAATATTCTGTGCAATGGATGCTTTTCATGGCACACTTGAAGAAACACTGATCTAGAAAACTGGAGGTAGTGACGGTATTTGCCTTATTTAGAAGGTACCAGTCGATGAGTAGGGGTAGCTGCAATTATCTTAAACACACATGTAATGATCAATTCGCAGGAAAAACAAAGGTCACAGTATTTTCTAATCCAAAGAGTCCATTAAAAGTGTGTGTTTTAAGAGTCACAGAATCATAAAATTTCTGTCTGGGTGGTCATCTCCATATTGATCATGGGTGGGAGGGTTGAAGTTCACTGAGTGATCACTGCTTCCCACATGTTCTACATGCTTTATCCTATTTCCATTCTATAGCTACTCCGTGGATTGTCACTGCCATTTTAAAGATGGAAAAGCCAAGACAAAGAAGTTAAATGGCTTGACTGAACTAGAACACTTACCAATTCCACACGTGCTGTTTGCACAGTACTGTGTGTTTTACATACAGTGTCTCATTTAATCCTCTCTCAAAACCTACAGTGAAGGGATTAATGTGAGTGAACTTGTCCAAAGTTCCTTAGCTCATATGTGACAAATCTAAGACTGTCTCCATGGACCATGTCCTCCCCACTGCAACATAGTATCTTTCTCACTCCCAGGGCCCCCCCCTTTTGTCTTCTCAGGGTGTTGCTGAAGGTGTAGATATTGACATGGTATGAACTGATGGGTTAGTACAGAGACAAAATGTGTGATCGAGGAAAAGAAGTTTAAGTCCTAATAGGCGGCGTGAATGCCACCAGGGAGGAGAAGAACTGAGAACTTTGATAGAGATATCAGAAGCTGAGTCATACTCAGGAACAAAGAGAAAAGTAATATCACACTTACAAAATACATTAAGTCTGGAGATTCAGTTAGCTGTATTTTAATCAAAATCTTTCTATGCGTTAAAAATATTGGTGGATAATCCAGTGCCTTTTTTGAAGGTTCCTCTTTCTGAGTCATAGTTTCTCAAATGTTGTTGTTAGAGTCAACAGACAAACAACTGGTAAAACAACACAAGTTTGAACCAAGTGCTTTGTCCACGTGGACAGGTGTCTGGAAGCACAGTGTCAGACAACTTGGCTGTATAAGAACTTCTGTGCGACAGCAGCACTGATTTAGAGCAAGAGGAGCAGCCAGCAAACGAAGCAAGTCAACAGGAAGGCTAGACTGCAAAGTCAAAAAAGGTCTGTATACAGTCCCACAAATCCTAGAACATTCTTTTGAGGAATCAATGAATTTTTCATATAAATTTTTTTTTCAGCATTGCATAAACAAAGTAATCATAAAAATCAGCAGCATTGTGTTCCATTAGGAAGGATACTATTTAAGTTGGGACTGCTGAAGTTTGATATAAGCATCTTCTTTCTGCTTCTGAGATTATTTGTATGTGTTCTGGTCCAAAGATCTACCAACGTCCTGGAATTATTTTCTGTTATAACTTTTCTGAAGAATCATTGGCAGAAAATCAGCATAACAGTTTAAGGTGTGCATCTCATGTTTTCCTTCACTTCCAATTCAGGCTCACAATTTAGAATGTTTGCTCTTTGTTAGCATGACTGCCAAAGAGTGGAAAGGGCACAGGATCAGTAGTTCTGCTCTTGTAGTAGAAGGACTGAGATGATGAGATGCCTCCTTTCCTGATAAGAAGTGGTTTTCATACTCCTTGCGATTGGGTAACTCAAGGTTTCTCCTCACATTGGTCTTTTAATATGAGAGAAAGATCACTTTCAAAAAATGGAATCCTTAGGTGTTTCCTTAATGCAGGACCAAGAGAATCCAGCAGGCATCCTCTTCATTGCTTTATAAATGACAGGGTAAAAACGAGTGACCCTCATGCATTAGGCACTGATGTGAGCAGACAACAGCCAGGCAGTAACTGTGAATTCTCTCTCTGCTGTGGGCTTGTGGGGTGAGCAGGGTGACTTTTCTCCTCTCTCTCTCTATCAGCTTTTCAATTTGTAAAATGAGGTCACATCACTAATCCAGCTCACAGAGCAGTTGCGAGAGAAATGAATAAAAGCAACACTATTGCTGGATTTTTATATGAAATTCCTGCACCCTAAGTTTTTAGGGAGATTTATTATTATTGTTAGAAACAAGTATACATTAACATATAGCCAGCACTTTTCAATGAAAGTTGATAGGGGAATGAAAAACTTTGTGTTTCAATAAATGGCACTGAAACAACCGGACATCCATCCACATATGAAAAAATAAATCTAGACACAGACCTTACACCTTTTACAAAAATCAACTCAAAGTGGAGCATAGGCCTAAATGTAACAATGCAAAACTATAAAACTCTTAGAAGATGACATAGGAGAAAAATCTAGATTACCTTGGGTTTGATGATGACTTTTTAGGTACAGCATCAAAGGCATGATCCATAAATGAAAGAGTTGATAAGCTGGACTTGATTAAAATTAAAAATTTCTGCTCTGCAAAAACACTGTCAAGAGAATGAAAAGGCAAGCCACAGACTGGGAGAAAATATTTGCAAAAGACACAACTGATAAAGGATTGTTGTCCAAAATATACAAAGAGCTCTTAAAACTCAACAATAAGACAACAAAGAACTCAATTGAAAAATTCACCAAAGGCCTTAATAGACACCTCACTAAAGAAGATATACAGATGGCAAATAAATATATGAAAAGATGCTCCACATCATATGTCATCAGGGAAATGCAAATTAACACAACAATGAGATACCACTATTTTATGTAGGTGCCCAAAATCCAGAACACTGACCACACCAAATGCTGGCAACGGTGTGGAGCAACAGGAACTCTCATTCTTTGCTGGTCAGAATACAAAATGGTACAGACACTTTGGAAGACAGTTTGAAGGTTTCTTACAAAACTAAACAGACACTTATCATATGATCCAACAATCGTGCTCTTTGGTATTTACCCAAAGGAGTTGAAAACTTATGGCCACACAAAAACTCAAACATGGATTTTTATAGGAGCTTCATTCATAATTGTCAAAACTTGGAAGCAACCAAGATATTCTTCAGTAGGTAAATAGATAAATAAACTCTGGTACATCCAGACAATGGAATATTATTCAGTGCTAAAAAGAAATGAGCTATCAAGCCATGAAAAGACATAGTGGAAACTTAAATGCATATTACTAAGTGAAAGAAGCCAACCTCAAAAGGCTACATACTGTATGATTCCAGTAATACGACATTCTGGGAAAGGCAAAACTATGGAGACAGTAAAAAGAGCCGTTGCCAGGGGTTGGGGGGAGGAGGGATGAATAAGCAGAGCAGAGAGTATTTTTAGGGCCATGAAACTGCTCTGTATACATTTGTTCAAACTCATTGTGAACTCTAATGTAAACTATGGACTCTGGGTGATAATGATGTGTCAATGTAGGTTCATCAAGTATAACAAATGTACCACTCTGGTGGGGGATGTTGATAGTGGGAGAGGCTATGCATGTGTGGGGGAATGGGGGATACGGGAACTTTCTGTACCTTCTGCTTAATTTTGCTGTGAACCTAAAACTGCTCTAAAAAATGAAGTCTATTAAGAAACCACCTTCTGTGAGTGATAGCTTCACATTATTCTTTAAAATAAGAAATTCAAGATTCACACATATAAAGTTGTACAAAGACCAGATATAACTCTTAGTAAATGACAAAGCCATCTCTGTCTATTTGTCATTTAATCTGTCAATCTCTAGTTGGTAGAAATAACTCAAAATCGCTCAAGGAAAATGAAAAACATTGGTTTAGGGGTTAATGTGAAAATGAAGGAACATTAAAATTAGCTTATCCCATCACCTCAGATTTCTTAACCCACATGTGATAGACCATTTGCTGAGCTAGGAATCTGCTAGGCTCTGGTAGTAAATCACAAGGTTCTTCCTACATATTTGTCCCATCATTAGTAAATCTCTATCATAATCACACATTATATATTGCTAATAAATTCATACTCAATTAGCTGAGTTATAAGTGTAATTATAAATTATAGTTATTCATTCCCAAACATTGCTACCAGTGTTCCAGAAGGACTGGGCTTTAGACATTATGAAGACTATGGTCATTCCTGTGTGACTTTCATATATCTTCTGTGTTGCTAATCTGTCTTATCTAAAACTCAGAATTGATTAGTATCAAGATATGCAGATCTGAACTATGTTACTGTTTGCCACTTGCTCTTAATATGTGAGTAACCTCTTCTTCAGCAGGATTCCTCCATTCAGCTCCATCTCCTTAACATTCTTTCTTCACTGTTCCTGCCAAAATAATTTTCTCTGTTTATTGTTTTGATTTGACAAATGTATTTGTTATCTATTGCTGTGTAACAAATGACTGCAAATTTAGAGGCTTAAAACAGCACCCATTTATTAGCCCACAGTTAGGTAGGTCTGGCACAGCATGTATGGTTCTCTGTTCAGGAAGAACTCAAGGCCAAAATCAAGGGGTGAGCTGGGCGGAATTCTTGTCCTCAGACTCTGGGACAAAATCAACTTCTAAGCTCATGCTTGTTGTTGGCAGAATTCAGTTCTCTGCAGTTGCAGGACTAAGATTTCCATCTCCTGGCTGGTTGTCAGCTGCTACCTGTTCTCAGCAACTAGATCCCCCCGCATTCCTTGCCGTGCAGCCCCCTCCATGCTTAGACCAGCAATGGTGAGTTGGATCCTTCTCATGCTCCAAATCTCTGGTTTCCTCTTCTGCTACCAACCAGAGAAAACTTCCAGCTTTTAAAGGTTTCAGCTCATTAGGTTATGTACATCTTGATAATCTTCCTTTCTTAAAGTCGCCTGTGCCATATGACATAATCTAATCGTAGGAGAAAAAGTCATCAAATTCACAGAACTGAGGATTATGCGGGGTGTGTATGGGAGAATGTATGGGGGTGGAGGAAGAAGGCAGGACATCCTGGGGACCGTCCTAGAGTCCTGCCTGCACTGCACCCCTCCCCTCCAAAGTAGCAAGACCAACACAAATTCCTTTTTGTCCCAGTCTTCCTCTGTAACATGTCTCATTCCCCTATTGTCAATCCTCCCTCAAGGCAGCATCTCGTGGCGCAATTCTCAAACACTCTCGGATGCTCTCTGAGCTCCATCACAGTCCTCAGAAGTTCCAGCAGCTCAAAGCTCGATCCTCAGGGATCCTTGGCCTGTAAACAATCCATGTTGTGAAACACCGGGGGGTACCCTGCTGATTTTCTCCGAGGACAGTCTATGAATATTAAGATATGTTACAATTATTAAAGACAAAAAGAAAAAACCTCAACAAAACTGAAGAAGCACAATTCCCAAACCTACAGTGCCTATAGTCACTTGACTGAATGACTTAGAATCTTAAGACGGTCCTCAAATTTCTACCAAGAGACCAGAAATTAAGTTTTTGCAGTCTGCCATCTGGGCCTTGAATGAAAGAGAAAATTGCATCTAATCCTCAGTTCCAGTTTTTTTCAGAGACAAAAAATTAAAATAACAAAAAAAATAAAGGAGGTCTTTTGCAGGCAGAACCTGAGAATTAGTACCATGTCTTGTTCTAACTTATCATACTTGCTCATTTGTCACAGTGCCTGGGTGGCCTGGTAGTACCGCATAAGATTATAGGCCCAAAATCATTTATTTAGTCTTTGACATGGTACTTCTTGATTTAGGTTTTTAATAGATATAATTCAATTTTTTTTCATGATCTATATATCAGTTAATACTTTTTTGTTGTAGCAAATAACTGAAAACCTCTCTCAAACTACCTTAAAACTAAAAGAGGTTAATGAGTTTATGTCATTGAAAAACACAAAGCTAAGTCAGACTTTGAGGCTTGATTTAGGGCTCAGTTATGTTATTAAGGGCCAATTTTTCCCTTCTCTCTGCTTTGCGTTCTAAGATGTCAACTTTATCCCTAGTTTGATGCTCCCTAGTGGTTGCAAGGTGACTTCCAATAACTCACAGTGCAGGGTGCCCTTATCATTTTTATTTAGTGGGAGGGAGAACATGTCTCAACCAATATTTTGAATTTCACGTGCTCTGGATGATGTTAGGACCCATGGCCACCCCAAACAATGACATAGCCAGGAAAATAGAACGTGTTGGTGGGTTGAAGTCAATGTAGGATACCAGGGAGGAGTAAGAGAACTGAAAAACAAATCCTGGTATGATATACAAGATATGGGATACAATCTCTGTATTTTAAGGAAATCTGTAAAAACCATCTTTTAATACTTTTAACGATTTTGGCATATAGGCACTTCAGCTGTATTCGGATGAACCATTTATTGGCATTTGTATACTTTTTATGGTTTTCATCTAGTCTAAAATTTTAAGGAGCATTATATGCTACCTGTACATTTTACTATTTTTTTCTAAGAGTTGAGAGATACCAAGATATTGCTGAAATAATTTCACATTCCTTTAATGAGTACCTGTAGATGCTGCCCACAAAGTATTTCAGGAACGTTCCCCTAACAGGTTGATATTCCTTTGGTCACTATAAGCAAAGACATAGAAGGTGGAGTGGAGGGACTTGAAGTCGTTAGGAAGTGATGGGAGAAGACTGGAGGTGGACTGTTTTTGTCTAAATTAAGGGTGGGATTTTTTTCAAACTAATGCAAATAACAGTATTCTCAAAATGTCTCACTAACTTAATTCTAATGGCAGAGAATAACTTTTAACAAGCAGAAGAAACTGTAAGGTGTTTTGAATAAGCTAGTTCTCCAAATGGCAAAAAATGGCGTTCTTGATCTAGAAATGGAAAATGAGATCCATCTCTGCTCTCAGGATTCTCATCCCTTGGAGATTTGAAATATTATTACTTAGAATGGATAATTCAATAAAAAATGTCAATATCTGCAATAGAATTGGAGCAATACATATGAAAAGGACCTTTCATGACAGTAGGTTTCTCTCTGTCTTTCTGAATTAGCATGCATCCAGAAGCCTTTAAATTACTATTTGGTGACATCTGACAGTGAGCAAGACCTTTCCTTCCCCTAAAACATATCTGTCAATTCAAATGTTAAAAAAAAAGTCAAACTAGTTTCATCTATGCTCTTACAAAGCCGCAATAATCAGGGAATCTTCTCACCAAATACCTGAGCTCTGCTGTGGTTACGAGCTCCCCCTACATCACATGAACTCCTTTCCTCTTCTGTGGCACTATCGTCCCCATCATGCTCCATGTTGCCTGTGCAGCTCGGCAGCTTCTGCAGACAAACAATGGCCAAGTGAGGGCTGTGTCCTCACTCCAGGGACGGACAAAACCCCAGTGTTAAAGGTATGTATTCAATGTCGGAAGACGATTTCTTAGCATCTTGCCCTCAAGTCCTAGGACTTCCTCTTCAATATTTCTTGGAGGTCTTATAAAAGACTCTATCTCATCTATTTTCTCTAGTGGGATATTTTACCTAGGTTATTATCACAACTATTTTGCTACGTGCAATGAAATTAGCGGCGATTCCATTTGTTGAAATCATATGTAGACGGCAGTGCTCTCTGCCTTATTACCAAATGAGTACAGCGTGCCCTTCAATAATTCTTTAAACTCTCAAATGCCTTGGAAATAATATGCTGGAATATTACTGAGCTGTGACTGAAGCACCATTTGTGCTAAATATGACAGCGCACAAATGATATTCCTCTATAAAAGTTCAAACTACATTAATCTTTTAGGGAGGTTCATTGACTGGGAAGATGGCTTAGATATAAAATAAGATGCTGAGGGCTCACTGAGGAGAGCTTTTCCGGCCAGCATTTCTAGGAACAAGTGTAAGGTAAGGTTCACAAGTTAACCCTTTATGGTTAGGATGTGAGGCAAGGAAATGCAATTCCAAAGGGGAGAGATTGAAATGATAATGCAATTATTTCAATAGGAGGAAAAACAGGTTTCCAGGTCTGAGAAATAGAACGTAAAGGACAGGCATTAAATGGCTGAGACAAATAGACAATATTATCATCATTGGGAATCTGGACAAAAATGTGATGAGAATTCCCAAGTCGATGAGTATAGTCCCGCCATTATCCATACAAGGATATGTTTACAAGAATGGCAGGTTCTTCCTGTGCCGCCTTTCCAAGGCCATTTTTCAGTCATTTTCTCTTATTTTAGGGCTGCACAAAAAGAAATGATTTCATGAAAGCCTTCTTCTTTTCCTGGGTTTCTAGATGTGGTCAGTAAGTCAGTAGGGCAGTAGTACGTACCAAGAAGTGAGAATGAGTAGGAGATTTAATTAGCATTCACAGTTCATTTTAATGTGAATATGTGATACTATTAAGTTTTTTAGCACTAGTTTTTCTAAAATGTATGGAACATATAAAAAACATCACTGCTGTTTTTAAAAAAATTATGAGTAATATATGTTTAACGCATAAAACTTGTAATAGTATAGGAAAACACAAAGGGAAAGTTATCCATCATGGCAGTGTCCAGAGGAAACCATGCTAACAAGTTGGTGTGTATCTTTCAGTCTCTTCTGTAAAGACAGAGACACAGTATCATTTTATAGATTGCTTTTTACTCAACAATGTAATGTATTTCTGCATGTCAATAAATAAGTAGGGTAAGGATCCCCCCCCCGACTGAAAGAGCTTATTATTATTATTATTATTTGCTGAGGAAGATTCATCCTGAGTTAACATCTGTGCCAACCTTCCTTTATTTTGTTCGTGGGTTGCTGCCAATGAGTGGTGTAGCTCTGTGCCCAGGAATTGAACCTGGGCTGCTGAAGTGGGGTGTGCCAAACTTAACCACTAGGCTATGGGGCCGACCCTGAAAGAGCTTATTATTAATATTTTTATTATAAAAATTATTATACTATTATTTATTATAAATGTAATATACACTTCTCCAAGGAAAAAAGTAAGCAATACAAAAAGTTCTTAAAAAAAAGGAAAGATCATCCGAAATCCTATCACCCAGAGACAACCTCAGTTAGCATTTTGGAAACATTCTTTGATATATCTTTATCATCAGGGTGATAAGTGGTTCCCCCTCAATTCCCTAAGGTGACCAACCCCTGAGTCACTTCTGAGGGATTTCTGGAATTCACAGGAACACAGTTTGAAAACCAGAGTATTGGAAGGTAGATAAGACCTATTTCAGCAATCTCTATAATGAATGATGAGAGTGTAAAATAAGTCAGAAAAGACATTAGAAGGATATTTATGGGGTAAAATCAAGATGATATAATGATAGAATGGGTGGCGGTGGGAGAATGGAAGTCTGGTAACTCCTACATTTCTGACTTGGGTGCTGCTGTGGGAAAGGGAAAAGAACCCGACCTCACTTCTTCTCTTCCACTTGTCACTCACCCACTGCAGCCAACCAGGGCCTCCTTGCGTTCCCGGCTTTGGGCTTTGGCTCTAGCTGTTTCCTCTGCCTGGAATGCTTTCCTCGCAGACACCTGCTTCACCCATTCCTCCCCCTCTGCCAAGCCTCTGCTCAGATTTTACCTCCTCCGTGAGGATTCCCAGATTATCTAATACCGTAACACACCCTCACGTAACACTGTGTCGAAACTCCTTGCCTTACTCTACCTCCTCTTTTTGTTTTTTCATAGCACTTATCACCTGGTACCATACTATATAATTTACTTATTTATTGTGTTTCTTGGTTGTGTGTTTTCCTTGTAGAATGTAAACTCCTTAAGGACAGGGAGTTTTGTCTGTTTGGTTCCCATGTCCCTAGAATAGTGCCTGCTGCATAAATAGCTGCTCAATTAATATATGTTGAATGAATTAGTTAAAGAGCATTGGAGAGTCTGGGGACTATTGCATTGAAAGGCGAGATAATGAGAATGGGTATGGGAAAGAAGAGAGGAGGGGACAGATCTGAGAGCTATTACAGGGGTAGAATCTGTAAGACTTAAAGAAAAAACAAACCAGAGATGTCTCTAAGATCCTGTAGGAAAGTGATTCCCTGCCTTTTCGTTACTGAATTATCCTATCAGTTATTTTTTAGTCTCTTCCCAATAACTTATAGACATAACTTACTAATAAAGAGAGATTCATAGAACTGGGTCAAAAGAATCTATTATTTTTAGGTTAAATATGAATTGAGTACTTGGAGCCAGAACCAATTGACCTATTGACTTGAGAGCCAAGACAAAGTCTACGTATCTGTCAAGTTCTGATTTTCCATGTCGGAAAGAATCCCTGCACTGTGGATCAGCTGCTTCTGGGGACCATCAATATATTTCACAACTGGATGTTTCTAAATAAGGATTAAGATAGAGATGGTGACTCTTAGATACTAATTAATGCAATGATAACAGAGACCAATATTATAAATAAAGATTTTCTATTACACGAGGGATTATATAACAATTATTATGGGACAGGATGTTGACTTTGCCATTCAGTCTCACGTATTACAGACAAGTCATTTAATTTTTTCCCCCAAAACATTTCTGTTTGCCTTTGAGTCTTGCCTGTGGCACTAAGATGGTAAAGAACATCCCTGCCTAGACTCTTCACTGTCAGCGGTATGCGGTGTGACAGTGCTAATAAGCTACTTGATGATGGGTAAATATTTTGTAATGTTTCTTCTGACTTGCATATCAAAGAATCTACTCAGCTTCAATCTGCAAGTTTCACTCTCTCCCTGCCCACTGAAACCTCTAATTCTTGCACTTGGATGCTCAAAAAGCCATTAGATCAAGCCCTGAATGTTCATATCCATCCTGGTGGTGAGTCCTATACATCTGGAAACTGGTGCAGCTCTAATACTTGACACTCGACATACCTTGTCTTACTTATATTTCCAGTCAGTAATACCTTAATGAGAAGATTTTCCTTAAAAGCCTTGTTTTCCCCTTAAATTTCTATGGCTCCCAACCCAGATTTTCCATGTCACAGTAAAAGGCATCACATACCTCTGATTACTTAAGCCAGAAATATAGCAGTTACCCATGATTCCACTATCATTCTCACTCACATATCCAGTCCAATCAGGAGCCCTATCTTCAGATATCTTAACTTTTATCTCTTTACAACTCCAATGTGATCACTTTCATCTTCCTAACTACCTCTGAAGGAATCTTCCCTCTTTAGCCTTTGATCCCCTTCAATTCATTCTCTACAGGACAGCAAAGTGACCTTCTTAAAACGTAAGTTGCATTGGATCAATTTCTGTTTAAGCCCCTCAGTGATCTTTTTTGCATGTACCCCCTTTAGAATACAGGCTATATCAGACAAGGACCTGTCTTGTTCACTGTTGTATTTTCAGGGCTTTGGATATGCCTGGTACATAGTTCGTGTCCCGTTAAGTACTTTTAGAATGAAGAGTATTTGATGACCTACACGTTTTTGAAAAATGATGGTCCTGATCTTTCTTTTTTGGAATCATAACAGTAAGAGTTGGAATGGACCTTAGAAATATCATTCAAACTCCTTTTGTATTTAATCCTAAGTGTGCTCCTGGCTCAACATTTTGGAGTTATTTTGATGCTAGCCCCTGCTTCAGGTTCCTATCTGATCAGTCTCCAGGCCCTAACAATTCACTATTTACAGTGTTTCTTGAACTGGGTTCTTTCTCACTTTTTCTACAACTACAGATCTCCTTCCATCCTTCGTCACTTTGAGTTCAAATTACTGATGCAACATTGTAGTTCAGTTTCTTTCTGATTCATTTTCTTCCAGTTTTAATAGGACAAATTTTCTCAGATATTTATTAGTCTGCTAGTCTTCTACTTAAGATTTTACCTGACTGATCAAATCTAAATTCCTTTGCTTGAAGTTAAGGGACATGAACCATCTTATCTTCTCTCTACCCATTCATCCAGGCAAGCCTTACAATAAAGAGGTCCTTGTTCCAATTTTGTTCAGAGTATTACAACATGACCTCATGATCAAGGTCAAGACTTTGTCTCAAAGACCTAATTCCTAACTAATCCACTTCACATAAGTCCTTTCTTTTTTTTTCTGCAACCCCCTACCCCCTTCCCCTCTGGCAACCACCAGTTTGTTCTCTGTATTTATGAGTCTGTTTCTGTTTTGTTTTGTTTGTTCATTTGTTTTGTTTTTTAGATTCCACATATTAGTGAAATCATATGTATTTGCCTTTCTCTGTCTGAATTATTTCACTTAGTATAATACCTTCTAGGTCCATCCATGTGGTCCCAAATGGGAAGATTTCATTCTTTTTTTTGGCTGAGTAATATTCCATTGTATATATATATATATATGTGTGTGTTTGTGTGTATGTGTGTATATATATGTGTGTGTGTGTATATGTACACATATACACATACCACATCTTCTTTATCCATTTATCTATCAACGGACACTTAAGTTGTTTTCATATCTTGGCTATTGTAAATAATGCTGCAATGAACATAGGGGTGAATATATCTTTTTGAATTATTGTTTTTGTTTTCTTTGGGTAAATACCCAGAAGTGAGATTACTGGATCATATGATCATATGATCGATTGCTGGATCAATTTTTTTAGGAACTCCATACTATTTTCCATAATGGTTGCACTAATTTGCATTCCCAGCAGCACTGCACAAGGGTTCCCTTTTCTCCACATCCTCTCCAACACTGTTATTTGTTGTCTTT
This sequence comes from Tapirus indicus, assembly GCA_031878705.1. NCBI lineage: Eukaryota > Metazoa > Chordata > Mammalia > Perissodactyla > Tapiridae > Tapirus > Tapirus indicus. Next base: position 20,162,231 of record CM062934.1, read on the forward strand.
TTGATGATAACCATTCTATCAAGTATGAGGTGATATTTCATTGTGGTTTTGATTTGCATTTCTCTGGTGATTGAGTGATGTTGAACATCTTTTCATGTGTCTGTTGGCCATCTGTATGTCTTCTTTGGAAAAATGTCTATTCAGGTCTTCTGCCCATTTTTAAATTGGATTTTTTTAAATATTGAGTTATATGAATTCTTTACATGTTTAGGATATTAACCCCTTATCAGATATATCATTTGCAAATATCTTCTATTTAGTAGGTTGCTTTTTTGTTTTGTTGATGGCTTCCTTCACTGTACAAAAGCTTTTTAGTTTGATAGAGTCCACTTTGTTTATTTTTTCTTTTGTTGGCCTTGCCTGAGGACACAGAACCAAAAAAATATTGCTAAGACTGATGTTAAAGAGTTTATTGCCTATGTTTTCCTCTAGGAGTTTTATGGTTTCAGATCTTACGTTTAAGTCTTTAATCTATTTTGAGTTTATTTTTGTATATGGTGTAAGATAGTGGTCCAGTTTCATTCTTTTGCATGTAGCTGTCCAATTTTCCCAACACCATTTATTGAAGTGACTGTCCTTTCCCCACCATGTGTTCTTGCCTCCTTTGTTATAAATTAATTGACCATATAAGCGTGGGTTTATTTCTAGACTCTTCATTCTGTTCCATTGACTTATGTGTCTGTTTTTCTGCCAGTACCTTACTGTTTTGATTACTATAGCTTTGTAGTATAGTTTGAAATCAGGGAGTGTGATACCTCCAGCTTTGTTCTTCTTTCTCAAGATTGCTTTGGCTATTTGGAGTCTTTTGTGGTTCTGCACAAATTTTAGAATTATTTGTTCTAGTTCTGTGAAATATGTCACTGGTATTTTGATACAGATTGCACTGAATCTGTAGATGGCTTTGGGTAGTATGGACATTTTAATAATATTAATTCTTTTAATCCATGAGCACAGAATATCTTTCCATTTATTTGTGCTGTCTGTAGTTTCATCAATATCTTATAGTTTTCAGAGTATAGGTCTTTCACCTCTTTGGTTATATTTATTCCTAGGTATTTTATTCTTTTTGATGTAATTATAATGGGACATAAGTCCTTTTTTTTTATAGGCCATAACACTTATATGACTTATTACTTGCATTTTTTTTCAGTTATTTCTTATGCAACAAGGGTCATGTGTGGGCTTGAATTGGCAAGTTTACCTTAACAAAAATCTGAGATAGTGTAGATACAGAAAACTTATTTCCATAAGGGGCCTAAGTCTCCTGGGAAATGTGGTGAAGAGAGCTTTTGGATTTATTATTGGGCTCCTGAGATACTGGGATAAACATATCTCTATAAAGAGGAGAAACAAAGGTTATTTGTTATAAAAAATTTAAAAAGGGGCTGTCTTGGTAAGAAAGGGAGTTGTTTAAGGTCACATGTGCTGTTTGAAATTAGGTCTTGATTGACCCCAGGGCAATATATTTGTCATATTTTCCCAAATAAGGAATAAAATTCAGGGAAGTTTAGAGTGTGTCATCACTTAAAAAAAAATCTTCCATAAATGTTGCATGTCTTCAATAAAGTATAATATGTGCATTGGCAGATTTAAAATTTTTATGGACTATGTGGAAATAAATTCCTAACTCGAAGATTTGCTGAAGTATGAATGGGAGTCAAGGACACTGTGAAACTGTAATTTGGAGGTGAGTATCTGATCTATGAAAGAGAAACCTCAATAAATGTTTGCTACATGAGTGAATTGGCCTCATTTCCCAAGGAGTAAATCTCTTGAACTGATAAGACTGTTGTTACTTTGTGAAAGTATCCTTCAAAACACAGTCCATTGCGAGTCTGTGTTACTGTTTCTGAATGTTCTTATGGTCTGGAAGGTCACAGGACACATCTTTTTGGGATGTCAAGGCTCTACTGTGATGGGTCTGGTCCTAGTGCTCACCGTACCAATTCTCCGGTGGAGACATCTTGGCTTAAGGAGAAGCTGCTACTTGGACTTTGGACATACTTTGTACTCATGGCCTTGGAACTTTCTGATCACACAGCCGTTCTGAGGAATACTCCTGTTAAAACTGATAATAGTCTTCCAGGTACATAGAAACATGTCTCTCTCTCTCGTGCGCGATATTTTTCTGTCAATCTCACTCTTTTTCTCTCTCCTTTAAAGACCACTATTATGGAAATAAAAGAAGCAGCATATCCAGGAAGAATCTGAATCATTCTTTGTAATCAAATGATTTCCTTCTTTAATAAGTTTGTTATTGAGCTCTGACCATATAAACAGCAATATACAATTCCTGGTTCATATATTACAATTCTGAGTTGCCTCTTGAAATACTTCAAAATGGTCCTCTTCTGTTGTAAGAGAAGGTTGCATTTTTCTAAACAGCATGCTCTTATCCATAGTATTTAACAGAAATGTATCTTAAAATGCCAACATCTCAGTGCATTTAGGTGGATCTGTCCCTTGGCAGGGCAAAATAATCACTTTCTTTAGTCTTTAAAACTAGCTGTTCACAGACATTAATTGCCATGTCACTTACACTCCTCGAAATAGTGTCATTTGACAAAGACACACATTTTAATTTGTTTGCTGCGTCTGGTCCTATTACACTTGATACCTGGCCATTGTCGGTGGTGAAAGAGTCTCAGCAACCATGGATACTGGCATTGTTGTACAAAATGTAATAATTCAAAACAGGAAATTTTGAGAATAATTTCATTCATATGATATTCTTTTGGAATATGTCTTTTTTAGTTCAATGAGAGCACAAAATAAGTCAGTTCTTACTTGTTTTGTTTAGGATGGACGCATTTGTGCATTTATTTTTGAATTCAGGTGGTGATGTGTGGGGCTTTGTATCTTCAACTGATTAGCCCTCATAATGAACTGAAATTTTTGCAAGAAAATAAATAGTTGCATACTTAATGCCTAGATCAGCATATTTTTCTACTTCTTTTTTTTTCTTTCGGTAAGATTTGAGATTCATCCAATAAAGCAAAGAAGCTATTTCTCTATTGTACGATCCAGCTATCCCACTACTGGGTATTTATCCAAAGAACATGAAATCAACAATTCAAAGAGATTTATCCACTCCTATGTTCATTGCAGCATTATTCACAATAGCCAAGACGTGGAAGCAACCCAAGTGCCCATAAATTGATGAATGGATAAAGAAGATAAGGTATATATATGCAATGAAATACTACTCAGCCATAAAAAAAGACAAAATCATCCCATTTGCAATAACATGGATTGACCTTGAGGGTATTATGTTAAGCTAAATAAGCCAGACAACGACAAACACTGTGTGATTTCACTCATATGTGGCAGATAAATAAACATATGGATAAAGAGAACAGATTAGTGGTTACCAGAGGGGAAGGTGGTGGGAGGTGGGCTAAAGGGGTAAAGGGGCACATATGTATGGTGACAAATAAGAACTAGACTATTTGTGGTGAGCACCATGCAGTCTATACAGAAACTGATATATAATAATAACGTACACATGAAATTACACAATGTTATAAGCCAATATGACCTCAATAAAACAATTTTTAAAAAAGGTTAAAAAATAGAAGCCACTTCTCATCAATTATTATCTTTAGACACTTTCATATAAAAATACATAAAATATGTAAACCCATGTCTTCTTGAATTACAAGAGAATTCTCCAGAACCTAATAACTGATTAATTGACTTATTTTTTCACGTATTTATTTATCATACATTTATGGCATAGCTACTCTTTTCTTGGCAGTGTGCTAGATGGCAGGGATATAAATAAAAATATAACATTTCTGTATACTATAACCGTAAAAGCTAGAAGGAGAGAAAAATTTGTAAAGCTGTAACCATAACAGAGCAGTAGTGAGACAGTAAAGTGTGGTCCAAGTATTACGTGAACCCAGAATATCTAATGGAGAGTTCCAGGACTGACATAGTGTAACCTCAGCAGTCAGCATTCAATCTGTTTGTAGCTTCTTCCTCCCTACCTTGACCCTGAGGACAGAGAACAACTTGACACTGAAAGTTCAGTGACCTGGGTTGAGAGGCAGAGATTTTTTGACCCTCCTGGCTTGCCATAGCTGGGGGAGCTGAGGTGCTGCACACAGAGCACAGGTAACCTCACTATCCCGCTTACGCAGGAGCGTTGATTCCCTCTTCTACAGCTTTGGTTGTCAAAACCCGTCATCTGCGTTCAAAGCTCTTCACCATTCTCACTTCCTGCGGCTTTGCTGGCCTATTCCTGTTCGTTTTGGGCTTAAATATCTTCTTTAGCGATACTTTCTCCGGCTCCTTAATCTAAAGTACTCTCCTCTCAACATGTTGTTCAAACTCTGTAACTTTCCTCCACAGACTTTATTGCAGTTTATAATCATAGATTTGTGTGTATTTTGGTCCACATGGCAAGGACTGTGTTTACCTGTTACTGTGTCATTTTCAGGACATAGCACACTGTGTGGCTTGTAGTAGGTGTTGAATAAATATTTGCAGGATAAATAAAGTCTTTGTGATTTACACAGTAACACAGTCTTGGCTGTAAAGTACCTCAAGAGAGGAGAACTTACCCTCCGAAGATGTGAGCACTACTTCTTAACTCTTTCTTACTTCTTGCCAGGGGTTTTTTACTCTTTGTAGTTGCTCTGAGTGAGTTAATTCTGGATCTAGTCAATTGTGAGGGTCCAAACTCCAGGGTCACTGGGTAGCCTTCTCCACTCTTTACCTAACAGCCTCCAGTCTTGGCTTGTGTGAATAATGACATCAGAGCTGTTCATCATCAGTCACTTTATTCTCTTTTATGATGGTATATATTTCTGATCCTGTGAACATTTGCAAAAGGTGTTTTAGACTGAGAGGGTTCAGGGGTGCTTTAGTTGGGCTGATGATACAAATATTCTTGCAGTTTATTTTCATTAATAGTAATGGCTGTAAGTAACATTTTGTAGTAACTGATTATTTGTAAGATATTGTCTGTCATAAGTACTGGTTGCTCCGGGGAAAAAGCTATAGGGGAGGGGAATCAGATGGGTGAAGTTGAAGAGATTAAATGAAAGCAACAATACCAGAGAGGCAAGGGTCACCAGGAAAAGATAGTCCTTGATAAAGATCAAATTAAAATAAATCAGAGGCAGGATATTGGAAACGAGAACAAAGTCAATGGTGCAATAATTTGGTGGTTTTTTTTAAGTTCTTGTACCATCTTCTTTTTGCAACCATTACAGAGAGCGGCTTAAAGCAGCAATGCTTGTGTACTGTGTCTACACAGAGTACTTCTCTGGTCGTTATCTCATCTCATCCTTGTTGTCACTCTATGGTCAGCTTCACAGCTCACTGCATGCTCCCTGAGTTCTCTGGAAAGAATGGACCCCTCCCTCCTGTTTATGAATGGGCCCCTTCCTCCTGGTTACGGATAGGCCTCTCCCTCTTGGTGGTGAATGAGCTCTTCCCTGTTTACGTCAGGCATCCTGGGCCTTCACCAGCCAATACTTTCCCTACTACAACATTTGTTACACATTATTATGATCACATATCTAATGTCTGTTTGCCCTGCTAGACTTTGCATTCTGTGAGAGAAGGGATGATTTTTTCTTGTTAATCTCTATAATCCCAAGGCCTAGACAGATTCTGACTAAAGGATGGCATACAATACATGTGCTGAATGATTGAATATAGACAGTTTCTTCCAGGCCCTGAAATGTGGAAACTGATTGTGGCACCATGCAGGAGTCCCTGCTCCTGTGAGTTGGGGCAGAAAATGGCAAGTTACTACTAGACTCAGGGTTTGGTGGACCCCAGGGAGAACAAACTCCTTGCTCAGTGCCTTGGTGAGAATAGGCTGTGACTCATCTATTTCACTCTAGCGTCATGTGTCATCCAACCTGAACAACCTTCTGCCCTCATCCTGGTTCCCTGTCTCCACTCTAGTTCCTCATAGGAGCTTAGCTTTCAATCCCATCTCTATTAGCTCAGAGCTTTGCCCAATGGTCTAGTTTATTTCAAATCTACCTAGAAGCTGTGTGACCACCTCACCCTACCCTCTCCTTCTGACTCTGCCACTTAAATGTCTGAGCTTGGGGAAGTTGTTTACTCCTCTATATTCAGTTCTTATCTCTAAAATAGGGATGTTTGTATCTACTTCATATCTTTGCTGTGAGGGTTAATGTATGTGAATTACTCAGCACAATGCTTGAGACTTTAAAAGATTCCAGTTGACAGTATTAGCACTGCCCCAACAGCAGAGGCTTCTTGGGGATCTGGTGTGAGAAATGCTGTAGTCTTTGTGCCCAGACTGGGAGGAGCTGACATTCTGTAAGCCTAAATCTGAACTAGATGTGGCAAAGACTGCTAATTGTCCCCCCATGTCCATTCCCTCCATCAGTTCTTTTTCATTCAGTTAAAGAACTGCCCAATTTCAGTGGACACATGGCTGCCCAACTAAGGACTACATTTCTCAATCTCTGGCCAATGGGATGTGAACAGAGGTGACATGCACTATTCTACTTTCTCCTTCTCTTTGCACACTGTGGCGTGGTTAGCCAGCTCTGAAAATGGGGATGAGACAACACGCTTGGAGACAGTGAGACAAGAATCTAGAAGGAGTGTGGATCCCTGGATGATCTAATGGAGCAGAGCTACCAATCCTGACTGTCTATCACCTCAGGCTGTTATGGGAAAGAGAAAAATGTCTTCTATATTGTGTTTGGAAGTCTGCAGTAAGCAGCTTACCTATAATATAACCAAAACACCAGCCTAGTGAGAAAATTGGAGAGTGTGAGTGGCTCAGACTCCAGGAGAGAGAAGAAGAAGCGGTGGGGCAGAGTATGGGAAAGCAATAGATATACTGGGCAACTGTATTTTATTCTCTTTTTTCTTTTGTAATCATGTTTGCAAAAGCAGACAGATGCCTAGGATAGCAGTTTTCAGTGAGACTCTGCCAAATGGTTGTAGGGCTTGGTACAGAAACCCGTGTAACAGATCCTTGAATGTCCAGAGTATTGGAGCAGAAACTAGATGAATAATCTGTGGTTTTCACTGTGCAGTACAAGTATAGCTTTATAAGTACAGTACAAGTATAAACACTAACCCTGTTATATTCTACAAATCTACAGAATGGTTGGTCTGTAGCAGATAGAAATCAAGTTCCTCAGGGCTATTGCTGAGTGGATTTGAGTAACTTTGAAGTGATAGTTAAAATTTCCAATCCGGGCACTGGCCCTGTGGCCTAGTGGTTAAGTTTGGCACATTCTGCTTTGGCGGCCCAGGTTCGCGGGTTTGGATCCCAGGCGCAGACCTACGCCACTCTTCAGCCATGCAGTGGCGGGGACCCACATAGAAAATAGAGGAAGATTGGCACAGATGTTAGCTCAGGGCTAATCTTCCTCAAGCAACAAAAAGAATTTCCAATCCAGATTTTGTTATCACGGGAAAGATAATGATTATGATTAAACACATCAGTGCTTCCATGCAAAATCCTTTTCTGAGATCTTACAAGGAAAAATATATAAATTGGGCTTTTATTGTCTAACCATAGATAAACTAATAACTAAACTGAAATTAGATTTCTGTTGTCTAGATCTGACTGGTAGATTACTAGGCTTCCTTGTCCAGTGTGAATAAAGTAAGTTTATAGGGGCAGTGGTGATACAGACAGTTTTAGCAGGACTTGGGTAGGAGGAGGAAGGAAAATACTTACTTTAGGAGGGAAAATAAGGACTTACTGTAGGAGGGAAAATAAGGACTTCCTTAACTGAACTGTTTCCCCTTCAGTCTCCTCTCTGTGCCACACTATGTCTCTTCACTCAGCCCAAGCTCTAGTCACAGCAATTACTCACCCTTCCATAAATAGACCTGTGCTCCAAAAGGGACAGACAAAGGAAGCACAGCAATAAGTCTCACTGATTAGCTTCCTCTGTTCTCTTTTCTCCATGAATCTCAAGCACTCCCATGGCTTTAGTAATGATTTCTAAGATAAATCATTCTCAAATCTGTTTCTTCAGCCTCTTCCTCCCTTTTAAGTTTCAGTTCTCAATTCTCACTTCATAGGTACCTCAAACACCTCAAATACAACATGTTTAAATTCAATTCATTTCATTCTCTGCTCCTCATCTTCTCAGTCCCTCCCATCCGGTTCCTCCTCATGAAACTCCTTTCTCAAATAAAGGCTTCACTGCCCACCTACTCACTCTACTTGCCCTTATATAAAACCTCTCATTTCCCATTTCCAGTTGGACTCAAGTCCAGTCAATTTTACATGGTATTCTATATGGACTGGTTAACTGAGCTTAAATATTGTCAGCAAATACTAACATAGATCATGTCATTTCTACATAAATCGGTGAAAAGTCCTGTAGTATACTATGTGTGGAAAATAACCATGATACACCGTCAGTGTTGTATGATTTTTTTATGATGTATGTGAGAAATGCATGAAAGAAAAGCAGAGAGTGGGGTTTTTTGAGGAGACAGCTTGGAATGCTCCCCGACCTGGGCAGAGCAGGCAGTCACCTGGCTGAGGTATTCTCTGAGAAGCGGGTGTTCTGAGAGAGAGGTGGCAGTTCTTACTGCCCGAGAGAGAAATATGTCAGGATAGATAGAGGGGGGATAATTGGCCTGAATGTGCCAGTTATAATTTAGCAGAAGTACACCTCTAAAGTAATTCACCTCCAAAGTTAATGAAGTGTCAACTGAGGAAAACATTTTTGTGTTCTTGAGCGTGGCTACCATGTACTGAATCACTGACTAAGGTAACTGAGAGGGAGCAGGAGGGAGAGCCCTTGAAATGGACCCTGCAGAAAAATGCAGAGTGAGGACAAGTCTGGCCTCAAGGTTGATCTTAACAGAAAAAGAATGTCTCTAGCCTGGTTAAATTAATATAATCTTATGTAGGTTGAAAAGAAATAAGTGTTAGTGACAGAACTGATGCTCTGGAAGCTGTCAGAATCCTGTCCCAAGATGACAGGAAGCTTTTGTGACTGAGCCAGCAAGTGACTGTAACTGACGGACAGGACAGTGTTTGGATATGAAAGACAGCTTGCAAGAAACCCGCTAACTAGAGTCCACGAGAATAGACTTAGCACAAAGTGCTTGCAATTTCCTTCTACAGTTGCTATGTTGACTATTTCTTATTCTACCAATGAATTTAATACTAAATTTATTGTCAGTTTTAAAATAATGGGTTAACTTTTAATGTTTGGCAGAATTCTGCTTCTTATTTCCAGAATCTGAGTACATCAACTTTACACAAACTTCAGTTGTTTCGTTACAGCTTCCAAAGTATTTGGCCCCAGGAACCATCTAGCAGAACTTGTGTCCTGGGCTAAGTTGCTAACAGCTTAGGTAAGGAGGTTCTCTTGAGAATAATTATGAAAAAGCTGAAGTGGAGGTTAGGAAAAGAAAGGAGAGGAAAAGGAAGTTGCATAAGTCAGTGCAACCTTGGGAAAGTAAAGGGAACAGAGGCAAAGTGCATCCATCTGGGCCTCTTACTTGTCCTTCCTCCCCCTTAGGAGGAGACTGTGTGTGAGGAAGCGCATGGGACTCCATGGGGAGAGCTCTCAAGGGAACTGATGGAACCGAGTCTACATATTGCTCTGTGTAATGGAGGGAATTTGAGACTAACTGGCGGATGCACTTTAGAAGTTATCCTCAACTCTGTGGGTCAGTAAAGAAGTCACCCCCAATTTTTCATACCTTAAACCTCTATTCTTGCATTTGTGGCCATTTGCTTCTACAGGCAGATAGATTTGTAAGTAAAGGCAAATAATGTTTTTGTCTGCTCATTTGGGGAGGATCCCAATGTCCTCACAAGAGAAATAGCATGAAATATACATTAGCATAACATTTATTAAAAAAATCCAAGCTGGAGAGTATTTAATACCATGATGTGGGTTATTTAGGCGTCTTTCTGTGACTGCTGATATGAACTGATGTTCTAATGCCTTATCTTTTTTGTGTGTGTGTGTGTGGAAGACCAGCCCTGAACTAACATCCGTTGTTAATCCTCCTCTTTTTGCTGAGGAAGACTGGCCCTGGGCTAACATCCGTGCCCATCTTTCTCTACTTTATATGGGACGCCGCCACGGCATGGCTGACAGGCAGCGCGTCGGCGGGCGCCCGGGATCCGAACCGGCGAACCCCGGGCTGCCAAGCGCCAACTAAACTGCTGTGCCACCGGGCCGGCCCCCTAATGCCTTATCTTTATACAGAACTTTTGTAGAGATGATCTCAGTTGATCATCATGGGGACCTAGCAGAGGGTGTCATTATTGCCTAAGTCTCCACTACTTCCTCGAGGCCTGCTGTGGCCTTCTCGGGCATGAGCAGGAGCAGCGGCGACGTTGGTGGCTGGAGCAGAAAGTCCACATCAAGGCAGTGGGAAGGGTCAGAGTGACGGAGCTGCTGACCCTGAATGAATGAGCCAAGCCCAGACTCCTAAGGTATGCTCAAGTCCAAAAAGGTCCACAGGGGATCTTGGAGGGTCCTCAAAACCCAAGGAGGCCAGAGGAACAGACGGCATCAGGAATGGAGGGAGCCCACCTGTGAATAAATGGTGAGGTGGGGTGTGAGGACTGTGGACGTCTAGTCTAACAGAGCAGGCCCTCAGCTTTCATCAACAGGCTCGTGAAACATGGAGAGCTTGGGTGAGTTTCCCAGCTCATACAGTAAGTAGCAAGACTGGAATTTACATTCACTTTGGCTGATTCCTGTGTCAATGTTGCTTTCAATATGTTATATGACACATTGAAGATATTTCTTAGTTTCTGATTTATACTTTGCACTTATTTAAATGTAAGAGTTTTGATAAAATAATCACTGTTTCTACATATTTTAAGTAAAATATCCTCGTAATTTTAATTTCCTAACTCTTACTTTCTAACTTCGGTTTCTTCGTAAATTTGGATTGGTCCAAATTTAGGTGTGCAATCACATGAAATTTTAATAGCAGATGTATGAATTAATAATTGTGATCAGAGTATCCCCGAGTCCTCCAGCTTTCATATTTTTAAACATCTATTCTAAACAGAGCAACTGAAGCTTTCATCACATCAAATGTTGGAGTTCCAGTGTTCTCCCCGATATTTCCAAGGATTCCTGGTGGAACTTGCATTCTCTCCTGACTTTTTTGCTCGTAATCCACACAACCTCTTTAGTTCCGTTTTCCTGTCACCAACCTCCTCACCTTTGGCTCCTGCTCCTCCCCGCCCCCAGCACTGCTTGGGACCCGTCCCCTACTTCTTCATTGCCCAGATCCCCGCAGACGAGGTACTGTGCACAGCAGACTATTAGGAAGGTTTTAGGGATAATAGAGTAATCACAGTCCAGGACAAGGGAAAAGCTTCAAATTCAACATCAGACATGATTCTTCCAAAAATGAATTATTAACTACTTTCCATCATGGGTCACCTTTCACTGGCCATAGTCTGTTTAAGGGTCCTAACCTGTTTAAATATTGCTGGTCTTTCCTCGTAGCTGGAGAGCTCATCACCTCTCTTCTCTAAGTTTCCAGGGCCTTTGTAACCGTAGAGTTGCCTAGAGAAACTCCCCAAATTCCTGCTTTTTTATTATGTAATTTAGATTCATTTCAGACTTCCCTTCTAGAGCTCCTGGCCTCACCTTTCACAACCTGAGAGTCCACCATTGGATTACCCTGTACAAAAGGAGAATTCCCTGGCCTTTAGGTAATTCTAAATTCCCTAAAGAATTCACATTCTTTATGATACGTGATACACAGAACTGGTAAAAGCATTGATTTTTGAGAAAAGAAAAATCAAATTCTTAGGCAGAGTTTTATCCCACTCACAGCTTGTTAATAAAGGGATGTAGTTTAAAATTTATTCTCCCCACTTTGGAGTGATGATTGAGTTTTGTTGTTGTGTTTCTTCCTGTTACATGAAAATAATACTAATAATGATTATTTATTAATAGTTATTTTTCCTTGTGCCAGGCACAGAACTTGGTGCTATAGATTCATTTATTGCATTTAATCTTTACAAACCTCATGGGAAGTCAGTACTGCTGTTGCCCCCCATTTTACAGTGGCTGGAGCTGAACTTGCTGGGAGGTTTGCTTTCTTACCTGAGTTGTACAGCTCATGCGCGTGGGAACCAGAATGGGACTCCAAGTCTGTGCTTTGAAGTGCTGTGTTATATGACCTGCTGGGTAGGGGTATTCGTATTAGACAACATTCTCGCCCAATATCCTTTTCTGAACTTATGTGTATTTTTTGTGGGAGAAGATTTACCCTAGGCTGGCATCTGTTGCCAATCTTCCTCCTTTTTCTGCCTTCCCCCACCGCCAAGACCCCAGTACATAGTTGTGTATAGTTGTAAATTCTTCTAGTTCTTCTATGTGAGCCACCACCACAGCATGGCTACTGACAGACGAGTGGTGTGGTTCTGCGCCTGGGAACCAAGCCCGGGATGCCCAAGTGGAGTGTTCTGAACTTTAACCACTAGGCCATCAGGGCTGGTTCTTATGTGTATGTATTTAATAGATGATTTATGAGTTCTTTTTTTAAACTATTACGCGGAGAGGAAAAGGAGTATGATTAAAGGGAAAATACTGCTTGGCAGTTGACCAATGGAGATAGGAAGTGTTTAGTTACAATGGTTCAGCTGCCTCACTCCATTTACCTGGCCTGCAAATACCAGGAATGTATAATGAGGCAACGTCTTGTAGAGGGCAGCTGCTAAGTGGGCAAGGATGATCGGGAAACATCTTTTGCACAAAATTTGTTGTGAAGAATTTGCAGGACATAGAGTTACAAGGTAACCTTTGGGTAATAAAAGCAAACTTTGTCACACTGAAGCTTTCTTGGTAATGCAAAATTACAGGAAGTTATCTTTAGCTTTATTTGGAATAGTTTTAAAAATTATTTGCTAAATTTGTTTTAAATGCTTTTTGATGTTTTTCTGTATTTTCCTATTTCAGTCTAGTTTTCAATGCTATTAACAGTGACCTTTTCAGTAATTATGCCCCTTAAAGTCCTGGAGTAACTTGATAAAAACTAAGGGAAGCTTTGGACCCCAGGAATTTGGGGGATTTGCTATTGATGTAATGATGTCATGTAAGGCAGAGTAAAAACCTTGCATTTGCTTCTGCAACAGGCATTTTAAAAAGGCTTATATAAGAAAGAGATGGTGATGATGGTTCACATTGATGTGAATGCACTTAATGCCACTGAACTGTACACTGTAAAAATGGTTAAAATGGTAAATTCTATGTTATAGGTATGCTTTCATAATAAAAAAAAGAATAATGGTTGGAGAAAAAAGAGAAAGAGAAAAACTGCCTCCCTAATCTTGCCATTATCATCTTCCCTTGTTATTCAGAGATATTTCTCCTGGGAGACTCCCAGGAGTGCCCAGGGCTCTGAGCACTGGACAATCTTGAATGTTTTAAAACATCTTGATGCTCTGGTCTCCCCCATATCTAGTAAAAAAACAGACCAAAAACATACATAGAATTACATGAATTCTCAGTGGTGGGAACTGGGATGTACAGAGAAGTATAAGATGAGGGTTATGTTCTCAAAGAGATGACAGAGGTTGGAGAAATAGTTTGCAAGTGTATCCACACACACACACACACACACACACACATATGCAAGGCTTTTGATGGTAACTGATTAATGTTGATTATAAAAGTTTAGGAGATGGGCAAGAGAAAGAATCCTGAAGTATTAGGACTATCAGAGAAGAATTCATGGAGAAGGTGAAACATGAGTTGGAGCTTGAAAGATGAGTAAGAATTAGATTGTTGTAGAATTTGTCACAATATGGGAGACAAATTACGATTGTATCTAAGAACAAATTATCATTTTTTCCTTACGGTAATTCCACTCCTTCTTTGTTTACCTAATAACATCTGTATGCCTTTATTTATGAATCATCCAATAATTCATTTATTGAGCACTGCACAACTTGCACATAGCTTGACTCTCATCCATGCATTGGGATACACTGTGAACAAAATAGACAAAATCTCTGCCCCCATGGATTTTACATTCTAGTGAAGGAAACAGGTGGTAAATAAGATACATGACTGAAATATAGTTTTAGTGATGACTGCAGAAAAAAAATAAATGAAGGGAAATATAAATTGCTGGGGGATATTGAAATATGATAGAGTGGCCGGGGAAGGCCTCACTAAGAAGGTGAATTCTGAAAAAAGATCTGAAGAAAGTAAGGGAGCTACTTGGGGGAAGAGCATCCTGGGCTGAGAGTCCACCTAATACAGAGGTCCTGATGTGGAAGGGTGCCTGACATGTTCAAGAAACTGCAAGAAGGCCAGTGTGGCCAGAGTCAGGAGAAGGTGAGAGGGTCAGAAGATGAGATATGTGAGCCTGAAAACACAGGATCTTTTATATCGTACTACAGACTTTGAGTGAGTTAGGTCATCTTTGCAGGATTTGAGTGCAGAAGTAACATGAGCTGACTGGGCTTCAAGTAGACTCATCTGAAAAGGACCGAAGGGAGAAACTAGTTAGGAGATTATCAAGTAATCGAGAAGGGAGATGATCTTTGGATCGAGATGGTGACAGTGCAGATGATGATAAGTACTCAAATTCTTTTTTTTGTTTGCTGGGAAAGATTCGCCCTGAGCCAACATCTGTTGCCAATCTTCCTCTTTTTTTTCCCTCTCCAAAGCTCCAGTACACAGTTGTATATTCTAGTTGTAAGTCCTCCTAGTTCTTCTATGTGAGCCACCACCACAGCATGGCTACTGACAGGCCAGTGGTGTGGTTCCATGCCTGGGAACCAAACCCAGGCCTTGAACCCAGGCCGCTGATGCGGAGCACACCAACTTTAACCACTCGGTCATCAGGGCTGGCTCTCAAATTCTTGATGTATTTTGAAGGTAAAGCTGACAGAATTTGCTGATGGACCAGATGTAGGAAGTGAAAGAAAAGAGGAGTTAAGGTTTTTGCCTTGAGTGGAAAGTTATGGTTGCTTTGAATGAGATGCAGAAGACTTTAGGAGGAGTTGTTTTGTGAAGAATATCGGGAGCTCATTTCGGATATATTGACTCCGGATGCCTCTAGGCATCCATTGGCAATATCAAGTAGGCTGTTGGATATATAGGTTTGGAGTTCAGGGGAGAGGTTCAGGTTGTAGATATAAACTTGGGGCATAGGGGTGTATTTAAGGTTTTGTGATTGGATGAAATGAAATAGAGAATGAATGCAGATAGAGAGAAGAGGACCAAGGACTGAGCTCTGGGGCTTTCCAACATTTTGAGACTGGGGAGATAAAAGATGAGCAAAACAGACTTAGAAAGAGAAGGTAGAAAGTAGGGATAAAACCTGGAGTGTGTGGTGTTTGGGTTACTGGTGACTTTGAAAAGAATACTTTCAGTGATGCAGTGGGGTAAAAACCTAACTGATATGTGTTCAAGCAAAAATGGGAGTGGAAAAATTGGAAGTAACTGAGTACCATTTCAAGGAGTTTTGCCATAAAGGGAAAGAAAGGAAAAGAGTAGTAGCTGGAAGAGAAGTGAGGTCAAGAGAAGTTTTTTTTAAACAAAAATTTATATGGGAGAAATATCTGCAGGTTTGCATGCTGATGGGAATAATCTAGTAGAGAGGGAGAAGCTAATGATGCAGGAGAGAGAGGATAATTGCTGGAGAAGTATCCTTGTAAAATGTGGAATTGGATTTAAGGAACAGTCATAATAATCTGAAGTAACCTGACAGAAGGTAGAGTATATGTACATACATGAAGGTAGGTGGGAAGGTGTGAAGGTGGCAGTTTGCACATATTTATCTCAAGACATTTCATGTTTATTTCTTTGAGTCCTTTATGAACCTCCTCAAAGACAAAGACTACTACTGCCCTTTTGTGTGTGGCCCTGTGCCTAATACACTGTTGTCACTCAACAAATGTTTCTTGAATGAACAAATGAAAATGAAAAACTCAACATTTATGCTTTTGAATACACATAAACTAAATTATGAGAAACAAATAAAGTGGGACCTGATATTTTTAGTTTTCCTCCATGAAGGTTAGGAAGCTGTTGCTAGGAAGATATAATAAAATTTTTATTCTCAAAACAAAGGGTTTCATAATTATCACCTAAGAAGATATTGATAAGAAATTACTTTTAAAAAATAGCAGCTTTATTGAGATATAATTTGTATATCATAAAGTTCACTCTAAGTGTACAATTCAATGGTTTCTAGCATATTCACAGTTGTACATTCATCACCACTATTTAATTCCAGATATTTATCACCCCTAAAAGAAACTCCATAGCCATAGCAGTCATTTCTCTCTTCTAAGCACTCAGTAACCACGGATCTACTTTCTGCCACTATGGATTTACATATTATAGACATTTAATAAAACTGAAATCATACAATATATGGCCTTTGTAACTGGCTTCTTTCACTTAGCAAAATGTTTTCAAAGTTCATCCATGTTGTAACACGTATCAAAACTTCATTTCTTTTTATGGCCAAATAATATTTCGTTGTATGGATATACCACATTTTGTTTACTCATTCATCAGCTGGTGGACATTTGGGTTGTTTCCACTCTTTGACTACCATCAATAATGCTGCTATGAACATTTGTGTACAAAGTTTTGTGTGGACATATGTCTTAACTCATTACGACATCAACTCAAACTTCACAATCTCTTCTAAATATTATTAGCCCCAAAGCCCAAATATGATCAATTTAAATCATCTAAATTAGGTCTGGGTGAGGCACTGGTGATAATCCATCCTGGAACAAAATTTATCTCCATTTGGGTCTATAAGACTAGAAAGCAAATTATCTGCACACATAACACAATGATGGGACAAGCATGGTATAACAGTTATAGAGATTCCTGTTCAAAAAGGAAGGATATGGAATGAAAAAAGGAGCCATTGATCCCAAGCAATTTCAAAATCCAGCTGGAAAGCTCCATTAGGTTTTAAGGCCTGGGGACAATTCTCTGTAGATCCTGGCTCCACCCTCTGGGGTCTTAGTTCTACCTTCAGAGTTATTTTTTCTCTTTGTAGCACGTCTTTGTAGCTTAGTAGTTTTATTAGCCTGTTTCCTGCCTGTAGAATTTTGGGTGTCCGACTGCCTTCTTTCATTTTGCACTCTTTTTGTCCTTTTGGGTTCAAGCTGGTAGTGTTTCTGATAGTATTTAAAATTCTCAAGAACATTGTGGATCTCCTATGTATGTCAAGGGGATTCATTCCATTACCCAAGAGGCTACCAAGATATTTCTTAAATAATCCCATCTTTATTTTTGGCCTCTGCTGAGATGACTGAAGGGATTTATGAGGCACATGTTTAATCTTTTATCAAAGAGCCTTTTCTGTGATATGTGAGTAAATATTCTGACCTTTTGATTGATCTGAGGTATTAGCAAAACTGTATACAGCCACACACTTAGCTTTTTCTCTCCTGACAGTGAGTACCTTAAATCTTAGCATCTTTGGCAATCTGGAAAGGCTGAGAATTCCCCAAACCATCAAGTTCTGGTTCCTTTTTGTTTAACAGTTTTCCCTTCATTCTACCAACAGGCTGTTAACACTAATTAAGGTACTCTGTGAGGCACTGTAGATTTTCTCTACCATGCTTCCTCACTTCCTTCTGAAGCTTCACTAGCAGAGTTGTTAATATCCATATTTTTGCTAACAGTCTGTTCAAGGCAATCCAGGCTTTTCTTATCATGCTTCTAGTTATACATGGTTTCTTTTAGTTCTGTGAATACATTTATGATAGCTGCCTTAAAGTCTGTCTCGTAAGTTCAACATCTGGGCTTCCTTAGGGAGAGTTTCTATTACTGATGTTTTCCTATGTATAGGTCCCACTTTCCCTTTTGTTGCATATCTTGTAGAATTTTTGGTTGCAATATGGACACTTTAAGTAATATAATGTGGCAACTCTGGAAATCACATACCTCCCTACTCTTCCCCTCAGGTTTTCATTATTGCCTTTTGCTTATGCATTTACTGATGTTCCTGAACTAATTCTATAAAGTCTGTGTGAATTCTGTAAACTTATGTGTAGCCACTGAAGTCTCTGCTTGGTTAGCTTAGTGATTAACTAATGATTTGATGGAGATTTCCTTAAATGCCTTGGACCAATAAGACTCCCAGCCTTTGCCAAGGGACTGTGTGTGTTGGGGCACACTTTCAATACTATGGTAGGTTATTTATAATTTTCCTTCAGCCTTTACTTGCTGCTTGAGCAGAGCCTCATGGTCAGCCAGGGGTGTGAAATCATGGCCTTCTTAGGTCTTTTCTGGACATGTGCACAGCCCTGGGTATGCATATAGCTCTGGTCATAACATGACTTTCTTGCTTGCCAGTAATAGTTCAGAACTTTTCAAAGCCTGTATTTGGGCTTGTCATTGGCATGTCCCCATTGACTGGGACATGTCATGCCCCAGTTTTTCCTTTTAAATTTTTTGGTCAGCCTCTTGTGCCCCAATTGGTGATGCTGCCTCAGGCAGCAGCAATATTAAACAATTGCCATTGATTGTTTTTGACAAATGTCCTGTAGTTAGGGCTGTGTGCACAGAGTGAGTTCTGAATCATGTCAGATAAAGATAAACCCTGATAATGGAGCTTTTCAGTGAGCTTCCAGACAGATCAAATAGTGACAGTTCTCTAGGGACAGAGCTTTTAGGGGGAAATCCAGACCCATTCTGTTTCCTCCGGTGGCTGCTAGGTAGCTGTTTTTCACAGTTGCCATAGAGCTTTTATTCTCCTGGTTTCCATCTTGCAGCTTTCTCTAAGAACTAGAGAGGGGGTAAAAAATGAAGTCATCATTTATTAGATTAAAGAAGAAAAACAAAAAAAAAAGAAGATATTATGTCTTTTAAAAAATGATGATTACCCTTGTTCACAAAGGATTTTATTAAAGAAAAGTTAAGTGCCATTTGTCACTTCCACCCACCACCAAAAAAATAGTGGTTTTTCCACAGTGCTGGGTAAATGACTCTCCATGGATTGCAGAGAATCCTTGTTCAGAGATATCCAACTCCCTCCATGTTGATTCAGGCATAAGAATAGTCTAGATTCATACCATTTCATAGAAGCACTTGTGTTTACTCTGCAGTACATAAGTTAAATGCTTTCACCTGAGATTAATTTCCTATTCCTGAATTGGAAATTACCACAGGAGTAGCTTAAGTAGGAAATTGACCACAGGGTCACAAAAGCTGGAATTCTGGCTTTATTGCCAAATAAATTTGATTAGATTGACCTCTAAGTTCTCAGCTACAGGGCAAAATTTCTAGCCAGCATCATCTTTGGATTTGCTGAAGTAAATAAACAATGACAACTACAGAAAACACAAAAGAAAGCAAATATGTAAACAAAAAAGCCACAAGCATAAAAATCTGAACTTTATTAGGATAAATCTAGAATAACCAACAATTTATTATATTCTGGTGCTGATTTCATGGGGCTTGGGATTTAATTCAAAATTTTATGATTTGGCTTTCCATCTTTTTCTTTAAGTGTGACTGGTCCACTCAGTTGAGTAAAAGTTGGTGTCATTGAGTGCTTGGTATCTTGGGCTAAACCTGATATGCTCAGCTTTAATCAGTGATTAAGCTTTTTAGTCAGTCAAATGAAAAGCTGTTCACAATTTCCATATTCTTTTTGCCTTTTTTTTTTTTTTTGGTGAGGAAGATTGTCCCTGAGCTAACATCTGTGACAATCTTCCTCTATTTTGCATATGGGATGCTGCCACATCATGGCTTGATGAGTAGTGTGTCGGTCCATGCCCGGGATCAGAACCTGTGAACCCCAGGCCACTGAAGCAGAGCACACAAACTTAACCACTACACCACTGGACTGGCCCCTCTTTTTGCCTTTTTTAAACATGAGAAAAATAAACTAGCTATTTTGCTTCTTTTTTCCCTGTCTATTCTTTTGGTGCTACTTTAAATCTTTATAAGATCAAGTCTGAGTATTGATAAAAATTTCCTTCATGGGTGTACTGATGAATAATAAAATGGTAAAAAGTTGGTATTTTTGGTAGAAAGAAGGGGCCACAAGCAATTGTATTTAACTTTCTAATCAGGTCTGGGTCCTGGATTCTTTGTCCTAGGCACCTTAGCAGACCTGAAGGTCAAGGTAGGTTTTCTCAAATTTGTTGTTACACACGGATTAGTCCAGCTTGGAGGTTCTTTCTCATACTTGGTGCAGCTTTGTACTCACAACCAGAACTGATAAATATTTGCCTAAGTATTAAGGCAACCAGCACTTTAGAAATATATATGTCCACTTGACTTACATGTGGAAGTGTATTACCATCAGTGTTGTTGGTGAATGATGGTTTTGGTTATTTAGAAAACCTTACATATGTGTTCCCCCTCCCAGTCTCTCCATAGAAGGAAACACATGAATGTGGTTGCTGGTTTATGGAGTGGGGAATATCCATTAGTCTCTGGTGGCTTGAGCCAACATAAATGATTCCTTAGAGCAGTGAGATGGAAAACTAGAAATCTAACTAGCTGTATGGCAGACAAGGACTAGACTTCCTCCTATAATTAACATGCAAGGTGGGAGCATTGCTCCCCCTCTCTGCATGACGTGGCTCACTGGGTGTGAATGACGTCTGCTTGTTTATCTGGAAATCTGAAAGTTTGCCTTTGTTTTATCATTACACCTCATTGCTTCTCCATCTCCTTTTCAAACCTCGTTTAAAAGGTATTTAGATATTTTTCTCCTTGCCCATCTTTCTTAATTTTACTCTGCCTCCCTTGATGGCCTTGTGATTCCAATGTCTAACATGATTTTTTCCAAGGTGTTTGCCAATCTTCCTCTTCAACTCAAACTTTGCTTTAAATATCTGCAGATTTGGCTTACAAGACTGAGCCTAGTGCACAGAAATATAGCTAGTCTAGGGCAGTAAACTGTTTCTAGAATATAAATTGATCATTTATGAATTTGCATTGACTCAGTCACTAATTTTTTCATAAGCTAAATTATTAGACTAGTGTGCCAAAGCATTTATTATTTAGGGAATATTTATGGATTAAAATATGCAAATGTTCTGAAATGTAGTTATCTTTTCAAAAGAGTGGTCTCTCTTTTTATAGTAAGGGGTTATTCTAGCCAAAAGAGGTGGTGGGCACTAATGAGTTTGTGAGGATGTTAGGCTGGTTGGTAGTTACCGAGAAGTATGGACAGGAGTTTAGAAAATTCTGACCAGGATTTCCTGCCACTAAAATGAAAGGACAATATTATAACAGTGCCTGTCAATATTTAATCTCTTGTAGCTTCTGCACACTGTTCTTTCCTTGTTAAAAAGGCTGAGGGGTAGAGGTCCAGCAAAGGAACCAGGATAATCACCTCTGGTCACACCCCTACTCCCTCTAGCCCAAGGGCATGTGAAAGGTCAGTGAGACAAAATTCGAGTTAGCTTTACCAGTGCATGCATTCTACTGGATCGAGACTGAGGTCAGTTAGTTAGTTTTTGTTGACCTGTTGGAGATTCTTGTCCTCAGTATCTAACTTCAATCACGAAGTAGAATAGACACACCGGTAGCATCTGGTGCAGCTTCATGGAATGTCCTGTTCTAAATAGAATCAGATTTTCCCTAAGTCTCCAACTCTTGAGTGTGAGCTGCTCTTTTTCAAAGAACCTATTATCCCTTAAGCTAGTCTTTGCTCACTAGTAGTGGGCTAGCTAAATCTCTCAGGTATGTGGTAGGTAATCCAAACAAAGAAGTGGGGGTGTGTGTCTCTCTCTGCTGTGAGTGGGCTGAGAATCTGTTTCTGGGCTACCTTCAAAGTTTGTGAATGCCAACATGTTTGTCTGTGTTATTCTTGGCAATATTGGTTCTGGAGAGACTATTTCTTGGATGGATTTTGCACTGCAGGAAATGAGGGTTTCTGGCCAATGTGGTGCCATTCCAAGGAGCTCTGCCTTCCAGGGAGAGGCTTTCTGGGAAATGTATCATGCCACTGCTTTGAGAGATGTCTATCGGGATCTTAAGGAGACCAACTGTGATCAAGTGACTGGAGGCAGAGCTTTAAGGGCAGGTGAGAAAGCCCAACAGATTTTCCTCCACACTCACATCATTTGCAGAAACCTTTCAGAACTTAGATCTGGGAACTTGTGTATCAATTTTCTCTGGAGAAAGAAGTGACAGCTTTAACTTCTGCTTGCTCCAAAGTGTTATCTCTTTGATGCATAGGTCTTCTCTTCTAGATCTCTGTGGGGAGAACTAAGACGTAGGATTTAATTTGCTTACTTGTAGTAGGATTGAGGGAAACTATTTTGGAGCAGTTCATCATTTCCAATTATGGCTTCCTTGTAGAAGAGCCTAAAGAAAGGGCAACACATTAAAATGGAAAAGACTGATATATGCTGTGGTATGTTGTCATGGTTTTCCAAATTCAATCTGTTGATTTCCAGGATCCTATGAGGCCTCCCTAAGGGTTTCTTACAGGAAGGTTGGCCATGGCTGATATTTAATCTCTGCCCACTCTGTTATCTCCAGATCTCATCCTCTTTACTGTTTTCAGAAAAGAGATTGGAAGTTATAACTCCCTATCTTCAGAATAACACAATGACTTGAGGTGGATGCATTCATCCCCTTATTCTTTTGGTCAACATTTATTGATGCCTATTATGTGAAAATAGAAGTACATGAATTTTCTTCTGCCTCAGTGATAGAGTGTTTTAATAAGTCAGCCACCCACTGGTACCTGGTGCCTCTTCAGAAAGTGGAAGGTCACTTTCCTGACAGCAACGGTGTGAGGGCTAATTTTTTAGAAGAACCTGGTTGCTAGGCCATAGGTTCTTTCTCATGCTGCCTCATCTGGGGTGTTTTTTCTTGTTCAGGATAAGCTTTCATGAGTTAAAATGATTTCCCAATGGTCTGTCTTGTCTCCTCAGAGCATCTTTCACTTCAGTGCTCTCAGATGATGATGAGTATGCCTGGATATGAAAGCTTTTGGCTGAGGCTGAATAAGCTCACTCTAAGACAGATGTTCAGTCTGTAGAAACGTAATAGAACATCCATTCAGTGTCTCATCAGCTGCAGGTTGATGATGTGATTCAACTTCAGGTGCTTTGTCTTCAGTGTAAACTTTTTCATCTATTACTTTGAAGATGGAATGATGGTTTCAAATTGGATTTAGGATGCTGATGGAAACCAGTGCCTACCTCATTGCTCCTGGTGGCCTGCACACCTGTCATTCTTGTCAGCCAGAGAAAAGGCTACCTTTTACCTCCTTAACCCCCTTTTTGTTTAAAGTTTTCCTGCCGGTCAATATTGCTTCCCTTTCCTTAAGGTCCACAGTGCTAAATCCTTTAGTTGCTGTGATAGTTTATCGTTATCCCTGAACTCATCCTCCCTTCTTTCTTTCCTTCCTTCCTCTCCCACCTGCCCCATTGTGTTCTGATGGGAAGACCTCTGGTGCATTTGATCAGCATCTGCGTTTTCAATGCAAGTCACCAGTCTCTGCTAAAAATACTTCTAGGGGCCAGCCTGGTGGCATAGGGGTTAAGTTCCTGCGCTCCGCTTCGGTGGCCTGGGGTTCGCAGGTTCAGATCCCAGCACAGACAGATGCACCGCTTGTCAAGCCATCTGTGGCAGCGTCCCATATAAAGTAGGGGAAGATGGGCACCAATGTTAGCCCAGGGCCAATCTTCCTCAGCAAAAAGAGGAGGATTGGCAACGGATGTTAGCTCAGGGCTAATCTTGCTCACAAAAAGAAAATAAAAAGCTTCCTTTCAGATCTAGCCCAGTGCAATAGATGTTTCATATAGGTAGGAGCAAGGCAGATGTAAGGTAGTATGCACAGGTATATCCACGCTAGTTGTTAAAATATTGAAATATGTCTGAATTGGTCAGTAAATGGCTCCTTTCTTCAGACCCTGGGTACTCCCCTCCTGCTTTGCCTTCCTTGGCCCCTCCCCCAGAACTCATCTCTTGGAACTCCCCATCAAGGAGCCTTTCAGACCCTACTCCAGTGCAATGGCATCCAGGAATCCATGCTGATCTGTTGGTGCCCATGCCAACCAGTTATAAATATTTTGAGCATTGCCCCTGGTTATGAGTCAAATAGAATTTATTGGCAGAACTTTCTAGATCTTAACGTGTGTACCTCTTTTGGGGACTAAAATTTTTTGTTGAGAAGCTTGACTTCCAGGATTAGACATCAATATCCTCCTGGGAATGAAAGTGAATGTCATACAAAAAAATAAACATCATGTCCATGTCAATTCAATAGTAGTTTTAAAACAGTTTCCCGGACCTAGGCTAAAGTCTTCCTGGTTTTCTTGATATTGTTTCAACATCCCTCTCCCCAGGATGGTATTTGGAGCCAATTTGACTTTGAAGTTTTGGGCAGTGCAATACTGCATATTTAAGAATAGTCACCTCCACATCACTCAGAAAAAGTCCTAATCTTCCTGAGCAATTTTTGGAAAGCCTTTTAATTATCACCTCTTTGTTTAGTGGTTTGCAGGAGGAGATGGACTTAACCAGCTTCCAGGAATTAAGGTTTGCTTTTTCAAGTAAAAAAAAACATTGTGTCCTCTGGCATTTTAAAAAATGTGATTCAATTTGCACTGTATGCATAAGCTCTAGAGTTACGTTTCAGGAACCTGCAAACAAATGGAATGAATTCGCTTTTGTGTGTCAATATGTGGTTTTATGGATGGGAATGAATGGGCACATGCCCGTTGCAGGCCCATTCGTTCCTCTCATCTTTGAAAGCTTCACTCTGAAATGCCTTTAATGGAGGATGTTTGTGTAATATAGAGGTGGTTGTTCACTGTACCATCACTGATGTGCTGCATTTTGACCAAATGACTAACTTTGCAAATAGACTATTTATGTCGACTAGGAGCAAAGCTTCTCCGCCGAAGTACATTTTTAATGATCTACTTCAAGAGTAAGTGGGTTTAGAAGTAGCTGCCCAGGAATCTGATTGGCTGGCACCAGTGCTGCTTCCCATAATTACCCAATAAACCATAAGGGCTTCGTTGGCACATTTATTCATGCCTGTCATGTCAGACCAGCTGCCACCCAGCATCCCAAGTCCACTTCTAACACCCTCTTTAAAATCTTTGTGGAGAAATTTGGTGCCTACACACCTTTGAAAAATCTTTGTGGAGAAATTTGGTATCCATGCACTGCAGATTTCACGATGAAATGTGCTGTTTTAAAAAAAAAAATGTTAATGTTTTCCCTAAATAGCTGAAATTATGAAAATCATGATCTGGACTAAGCTGTTATATGGAGTTTTAAAAATGTTTCACTTCTTAGTACATTTAGGATATGCACTGAAAAATGTAGATGGAATCTAACCTCCAAGATGCAAATTGTAAATTCCATCTTGAAACCAACTCTCAAAACTTGTGGAAACAATGCACTTAAAAAAAATTAAAAGAATAAAAAGAAATTTAAGTTGAGAGGGAGGGAGAAAGTAATCTGCTCAGTTCCTATGATTAAGAAAACAAAACAAAACAAAGAAACTGTAGTGTAAGAAATCAGAAAAGCATCCTGTACACTAAGTGTTGTTAGTGCTGTCCAGTTGATCTGAGTCCTAGCGACCAGCAGAGTGGAACTCGGCCTTGTCTTTTTGGGTCATCCTCTGACCTTCCAGTGCTGTATCAGACTATTATGCTCCACCTTTATGCGTGGGGTTTTCATGGCCAATTTTTTCAGAAGTGGGTGGCGAGGTCCTTCTTCCTAGTCTGGAAGCTCCACTGAAACCTGTCCACCATGGGTGACCCTGCTGGTATTTGAAATACTGGTGGCATAGCTTTCAGCATCACAGCAACACGCAGCGAACCACAGTATGACAACCGACAGATGGGTGAGTGGTTCCCTGACCAGGAAACAAACCCAGGCCTCGGCAGTGAGAGTACCAAATCTTAACCACTAGACCAGCAGGGATGGCTTGTACACTAAGTATAATCACAGTATTGTCCAATTTCTATATGAAGTATTTCAACTGTATTGTAGACCAAGGATACTATAAATGAATCTTACACCATTTTCTGAGGAGGAACAGGAAACTATTAAAACTATAATAAATACAGTATGTTTAAGGGAAAAACACTTCATTTCACAGGTGTATAGAGATTTTGGATTTTTCACTTATGCCTTCAGATCTTTCTAGTAAGGTCTCAGTTGTGTTTTTTATTGGCTGGAGGGTGAGTTAATGGCATTGTTGACATCTAGAGTAATTCAACCTATTTCCTCAGACTACTGTGGCACTCTCCACATTTTCACATGTTTAGGTGGAACATGGGAACAGTGACATACTGAATAAAGAACTTGGACATACACTGAAAACAGCTCTTACAATGGCTGTCTAGGCCTTCCAGAAAAGAATAGCTTCACTTTCAAGAAACTATCACAGACTGACTATATCAGTGTAAAATAAAAATCCAGTATTTCTCCAGCAGAATATCGGCTCTAGGGGATGAGAATATTGGCAATGGGCTAACATGAAATAGAAGAAATTAAATGCACTTGACAGTAATTGGCTGAAGAAAATTCAGGAGATGCAATAGCAGCAGAGCACAACAAAATAACACAATTAAGGACACATTAGCCATATGTCTCTATTATATTGAGAACACAGCAATATAAATGACCAGGTGATGACCTTCACCCCAAACTGGAAGGTGGATGACAAAGTCCGTGTTGGTCTGGAAACTAAAGGTGGAAAAAGAAATTAAAAATTATAAGGCACAGGAATGGCAGTGGTCTGCAGCTTGGAGCTGATGAGGACTTGATAAATAAAGGCTCATTAGGATTCAATACTGGAAAAAATTGTGTTGGTATGTCCTATGGATTAAGTGAAGTTAAAAATCATTTTTTTTAGATCTCAACATGACTGCTTGTAATCTGTAATTTATGCCAGCAAGTATTTATATGTGGCACATGTTAATACATCAGAATAATACTGTCCTTAGTATTCAAGGATGAATACACTTCTATAGCCACTGCATCTTGTGCATGCTACAGTTAGTTTACATATCTCTCTCTTGACCAGAGTCTGATCTTCTATTAGGTGGGCACTGTGTCCTCAGAATCTAGCCTAGTGCCAGGCACTTGGTGGTCTCTCAATAGTTACTGAAGGAATGGTTCTTATGGTAACTTTGGTTATGAGACTGGGTGTATTTGAAAAGACTGATGGGCTGGCTCTGGAGGAGCCTTCTCTATACCTCACATGCATTTTGTCGCCTTTCTACGGGTTTATCCTAAGAGAGGGCTTGGTCATCACACTGTGGTTTTCTCATATTCATTGTGTGGTTGTTGCCAAATTGCCCACACAGCTAAAGTAAATATGTGGTAAAGAGGCAGAGGAAGGAGAAAAGGATAAACTAATGGAAGTATAAGAAATCAGCTTAATTTTAAGAAATGAAATCCCCAAAATCTTCTATTAGTAGTGGTAGGATGAAGAATTTAATTATAAATATATTTACAAATATGTTTATAGAATTATAGGTTAGATAATTTCTGCAGAAAAATTAAAAATATATACATATAGATATATGAACATACAATGCTTAATATTTACAAATACATATATGCAAATACCTAATTTAACATAATTGAACATAGAATCATAGATCTTCTGTCCTTGTTTCCCACATATTCTATTTTAATTTTAATATGAGCACTGGTTGTACAAGTATTCTAGGAGTGGGCAAAATTTCATGTTTTATATTACTCTGCTTCATTTCTATGATTTCTCTTTTGTTTGCAAAAGGAATAAAGGCTTTTATCTACCTTTTTATAGGTGCTGAGTGTAACTTAAAACTTCTTGGTTTTTGAGGATATATTGGGTTCTAGGTGAAACCATTTTTGTGCTTGTGTTTTGTATTTAGTTTATTTTCTTTTATAGATAGGGAAAGTCAAGTTTGCATCAAAACAATTTACTGGAATACCAGTCTCGGATTTAGTAACTTGTCTTGGTACCTGCTGGGACAACCATAAGCCAGAGGTGGAGGAAACAGGCTTTTGAGGCAGATGAGTGTATTTAGGTTCCAGCTCCTCCACTTACTAACTGAGTAATCATAAGCAAGCTACTTAACTCTTCTAAGCCTCAGTTTTCTCGTTTGTAAACGGGGGATTATATATTCCTCATTGAGTTGTTTGATGATTAACTAAAGTAATGTAAAGTATCATGGAAGTGTTCAGTTAATGGTAGATCTTAGTAGGAGAATACTTCTTTCTTCCTGTTAGCATTTGTCTTCACAGTTATTTAATGGAAGAGCTATCATTTTACCTCTTGCTACCTTATTTTCTCTGTGACAATGTTAATACTATAATATTACTAAATAATACTGTTTATTATGCTGATTTGTTATATGCCAGGACTTCCTCTGGCCCAATGCAATGTAGTACATTTAAAGTGAATGAATTCTGATTTTTTCAGAGTGGGGCTCCTGTTTTTGCTGATTATATATCTGATTTATAGGTAGGATGGAAGCACTAAGAGAGAAGGTGATTTGAACTCTTTGAACATCAGAGTTATATTAAAATATATCATCATCATCATCACAAAAGTGTCCACTGATTGCGCATTGTTATGTGCTTAGGGAAGTACTAAGCACTTTGTGCAAGGTTAACTTGGGAACAGCTCAAAGACATGAGTAGGTATTATCATTCCCACTTTATAGATAACAAAATGGAGAAACTGGTACTTTAAACCTCTCCAAGGTCAGAACTGGATGCAAACTGAGATCAGTGTCACTCCACTACCTACTTCCTAAACCGTTGAATGGTTGTTGTTATGAGTTTTAAATTTATATCATTCTTATACTGCCTGAGTGTTTAAAACATTGCAATATAGTCCTAGATTTCTAGAACTCCAAGGGACTTCCTGGGATGAACTTACTCTATATTCCTGGATATCGCAAGCTATTTTATGGGGTGTGTGTGTGTGGTTACCTTAATTGATGCTACTTATACTCTATCAATTCAGACTCTTTTGCTCTAGGTCATCCATCCCTTGAACATTGTCCTGGATGACTGAAGGGAAATTTCTAGGTCATCGAGTTGTAAGGGAATTCTGATTTAGGATGCTGCTCTGGATGTAACCGCCTTGTGAGGACTATGCCTCAGGTGTTCCTCACCCTCAGGGCTTGTCTGACTTCATCAGCCAAGATCAGCCCCAAGTACTTGGCAGTAGTTAGCCTGGCAATCTCATATTTATCAGCTGACCATCATTGTCCTTTGCCATGTCTCCTAATCCAGCCTTCTAGAATCTTGCTTCAGGTCCCCAGCCCCAACCTGACCCTCCTCTTCACCTATTTTCTGGTCATGATTTTGGCATCTTTCTGATCAGTTATTGTATTTGTTTCCCATTGATCAGCATAAGTTCTTACTCCTCTGAGTATATCAGAACAATCAACAGCTGAGCTTGGCCTCTGTTGTCAAGTCTTGGTTCTGGTGCAATCACAATAATAATAATGATGATGATAATAATTGTTATTACTTCCCCCTTTCTGCCTTTCTTTTCTCTCTCTTTTCTTTTTAAGACAAAGGCACTCCCTAAGTTCTGTTAAAGAAAAAAATACAGAAATTTCCTCCCAGTCTCTTTACTCAGGTGAACATACCAGAGGAAGGACTGGAGGAGGGAAAGGCACCACTTGGAATCTCTCTGTTTCAAGAGAAAGAAGCACCGTTGAATGATTTCATTGTCCACAGGACTGTTCAGGATCTTTCCATTGTCTGACAGTACTTTCCAGTATTTACATCTAGCAGCATATATCAGTTTCTGTTTCATGTGTAGATCTAGGGCACTTCTGGGTAGGCCCATTCTTTCGGACTTCAGTCCTTAAAGTCAGGTTAAAATGTATATTGGAGATAGTTTTGGGGGACTAAAAGGCAATTTTCCTTGCCCATTCCCCCCAAACAACCAGGAGTAGGGGTGAGTTGGAAAAACCTGCAGTTCTCCTGTGTCTTTCTCCTTTACTTTCACACAAATCACTTCACTTCTGACACTTCTGGTCACCAAATGTGGGGATTTGCCTCACATCAAGCAATTCTGTGACACCAAGTGAGTGTCCCATAACTTAACTCAATTCTGACACTCTCTACCTGGAGACAGTGTCAGATCCTACAGGTTAAGGGCTCAGTCCCACGAGATTGCCCCCCACTTCACATGCCGACTGTAAGTAGTAGGTGTGCAGGTTACCCATAACTTCTGTCTGCCTTGGCTACAGATTGGAGGTTCCAATGACCTCTTCCCCTTTGGATTCGATTATTTACTAGAACAGCTCACAGAACTCAGGGAAACACATTTACCAGTTTATTAAAGGATATGGTAAAGGATGCAGATGAACAACCAGATGAAGAGGCACATAGGGCAAGGTCTGGGAGGGTCCCAAGCCCAGGAGCTTCTGTTCCTACGGAGTAGGGGTGCCTCACCTTTCCGGTATGTGGATGTGTTCACCAACCTCCAAGTGCTCTAACCCCATACTTCTGGGATTTTTATGGAGACTTCATCATGTGGGCATGATCAACTACTAACTCCATTTCCAGCCCCTCTTCCCTCTCTAGAGAAGTAGGGGGCAGGGCTGAAAATTCCAAGCTTCTAATCATGTCTTGGTCTTTCTGGTCAGCCCCCATCCAGGAGCCATTCAGGGGCCCACCCAGAGTTGCTTCATTGAACAAAAGATGCTCCTAGCGCTCTTATCACTTAGGAATTTACAAGAGTTTTAGGAGCCCTGAGTCAGGGACAGGGTCAAAGACAAATATTAGAACAAGAGATCCTCTTATCTGTTAGGAAATTACAAAGGTTTTAGGAGCTCCATAGCAGGAACCTAGGACAAAGACCAACTTATATATTTTTTATTATCTCACAGAGATGTTTGGGAGAAAGTAATAGTAGATCCACATGGTTTACTTTGGTTGGAGTGTAGCTGAGGTTTTTGGGCCATGGTGCACTGTTCAACCGAGTGTGCAGAAAGGCCAGGTGGTTGCCCCAAACTGCAGACTAGGGTGAGGTAATCACATCTGAGTGGTCTGTAATCCTGGGACATGACCTGTCAGTCATGTGAGGCTGGAACGGGATCTGGTGTGCATTTGTCTCAGCTCTTATCCATTTACACAAAACATCTTTCTTAACTGAGTTAAGTCTGGGTTAATGGAAGTTGAGTCTGGTTTCAGGGTTAAGGTAAAGGGTTTGAAAGTAGAATTTCATCTATAGTAGAAGAGTTAAATTTTTCCAAAGGCACACTCCATATGAATGTATATTTTCTTGCCTCTGAAAGAATTCAAGCCATACTGGCATTCTGATACTTAGAATTTATCCATTAAATTAGGTGGAAGGGTCATAAAGTATTC
This sequence comes from Tapirus indicus, assembly GCA_031878705.1. NCBI lineage: Eukaryota > Metazoa > Chordata > Mammalia > Perissodactyla > Tapiridae > Tapirus > Tapirus indicus. Next base: position 20,193,514 of record CM062934.1, read on the forward strand.
TGTAGAAGCAGCACTGATATATCACTCTTGAAAGGTGTTAATTTGGTTCTCCAGTTCTGATTTGTTTAGTTGAACATATTAATTGCTTGGTGGACAGAACTAAACCATTTTAGGTTTCAAAAAATTGGAAGCTCTGAAAAATAAATAGCTTGATCATTGCAGAATGTTCACTCTGATTATAGCAGCTTATTTGATCAAAGACAGTATAAGTTTATTCTCAGAATTCGTAACAATTGCTTTTAAAATGGGATTTGATACTGATACAGTGGTTCAAATAAAATACAGTTTCCTTCAACAGCTAAATCAAAATGGTCGGAATGAAAACATTGTCACTCTACACTTGAGGACGTTATCATATGAAAGAGGAGCAGTCGGGAAGAAGGAAGATGTTTTCGCCCAAAATGACTACATCAGCTGAATATTAAAATGATTAATTCTTAATATTGATACCTGCCATTTGTTGTGTTTTTACCTATTTTGTGCCTGTGAGTTTTTACATGCATTAATTCCTTAAACCCCATTAAGACTCACCTACAGATATGATATTATTCTCATAATTCAAGTGAAGGGATTGCAGTAGGGAGGTCTGTCTTTCCAAATGTCAAATATGGCAAGTGACAGGTCTTTCTTATTTCCACACCTGTACTTCCAACACCTTGACCCCTCCATCTTTAATCACTTACTCCACTTCCTCAACAGTCTCTCCAACTCACTGTTGAATGTAAGAGTACCACTTCTGCCATCTAACATTCTTTAGACAAAATTTTTAAATAATTTAAAAGTATTATTGGGATGTAGGAAATGTTCTATATCTTTTTTTCAGTTTTATTAGGAATAATTGACAAATAATATTGTTATATATTTCAAGTGTACAATGTGATGATTTGATATACTTATACATTGTGAAAGGATTCCCGCCATCAAGTTAATTACCATATTTATTACATATTTACCATTTTTTTTTGGTGAGAACACTTAAGTTCAACTCTCTTAGCAAATTTCAATTGTATGGTACAATATTATCAACTATAGTCACATGTTATATGCTAGATCCTCAGACCTTAAACGTCTTATAGCTAAAAGCTTGTACCCTTTTACCAACCTCTCCCTATTCCCCCCCTGCACTTCTAGCTCCTGGTAACCATCATTCTCTTTTCTATTTCTGTGTTTGACATTTTTTTTTTTTAAGATTCCACATATAAGTGATACCATGCAATATTTGTCTTTCTCTATCTGGCTTATTTCATTTAGCATGTCTCCAGGTTCATCCATGTTGTTGCAAATGACAGGATTTTCTTATTTTTTAAGACTGAATAATGATCCTTGTATACACACACACACACACACACACACACACACACACACAACGTTTTCTTTATCCATTCATCCATCTGCGGACACTTAGCTTGTTTCCATACCTTGGCTATTGTAAGTAAGGCTGCAATGAACATGGGGGGGACGATACCTCTTTGAGAAAGTAATTTTGTTTCCTTTGGATATGTACTAACACGTGGAATTGCTGGATCATAGGGTAGTTCTATTTTAAAGTTTTTAAAGGAAACTCAATACTGTTTTCCACAGTGGCTGTACTAGTTTACATTCCTACTAACAATGTACGAGGATTCCTCCTTCTCCACATCCTCGCCAGCGTTTATCTCTTTCTTTTTGATAATACATACCCTAGCAGGTTTGAGGTGATATCTCATTGTGGTTTTGATTTGCATTTCCCTGCTGATTAGTGATATTGAGCTTTTCACGTACCTGTTGGCCATTTGTATGTCATCTTTGTAAAAATGTCTATTCAGGTCTTTTGCCTATTGTTTAATTGTTTTTTTGTTTTTTTAGCTTTTGAGATGTTTGAGTTCCTGGTATAGTTTGGATATTAACTCCTTAGATGTGTGGTTTGCAAATAATTTCTCCCATTCCATAGGTTGTTTTTATTCTTTTGTTGATTTCCTTTGCGGTGCAGAAGTTTTTAGTTTGATGTGGTCCCACTTGTTTATTTTTGCTTGTGTTTCCTTTGCTTTTGATGTCAAATGCAAAAAATTGTCTCCAAGACCAACATCAAAGAGCTTACCCCTTATGTTTTCTTCTAGGAGTTTGACAGTTTCAGGTATTGTGTTCAAGTCTTTAATCCATTTTGAGTTGATTTTTGTGCATGGTGTAAGATAGGGGTCCAATTTCATTCTTTTGCATGTGACTGTCTGGTTTTCCCAGTACTATTTATTGAAGAGACTATCCTTTTCCTATTGTATAGTAGAGTATCTCAGTTGGCAGTTTTTTTCTTTCAACACTTAATATAGCATTCTACTCCTTTTTCGCCTGCAAGGTTTCTGCTGAAAAATACACTGATAGTCTTATGGGGGTTCCCTGTATGTAACTAGTTGCTTTTCTCTTGCCTGCTTTTAAGATTCTATCTTTGTCTTTAACTTTTGATCATTTAATTATGATTTGTCTTGGTGTGAGTCTCTTTAAATTCATCTTTTTTTGGTGCTCTTTGGGCTTCATGGATCTGGATGTCTATCTGTCTCTAGGTTAGAGAAGTTTTCAGCCATTATTTATTTGGATAAGCTTTCTGCCCTTTCCTCTCTTTACTCCTTTGGGACCCCTATAATGTGTGTATTGGTCAGCTTGTTGGTGTCCCATAAGTCCCTTAGGCTATCTCCACTCTTTCATTCTTTTTAATTTTGCTCCTCTGATTGGATGAATTCCATTGCCCTGTCTTTGAGTTCACTGATCCTTTCTACTGCTTGATTTAGTCTGCTGTTGAACCCCTCTATTGAATTTTTCAGTTTAATTATTGTATTTTATAGCTCTATGATTTTTACTTTGTACTTTTTAGCATTTTCTATCTCTTTGTTGAAAGTCTCACTTTGTGCATTGATCTTGATCTTGACTGTGGTGAGCATCTTTAAGACTGTGTGTCCATCTCTCTGTTGGGTAAATCATTTATCTCTGTTTCATTAAGATTGGTTTCTGGAGATTTATCTTGTTTTTTTTCTTTTGTTTGGAACATATCCACTTGTTTCTTTACTTTTGTTGACTTTCTGTGGTGGTTTATGCACATTAGATAAAACAGCCTCCTCCCTCAGTCTTGTCAGACTGGTCTTATGTAGGAAATGAACCTTGTCAATCAGCATGACCTGAGCTCCTGGTTGTCTCTCAAACCTTTGTGATTGCCCAAGCTGCCATCTTTGTTCTTAGTGGCTCCAGTAGTTGATGGTGTGCCAAGACCCATTAGTGTCCTAAAGAGGAGGATCACAGTCAGCACCTTCTTGTAGGCTAATTAGAAACCAGAACCTCAGGCACGAGCTAGGAAAGTATGTAGTTAAACCCCTTCCAGGGAGAAAATGGGAGATGGGCATTTTTGCCTGCTCCCTCTGTGAGCCCAAGTATATAGCTGTGGGGTGAGGGGGTGCTTCTGTACTAGTTTAAAAACTGCTTCTTTGCTATAGTCCTGTGAGACTCATGAATGCAAGCACCATTGGCTATCAGAGCAAGGTGATTTGGAGGCTTGTCCCTCAGGTGACAGCTAGAAAAATTGGGGCACTAGATGTGTGAACAAGCTCCTTCTGGGGAGACACTGATGACTTGGTTTGATTGTTGTAGGAAGCTATAGGGAGAAAGCAGGGGAGGTAACCAACATTTCTTTCAGGCTCCAGAGAGGATATCAGTCAACCCCGATATGCATGCTAGTTAGAAGCCAGACCCTCAGGCAGCAGCTTGTAAAGTATGTAGTCAAACCCCTTCCAGTGAACGACTGGTGTTTTTGTGTGCTTCCTCTGCACAGGGCCATTGGGGGCATAGCTGTTGGGAGTGCTCACATGCCTGTTAAGAATTGCTTCTTTGTTTATTATAGTCCTGTGGGACTTGTGGATGCAAGCCCCATTGGCTTTCAGAGCTAAGTGTTTTGGGTGTCTGTCCCTTCGCTTCTCAGGAAGAAGTTGGGAGTTGGAGGCTCCTTTCTGATTGTATGGCACTGTCGGGGCAGGGTTTATGGTAAGAGTATATCTCAGACTTTTCTACTTGTTTTCATGTGGGGTTTTTTTCATTTGCCTGATGTATAGAAGTCACTTGGCTGGTTTCTGGTTTTTGTCTCAGATGAAAATGCTCTGTGTGTAGCTGCACATTTGGTGTATCCATGGGAGGAGGAAAGTTCAGGAGCCTCCTATGTCACCATCTCAGTCCTTCCCCGCCAAATATCCTGTGTCTTGTTCTAGGTGTGGTTCCATGGGTGTAGAATTGTGTAAAACTGCATTGAGCTGCATGATTCAGACTTGTGTATTTTACTCTATGTAAGTTATACTCAATCAAATTAAAAAACAAAATATTACTATTTTGATGTGTTTAGTATGTTATTTATTTAACATTGATTAGGTGTCCACCCTGTTTCTGGCTGGCCACAGCCTGTAGAGAGACATTTCTCAAAGCCTGACCATCTAAGGGACTAGATTGTCCACTCTGAGACTTAGAGGAGAGCGTTCAAGTCAGGAAATTGTAGCCCTGCCTGGTGTGTTCTTGCTGTCCTTAGGCCAGGCCATCTAAGTTTTCTCAATCCCCTCAAGTCTCTTGAGGTAGACTTTATTATTATTTTCATTTTGTGCTTACTGATCCTGACATCCTTCAAAGTATTGATATGTTTTCTGTATCACTAAAGAAAAGTGAAATTAGGTATAGTTCTACTGTAGTGACTTTTATATTGTAACTTGAAAAATACTGAAGAATTGCATGGCATAATTCTTTGTGAGGCATAATACTGGATTAACAAGAGAGGAAGTATGGAGTACAGTATGACTTCAGGACTGATGGCCTTGGTCTGAATCCCAGATTGCCAGAGGGCAAGAGAAGTACCCTATGTGTGCTGCATTTCCTCATTTGTTGAGGGCAGTGTTCACCATCTCTACTTCATAGAGGTATTCTGATGATACAATGAATAAATATGTTTGTAGCACTTAGAAGAGTGCCTGCACCTAGTCAGCTCTCAATAAATATTAGTTATTATTATTAATATTCCATTACTAGAAAGTACCAGTTAACAGCAAGTTGATGTAGTTTGTTAACACGTGGGATATCATCTATTCTTCTTCTTCTTTTTTTTTTTTTGCTGAGGAAGATTAGCCCTGAGCTAACATCTGTGCCAATCTTCCTCTACTTCATACTTGGGTAGCTGCCACAGCGTGGCTGATGAATGGTGTAGGTCTGCACCCAGGATCTGAACTGGCGAACCCAAGCTGCTGAATTGGAACATGCCAAACTGAAGAACTATGCCACAGGGCCGGCTCCAGATATCATCTGTTCTTTTAAGAGGGACTGAGAATTTGAAGAATGATATAAGTATATATGAATGATATAAAGATGAGCCCAAGAAGTATTATTTAGTTTATGTTTTGACTTGTTAAACCTTGCCAGTTTCTCTTGATGGCTGGATTTGTTGGTAAATTTTCCTTTTTTTTGTAGGAAGTGTAGGAGAAAGGCAGGAGGGAACTAGAATGTTGAACTCTATAACTGAAATACAACTTTAAAATGAAAAAGTATTGATTTGGAGTCCAGACCAGGTTTAACTGAAACCAGTAAACAGCTAGCCATTGATGATTAGGTTACTAGTAACTAAAGTTTTTTTTTCAATTACTAATTATAACTTTTAGTTGTTCACCCTCCCATTGTTAACTGTGCTTCTTAGGCAATATACTATCCAACTCCCACTAGGTTCCTATAGATAACATCTCCCTGGCACCTGGGTCACCATGGTAATTGATGTTTGAGCTGTTTTTCAGGAATTAGGACCCCTTGTCCAGTTCAGGCTGGTTGAGACCACCAACCCATCAACAGGGCCTGTGCAAGTGCTCGACAAGTGACCCTTTTGACATCAAGGAGCTAAAACACCACCTTCAGATCATGAGGCCACTGCCACTTTGTGAACATGCTTCATATGAAGAGACATGAAGCTTGACTACGCTTGCACAGATCATCCATTACCTCACTTCTCCTCACCTCCAGTCATCTGTTCCCACACTTCAGACCACCTTGCCCCCATACCATAAATATTCCTGAGTCCCCATTTTCAGGGAGGTGGATCTGAGATTGATTCTCCCGCCTCCTTGCTTGACTACCTTGTGACTAAATCCTTTTTCTTTGCAAACTCATCGTCTTGGTGATTGGCATAATCTTGCAGAGGGCAAAATGAATCTGGTTCGGTAACATAACCATTGTCTTACTTGAGTAAGACGAGCTTGATACACATAAATTCCCTTCTATGAACTGTATTTGTAAATGGGAATAATGAAAATTTTAAAGCCACTTAAGATTTCACCAGATAGTGAATTCATGTTTGTGATGTGCTTAGAGGATCGTGAATGCCTTTACCTTTTGTAAGAAAGCAAAAATGTAAAATCCTAGTAAATTAAAAAAAAATCCTATTTATTTATAAATTAATCACGTTCTATGAGTCCTTTTTGGTCCTTTAAAGACCAAAAGAGTAATATTTTCTCCTTTGATTTGGCACAATAGGAAAATGTGATATTCAAAATTCTGGTTGTATAAGTCAAGAGAAAAAAATGACATTTATCATTTAATTAGTTCTTTCTTTCAGGATCCAAAATTATGGTCCAAATTTCCTAATAAGCTGAAGAATGTGAGCAAATGACAACATCTTGCTATTAATAAAAAAAAAAAAACCTAAGGGATACCAGCAGCTTGTGTTCTGATTTAATTATTAGTAGGATATTCTTCTGATATGTTTATATTAATGTGTAGTGGCTTCTCTGATGTTTTATTATTTTATTTATGACATAGAAGTTTCTGGTGTGTAAGAACAGACCAAAGCTATGGACTGGGAAACTATTTTTTAAAAATTAGCTGTTATTTCTTGTCCAATTTTTTTGGTGGGGTGGACATTAGTCTCTAAGTCTCCTTTAAGATTTAAAAATATTATGATTTTATGGCTCTGCTCATGCACAAGGTGTCTGTTCACAGTAGGAGAGAGGGTGAATTAAAAGTATGCGGCTGGTGTTTGGTGTTTGGGTCAATTGTTTTGGAAGGGAGATAAACAACGTCTGAAGAGATGATTAAGGATTTTGTCTGGATGCTATTTTGAAAAATATAAATAAAATTAAATAAATAAAAAATAGGTCTGTAGGATTAGTTGGATTCCAAGAGATTTTAATTAAAAAGATTTGAAAGCTCTTTTTTTTTTTGGTCACAGTTCATGTGCTGCTTTTTAGGATAGTTCAGAGTGAGAGAGAGAGAGTCCCTGTGTGTCCTTCAGTGCCAGTATAAGCCATCTGAAACAGCAGTAAAAACTGGTAAAATTCCACAGAATCATCTAGTGTCTAACCAATTGGTGGTACTTGATTTAAGGTCAAATTTTCTCCCTGGACTTTGAATTACCTCCTCTTTTTGATATCTGGCTGTGTAGCTGCCTCTTAACTCTGCTGTGCCCATGGCTGCAGAGAGTTCCATATGAGTACACGTGGATGACCCTGCTCTCTCCATGATATGTGGACACTAAGTTCTCATATAAGGCCTGACATATGCCTCTTACATCTTTTGGGATCTGACATACCCTCCACCATTCTGCTAAGTCCTGTCAGACTGGGGAATAAGACTGAATTAGAGACCATATATTATAGGCAAAGTGTATAATGTAGGCATTGGTAGCAGTAACAAAGATCCCCAAACTTCAGTAGATTAAAACAGAAAAAAAAAGTGATTGCTCATGGGGTGGGGGCTTGCAGGGGCTCTACTCTGTTTCATTCCACTTATTGTATGATTCCACCAATCAGCATGATACCTAAAGATTTACCATGGCTGAGAAAGTGTAGAGATGGAGTGTATCACTCCAGCAATTAAATGCTCTAGCTCAGAAATGACATTCTCACAGCTCATTGGCTAGAACTACTTGCACTGCCCCATGTAAGTACAAGAGTGATAGGGAAGTGTAATTCTCCTGTATTCCAAAAGCAGAGCAGAGCTGGGTTTGGGTGGACCTTGGATTTTTCTACCTCAGCATTCTCTATTTATAAATAATATTGTAAATTCACAACAATACGTTTTATACATTGCTTAGGAATTACTCAGAATGTCTGCGAAATAAACATTTTCCATAACATATCTATGCCCAAAACATGTACAGAGTTATATGCTACTGACCCATCATTGATACAGTAGATGCTTTAAATGAATTTTGTAATTGGTGCTGGATTTGCACGGATTCAATTACATTCTATAATTTCTGCAATTTCTTACATCAGTTCTGATCATGGGTAAATCTGTGAGGCAAGTAGCTTCAATTGGGAACAGGCAGCAGCCTGAAGTTAGCTGTCCCGCCTGAGAAATGAGCCAGTTCTTGGATTCATTTGGGTTATGTTCTAATGAAATGCACTCATTGTTTGCCCTTGCCTGGCCTCAGGAATCTCCTGTGACCATGTGTTGAATTCCTTAACGTTCCTTCTTTTTATTAGAGTGAGGTGGTATTAGTTTATGAACAGAAGAGTGTTCTAGACTTTTCAGGTAAGGAGACCCAGGTGGACCGATGGCCAGAAGATGATGTTGGCTGCCCAGAGAATGATGCGAGCTTTTGCTCCCGTGCCTGAATCCACAGTATGAAATTTGTGAATTGGAGAGACTCTTGCTGGCAAATGGAAGTTTTGCTCTTCTAATTTTTTGTAACTTTTAGGGTATAATAAAGGTCATCCAATTTTTCAGATTCATCCATCTAAACTTTTTTGGTCCATCTGTTTTTGTCCTGGCACACAGAGTAGTAAATTCTTCATTTCAGAGCTGCTTCACTGCTCTTCCAGAACAGAGAAAAGAGAGCACTCAGAGTTATTATTAATTTCTAAATAAAATGGGCCAGGTCTTATGCTCTCCTAAAAATGGAAACAGTTTTTTCACAAACCATACAGGGGGTAAGATTTTAGTGTCATTTGTGGGAAAGTGGCTGTCAAACTCTTTGTATGAAAAGGCAATTAACTGTTTGCTAAGCTGGCAGTGGGGCCCTGGAGAGGGGGAAGTGGGAGATGAGAGGGTCAAGTTCTGATTCCCTTCGGCAGTCCATGTGGCTCTTTCCTGGCAGAGCGCCCCTTGATGTCAAATGAGCTGCGTGCGCCAGGAATGAGTCAGTGTGAGGAGAATTGGATACCAGGTCTGAGTGGTTTGCATTTTTCTTTCTTTTCCTTTTCTCCTTTTTCGTTTTTTATAATGACAGTTTTCAAAATAAAGGGACTTCTGCACAGAATAAATCTTATAAAATTATTTTGAAATGCTGCATTTAAACCCCTTGGACACTACTTTCCCATATGGAACTAAGTGCAAAGTTGAAGTTGAAAAGGGACAAATTGAACTAGACCTACTATTATTATACTTGGCTGAGTTGGAGCCTTATCCTCAAATCTGGTAAGATTAGCTGGTCATTTGGAACCAGCAGGGAAAGCAAGGTCAGTGACTCCAGGTGTTTGTTCTCGTCTCTGCCGTTGACCTGCCTGGTGTCCTTGGGTGAGACCCTTCAAATCAGATTCCTTATTTACAAATGAGAATGGGTAAGGGTACGAGAGGAGCCCTGAAAAATGCAATGCTTAATCAAGCCTTTATAATGCTTTGGTGGGATGGTATACATTGTCCTGTGCCTAATAAATGATTTTTAATCAGGAGGATGCTTATGAAAAGGCTGAGGAAATATGGTAATTAGCACTATGGGACCAGACATAATTAAATACGAATGGTCCCTCAAGGTCATCTGGTCTTAACATTTGCTTCGTAGCAGGAGCAGTTCCAGCCATCTGATTGAGTCCTTTCGTTTGACTTTTCTGATCATACTCACTTGCCAGCGCGATGAGGAATGTGTGTGTTTGTGATTTAATATTGTAATATATATAGCTGTCTTTTTAAGGTCTTACCCTGTACCAGGCATTGTGTTAAATGCTTTGTAGGGATTAACTCATTTAATTGTCACAACATCCTAATGATTAGGGCTTAAAAATAGATACTGTTTACTGTTCTCACAAAAAATAATGATTATTTTTTAAAAATGGAAATAATTTCAAGTTTACAGAAAAGTTGCTAGAGTAGTACAAAGAATTTTTTTTGAACCGAGATCAAGTTGCTGACATGATGCTCCATCACCCTGAATGCCGTGTTTATTACCTGATCTCAAGTGGAACTCACAGACGCATTCATGTCTGCCATCCTTTATAGTGAAGGGATTCGATCCAGGACTACGTGTTGTATTCAGTGGTCATGTCTTATAGAGTCCTTCAGTCTGGAATAGGTCCTCACTTTTTCCTTGAGTTTTGTGATCTTGACACTTTTGAATATTATAGACCATTTATTTTGTAGAATATCTATTAATTTGTGTTTGGTAATTGCTCTTGGTTAGAGTCAAGTTACACTTTTTTTTTTTTGAAGGAATATCACAGAACTGATGCTCTGTTCTCATTGCATTCTATTAGATCACAATTTTATCTCATTGCCGGTGATGTTAACCTTGATCCCTTGATTAAAATAGGGAGGTCCATCATGTCAGGTCCATCATAAAGTTACTCCTCATCCCCTTTGTAGTCAGTAAACATTTTGTGTGCAGGTACTTTGAGACTACGTAAATATTCCATTCCTCCTCAAATTTTCACCTGTTAGTTTTAGCATCCATTGGTTTCCTGGCTGAATTAATTATTACTATCATGGTTACCAAATGGTGATTTTCTGATTCTATAATTCCTCCCACATTCATCAGATGGCATTCCATTGTAAGGAAAAGCTTTCTCCTCTCCCCATGTATTTATTCACTTATCTCAATATATCAGTATAGACTCATGGATTCTTTTCTTATTTAATGAGTTATAATCTATTGCTATCATTATTCTGATATTCACATGGTCCCAGATTTGGCTAGTGGTAGTCCTTTAAGCTGGCTTCTGTGTCCTTTTGATGTGTGCCCATCATTCTTTAAGCACTTTCTTATCATCTAACACAACAAGATGCTCCCGGCTCGTCTTGTGTTTTCCCTGCCCCAGCCCTGGAATCTGTCATTTCTGCAAGGGGCCCTGGGTTCCTTTTAGTGGAGAATAGTATTTAGCAATCAGGATCTGGGTGCTAAGTGTGCTCATTACTACTGAGATGTTGTTGCCTTCAGAACTTCTCAGTGGACAGAGCTAGGGAATATATGCGTACATGTACATACACACATCCACTAGACTTATTTCTATGAGTGTCTATATATATTGAAAATCTTGAGTTCACTTCAACACTTAAAATTTGAATCCAGCAACACAGAGTTCATTATAGTTTCCCTCCTGGCTCCCATTATCCTCTATATGTTTACACATTTGCCCAATTTCCCCTGTATGTAACAAATCTTGCCAATCATCATCACCCCCCCCTACACCATGTAACAAATCTCCCAACACGACTGCCCCTCTTGGTCTCTTGTGCTGGGTCACAGCACTTCTCTTTCTTTCTATAAGAAAAGCTCCAACACTCTGTGCAGGGCTGCTGGACACTCCCCTCCCCACAACATACACACCCTCCCCTCCCCACAACATACACACTCTCCCCTCCCTGCCCCCAGATTCCTACTTTACTCTTTTCAATCTAATGCCTTTTATTTATTTATTTATTTTTTATGTTTGTGTGTGTGTGTGTGTGTGAGGAAGATTAGCCCTGAGCTAACATCTTTATGCCAATCCTCCTCTTTTTGCTGAGGAAGATTGGCCCTGAGCTAACGTCTATGCCCATCTTCCTCTATTTTATATGTGGGACGCCCGCCACAGCATGGCTTGATAAGTGGTGCATAGGTCTGCGCCCGGAACCCAAACCTGTGAATCCTGGGCTGCCAAAGTGGAGTGAGTGAACTTAACCACTATGCTACCAGGCCGGCCCCATCAAATAGCAATTCTGTGTGTGATTCATCAAACTATAGTTATAAGATGCAGAATCAAATAGTATCAGGAACCCAAACTGAGAAGGGGCGGGGCAGTTCAGAGAAAGTCAAAATCGGGAAAAAAAACAATATTTAGGAAGCAAAAAGAGAATGCTTTCGGAGTCATTTTAATTACAGATATCCACAAACTCCAAACATATTGCCATAAATGTTTCTGAAACTTCTTACGTGAAATGACTTCATAAATTGAGACCACATCATATGCCTGTATGTTTATTGTGACAAAACCAAATCACACGGTAGAATTCTTTCCTAAGATAAAGGGCTTTAAACCTTTTGGAAATATGAATTCTGGCTTGATAGTCAGCGGACTTAGATGCTAGTCTTGGCATTTCCCTCAATGAGAATTTGCTTCAATTTTCTGTGCTGTTTCCAATCTGTAAGATGGAGGCAAGAGGACCAGCTTACACTTTTTGCTCAAGTATGTTACTAACTGCAGTGGGATTTGTTAGAGACGTGAGGGACATTACAGATCATCTGGTCTAATGGTTTTCCAGCTTTTTGAAAGCAGGAGGTCTCTTTTTTTCTAAAGAATCCATGCATGAGAGCCTTTTATAAAAGTCACAGCTAAAAAGTTAGAAGTGATCTATTCTGCTAAAAACACACTTGGGTCTGGGGCTTGAGGCCTGGCCTCTTGGCCTCGCCTTCCCTTCAGGAACCCCTGAGGCCTGCAGAGCACAGTTTGAAAGCCACTGAGCTCATCTACCTCACCCCTATTTAACAGTTGAGAAAACCAGGACCCGGAGGCGAAGTCACTTCACGGAAGTCTGAGAGAGAAATTGCACTGGAGCTGAGGTCTGATCCCTAGTCTTCCATTAAACTAAGTTTTATTATTATTATTCTCCATTTTTACTCTCTTCTTAAAAATGATCATAATTCCCTGAAATTTAATTATCTGTATATAGATGACATCATGGTTTTTATCTACCATTCTTGTCCATTTCCGTTTGCTGAAGTACATATCCATCTTTGTCACAGGAATGCAAATACTTGGTTGAATCATTGCCACTTGAAACAATATGGCAGAGCTTTGTAGTTATAGCTGCTCAATGCCTAACTTGCCTTTCCACTCTGAAACACCACTCTCATTCTGTTCTTTGTTACACACTAATATTTGGGGGTGATAGTTATGCCTCCTTTTCCTTGCTTTACCATCCACTCATTTACAAACACTAAGTCACCATAATCTATTTCAAATGAATAAAATGGATTTTGTACTTTTTTCTAACACAAACTAAAATCTGAATGCCAGCTACATGCCTTTCCTGCATTGCGCGCTGAGAATACCAATAAATAAGACAAGATTCAGGCAGACTTCCCTCCCCCTTTCTCTCCCCTCCACCCTCAACTCTCCTCTTAATGAACTCACAAACTAGTGGGAAAGTGAGGCCCCAATGATAGAGCCAAACTCCGCTGGACCAGAGGGTCTTACTCACGTTTGAGTCTCTTCCTTCCTGATTTTACTCGTTCAGTTGTTTGTGGGTTTCAGTTAGATGGTTTGCCAACCATCCTCCCACGTTATATCTTTGTCAACCTCTTTCACTCTTTCTTTTTATCAGAGAATCAAAAACCAAGTACTGTTGTGAGTGCTTAAAGACCCTCTGTGAGGTTTCCCCTCCCCTCCTATCCCAATAGGAGCATGTGTGCCCTCTATCTCCTGCTTTCCCTCTCTCCCTCCATCCCTTAACCAGACTCTCCTGTCAAGTCTTACTTTCTTCTTACCAAGGAAATTTTCTTGTCTCCACTTGTTGGATCACTTGTTCTCGTATATTTTCTATCATGCTTTGTCTGGAAACATTAGTTTGTACATCTGCCACTCTGGATCCTTTTGGCCTTTAAAACAACACCCAGGGGGCCAGCCTGGTGGCATAGCGATTAAGTTCCCATGCTCTGCTTTGGTGGCCTGGGGTTCGCAGCTTCGGATCCTGGGGCAGACTGATGCACCACTTGTCAAGCCATGCTGTGGCAGCGTCCCATTTAAAGTTGAGGAAGATGGGCATGGATGTTAGCCTGAGGCCAATCTTCCTCAGCAAAAAGAGGAGGATTGGCAACGGGTATTAGCTCAAGGCTAATCTTCCTCACAAAACCTAAAAAAACAAAAAATACACACACACACACACAAACCCACCCCAAATCAATCCTGTAAGAAGCTTTTATTAATCCAGTTCTATCTACCTTCACAAATAATATCATAGTAATTTTGGCCTTGCCCAAGAATTCCTACTGACTAATTAGAAGGTAATATGACCTTTTCTTTTGACATTTGTCCTATCGAGTCCTTTAAAAATTTTTATATTGATGAAGGTTAAAATAAATAGCTCTGTGATATTTATTGTATTTGGTGTAAGGATATTAATCTGAGCACTTTTCGCAATGTTATAGTCACGAACTTTCTGAATTATGTGAATACTCATGTTTCTCTTTTTTGTGCTGGTTGCCAGGAAGCTCAGAGCAAAATTGTGGCTAATCTTCAGAAAGTGTTTGGAACTTCACAGCATTTGCTACTTTTTTCAAGCTTACCCAATGGCTTCATCTTTATTTTTCTTCCCTTTTTTCCCTTTGCCTAATTTCCTCTGTATTTTTGTTTAATCTCACTATATTATAGGTAATTTTTTGTACATGTGTTTATAAACCACCTTAATTCACTTGTGGAAAAAGATGTAGCAAAACAAAACATGATTGTTTATTAAGCTCTAGATTTAAGTAGTTAGCTAAATGTAAAGCAAGCCTGTGACTCTTGACATTCTGTGTAGCTTCAATACAAGTGTGGTGCTCCAGTGTGCACTTCCATATGTTGGGCAAAGAGATAGAGAGGAGACATTATAAACACAAAGTAATATTATTTATTTGAGAAGATTTTAGAGAGTTTTTGAAAAGTGTGTTGGAAGGCTGCTTCCTTCTTTTTGGAGGTTGGGTTTTTATATTTTTTCTTTCAAAATTTGCCTTAAATGATACTTTTCCTCAGGAAGAACTAGTTGTACAATTTATAAAGTTGTATTGGATGATCAATACCCAAATTTGCTTTTGAAGTTGGCTTATATGTGGGCATTAGCTAAACTCCTCTTACCACTTACCAGTGCTGAAGTCTATGCTGTTATGAATTCAAGCTTGCTGTCTCATGATGTCGAGGAAACTTCAGTTGGAAAAGTAGATGTATTCTGTTGAGATTAATGAAAGTGATAGGCAATGTTTCATTGAAAAAAGCAGCTGGTGAGCAAAAGTTTTAGGAAACTCTTAGGAAACTTGAGACTGAAAAAAGGAATACCACTTAGTCAATCAAGCACTTATAGAGCATGCATGGTGTATAAGGAGTTTCTTGTGACACGTGATTTATAGCAAATAGATTATATCAGATGGTATCTCTAAGAGAATTTTCTACATTTGCATGCTCAAGAGCAATTGGAAATAATGACTTCAATTATTCACTAAATGATAGGCATTAAAAAGTCTAACCTCATCCAATGAAAACTGTTCTGAGCCAGAAAAGGTTTATCAGTATCCCCTGAGCTCTGCTATCAGACTGCACGGGTCAGATATTGGGTCTGGAAGTATGCTGCCCAATGAGCACTGCCAAAAAATTATTTTTGGAACTGTGGGCTGTTTTAAGGGATATAGAAAATAATTCAGTTAAACTATGGGAGAGAGATCATGATGATGGTGACTGTAAAACAGCCAACATTTATACAGCCTTACTCTGGGCCAAACTCTGTGCTAAGCACTTTACATTTGTTACCTCATTTAATCCTAACACTGACCCTATGCAGTAGGTTCTATTGTTTTCACTTTTACAGATGGGGAAATAAAAGATTAGGGAGTTTATTAGACAGGGTAAGCTAACTGCTCTTACTATCTCAACTGCTCTTACTATCTCAGACTGTGTAGTCTAACACAATCAAGGTTTATTTCTCTCTCAGTGAAATGAGGGCCCAGGAGAGGACTGCTCTGCTCCACGCAGCCATTTGAGTGCAGGTTCTTTACATCTGGTGGCTCTGCCATCCTTAGGGTCCCAGTGTCCATCCCTGGATCCTCTACACCTGGCTGGGAGCCGAGGTCAGCGAGAGTGTGGACGAGTGCTTGTTCTTAGCGGCTGTGTCCAGCGGTGACACACGTCACTTTTGTTCACATTTCATGGGCGAGTACCATGGCCGCACCTAATTTCAAGGGAGCCTGTACTTATGTGGTGCCAGGAAGAAGAGGAAATGGGTGTGATGAGCATCTAGCCAGAGTTTGTCACAAGAGTTTTGACCAACGTTACATAGCTGCTGAGGGACAGAGCTGAGATGCAAATTCAGACAGAGCCCTCCGCTCAGGAAAATATGCTTCAAGCAGATATTCTTCTAGCCAAGGAGCAAGATTACGTTGTTGAGTGTAAGGTTTATGTTACAATTTGAACCAAGAAAAGAACCTAAAGCAGTAGATTAAATCCACTGCTGCTAAGATGTGACATTAATTACTTCTGTGAAATGGGCTTGAAAGGGTCAAACAGGATTGCAAGAAGAGCTTCTTAGTGTGGCCAAGAGTCTTACAGGCCACAGTCAGCCTAGAATAGACTTTCCGCCTTAAATAATGAACCCTAAGCTCCCCTGCTATATTAGTGACAGACGGCATTTTATAAAAAGCACTTTCCCGAGGTCGTTCACATCCAAGGAGACCATGTCTCTAATGATAATTCCAGTGACACATGGATTTATGCAATCACAAATGGTAAGAAATGGGTAGTTTTAGTTAGCAAAACCACAAAATAATTGTCTGTGTATTAAAATTAATATGTGCATGTGTGTATTAGATTGAACCAAATGAAAAGGCCAATATTTGGTTATTTTTGACCTACAAAAGGCCATTTCACATAGTTCAACCTAATACAGGAAATGAGTGTCTACATTAATCAGTCATCGGCAGATGCATCATTTTGTAGTGTGAGCTTAGTGCTTGTTAAGTAGTCTTATTTTGCTGGTAGGAAATCCCAAGTTCAACTGTCTCCTGGATACACATGCTAAGTAGGGAGACTGCCCAGCCTCTGCTGGCCAGGGTGATTAGTAGGATTCTCTGTAAATGGTTTGAGCAGGACCTCTTGCGATAGGAGTGTGCTCACTCCTCCTTTCATTTCTACGGTGAAGCTTTGTCACTGTGGTTCCAAAGAATCCCTACTTCATTCACTTTAATCGGTTTGGAATTTTTGAAAGCAGCTATTAAGTGCAAATGTTTCAGAGATGAATTGCACAACGAATCACTATCAGATAATGGCACCTTCGTTTCCTAGTGGCGTGTAAGGCTGTGAAGTCCTGAGACAGAACAGGTAAGTTTTGACAAAGAGGAGTGATGTGTTGAAGGTTGGGGCATCAGCGGTATTAGGCAGTGGTCAGTGTGAGGTCACCGTGGACCTGCTGGGATTGAGGATTCGGAGTCACTGGCTGGAAGAAGTGACAGAGAAAGGGAACTGGAGTGATGTTTATGAAGTTCACCTTTGTCATAATTTTGCACAGGACTGGTTTGACGATGGCTGTGAGGTTGGCGGGAGGAGAACTTACTCTGTCTCTTCTGTGTTAGTTGATTCTGAAAATCTCCTTATGTGTTGTAGGAAGTTTCTGAGGTCTGATGTGCTGATGGTCCTGGCCTGCACAGCTAAAATGACATCGACTTCTGACTCCAAGAAAATAAAAGAGCTGTGTGGAGAGAGGTAAAGTATCTGGTGAGGAGTAGTAGAAAGCGAAATAATTATTGGCCACATTTCCCGTATTTTCCTGATTTCATATATTCTCTGGTGAGGAGTAGTAGAAAGCGAAATAATTATTGGCCACATTTCCTGTATTTTCCTGATTTCATATATTCTCTCCTGTTGTTGTCCAATTGCCCTTCATTCAGCTTTTCTTTTTATCTCTCCAAAATTAATATATATGAATGATATTGGGAACTCTTAATGTTTGAATGCTCAGTCCTTGACATCTTTTTTTTCTCTATTATTATTCCCTAGGAAATCTCATTAAGTCTCATGGCTTTAAATATAAATTATTAGCTTAAGAGTCTCAAGCTTATATTTCTAGTTCAGATTTCTCACCTTATCTCCTGACTTGAATATCCAACCTGGATGAATATCTCCATTCTCTGTAGACATGTCAAACTCAACCCAAACTGGATTCCTAATCTTCCCCAAAGCTGCTCCACCCTCTGCCTTCCTCTTCCCAGTAGATGGCAATTCCATCTTTAAGGCCAAAAATCTTGGAGACATAAACTTGCATCCTTTTTTTTTTTTTTTACATTCCATGTCTAATCTGTCAAAATCTAATTGATTTTACCTTGAAAATACATCCAAAGTATATTGAGACAGTATAATATGCTCTATGTTAGTGTAGTGGGCTCCTATCTGGTCTCCTGTTTTTCCTATTCTCAACACCCCAGGCAGAATGGTCAAGTCCCTTCTCTGCCCAGTGCAATGCTCTCCATTGCATTCAGAATGAAAGAAGTCCTTACAATGGCCCCAAGGCCCTATAGAATGAAATCTATCCTAAAATTTGTGTGAAACTCATTGAATACTTTCCTTTGGAATTAGATATAAGTAAAGAAAACATTGACATATATTAATTGTTTGATAGGAAACTTTGAAAGAACGATGATATATGCTGACTTCTTGCTAGCTCATTCTATTTTCAGTAGGTTTTAAACTTGGACTGTGATTGGATTTCTGCCTCCTTTAATGATGAACTAGATAATTTGGACCAACGCTCCTGTTGACATGAATTGAAAAAGCTTGACAAAATATTTAAACTCTTTCAAAAAACATCTAAGAACTAACAAGATAGTAAAGAATTATCTTGTCAAGACCTGAAAGAGGACAGAAATCCAGAAACATGAGCCTGGCATCTGGGATCACTTTTACTTTGGGGTGGGGGCATTTGCCAATCCAGAGCAGGTGGCTGAGAGGCTGAGCGTGCTTGCAACAGCCTCACAGGCAGGGGGATCAAAACTGGAGTCCAGTAAAACCAGTGGTGAGGGGTCCATGGGAACGCCCAGATTGTGGATGGGGCACCAAAAGGCTGCACCTTAGAAGTGAGAGCGAACCAGATGTAAACCAACTCTTACATGGATTCCAACCAGGCTTCAAGTTGTCTGGGGGCCCCAAAACTTCAAACTCTGAAGTTTGAGCAAATGGATCCTAGATTGCCATTGACCCTGAGCTCCTGGTAGAAGTAAATAAAAATTTTTTCGTGGAGAAATGTAAAGGTCATCCTCAGCCTCATGTTATTACCATTTTTTTTTTGACCATCAGGTCCATTACAGTATTAATGATAACAAGGCACACATGGAGACAAGAAAACATGAATGAGAACCAGCATAAACAACAGTGCACAGAAGCAGACCACGGAACACCTGGATAGTGGAATTACCAGAGGCCCACTGACATAAACAATGTTTCTTATGCTTAAAGAGATAACACTCAGTCTTAAACATTTCATCAAGAAACTGGAAACTATAAAAAGTGATATTGCAAATTTGAAAGAGAGGGAACTAGAAATTCTAGAACTGAAAAATATAATAATCAAATTGGAAGTTGTTTTTTCACAAATATTCTCTAATAAAGAAATATTCCTTGTTGAAATAATGCAGTGTTGGTGAATGTTCCAATTTGTTTTCACTTTTTCTGCCATGCTTTTATCTAACCATGGATTTTTCCTGATGGTTTTCTGGTTTATCAAGTTTAATAGAGAAATAGAAAGTAATTGTTAAATATGATTATATTTTCATTCCCAGTGTTACACTTTCATTGCTCATCATTGTTCATGTGTCATTATATTTTCAGTGTTCCTTTGTGACAAGTTAGTGTCCTTGTTTAGGATACTTTGTGTTTTTTTTTGGTTTTAGAACTGTTTTGCAGTCGCTCCTTCTGCATATAGGTATACGAAGACTTTTATTTTTGCATTTTCTTTATTTCTGTATTGCAATATTCCCTGTGAGATAACCAAATTTAAACATACTTCATGACCCCTAGACGCAACGCTTTCGGAACAAGGTTTTATTAAGTATTCTTACGTTTTCCCCTTTGATAATTGGTTAACTTAGTCAGCTGTGAGAATTTCAAGAATAACAGGATTTTAGAGTGAGAAGAGGAGCCGAGGCCAGAACTCTAAGTCCCTTACTCCTGATTTTAGAGAATCTGTGACTTTGGAGATGCTGAGCATTCCAGACTGGTCTAACTGTTGACATCAGACTCAATCACTGATATCAGAAGGCTCAACAAAGCAATTCTCTTGTCCTTTGAAGGCATCTGTTTAACTCTGGTATTGGTTGTTACATTTTCAGAGAGTTTTATAACCCTAGATTGCATGTGAAAGAGATTGTACTGGAAGAAGACACACCAGATGGCATAAAGGGAGAAAAAGCCAATCTAATCTAAAGTGTGGTAATAAATGAATTTTTATTTAATTAGTATGCTAATGATTAATAGGAAAGTCAATACAAGTGACACCAAAGATACATTAGACATATATTATAATAAATGCTCTGATTTGTGCTGCTGTAGTCTGTTGGGGTGACATATCCTTGCTTGTGTATTATATGACTCAGGAGTAGAGAAGGAAAAGTACCTATTGTGGACAGGAGTAATATTGGAGGGTTGCTTTATTTGAACAACTTCCGTCTTACTTCCTGAGGAACAGCACTGTAGTAGCCAAGCACCCTGAAGGATATGATATAACAGCAAGAGTTTCCAGGTAAAGCCAATGCCTGAGCCAGGTGAGTGGCACCTTCGTGGTTAGAGTTTGGTATGTTTGCAGGTCAAATTCCCAGTCAGTGGCTGAGGTTTAAGAGTGGGGTTCATGCTTCCAGGAGGAAGGGACTGGAAACAAAAAAATCAGAGTTGTAGGGGTCCAGAGGAGTGGGTTGGGGTTCAGAAGAGAGTGCCTGCTCTTGGTGGGCAGGTAGGAAGAGGGAACCTGAGGGCAAATCAAGAAGGCAGCAGCACAGCCACACAGGTGGGAAAAACACACTGGGGCTCCTAAGAGGAGCTTCCAGCAGATGTCTCCAAGATGGGAGCATTGTCCTAGGGAGTGTGCATGGTGGTTCAATGGAGTGAAGAAGAGAAACACTAGCTCCTCTGTTTATATTTGTTTTTATCTCATTCTTTAAAAAATTATACTCTCATGTATGTTATGATAAATATAATAATAAGATGCATATAATATAACTTGTATATAATATAAATCAAGGTACATGTATGGGGTGCATGTTCAATAACTTTTACTGAGGGGGTGCTATCATCTCATGCCTAGGTAAAGGGAGATTAGTCTACCGGCCAATCCAGCTCTGTATAGGTGTACAGGATTGGCTCAAAAACCCGATGGAACCAGACCTGCAGGTGACAGGCTGCTTAGTGCTGAGAGGTGAGCAGAGCGAGGAGGCCAGGGACTGGCAAACTCTGAGAATCTTGCCAGTTTTCTTGACTTAGGCCCTTTCTTCCTCTCTTCCTTCTCTCTTTTCCCAAGTATTTGAGATCTTGATGGGATCTAGTGCTTTAATTCTTTCTTTTTCCTGTGAGAACTTTTTAACAACTAGCAAAATATCATCTATAAACTTGATAATATGATCTCTTATTCTTTTGGATTTTAGCAAGTTATCGCAAATACACAAACCTCTCAGATGTGTTTTCTTTTAGAAGCTGTATTTTAATCTTTTTCTGGTTTAATTATCAGCACACATTAAATTGTTAAATTACAGTTATTCTAATCACAACTTACAATGACCATTTTTAACTTACTGTTATTTTAAACATTGTCACAACTGTCACTGTAATTTGGGTTTTTAGTAACTTGAACTCTGAGTCGACTATCATCTTTTCTTTATCCATCTTTTTCTTCAGTGTTTTCAACCTAGATAACAGCATTGTTCTAGCAATTGGACACTGAAAACTCAGGATAAAGTCTGGGTAAGGCTCAGGGAGACAAAACTAGCATTTATCTACAGCACATGAGGATAAATTGGCCAGTCAGCTTTCAACTGAGTGTAGTAACACGATGTCTCGCTACATTCAGTCAGTATTTACTGAGTGCCCCTTACATGCTAGGTGCTGTGTCAGCTGCCATAGAACTTGAGGGGAAGATACAGGGAAATATAAATTATGTTCTTAGATCTTAAGAAGCTTATAATATGGTTGGGGTGATAAAATGTACACGTATATAAAGTTCTAGCAGTTTAGTATATAAGTGCCAAATGTGTATGATAGTCAACAAGACTTTAAGAGCTCAGGGGGAAATAAATTTTTTTTTGTATTTCCTCTATTCTTTAATCTCCTTGCACTTTTTCAAATCTGTCCAGATTTGTTTAGCTTATTTGATGAGGATGATGATTATGCTTATTTAAAAGGACAAATAAATGTAACTGTAGACAAACCTAATTACTGAATTTGGTTTCTTTCATCCATCCATCCATCCATCATCCATCCAACATTTACAAAACCCCTACTATGTACAAGGCAACATGTTATGCAATAGGATTACAAAGGTGTCTTCAATTTACGCTTGCTGATGAGAAGTCTACTTTGACTAAAAGCCATTCAAATGAGTGATTCTGGGCTACTAATAAATGATAGACCCAGCTTGAGAATGACATTCATTCATTCACTGATTTATTCGTACATTAAATATTTATTGTTATATACCAGGCCCCATGCTCAATGATGGGGATATAGTTGTGAAAGGGAAGAACATGGACCCAACCTATATGTCAAAACTGATGCCAGTTTTCATGGGCTTCACAATTTAACAGAAGAAACACATTAAACAAATAATTATATAATCACAATTGTGAAAAATGCTATGTATGAAGGACCAAGACCAGGGCTACAGGAGCTTATAAAAGGGGGACCTAATCTAGTTTGGGGATAGAAGGGGTCCCCCAGAAATCAACATTTAAGCTGAGAGCTGTAAGATGGTTTGCAATTAGCCAAGCGTAGGGTGAGGGGAAGAATATTCCGGAGAAAGGAGGTGATAGCACGAGTATGTGTCTTGAGGAAGGAACACACATGTGTGCTCTGAAGAGGGGACAGAATAGGAGTAGGTCGTGAGTGGAGAAGGTGTCTGAGATCAGGGAGAAGGTCGGTGTTTCTGAGCCCCAGGAGTGGGAGGTGATGTGTGTCAAGTGAGGCTCCCAAGGCCAACAACAACCTGATTATGCAGAAACTTTTAGGCTGTTGTATTAGTCAGAGTTCTCCAGAGACACAGAACCAATAAGAGATATATATAAATCTTATCTTTATATATATATATAATATCTTTATATATAAAATAATTTCTTTTATTTTATATGCATATAAAGAGATTTATATGTATCTAAAGAGATTTATTATACGAGATTGGCTCATGCAATTATGGAGACTAAGTCCTACGATCTGCCATCTGAAAGCTGGAGACCCAGGAATGCTGATGGTATAGTTTAGTCTGAGTCTAAAGGCTGAGAACCAAGAGTGCTGATGGTGTAAGTCCCAGTCCAAAAGGACAGTGTCCCAGATCAGGCAGTGAGGCAGAGAGAGAGAGTGAATTCTCCCTTCCTCCACCTTTTTGTTGTATTCAGGCCCTCAACAGATTGGATGTTGCCTGCTCACACTGGGGAGGACAATCTGCTTGACTCACTCTACCAATTCAAATTCTAAACTCTTCTGGAAACATCCTCACAGACATGCCCAGAATAATGTTTAGTCAAATATCTGAGCACCCCACGGTCCAGTCAAGTTGACACATAAGATTAACCATCACAGTTTATATGACAGATTATATCGTAATGCAGTGAGAAATCTTGAAGGTGTTATGCGGGCAAGAGAGGCATTAATAGACTTGCATTTTCAGAAGTTTTCTCTGGCTGCAGAGGGTAAACTTGACCAGAGGTGGGCAAAAGAAGAGACAGAAGAATTGTTAGGAAGTTCTCTTTCGGGATGTCTATTCTTTCCACTGTTTTAGAATCAAATCTTTCCAAGGGCATTCTTTGTTCTTATCACACAGTTAGAAATTTTCCTAAGTGTAGTATACATGTAGTAAATATCAGTTAACCCCAAATTCTAAGTTCCACTGAA